>OV702289.1:156688566-157954310 GCA_916181665.1 Avena sativa | reverse complement strand
GAAGTAGTACTAGGAATGGATTGGATGTCGAAACATAAAGGATTAATCGACTGTGCCAAGAAAGCCATAACCATGACCAGTAACACTGGAGTATCAGTAGAGAATATATCTGAGACATTGCCCCGTCAATTCAAATGCAGCAAGAATCTAGCCCAACCAACCCTAGACCAAGTCAGAGTAGTCTGTGAATACCCCGATGTGTTCCCAGATGAATTGCCCGGTATGCCCCCAGATTGGGATATCGAGTTCATCATTGAACTAGTTCCTGGAACTGGACCCATAGCTCAGAGACCTTATAGTATGAACCCCCCGGAATTAGTGGAGCTGAAGAAGCAACTTGATGCTATGCTAGAGAAAGGTCTGATTCAACCAAGCGCATTTCCATGGAGATTGCCTGTTTTGTTTGTGGATAAGAAAGATGGAGGTAACCATTTGTGTACATATTACATGAAGCTGAATGATGTCACCATCAAGAACAAGTACCCACTGCCGAAGATCGAGGATATGTTTGACCAGTTAACTGGTGCCAGAGTGTTTTCTAAGATTGATCTTAGAACTGGTTATCATCAACTCAAGATTCGTGCAACGAATATCCCAAAGACCGCCTTTACCACCAGATACTGATTGTATGAGTATACTATCATGTCTTTTGGATTAACCAATGCCCCCGCTTATTTCATGAATCTCATGAATAAGATTTTTATGAACTTCCTGGATAAGTTTGTCATTGTTTTACCGATGATATTCTGATCTATTCCAAGTTAGAAGAAGACCATGATCTACACCTAAGAACCATCCTTGAAACCCGTAGAGAACATCAGTTGTATGCCAAGTTTAGCAAGTGTGAATTCTGGTTAAAGGAAGTAGGATTCCTAGGACATATCGTGTCGGCAGGAGGAGTTGCTATCGATCCCACCAAGATTAAAGATGTTGAAGAATGGAAAGCCCCAACCACGCAAACCCAAGTTCACGCATTTCTCAGAATAGCGGGATATTATCGCAAGTTCATAGAAGGATTTTCAAGCATCGCAAGACCAATGACCCAATTGTTGAAGAAAGATAAGAAGTTTGAATGGACGGACAAATGTGAAGCAAGTTTTCAAGAGCTAAAGAAGAGATTGATTTCAGCCCCAATTTTGATTATGCCGGATATCAAGAAGCCTTTTGATGTGTATTGTGATGCATCCAAGATTGGTCTCGGATGTGTGTTGATGCAAGAAGGCAAATTCATATCATATCTGTCTAGACAACTGAAGCAACATGAGCAGAACTACCCTACCCATGACTTAGAACGAGCAGCCGTAGTCTTAGCGTTGAAGACATGGCATCATTACCTTATGGGTAACCACTATGAGATTTATTCAGATCACAAGAGTCTAAAGTATATTTTCACCTATAAGGAGCTGAATATGAGGCAAAGGAGATGGATAGAGTTAATCAAGGATTATGACCTTGACATTCACTATCACCCCGGCAAAGCCAATGTGGTAGTGGATGCTCTTAGTAGACTACTGCGTAGATTAAACACCATGATTAAAGAAGCCCAACCAAGTTTGCATGAAGAGTTGGAGCAGTTTAGAACAAAGCTAGTTAGCAAAGGATTTTTAGCTAGCATTGAACTTTAACCAATGTTGATCAGTCAGATCAAGGAGGTGCAGAAAGGAAATGCAAGTATCGACGGAATCAAGCATCGTATCAGTACATGGAAGGTACTCGGATTCACCAAAGATGAAGAAGGAGTTTTGTAGTACAAAGGACGTATCTGTGTACCAGAAAATTCCGAGTTGAAACAAGTCATCATGCAGGAAGATCGTGATACTCTTTATTCTATCCATCCCGGAGGAACGAAGATGTATCAAGATTTGAAGGAGCAATTTTGGTGGCACAAGATGAAGAGAGAAATCGGAAGCTACATAGCCAAGTGTCATATCTGTCAGAGAGTCAAAGCGGAACATCAGTGACCCGCAAGACTTTTGCAACCATTGCAGATTCCGGAATGGAAATGGGATTTTGTCGAAATGGATTTCATCACCGGTTTGCCTACCTCTAGTAGGGGAAATGACTCTACTTGGGTCATAGTGGATAAACTGTCCAAGGTAGCCCATTTTATACCTGTCAAGACCACCTACCAGAGTTCGAGGCTAGCAAAGCTGTACATTGCTAGAATCCTCAGTTTGCATGGAACCCCTAAGACCATAGTGTCGGATCGAGAAACCCAGTTTACCTCAAGATTTTGGCAGAAAGTCCAAGAAGGATTAGGAACCAAGCTGAACTTCAGCACAGCTTATCACCCGCAAACCAATGGACAAACTGAAAGGGTCAACCAATTTTTGGAAGATATGTTGAGAGCTTGTGTGCTAGAATATGATCAAAATGCAAAGACTATCTGCCTTTCGCAGAATTCTCATACAACAATAGTTATCAAGCCAGTTTGCAAATGGCCCCATTTGAATTTCTGTATGGAAGGAAGTGTCGTACCCCCCTGAATTGGTCGCAAGTAGGAGAGAGTCAGATTTTTGGACCCGACATCCTACGAGAAGCCGAAGAGAAGGTTCACAAAGTCCGTGAACACATCAAGACTGCCCAATCCAGATAGAAGATTTATGCTGACAAAAGATGTCGAGACCTAACCTTCAATGTCGGAGATTTTGTGTATCTCAAAGTATCACCCTTGAAAGGAATGCAGCGTTTTCAACTTAAAGGGAAGTTAGCCCCCAGATATATTGGACCCTTCAAGATTTTGAATCATCGAGGAGAAGTATCATATCAACTAGAACTGCCAGAGGAGATGTCATCCATACATGATGTGTTCCATATCTCGTTACTTCGCAAATGCTTAGAAGTTTTGGAGAAGACGAAAGTTTTTAAGAATATCGATCACCGAGCCATAGATATCAGCAAGGATCTAACTTATCGTGAAGTACCCATTCGTATTTTGAAAGAAGCCTTCAGAACCACTAGGACCCGGATTATCAAGTTTGTCAAGATCCAGTGGAGCAACCATACTGAAGAAGAAGCTACTTGGGAGCAAGAAGATTACATTAGGGCTGAGTTTCCAAATCTCTTTAGTTCCTAGTTTTTCTTAAATCTCAGGACGAGATTTTGTTTAAGAAGGGAAGACTTGTAACACCACAAAAATATTAATCAAGATTATCAAGTTCTAATTACCCACGTCTAGGGTTAACAAAAACTTTTATTATTAAATTTAATATGAGTGTATGTGTGAATTGCATTAGTGTATGAATGAGTGCATTGCCATGTTTGATTGCTACAAATGATAAGGAATGGTTTAAAGATGAATACTACATCATCTAAGCCATTTACAAACAAAATCCAAAGAAAGGAAATTCAAATATGAATCCTATGATCAAATGGTCATTTTGACCAAAATTAACCACTAGACCACTTTGGGTGTTTCTAGTAAAAGATTTCTAATATAAACTTTCTCAATTATTTTCACCCCTTGCTAGACCAAGTAAAAGTAAACCCACACCAACTTTACAAATTAACAAAAAAAAATTCAAAATCTATTTAAAGGACAATTCAAAATTTAATCAAGTGTATGTACTAAGATCACCACTTTTCAAAAACCACTCAAATCAATTCACCTTGGCAAACCCAAGCAACCATAGACACTCAAGAATGTGACAAACACACTCACCAAATTTCACTCAAAAATTCAAATCTTAATCTCATGCAGCCATTTGGTTGAGCACCTTGCAGACACCAGAAAACCACTTCCTAACTTCTACTGTTTTGAGTAGTGATCAATCACCACTAGTGTCCCATTTCTCTCCCCCTGTCTCCCCTAGTGTATAGCAGTGTAGTGGACAGCTTCCCCCTTTGCCGTTTGCGCCAGTGCAACGCCGCCTGAGCTCACCGTGTCGGTCGACCAAGAACCACTCGCCACAGCCAGCACCGCCCTCTCCCATGATGTCTAGGAGACAGGAGCCACACCACCACCACCCTCTGTCCACCCCTCGATCGAAGAAAAGACGTGGACCGGCCGGGAAAAAGATCGTCATGCCCACCTACCTATCTGCGATGCCGAGAGCGCGCCAGAGCGCTGCAGTCGACACGCGCACAGACGTTGCACCTTGCCCTCTCCGCGCGTTCCTGCACTCACCGTGATCCTAGCTACCCTCCAAACATGCCCGTTCGCCGCCAGATGGACCATAGCCACTGTTTCGCCCAGAGCACGGACCGTTCCCGACCGTTCTCGACTGCCCCTTGCCGCGCCATCACGCACACGACGACCGCCCTAAAGCACCGTGTCGACCCCTACCCTCAGCCATGCCTATAGCCCCCTGTATCAACGTCGCCGACAAGCCCGAGCCATCCCGCTCTGTCCCTCTCGCCGGTGTGTAAATAGAGGCCGCCCAGCTCCAATTCGCCACACCATTCCACTCCCCTCTCTCTCAAACACCTCTCACACCTCTCCCCGCAGCAAGGCGATCATCACACCACCGGAATTTCACCAGAGCCTGCCGCTGTAGAGGAGAAGAGGAACCGGAGCTAGGACCCGCCCCAAGAGCCGCCGTGACCACCACTCAAACCGCCGTTGTCTAGAACATCGTTCGCCCCCATCACCGACCGTAGCTGGAGCCCTGGTGAGCCCCCACGTACCCCCACTGTCGTGTTAGGGTTTTTTCCTTGTTGGAGCTATTCGTTGGAGACGACGAACCACAACCGTAGATCATAGTCTAATCGCACGACCCAGATTGAAACCTACCGCTTCGTGTTAGATGAGCTACTAACCAGTGGGACCATTCTGTCAGTAGCCCACTACGCTAGCACAGTGTAGTTGGGCCGGCCTAGTTAGTTTCCCACGCAGAGCCCATCAATTCAAATAAGCTTTTTCCAATTTAGTTAAAACTAGATTTTGTTAGTAGATTCAAAAATCAATTCAAAGAAATTCACTGAACCAAATTGCATGATTGCAATTTTGCTAGAAAGGTATTCAAAATATCTATCCAAGCCCGTTGGACTAAAAACATTTGAAATTATAGATCACCTATACCAAAAATAACAAGATAGAGACTTTTCCAACTTCAAACATTTTTCAAAAATCAACCATAAATGCTTTTGAGTTAATTCCAACTCTCAAAAAATCACATTTGACAAGATCTATCTGAATATGTAAAAATATTTAGGTTTACATGCAGTAACATTGGACTAGTACTAAAAGAATGCTATATAGGCATTTCTAGTCACTTTAATTGTATTAAATAGTAATTTTAAACTTTATAAAATATGACCAACACTTTAAATAACATTCCCAAGTATCAGAATATGTGGTGATGACATGTGTCCACATGATCCCATATTTCAATTGGAGAATATTAAATCTTAAGTATTTTGAATGAGTAGAAATTACTCTTATAAACTAAGAAAAATAAGACTAGGTATTTATTTCATGTGATGATTGTGATGATGCTAGATCATCTAGTGAGAGCCTTTGTGTGCTACATAGAAGTAGTTAAGTATTGTTTGGTGATTGTGTACCTCGTATTCATTTATACATGATAGTACCGACCCGGGCTACGAGGAGGAGGAGTACTACCAAGAAGAAGAAGAAGAGAACTTCAACCACTTCACTACTCAAGGCAAGCTAACACTTGCAAGTTTCATACCTATGCAAGCCATCACTAATTGCAAGCTTGAACTATGCAAGCTAACACTTGCAAACTTGATAACCTATGCAAGATGCATTAGGCACGCTTTGGTTATACAACTTTGATTATACCAATCCCAAGTTTTACTTGCAAGCTTTATTCTTTTACCTTTACCAAAGTATTTAATTTAGTTAGTAAATTGTGAGTATTGGAAAAATAGGATAGATACCATAAAGAGTATAAAACTAGACCTAAGTAGTTATACTTAGATGCCATCAAAAGCATAAAACTAGATTTGGATAGTTACATTTGATTAGCACCCCTTAATAGTGACACCCTCATTGCTAGTTGCTAGTGCTAAACTACTACTAATCACTTAGATGGGAATACTTGGAGAAAATGATTATGAAAACCTTGGAATGATGATTCATTCTATTGAAATGTTTTGACATGTGTTGAGAAACACAAAAGGATTTGATGATGAAAATGTTGAGGCATGAGCCTTAGCCCTTTATAAAAACTGATGGTTGGGTTCGGATGCGATACCATTCCAATTTTACCGTATAACCACAATACCTGAATTGGGTAGGGCTTAACTAGAAGTTTATATGCCTTAGTATGGGTTCCCTCGCGGAACGAGGTTGAGCTGATGCTACCTCGTGAGTGTGAATATCCACCTATGCAGTGCCTAGGATGGCAGATGGCCATGGCTGGGAGGCCAAGCTCATAGGGGAGGTGCCTATACTAGAGTGTGTAATTGAAAGGTTAGGATTGATTATCCGCATACTAAGTATGATGATTCAGGGTTATCCTTGACAGATGTATCGAATTTTGTGGCGAAAATGTACCACCTCTGCAGAGTGTCAAACTATTCGAATAGCCGTGTCCGTGGTCATGGACAGTTGGAGTGGCCATACTGTTCCGTTGTTAGATGTTTTCAAAAATGACTTGTGAATTGAACTATGACTTTGACTTGACGACAACAGGGTTGTGGACGTGAAAACTAGGTTCCCACTTAGGTGATGTAGAAAACTAAATTAGTTTTCTTTACTTTTGAACTTAGTAAGAAATAAACCTGGCATTTTGCAAATAAACTTAGAGCTTAAGATTCCTACTAGATCTACCTTACTTGTTAGTGATAGTTTGCGAGTACTTAAAGAGTAGTCATGGCTTTGTCCCTGGATATTCCCGTGGCCAGACTTTGAGGAGGACTACCAGGAAGATGGACAGAAGGAGGTCTATGACAACTAGGATCATATCCCATCGTCATCATTGCCTGTGACCCTGAAGATGGATCCCCTAATACGTTTATTTTTTCGCTTCTTTGATTGTATTAAAACTGGATCATGAGATCCTTCATTTGTAAGACCTTTATTATGGTTTGTAATGGATTATATATTGTGGTACCAATTTTGTTATGTCTCACAAAAATGGTAATCCTGGGATTGCGATGTATGGCATAACAGGAATTTGGGATTAAAAATCCGGGTGTTGACACTTGGTCCGGTAAAAACACAAAAGGAATTCTAAAACTCCTGAAGCTCCGTTAAAGTAACTTCACTACGCTTCTGCTGCCCGAGGATTCGATAAACCTAGGTCTACTAGGGAAAAAGAGCTATACTACATCCGTAATCCGGATCGAAGGTGTCAGCAGCCCAGGAGGATTTTCTCTTTACTTATGCTTACTCCAGTGTGTAGTGCAGGACAAAGCAAGAACAAACATGACATTTCAATAACGGATATTGTAAGCTTGTCCCATGATAGCATGGTTTGGCTAACAAACAACTTATAAAATGTAAAGCACATAAAGTTCCATAGTGGCATCACCCCAAACCTTACTTTCTTATGAGCTTTAAATTCCACAAAAGAGATGATTTTGAATATTTTCGAGGGTCAACATGCATACTATACTTGGAAGTAGTTTTTGCCACAAATATGTAGATATGCCTAATCTAGTTTAAGGGGTTCGGAATAAGTCTTAGCTTGCATTGTGAAGGCTTAGCAAAAAGATATCTAACGAGCGTGTCATATAGTTCATAATGCCAACATTTATTTTCTCACCTTGCTCCTTATGGTTGAACATAAATATACATGAGCAAAGGATACAAATTAATAGGCACAAACAAATCATACTTCACACGAATTATTTGAGCTTAGTAACTAGGCATAACATGAATTTCAGCTTTTTGCTTTTGTCTCCCCTTTTCTTTTATTTCAAGGCATTCATATTCAGTTTTAATCTCATAATGGCAAAGTTTCTTTTCAGTAGCTTAATCAAAAACATGCATAATGATTCATGATGGTGGTCCTTTTATTGCAAACAAAAGTAAAATAAATAAAATAGACGCTCCAAGTTTCTATGATAGTCTTATGTTCCTCGAAAAACAAAGTTTAGAGGTTTGCAAACCGAGAGTTTAATAGGTCTAGTGGGGTGGCTTGGGCATCCCCAAGCTTATGGTTTTCACCATTATTGGATTGCTCTTGGTGTGGTGTTCCTCTATTCCCTATCAAAAACTTCAACACAAAACTTTTCTCCCATCTCTTTTCTTAGTGGTGATATTAGTGGCACAAAAGCATAATAGTTTCTGCATATATATCAAAGAAAAAATTCTTTCTAAATGTTCCAGCAAGCATATAATGTTGCTACACATCCTTAACATACAATATAGCTCATAGCAATCATTTTAGGACACTTGGGAATGGTTAAAACAAAACATGGCAGAATCTATCCAGATTTTCAGCAGCAACAAAACAAATTTATTTTGCCCACTTAAATAAGTTAGGAATTTTAGCCAATTTTTGTGCATACATAGGATGAGAAGTTGTAAATGCTATGCAAATATGAGCGCAAGCGGATTTACATAAAAAATCAGAGAATTTTTCTACTAAAAATTGTTCTGCAGGAATTTGCTACTCCATATGTTTTACAAATTTTATCATCCAAGATGAGTTCCACTTGGTACTTCATTACTACTCTACAACAAACACACTAAATCGACTCTTTTAACAGAAAGGAAACATAACAATAAATGACTGGGTTGCCTCCCGAAAAGCGCTTTCTTTATAGGCATATAGCTAGGCTTTACTTACTTGGTTTAAGTGATAGAATTCACGTGGTAGCTTGTGTCTCTTTGCTACCTCCTTCTTCCTTGGAAAGTGTTCTATACACTTCTTGTGAGGAAACTGAAACTTCACTCCTCCTTTTGCATCAATGATTGCACCTGTGGTTCTCAACAAAGGTCTGCGAAGTATTATAGGACTTGAGGTATTGCTCCCCATGTCCATTACAATAAAATCGATAGGTACAAATGTCATATGTAATTCAACCATGATATCTTTAACTTTCCATAAGGCATGTTTGGTTGAATCATCGTCAAGTAAAAGATCTATAGAGCATTTTTCCATGGGTTTCAAATCAAGCAAATCATATAGATCTTTGGATAAAACTGAGACACTAGATCCTAAATCTAGAATGGCTTGATGTGTCTCTTTTCCAATAGTGATTAATATGTTGGGGAGCCAAGCATCCCTAAGCTTAGGTGGTATCATAGCTTCATTATTATATCTTTCAATATTTTCTTTTATTACATAATTTGCTATATATGAACCAAATCCTACTTGATGAACATTAAAAGATGGATCATTAGCAAACTTTTGCATTATAGTAATGAGTTCATGCAAGCTACATTTATCAATATCAAGTAGAGGTTCTTTTGTTTCACTTAGCATTTTAACTTCCTCTATTTTTATAATTTGTTGGTTATTTTGCATTATCATTCATAGTAGTATGTCTCTCTTTTCTTTTTAGTGATTCTACAATTTTGTCCCCAAAGAACATGGCAGAATTTTCTAAGACTTCCACTTCTAATTCATTTTCACCACGAATTCCCCTAAGGGCAAAACTAGGCTAAGTTCACTTAAGCTCTTGTAGATACTAGTTTCTACCAACATCCCATCTAGCAATGTAAATGCTCCATAAGGTTATAGATATAAAAAGGATTTTTCGGCCTCTTTATTTAGGATTGTATAGATTCATATGTAAGGCCTTTATAAAAACTCCCAATAAGCAACCAACCCTTTAATTCATGTTCTACTTTATATGTAAGTTGTTTAAATCTTACCCAAGCATTATGAGAGATTCATTTTCATATTGCTTGAAATCACTTACCATTTTTTTGGTAATGAAAGGTATTCTTACCAAATTTTTATAAAAAGGATACTTGCATATTATACCATGTTTTAAAATTTCTTTTAGGTGCAGCCTCATACCATCTTTTAGCTATTCCTATTAATGAGTGTGGAAACGACTTTGCTTTCACTATTTCAGGATCAACACCAGGGTCCCCTAGAGTTTTCATGAATCCTCATTTTTTAATATGCCACTTAGCAGCGGTTGCATTTCCACTAAAAAAACGATTATAAACTATGGCACCTAGTACTTCAGGATCAATGTTGCACTCAAACTTGTTTGCGAATGGACTTGTTCCCAACTTAAATTTTTTATTTTTTTTAGTCATGTTTTCTAGTGAAAGGTTAACACTAATTTTTATGTGTTTTTATGTTTTTAGGAAAACTTAAAAATACTAAAAACAAGACAAAGAAAAAGTGCTTCAAAAATCTAAAAGGAGAAGAAAAGGCTCACAGTGGTGTAACCTCCCTAAGCTTGGGTTGTTAGATAAGTTGATGAAGATGACAGCTCCACTCGTGAGGTCCTTCTTGCAGTTCCCCGACAATGGTGCTAGAAAATACGTCTTGATGGCAACAATTATGGCCACTTTTCGTTGGGACTCCAAGTACAAAGTGTTGTAGCAAGCTTATTTTCCCCATAGGGCTGACTCGAGGGTTTAAATCAAACTCTCATGGAACTAGCTCAGAATTTATTCGCCTTCTCCTTGTCAAGCAACCTATAAAGAAAAATAATTTGTCTTGTGTCCCCAACTCCACCAAGTGGTTGTCAAGCACAAGGTTTCGTATTAGTAATGTGAAATAAAATACGGTAAACTAAAATAAATAAAGTAAAACAATGCAAACTATATAAGATATGTGAAGATAAAGTTGTTTTGGGGGTTTTTATGAGTGATTGCAAGTAGGAAAAGTATTTTTGTATTTTCGAAATAATAAATTGCAGAAAATAAAAGTGATGATCATTGCAATGGAAAGATGTTTCTTATGATTAAAATTGGACCGGGGTTCATGGGTTCACTTGTCTACTCTCTTTTTAAGTTGTGGTGATTATAAAACAATTCATCAATGATAAATATTCGTGGAACTTCTATATGTGTATGATAAGCATTCATATGTGCATCACGTCCTAACATAGATATGAAACACATCTCTCTTATACTCCTCAAGAAAGGGAAACCTCCATGCAATCTTGAATTAATAAAAAATCAGAGTATAGCTTTAAGTAATATATGACATGATGTTTGAAATACAAATATGCTACCTTGACCTAACAAGATTATCTCACTGTCATAAGATAATTATAGCACATGATTTCACTTTATCCCTAGTGAAGCAGCAAAAGAAAGGTAAAAACCAAAGTAGATCTTGAATATTATTGTCACAATTCAGTCACTACTAGCATGCTACTCCATCTAATACACACTTCTCCCGGTACAAGTTCTTGCATACGAGTTGGGTCAAAACAAGCAATTAAGAACATGGTACATTATATGCATCTACCAATACATATTACACAAAAGAGGTTCCAATCTGAAATATCAAATCATAGAATAAAGATCTACCACATAGGAATTACATATATGACCATAATCATGTTGGACACTAGATCTATGAAGAACAAGAGAGAAATAGATCAAGCTACTGCCACAAACCCATAGTCTAGGAGTGTACTACTCCCTCTTCATCATGGTGATGATGCTGGAGATGTTGAAGAGGGTGGAGATCCCTCCGGAGGCAGCTCCGATGGAGTTTCTCCCTCCAATATTCGTTGAATCTAACTCTGTTTGGTGGTGTTTTTGTCTATGGTGTGCTTTGTCTCGGGGACTCCTTGGGAGATTCTTATATAGAGTTTTTAGGTCAAGAGAACTCCGTGGGCGAAAGAATCAAGGCGATCGGACGACCGAGGAGGAAACGAAGGCAGGGGCGCGCCCACCTGGGCTGGGCACGCCCTCTGGGATCTTTTTGGCCTCCTGGTCCTTCTCCCGAGGTTCTTGCACTCTAGATGCTTCTCATGGTAAAATATTGACATCCCCAAAAGCTCGGGTCGATTTGACTCCGTATAGGTCCAGAAACATCAAAATATAGAAAACAGGGTTTTTCTGCCCTCCAGGGTTCTAACTAAAATAAAGGGAATCATTGGTAAATCCCCCAAAATTAATGTGAAACATGGATATAACATTATATATGATGCAAATATATGGGTAAACATGTAAACAAACTACAAAGTTTATGTATACATTTTACATGCATCAGATGGCTAGGAAAATTTGTTAAGTGTGAGCTCGAGAGGATCCAAAATGCGGCTAGACAGCATTGACGAATTGAGATGGGAAATATAAGAGGCTCTTTGAATGAGGGGTGTTAATTTTACGTGTTCCGTAGAGGTCTTCTGTAGTGTAGAACTACATAGAGGAGGCATGCCGACTGGAGCTATAGGTAGACTAGCAGGCTACCATGTCATAGCGCAGTATTGTATCGTCATATCAGTAGTAGTAAGATTTACGTTACAGCTTCCATTTTAACGGTACTCTGAAAATAGAAGTAGTAAGTACATTACTTACTTACTACGTACACTAGCTGCTATACCTCTACAAGTTTCCTATATGGGTTTTGTCCATGTTCATTTTGCTGTAGGAGTAGCAGTATGTACCCTAGAGAAATAATAGGGAAGATTCTAGAATTATTGAGATGTGTGTTTTGAGATTTATACATAGCGTTCCTTGTGCTAAAGACTATCAAAAGAATCTTCTAGATGCTCAAATGGATAAAAGATCCAACAGTAAGCAATATTGGGGTTCGCCAGTCCTGATCCAACGGTCAAAGTTCAAAGTTATTCATACACTACATAGTGATAAGAAAAACTTGGACTCTAGTGCATTCCGAGTCACGTTCTTCGGATATTCTTTTATTTGATGTGTGATTTTTTTCAAAACAGATTCAAAAATGTCAAGATGCAAATTCTTAGAAATAAGTTCAACCTATCAAAACTCCTATCAGTTTCTGATATATATTGACTTCCTGATGGGTCCCTCCAAAAGCTTTTTGTTGAACTTAGTTAAAAAGAAATCTACAATTAACTTACTTTCATTAGTTCAATTAATTTTACCTATAGCTAGTTTCGATAGATCAACATAAAGTCATTGAAGTGGGCGAAGTTTGCTGAAAAGTTTGAAAACTCACAAAACTTGGGAATCATAAGTTAAGCATGGCCCACTGTTTTTAAACTGGTATGGTGGCATTCAGACCCATATTTTCTGACTTCCTTTACAGAAAAGAACTTACCTTTCATCACTTGGACATTTGAAAATGTTTTCCTGATAGTTGGAAACTCCCACCGGTAGTACTGTTTACCATAAGAGGATGCATCAATCTACCAGATGTGGGAACTGTATCATAAACTATGATGTCGATAGGGTCATGACCTTGTTGGTCGTTCGGGTCAAACACAATAACTAATGTTCATATACCATAGGCCAATACTGCGAAGCAGCTAAAATAGTTTTTTCTATTCAAAGCTATTAAACACACGTTTCTCATTTTTCAAGGCAAGTAATACACATAAGAGGATGCCAAGAGAAATTATTTTTTTTCTTTGTTTTATTCGAATGTTTTCAAAACGGGACTGAATACGTCGGCATGTAGATTCTTAGCATGAGGTGAGTTGCATTTTTCAGAACTCTTGGTGATGCTTGATGTATTGACACCGTGTGTAACTTTAGACGACATTTGGAAAATTCAAGAGGATTCTCCATGCTTACTTGTAGTTAAAATTTGACCTAATTTCTTTAAATCGATATAAAGTTATTTAAGTGGACACAGTTAGCTAGGAAAGCTTGAAATGTGCTAAGAGTGCTTAGGAGTTGTAAGAAAACATGGTCCACTTTTTCTGAAAACCGAGTGCTGGCACTCTATTTTTTTGACTAGGGTATGTCTCGAGGGTGCGAGATTCTTCAAATTAACGCTGTTAGTGGATGTACATGTTACATTAAGGACCTAAAAAAGAGAAAGTTATATCCAAGTCTATTCATTTAACACAAAGTACCCTGAAAACAAGCAAGGAAAAGTAGTTGGGTACAACTCCTTCTCCACCACGGAGCTGAGCCATGCTCTTCGTAGAAGTACTAGTAAGTTGCACATGCCTTGTACGTGAGACTTGCATAATAGAAGTATGGCATATCGTCACTATATATAATCATAATAGGTAATTCTTAAAAAAATATAAATCAAAGCCACATCTATAGAGTATGGGTGCATATTTTGTTCTTGTACTCTATATAATGTAGTAGAAATAAAAGTTTATTAGCTACATAAGACTTTAAAATTTTGGTGTCATGGTGTAGTGAAACGACGGAGAAGATTCTAAAATAATGGATAAGTGTGTTTTGAGATTTGTGTATAGTGTTCATTGTGCTAAAGACTATCAATAGAATCTTGCAATAGTAGAATAGAAAAGAAGATCACACGGTTGGCAATGTTAGGATTGTGAGTCTTGATCCAACGGTCAATATTCAAAATTATTTGTACACTATTCAAACTAGAAAATTTTGAATTCTGTTGATTTTTACCGCCAATGACCAAAGTGGTTCATTCCTAGCTACTCTCTCTGTGTCAAAATATAAGATGTTTTAGCTTTATGAAAGGAGTGTATCTAGACCCCTTTTTATTGTGTACATTCATCTAGGTTAGGAGTGAACCTACACACTAAAAGGAGTCTAGATACACTTCTTTCATAAAGCTAAACCATCTTATATTTTGAAACGAAGGGAGTACTATAATACACCAACATAGTTGACGAACACGCCAGCGAGCACAGAGTCGCCGTACCGAGGCACACGTGCGCAGCGTAGTGCCTGGCTGTGCACGAGGAGAGATCAGCCGACTAGTGCGTGCGGGTTGCTGAGGAGGGATGGATGGTTGATAGATTGTGTACATTGTAAAGGATATAGTAGTACAATATCTCATGTTAGTAACCTATCATAATTGTTCTCTGACATTGCACCGCCTTTAACTCTTCCTCGTTGTTCTCATCTCATGCTATCTTCCTTTTATTCTTTGAGATCATAGTCTCCTCTTGCTCTTCGGTTTCCCCTCTATTTCTAGCCATATTCTTTGTAGTAGTACTATACTTGCTTTTTACTATAGAAGAAACATTCCTATCACTTGTAAAATTGAGATTGTCTCTTTATCTAGTACTTGTTGGAAAGTCCCCTTTGCAACATTATTTACCATTCCAAGATGCACCAATCTACTACTCCCTCTGATCCAAATTAATTGACTCGAATTTTTCTAGATTCAGATGTATTTATACATGTCCTAGTGCTAGATACATCCAAATCTAGACAAAATCCAAGTCAACTAATTTGGATCCAAGGGAGTACCTAATATGGTAAAATTATCATACACTATAATGTCAATAGGGTCATGACCTTGGTTGTTCGGCTTGAACCTATTCATACATGGTAGGCCAATTCTGTGAAGCAGGTTTTTCAAATATTATCAAAACGCATGTTTATTAATTTTCATGGTAGGCGATACACATAAAATAAAACTATGAGTAAGTTTATTTTTCTTTATGTTCTTTTATTGTTTTTATAACAGGGTTAACTTTGTTGGCACACAAATTATGAGAAAGAAGTTGAATCTGTCAAAACTCTCGGCCGTTCTCGTATATTAGTTGCCTGGTGGTGGGTACCTTGAAACGACTTCTGTAAAATTGTGAGAGCAATGTACAACTTACTTGGAGTAGTTCAAATTAACTTCACCTAATTTCAATAAGTCATTTAAGATAGGAAACTTGAAAACTCGTAAAATATGGGAATGGTAAGTAAAACATGCATGGTCCACTATGTCAGAAAAAATGGGCTTTGTGGCATTCTGATTCACATTCTTCGGACATTCTTTACAGAAAAACATCACCCTTATATCGCACTATGAAGATACAAAACATTTTTCCTACTTGTTGGAATCTCCCACGTGCAACATTGCTAGCTCTACCAAGAGGCACCCATCAACCATATTAATGTGGGAACTGTATCATAAACTATGATGCTGATATGTCCATGACTTTGGTCATTTGGGTTGAAACCCAAGAATATTTTTCATACATGGTGGGACAATATGTTGTGAAGCCATTTTTTCATAAGTTGTCAAAATCCCATGTTTATCGCGTTCATGTCTTAATATTTTGTTTTTCTATTTTTTCTTTACTATTAGATGCGTGATTGTTTTCAAAACAGATTCAAAATTTTCAACATGCGAATTCTTATGAATAAGTTCAACCTGTCAAAACTCTTGTCAGTTTCTGATATATATTGACTACCTCATGGGTCCCTCCAAAACTCTTGCCAGTTTCTGAAACTCCCACTGGCGGTACTGTTTAGCATAAGAGGATGCGCCCATCTACGAGATGTGAGAACTGTATCATAAACTATGATGTCGATAGGGTCAGTCCGGGTCGAAACCCAAGAATTAATGTTTATACACCGTAGGCCAATACTCCGAAGTAGCCAAAGTATTTTTTTCTATTCAAAGCTATCAATACACGTGTTTCTCTTTTTTCAAGGCAAGTAATACACATAAGAGGACGACACAGGATTTGTTTTTGTTTTTTCTTTGTTTTATGTGAATGTTTTCAAAACAAGATCAAATTCGTCGTCGTGCAGATTCTTAGCATGAAGTTAGTTGCATTTTTCAGAACTCTCGATGGTGCTTGATGTATTGACATCTTGTGTATCTTCAGATGACATTCGGAAAATTTAATAGGAATCTAATATGCTAACTTGTAGTTTTAATTTGATCTAATTTCTTTAAATTGACAGAAAGTCATTTAAGTGGACGCAGTTAGGTAGGGAAGCTTGAAATCTGATAGGACTGCTTGGGAATTATAGGAAAACATGGTACACTTTTTTTGAAAATTGGGTGGTGGCACTTTGTTTTTTTACTAGGGTATGACCCGAGGGAGCGAGATGGTTCAGTTAACATGATCTTGGTTGTTTGTCTTGAAACCTATTCATACATGGTAGGCCAATTCTATGAAGCGGGTTTTCAAAAGTTATCAAAACTCATGCTTATTATTTTTCATAGCAGGCGGTACACGTAAAAGAACGCTATGAGTAAGATTTTTTGTATTTTTCTTTATTTTCTTATATTGTTTTCATAACAGGGTCAACTTCGTCGGTGCGCAAATTATGAGCAAGAAATTAAATCTTTCAAAACTTTCAGTCGTTCTCGTATATTGGCTGCCTGGTGGTGAGTACCTTGAAAGGCCTTTTGTAAAATTACAAGAGTGACATTGAATTCTATAGCTGACTGTCTTCCGAGGTTGCACGATTTCCGAGGCATGCCTCTCTGAGCCCATCCCACCGGCACTCGCCGGCGCCACTCCGGCGTCGTCGCACACATATCCATGGGCTCTAAATCATTGGATTCATCTGGTGGTGGCTAGAAAATCACCTATTCTGGAAGCTCCACCGATGGTTAGTTCCTTGTTGGATCACTTATTCTCTCGAAAAATTGCTGGCTAGTCATTCTCAATGCCAATGGTTCACCACTGGAAGGAAGAAGTTTGGAAAATGGGGAGGTTCTCATGATTGGTTCTGTGGTGAGGTTCCCCTCTTACCTTGCAAGGATAAATGATATTTTGCCACCATCCTCTAATTTTCTTGGGACTTCCCATGTTCATGCGTGCAAGGGTGATGATTTGAAACTTATGTGGCATGTTACTTTCTCTACCTTGTCTTCTGATGTTTTAGACAGTGCTCCTGGATTTCTGGTCCTGTATACTATTGCTAAGCGGATTGTGTTACTAAATTGTGACAAGGTGGTTATTGATGCTAGATTCCTTCTTCAAGATGAGAAAGTTTCATCTGGTGTTATCTTGGATCTTGTTGTCAAAAGGGTGATGGTGGGTGAACAAATCATTGATGGGCCCAATTCATCAACCAAACACAAATACATTTCTGTGGATTTTTCTAAAGGGAGGATGTTTGAGGATAATATGTTCAAAAAATTTGGTCACCACATAAATTTCTCAGGAGGATTTCACAGAAGACCTTTCTTCCTTGTTGGTTCATTTGGCCGTACAAATTTTAAGATTGATCTTCATACAATTGGAATTGTTCTTCAAAGTTGTTTTGGGGGTCATGCATCAAAATATCAAGTCAAAATCCTCCAGGACAGAACCTTTAGATTCTCGGTGGCATCAAGAGCTGTGGGTTTTGAAATATATAATTCTGGTTCTTTCACTGATGATTCATTCATACTGAAGATAAAACTTTGGGGCGATGGAGGCCCAAATTGGAAATTTGAAGAGAAGGAATATTACAAAGAATTGGACAAAGATTGGACAACTGTTTCATACAAAAAGAAAAAAAAACCCTCTGTTTTGATCGTATTGATTCTTCAACGTCACAGGTACCATGCAATAACGGTCAAAATAATGATGACATTACTCATGTCATAACGGGTGCATCATTGGTGGATATTGTGATTAATGGCAAAGGTATTAAAGCGGAGAAAACTGTAGTCAACAAATCTCCTAAAATTAATTTGCCTGGTCTTTTACCATTTTTGAAATTTCCCACTTTCCCTTCTTGTCCCTGGCCCGACAAATCTTACCTGAATTGGTTCAAGGCCCATGTTACGCCGCAAGTTTCGCGGCCCAGGGTGTATGACTGTCTTAAGGATTTTATTCTTGCCCAAAAAATTAATTCAGCTGAAACCCCTGTATCCTCAACTCCCTCGCCTGGAGAAACCCCAACTACCTTGCTCCGCTCGTCGCCGGCGAAAACCACCGACGCAATGGCCAATATTCCACTTGACCCTCAGCCATTTCTTCCCCATGGTTTCGAGATTATGTAGGTGGCTGGCAGGAATCAAGTCAAAAGGGTGGTGGTTCCTCGCCGACCAAGAACTCATGAATAGTATGCCATTGCGCACATCCATCCCCTTCCCCTGGTCCTGTCCCTTTTGGTAATATCAGGGATGTGTTCCAAGATTTCTTTATCAATGATGCACATGTCGAATTTCGTGATATTCAAGATTGCCCATTTGGTTCTGCATATGTTCAATTTGCAAATGTCAGTGACCGTGACCGGTTAATTGCTGCGGGTCATATTCCCTTCCAAGATGTTGCTATCTCTTTTGATAGGCATAATGAAGGAATGAACTGGCGTCGGACTCAGTTTAACAATGAATGTTGGGTTATGCTCCTGGGTCCTCCACTTGATCACTGGAATCATGATGACCTGAATGCTGTATTCTCTGATATTGGTAAACTTCTACTCTGGGAGAGGGACCCTGAGCACAAGGGCAGGATCATTGCAAAGCTCAGAGTCACTGATCTCCTAGATGTTCCTAAAAGTGTTAGATTCACCATTGCAGACCTGGTGGAAACTGAATCATGGACCTTTTCTGTGGAAATATTGAACAGCAATCTCCTGGGGGGCCCACCGGATGAGGACCCACTACCTGATGATGGTGCTGACCCACACCCTCTACCTGTGGTGGGACCCATATTTGGGCCCCCTTCTCCACCTCCTCCACCACAACCTGAAGGGGACATTGGTGGATGGGACCAATGGATTGACCCTGCCCCTCAAAATAATGCTGGCTGGGGCACCTAGAATGCAGTCCAAGTACCTGTATTTGCTGAAGGTGTTGACATGCCCATTGACAACCAGGATTTGCCACCTCAAGAGGTTGACAGTGCTGTTACTGGATCTATACCTGGTGCAAATGTTTCATCTGACAGTGACAAGGCATATGTCCATGGTGCAGAGGATAATGAGGTGGTGCAAAATATTGCTGATGCTGATCTGGAGATGGGAATGGGAGAAGGTCTGCTTAACATTCTACAGAATTACCAAGATGAGGAGGAGGACACCAACCATGCTGATGAGGATAACATGCAAGATGACTGGATGATGGAGGACACTAATCTCCTCTCTCCAAATGAGGCACACCTCCAAGTTGGAATGGCCATTATTCCTTTCGTCAACTCATCTGAGATACTCTCTGCTAGGAATTCTTTCTCAAAGCAAGGTCTGGAGCTATGGGACAGATTCTTTGCACCACACATGAACCCATTACCTGACAAAGGCAAACTGCAATGTGACATTCCTGTAAGTTGGTTTAATTTTATCACTCTAATGCTCATCACACCTGAAAAATTCAGTTGGATTAGACATTTTCTCACATCACCGCTATGGGAGATAATTAAAGAGCCAATTACTGATGAATCTACTTTCACCTTCATTATACCTGATGAATGTGTTGGACAGATTCCACCCCATTGCCTGAATGATTCCCCATCAAACATGATGGTACCAAATGCTCCTACTAAGAGGAGGGGCAAAGAACCACTGGTGGAATCTGAGGTGAGAAGGAACCCCAGAATTGTGGAACTTAATGGGGGTTTTAAAAGCCATTTAAATTGCACTGATCATAATTGCCTCTCTTGCAATGCTGCTCCACCCTGTCTCAGTAATAAGGTTGTTAAGAATCTTGCTGAATAATTTTGCAAGGTTAAAGAGGGGGAACTAGAGAAAAGATTGCTGAAGAAGGGCAGGATCAATGATTTGATCATCAAGCCATCAGGAAAGACTGTACCTAAGAAGAATGGTCCTGAACCATACCTTTCAAACAAGAAGAAGGGAGGTGCTGCTGAGTCTTGTGGACAGCAGTCTAAGAAGAAGGCTCCTAAATAATGTGGTTAATGTTTACAAAAACCTTGCCTTTTGTGATTGGACCAGTTACCTTTCATATCTGTTATGAGTTGTTGCAGACCTATTTGATGTTGGACATGTTTATGAATTCAGTAACCTATGATATGTCCAGTTTTATTTGTGTGACTACAAAATTTGAGTCACACCATGGATCACCCAATTGGTTTATAAATGAGTAACAACAGAAACTGGAAGATTCTGAACTGGAACCTCAGGGGTATTAACTCTGAGAAAAAATGGTTAGCACTAAAAAGAAAGATCATGGAATCTGAATGTGACATTATCTGTCTTCAAGAAACCAAGAGAGAAAACTTTGATATCAATTATTTAAAAAAATTCTGTCCAAACAAGTTTGACAGTTTTTATTTTTTACCATCAATTGGTGCTTCTGGAGGAATTATTACCATCTGGAATAGTACTTTATTCAATGGTACCAGGGCTTTCCAAAATGATTTCTCAACTTCTGTTACCTTCACCTCTCAATTATCAAATGACACCTGGACTCTCACTAATATCTATGGTCCTTGTCAAAATGATAGAAAGATGGATTTCCTAGACTGGTTTTCAAACATCACTATGCCTGATAGTATGGATTGGCTAGTGTTAGGAGATTTTAACCTTATCAGAAATCTCACTGATAGAAATAAAAGTGGGGGAGATATTAATGAAACTATGCTCTTCAATGATGCTATCTGCAACCTGGGCCTTATTGAGTTGCCACTAAAGGGTAGAAAATTCACCTAGAGTAACATGCAGAAAGATCCTCTCCTGGAAAGACTGGACTGGTTTTTTACATCTAGTTCTTGGACAACCAAGTTCCCATACACTATGGTTACCCCACTATCCAAACCTACTTCTGATCATCTCCCCTGTGTCATATCCATTGGAACTAACATCCCCAAGGCTCAAATCTTTAGATTTGAAAACTACTGGCTACATCATTCTGATTTTAGGATGATTGTACAAAATGCATGGAATATTCCTATGAATTATCAGGACATGGCAAAAAGAATTTGTGCCAAATTAAAAAATGTGAGGAGAGGTATCAAGATTTGGGCAAAACAGTTACCTTGCTTAAAAGATCAAATTGCTAAGGTGAATGACACAATGGATCTCCTGGACCTACTGGAAGAATCTAGAACATTAACCATCAATGAGTGGCACCTCAGAGATATCCTGAAGTCCCATATTATCACTCTTCTTCAGAACCAAAACACCTATTGGAAACAAAGAGGGAAAATCAAATGGGTAAAACTTGGAGATGAAAACACTAAGTTTTTCCATTCCAAAGCTACCATCAGTTATAGACATAACTATATATCAATGATCAAGAATGAATCTGGACAGGAATTTACAAATCACTATGACAAGGCTGATATCTTTTGGAATGACTTCAGGGCAAGAATGGGCACATCAGTCAAAACTGAGATGCACTATAATCTAGCAGACTTCTATGGAAATGGAATGACTGATGAGATGAAGGATTCACTTGAAAAACCTTTCCTTGACAAGGAAATTGAGGAGGTTATCACTGAACTACCAAATGATAAGTCACCTGGACCTGATGGATTTAATAATGAATTTATCAAAAGTTGCTGGTCCATCAGTGGATTTGATATCAAATTACTGATTCATGATTTCTTCAATGAGAAAGTGTCACTTGAAAGCATTAACTCTTCTTACATTATACTCATACCCAAAGTCACTTGCTCATCTACATCAGCTAATTTCAAACCAATCTCTCTATTGAACTGTATATTCAAAATTATTACCAAACTTCTTGCAAATCGACTGCAATCTATCATTCTGAAATTGGTACATAAAAACCAATATGGTTTTCTCAACAACAGATCTATTCAAGATTGCATTGGTTGGGCATTTGAATACCTATTCCAATGCCACAAGTCAAAGGAGGAAATTTTAATTCTCAAACTTGATTTTGAGAAGGCATTTGATACAGTTGATGACTCTGCCATCATTAATATCCTTAAAGTTAGAGGATTTGGGAGAAAATGGATTAGGTGGATTGAAATGATCTTTGAATCTGGAACTTCTGAAATTCTTCTCAATGGTGTACCTGGTAAAAAGTTCTACTACATAAGAGGTGTTAGACAAGGAGACCCACTTTCACCATTACTATTTGTCCTTACTGCTGACCTCCTACAATCTATTCTAAACAAGGCCATGCATAGAAATCTTCTAACTCCACCTATTGTGGGACCACCCAACAGTGATTTCCCAGTTATTCAATATGCTGATGACACTTTGGTGATCCTTAAAGCTGATGCATCTCAATTATTATGCTTGAAAGCACTGCTTCAAACATTTGCTGTTTCCACTGGTCTCAAGGTCAATTACCTGAAATCTAGCATGATGCCAATAAATATTTGTAATGACAGACTTATGCATTATGCTATGACAATCAAATGTCAAACTGGATGCCTCCCTTTTACCTACCTTGGGCTTCCATTAAGCATTACAAAGCCATCTATGGAACATTTTCTTCCCATTGTTCAGAGAGTGGAAAGAAGATTATGTGGAATTGTTGACTTCTTGAATTATGGAAGCAAACTGCAACTGGTCAAATCTATTCTATCCTCACTTCCTCTATATTATATGAGCTGTTTGGAGATACCAATTGCCATTAAGGATCAAATTATTAAATATATGAGATATTGTCTATGGAGAAAGAAGACTGATGATGTACAAGCAAAAGGACAAGCTCTTGTCTCATGGGACAAAATCTGCCGTCCTAAAAATCAAGGGGGTTTTAAATCTACAGATTCAAAATAATGCCCTCCTTCTGAAAAATTTGGACAAATTCTACAACCACCAAGACATACCTTGGGTTCATCTCATATGGGAGACTTATTACAAAAATGGAAAGTTACTTGGAAGAAGCATGGAGGGATCTTTCTGGTGGAAGTCACACATCAAATTAATTGATAACTATAAAGGCATGGCCAAATGCAATCTGAATTCAGGCAAATCTTCTTACTTCTGTACTGACCTTTGGCAAGAGGAATGCTTGATGAATAAATTCCCACACCTTATGTCCTATGCTAAGTCTACAATCATCAATGTTCATGATTTCCTTCATGCAGAATTCCTCGAAGATAACTTCCACCTACCTCTCTCTCAACAAGCTTTCTCTGAGTTTTTAGTCCTGGAAGAAAGATGCCAGGAATTCAGACAAGACACTCAGGACACCCATGATAATTGGAACTATATATGGGGATCAGATAAGTTTGAAGTTAAAAAAGGCATACTCAGCCATGATTGGACACTCACCATCACCACCACACTTTTCCTGGGATTGGGCAACCTCCTATCAAAATAAACACACGTTCTTTTTCTGGCTTTTGTTACAAGAAAGACTGAATACAAGAAACCTACTGAGGAGAAAGAATTTCAACCTTCCTGATTACAATTGTGTTACATCAAACTGCATCACAGAAGAATCAGCAAATCATCTTTTCTGGGATTGTCCATTTGCAAAAAAATGTTGGGACCATATTTCCAAAAATAGAACTGCAAATCTAACAGGATTAGAAGCTATTTCAAACATCAAAGAAAAGTTACATCTACCTTTTGTAATGGAAATCATTATCATGGCATCCTAGGGTATCTGGATTTGCAGAAATGAGAAAAATTTTAATGACAAAAGACCCACTTTGGATAGATGGAAAGAAATTTTCTACCAGGAAATGAGATGGATACAATTCAGAATCAAAGGAAAATACAAGGAGAAATTCAAAGCCTGGCTCAGTCAGCAATTAGATCAGGGATAGAATAGAATGTTTTCAATTTAGATGTAACTGTTTATGATCTACCTTAGATCATATCTCATTGTAACATACACATATATAATAATAATAAAAAATTGCAGTGGGGATTTTCCCTACTGTTTCACCTCAAAAAAAATTACAAGAGCAATGTACCACTTACTTGTAGTAGTTCAAATTAACTTAACCTTTCGATAAGTCATTTAAGATAGGAAGCTTGAAACCTCATAAAATTTGGGAATGATAAGTAAAACATGCATGGTCCACTATGTCAGAAAACATGGGCTATGTGGCATTCCGAGTCATGTCCTTTGGAGTTTCTTTACAGAAAAACATCACCATTATATCGTCACTATGAAGATAGAAAACATTTTTTCCTAATTGTTGAAAAATTCCACGGGCAACATTGCTTGCTATGCCAAGATGCACCCATCTACCATATTAATATGGGAACTGTATCATAAACTATGATATTAATATGGCCATGGTATTGGTCATTTAGGTTGAAACCCAAGAATAATATTCTTACAGGTGGGACAATGTTGTGAAGCTATTTTTTTAGAAGATGTCAAAATTTCAAGGTTATCGCGTTCATGGAAGTTAGTACACGTGATGTGATATGATGCCATGTATAAATCTTTTATTTTTTTATTTTTTTATTTGATGTGTGATTTTTTTCAAAAGGGATTCAAAATTGTCAAGGTAAATATTCTTATGAAGAAGTTCAACCTTTCAAAACTCCCGGCGACTTCTGATATATTTACTACCTAATGGGTCCCTCCAAAAGATTTTTATTGAACTTACTCAAAAAGCAATCTATAATTAACTTACTTCTATTAGTTCAATTAATTTGACCTATATCTAGTTTCGATAGATCGGCATAAAGTCACTCAAGTGGACGAAGTTTGCTGGGAAGCTTGAAAACTCATTGTGCTAAAGACTATCAATAAAATCTTGTACTACTAGAATATTAAAGAAGATCCAACAGTTGGCAATTTTTGGATTTGAAAGTCTTGATCCAGCGGTCAATATTCAAAGTTATTTCGTACATTATTCAAACCGGAAAGTTTGAATTTTACCGATTTTTGCCGCTAAGGCCCAAAGTGGCCCTTCCGAGCTAGTACACTAACATAGTATCATGTATAAATAAACATTTATTAGCTACCTAATACTCGATTTTTTGTACAACTTAGCTTTGTGCATGTTTCTGAGATAGCATACGCGTGGATCTGTTGTTAATGCAATTAGAAAGTGGAGATCATGCACGAGTCCAACACCCACGCGTTCACACTCACGTGTCCACTCGAGGAAAACCCAGCCGTCACCGCATATATAAACCCACTCAGCCTCATCGTCTCTTGCAGGAGCGCTCACTTATCCCCTAGTCTGTCTAGTTAAAAAAACCAATAATATGCACGTACCGCGTACGCAGTAGCTACTTCCACAGCACCACCCTCCCCTTAGCTGTGCTATGAAGTGTACCCGCTATGGAGACGAGCCATAGGTGAAACCCGTTGGAGGCGCAACACATGGCTCGAGTTCTACGGTCTTCGCCAATGTGGCGGGTCCGACTTCTCCAGGCACACACGTCGTACTCGCCACGTTGTTGCTACTTCGGGCTCCGTCCAACTGGTCACGTCAACAAGAAGGTGAAAGACAACATCGTGGTGCCAGCGGCAGATCTATATGAGGTCATGCAGGCGGAGGCGACATCTTTAACCCAGTGGAAGACGAGAATTATGCCCATGCCATCATCGACCCCTTCGTCGAATCTATCAAAGAGGCCGATGAATTCGAGGAGGAGGTACGGTCTTCGATGAGGGCACCGAGGTACTACTTTGCTTCTCTATATGCAGTCGCATCTTTCACTATTCATACATAAGGTTTGCTCAATCTGTAGATTCATTTACTCCACCGCTCTTTTCTTTATGTAGACATATTAGAACCTACGTTTCGAACGATCGATCATTTTGCAAATTTGATTACATATGCTGATTTTCCATATAGTAATTTTACATTTGTTTGTTGTTGGTCATATGTCTTCTTGTGCTGTAGATTTAATTGATCTATAACATATTTGATTTAGGGGTTTTAGGGATTATTGTTATTGGAGTGTTGATTCGATACACCATGCATGTATTAACTATATCCAGTACGAACAAAGTGATTGCATAGTGTATAAGAAGTACATTTCAATTTCTTATAGAGGTCAGTGATTCAAATTTGCCCTAAAAGAGTGTAAGGGAGACACATTTGATGGTGTCAATTTTTTCACAGATGTGTTAATGAACCTGTGGCAATGTACACGAACAAGGTCGTGCTTGGTACTTTGGTTCGCTAACTCCATCTCTGAAAAACTTATGAGGCCTCAGATTTATTCAACATTCATATGGAACTATGATCTTTCAATTTTTCTTCTAGTACACAACCAATTATGATCATACATTGAATTTATTACATGTATCTAAATCTCGATCTTGTTTGATTCTTGTGATTATGTGATTCTAGGAAACAAATAAATTATTCATATACATGGTTTGATCATAAGTTGTTGTTATTACATGTCTATGAATATTGTTTGATTTTTGTTATTATTATTACAATATTTAGGAAACACATGCATTCATGTATTAACTACATCTAGTACACACTTAGTGATTATATAGTGTATAAGAATTACATTCCATTTTTTACTAAGACCAATGATTCAAATTTACCCCAAAAAAGTGCAAAGGAGACACATTTGATGGTGTCAGGTTTTTATGGATGGGTTAATGAACTTGGGGCAATGTACACGAAGAGTAGGTTGTGCTTAGTACTTGATTCACTAATTCTATCTCTAAAAAACTTATGAGACCCCAGATTTATTCTACATCATATGAAACTATGATCATTGAATTGTTCCTAGTAGTACACAATCAATTGTGATTATACATTGAATTTAATTATTACATGTATTTGAATATTTTGTTTGATTCTTTTGATTATGATTACACTATGTAGGAAACAAACGATTCATATGATGCATGTAAATGCATAGTTTCATCATAAGTTGTTGTCATTACATGTCTGCGAATATTGTTTGATTTATTTATTAAAATATTTACGAAATTTGTGATTATATTTTAAGTCATATTACTATCAAGTTTATCAAAATATTAATAAACTTGTTTGTAATAAAACTGTACTATATGAACTAATAATGATACGTATGATAAATATAAATTATCAACAGCTGATCCAATTACTTGTCATTTTGTTTAATGATGATGTGGTAGATCAGATGCTCATGCCCATTATCTTACTAGTACATACTTTTTTTTTGCTCAGTTGTATTTCAATTAAATCATTTGTATAATCGAGTTCTTATGTACTTAAAAATCAGCTGAAAGAATCTGATGACGTGGACGCCGACAAGAACTCTAGGGACAGCAAGAGCTGCTACGTACTTAGGCGGTTCGGGAGTAAGAAAATTCGTTTCCACTATAAGGGAATTTTTTTGCCCATTCTATGGCAAAGTCATCAACAAGGACATCGACAATATGATCCAACACTCGGTGGGTGTCGGTCGTGGCCACGTCCGTAAGCACAAGGCGAAGATCTTGGTGAAGCATGCAGCCTATGGAAAATTCCTCCGGAAATATGTCAAGGTTGACTTGTTTCCCCTCGAGTAGGCTGATGCTCCTGCCCCTGCCCGGCTCCTGTTTAGTTTTTATTGTGTCTAATTTATCCCCCTAGTATATATCCATAGTTTGTGGTTGTCTACTCCTTTATACGGAGTTTGCTTTAATTTATTATTGATCATGCTGATGTACACTATTAAAATGTTTTTCTAAATACTAAGGGCTCATTAGATTTGCAGGATTCTCAAAACACAGGAATAGGAAAATCACGGGATTGGCGTGACACAGCCCCTTGAATCCTACAGGAATAGAAAACTAGAGTAATTCATAAGGATTGCAATTCTTTGAATCAAACGACCAATGTAGGAATACGATCATCAATGTTCACACTTGAATTTGACAACTTGTACAAGTAGTGGGAAAAATTCATGCATGATACTCAATTTATTTTAAAAGAACTTTAGGTAATTTGAGTTTGCATGCATTCTTTTCTAAACCATAGTTAGGCACATGCATGTAGCCTCTAGAGTTTTCAAAATCTCATCCTATGCAATTATTATAGTCATGGATGATCAGTTGATGTGACTCCCGGCTTTCAATTCCTAGACAAATATCATACAATCTACTAGCTTTTTTCTATTATTATTTGGTCGGTGACCAAATTCAAAATCTCAATCAGGAAGCAAAAACACCCACCGACCTTAAAGCATTTTCCGCCCCACCGTTTCAAAAAACTTTGAGGCAAAATATCCCACCAAGGAGTTCTATTTTTCTATTAGTAGATAGATGGACGCTAGCCAAATTCAAAATCTGGATCGAGTGACGAAATCACCAACTGACTTTGAAGCATTTCCCACCTCACCATTTCCAAAAATTTAACGCAAAATCTCCCACCTGGGAGTACCATATTTCTATTACTAGTAGATAGATGGACGCTTGCTAAATTCAAAATCTCAATCGAGAGGTAAAATCACCCACCGATCTTGAAGCATTTCCCGCCCCACAATTTCAAAAACTTTGAGGCAAAATCTTCTACCAGGGAGTAAAATCACGCACCGACTTTGAAGCATTTTGCGCCCCTCCATTTCAAAAACTTTGAGGCCAAATCTCCCACCGGAGGAGTACCATTTTTTCTATTATTACTATATGGATGCTAGCCAAATTCAAAATCTTAATCGAGCAGTAAAATCATACACCAACCTTGAAACATTTCACGCCCCTTCGTTTCAAATACTTTGAGGCAAAATCTCCCACTGTGGGAGTACCTTTTTCTATGGGATTTATAATTTCGTGCCCTTGGTTCGTTAGTTGTACTCAGTTTTCCCAGCCGCTTAACTTTTCCTTACATTTGACCATGTCCTTCTATGAAACTCTCACACGGTCTAAAACTCGTTGTCCGTCAGCCTTTCTGTTACGTGATGACAAGTAGGGGCGCGTTTAGTCAGGTCCCGTAGTGGACCCTCGCCGTTACGTGCTGAAAAGTGGAGCCGCGTTCTGTTGGGTCCTGTAGTGGACCCTTGTTGTTACATGCTGAGAAGTGGGGCCGCGTTTAGTCAGTTTCCATAGTGGACACCTCTCTTCACTTACCCAGATCAACATGGGACCCATAGCTTATCCACGTGAGTGCCTGACCCACAACTTACCCAGGTAGTGTTACAAGATGTGACCCCGAGCCAGCCCCGCGCCTGTGCCCGTGCCATTGCCTCCCCTTTCTTCTTCTTCTCCGATGACGGCGACCCTTTGTCTAGCTTCACTTTGGCCTCCTGTTCATCCTGGTCGCAGTATGGTGCCGTCCCGTTGACCTGTATGAAGGATGATAATGGCAATTGTGCGCAAGGAAGGTTAGATATCACACCAAAATGTTCCGATTAGATGGAGGCGCTTGCTATGGACAATCAATTGGCGCAACTCGGGAGCTCAATTGGGCGCGCGCTTGCTGTGGAGAATGCGGCCGGTGAGCCGTTATGATGATTTAATTGGTTTATTGAGTTAATGTTTCGGCTGCAATCAAGTGAATCTATGAGGCGAAAGTCAAACTTTGAGATCCAGGGAGATGGACGTATACGAAATAAGAAAATGACACGACTCTTGAACACTTTCAAATTAAAAATTATAAAACTCTTAATGTAAAAGAGTGTTTATAATTGACACAACTCTTGAACACTTTCAAATTACAATTTGGACATGATAATGTTGTCCTAAACTAGTTTTGGAGCTTGAAAAGTGATCCATAAACTAAAATCTTTATGCCTTGTACATATACAAAAATTATACACCTTCGAACATTGTGAAATCGCACTTAGGACATGATATTGTTGTCCTAAGAAAATCTTGAGAGTTTATCATTTTTATAGAGTGAAATATTATGCATAAACTTGGATATATGAAAATTATACACCTTTGAACACTATGAAATTGCACTTATACATGATAATGATGTGCTAACAAAATCTTGAGAGATTATCATTTTCATATAGTGAAATGTAATTCATAAACTTGCATATATGAAAATTATACACATTTGGACTCTTTGAAATCGCACTTAGGACATGATAATGTTGTTCTAATAAAATCCCGATCATTTATTATTTTCATGGAGTGAAATATAATACATAAACTTGCGTATACAAAAGTTGAACACTCTGAAATCGTACTTAATACGTGATAATGATGTGCTAATAAAATTTTGAGAGATTATCAGTTTCTCCCCATTTTCATAGAGTGGAATGTAATGCATAAAATTTGCATATACGAAAATTATACACCTTTGAAATCTTTGAAATCGCACTTAATACGTGATAATGTTGTGCTAAGAAAATCTTGAGGGATTATCATTTTTATAGAGTGGAATGTAATGCATAAACTTGCATATATGAAAATTATACACCTTTGAACACTTTCCCTTCACATTATATTGAAAATAATTTGTTTATGGAGTTAAAGTACCAGTGGCTAACTCATTATTTTGCATGGATAGAGGGGTGCCCCATGACGAATATAGGGGTGCCCCCTGACGGATATAGGGGTTATCCTGTCTGCTCGATCACAGAGGATCAACGGTTGGTGGGCACGATCCGCGTGAGAACTGTCTCAAACAATCAAAGCGTAGCAGCCAATATGAGCATAGGTGTGAGAGTTTGTGACTAAGAGAGAGGGACAAACTGAGTAGTACTTAAAAGCCAAGGGAAAAACTGAGTAAAACTTAAAAACCAAGGGCAAAACTGACAAAGGGATTCAAATATAAAATAGAAAGATATTTAAAAATGGAAAATGCGTCTATTATACAATAAAATACATCTTGGCATACATCAAACTATTTGCAATTCAAATATACATAAGTTTGACAATTATTTCCTCATTCATACGAACTATGTTTTGGGGAGGGATGTTTTGGGAAGAGGCTTTAGTAGAAAGCCATGGACCTTCATAGATAGTTCGTGATTTGAAAAGTGGTGATTTATGTTAAATCTTGATTTTTATACATTCCTTATGGTGGCAGGTCACATAATAAGACTCCCTGGGTAGATGCTACTATGTTTTGATCTTTTTGAATTTGTTGTGCATAAAATGCCTCAATTAGCTAGCTAAAACCCATTCGTTGACTCCCTATTGACTAGCCACCGGAGGGTAAAACTGAGTATATTGCACACGATAGTGTTAGTATTGGAGGGCAAAACTGAGTACAACCAAACTGCCAGTGTTACACTCGAGGGTATAACTGAGCATAACTAAGCCACTAGGGTTAGACACGAGGTCAAAAAAGTGACAGACGGGCAATAGAGGCTGCGTGGCTGTGCACGGTGCAGTAGTGTACGTGGTGCACAGTGGTGCAACGAAAAGTCCCTTCCGTTCACATTTATAGAGGTCTCCACACTCTCACTCATCACTCACTCGCTCACTCACGCAACCATCTCCACTGTCCCATCATCTTCTCCAAACCCCCAAGAAAACCCCAAGCACGTCGGCGATGGAGAAGAATGGCGTGGTGGTCATCGTCGCGTCTAAGGCCGCTGGCGAGGAGGCCCTCTTTCCTGTATAGGTCCCTGTCGAGGCATCGAAGGAAACCGCCATCCCCGTCCAGACCCCCGTGCCCTCTTCCGCCGTAGCCGCCGGTGAGGAGGCCTCCACCGATCTCGGGCAGATCCCGCTCGACTGGGACCCCTACGACACCAGCATCGCTGACCCATGGTCGGAGGTAACTAGGGTTTTCTCCCCTTCCCTTGTTCTTCCCCAATTCCCATTGTTGGATGCTAGATCGTATGTTATTAGGGTTCGGCTGTTCGTATTTTCATTCGTTGGATGCTAGGTATTTTTACAGTAGCTAATCCTGTTGTGTTAGATCTCGTATTTCGATGAATCCCCATGTTCATATTTCAATCCTATTTTATTTGTCCTCCGATTTGAAGTTAAGGGATTCCTTAGTTAGTACTAGCGCTGATCTGTAGTTGGGATTAGTATTCGATTTTGTTTGAGATATGGGGATTGGGAATAATCAGGGGATCTCAATTGGTTCATTTATGCAAATAATCAATCCTGATAATCAAGGTATCTCAATCATTCCTTATTGCACTCTACTGTTTTTTTCCAACAGGAGGATAACATTGATGTCTGCAGTGACGATGAGTCCAAGGACACCAAGACTCGTCAGGTGCTGAGGAGGCTGAAGTCCGACCAGTACGACAACTTCTTCACCGACGACGTCTACATGTTCCCCTTCTGCACTAGGAGGCTCCATGCCACCGACTTCAACTCCCTCGTGAAGCATGCCGAGGACGTGAGGACTCGTGGCGAGTCCATGAACGTCCACAGCTTCAGAGCCAAGCACCAGGCGCTCGGTTTTCACCTCCATAACCTCAGAAGGTGGCCATCAAGGAGGGTCGCATGCCCTCTATCAAGCCCAAGGTGCCCAAGGTCAAGGGACTAGGAAACAAGAAGTGGAGGAGGTACCAGAGGGAGGAGGCGGAGGCCATGAGGGGCCACTGATCTTGTGTCGCTGCTGCTGTAAAGCAGCTTCTTTTGTATTGTCTGTGTTGAACTTGTCCGCTTCTACTGCTGAGTAGCCTAATTGTTGAACCTCGTTAAGTACTGTACTATATATCCTATACCAACTGCTTTATCTTTATATGATATATATATATCCTATATTAGCTGCTTTATCTACATCTGTTCTGTTTACTGAATTTATTTATGGTGCTGGTTAGATTTGCTACTAGATTGGGAAAAAAGAGGGCCAAAAGGAACAATGAACGAAGAGAGAAGCTGCTCTAGATTCGCTACCTTTTTTGGCAAAAAAAATAGAACTGTTAGCTAGAGAGAGGGGGAAAAAGTGCTCTTAAAAAGGCCAATAAAAAAATAACAAAAACGAAAACTTCCAATTTAGGCGATAGGGCACACGTAACGACCAAACGGGCCCCACATGGTCCCACACAACGTCCCCATAACGCGTTCCCAACAAACCAGCCCCACGCAGTCCCACATGGCACGACCCCACACGTCATCATGACGCGTTCCTGACCAAACGGCCCCACGTGGTTCCACACCGCGTGGACCCACACGTTAGCCAACGGTCAACCTGACGGCAGCTGCCGTTCGAGATCTTTGATGAGTTTTCGAGAAGGAAATGGGCAAAAGTGAGGAAAAGTTAAGTGACTAGGGAAAACTGAGTACAACTAATGAACCAGGGGCATGAAAATAGAAATATATTTTTCCATTAGTAGATGGATGCTAGTGAAATTCAAAATCTCAGTCGAGCAGAAAAATTTGCCGCCTATCCTGTTTCAACCAGATGTATCATATTTTTGGTGCAAATATATGGTGATGGATGATGAGTTGATGTGACTCTCGGCCTCGAATTCCTGAAACTCATACGCTCTACTATACTACCTTTTTTCTATTAGTAGATAGACGCTAGACAAATTCAAAATCTCAATCGAGCGGCAAAATCTCCCACCGATCCTGAAACATTTTAAACCCTACCTTTTCAAACACTTGAAAATTCCCATTCTACCCATTGTTCAGACGACAAATGGGCATGCTAAAGTTGGTAGCTTGGGGGTATGCTCGTAATTATATTCCGTTCACCACTATAGTCCCAATTCACACAGTATTTCTCGTTAGCCCTCCCAAAAATCCCAAGCTCCTCTCTCGCGCTCTCACCTCCTCGACCACCGTGCGCACCGGCCGGCAACACGAGCCGCTTGATCCGCGGTCTCATGCATCGCACCAGGACCCACTTCACTGACGCCACTGCACCAGATCTAGTTCACCGGGTCTCTCTGCTTCCCTGTTGCCGACAGTTACCCAATCGTACCGGAGCTGTTCACCGATGTCCACCGGACATGATCTAGTTCAATGAGTTCCATGTCCACCACTCCAAACCAGCTGCACAGGCATCACCTGTTCACTGCAACAGATCTATTTCAACGACGCTCTTGTACACTGACTGTCCAAGATCATCTTCCCTGACACCAATAGCCATCGCAATAGCAGCACCATCAGTGACCTCGATGTCATCGTCATGGATACGGATGATGCTTAGATGCCCCTCTGACCCCGGTAACCAAATTTCCAACCCGTTTTTGTTTTGTCAGTAGTATAGAAGGTTCAAGCCTATCGCATTGAACTGCATTTTTGTAATCGTGCTACACACCAAGTCACTTCGCACGCTTGTTCTTTGTGCTACATACAAGGCCTCTAGACATGTTGGTTTGCATCGCCTGCTCTACAGATTTTGAAGTCATGCGCATTTTTATTATTTTGTCATGCACATGTTCTTAGCTACTCCGTACAACACTAATTGCATACTATTGTGGTTTTCTTACAAAATCTAAGTCACTTGAAAAATTAGTTTGCATTACCTACTCCACATTTGCTGACTTCTACCTAGTTTGTCCTTAGCTAAGTTTCTGCTATTGTTTCCTCCCTAGCATACTTCCGCTATCTCGTAGTACATGTTTAAACTGTTCGTACTAATTCGTTTATAATTTTGTTGTTGCCATCTGGTTCTTCAAAATCTGCAACACTAACTATTTTCTCTTCCTTTGCATATAGCTCAAACATGGAACACTGAACATGTTGGTTTGCAAAGCTTGTTCTACAGGTTCACAAGTGATGCCTTTCTATTTCATATCTGGTTCAGGTTCGTCCTAAGAAACTACATAACTGTCATCTACTGTGTTGTTCATGGGTGGTTTGCATTCCATGCTCTACAAGTTTAGGTATGATGCCATTATATTTTCTATCTAGTTCATTCTTAGCTACGACAGTAATTGCATCCTATTGTGTAGTTCACCACAAATTCTGAGTCACCCAACGTCTCATCCATTCTAGGCTATGCAATTGCTTCCATATTTGCTTAAATGACCTGGCTAGTTCATATCTGCTGAAATTCTAAGCCACACACACATTGTTTGGTTGCTCGTTTCACAGAACGCACAGTTGTCTAATGCTTGCTTGCTTTTCCTATTTTGTTTAGTTAAACCATGGACCTATAGTAAACTCTAGTTCAAATGGGTAGTCTCAAATTCTTTGATAATGATGATGGTTGTTTGTTTGTTGTGTTAACTTGTTATTCCTTAGTTTCATAATGCAACTTTTGCTATCGCCACCAAAGAGGGGGCTGCAAGAACATGTCTCAAGGTAGTTTTCCAATGTAGCTATCACACTCAAAGGGAGATGTTGTTGATAGATTGAGAAAGAAAATTGAGAAGGCTCAATCTAGATTGGCAACTGAAATGCTGAATTTTCTGTCCCTTTAGTTTGTTGATGATTTGTAATAATTTTAATAAGTTTGCAGCTGATGTAATATCTAGGTAAATCCCATAGGCCATGTAGGCATTTAGTTGATGCTGTCCCCACCTGGTGGTAGTCCGTACCATAATTGTGGCGTTATGTACTGGACCGACGATGAACGGTAATGATGCTCGTTGATGGTCCATACACACCTTTTTTTATCGTTGCAGTTTGCGTGGGCCTCAAAAAGGCCAAAACATTAACGGGCCTCACGTGCACAAGGTCGGAAGGGAAACCACGAGCGATCTCGATGAACATTAAAAGGTCAAAACAGTAAAAGGACAGAATCATAGCGGACATCCTTATGCGACTAAATAGTGAAAGGCTTGAACAATAATAGGCCCAAACATTAAAAGGCAGGAATGGTAGAATGCCAGAACAGTAGCATAAATTCTCACAAATGGGCCGTTAGTGGGCAACGCGTGAATTGTAGGCTAGAACAATAAAATGCTAGAACAGTAGAATAGTAACAAGCCTTATCACCTATGGGCCTCGATTGGGTGGTGGACCACGGGCTTTAAGAACAATGATGGGCCTAACACATACCTTAGTTAGGCCGAAACAATAACAGACTGCAAAGTTAACATGACACAACTGGGCTAGAAAGTTAACATGGTGGAGGCCTCAAGAAGGCCGAAACAGTAAAGGAATGTCTTCTTAATGGACTTCTCTCATGGGTCGACCCACTTAATTATTAGCAGGCCTTGGCTTCCACCATGGCTTTATGACTGTTAACGGTGTTTGCCACGTGGCAGTTTGCATGATGTCAGCAGTCAACGAGCTAGTGAAACCGATCTATGATGGCACAAAATTCCATGGTTGAAGGGTGCGATCCGCCACAGTCGCAAGAAAATCGTGGTTGCACTTCTTTGGTGATGGGGCTTTTACCATGGGTACCCATCCACCGAAAAGAATTTTCCACCACAAAAAATGGGCCTTCAACCACAAAAACCGTCTGTTGTAAAAGCCAACTTTTCTTGTAGTGTGGGTAGGATATTAATTAAGGGAAAGGATAGTATATTAGTAGTAGCATTAATAGCTAGAACTAACAGATCATTTGTGATGATGATCTTGTTGCTAGGAAGTAAGCAGAAGCACAAATACTGGATTAATATATGTGTTCACTCAATTTAGAGGCATCATAGATCATGTAACTACCTCGGTAAACTACGCTCTAAGTTGCATGCCTGGATGAGCGAAAGTGGTTAAAATAGTACGATGGGGGCCCAGGGGCCACCCACAGGTAGACCAGTCGGCCGTCCTAACCACTTCCAGAACATCGGGACAAGAACGAGCGGCGTAGTCGGCAGGCGAAGGGATCAACTACATACACAAGTGAGTATGTATGCAAGCCACCATACAACAGTTCTCAGAGCCATTCCATCTAAAAGAAATAGAAATATTGCAACGCCATACGGTAAGATCCAAATATCCTAGATAGAGATAATAGTTTAGGATAGCTCCTCATACATCAAACATCAGAGTATCAAGCGGAAGCGGAAAACAAGGTCCGAGTACAGATAAGAAGCAAATCAGCATAAGATGCCACATAAATAAACACATCCCGCACACAGATGTCGCGGATCCCATCCCCGGAATCTCTACACCGAGTGATCGTTGCCAACATCATCCGTCTCCTCCACCCAGTATCCATCTTGCGAATACACCTGTTCATCTGAATCAAACAATTTATCGTGTGAGACCCTAGGGGTACTCAGCAAGTCTTTATGCCTCTAAAGGAGACATAACCCGGGGTGACGCAATTGCAGCAAAAGATAATAACTAACAAGTCTATAGATACACGCTAACCATCCGCCTAACCAAAGATAGACGGATGTCTGTTAATTAGTAACAACAGTTATAACAGTATAATTAACAGATCCATCCTCCTTCTCGCTTACCAACGAGAAAGCGGAGGAACAACCCATCCATTGGCAGTTTTATTAACCATTCCATGAGTATTACACTATTTACTAGTCAGGTACTTAGTCAAATTAAAAGCGGTACTTTAGTTATACTTGTCTATGATCGAGAAACTATGCTCCAAGTCGTCCATAACCGCAGACCCGGCTTTCAGAAAGATTTAGCCTGCAGGGGTGCACAAATAGCAACACACACTCGATCAACCTCAGAAAAACCAACTGAAAACCCAACGAGGCATTCACGACAAAGTGATCACAGGATTCAGAAATATTTCAGGGGGCAACCCCAATAAGCTACCCGCAACGAAGTTGGCCGGCTCCGAGACGGACCCAGGGTTTGCGAGAACGGCTGTAAACGACTGGGAACCCAAAAATGTGACTGGGCTTGTCGATACCGCGAAATCGTGCCGCGATCCCTAAACAGTACAGGTGCTCCTCGCACAATCTTAAATAAAACAGTAAAACATGGCATAAGTACAGGATAGTAATAAAGCCCCAAACTACTTTGTGTCCCCAAGAAATAAGAATGAATCAAGCTCTGGCTCAGGGGGGTCCATAAGGCCTCCTGGATGTGGATAGTGCGAATAGTCAAGGAACAGGAATCAAGTACTTGGGGTCCTACGGGACACAAGTGAGCATGAAAAACCAAATAGCAGATATTGCTCGCCGGTGCCTCTTTCATTAGTTATCCCATTACTACTCAGGTTAAGTTGTTTAGGTACCTCGTTATCTATCAGACACTCACATACCCTACACATGTTGTTCTACGACTCGCATGGCTCAAACAACTCCTGTAGTAATGGCTCATGGGATGGAGGAACAAGCTTCAGTGAGGTTTAAAAGTAAAGGCTATGCAGTACTTGGGATTCAATTTAATGCAATCGCGACTCAATGATGCAAGAATAATATAGAGGCAATAGGTACTATATGTATGCAAGCATGTGATAGTGCTTGCCTGGCAGCTCAGTTGAAGCGAGAGACGGATTTGGGTAGTGCTCCTGGGATTCCTGATATATCCCCTGCTCGGCGTCTATTCGAAGAAGAACCAAACAAACAAGGGCCAACATAAATGAAGTGCACAAGCATATGAATTAAAATGCGACAAGCAAACAAGCATGCCATTATGAATGATGCACAATTTACATGGCAATAAAGTAGCATGGCATGGTTGAGGTGTGGGGTACAAGAATAAAGCATTTTATTGAGTTTTAGTCATGTTTTACTTCCAAATAAGTTGCTGTATACTTATTATTTATATGATGCATGCTGCAATTCAGAACATGGAACGCATAGTTAGAACGGGCTCGTCGCGCTGATCGATTTAGACATATTATTTGTCGAATTTGGAGTTGTAGAATTAAAGTTATTAATTATTTAAGAAAAGGCATTTTTATTGCATTTAAACAATTTCGAAAATTTAATTTTCCCAAAAGATATTTTGAATGGCATATTTGAAATCCTCACATTTTTCTAATTCCAAAACATATATCATTTGTATTATTTGGATTTACAGATTAAAAGTTATTAAAAACAGAATTTAAATTTATATCAAAACATTTCTGAAATTGTTTTATAAAACAGGAAAACGGAAAAGCTTTGTATACTCAGCCACTCCTAGCCATAGCCACAGACAGGTGGGGCCGTTGCTGACTGGGCATAAACGGCGTGCAAAAGCTTTTCTCACCGCGAGGGTAGTCAGCCAGTGAGACTGACAGGTGGGCCCGCGGCGAGAGTGGGTCCATGCGACAGCGAGAGGAAAAGGGCTGGCCACGCGGCGCGGAGGGGGATCGCGGGTGGCGAGGGGGAAAACTCGGGCTCCTTTTTGCAAAACTGCCAAGGGAGGCTGTCTGGTGGGCCTGGGGTACTGCGGGTAGAGGCAAAAGTTGTGGGGGGGGGGGTATTTGCAAACTACCCAACTGGTACTGTTTTTCTTCTCGCCGTTTCTGACGAAACTGACAGGGAATGCGAGCGGCGCGGTGGGGGCTCGATCTCACGATCGATCGCGCGCGCGTAGGCACGGTGACCACTAGGGCTGGCTGGGGGTTGATGCAGGGTAAGCGCGGCGTGGGTAGGTAAGGTTCTCGTGTCGCCTCAGCGAGCAAACGCACGCGCACGCCGACGCACAGAGGGTGTTCGGCACATGGTCCGGCGAGCACAGGCGACCAAGGGGAAAAGGAAGGTGTCAGGGAGGGAGGCTGGCTCACCGCGGAGTGGTCGGCGGTGGTGGATCGGGCCGGGGAGCAGCAGGTCGACGGCGATGCAGAGGCCGGCGGCTCTAGGGTTTCGGTCGGCGTCTGCGTCCAGCGGCTAGCGGGGACCGTCTCCTCCTCGCTGGCTTGCACCGGGGTGATGCAGAGGGATGCCTCGGTCGTCCCTGACACCAGCACGCCACGCCCGCCGCACAATAACAAGGAGATGGAGGTGGAGGACGACGATGGTCGCCGGGGGTGGAGAGGAGATAGCAGGGAAGAATAGGATCGGCGCAGAGGCCAGGGGAGATCTGGGGCTGCAATTAGGCGAGAGAGAGGGAGTAGATAGGGACGGGAGAGGAGAGGGGTTGCTGTGGGGCTCGGTGGAGATAAAGGTGGTCGGGTGGCCATCTTTTCCTTCCTCTCCATGCTCACGTGCTCGACCGGCTCGGGCAGGTGGTGTGGGGGCTGCAGGTGGGGTCATGGCGAGGCCAAGGAGGCCAGACTCGGTGTGGAAAAGACAGCTTGCAGCGAGAGAGAGAGAGAGAGAGAGAGAGAGAGAGAGAGAGAGAGAGAGAGAGAGAGAGAGAGAGAGAGAGAGAGAGAGAGAGAGAGAGAGAGAGAGAGAGAGAGAGAGAGAGAGAGAGAGAGAGAGAGAGAGAGAGAGAGAGAGAGAGAGAGAGAGAGAGAGAGAGAGAGAGAGGCTCGGTGGGGAGCTAGGGTTGGAGTGAACCATGGCCCGGCATGGGGGTGGTCAGGGTGGCATGGATTAGTTGGCCAGGGTTGGGTCGAGCCAGGGGGTAGATTAGGGCTGGGGTGGTGGCTCGGGTTAGAGAGGGGTGGTTAGGGCTAGGTTTGGAGTTTAGGGTTTGAGTTGGAGATTAGGGTTTTGGGGTGATCTAGCAAGATCAAGCAAGGTGAGGGTAGGGTGGTAGGGTTAGGGTTAACTTGATCAGCAAGGTGAAAGAAGAGGGTGAGGTGAGGGTTTTGTGTTTTGTTGGGCACATGGAGCTGGTATAAGAGAGAGAGAGAGAAAGAGAGATGAGGTCTTTAGGATTTTAGGTGCACATGGCAAGAACAGAAATATCAAGATGATGAGGGTTTAGGGTAAGAGCAAAAAGAATAGGGCCAACAAGAATTGATTCCCAAAGGACCATGATCCACTCAAAAAATCCAAGTAAAACCCAAAAGTATAGAATGGTGGTGATGTTTGCATGGCCCATGCATGAGCATTAAATGCCATGTCTAATATTGTGAAAACAAAATAATAATCATGCCATTTATACACATGCATTCCAAAATGTGGAGGAAGGCCAAGCTAAAAGAATTAGAAAGATGTTCCAAGTGGAGTAGATGGAGATGGTCATATTTGAATATAATTAGGACTTGCTAGTGTGTATATTCCACTAGGTGTTTAATATCCCCAACAATATTCCAACATGAGCAACTATTCCAAAACACTCCATATGGAAGCTAGAAAAAGGGGTACCACTCGTAATACATGCAAAGGTGGCTCCACATATCATTAATGTGAAAACAACATGATGTTAGTGTGAGAGCATGTGGAAATAGAAGTGGATCCATCCCAACCAACATGAGCTAGATTAAATGCCAAAGGAAAATATACAAGCTCAGGTATAATTAGGATGGTGGAATTATAAGGTGGTGACAAGGGAAATGTGGTGGAGTTGAATAAAATATATGCCCCCAACTCAACTTGGGCATCAAGCATTTATCAAGAACCAAATACAATTACTAATGCATATGAGATAAGAACCAAATGAAAACGGTTTTATATGATGCTCAAATGCAAGGTGGCACGATGACATGAGCATGATATAATTATGATGCAACAATTATATGTAGGAAGTAGCATATATATGGACTAGGCTAGTAGCATTGCAATTGTTAGACAATTGGGATGCTACAGATCATAAACAAGAGTCTACACCCTATGCACAACCATTAAACCTTGATTGAATAAATGATTGATTGAATTGAGTGAGATTGAATGAACATAAACTAAAGGAAGCAGTAATTAACTCAAGCACTTTAGATAAACAAGATTGAATCCCTAAGGAATCATACGATGTAACTAAGAATCACTTCACATTAATAATAAACCTTCATCTCTAACTCCAATCCCAATCAAGTGAAACTTCATTAAAAAGTTCATTGATTGAGATTGCGGCTGGAAACAAAGATAAACCATTAATTGTTTATGAAATGAGATCTAAAACAACATCTTCTCCATCCCCTAAGAACTGTAAGTTATAGAGGATGAAGAAGACACTGTTAGAGAGAACATATCAAGTCGGATCTGTAGTGAAGAGTAGAAACTAATTTAGAATAACTAGTATCCATGTAACTCATATGCGTTATAGATTTTTACTATAAATAACTATGAAATTATCACCTAATAAATATAAGATCCTAGCTTAAAAGGATAATCAAGGTATTGATCATACAAATGAAAGGATCAGTACACTACACCTAGAACTAGCCATAGAAACCTCACACTAATCAAAGCCATTAATGGAAGATCATTCTTGAACACAAAAACCTAAGAACTGTAACACTACTCTAAGCAACAATAATAAACCTAAGAACCAAATCGTGTAAAACAGCAGAATAACAATTAGCTTACTAAACCATGCGAGGATACACTAGAAGCATCTAGAACTACCTAGAACCTACCAGGAACCCCAGAATCGAAACCACTAGGAAAAATAGTGTAGGGAAACCCTAGAAATGGGGGAAAATTCCCAAATCAACTAGTAGTAGAGATTGTTGTAGAAAGATAAAACTAACAAGAAATTACCTTCAAAAAGTGGGAGCCCAGCTCACCACTAATTGAGTAGAGGAACAAGAACAGTAACCACAACATATGGCGGCACGGGGAGTACCCTAGAGGGGCATCTCGACCTGTACCTGCCAGGGAAACTAGAGTCGGTGTAGTAGACGTGATTAGGTGCCATATCGATGGAAAGGAACACCGAAGTTGCACCAGAGATGGGGAAGACGATGCATCACCGAAACCCTAGAATGGGTTAGAGTTGCGAACAAGCAGTAGGAGGCGAGAGAGATGAATCTATATGATGGGAAGGTAGAGTAGGAGGAGGGGCATCGATTAGTGGAAGCACAGCAACGGGAGAGGCCAAAGACGGTCAGGGGAGTGAGGCAGAGCGGCGCCATCGCCATTGCCATTGCCCAGAGAGAGAGAGAGGTGAGACTGTGCGGGTGGAACCTGTGGGTCCTATCACTTATGTGGTTGGACTGACTGGTGGGCTAATAGCTGTGAAAATAGCCATCTTTCTTTGTGTTTAAATCGCATTTTTAGTCAAACAATTGACCAAGAATGTCTCTAGCCTTGATACTAATGAATAATTATTGAAAGATATGCAATCCTTAGTCTTGAATTGTGTTGTGCAGGAAATCACACTTTTAAGGAGAAATCAGGAGCATTTATTGAAGATTGTGATGTTGCCTACTCAACCAAGCTAATTGGGGTCAAAAAGAGGCATTCTGTAAGCTTAACGACCTGCAGTACGGGCAAGGCCTGCCTGTACGTCCTGCCTGTACCATGTGGCAGCGGCTCTGTTAGGTCAAACGCAACAACTTTCATGAAGGCGCCTATATATTTTGAGACTCGAGGCCCCACATAGAGAGCCGCTATTCTTAGATTGTATCACAACACCATGAAAGATGTCCAGCACCATACTTCATCATCTCCACCCTCCATCCACTCCATAGCCATAGCGATCATCTTGTACTTGAGATCTCCTTGTGAATTAGTGACCATTGTAAGAATATTTGATTTCAATCTAAGTATTTTGCACAATGTTTTCTATCCTTGATGTTATTGTTATGAGTGAGTAGTCCTCATCAGCTACGGGTTGGGGTGAAACCTCACAACAATTATGTGCATCTAATACATGGGAATATTGTGTGGTTATTGAATAGGAATTTGTATCTTTGTCTCTTGTCTCAATCCATGGACTTGTAGGTACCCAAGATCACAAGGTTGGTAAAGACTCGAGGTGAGATGAGTGGTGAATGGCGACTTCACCGGAAACCCAGTGATATCAAGGGGAGAACGATTTTTGTTTATGGTTCTTTCCTGTAGTTAAATCAAAAACAATATTCTAATCCTACAGGTGCTCTGCATAATAATAATTATGATAATCATAGTGGAGAAAATCATGGCAATCTCCCTTTTGAAAATACTGTTAGAACTTATGCAAGCTCAAACTAACCAAAATAATATGCTTATTAAAATCACGAAGAACCATGATAATAGTATTGGTAAATTATCCAACCAAACCATTGCAATTAGAAATGATGTACATGCTCTACAGGAAAGAACCAAGACCGTGGAGGCACAATTGGACAGGATAGCCGAGAGTCAAACTCTCATACTTCCAAGATTCACTGGAAAGCCCGAGCCAAATCTGGTGGAAGCCCTCAAGATTATGAGGGCATAAGGAAAAGATGAGAAGCCCGAATATCTAGATTATAGCAATGCGCCATCACCAGATTATACCGAGGAAGATCTATTAAAGATGATCATAGTGAAGAATACTGGTATTGAACAAGTTAATGATGCCACATACTAACAATTTATAAAATAAGTAGCATCTAAAGTATGTGAGATAGAGATGGAATATAAGAAGCTAGCTGGTAAACCTCCAGCTAAGATAGATGATATTTTTGAGTCTACTATCAAAATTAAAATAGGAGTTAATGATATAGCTGCACTTTGTGATCTTGGTGCAAGTGCTTCAACAATTTCCCAAAGTTTATTTGATAAACTAAATCTTGGGCCCTTTGCAACAATTGAAATGATACTCAATTTTGCTGATTTAACTTATAAACAAGCTGTTGGGATCAAAGAAAATATAGTTATTGAAATTAAAGGATGTCCTGCACTTATTGATCTTGTTCTAGTAGACATGCCTGAAGATCCCATAGAACCTATAATTCTAGGTAGGCCATTTCTAAGAACTATTGAAGCTTTGGTTAATTTACATGAAGATAATATGAGAATAGGACTACCATCTAGAGATCCTTTTATTGTCAACTTACCTAGGAAGAAAAAGGCCAAGCCTAATGATGATGTTATAATCACTTTAAAAGCTAACTATTTTAGAGTGGGTGTTCCACTTCAAAAACCCAAATGATCACCATCTGGGTCAAGATAATTGACCTTAACTAGAACAGCTTCATGGGAGGTAACCCATGTGAAATAAAGTTTTTACTTGTGTTAGTTTTGTTTGTTTTTGTTTTGTTTGTTTTTTGTTCTTAATAAAGAGTGTTCAAGAAGGTCCAATGAAGAGAGCAGAAGAAATCAAGATAACCCTCACTCTATGATATTCACTAACACATGGCCATAAGGTGTTGTAATTTTTATGAAGTATAGTCGCTATCACTCTTTTGTTAAAATAGATGTGCAAGGGTATATGAAGTTTCTCATTGAAAATTTTCAAGTGTTTGAAGCTTACTACACGCTTAACAACCAGCCAGCCGTACCATGCTCCTATACCACATCTTGGCACACAAAAAATACATTTTTTGATTTTTCCATAGGATACAGAAGGTTTAACGACTTGTAGTACGACCGGGGGCGATCGTACCGCCCGCATGTACCATACCCTAGAGCGAAACATCAAACATGAAGCAAAGATACTAGATGCCTAATGACCTACAATACAGGCATGACTGACCGTATCGAGTGTATCGCCTAAAGGATCTGTCGACCCGAAGGTAACAACACTCGGTATGGGTAGGCTCTGGTTGTACCGCTTGCCTATACCACCTGTTCGGTCGCAATTTAACACCAGGGAGGAGGTAAAACCTAAACCTAAAAGCACTTATTCTCTTTATTCTTCCTCCAAACTCCAAACCACCTCCATTAGATCTTTAATTCTTCTCGTTCTTTCTTCAATTCCTCGCACCCAATTGATCTAAGGTATGTTTCTTCTCTGATCCCGAACTTATTTGCTTCAAAAGCTTGCTCAATATTTCACCATTATCAATCTAGACTTAGGTCTTGTTCTTGAGCTAATCTTGAATATGATCATGCTTAGTTTTGTTTTTAGAGGAGTTTCTTTTGTAGAAAGTGTAGAGCATTACTTTTTCTATGTTTCTGTTGGATCAAAATTTTAATTAGCTTTATTTTTATTTTTAGATGAACACATGGAGCTAACCCCCTGTAGAGGATTACTTTTTCTATAGCTGGGGAACAAGGTGCACCATCCGTTGATGAGCTAAACCCCGAGTCACTTGATATCGAGTTCACTAAGGAGTACCATCTCACTCGTTTCAACCGTCCCAAGATCCAAGAAATCAAGTCCAACAAATGGGCGTGTTCCTATATCCTTAACCAACTAGGCCTTGGCCATGATTTCAATTTACTTTGCAGTAATGCTTGTTTGCTTCACTTTGTTTTTCAGGACACTGCCACATATCGCCGCTTCACACTTGATTTCCTCAACACCTTGACACATATAGTGAGTCTGTACTACTGCTCCGAGGAAGATAGCGTGGGAGTTGATCGTATCACCTTCCTCCTAATGAACTGTGAGTACACCTTAACACTCGATCAATGGGCTCATCATTTTGGGTTTGTCAACAACGCCACCAACAAACGCTCCACTAGTTTTATTCTTAATCCTACACCCTTGGAGTACTTTAGCTCTATGAGAATCCATGGAAACACACCCAAGGGAAATAAAATGTATTGTCTTGTTGTTCATTATTGTTAACACCTTGCACGCACGTGGTGAGTTTACTAGAGTAAATGAAGAGGAAATGATGATCCTCGCAAGAGATGCTATTCCAAACTATAACTTGACACCAAACTTGGTGAAAAAACATTTCATGTTTTCCTATGTTTTGTGTGTTAGATAACAATACTGTGGAGATTTCTCATGTGCTCTAAGTGTGCAAGAGGTTTGGGGGGGAGGATTATCCGCCCCACCAAGGGCCGAATAATCCGGCCTACCTCATTGATCAAAGGCTGCCAAGGTGCGTCACCCAGAGAGGGGGCGGATTATCGCCCGGAAAATCTGAGCTAGGGCGGTTTTTCTTCCCCAGGCCAAATAATCTAGCTATCGCATGGGCCGGATAATCCGGCCCCCTTAATTGGAGCAAAGCATGCCAAGGCGTGTCGCTCGGAGTCCGGTCGGATTTTCTCCCGGAAAATCCGAACTGGGCGGTTTTCCTCCCCAGGCTAGATAATCCGGCCTTCACATGGGACCGGATAATCCGGCCCCCAGAAGATGATCAAGGGCAAGCTCTGCGCGGTACTCAGAGAGGGGGTGTACTATCTGCCGGATATTCCGAGTCTGGGGCGGAGTTTTCCCCAGGTCGGATAATCCGGCCCCCAAAGTATCCAACGGTTTGGTTTTGGAAGGGGGTATAAATATCCCTCATTCCCCAACGTTCAGAACTCTTGATTCACTCGAAATTGTTCAAACACTATGCAAGAGCTCCCATTCTAGATCTCCCACTTCAACCACCCGAAGGCTTCGATCTTTGGGGGAATTGAAGGAGGAGAGAATCGTCATCATCATCATGAATCAAGCTTATCAACTCCTCTCCATTCATTTGGAGAAATCCCTGATCTAGTATTCTTGTCAATATCTAGATCTTGTTCTTTGTTATTGATAACTTGTTCTTGTGGCAGCTTGTTGTCATTACGGGAGCCTCCAAGTTGATTGTGAAGTTGTGCCCCGCTAGTTGTGTAAAGGCACCGGTACCCGCCTTGAAGGGTCCCTATAGTGGAAAGGTGGATCAGGCCTTTGGTGGCAGGATTCATCGGAGAACAAGGTGAGGCCTATTGTGGCGTGGTGGTCTTAGTACCGCCCACCCCTCCAATGCAGACGTACTTCCCTTAACAAGGAAGGAACTGCGATCAAACAAAACCTGTGTCTCTGCGTGCTTCACTATGGTTTACCCGTTCCTCTCCCACTCACTCTTTACTCGCTAGTAGATAGGTTTGCATATAGGGAAATTCCACCTAATAGTATATCTAGAGAATTTACCCTTTGTGCTAAGCTTAAAATTGAAAAAGCATTAAAATTGAAGTAGCACCTATTCACCTCCCCCTCTAGGTGCCCATACGATCCATTTCAATTGGTATTAGAGCCCCGGCTCTTTATTCGGGCTTAACCGCCTAAGAGAAGTATGGGTACTAAGGGAGATGGGGATGAGGCTGTGGATAAGGTCACAATGGATGACCTCAAGACGTTGGAAACAACCTTGTTGAAATCCTTTGAGGCCAAGATGGAGGAGATGAATCAAATGATTGCTCGTCTCACATCATCCATAGACCCATCTCCATCCTCCTCTGAGGCTGCCACACCATCATCCAAGGATAAGGCTAACACCGGATCCAAGGATGATGAAGTGGTAGGTGAAAAACATAATGGTTCCACCTCCAAGAAGGGAAGTGGTAAGGAGGAATATAGTGAGATTCGTCACGTATATTCCCCCGATCCACCTATCCCTCATCCTCATATAAACAATAGGGGTGATCCACCCAAGCTTACTACATCCTCTTTTAATCATTGGCAATTCTTAATGAAGTCTCATGTTTGCAGCTCCTCAATTGAACTTTGGAGGATTATTGAAGAGGGTCTTCATATTGGAGATCATTCCAATCTAATAAGAAGATAAGTTGTGGATAGCCAATTGAATGCTACGGCTCTCCACATGATACAACTCAGTGTGGTTCCCAAGGACATGCCCCACATTGAACATCTCAAGACAGCTAGAGAAGCTTGGGATGCCCTCACCGATCTCTTTATTGGGAATGAAAGCATGAGAAGGAATAGGTATGATGCCCTTAGTAATGAAGATGAGGGATTCTACATGTTGGATGGTGAAAACCATGAAGACATGTATAGAAGACTCAAGGGCATTGCAACAACATTTAGAAAGCATGGAGGCACTCACATTGATGATGCGTGGATAAAAAGAAAATATGTGAGTGCGTTAATGCCTTTTGAGCCAACGGACTTGAAGAGCTTACAAGGTAGACAAAACTACCATCAAATTACATCCAATGAAGTCATGCAAGAAATGGCATCATTTAAAGTTGCTGCAAAGAACGCTGAAGATGCCCGTGCTCGTGCCATTGGAATGCAAAAGGGTGTAAATGTTGCTCTAAAAGCTAATGTTGTTGAGCAAGAGGAGGATGAAAGAGCTTTTGAGGGGGCCTCCATGGACTGCCCCGATGAAGTCAAGCGTGCTCATGGTGAGTACATGGCGTTTTATGCAAGGAACTTTTGGAAGGATCCTGCCAAGGCCAAGTCAGAACTCGAGCGCAAGAATGGGTCAAGTGGAAGAAGAGAAAGTGGCCCAAAACTGAGAACATGCTACAATTGTGGAGATAGGCTGCACTTTGTAGCCGAGTGTCCTTATCAAAATAGAGAAGACAATGGTGGCAGGCTCATTCTTAAAAAAAAATCCAAAGCATCTAAGAAGAACCATTTATTAAAAAGAATGGCCCCTACAAGAAGCAACCCAAGATCGTCTTAGTGGCACAAGAAGAATACTCCTCTGCAAGTGAAGATGAACAGGATGAAGATAGTTCTCGCGAGGTGGCTGCTATAGCCACCACATTTACTCCATCATCTCTCTTCGACTTGCCAAACGAGAACTTCATCAACAACAACGCCACTTGCCTTATGGCAAGAGGGTCCGAGGTATCAAGTTCTAGCTCTTCATTTCCTAAGACTAACATAATTTTGGATATGGATGATCATGATAGTCTTAAAATGAAAGAAGAAGTTATTGCTTTGGACAACTTTTTCACTAACCTGCAAGGTGAGCACAAACTCCATTTTGATGCTCTTATGAGTCAACTTGCTCACGCCGAAGATCTTCTTGAAGAAAAGGGCAGAATTGAAAGAGAAGATGCCTTGGAGATAGCTTCTTTGAAGAATGCCTTGGAAGAATAAGAGGAAGCTCGAGTATCTTTGGAAGAGAGACTCGAATCCATTGAGGAGTCACATGAAGAAGTTGTGGATCATCTCATCAAAGAACGTGATAATGCTCTTGCCAAGGTAAAGAAACTAAAGAAAGAAAAGATTGAATTTGGGGCTGCTCATGCTAGACTCTCGGAGAAGTTTGATAAACTTGAAAGTGCTCACAAGGCATTGAAGAGTGATCACTCTACTCTAAATGAGTCTCATGATCAGCTCCAAACTCAATTGAAGCTGTATGATGTGCCAAGTACCTCCACATCATCTTATGGAAAAGAAGATCTTGCAAGAGGTTCTGAACACAAAGGTAAAGAGGTTCTTGATGAGATACCGAGCAAGCAAAGGACAAAAAATAGAAAAGAAGGTCTTGGGTACATTCCCAAGACAAAGAACAAGAAAAACAACAAGAAGAAGAAGAGCAAGACGGCTTAACCAAAGACTAGCAACATCACCAATGACAAGTCTAATTATGATGGTTTTGCAGGGGCTAACAATCCTAACTTTGAATTATATTGCGATTATTATGGTGATGTTTATGCTAGTTCTATAGGCTCTTATGATTGTTACATTCCTTGGTCTATTTGGGTCCCCAAGACCCTTGTCACTAACATGAGAGGACCCATTGAAAAATGGGTACCTAAAACCAAGAAGTAACTTTCTTGCAGGGCTATGCTTCTGGTGGGTCTAAATGGGTACTCCATAGCGGGTGCACGAGTCATATGACCGGAAGCAAGGAGATCATCACAGAGATGCAGCCAAATCATGATCATATAACCGTCTCCTATGGTGACAAGTCAAAATCTGAGGTATTGGGTCTCGGCAAAGTTGTGGTGGCTCACGATATCTCTCTCGTGGACGTCATGCTTGTTGAGACCCTCGGGTACAACTTACTTTCAGTTCGCGCCCTTGGTAAGATGGGCTTTGCAGTTTATATTGATGCTCATTTGGTGGTACTCTTGTGGAGCAAGTCTCTAAAAGTCGCTTTCGTGGGATATGTCGAAAATGACCTGTACGTGGTGGACTTTTCAGGGAAAACCACTACAGGCCCGATGTGTCTTTTCGGAAAGGCTGACGTCGGTTGGCTATGGCATCACCGACTAGCCCATGCCAATATGAGAACTTTGCAAAGTCTCCACAAGGGTGGCCACATCCTTGGACTAAAAGAAAATGTCTCCTTTGCCAAAGATCGTGTTTGCAGGGCTTATGTGGAAGGGAAAATGCATGAATCTCTTCATCGTAGGAAAACTATTATCTTGTCCAAAAGGATCTTAGAGCTCCTACATGTGGACCTCTTTGGACTTCCATCTCATGCAAGCCTCGGTGGGAAGAAGTACTGTCTTGTGATCATTGATGATTACTCAAGATACACTTGGGTTTATTTCTTCAAGTTGAAGAGTGAAACTCAACAAACGGTCATCGACTTCGCCAACGAGGTTCAACATCAACACAACGTCCCTATTCTAGATATAAGAAGTGATAACGGCTCTGAGTTCAAGAACTACACCTTAAATGAGTTTCTAAGTGAAGAGGGGATTAGACATCAATATTCCGCTGTGTACACCCCTCAACAAAATGGTGTAGCCGAGAGGAAGAATCGACTCTAATGGACATGGCAAGGTCAATGCTAGCCGAATTCAAATCTCCATATAAGTTCTGGGCTGAAGCAATCTCTACCGCTTGTCATTCATCCAACCGGTTATACCTCCGTAAGATCTTGGACAAGACTCCGTATGAAATACTTACCGGTAACAAGCCAACCATCTCATACTTTTGGGTATTCGGGTGTAAGTGTTTCTTTCTCATCAAGGGAGTTCGTTTATCTAAGTTTGAATCTAAGGATATGGAAGGTATTTTTGTTGGTTATGGTGCCGAATCCCACACTTATAGAGTCTACAATAAGCTCTCCAGAACTGTTGTAGAATCTTGTAGTGTGGTGTCCGAGGAAAATGATGGTTCCCATGCGGAGCAAGTTGGTGTTTGTGACGCAGATGTTGAAATACCCCAAGATGCCATAAGAAGAATGGGCATGGGATTTTTCCGCCCCATTGAGGAACCCCTTGTGGTGGATCGGGAAGGACAATGCTCTACTCATGTAGAGCCCTCATCTACACATACTCAACATGTTCCAACCACGGGAGCAACTTCTACACCATCTCCATCAACTGCTGAAGGTCAAGTTGTTCCAGAAAGCTCCAGGCCGGATTATCCGGTTGACACCGGATTATCCGGCCGCCCCGCTCCTGACGACCAAATTGCTCCTGGTGCTGAAGAAATCGCTACAAGCTCCAGGACGGATTTTCTGGGTGACCCTGGATTATCCGGTCCCTCACTGGTTCAAGCAAGTCCCAGGCAGCCTGATGAAGCTGCTACAAGTTCTCCCAAGCAGGATTATCTGGCCTCTCCATCGGCCAGATTATCTAGCCCTAACTCACCTGTTGTTCAGCAGTCTCTTGTTACGGCTGCTGACTCATCTCAAGGGCACGCTTCATCACCGCCTACTACTGTTATCCCAGATTCTAATCAAGGTCGAGCAAATGATTCCAGTGAAGATTCAAGTGATGAAACTATTCCACCAAGAGACAACAAGCTTATTGAACTTCGTCGCAAGGCTCGTGCTGATCGGAACCTTGAGTTAAGGGGTCACACCCTCGACAAGGTTGTAGGTGACCTTCGACGCAAGGTTTCTACAAGAAGGGAATTGGCAAGTTTTGGTGAGCATCAAGCTCACATCTCAGTGGTGGAACCCAAGAAAGTTTTTGAAGCTCTTGAAGATCCGGACTGGGTTGTTGCTATGCATGAAGAGTTGAATAATTTCGAGCGCAAGAAGGTCTGGAAACTCATGGAGAAACCCAAAGATTGCCGCAATGTTATCGGCACTAAATGGATATTTAAAAACAAGCAAGATGATAATGGCATTGTTGTGAGGAACAAGGCGAGACTTGTGGCTCAAGGCTACTCTCAAGTTGAGGGCATTGACTTCGGCGAGACCTATGCTCTAATGGCTCGACTTGAGTCCATCTGTATCCTTCTTGCTTATGCTGCCCATAACAATTTTAAATTGCAGCAAATAGATGTCAAGAGTGCTTTCCTTAATGGTCCTCTACATGAGTTGGTATATGTAAAGCAACCCCCGGGATTTGAGGATCCTAACTTCCCGAACCATGTCTACAAACTCAATAAGGCACTCTATCGCCTTAAACAAGCCCCATGTGCGTGGTATGAGCACCTTAAAGAGCTTTTGCTTGACCGTGGCTTTGAAGTTGGGCAAATCGATCCCACTCTTTTTACTAAGAAGGTTAAGGGGGAGCTCTTCGTATGCCAACTATATGTAGACGATATCATCTTTGCTTCTACTGATAAAGCTTTTAATGATGAATTTTCAAAGCTTATGACTGATAGGTTTGAGATGTCTATGATGGGGGAATTATGGTTCTTTCTTGGATTCGAGATCAAGCAACTTAGAGAAGGAACCTTCATCAATCAAGCAAAGTACATCCAAGACATTCTCAAGAGATTCAAGATGACGGATCTTAATGGTGTTGCCACTCCGATGCAAACAAAATGTCATCTTGAACTTAACCCACATGGTAAAGATGTTGACCAAAAGGTATACCGGTCCATGATCGGCTCTCTTCTTTACCTCTGCGCATCTAGACCCGATATTCTGTTGAGTGTGGGGGTGTGTGCAAGGTATCAAGCAACTCCTAAAGAAAGCCACTTAGTGGCGGTCAAGAGGATCTTTCGATATTTGGTTCATTCCCCTAACTTTGGTCTATGGTATCCCAAGGGCTCCAATTTCTCTCTATGTGGTTATACTGATTCAGATTGGGCTAGTGATAAGGATTATCGGAAATCCACTTCTGGAGCTTGTTAATTCTTGGGAAGATCTCTAGTGTGATGGTCATCTAAAAAGCAGAATTGTATATCTCTCTCCACCGCTGAAGCTGAATATGTTGCTGCTGCTAGTGCTTGCACTCAGTTATTGTGGATGAGGCAAACTATAAAGTAATACGGTGTCAATTGTGACAAAGTGCCTCTTTTATGTGATAATGAAAGCGCAAACAAAATTGCGTACAATCCGGTATAACACACAAGGACAAAGCATATTGAGATTCGGAATCATTTTATTCGAGACCATGTTGCTCGAGGCGATATTGATCTACCTTTTGTGAGCACGAAGAACCAACTTGCTGATATTTTTATGAAACCACTTGATGAAGCAAGATTCTGCTACTTGAGGAATGAACTAAATATCATTGATTCCAAGAGTTTGTCTTGATTACCCATGCACTCACTCGTACATCTCAGTCTTATTTGGTCTAGGTGTGGGCATGGATATAGGGGGAGTGTGGTCCTAATTAATTGGGCTAACCCTCCCCCCATAATGCCAAAAGCAAGATAAATCATTTCTCTTAATATCATTTTGTGATATGTGAGCTTATTGATGAGTATTGGTCGTGAACCCAAGATATATCTTCGCGGTGTCACACCATACAGTCCAATAAGGTGGCTTCTGCCACCGCCCTCTCCCTTGGGGAGAATTGGATTTTTATGGATCTTTTTGGTTGTTTTTGCTCATCTCATGTTCTTATGGGAATCACACTCAATTTTGTCTCTTATTTGATTTGGTTCTTGCAATTTTGAGTGTCTAGTACCATCTCAGTTTGGCTCTCTTAATCCTAAGCCTTTCCATACCCCTAAACCATCTATTATTGCACACAAGTCCCTTGTACACCTTGTGGGGGTGTTGTTTGGGGATGCGCGGGCCTGAATCTGTGTCCAACAGAATTTCAGATTTGAGGCCGGATAATTCGGCCAAGTGTAGGCCGGATAATCCGGCCCTGGAAGATTTCGTCTTAAAGGGCAGGGATCAGGGGCAAGGGCTCATAATGAGCAGCACTTCTCCTCCAACCCTCTCCTCCTCATCAGCCGCCGCCTGCTGCCCCCACCCTCCCCGGAGCCTCTCCAGCCATCGTATTTTCCGGGCCTCCCCAGATCTTCTTCTCTGCGCCTCCGGGTACCTTCTCCTCCGCGTTCTTCCTCCAATGAGTGAGGGTAACTCCCTCTCTCCCCATCTTTGGCTAGATGTGTTATTTGTTGGGTGGAACATTGTCTAGAAGGATGTTGTTTCGCATAGAAATCATAGTCTTGCAGTTTCTAGGCCCGATCTACTTTTTTGCATTCAATCTAGGTGAATTCGAAATTTTCTGCCAGGGCCGGATTATCCGCCCCTGGCCAGGCCGGATAATCCGGCCTGACAGATTCAAGTCTGGTTCAATTTCACCATATTTTGTGCATTGAGTAGATTTGTCTTATGAACTTTTTGGCTACTTTTTCCATGCTCTCTCCTGGACTTGTGTGTATGCTTATCCCCATGCTATCACCCTTGTTCTCCTTACAGGTGGTTCTAGTGTTCCCAAGACCTACAAGCGCCGCCCTCGCGGTAAATACTTTCGGGACGACGGACAGGGTAACTTAGTGGACGAGGTTGAGTTGAGGAGAAGAAATAACGAAGGGAAGCGCATGGCTGAACAAGCAAAGAGGACTAGAAAGGGGGTGTCCAAAAGGAAGGGCAAGGAGCCCAAGATCAACTACAAGGCTTTGGATCCAGTCACCTATTCCTCCATCTGTCACTATGATTTGTTTACAGAGTTGCCTCGTGATGATGAGCTGGGGGATGCTCGATTTTGGTGTGCTGAACAGAAAGGTATTTTTGAAGATGTGTATGCCAGGCTGAACATTAGGCCTATGCACCCGCTGGTTCTTGCTGAGGCTTTGGAGAATCCCACCTTGTGGATGCCATGTATGTGGCTGAGCGGATGGGGATGCACCATCTCATGTCTCTCCAGCGCTCATATGACTCTGAGGTGGTGAAGCAGTTCTTTTCCACTTTGGTTATTTGTGGCGATAAGCATCGCACTATGAAGTGGATGACTCATGACAGGCCTATGACTGCTGATTTCTGTGTGTTTGCTGAGGTTCTTGGATACAATTTCCGCAGTAGGGATAGGGCAAGTGGCCACCGTATCATCACTCGGCTGAAGCCCAACAAAGATGCAGCTCTCTCTCCTTGCACTATGGACAATGGCATTGTGGTCACTCTTGCTGGTCTGGCTCCTATCTATGCTGCTTTTGTTGGTCTCTTCCGTGATTCCATCACTCCAAGTGGAGGCAACAATGATAGCATCCGTGGTCACCTTGTTCAGCTCCTTGCTTTCTCTCATGAGGTTGCCTCGTGCGAGGATGAGTCCGTGCAATACAAGCTAGATGTGATGGACTTCATCTACCATGAATTGATTGATGCTATGTTCAACCGGCTGTCCATTCCTTATGCCCCTACATTATGATGCTCATGAGGCACCTGCTTCCTTCTGAAGATTTCAACATTGATGTTGTGCATAAGGCCAAGAAGATCTACACCAAGGTTCGGAAGACCTCTCACCCCTCTTCTTCTCCTTAGGGTCTCATGAGGGATGCTCGCAGGCCTCTAGTGCCTCCCGTTGCTCGTGATATCAAGCAACTGAACTGGTTCCAGCAACACACCCTTTGCATGGGCGTGGACACACGCAAGGGTTAGTACGAGGCGTACAAGCAGCGCCATGAGTTGGCTCACTCTCAGCAGCTCATCCTTCACCATGTGTCTGGTGCTTCTGGTGACCCCCCGGCTCCTACCCCTCCCACACCATATGCTCAGTGGAACTCTTCTTCTAGGCTGAACTATGGAGAGCTGGAGCGTCACTTGTTCCCCTCTGCTGCCACTTCTGATGATGAGGATGATGACACCGAGGAGCTTGAAGATAAGGACAAGGATGGGAAGAAGGACGAGGACGAGGACGAGGACGAGGACTACGAGTGATCCCTTGGGGCTAGCATCGCTCTTCTTCCTTTTTGGCATCTCGATGCCAAAGGGGGAGAAGTAGTTCTATTAGGGTCTTCGAGGATTTCCATGGGTCGGGCATAAGCACTTGCATTTTTTCCTATTCGTCGTTTTCTTGCTTATGCCCATTTAGCGTTGAACTTTAAATTTGTGATTTGTGGTTTGTTTGAGACTCTATGACGGTGGTTGTCTGGATTTATCTCATGGATTATGCTTATGGATTCATCTATTCATATCCTATTATGCTGGAAATCTTTATCAAGGAAGGCGCTTATATTGGTTATCACGTTGATAATTGTGGCTTTTTCAAGGATGCCTCTCTTCTATCTCGGTGGTATGATTATGTTGTTCATATGTCTATGGAATAGATTCGCCTATTTGTGTGCATTTGTATTCAAATGCAAAATTCTAATATGCACACATTGAGGGGGAGTCTCTTCCATGTTTATTGCTGGTAGTCTTGTGATCCTTTCCTGCAAATCCTAGTATTGTCATCTAACACCAAAAAGGGGGAGATCGAAAGAACATTTCATGTTTCCTTGTGTTTTGTGTGTTAGATAACAATACTGTGGAGATATCTCATGTGCGCTAAGTGTGCAGGAAGTTGGGGGGGGGGGGATTATCCGCCCCACCAAGGGCCGGATAATCCGGCCTACCTCATTGATCAAAGGCTGCCAAGGTGCGTCACCCAGAGAGGGGGCGGATTATCGCACGGAAAATCCAAACTAGGGCGGTTTTTCTTCCCCAGGCCGGATAATCCGGCTATCGCATGGGCCGGATAATCTAGCCCCCAAAATTTGAGCAAAGCATGCCAAGGCGCGTCGCTCGGAGTCCGGTCAGATTTTCTCCCGGAAAATCCAAACTAGGGCGGTTTTTCCTCCCCAGGCCGGATATTCCGGCCTTCACATGGGACCGGATAATCTGGCCCCCAGAAGATGATCAAGGGCAAGCTCTGCGCGACACTCAGAGAGGGGGCGGACTATCTGCCGGATATTCCGAGTCTGAGGCAGAGTTTTCCCCAGGCCGGATAATCCGGACCTCACTTGGGCCAGATAATCCGGCCCCCAAAGTATCCAACGGCTTGGTTTTGGAAGGGGTATAAATATATTCTTTCCCCAATGTTTAGAACTCTTGATTCACTCGAAATTGTTCAGACACTGTGCAAGAGATCCCATTCTAGATCTCCCACTTCAACCACCCGAAGGCTTCGATCTTTGGGGGAATTGAAGGAGAAGAGAATCTTCATCGTCATCACGAATCAAGCGCATCAACTCCTCTCCATTCATTTAGAGAAATCTCTGATCTAGTATTCTTGTCAATATCTAGATCTTGTTCTTTGTTATTGATAACTTATTCTTGTGGCAGCTTGTTGTCATTGCGGGAGCCTCCAAGTTGATTGTAGAGTTGTGCCCCGCTAGTTGTGTAAAGGCAACGGTACCCGCCTCGAAGAGTCCCTGTAGTGGAAAGGTGGATCAGGCCTTTGGTGGCGGGATTCATCGGAGAACAGGGTGAGGCCTATTGTGGCGTGGTGGTCTTAGTACCACCCACCCCTCCAACGCAGATGTACTTCCCTTAACAAGGAAGGAACTGCGGTTAAACAAGTCATGTGTCTCCGCGTGCTTCATTATGGTTTACCCGTTCCTCTTCCACTCGCTCTTTACTCGCTAGTAGATAGGTTTGCATATAGGGAAATTCCACCTAATAGTATATCTAGAGAATTTACCCTTTGTGCTAAGCTTAAAACTGAAATTCCACCTAACAGTATATCTAGAGAATTTACCCACCTAATAGTATATTTAAATTGAAGGAGCACCTATTCACCCCCCCTCTAGGTGCCCTTACGATCCATTTCACTTGGGTGCCCTTCTCGTGTTTTATCTTAATCACCGAGCTCTTCAAGCCCATGGTCCCATATGCGAAGGAGGAGTTATCACAGTTTTTGCTCAAGCGCTCCTCATCAACCTAGGTAATATCCAACCTTTGGCAGGTGTTTGCCGTCTCGGTTTCACTACTCTCAAAGCTTGTGGTATGATTTATAAATCACATGGTAGATACTTCTTTGATATACCTGGAGCCAATCACTTGACCCCAACTCCTTTTCTATCGAGAATGGACATTTGCATTATGACGCGCAGGTTGAAGCAAGTCTACCCCGACAAGAAGTACCAATGGATGAAGAAGGAGAAGATGAAGAAGTAGAATAAGAAGGACCCAAACAAGAGTAGCAGCCACCAAACTACACCACCACCTATGAAGATATTTACTCGCTTGAAGGAAGCATTCTCAGAATATGAGCAACCTCTCCATCAACCTTCGAGACGCTACTGCAAACCTCTCAACCTATTTCACCAATTGGAGTAGCCAATGGAACTTGGGAGATTATCCACCACCACCATAATGAGAAACAAAAGGGCTTGCAAAATCCCGAGTTTGGGGATGTGTTCCCTAAGCATTAATATTTGTGTAATAATTAGGTTGTACTCTAGAATGAGCTTTGAAACACTCGTGTTGGGCTTGTTCCAACACTTTGCTTTTTCTATTTCTATTTTGTTTTCTTTTCATTTTTGTTTTCCTTTTTTTTGATTTGTTTCTTTTCTTTTCTTAGTATCTTGCTTGGTAGCAACTCTTTTATATTCTTTAATTCACATCCTAAAAATACAAAAAAGATTTTTTTTCCTTTTTTCCTTTTTTCGTGAAAGTAGATTTGCCTATTGCCTCCTTGCTTCAATATTATTATTATGAGAGTGATTTGATTTTGAGTTTTGAAGGAACATATCCCCATAAGGAAGAGGATTATGAAATCACTCATGAGAGGTATGTCCTATGTCTCGCACTTTAGAAGTTGGAATGTTTATCCTATTTAGTTGATTTGTTAAGATGTTATGCTAGTGGGAGTAATTCAAAATAGTTAGAGTAAAGCTTTTTATTTGTATGAGTAATTAGTTGTGGAAGCTTTTGCTCTAGTTCTTGTAGTTAACCGAGTCTATGCATGGAAATAATTTTGTCAAACAAGTATAACAAGAAAAGTCTCGAATTTATGACTTATATGTTGAGTGATTGTCAGTTTGCCTTTGAAGATACTTAACCCATAGATATATTGATAGACTTGATGGCACTCTTGAAAGGAATTGTTTGATTGAATTGAAGTCTAGTGGTAATTGTGATCCATGCCAAAGCTAAAACATTGTAGATTGAAATATGATACTATTTAAAGTTCATTTATATAATTTTGATGCACACCTTTGGGATGCTAACAACTCCGCTAGCCTACGAACGATCAATGGTACAACCCTTGATTTCGGCTATGACTTGTTGACATGGGTAGCACCTGTTACCGTAATGGGCAAAAGTACTGGCACTCTTGAAGGTTATGCAAACCGTTGCTAAAAAGATCACTCAATGATCCTTGTAGGAAACTATCTTTGAAAAATAAAGATCCACATCTTTGGCATGGTCTCGTTACTACTTTATGAATTTCGTTGAAATACAATGAATGGAATGATAGTGGTTGATAGCCTTGATCTATTGATGTGGGTGTCAATAAGACATTTCACTATTATGCTACTTAGGACATGATCTCTCATACTTAATTCTGTTATTACAAAATATTCTAGTGTTCCTTGGGAAGCTGAGAGTTAATTAGAGGAATTGCAATGATTGTTACGCTTCTAGTTGTTTATACTTATATCAAACTCTACTTTGATTGTTTTGAGTTAACAAAGCTTTTATATTACTCTTGGCACTTCTCTAACTTTGAAGAGCCTTTCAAATGGAAGAAGTCCTGGATGCATACGACTACCACCTTTGTTAATTCATCTTATCATTATTTCAGTTTAAATACCGAGTTCTTTATGGTTTTGTTTGTTTCTTGCTCGAGGACGATTAATGTTTGAGCTTTGGGGAAGCCGATGGCTGTGAAAATAGCCATCTTTATCCGCATTTAAATCACATTTTTAGTCAAACAATTTACCAAGAATCTCTCTAGCCTTGCTAGTAATGACTAATTATTGCAAAGATGTGTAATCCTTTGTCTTGAATTGTGTTGTGTAGGAAATCACACATTTAAGGAAAAATCAGGAGCATTTATTGAAGATTATGACGTTGCCTACTCAGCCAAGTTAACTGGGTCGAAAAGAGGCATTCTGCAAGCTTAACGACCTGCAGTACGGGCAAGGCCTGCCCGTATGATCCGCCCATACCATGTGTCAGCGGCTCTGTTAGGTCTAACGCAACAACTTTCGTGAATGCGCCTATATATTTCAAGACTCCAAGCGTCACGCAGAGATCCTCCATTCTCAGATTGCATCACAACACCACCGAAGGAGATCCACCACCACAGTTTATCCGCTCCACCCTCCATCCACTTTAGAGCCATAGCCACCATCTTGTACTTGAGATCTCCTTGTGAATTGGCGACCACATGGCAAACGACACCGCGAGCTGCCATTAGCGATTCCTAGTGACATCATGGTGGCCATCAATGATGTCATCACCATCGGGACATTTTTTCTGTCATGGCTTGATTCTGTTACCGCCGCTTCCTTACTCCATCACATCATCTATGACGTCATGCCAGCCATGACAAATTTCCTTTCATTACAGCCTGCCGCTGGCAAGTAGACACATGGTCCATTGAAATGATAACATATGGGTTACTTGTAGGACAACACGTGGACCAATCAGAGCGAGACACGTCTAGGACCCTATATCATCTAGGCAGGAGTGATGATGTCATCACTTTTGTGACGTTATTATTTCTTCATGGCGGTTGACCTACCTACGCGCCACGTAAATTACTACCCATGACGAAAATATTTCCTAAAGAAAAAATCACAACGTTTATAGGCTTATAGTACATAATTTGATAGAAAATTTCAGAACAAATGTTTCACTACATAGAAATGAATATGAGCCTCAAATAAGACTTAAAAGGTTCTACATCATAAGACTGTCGAACTATTTAGAGTAGTTTCTTGGCCAAATGCTTGACAAATTCCCACAGATTCACCACAAGTTTCACACCACGAGTGCACTTACCAAATTACCTATTCTGGTTTGGACAAATGAGTTAAGAATTGTTGTATTAATGCATTTGCATCTTCTTGTTTCTTCCTCAGGTCTTGTTTTTTAGTACTGCTTATAGGTCTTCCAAATACTTCAGCCTTTTTGCCTCACCAAATTCGTCCGACTTCTACAACTCCTCAATGGTAGAGAGTAGTTCCACATTACCTGCTCTCTGAGCCTTGAGTTGAGCTTCTAGTTGAGACTTTGTTGACCTTGAAGAACTCGCATGGATGTCGATGTTCTTCTGGAAAGTTGGCTTTCTCTTGTCCTAAGATAGCACAAAGTGCACAACGTCGGTAAAAGGAATTGCTTCATCCTCTGTGCCATCTTCTGAAGCATATGACACCATCTTGCTTTCCACGAATGCATACCAGTTTTAGGAATAGAAGATAATATGAAAAATCTAGCTAGCAAATTATAAGCACATCGTATATGGTTGAGGGAAGAAAAAGGCATTAGATTTTATGAATATGGAAAATATTATGGAGGACTTATCGTTGCTTCTTTCACACTGCCAGTCAAGCCATTTTCGAGTAGTTCGATGGAATCTTCCTCTAGGTCACACAAAACCTCATAACTACGAGCACTAGTGGCATGAGGGTACTTGACGCGCTTTCTGGTTGCCTTGTTTTTTGAGACAGAGCCTACACAAACATGGAGCATACAGTTCGTCCTACTTAAACAATTCCAACAGGAGGGAAGTTGAGTAAACAACACACTAGTTCTTGGGATCAGACCAAAAATCGACAAGCCTGCACCACTCCTCATTGCTCATGTGTTCCACATGAGATATCCTTGTAACTTCATTCGCTAGGAAGTAGGAAAAAACTCTTTCTTCAGATAATGTCGTTGATTTCTTGTGTGCCTCATGAACTGCTTATTGCAAGCAAATTGCACATCAGGTAGAGAGGTCCATGAAAAACTTTTGCTGAAATAAAACAAGGGTTATTAGCCTTTGTATTAACAACAATGGAAGAAAGGGACAGTGAGTGTTATAGAACATATGGAAACTTTGCAATAGAAGTCGGCTCTGACATTCGGCCTCTCGCTGTACTTTTTCCACTAGGGAAGATAGGCATCTTAGTCTTGACTATTACTGCACACTTAGTGGCAAACTTGGCAGGAATCATTGGTGACACTAAGACCAGGCACATGGCTTAATAGGATTGATAGAATACTCATACCAACAAGTTGCAACTTCTTTTACGGAAGCTCATTCGAAAAGAACTCTAAGGTTAAGCGTGCTTGGCCTAGAGCAATTCTAGGATGGGTGACCGACCAGGAAGTGGGTACCGAGTGCACACGAGTGAGGACAAAGTGCGCAGAAAAGACTAGTGTTGGTTTGTGAGGTCAGTCTAGATATCCTATTAAGCTGCTAGGAGTGACACCCCTTGGGCCCAGTGGACGAGGTGTTACACTGGTCTAGTTCTTCCTGGAGGAACAACAAGTTGAAGTCTTTCTGTGGGCATCTTGTCAACCACCAACTGAGGATCATCATGCATAAAAGTGTATTCAGAATGATTATGGCCAAATTCATCTAGAAGAATATAATGGGTATGAGTTAGTGTTCTACAATAGTAAAAATGCAATAAGTATGATTCGCACAAAATAATGTGAGTGGGTTACTATAGAGCAAGCAATTTGTACAACATGTTACCTTCTTGATCCCAGTCAAAACGCTCAAAGAACCATCCATCATGTTTCACATCTGACCCCTCGCCTTGGGAAGCTCACCCCTAACCTTTGGTAGCTGAACCCTCAGATGCATAGTCGCTTTGGAGACGTGAACGGTCATTTTGGAGAGGTGCCCATGCATGGCCAGGTGGGGGCTACTACTTGCCTTAGGGAGGTGCCCACGGATGGTAGGGAGCAGGCTGCTGATTTGGGGAGGTGCCCGACAAAGGCAGGGACCTGGTTGCTATCCTTGAGCAGGCGTGTGCTTAGCTTGGGCAGCTGCCTGGCTACCTTGGGAAGCTGGTTCCTTCCCCTTGGACCTGGTTTTTCTCGAAGTTTCTATGCCGGCACCTTGGCTTGCCAAGACGCATTTCTGAGCACTTGCTACACCATCAGGATCCAACTTTGTCCTGATGGCAGCTGTCTTGTTGCATTTCCTCTTTGCAAGCTACAAATTTCATTTGTACCATTCAATTGGGGATAATAAAGAAGCAATATGTATAAGAAAAAAATAGTTAGCAAACAATTCAACACAAGATGAGTAAGAAGGTAAGGGATCGAACTAGAGCTCATTCTCCTCACTGACGTCATCTATGTCTCCTTCAATGATATCTTTCTCCTCTTCAGGATCATATTCAGATCCATAGCATTCATTTCTCCTCTTTTTAGGAGAAAATATAGTTGGATATGTGAAAAGACTAGCAAAGGGCCTAACACCTAGTTGTTGCAACCGCTCGTTGTTTCTCATGATGTTTTTCAGCCGACTTTGTTCCATGGGATGTATTTGAGGTTCTAACATTAATAAAGAAATCCAAGTAAGCTACAAATTAAATAGGAAATTGAACAAAATCTAACGTATGGTGTTGATTGTACTATAGCAAACATGAGTAGGAAAATGAAACCAATGCCTCTCAAACAAGCAATTTCGTAGGCAAATAAATTATTGCCTCAAACATGCAAACATAGATAAGCATTGAGCAGGCTTAAAAGAGCAGAAAAACTAGGTGGTTGTTTACTTGCTTGCATGCACTAGGGCCTTTTTCTCTATGCGCTTCTTGCCAGGAACCTTTCTAGCATTCCTTGTCGGCGAGGTGGACGACGAGCTGACGTGCCTTGATGGTGTGGTGAAAGGCTAAATGGACAACGGATGTCGCCTAGAGGGGGGTTAATAGGCTTTTAAAATAATTATAGTTTAGTCTCTAATAAATGTGGGATAATACAAGCGTTTAATTTATCAAAGCACAAAACCTAAAACCACTAGGTTCAACTAAGTGCACCAACAACCTATGCTAAGCAAGACAAGCAACAAGGTGATAAGAAAGAAAAATTACTTCAAGCACGATGGCTATCACAATGTAAATTGCATAAGTAAAAGGCTCGGTTGAGATATAACCTATGGATGCAGAGACGATGATTTTTATCCCGAAGTTCACTTCCAAAGAAGCTACGTCTCTGTTGGAGAGGTGCGATGGCGCAATGCTCTCCAAACGCGACAAATGGCTCACCTTGAGGTGTGGTGACTTGATGCTCACCCAGCGCTACACAAGGCCTCACCCCAAGATGCGAAGGCACGAAACTCACAGGTGACACAACAAGCTCACCCTATTCTCCCGTAAGCTCACCACAAAGTCATACTCACGATCCACTATGGTACACTTGAGGGCGGTTAGCGAACCCGTACAAGCTTGGGGTAATCTACACAACTCAATTGGAGGCCTCCCAAGAATCACCACAAAGACCTCGACCTTGAGGAATTTCCATAACTCAATTGGAGGCACCAAGTGTATCACACCACTACCACACAACTGTCTAGGGTTCTAAGAACCCAAGAGAAACAAGCCCTCAAGCTTGAACTCACCGAATCTTCGAGGAGACTCAAACCTATGCACCAAATGCAAGGGAAAGTCCTTCACTCTCAAATTCTACCAAAGCTACAAAAACTATTAGGGGAATAAGAGAGGAAGAACACAAGAGGAGAACACAAAACTCTCCAAGATCTAGATCCCAAGGATTCCTTCACAAAGAAGGGACTTGGTTTGGGAGGGGGTTGTAGATATATATCTCCTCTCTCAAATCCCTCAAAAAGATGCAAGAATCATAGGAGGGAGAAGGGGAGAGGACAAGCTCTTCATGGTCAACAATTGAGGAGAGGGAGAGATAAAAACTAGACCAAAAAAGCTAGTGCCCATGAAGGGAAAGAGGAGCCCCTTTTACAGGGCTCCCCGAATCTTACCGTTTGGGCCATTTACATGCTTGGCCGGTAGTACCGTTGGGCCACCGGAAGTTCCGGTCACCCCAGTTCCAACGGCTCGAAAACATTTGAAAAGACCTGGTTGTACAAGCCAGAAGTTCCACCGGACCCGGGTTGGAACTTCCGTCCGGTACTACTGGTCTACTACCGGCCAAGTACTAATAAAAAGATGCGACCAAACATAGAGACTACTACGGGGTGTCATGGGATGAGCGTAAGTGAGCCGGAATTTCCACCAATACTACCGGCGGCAGAATATGCCCGAGTGGTACTTCTGGTGCCTGGCTGGTACTTCCGTCCCCGCTACTCTAACGAACCTTCCGACCGGTACAATCGGTCTAATATCGGCCAAGAACCGATAAATAGGCAGCAAAACAAAACAGATGCTAGGGGTGTTTTCATCCTCATCGGTGAAAGGATATTGATTTCTCTTTGTATTTTGGTGTTGATGACAACTTCAATTATGGTTTAACCGTGTGCCCAAGTTGCATATTTTACCTACAGAAGGTTTAGCGTGTGGACTCACCTTTTGAAGGTTCTTGAAGACGACGTCCCTTATTTGCACTTTCTCTCTCTTTATGTTTTAGGGGCCCGTACTATCAAGAGGGAGCCCACCTAGGAAGGTTGTGGGAAATCACACTTTCATGCACAGACCATACTTGCACATCCATAACCCTCCTATTTTTTAGCGAGAGAGTGATCTTTCAAGGTGGATGAGACTTTTATGTCCTGACCGGAAGTACTGGCCTGGCTCTGGTAGTTCCTCTCACTGGGTTCTATGTGGCTGGCATAGAGATATTTCCGGCTCAAGTTCCGAGGCTAGTTCCGCTTAGGTTCCCCTTGAGCGGTAGTACCTCTGGGCCTCGGTAGTTGCGGTCAGGAACCTCGCAATCTGTACTTCTAGTGTTAGTTCCGTTCCAACTTCCACCTGGTATAAATTCGATTCAGTACACTTATGTCTCGAAGTGTCATATTTTCTGAAATTTGGACCAGAACTTCTGCCGGTAGTACCGGTCAAGAAGTCGTGCTTGTTAAGTTGGCTTTTTGACCGTTTCGGGGAGCGGCTCTAGACCGTTGGGGCTTGCTCATCGGATGTAACGGTCCCCCACCGGTTATACCAGTGGTGTCGCGGGGACAGAAAACTGCTCAGTTTGAAGGGGCCTATTTAAGGCACCCTTCTTCCTCCTCTCATATGACCTCTTCGTTTTATCTCTCCTCCATTAATATAGGAGCTTCAACTGCCTAAATCTCTCTCCCTAGCCACTCAAACCTCTTGATATTTTGAGGAGTAGGAGAGGTGACCTAGATCTACACTTCCACCAAAGGAATCGTGATTTCCCCCACCCATCCTTAGTGGATCTTGTTACTCTTGGGTTCTTGGAACCCTAGACGGTGTAGGGCATCGTCGGAGCTGGGGCAATTGTTGAGAAGCTTCGTGGTTTCAGTTGGCGCCTTCAAGATCACTGGTTAGTGTATTGTGAGGCTATCATTGTGGTGGTGCTCACTTGAGAAGAAGGTGAGGCCTTTGTGGCACTCGGGTGACCTTGTGTGGCCCCGACACCTCATCAACGTAGACGTAGCTTCCTTGGGAGTGAACTACGGGAATTACATCTCCGTGTCCCCTCGTCGGTTTACTCTATCCTCTCCTTTACTACTTGCAATTACCGTCTTGTTTACTTATTGTATCGTTTGCCATATAGGTTGCTCATCTAGTTGCATCTCTAGAGAACTTAATTTTGTGCAAAGCCAAAATTTGTAAGAAAAGACTAAAAATTGGTAGTCTCCTGTTCACCCCCTCTAGTCAACCAATGTTGGACCTTTCAGTTGGTATCAGAACCAATGCTCTTACTTTGGGCTTAACCTCCTAAGAGACGATGGCCGACGAAGAGGGTAGTGGGGTTGGGACCACAAAGAACTTGGCCTCCATTGATGACTGATGGCTCCGATTTTTGCCATCTTCCACTGCGTTTAACATTGTTTTTGGTCAAGCAATTGCCAAATAAACTCTCAACCTTGCCACTAATGACTAATACTTGCAAAGATGTGCAAATCCCTTCTTTGATTTATGTTGTGCAGGAAATGACTACTTTTAAGGCGAAATAAGGAGTCATAATGTAGGATTTTGTGGAAGTACACACGGCTAAGTAATTGGAGAAACCAACCAAGGCGTCAGTGCGCTTAACGACCACTAGTACAGGCATGGTCCGCCCGTACCAAGTGGCGACGGCTCCGGATCGTTGATAACCCACAAGTATAGGGGATCATGTGTAGCCTTTTCGATAAGTAAGAGTGTCGAACCCAACGAGGAGATAAAGGTAGGATAAATATTCTCTCAAGTTCTATCAACCACTGATACAACTCTACGCACACTAAACATTTGCATTATCTAGGAAATAAAACTAGAGCAACAATACGAGTAATAGAGATAACTTTGCATGATAATAAATAACAAGAAAGTAAAGCTAGTTGCTGCAACAATAAAATACACTAAACTAACAGAACCATGAGTGTGGAATAGTGGTGGTAATTGTGGTGCCTTTGTCCAAGTTTAAATAGCGAATAGATCGGGTTCATTGTCTTCGATGCAGTTTTCTATGTGGGAGAGGCTAAATATACATGCGCTTCACTACTTGGAATTACATGTACTATATGATTGGATTGTTAGCAAACATCTGTAAGTACTAATCAATGCATTAAGGTTTCCCCAACCATAGCCTTAAGTTTAATGGTCCTCTTACTCCCATACGTGCAACGTTCCGGTTCGCGTCCTCAGGTTTCTGTCACTCCGGCAGAACTTCCCCCTTCCTCTTACACATACTACAAACCCTATGATGTTTAATCCATGTGCACACAAATATAATGGACACTAAAGGACTGTACCATATCAGACAGATTTCTGGAAAAATCCCAATTTGACTCCAACAAGGTTTCCACTTGTATTCTTGGTAATTCCTACACATCAAAGTGTAAAACAAGAACATTGTGCACTTTTGCAACTATTAGTAGGTTAGTCCAAATAAATCATAAACTTTATACAAAAAGGAGTGTCAAAAACATATTATTAGCATAAAACCATCAAAAATTATAGATATGTTATGGACGTATCAACATCCCCAAGCTTAGTTCCTGCTCGTCCTCGAGTAGGTAAACAATCAAAACAATATAATTTTTGAGGTGACATGCAGACAACACAATCTTGATCATCATTATTGATAGCTGCGATTAAGGTACTCTAAACATGAATCATGAAAGATAGAGTTCTAACAATAAGACATAGCAACTATGTTGTAACATGAAAAGGCACAAACAAAAGATTCATGAATAACAATGCTTTGCAAGACGTTTGTTTGTTTCACATAAAGAAAGCATAATGAGAATGGTATTCAGCTTGTCCCTCATAGAGTAGCAAAACATAAATGCATAGGACACCTTCAAAGTTCATAAGGGTGACTAGATACAAATAGTTTAGGAACAAGCAATATCAAAGTTATGATCAATCAACAAGTCTTGGGACAATGCACATAGAACTAAGAATGACAACTATGCTCTCTTAATTGGTGCATAAAGATAGAAGGTGGAGACTCAATATAAAAGTGGAAGAAAGGCCTTCATAGAAGGAAGCAGGGATTCAAGTCTCATAAAGTGCTTCCAAAAATTATGGTACTTATTAGCTTTCAGCTCTCATTGCCCATATCAGAAGCATCTTGAAGTGATTAAGGTTAAAGTGAACAAACTATGGAGTATATTCTTACCAAAGTATAAGTTGGAAATCTCATGTCCCTTGAATACGAGGGCCGCTCCTCATGCTACTCAAGTTTAGTTACCGGTAAGTTCTTGTCATAGTAAGTACATGTGTATCATAGAGAACCGCCAACGGGGTACCCCTTGCCCGATGATACGGAAGAATCCCCATATCAAAATGACAAGGCAAGCAGACAATGAGCATCTCAGCAATCTTCTTATTTACCATGGGAAAATGGTGTTTTTTCTCTCTTTCCTCTTTTCTCATCTCTTTTTTTTCTTTTTTCTCAATCTCTATCTCTTTTTTATAAGAAGAATGCTTCATAGATTGTTCATTATGGTTACGCTGTAGGTTTCCACCATGATTAGGCATGTATTAGACCGGCGGCCCAGGCATTTCTCTAACACACATACATAACTCCATGGACTTACAAGCTCCCTTTTCATTTCACACCGACGACATCCATAGACAAAAGAGCATGATATTAACTAGGTACAATGTACAAGTGCAATGTTGAAAGTGTTCCCCATGACAGCATGGTTCTGCTAATCCCCAACATATAAGTGCCAGCATATACAACATAGATGACACAATGGTTCAAGTTTATTAGGGACAAGAAAAGTAAGGTGTGCCATCAAGTTCGTGAGAGCTTTAATCACTAGTTTTCTCATAACAAGTTTAATTCGGAAGGTAGATAAAAGCATGAATATACATGGAATAGCAAATGCTAATAGGTAGGTATGGTGGACTCTTTGGGATAACTTGGTTTTATTTGGAGTTGGATGCATGAGTGGAACTCATACTTGGTTATGGAGGCTAGCAAAAGACTGGGAGTGACCAACTAAAAGATCAATAATGGCCATAATCATGCAAAGCGACAAAACATCATTAATTAAAGCATAAAGTGATATTACAAGTCAAAAACTAAAGAATCATAAAGGCTATGGTGACTTGGGATAGTCATAACATGGTGTGAGCATTCGCCAAGTCAACCCAAATAAAGCATCAAAAGAGAATACCACAATACTATGCTTTAATATGCTAAAACAACGCATGATTCTTTCAAGGAACATTAAGCAATCTCAATTGTTTATAACATGTCATGCTACAGCAAAAATCACTAAGCATAAATCCAAAACAATATCAAGCATGACATGACAAAGCATAGGCCACCGTAAAAAACGAGCTCCTTTTACCCAACATACCCAATACACTTGTGTCCATTATTGTGTCCCCAACATACCCAATACACTTGTCAGGCGTATAGGTGCACTAGTTCGGTGAAGAGATAGTGAAATACAAGTGGTATAGATAATTATAAGTAGTAACGGTGCCAGAAAATAGCTTGATGGCGTGGAAGAGACTAAAGGCAAACTGAAATAAAGATGAAAGCAAGTAAACATGTAATAGATCTAGTTGAAAACGGTGTTTCAGTGCTTAGAAACAAGGCCTAGGGATCATACTTTCACTAGTGAACACTCTCATATAAATATCATCTCTTTATGATACTACTCTGATATACTCTCTGGTTGGACACTCTAATCCATGGTAGGGCTATAACAGCACACCTCAAAGTAAGCCTTTCCTATCTAGAAAACCCCACACTATCACCTTGAGCACTAGATGGTTCCAACAAACATCACAATTTCATAGAGACAACCAACTCCAAATATAACTCATAACAAGTATTTGTAATCTCTAGCCTAAGTGCCACCATGGTGTGCATGTTGTCACTTTCACACACATAGGGAGAGAAGAGATCTATTAAAGCACTTGAGTAGCAAAGTAGATCTACTTGATTACAAAGCTCATGATCACAATATTATCATGCATAGAGAGAGATGAACACATAGCTACCGGTAGAAACCTTAGCCTCGAGAGAGAACTACTCCCTCCTCATCATGGGAATCAGCAACGGTGATGGAGATGGTGGTGGAGATCGATGGAGATGGCTCCGGGGGCACTTCCTCGTCCCGGCAGGGTGCCGGAACAGAGACTTTCTATCCCTCGAATCTCCCCTTCGATGGCGGCGGCACTACGGAACTTTTCGTGGATTTCTGATTGACGATTTACAGTTTTTGCATCGGGAGGCATCTTATAGGAAAAGAGGCAAGGTCGGTGGGCGGCCAGGGGGCCCACACCACCTGGTGGCATGGCCAGGGCTAGCCCGCACCACCATATGGTGTGCCCACCCTGGTGCCCTACTCCGTATCTGCTTCGTGTTTCCGTGTTGCTCCGGGAAAAATAGGCAGATTGGCTTTTGTCCCGTCCAATTCCAAGAATATTAATTTTCTAACTTTCCTGGAACCAAAAATAGCAGAAAATAGGCAACTGGCACTGTGGCATCTTGTTAATAGGTTAGTCCTAGAAAATGTATAAAAATACTCCAAAGTGTGGACAAAACATATGAAACTAGATACTAAACAAGCATGGAACATCAAAAATTATAGATATGTTTGCAACGTATCAGACACCTGTATATTTTGAGGCTCTAGCTGCCGGCCAGAGGGCCGCCATTCTCAGATTGCATCACAACACCACCAAAGGATATCCACCCCATTGTTCATCACTTCCACCATCCATCACTCCACTATCCATAGCCATTTCTTTGTACTTTTAGATCTTGTGATTTGGCAACCATTGTAAGAATATTTGATTTCAATCTAAGTATTTGCATGATCTTTTCTATCTCCGATATATTTTTTATGAGTGAGTAGTCCTCACGGGCTGCGGGGTGGAGATAAACCTTGCAACAATTATGTGCATCTAGATCATGGAATAATTGTGTTTTGTTTGGATTCGTGATTTGTATCTTTTATTTCTTCGCCACTCGCCTCGATCTGTGGACTTATAGGTACCCAAGATCCGATAGATTGATAAAGGCTTAAGGTGAGATACTTAGCTTACAACGATCTCATAGGAAACTCAGTGATAGAAAGGGAAGTACGGTCTTCGCTTAGCGCCCCATTCAGGATCAACAACAACATCACCACTTAATGCTTTGATCTGTGTTTACACTTAATAATCGTTTGCAACCCATGGCTTCGGTGTGTTCTCGGTTGGATTAAAAGTCTAGTGCTATGCCCGCTGCATCACGAGGGCTCTAGAATATTAGGATGTGTTACCCACAAAAGATTATCTCAATACAAACATGATACATGACTATGCTTATTATTATCTTTCATCCCATTTGATGTGCAGCTGCAGGTGGATCTTAAACCCTGGCCTATCTCCATCCATTGATTCAAACCCATTATAAAGTAAACTAGATTGGTCCGGTCAACTAAGGTAAAACGAACAAACAAAGTCTTGTAGACGTTTCCTTTCTTATTACCTTTTATCAGTGCTTTCCAAGGTTCGATTAAACCTATGTCTTCTAGGAAAAAAGCTATTATACTACATCTATGAATCTGGATCGAAGGTATCAATGACCTCAATTGTTTGGAGACATCCATGATGACTAAGTTTGAGGAAATGATGACCCTTTTGCAGTCCTTTAAGCCTAACCCCACAGTAGCGACTCCTCATGTTGCATCCCAAAACACCGAGGTTCCCCAAGAGACCATGCACGTGGTCACCCCCAAGGCGAACCCGTGGTCGTCTCTAATCGCTTGTGCTTAGGCTTTGTGGCTCAAACCACCAAGCCCCCAAGTGATATCATCGAGGTGCTAGGTGACTCCTCCTCCAAAGAGGGAGATGAGGGAAAGGATTACTCGGCGGTACCACCACCTCTGAAGTACACTTCAGACCCACCAATTCCCATGCCGCATATCATGCCTCAAGGAGCACTTCCCATGCTAGATACTTCAAATTTTGCCAATTGGCAATATCTAATGCAATCTCACATTTCCAGATCTTCTATTGAATTGATGAGGATTGTGGAAGAAGGATTCTCGCCATATGATGCAAAGAAGTTGACCCGGGCGAGGTTATGGAGAAGCAACTCAATGCCACCACCTTGGGGCCTATTTGTCTGTGGTACCAAAGTTCACAGGCCAGCGCATGGCGGTACCTAAGTTGCCTGAACTTGCCGCGTTTTGAAAAGTTGGGCCGCCAACTACTGAGAGGGGCCATTTCGAGGCAAACTCATCTCACCCCTGCCAAATTCAAACATTCCATTAAACTGCCCCGTGAAGTGGACGGTCGGGACCCCCATGTCGGTCATCTATCCATGACGCGAGTGCCAACGAGGAAACCTCTTAGGCAAATCGAGTAGCTAAGTGGATTGGATGCGTTGACCAATTTAACAAATCCATTCCCACCTTTCCCCTAGCACCGGCGGCGTCGGAATCCACCCTCCAGGCAGGACGATCTCTTCAGACATTTGACTTCTAGCGCCAAGTTGCTACGCCCAGTTGCTGCGCCCAGTCGCTGATCCCGAGCTCCAATGGCGCATGCCGTAGCCTCCGTTGCGAGGCTCTAGCCCGCCTTCGCCGCTGACGAGCCGAGCAGTTCGGAGGATGGCAGATCCTACTATCAAGGAAGAAGAACTTCTGGCTACAAGCGGGTGAGCTACCCTTCTCTTTGCTATTCGCACTAATTATAACTGCTAGCTGGCTACTGAACCTCAAATTGTTTGTGAGCCCAACGCTGACAAACATATTTTGTCCACAGTTTTCTGCCAAGTGGGATCTCCGCGGAACCCCCCTTACCTGGTTACGGTAGTCCTCTACAGGTAGGACTGTAAGGGCAAGTGGTATGGACACCATTGTTTCATGATGGAAGAAGCGCATGCACATATCTGCACTATATCTGGTATGGTTGCTGCTTTGCGTAATCATGATGAATTATGGCGAAGTAGACTGCAAAGTTCAGCTTCATGGATGAACGTGGCATCATGGTTCCTCTAACATGTGACAGTCAGCTAATTGAGTTGATGAAAAGGTATGCTTCGGCTGCCATGTTTGAGCTGAAATGTGATGTACTGGATGTGGAAGCTGCTGCAACTAGGAGTCGCCCTTCTATTCTTGGACAGGGTGGTTGCTCGAACCCAATTAGCTCTTGGTAAGCAAAAGTCGCTTGGGGTTCGCATGTTTGTGGTGAATTGTAATTTTTGTTTTATTTACTCTGTAGATATTGGGCAGTTATGCAACAGTCTTGTTTCTGTGACAGGAAGTGCCACAAGGTTAGAAACATGACTGCTGGGTCAGTCATTTTGCTACCCGAATAAATTAAAAACGAGTGGAAAGATGATGCTGGACACGATTCTGGTGCCCATTGTCCCGGCGATGCAGAGTACGTGAAGCTAAGAAAATTGGCACCGAGGAAGAGGAAGAAGGCAGGAAATGAAGAAGCCAGTGGACGTGAAGGCTTGGCACCCAGGCTGCGGAAGAAGGCTACTGGCAATGAAGATGCATAGTAATGTGTTGAACTTGAACCTATATATGTAATTCTATTAAATTCTGGAGCTCTGTGTGTGGGACGTTGCTGGGCGAAACAATCTACCCACGTTCTCTGAGTAAAATGTACCGCGACTTATGGTTTGGAAACGCCCGAGTCAGTAGTTGAATCCGAAATTGTGATTGTGTCACTACTATATGAAAACACACATCACTGGTTCCACGATTGCTGAGGGGCAGGAGGTCTCCAAATATGATGGAATGTAAGTGGCACAGAAATAAATTATTTAAGCTGCCACACTCCACGAAGCAGCAACATATTTCAGATGTTGCACGACGACGTGGCAACATAAACAGCAATGTTCTCACCGATAATGCCCAGATGAGGAGGAAATCAGTACCACTTTCTGGCCTAATATTGAGGCCGTCTATCTCACCGCCTCTCTGCTTCTACATCCCCTGCATCTGGCGAAACTCCTGTATCTCCAGTAACTGGGTGTATGTGCTTCCACTTTATAAATTGTGGTTGTGCCATTTGCATGCGGCAAAATCCACGTAGATTACGTTTAAACAAACCACCAATGTCAGAATACACTAGTAGAAAAGGTGTCTTTGGTCCACGGTCACGTTCCCAATGCGGGACAGAGATCTAAATCTAGGCAGAAATTGATCTAAATCACAAATTCTTCTAGAAATTAATCGAGACAGAGATCTAAATTGAGGCATTTCATTACTTCAACCACAAATTCTTCTAAACAAAGGTGTGATTTCACATCCTACATTAATTCAACCACTAGTCAACAATTTCACTTCCGCTGCCACTGTCCTCCGAGCCGCCGGCTTCCTCGTCGTTGTCGGACGGAACCTCCATTCCACATTGTTCGCGAGACGGAGCACCTCTTCGCGGTGAGCGGTGGCGATGATGGTGCACTTGGTCTGTCCAGGGACGGACCAGAACCTCTCCCGCCCTTCTCGGTTGCGGAGATCCCGGTGCACCACGCGCCCGTCAACGATGCGGTTGCCAATCTTGGCCTTCCGCTCCTTCTTGAACAGCACCGGCCAGGATGAGCTGGCCGCCGCGTACCGGGGCAGCGCCCTCTTCCACGCGGGCATCTGGCAGCGGCGCGCCGCGATTTCGCTCTCCTTCTCGGCTCGGCCAGGGAGCAGAGCCACCAGCACCCCCGTAGAGCTGATGCGCCATCCGTGGGGCACCGTCGCGGCTGGCGGCGCGAGGATGTCGAAGTTCGCGAACATCACCGCCTCGTAGAAGTTTAGATCAGGCATCTCCATGGCGGCACGGTGGAGATTGGAGAGGGAGCAAGGGGATGGACGACGAAGAGACGCGCGGTGGAGATTGGAGAGGACGAGGGGATGTACGACAAAGCGACGCGCTGTGGCTCCTCCTATTTGTACACGAGGACGATGAAGCGACGGGCGGAATATCCAAGGGGCATTGGTTAGACAAAAGAAGTAATGCAGGGTCAGACTAACGGGAGAGCAATTTTTTTCCTCCCTGGACTCCAGGACCAATAGTTCAGACCGCTAGGTCAACAAGTACAACTATTACAACTTACAAAGGCACGGAGCTTAAGCTAAATAGAACTAGTTATCACACATCTCCTTGATCTTCCTAATCTTAGCCCGATGCGCATCTTCCTGCGAGAGCAAGGATCGAATCGTCTGCTCCTTCCTTTTAGCATCTTCCTTGCATAGCTTCAATTGTTTCTCTACATTTTTCCTCATGCACTTGTCAATACTCGTAGTTGTGAACTGCAGGACTTTGGCCTGGTGGAGATCATTCCTTGCTTGAGTCAATTCATGCTCTGCTTTAGCCTTCAGGGCCAATGCCGCGTCCCTCTCCTTCTCGACTTTGCTAACCTTGTCTTGCACCCACCTGAGATCTTGCTTATGCTTGGTTGTGTCAACTGGTTCCCATAGCTTCATCTCAACACTGTCAAGAAGTGAGCTGAATACAGATTCTTTCAACTCAACAGTCATTTCTCATAGTTTGTCTAGCGTTTTCTACATCGATTTGGGCCACTCTGGATCTACCCATTTGACAACACCGCAACTTCCGCCTTGCATCATTGCATGATGTCCTTGACACTGTAGAAACCTCCTGCCTGTGTTTTGTCCTTCGAACGCTACAAATTTAGCGGGCACATATCCATGTTTACATAGCAGAGGACTGTCTTCATCCGCTAAACCATGATAGGCGGAGTCATACATCGTCTGGTTGGCCTAACACATCATAGGCGCATGAGTAAACATATTAGATCTAGCTCAAAAAATAGATAACTGGCCACAAATGATAGAAATAGAGATGAGACGACTCACATCGAAATCACCGTCCCTGTCATCACGACGCGTTTCCTCGCCGTCTCCCCTTGAACCCATGGCGAGAGGGGAGGGGGGTAGCTGCCGGAGAGGGGATTGGGATGGAGGCGCCGTCGGCTTGCAGCTACGGCAGGATGGGAGTGAAGTGGGGAAAGTGGCTTCGAGGGGAAGGAAGAGAAGTACGGGGAGGAAGAGAAGTAATGGGGACGTGACACTGGGATGTGGTCCACTAAACTCGTGAGACATGACACTCGCAACAGGGGAGCGCCCGGTGTTGCCAGTTTGTCCAGAGCAAGCGTGGCCAATCATGCCGTAGAACAGCCTACTCGCGGATCGCTCTCACGAAGACCATCCCAATCATCCAAGCGCCCCGATCGAACGGTATGAAACAATTGTCAAGCACAACAACTGTGTTAGGGCGTGCCTTCTAGAAGACTCGGTCTAACGGCCACCCATGCAATGACACTGGTGTATCCATGTGTGGTTTGTGAAAAGAACAAACATCCAATCACACTAGGTGGATCCATATGTGGTTTATGGAAGTAACAGACATGCAATGACTCTAGCTGTGATTCATGAAAAGAACATACATGCAATGACACTGGTGGATCCATGTGTGGTTCATGAGAAGAGCACACATCCAATGACACTGATGGACTCTAGTTGTGGTTCATGAAAAGAACAGACATGCAATGACACTAGTGGATCCATATGTGGTTTGTCTAGAGGAACACATATGCAATGACACTGGGTGTGGTTCATGAAAAGAACAGACATGCAATGACACTGGTGGACCCATGTGTGGTTTATGGAAGTAACAGACATGCAATGACTCTAGCTGTGATTCATGAAAATAACAGACATGCAATGACACCGGTGGATCGATGTGTGGTTCATGAGAAGAACACACATCCAATAAAACTGGTGGATCCTTATGTAGTTCACGAAAAGAACAGACATGCAGTGACACCGGTGGATCCTTATGTGGTTTGTCCAGAGGAACACACATGCAATGACACTAGGTGTGGTTCATGAAAAGAACTGACATCCAATGACACTGGGTGTGGTTCATGAAAAGAACAGACATGCAATGACACCAGTGGATCCATGTGCGGTTCATGAGAAGAACACACATCCAATCACATTGGGTGGATCCTTATGTGGTTTGTCTAGAGGAACACACATACAATGACACTGGTGTGGTTCATGAAAAGAACAAACATGCAATGACACTGGTGGATCCTTATGTGGTTTGTGAGAAGAATAGACATGCAATAACACTGGTGGATCCATGTGTGGTTCATGAAAATAACTGACATGCAATGACACTAGCTGTGGTTCATGAAAAGAACAAACATGCAATGACACCGGTGGATCCATGTGTGGTTTATGGAAGTAACAGACATGCAATGACTCTAGCTGTGATTCATGAAAAGAACAGACATGCAATGACACTGGTGGATCCATGTGTGGTTAATGAGAAGAATACACATCCAATGACACTCGTGGATCCTTATGTGGTTCATGAAAATAACAGACATGCAGTGACACTGGTGGATCCTTATGTGGTTTGTCTAGAGGAACACACATGCAATGACACTAGGTGTGGTTCATGAAAATAACAGACATGCAATGACTTATGTGGTTTGTTTAGAAGAACACACATGCAATAACACTGGGCGTGGTTCATGAAAAGAATAGACATGCAATGAAAATGGTGGATAGCTATGTGGTTTGTTTAGAAGAAAACACATGCAATGACTCTAGTGGATCCATATGTGGTATGTGAAAAGAACAGACATGCAATGACACTGGCTATGGTTCATGAGAAGAACACACATGCAATGTCTCTAGCTATCATTCATGAAAAGAACAGACATGCAATGACACTGGTGGATCCATGTGTGGTTTCTGCAAGTAACACACATGCAATGACTCTAGCTGTGGTTCATTAAAAGAACACACATGGAATGACACTGGTGTAACTGTGTGTGGTCTGTGAAAAGAACAGACATGCAATCACACTGGATGGATCCAAGTGTGGTTTGTTTAGAAAAACACACATGCAATGACACTAACAGTGATTCATGAAAAGAACACACATGCAATGACACTGGTGGATCCATGTGTGGTTTGTCTAGAGGAACACACATGTAGTGACACTGGGTGTGGTTCATGAAAAGAACAGACATGCAATGACACTGGTGGATCCTTATGTGGTTCATGAAAAGAACTGACATGCAATGACACTGGGTGTGGTTCATGAAAAGAACAGACATGAAATGACACTGATGGATCCATGTGTGGTTTATGGACATAACAGCCATACAATGACTCTACCTGTGATTCATGAAAAGAACAGACATGAAATGACACTGGTGGATCCATCTGTGGTTCATGAGAAGAACATACATCCAATGACACTAGTGGATCCTTATGTGGTTCATGAAAAGAACAGACATGCAGTGACACCGATGGATCCTTATGTGTTTTGTCTAGAGGAACACACATGCAATGACACTGGGTGTGGTTCATGAAAAGAGCAAACATGCAATGACTTATGTTGTTTGTTTAGAACAACACACATGCAATGACACTGAGTGTGGTTCATGAAAAGAACGAACATGCAATGACACTGGTGGATCCTTATGTGGTTTATTTAGAAGAACACACATGCAATGTCACTGGTGGATCCTTATGTGGTTTGTGAGAAGAATACACATGCAATGACACTGGCTGTGGTTGATGAGAAGAACTGACATGCAATGACTCTATCTGTGGTTCATGAAAAGAACAGACATGCAATTACACTAGGTGGATCCATGTGTGGTTTCTGGAAGTAACACACATGCAATGACTCTAGCTGTGGTCCATGAAAAGAACACACATGTAATGACACTAGTGGATACATGTGTGGTCTGTGAAAAGAACAGACATGCAAACACACTGGGTGGATCCATGTGTGGTTTGTTTAGAAGAACACACATGCAATGACTCTAGCTGTGGTTCATGAAAAGAACACACATGCAATGACACTGGTGGATCCATGTGTGGTTCATGAAAAAAACAAACATGCAATGACACTGGAGGATCCTTATGTGGTTTGTTTAGAGGAACATACATGCAATGACACTAGGTGTGGTTCATGAAAAGAACAGACATGCGATGACACTGGTGGATCCATGTGTGGTTTATGGAAGTAACAGACATGCAGTGACTCTAGCTGTGATTCATGAAAAGAACAGACATGCAATGACACTGGTGGATCCATGTGTGGTTCATGAGAAGAACACACATCCAATGACACTGGTGGATCCTTATGTGGTTCATGAAAAGAACAGACATGCAGTGACACTGGTGGATCCTTATGTGATTTGTCTAGAGGAACACACATGCAATGACACTAGGTGTGGTTTATGAAAAGAATAGACATGCAATGACTTATGTTGTTTGTTTAGAAGAACTCACATGCAATGACACTTGGTGTGGTTCATGAAAAGAACAAACATGGAATGACACTGGTGGATCCTTATATGGTTTGTTTAGAAGAACACACATACAATGACACTGGAGAATCCTTATGTGGTTTGTGAGAAGAACAAACATGCAATGACACTGGCTGTGGTTCATGAGAAGAACTGAGATGCAATGACTATATTTGTGGTTCATGAAAAGAACAAACATGCAATTACACTAGGTGGATCCATGTGTGGTTTCTGGAAGTAACACACATGCAGTGACTCTAGCTGTGGTTCATGAAAAGAACAGACATGTAATGACAGTGGTGGATCCATGTGTGGTCTGTGAAAAGAACAGACATGTAATCACACTAGGTGGATCGATGTGTGGTTTGTTTAGAAGAACACACATGCAATGACTCTAGCTGTGGTTCATGAAAAGAACACACATGCAATGACACTGGTGGATCCATGTGTGGTTCATGAAAAGAACAGACATGCAATGACACTGGTGGATCCTTATGTGGTTTGTTTAGAGGAACATACATGCAATGACACTGGGTGTGGTCCATAAAAAGAACAGACATGCAATATCACTGGTGGATCCATGTGTGGTTCATGAGAAGAACACACATCCAATTACATTGGGTGGATCCATGTGTGGTTTGTTTAGAAGAACACACATGCAATGACTCTAGCCGTGGTTCATGAAAAGAACAAACATGCAATGACACTGGTGGATCCATGTGTGGTTCATGAAAATAACAGACATGCCATGGCATTGGTCGATCCTTATGTGGTTTGTTTAGAGGAACTGACATGCAATAACACTGGGTGTGGTTCATGAAAAGAACAGACATGCAATGACACCGGTGGATCCATGTGTGGTTTATGGAAGTAATAGACATGCAATGACTCTAGCTGTGATTCATGAAAAGAACAGACATGCAATGAAACTGGTGGATCCATGTGTGGTGCATGAGAAGAACAAACATCCAATAACACTAGTGGATCATTATGTGGTTCATGAAAAGAATAGACATGCAGTGACACCGGTGGATCCTTATGTGGTTTGTCTAGAGGAACACACATGCAATGACACTGGGTGAGGTTCATGAAAAGAACAGACATGCAATGACTTATGTAGTTTGTTTAGAAGAACACACATGCAATGACACTGGGGGTCGTTCATGAAAAGAACAGACATGTAATGACACTTTTGTATCCTTATGTGGTTTGTTTAGAAGAACACACATGCAATGACACTGGTGGATCCTTATTTGGTTTGTGAGAAGAACAGACATGCAATGACACTGGTTGTGGTTCATGAGAAGAACTCACATGCAATGACTCTAGCTGTGGTTCATGAAAAGAACACACATGCAATTACACTAGGTAGATCCATGTGTTGTTTCTGGAAGTAATACACATGCAATGACTCTAGCTGTGGTTCATGAAAAGAACACACATGCAATGACACTGCTGGATCCATGTGTGGTTCATGAAAAGAACAGACATGCAATGCCACTAGTGGACCTTATGTGGTTTGTTTAGAGGAACATACATGCACTGACACTGGGTGTGGTTCATGAAAAGAATAGACATGCAATGAATTATGTGGTTTGTTTAGAAGAACACACATGCAATGACACTGGGTGTGGTTCATGAAAAGAACAGACATGCAATGACACTGGTGGATCCTTATGTGGTTTGTTTAGAAGAACAAACATGCAACGACACTAGGTGGATCCATGTGTGGTTTGTTTAGAAGAATACACATGCAATGACTCTAGCTGTGGTTCATGAAAATAACACACATGCAATGACACTGGTGGATCCATGTGTGGTCTGTGAAAAGAACAGACATGCAATCACACTGGGTGGATCCGTGTGTGGTTTGTTTAGAAGAACACACATGCAATGACTCTAGTTGTGGTTCATGAAAAGAACACACATGCAATGACACTGGTGGATCCATGTGTGGTTCATGAAAAGAACAGACATGCAATGACTCTAGCTGTGATTCATGAAAATAATAGACATGAAATGACACTGGTGGATCCATGTGTGGTTCATGAGAAGAACACACATCCAATGACATTGGTGGATCCTTATGTGGTTCATGAAAAGAACCGACATGCAGTGACACTGGTGGATCCTTATGTGGTTTGTCTAGAGGAACACAGATGCAATGACACTAGGTGTGGTTCATGAAAAGAACAGGCATGCAATGACTTATGTTGTTTGTTTAGAAGAACACACATGCAATGACACTAGGTTCGGTTCATGAAAAGAACATACATGCAATGACACTGGTGGATCCTTATGTGGTTTGTTTAGAAGATCACACATGCAATGACACTGGTGGATCCTTATGTGGTTTGTGAGAAGAACATACATGCAATGACACTGGCTGTGGTTCATGAGAAGAACTGACATGCAATGACTCTAGCTGTGGTTCATGAAAAGAACAGACATGCAATTACACTAGGTGGATCCATGTGTGGTTTATGGAAATAACACACATGCAATGACTCTAGCTGTGTTTCATGAAAAGAACACACATGCAATGACACTGGTGGATCCATGTGTGGTCTGTGAAAATTACAGACATGCAATCACACTGGGTGGATCCATGTGTGGTTTGTTTAGAAGAACACACATGCAATGACTCTAGTTGTGGTTCATGAAAAGAACACACATGCCATGACACTGGTGGATCCATGTGTGTTTCATGAAACTAACAGACATGCAGTGACACTGGTGGATCCTTATGTGGTTTGTTTAGAGGAAGTGACATGCAATGACACTAGGCATGGTTCATGAAGAGAACAAACATGCAATGACACCGGTGGATCCATGTGTGGTTTATGGAAGTAACAGACATGCAATGACTCTAGCAGTGATTCATGAAGACAACAGACATGCAATGACACTGGTGGATCCATGTGTGGTTCATGAGAAGAACACACAGCTAATGACATTGGCGGATCCTTATGTGGTTCATGAAAAGAACAAACATGCAGTGATACCGGTGGATCCTTATGTGGTTTGTGTAGAGGAACACACATGCAATGACACTGGGTGTGGTTCATGAAAAGAACAGACATGCAATGACTTATGTTGTTTGTTTAGAAGAACACACATGCAATGACACTGGGTGTGGTTCATGAAAAGAACAAACATGCAATGACACTGGTCGATCCTTATGTGGTTTGTTTAGAAGAACACACATGCAATGACACTGGTGGATCCTTATGTGGTTTGTGAGAAGAACAGACATGCCATGACACTGGTTGTGGTTCATGAGAAGAACTCACATGCAATGACTCTAGCTGTGGTTCATGAAAAGAACACACATGCAATTACACTAGGTAGATCCATGTGTTGTTTCTGGAAGTAATACACATGCAATGACTCTAGCTGTGGTTCATGAAAAGAACACACATGCAATGACACTGCTGGATCCATGTGTGGTTCATGAAAAGAACAGACATGCAATGCCACTAGTGGACCTTATGTGGTTTGTTTAGAGGAACATACATGCACTGACACTGGGTGTGGTTCATGAAAAGAATAGATATGCAATGAATATGTGGTTTGTTTAGAAGAACACACATGCAATGACACTGGGTGTGGTTCATGAAAAGAACAGACATGCAATGACACTGGTGGATCCTTATGTGGTTTGTTTAGAAGAACACACATGCAACGACACTAGGTGGATCCATGTGTGGTTTGTTTAGAAGAACACACATGCAATGACTCTAGCTGTGGTTCATGAAAATAACACACATGCAATGACACTGGTGGATCCATGTGTGGTCTGTGAAAAGAACAGACATGCAATCACACTCGGTGGATCCGTGTGTGGTTTGTTTAGAAGAACACCCATGCAATGACTCTAGTTGTGGTTCATGAAAAGAACACACATGCAATGACACTGGTGGATCCATGTGTGGTTCATGAAAAGAACAGACATGCAATGACTCTAGCTGTGATTCATGAAAATAATAGACATGAAATGACATTGGTGGATCCATGTGTGGTTCATGAGAAGAAAACACATCCAATGACATTGGTGGATCCTTATGTGGTTTATGAAAAGAACCGACATGCAGTGACACCGGTGGATCCTTATGTGGTTTGTCTAGAGGAACACAGATGCAATGACACTAGGTGTGGTTCATGAAAAGAACAGGCATGCAATGACTTATGTTGTTTGTTTAGAAGAACACACATGCAATGACACTGGGTTCGGTTCATGAAAAGAACATACATGCAATGACACTGGTGGATCCTTATGTGGTTTGTTTAGAAGATCACACATGCAATGACACTGGTGGATCCTTATGTGGTTTGTGAGAAGAACATACATGCAATGACACTGGCTGTGGTTCATGAGAAGAACTGACATGCAATGACTCTAGCTGTGGTTCATGAAAAGAACAGACATGCAATTACACTAGGTGGATCCATGTGTGATTTATGGAAATAACACACATGCAATGACTCTAGCTGTGTTTCATGAAAAGAACACACATGCAATGACACTGGTGGATCCATGTGTGGTCTGTGAAAATTACAGACATGCAATCACACTGGGTGGATCCATGTGTGGTTTGTTTAGAAGAACACACATGCAATGACTCTAGTTGTGGTTCATGAAAAGAACACACATGCCATGACACTGGTGGATCCATGTGTGTTTCATGAAACTAACAGACATGCAGTGACACTGGTGGATCCTTATGTGGTTTGTTTAGAGGAAGTGACATGCAATGACACTAGGCGTGGTTCATGAAGAGAACAAACATGCAATGACACCGGTGGATCCATGTGTGGTTTATGGAAGTAACAGACATGCAATGACTCTAGCAGTGATTCATGAAGACAACAGACATGCAATGACACTGGTGGATCCATGTGTGGTTCATGAGAAGAACACACATCTAATGACATTGGTGGATCCTTATGTGGTTCATGAAAAGAACAAACATGCAGTGATACCGGTGGATCCTTATGTGGTTTGTGTAGAGGAACACACATGCGATGACACTTGGTGTGGTTCATGAAAAGAACAGACATGCAATGACTTATGTTGTTTGTTTAGAAGAACACACATGCAATGACACTGGGTGTGGTTCATGAAAAGAACAAACATGCAATGACACTGGTCGATCCTTATGTGGTTTGTTTAGAAGAACACACATGCAATGACACTGGTGGATCCTTATGTGGTTTGTGAGAAGAACAGACATGCAATGACACTGGTTGTTGTTCATGAGAAGAACTGACATGCAATGACACTTGGTGGATCCATGTGTGGTTTATGGAAGTAACACACATGCAATTACTCTAGCTATGGTTCATGAAAAGAACACACATGAAATAACACTGGTGGATCCATGTGTGGTCTGTGAAAAGAACAAACATGCAATCACACTGGGTGGATCCATGTGTGGTTTTGTAACATCCCAATTTCAGCAACCCTGATTAGTTGTTGAGAATGCGAAAATCAGGGGGAACAAAAACTTTTTCTTGTTAAGTGTTGCAGTGTTTGCTTGCTGATTTTCTGTGCTCATGCTTTTGATTGTATAGCTTATGATATACTCCTTACCTCAACATCAGTTGTCAAAAAGCTATTGAACAAAACTATCCTGGCTCAATTTATTTATTCTCAATTGTTCTGGCATTTCAAAACCTGAGCCAAGATGCTTATGTACCCAAAACTATTTTAGTAGCTTCTATGGACAAAACTATGGAAAGATATATAATATAATCTCCTTATGTTTTATACACAGAACCTTCAACTATTCTTATCTCTAGATTTCCCAAAACCTCCTTTTAAAGCTTTTGAATTCTACTCTTGGTAGAGATACCAAGGACTCTTACCTGACTCAAACTCCAACCTTTCAAAATTGCCCATCCTTACCTCAAGCTAAGCTTTATGGTAACCCTAGTAGTAGTTGATTTGTTGGTAAGATGAGTTGCCTTGATCTACTGTTTGACTTGATTGCTTAGAAGTAGTATGATATACTATAGGAGCTCATCCACTAGGATCAAGATACTTTAATCACCAAACCCTAAGCAAGAATACAATCTGGATCTAATCCCTAGCCACCAGGTGTTCATCTAAAACCCTTAACCAGATCAATTCTACAGTGATCCATTCTAGAAGTTTCCAAGTCAATGAAGACCAGTATCAAGCAAGGATCCTTCCTACTCAATCTACACTTCAACATCATCCACTTGATGATTCTTGGGTACCTTGCAACCCATCAAAATCATCACCGCCCACATTCTAGTCAAAAACCATAAATCTGCCAAATTTGGCTAAGTCTGGAATCTGTTTCAACATCTTGCCTTTCTCAACCCATGTGCATTTTTGAAAGTGAATTTGTAACATATTGTTAACCATCCTAAGGAATACCAAGGCCCACTCTTTCCTTTGGTTAGAGCATCCTCCAACCCACTTGTTCTTGATGGTCTTGCAGGCAAGAAAATAACTATTCCTGCAAATCTAGTCAACATGCCTACTTACGATAGAAGCTCACAACACCATCGCACCTGCTATGGACCAACTCTTTGCATGGTTGTGTTCTAATCATATAGTTATATCATTACCTACTTCAGTTGTTCCAATTGGATCCTTGTGCTGCTTAAACCCACAAGGTTTTGATGGCCAATTGATAATCTGCTCTGGCAGGCTTATTTTATTCAAAGTTTGGAAACAATCCTTGGAGAGCTCAAACATGATCAAGCCCAAACTTCTATACCATGATGATCTACATAACTTGGTATATCCATCCATATACCCCATGTTCTAATGGGAGCTCTAAGCTCCAAGATACACCCATGTTTTGATGGTATGAAAATAACATCCCCCTAGATCCACAACTCCTTGTTTTACATCTAATTCAAGTTGGTTTTCCAATTCCCAAGGTTGAAAATTCTTGCTACACCTTGTCTACGTCATCTACCTTGAGCATCAAAATTTATCAAATATTATCCATAATTATTATTGCTCGAAAACTATTTGATCTCATTAATAGACAAAATCTCCAAAACGCCTTTCGTAAAGGAAAGCTTGGATTTTTCCAAAACACTTCCCTAACTTTAAGCACAATTGAGTCCTATATATCATACCCTATCATACCACTTCAAAAATAAATATTTTTGAAGAGTTTCAATAATTCTTTTTGCCTATTTTCTTAAATGGCAGAAATGGAATAATAATAGTTCTAAATACTTCTAATCCCCAATAAATCATGGGAAAATTCCTCAAAGTATGGATTCATATTTAGAATCATCTCACATCAAAAACCAACTAGGTCCAATGTAAATTTATCAAATGAGCTTCTATAAACCACTTCTGCACATTTTGGATAAGTGATCAAAAATCCCCTAAAAATCATCTAAAAAATCTCAATAAATTCCTGGAGGTGTATCTTGACCTCACCTACCTACCAGCATCATTACATCAATCTGCCAAGGTCAAGTTTTGAAACTTGCTTCATGATCCAAAGTTTGGCCAACCTTTGAAATCCTTCAAGCTATCTTTCAAATCCCTTTTCAAACCCTCACCAAAGCCTCTCCAATGTTCCTCTACAGCAACCACCATCACCCTCTGGTCAAAATATTGTAGTATCACCCTCCCACATGTCCTTTACCCCTTAAAAGGAGGAAAAGCTATGCCATTTATTGGTGTGTCCCTCCTTACATCAAAAGCTGGGCAACAACCTTCCCCTGTCTCTCTCTCTGCTCGAACCCAGGACCCTGCAGCACTCCCCTTACCCCACCTATCAGCCTCCATGGCTAGCCCTAGCCCTCCTCCTCTCCATTTCTTTTTTTGGGACGAAGGATAGAGAGAGGTCCCATCCTCTCAGTACAAGGCCCTACAGCCACCTCTGTACCACCCTTAACCTCTCAACCGACCTCTCCACCACCCCTGCTGCCCAATGGAAGGCCAGCTCCCTCCCCATCCCCTCCTTGGACCAAATCCACCCTGGACTGATCCACCCCAAGATAAAATAGGCCAGAGGCCACCCCGCGCCTCCCTCTGCCCCTCATTCGCTCCCTCTGCTCCCCACTCACCTCCCCCGAAGCCCACTCCCTCTCCACAGCTCTGCCTGGCCCGTGAGAAGCAGAGAGCAAGCTCTCAGCCTGCTCCCTCCCCTCGAGCTAAGCTCCCTCCCCTCTGCTCCTCCCTCGCTGCATGTCACCGCATTTAGATCCCCTCCCCCTCCTCCATCTAATCTGGCCTCTTTTTCTGCACAGGACCACCCCTGCAGCTAGCCCGGACCGGCACTGACGAGCTCGCCTCGGGCCGCACCACGCGAGCTGCGCTCCGAAAGCGAACACCGTCGTGTCGCCCCTCGATCTGCTCGCTGTCGAGCGCCGCGTCGGCCTGGACCGTCCCCGACGCCTCCCGAGCCCTGGTGAGCCTCCCCCGCCGCCTTTGCTCGTGCCCTAGGGTTTCCCCTGTCCGTCGTGTCGCTAGGAAGAAGACGCGCGGCGGCCGTCGATCTCCTCTTGATCGAACGACCGGTGTCGCCCATACCCCTTCACCGGCCCCTGTCACTGACCGGCGGGCCCTGCCTGGCAGGTTTGAACATGGCCTCCCGCGTGCACGCTGCTGCGAGTGGGCCGGATCTGCCCCGGCGGCCCATTCCCCTCCAGTTTCTAGCCCATGTGCCCCTTGGTCCCCTTTTCTTTTTAATTGAAATTCAGATCTACTAAATGGCAGTCTAGTTTAAATTCGTTTGAAAATGGAAAATACCACTATATGACTAGATATAAATTTTGACATGCCCTATGAAGTTTTCTCTACCATGCAGAGCTAGTCCCCTACCAATATCTATCTTAGTCTTTTTCTAGAATTAAATCTACTAAACTGTATCTTCTTCATTAAATAATTTCCACAGTGATTTTTACATACCCAAGTGGTATGATTCAGAGTGCCTATGAAAGGTAGTTGATATACCTATCTAAGAGCCCTTGTCTCCAGCTAAGGGGAACTATAGATGTGAAGATATAGAAATGACAAGATTAATTATATTCTATCTTTAGAAAATTCTCTAGGACAATATATGAAAGGTATTGACCTAACTCAAACTCTCTGTGATGTGGTACCTTTAGTACTACCAAAATCCAAGAGATCAAGATTTATTGAGCTTCTGAGGATTTCTAATGAATTAAGCATTTCTGTCCATAGTGTTATCACTAGATAAATCATCACAGAAGCTCTGCAACTCAAAATAGGTTTATTCCAATTTCTACAGAAAGGTATTCTAAATGCCTACCTTGTTCCCTTGGAATCAAATCAAAAGCTTCTGTAGATTTAATTTGGTGAAAAAGACAAAAACCCCACAGAGCTTCCTTTGGGAATTTCCTGAGGGCATTCTTATAATTATTTTGACATGATTCCAAATCTCAGTGAACAAGTACATCTAGCCCTACCGAACCACACAAGGAAATAATTTTTTGATATACAGAACAGTTCTGGTGAATTATTTCCTAAAACTAGAGTTTTCCCACTAGAAAATTCATTATAAATCTATGGAAATTGATAATTTGGTGAAACCACTTTTGTTGGTTTCATATTATCACTACCTATCTGATAGTATCATTTCTATACAAAGGTATCATACAGAATTTGGACCTATAATTAAACCCCTTAATTAAGTAGTTTAGGCATCCAAATCATTAAAGAAAACCCACAAAGGCTTTTCAAGTAATTTCCACTTGTGTAGAAGCCAACCACTCAAAACCTACTAAATTGTAAACTTGTATTGTCAATTTCTTGTTGTATGTATTGATGTTTGTATGCCTGGTGTTGATTATGTCATTTGTTTTGCTTGCATGTGATCTATATCCACGATAGATGCGAGTATATCGGAGACCAGAAGAAGTTGGTTATCATACTTGGTTATTATTGTATTCTAAGAAGAAGTCTAGGGACATTTATGCCATATTGCTGATCTCAGGCAAGCCACCTTCTTGCTCATAAGCCTTATCCTACTGTTTTACTTATGCATGTTTTGTCTTCTGTTCATGAAAACTGCACTATTTTACTATATGTTGATGTATATATGGTAGTGGTTTGGCTCCTCCGAACTATTACACCCTCTGTAATAATAAATACAACCCCCTTGATGACACCTACTTGTCCCTAGTATGGTAGATGGTGTAGTACACCATACCCTTTGGAGACCCTGTTTTAGCCGAAGCAAAGATATAGGATGGGAAGACCCCCGAAAAAGTTTTACCAAAAGATATATGATAAAACCTTGGTGAGGTGGGACCTCCCAAGAGATGTTGAGAAAGAGAAAAGGTTTTTTTTACAAAATGCTGGAGGAAAACCGGAGGAAAAAGGTTTATGAAAACACACCCGGGTCTTTGCAGTTTGGCTATAACAACTTAACCCTGTGCAACCACATTACTCTGGAATGGGACAGGGCTGGATTTGATGTTTGTCTATTATGGTATAAGATGCCTTGCAACTACTACAGGGGATGGTGATCCCCAGAGGCTGGGCCTTCTCCCTTAAAGGTCCATGTGGGACATCGACCTGGAGAAGGAACGAACTGTCTGCTGGCAGCCAGATGTTACTATGAGCCCCTCATTGAAAGCGCCCACTGTGTAAAGTGTAAAATGCACTCCGGTTGGTCCTCGGTACCCGACGTGCCGGTTTTGAGGGGAATAACACTCATAGGGTAGGCACTTATATTGGAGTGGGCATCCGGAGAGTCTTGATCGGTTACTCGACCCACAATCGGTGTAGATCAGGGTAGTGTACTCGGATGGTGTTGGTAAAGTGTACAACCTCTGCAGAGTGTAAATCTATTCGAATAGCCGTGTTCGCGGTTATGGACGGGTTGGACAAACTTCTGTAGAGCGGTGCTGGTTTTGTTTTCAAAAAGGATTTCGGAAAAGATATGGCTTTGGAAATGTTTTGACCATGGGATGGTCGTAAAGGAGAAAGGTTTTGACCATGGGATCGTTAGAAGGAGGAGAAAGGAGTTTGGTCGTGGGACGACCTGAAGACGGGAACAAATGGGTACCCCAATCCTAGTGTTTACAAAACATTTCAAACGGTATCCAAAATGTTTTACAAAAGTTTTCAACAAAGATATGTAGGTGCTATATCTACAAGAGAAACTAGTTGAGAAAAGAACCTCTCTTGGAGCCCTTCTACTACCACAGCCATAATGCATATCCTCTTGTTATTATTGTTGTCTTAAGGTGGTTTGTGAGTACATTCAAAGTACTCACTGGCATTGTCCCTGGCTATTAACTTGGTCAGACATCAAGAAGAGGATGAAGTTGATGGCTAAGCGAGCTAGGATGTTCTCCCAGTCAGTTCCCTGTAGGTTAAGGCATGGCTCGGGCTCTACGCTTAATGAAGTTCCGCTGATGATTGATCGATGTAGCCATAATGGCAAATAAGGTATGACAGGTATTCGTTATGTATTGGATGTTTACTTTGATACTTTTCTGTTATGTGCCACGACTAACTGATCATGGGATCATGGTTGTATACATAACGGGGATTCTCGTAGGATTAATCCGGGGGGCCCACAGACTTGGTATCAGAGCCATCCTGACTGTAGGAGAACCTTAGTTAGCATGGTCGCTAGACAGGAACCTTATTTTGAAAACCCCGGCTTTCGAAAACTAGTTTCTCAATGAGTTGCAAAAAGTTCAACTTCTTCTCTTACTCTAAGTAAATGCTTTCGAAAATGGTTTCATCTAACTCTCGTCCAAACTTTAAACCTACGAATTTTAAATAACCAGGATCTAGAACCCGATGAAGACAATGAGAACAAGATGAAGACAAGCAACTACCAGCAAGCACAAGGAGACTACAATATCGCTCTACTAGAGGAATCCTTATAATCAGAAGACATCAGGTGTTGCACTATCAAGAAGCGTCCGAGATATGACGAAAGATTTATCGGCAAGATAGTGATTCTGACCTGAAGAAAGACAATATCTAGGGTCATAGTCCTAAGAATAGGATTCCCCTACATCGCGAGTAGTTAACTCCTTGGTCCCTAACGTTGAATGTGTTTGCTTGCCTAAGTGCATTATTTGTGGCTTGATGTGTGTTGTCTGCCGAGGACATTGCGATCCCCTCGCTCTGTTCGCCTTGTTTGTATGCTCTGGTTTGCTTTGACCTCCTTAAAAATGTGACTCGAGGAGCGATAACCCACCTAGTAACTCAAGAAACCCCTGTGTTAGATGTCAGTAATGAGACCCAGACTAACCTCGAGAGTATATGAGAGGAAAAGCATCGCAAGAACCAGGAGTTCGACATTGTCAAGTTAGACAACTCGAAGATTTCACCTTAGCAGGACGGCATACCTCGTCAAACTCACCTCTCAAGACTCGTCAATAGCACCACGCTCCCTTGTTCCTCAGTCTACTACAGCAAGAATCCCGTTGAAGCCGGAAGTCGATCATCGAAGGATCCTCAATATCCACAAGAAACAACCTGATAAGTCAACCAAGACAAGAAGTGAAGACCTAACCACACTAACCTTTAGTGTATTAGAGCTTCTGACCGCCTCAGGAGATTAACTAATCTAGTTGACCCTACCCAAACTAACGGAATGATCCTCCCTAGAAGGTCAGAACCACCCCTAAAGTCGGATGATTAGGAAGCGTGAAGACAACGAGTCCACTCCACCATCAAGCAGAAGCAACGCAAGAAATGCCAATGAAGACTGCTTACCCGACGCTGACTGCTTCAACCCTGACTAACTACTAGCAAGAAGAGTCGTAAACCGCTAATTCACCTTGAGCTAAGCCCTTAAAGGTTGCGTTAGGAAACCACCCCCACCAAGGTTTGCGAGAATAGGGCATCACTCGAAGACTCCAATCAAGACCCGGAAAGAAGACAACTTTCCGCTAACCGCCGGGCAGCACTCCTAGACAGAAGATTCGCACCACTCCTAAAGCAACTTAGTGAAGCTCCAAGGTGGAAAGACTGCGTCTTTCCACTCAATCCTCAGAAGACTATCTACCCGAGGATACTTCAGAAAGACCGCCAGATTTGACACCTTCTCACCAAACAACAAGTCGTGAGACATCAGAAGCGAAACAAACTGAAGATTCCATGAAATCCCTTCACTACGTCAGCTGAAAACCTATCCGAAGGACCACAGGATTGCTAACCGCTCAGTTCCAATCGCTTAGAGGATGTGAGACTCCAACGGTTCCAACAGACTAAGTACGAATAATCGTAGTATATAAGCCCCGTAGGACCTACCTTCGCGGACGTCATCAGAAGATTCCAACTCTAGGAGAAAGAGTGACGACAGTCTTCAAAACATCAATCTATGACTCCAAGAAGGAAGGACTATGTCAACTCTCCGATCTACCCCAGTTTAATACTAAGGGGGAAAGACTGCGTCTTTCCAACAAAAATAGAGTAACTCTTTGCCAGAAGCAAACTCAAGAGTTTCGACCCCAATGTCATTAATAGGATACGCTACGACCCTAAGGAAGAGCTGTGGACCCTTAGAGCGAGGTACTCCCAACCGTAGATTCTATCCTCCGACGAGTACTCCGTGAAGCTCAGAATTGAGTAGTATGCCTAGCCTAATCCCTCGAGGTATCGAGCCCCGAAGGAATATAAGATCATTCCTCGTAATCATGGCTGGACTCTGCTCAACTCTCCGTGCATCCCGGAAGACTGAAGCTCAACTTCATCGACATAATAGCCACTTTCAAAGATGGAGTCCGTAAGATAGGACGCGTAGGACACCTTGTATCAACTCGACTCAAAATCCCCTAACCATACTCTCCTGAATCTCGGGACGAGATTCTTTTAAAGGGGGAAAGGTCTGTAACATCCCAATTTAAGCAACCCTAATTAGTTGTCCAGAATGCAAAAATCAGGGGGAACAAAAACTTTTTCTTGTTAAGTGTTGCAGTGTTTGCTTGCTTATTGTCTGTGCTCATGCTTCTGATTGTATAGCTTATGATATACTCCTTACCTCAACATCAGTTGTCAAAAAGCTATTGAACAAAACTATCCTCGTTCAATTTACTTATTCTCAAATGTTCTGGCATTTCAAAACCTGAGCCAAGATGCTTATGTAACCAAAACTATTTTAGTAGCTTCTATTGACAAAACAATGGAGATATATATAATATAATCTTCTTATGTTTTATAGACAAAACCTTCAACTATTCATATCTCTAGGTTTCCCAAAACCTCCTTTTAAAGCTTTTGAATTCTACTCTTGGTAGAGATACCACGGACTCTTACCTTACTCAAACTCCAACCTTTCAAAATGGCCCATCCTCACCTCAAGCTAAGCATGATGGTAACCCTAGTAGTAGTTGATTTGTTGGTAAGATGAGTTGCCTTGATCTGCTGTTTGACTTGATTACTTAGAAGTAGTATGAGCTACTCTAGGAGCTCATCCACTAGGATCCAGATACTTTAAAACCACCAAACCCTAAGCAAGAATACAATCTGGATCTAATCCCTAGCCACCAGGTGATCATCATAAACCCTTAACCAGATCAATTCTGCAGTGATCCATTCTAGAAGTTTCCAAGTCAATGAAGACCAGTATCAAGCAAGGATCCTTCCTACTCAATCTACACTTCAACATCATCCACTTGATGATGCTTGCGTACCTTGCAACCCATCAAAATCATCACCACCCAGATTCTAGTCAAAAACCCTAAATCTTCCAAATTTGGCTAAGTCTAGAATCTGTTTCAACATCACCTTTTTTAATGTCTCCCTTTCTCAACCCCTGTGCATTTTTGAAAGTGAATTTGTACCATCTTGTTAACCATCCTAAGGACTAACAAGGACCACTCTTGCCCTTGGTTAGAGAATCCTCCAACCCACTTGTTCTTGATGGTCTTGCAGGCAAGAAAATAACTATTCCTGCAAATCTAGTCAACATGCCTAATTTGATAGAGTCTCACACCACCATCCCACCTGCTATGGACCAACTATTTGCATGGTTGTGTTCTAATCATATAGGTCTATCATTACCTACTTAACTTATTCCAATTGGATCCTTGTGCTGCTTAAACCCACAAGGTTTTGAAGGCCAGTTGATAATCTGCTCTGGCAGGCTTATTTTATTCAAAGTTTGGAAACAATCCTTGGAGAGCTCAAACATGATCAAGCCCAAACTTCTATACCATGAAGATCTACATAACTTGGTCTATCCATCCATATACCCCATGTTACACTGGGAGATCTAAGCTCCAAGATACACCCATGTTTTGATGGTATGAAAATAACATCCCCCTAGATCCACAACTCCTTGTTTTACATCTAATTCAAGTTGGTTTTCCAATTCCCAAGGTTGCAAATTCTTGCTACACCTTGTCTACGTCATCTACCTTGAGCATCAAAATTTATCAAATATTATCCATAATTATTATTGCTCGAAAACTATTTGATCTCATTAATAGACAAAATCTCCAAAACGCCTTTCGTAAAGGAAAGCTTGGATTTTTCCAAAACACTTCCCTAACTTTAAGCACAATTGAGTCCTATATATCATACCCTATCATCCCACTTCAAAAATAAATATTTTTTAAGAGTTTCAATAATTCTTTTTACCTATTTTCTTAAATGGCAGAAATGGAGTAATAATAGTTCTAAATACTTCTAATCCCTAATAAATCATGGGAAAATTCCTCAAAGTATGGATTCATATTTAGAATCATCTCACATCAAAAACCAACTATGTCCAATGTAAATTTATCAAATGAGCTTCTATAAACCACTTCTACACTTTTTGGATAAGTGATCAAAAATGCCCTAAAAATCATCTGAAAAATCTCAATAAATTCCTGGAGGTGTATCTTGACCTCACCTACCTACCATCATCATTACCTCAACCTGCCAAGGTCAAGTTTTGAAACTTTCTTCATGATCCAAAGTTTGGCCAACCTTTGAAATCCTTCAAGCTATCTATCAAATCCCTTTTCAAACCATCACCAAAGCCTCTCCAATGTTCCTCCACAGCAACCACCATCACCCTCTAGTCGAAATACTCTAGCATCACTCTCCCCCATGCCCTTTACCCCTTAAAAGGAGGAAAAGCTATGCCATTTATTGGTGTGCCCCTCCTTACATCAAAAGTTGGGCATCAACCTTCCCCTGTCTCTCTTTGCTCGAACCCAGGACCCTGCAGCACTCCCCTTACCCCACCTATCATCCTCCATGGCTAGCCCTAGCCCTCCTCCTCTCCATTTCTTTTTTTTGGACCGAAGGATAGAGAGAGGTCCCATCCTCTCAGTACAAGGCCCTACAGCCACCTCTGTACCACCCTTGAACTCTCAATCGACCTCTCCACCACCCCTGCTGCCCAATGGAAGGCCAGCTCCCTCCCCATCCCCTCCTTGGACCAAATCCACCCTGGACCGATCCACCCCAAGATAAATAGGCCAGTGGCCACCCCGCGCCTCCCTTTGCCCCTCATTCGCTCCCTCTGCTCGCCACTCACCTCCCCCGAAGCCCACTCCCTCTCCACAGCTCTGCCTGGCCCGTGAGAAGCAGAGAGAAAGCTCTCGGCCTCTTCCCTCCCCTCGAGCTAAGCTCCCTCCCCTCTGGTCCTCCCTCGCTGCATGTCACCGCATTGATATCCCCTCCCCCTCCTCCATCTAACCCGGCCTCTTTTTCTGCGCAGGACCACCCCTGCAGCTGGCCTGGATCAGCACCGACGAGCTCGCCTAGGGCCGCACCGCGTGAGCTCCTCTCCGGAAGCGAACGCCATCGTGCCGCCCCTCGATCTTCTCGTCGTCGAGCGCTACGTCACCCTGAACCGTCCCCGATGCCTCCCGAGCCCCGATGAGCCTCCCCCGCCACCTTTTTCCTCGTGCCCTAGGGTTTCCCCTGTCCGTCGCGTCGCCAGGAAGAAGACGCGTGGCGGCCATAGATCTCCACTTGATCGAACGACGGTGTCGCCCGATACCCCTTCGCCGGCCTCTGTCGCTGACCGGCGGGCCCAGCCTGGCGGGTTCGAACGCGGCCTCCCGCGTGCGCGCTGCTGTGAGTGGGCCGGATCTGCCCCTGCGGCCCATTCCCCTCCAGTTTCCAGCCCATGTGACCCTCGGTCCCCTTTTCTTTTTAACTAAAATTCAGATCTACTAAATGGCAGTCTAGCTTAAATTCGTTTGAAAATGGAAAATACCCCTATATGACTAGATCTAAATTTTGACAAGCCCTATGAACTTTTATCTACCATGTAGAGCTAGTCCCCTACCAATAGCTATCTTAGTCTTTTCTGGAATTAAATCTACTAAACTATATCTTCTTCATTAAATAATTTCCATAATGAGTGTTACATACCCAAATGGTATGATTCAAAGTGCCTATGAAAGGTAGTTTATATACCTATCTAATAGCCCTTGTCTCCAGCTAAGGGGAACTATAGGTGTGAAGATATAAAAATGACAAGATTAATTATATTCTGTCTTTAGAAATTTCTCTTGGCCAATATATGAAAGGTATTGACCTAAATCCAACTCTATGTGATGTGGTACCCTCAGTACTACCAAAATCCAGGAGATCAAGATTGATTGAGCTTCTAAGGATTTATAATGAATTAAGCATTTCTATCCATAGTGTTATCACTAGATAAATCATCACAGAAGCTCTACAACTCCAAAAAGGTTTATTCCAATTTATACAGAAAGGTATTCTAAATACCTACCCTATACCCTTGGAATCAAATCAAAAGCTTCTGTAGATTTAATTTGGTGAAAAAGACAAAAAACCCCATAGAACTGCCTTTGGGAATTTCCTGAGGGCATTCTGGTAATTATTTTGACATGATTACAACTCTGAGTGAACAAGTACATCAAGACCTACCTAACCACCCAAGGAAATAAGTATTGGACATACAGAACAGTTCTGGTGAATTATTTCCTAAAACTAGAGTTTTTCCCACTAGAAAATTCATTATAAATGTATGGAAATTGATAATTTGGTGAAACCACTTTTGTTGGTTTCATATTATCACTACCTATCTGATAGTATCATTTCTATACAAAGGTATCCTACAGAACTTGGACCTTATAATTAAACCCCTTAATTAAGTAGTTTAGGCATCCAAATCATTAAAGAAAACCCACAAAGGCTTTTCAAGTAATTTCCACTTGTGTAGAAGCCAACCACTCAAAACCTACTGAATTGTAAACTTGTATTGTCCATTGCTTGCGGTATGTAAATATGTTTGTATGCCTGGTGTTGATTATGTCATTTGTTTGCTTGCATGCGATCTATATCGATGATAGATGCGAGTATATCGGAGAGCAGAAGAAGTAGGTTATTATACTTGGTTATTATTGTATTCTAAGAAGAAGTCTAGGGACATTTATGCCATATTGCTGATCTCAGGCAGGCCACCTTCTTGCTCATAAGCCTTGTCCTACTGTTTTACTTATGCATGTTTTGTCTTTTATTCATAAAAACTGCACTGTTTTACTATATGTTGATGTATATATGGTAGTGGTTTGGCTCCTCCGAACTATTACACCCTTTGTACTACTAAGTACAACCCCCTTGATGACACCTACTTGTCCCGAGTATGGTAGATGGTGTAATACACCATACCCTTTGGAGATCCTGTTTTAGCCGAAGCAAAGCTATAGGATGGGAAGACCCCCGAAAAAGTTTTACCAAAAGTTTTATGATAAAACCTTGGTGAGGTGGGACCTCCCAAGAGATGTTGAGAAAGAGAAAAGGTTTTGTTTTAAAAAATGCTGGAGGAAAACCGGAGTAAAAAGGTTTACGAAAACGCACCCGGGTCTTTGCAGTTTAGCTATAACAACTTAACCCTGTGCAACCACATTACTATGGAATGGGACAGGGCTAGATTTGATGTTTGTCTATTCTGGTATAAGCTGCCTTGCAACTACTACAGGGGATCGCGATCCCCGGAGGCTGGGCCTTCTCCCTTAAAGGTCCATGTGGGACATCGACCTGGAGAAGGAACAAACTGTCTGCTGGCAGCCAGGCGTTACTATGATCCCCTCATTGAAAGTGCTCACTGTGTAAAGTGTAAAATGCGCTCTGGTTGGTCCTCGGTACCCGACGTCCCGGTTTTGAGGGGAATAACACTCATAGGGTAGGCACATATACTAGAGTGGGCATCCGTAGAGTCTTGATCGGTTACTCGACCCACGATAAGTGTAGATCAGGGTAGTGTACCCGGATGGTGTGGGTAAAGTGTACAACCTCTGCAGAGTGTAAATCTATTCAAATAGCCTTGTCCGTAGTTATGGACGGGTTGGACAAACTTCTGTAGAGCGGTGCTGGTTTTTTTTTCAAAAAGGATTTCGGAAAAGATATGGCTTTGGAAATGTTTTGACCATGGGATGGTCGTAAAGGAGAAAGGTTTTGACCATGGGATGGTCGGAAGGAGGAGAAAGTAGTTTGGTCGTGGGACGACCTGAAGACGGGAACAAATGGGTAGCCCAATCCTAGTGTTTACAAAACATTTCAAACGGTTTCCAAAATGTTTTACAGAAGTTTTCAACAAAGATATGTAGGTGTTATATCTACAAGAGAAACTAGTTGAGAAAAGAATCTCTCTTGGAGCCCTCCTACTACCACAGCCATAATGCATATCCTCTTGTTATTATTGTTGTCTTAAGGTGGTTTGCGAGTACATTCAAAGTACTCACTAGCATTGTCCCTACCAATTAACTTGGTCTGATATCAAGAAGAGGATGAAGTTGACGGCTAAGCGAGCTAGGACGTTCTCCCAGTCAGTTCCCTGTAGGTTAAGGCATGGCTCGGGCTCTACGCTTAATGAAGTTCCGCTGATGATTGATTGATGTAGCCCTAATGGCAAATAAGGTATGACAGGTATTCGTTATGTATTGGATGTTTACTTTGATACTTGTCTGTTATGTGCCACGACTAACTTATCATGGGATCGTGGTTGTATGCATAACAGGGATTTTCGGAGGATTAATCCGGGGGCCCCACGGGTTTGTTTAGAAGAACACACACATGCAATGACTCTAGCTGTGGTTCATGAAAATAACACACATGCAATGACACTTGTGGATCCATGTATGGTTCATGAAAAGAACAAACATCCAATGACACTGGTGGATCCTTATGTGGTTTGTTTAGAGGAACATACATGCAATGACACTGGGTGTGGTTCATGAAAAGAATAGACATGCAATGACTTATGTGGTTTGTTTAGAAGAACACACATGCAATGACACTGGGTGTGGTTCATGAAAAGAATAGCCATGCAATGACACTGGTGGATGCTTAGGTGGTTTGTTTAGAAGAACACACATGCAATGACACTAGGTGGATGCTTATGTGGTTTGTGAAAAGAACAGACATGCAATGACACTGGTTGTGGTTCATGAGAAGAACACACATGCAATGACTCTAACTGTGGTTCGTGGAAAGAACAGACATGCAATGACACTAGTGGATCCATGTGTGGTTTTTGGAAGTAACACACATGCAATGACTCTAGTTGTGGTTCATGAAAAGAACACACATGGAATGACACTAGTGTATCCATGTGTGGTCTGTGAAAAGAACAGACATGCAATCACACTGGGTGGATCCATGTGTGGTTTGTTTAGAAGAACACACATGCAATGACTCTAGCTATGGTTCATGAAAAGAACACACATGCAATGACACTGTTGGATCCATGTGTGGTTGATGAAAAGAACAAACATGCAATGACACTGGTGGATCCTTATGTGGTTTGTTGAGAGGAACATACATGCAATGACACTGGGTGTGGTTCATGAAAAGAACATACATGCAATGACTTATGTGGTTTGTTTAGAAGAACACACATCCAATGACATTGGGTGTGGTTCATGAAAAGAACAGACATGCAATGATACTGGTGGATCATTATGTGGTTTGTTTAGAAGAACACACATGCAATGACACTAGGTGGATCCATGTGTGGTTTGTTTAGAAGAACACACATGCAATGACTCTAGCTATGGTTCATGAAAAGAACACACACGGAATGGCACTAGTGGATCCATGTGTGGTTTGTGAAAAGAACATATATGCAATCACACTGGGTGGATCCATGTGTGGTTTGTTTAGAAGAACACACATGCAATGACTCTAGCTGTGGTTCATGAAAAGAACACACATGTAATGACACTGGTGGATCCATGTGTGGTTCATGAAAAGAACAGACATGCAATGACACTTGTGGATCCTTATGTGGTTTGTCTAGAGGAACACACATGCAATGGCACTGGGTGTGGTTTATGAAAAGAACAGACATGCAATCACACTAGGTGGATCCATGTGCGGTTTGTTTAAAAGAACACACATGCAATGACTCTAGCTGTGGTTCATGAAAAGAACACACATGCAATGACACTGGTGGATACATGTGTGGTATGTGAAAAGAACAGACATGCAATCACACTGGGTGGATCCATGTGTGGTTTGTTTAGAAGAACACACATGCAATGACTCTAGCTGTGGTTCATGAAAAGAACACACATGGAATGACACTAGTGGATCCATGTTTGGTTCATGATAAGAATAGACATGCAATGACTCTAGGTGTGGTTCATGAAAAGAACACACATGCAATGACACTGGTGGATCCATGTGTGGTCTGTGTAAAGAACAGACATGCAATCCATGTGTGGTTTGTTTAGAAGAACACACATGCAATGACTCTAGATGTTGTTCATGAGAAGAACACACATCCAATGACAGTGGTGGAATCTAGCTGTGGTTCATGAAAAGAACAGACATGCAATGACACTGGTGGATCCATATGTGGTTTGTCTGGAGGAACACACATGCAATGGCACTGGGTGTGGTTCATGAAAAGAACAGGCATGCAATGACACTAGTGGATCCATGTGTAGTTTATGGAAGTAACAGACATGAAATGACTCTAGCTGTGATTCATGAAAAGAACAGACATGCAATGACACTGATGGATCCATGTGTGGTTCATGAGAATAACACACATCCAATGACACTGGTGGATCATTATGTGGTTCAGGAAAAGAACAGACATGCAGTGACACTGGTGGATCCTTCTGTGGTTTGTCTAGAGGAACACACATGAAATGACACTGGGTGTGGTTCATGAAAAGATCAGACTTGAAATGACTTATTTGGTTGGTTTAGAAGAACACACATGCAATTACACTAGGTGTGGTTCATGAAAAGAACAGACATGCAATGACACTGGTGGATCCTTATGTGGTTAGTTTAGAGGAACAGACATGCAATGACACTGGGTGTGGTTCATGGAAAGAACACACATCCAATGACACTGGTGGATCCTTATGTGGTTCATGAAAATAACAGACATGCAGTGACACCGGTGGATCCTTATGTGGTTTGTCTAGAGGAACACACATGCAATGACACTGGGTGTGGTTCATGAAAAGAATGGACATGCCATGACACTGGTGGATCCTTATGTGGTTTGTGAGAAGAACAGACATGCAATAACACTGGTGGATCCATGTCTGGTTCATGAAAAGAACTGACATGCAATGACACTAGCTGTGGTTCATGAAAAGAACATACATGCAATGACACTGGTTGATCCATGTGTGGTTTATGGAAGTAACAGACATGCAATGACTCTAGCTGTGATTCATGAAAAGAACAGACATGCAATGAGACTGGTGGATCCATGTGTGGTTCATGAGAAGAACACACATCCAATGACACTTGTGGATCCTTATGTGGTTTGTTTAGAAGAACACACATGCAATGACACTGGTGGATCCTTATGTGGTTAGTGAAAAGAACAGACATGCAATGACACTGGCTGTGGTTCATGAGAAGAACACACATGCAATGACTCTAGTTGTGGTTCATGAAAAGAACAGACATGTAATGACACCGGTGGATCCATGTGTGGTTCATGAAAAGAACAGACATGCAATCACACTAGGTGGATCCATGTGCGGTTTGTTTAGAAGAACAAACATGCATTGACACTTGGTGTGGTTCTTGAAAAGAATAGACATGCAATGACACTGGTGGATCCATGTCTGTTTCATGAGAAGAACACACATCCAATGACACTGGTGGATCCATATGTGGTTCATGAAAAGAACAGACATGCAGTGACACCGGTGGATCCTTATGTGGTTTGTTTAGAGGAACACACATGCAATGACACTGGGCGTGGTTCATGAAAAGAACAGACATGCAATGACTTATGTGGTTTATTTAGAAGAACACACATGTAATGAAAGTGGGTGTGGTTCATGAAAAGAACAGACATGCAATGACACTGGTGGATCCTTATGTGGTTTGTTTAGAAGAACACACATGCAATGACACTGGTGGATCCTTATGTGGTTTGTGAAAAGAACAAACATGCAATGACACTGGGTGGGTCCATGTGTGGTTCATCAGAAGAACACGCATGCAATGACACTGGTGATATGTGGTTTGTGTAAAGAATAAACATGCAATGACTCTAACTGTGGTTAATGAAAAGAGCAGACATGTAATCACATAGGTGGATCCATGTGTGGTTTATGAGAAGAACACACATCCAATGAACTCTAGTGGATCTATCTTGGCATAATTTGATGTATTCCATGATGTATTTCATTGTACAAGACACTTTCCATTTTTATACTACTCTGTTTTGCCCTTGGTTTTATGTGGTACTACTTAGTTTTGCCCCCTCTCTCTAGGGCTGTCTATCTTTCATAGAAGCCCAAACCTGTGCTCACCCTGTCTGCTACTCCCTGATTGGTTGTCACAGTTGTCTCGCAGATCGTGCGCACCAACCGTTGATTCTGTGCGATCCAACGATGAACATTGCACACGTCGTGCCCTTCATAGTACATCATGAGACAGCACAGACGTCTCCCTCAGCGAGACGTCTACAGGAAGGAACACGATGCCGTCCATGGAAAAGTTGTCGAGCGTTCATGTCAAGTTTAATCAAGTCTGAAAAGCCTACTACTTCTACTACAACACATGCACAGGGCAACGAGGTCATCGAGTGCACGGTTGTCGCCGGGACGCTGCAATTTATTGTCACTTGATTTTAAATAGACATATCCCATTTTTACGCAGCACTCTCAATCTCACTTCCAACTGGGCCCTACCGCTGGTAACTTCCATGAGTCAAGGGCCCCCCTCGAGTAGATCTAATGTTGCTAGAAATTGGTTCCGTGCCACTTGCATGCAGTGGAATCGAGGTCTGCCATGAACGTGTTTTTAATGCAGCTCTAAAGTGGAGATCATGGCTGTTTCAAAAAAAGGGAACCCAAAAAAAGGGTAGAGATCTAGGTAGCCTCCCGCCCCCCGCCCACCACACGTGTCCACTCGAGGACTACGAACGGTCCGGTGTTTATAACCCCCTCAACCTTCTTCTTCCATGAGCTCGTGTCATTTCCCCCCAGTCTGTCTAGTTCGAAGTCCCCAATCTACACCTGCCGCGCGCGCTGAAGCTCCCTCGCTTGCACTACCTCCTTCCCTTGGTTCGCCATGAAGCGTACGCGTGGAGACAAACTAGAGGTGAAGACAGTTGAAGGCGTAGCAGCAGATGGCTCGGTCGTCGCCAAGCAGACGGAGGCGTCTTCTCCGGGCATGAACGCCGCTTGTCATCACACCGTCGAGGGTGCGAGCTCATTCGTCCAGCCAGTAGCCGTCGCTGCCGAGCAGCAGGTAGTAGCCGTCGCCGCAGAGCAGTAGGTGGCCGACAACATCATGGTGCCACCTGTATGGGGGGCATGTGGCAGGTGGAGGCAATCCGGTGATCTACATCAACGACCCCATCGCCGTACAAGAAATCTTAGACGCAATCGCAGAGAATGATGAGTTCGAGGAGGAGGTCCCTGATGAGGAGTCCGAGGTACTACATTACTGTCTTCTCTAGTCACAGCCACAATTTTCACTGTTCATACATAGCATTTGCTCAATCGCGTACAAATTCTTTTGCTCTTGAAGTAGGGTAGTATATATATGTTTCGATCGGGCGATTGATGCATCTGCCATCTAGTCACAAAACCCCAATCTTCTCATCTGCCATCTAGTTGAGTTTGCTAGTTGAGTGTTGATTTCGATACACAGCAGGCCTATAACATTACATTTCTATTCCTTACTGAGCCCAATGATTCAATTTTGCCCCAAAATAGTGCAAGGGCATCTGACGGTGTCGTTTTCTTAGGGATGGTGAGTGAACCTCAGGCAGGAATGCACATAAACAATATAGGTTGTGTTGTTGGTAGTTTGGTTCTCTGACTCCATCGCTGAAAAAATGAGGCCCTAATTTTTTTCTCATATGGAACCTATATATATAATCTTTGTATTGTTTCTGATCTATGAATGAGTTGTATGATTGATGACCCACAAGTATAGGGGGTGTATCGCAGTATTTTCGATAAGTAAGAGTGTCGAACCCAACGAGGAGCAGAAGGTGCTGGCTAGTAGTATGGATCAGGAATTCTCTGCAAATACTTAGCAAACGAATTTTTAGGGGTTTTCGATAAAGCAAGTAAACAAAGTACGAGTAAATAAAAGACAGTAGGAATAAATGCAGCAAGTGGCCCAATCCTTTATGCAGCAAAGGACAAGCCGGTTGTATTACTTAAGAGGACCAAACGTTCTCGAGGACACATGGGAAGACTGTCAAGTGCTTTCGCTTCATATAGTTGATTAATCTTCTTTAGCTTGCTAAGTGTTGTGTGGGTGAACCTATGCTAATGTACCACCCCATCCAAGACTAATACATACTTGTGATTATACCCCTTGCAAACATCTGTAAGTACAAGAAAGTAATTAAGGTAGAAACCTAACCACAACTTTAAATTCTAAGACCCTTACGTCCCTTGTGCAATGGTTTCCTAACGGGGGTTCAGGTTTCTGTCACTCCGGCAACCCCTACGATTAGTAGCCAAATACACAATGCATTCCCCTAGGCCCATATAGGTGAAGTGTCATGTAGTCGACGTTCACATGACACCACTAGAAGAAGTACACCACAACTTAAATAACAATCTATTGAATCTTTCTCAACACAACTCCACTACTAACAACAAGACTTCTCCCATGTCCTCAAGAACAAAACGAACTACTCACATGACATCATATGGATCATGATCAGAGATGGAATAATGATGTATAAAAATCTGAACATAAACAATAATTCAATGGTTCACTCAATAGCATCAACTACAAAGAGTAATCAACACCGGGAAAGTTTCCCCTATGAACTATAACAAGATTCAACCAATTGTTACAGCAATATGGAGATGGTCATGAGAGTGCTGATGGTAATAATGGTGGTGATGATGATGATGATCCCGATGAATTCCAGCTTGATGGTGGTGTTGATGGCGACGATCTCCCCTCTTCGAGAAGGAATTCCCCCGGCAGAAATCTGTCTGCCGGAGAGATCTTTCTCTCTCGGTGTTTTCCGCCCCGCAGAGGCGGCGGAATCTTTCTGTGGTTGCTCCCCGAGTCTTAGGGTTTTGAGAGGATGATATACGCCAGAGGAGAGAGGCTGGAGTGGGCCAGGGTGGCCACACCACCTCCAGGCGCGGCCTAGGGCTGCCCGCGCCAGGGGGTGGTGTGGGCCCCCTGTGGCCCATCTCCACTCCGTCTTCTGGCATCCTTAGTCTTCTGGAAAAATAGGATTTTCCGTATATTTTCCCGGATTTTCTGATCTTCGCGAATTTTGCCTCCAAACAACACCTTTTCCATCAGAATCCTGACTGCAGCGGTCCATGCTCCAAAAGTCATCAACCATGCAAAAACAGATGAAATAACATAAGTATCACCTCTCAATATGAAATATATGAATGAATAATAGTGAATTGAGACATAGAATAGTGATGCAAAATGGACGTATCAACTCCCCCCAAGCTTAGACTTCGCTTGTCCCCAAGCGAAACTGAGCTCAATAAACATGGCCTCAGGTTTATGGAGTGAAGAGTCGATAAAAGAATACGGACAAGAAGCATCACATTCATCAAATACATAGATCATAATAGAAGACAACTCACTATTATATAACTCAACTTGTAATAAGTTAAGGGAACACAATAAAGACACATAAAGTGAATCATAATTGGTAATGGCAAACTTAGCTCTTGGTCGAAGAATAGTTGATAATTTGCTGGAGTTCACAAATAGTTGGTTTTTCAATGATAGCTTTCAGAGTAGTAAACATCAGGATAAGAGCAATGTGCAAAACAAGGAACATAAGAAACATGATTGAATAAATCAGCATATGAATGAATGAAACACAACAACTCAAAATACTTGCTGATATAGAAGGGAGTAGGTTTACTGAGTCAACTACAAAGTAAAAGAAAGGCCCTTCAAAGAGGGAAGCAGGGATTGCAAGTCTCATAAAGAACTCCCACAAATTATGATACTTACTAGCTTTCAGCTCTCATTGCCCCTATGATAGGCATCTTTAGGTGACACAACTAAGAGGATATGCTTGACAAGTTATAAGTTGAAATCTCATGCCCCTTACTTATGAGTACCGATCCTCATGCTACTCAACTTCAGTCACGAGGAAGCTCTTGTCATTGTAAATACATGCGTATCATTGAGAACCGCCAATGGGGTACCCCTTGCACATGACACCGGAGCTATCCCATAATCAAAATGACAAGGCAAGTAGACAGTGAGCATCTCAGCGATCTTTTTATTTGCTATTTGCATAGGTTTTTATTGAGGATGCTTCATAGAATGCTCACTATAGTTATGCTGCAAGTTTCCACCATGATTAGGCATGGCTTAGGCTAGCGGCCCAGGCGTTTCTCTAACACACATATAACTCCATGATCTTACAAGTTCCACTTTTATTTCACACCGCCAGAATCCATAAGCAAAAGAACATGATATCAACTAGGTACAAAGTACGAAAAGTGTTGAAAGCGGTCCCCATGATACATGGTTCGGCTAACTTCAACTCATAAAGCGCAAGCATATACGCAACAAAGAAGGACCCAATGGTTCAAGTTTATTAAATGCAAGAAAGTAAAGTGTGCCATCAAGTTCGTGAGAGCTTTAATCACTAATTTTCACATAACAAGTTTAATTTGGGAGGTAGATAAAACAAGAATTTACTTGGAATAGCAATAATGCTAATAGGTAGGTATGGTGGACACAAATGGCAAAGGTTTTGGTTTAAAGGAGGTGGATGCACGAGAAGAATACCCTCTCAGTACAGGTTTTTGGCTAGCAAGGTTGGGTAGCAAGTATAAGAGTTGAAGGAAACAAACAAACATACAAGTGATAAAGACAAACATGCAATCTTCCTTGGAAGCACAAAAGATCTTAACTAGAGAATACTAAACTTATTACCAAATTAAGAAAGAAAGATGATGAAATTATTTTTCTTTAAAGGTACCTTTATCTTTTCTTTCAACTCTCAAAAAAAAGTGTTGCTACTGACCGAGCCAGGTTTGCCAAAACCAACTAAATTAACTCAATGATCCCAGAGTGCTACCAATACTAACAACAAGATCAATCATATAACCACGAATTGAAAACTAATATAAGCTATGAAAAAGAGTGAATGATAGAACTTCTCATTAATATTCCATAACGGCAACTCACACCAAGGGATACATATCTAACGAGAGAGGGGACACTTCCATAATGCAAACCATACTACATAATAACTCCTCTATTCCTGATATGACTCTACTAAAAAGGTAAAAAGATAGAAGATAGTGATGTGATACCGCGGCACTCCCCCAAGCTTGGAACAAACCAAGGGGATGCCAAACCTGATGACGAATTACTCCTTCGGTGGTGGTGGTAATATTTTCTTAGTTGACGTGAGGAAATCTTCCAGCATCTTGCGAAGCCTATTATTCTCCCATTGAAGCATGTCCACCTTCCTCTACAAGTCTCGGTACTTATCGCAGAACTCCTTAGTGGCTCGTAGGGCTTCCATTGATGCAGGGCAAGAGACTAAAGGTACCAGCCCCTGCTTGGGGTCTTGGAGATCCTCCTCCATAGGCTCCTTCACTTTAACCTTGGCGGACACCATTGTGCTCCTAAACTTTCAAAGAGAGTTCCTGGCAGAAACAGATTGAAACGAAAACACGACGAAAACACGATATACGAACCTCGGGGGCTTCGAGGGGTTAAATAATATGAAGTTTCATACAAAGGGAAGGTACTGGGAGAAAACGAGTCGGAGACGGAGTCTGGGGTGGCCTCACCACCTGGTGGCGCGGCCAGGGGTGGGCCCACGCCATAGGGTGGCGTGAGCCACCCTGGCTCCATTTCCATCCCTTTTTCGCTTTGTAGCTCTCCTTATTGACTAAAAACTTCAAAAATATAGTTGGATAGTGTTTTCGCAGAACTTTTCTTACCAGAACTGTTACCTATTTGAAAACGGACTCTGCAGGTCTCTGAATTTGGTATTTAGTGGATCCTTCCAGAGTCACCACTTGAATCATCAATATCTTCATCTTCCTACACTTATTACTTGAGTCATAAAACCCTTCTTTTCCTTATTACACCATTATCTCCATTTCCTAGAAATTTCTTTCACACAAAACTTCACACAGTTCTCATTAGCAACATTGGTATAAGTGAATTGATAAAACCTTTTGAGTCCAACTTCAACTGAAAACCATCAAAACATAAGCTACTGTATCAACTCCTTCCGAAAACCCAAAAAGAATTCAATAAGGAAATCGAATAAAGAAGCAAATGCAAGAGTGGCAAAATCTGTCAAAATAGACCAGAAGGTAAAGATCAATTTTTTAGAAAATCTTCGGTTGCTCAAATCAAAAAGTTCAAAACTAACGAAAGTTAAACAACAACCTGGGTCAGCAGCACAAAAAATTACAGCTCAATCCGATAGACAGAGGTCTCTCACGAATTTTTATGGTGGAGCACAAAAATCTGTTTCGGGACAACAACTTCCTCAAATCTTACTTCTCTCTCATTAGAGGTTGATCTTGACACAAAAACCAAACAAAACAGATAAGGAGTAGTTATTACCGAAGTAATAACTTCCAAGACTCAAAGAAACAAAAACAAACTAAAATCAAAAACAAATTGGGTTGTCTCCCAAAAAGCTCTTTCTTTATAGCCATTAAGATGGGCATGATAATTTTGAAGAAGCTCACTCAGGAATATGAATTGAGGTGAAAGAGAGCATTAAGAAGCAAAAAATACACACGTTTAAGTCTAACCCACTTCCTATTCAAGGGAAGTTTGTAAACAAACAAGTTTTTAAAACCAAAAGCAACTTGCATAAGAGGGCAGCATAAAACGAGGAAACTTGATATTATTGAGATACATAAGAACACTTTTCCCTCTCTCATAGTAGCTTTCAGTATCATGCATAAACTTAACAATATAACTATCACAAGGACCATCATAGCAATGATCGCTTATTCTAACAGAAAACACAGGAATACTAGCTCTCATAACACTACTTTGTGAAACAATATTAGAGGTATCCTTACAAAGGATAGGGTGTCCCTCTTTTTCATATTTAGTAACAAAGTATTTCACATTTGCTATTATAGGTTCATCAACCATTTGTTCATCAGGTTCAACAGCTTTATTTGTACTTTCACTAACCATACTAGCTATCATAGAATGTTCCTTAATCCTAACTGGGAAAGGCATTTTCTCAATATAAGGTTCAAGTAAAACATGATTAGCAGTATAAACTTTAGTATTTCTTGAAGGAACACTCTTAGCAACATCTTTATAAGGTTCATGATACTTATTCCACTTATTTTTAGGCACTTCAATGTAGGAAGCAAAAGCCTTAAAATAAGAAGCAATAACTTGAGAGTCTAGACCATAAGCATTTTTAATATTTTGAAAGTCATCAGTTCCCATAAAAGATTCAATGCATTCATAATCATAATTTATACCCAACTTTCTACCTTTGTCATTCTCCCAAGCTTTAGCATTGTCTTGAATACGGTCCAGAAGATCCCATTTAGCTTCTTCTTTCATGCGAGTGAATGATCCAGCACAAGAAGCATCCAACAAATCTTTATCATGTAGAGGGAGCCTTGCATAAAAGTTATTGATAATAATATTGTTGGGGAGCTCATGAATGGGACATCTAAGCATTAGTAACTTCAATCTCCCCCAAGCTTGAGCTGTACTCTCTCCATCAAGAGGCCAAAAGTTGTATATTTGATTCCGATCTTTATGAATCTCACTAGGAGGATAAAACTTTGAGTAAAAGAGAGGCACTATTTCCTCCCATTCCAGAGCTTGACCATTCTTCAGCAGCTTATACCATTCCTCAGCTCTTCCTTTCAGCGACAATGAGAATAACTTCTTCTTAACTTGATCTGTAGTAATACCTGCACACTTGAACAACCCGCATAATTCGTGTATAGAGAGTAAATGCTCACCGAGATGGACAGTTCCATCCCCAACATAGTAGTTATCCATAACACGATCAATAATTCTTGTAGGTATTTTGAAAACATCATTCTCAGCAGGTGGTGGTTTATCTACTACCTTAGAAGTGGTAGTAGCATTACCAAATAAGAAAACTCAACGAATTATCCATAACAAAAATAAAGCAACTAACAGAAGTAAACAATACTCACAGTAGAAGTTTCCTTTACCAGTTCCACTCTCCAATAGCGCTTCACTCCCCGGCAACAGCGCCAGAAAATAGTCTTGATGACCCACAAGTATAGGGAGTGTATCACAGTATTTTCGATAAGTAAGAGTGTCGAACCCAACGAGGAGCAGAAGTTGCTGGCTAGTGGTATAGATCAGGAATTCTCTGCAAATACTTAGCAAACGAATTTTTAGGGGTTTTCATAAAGCAAGTAAACAAAGTACGAGTAAATAAAAGACGGTAGGAATAAATGCAGCAAGTGGCCCAATCCTTTATGCAGCAAAGGACAAGCCGGTTGTATTACTTAAGATGACCAAACGTTCTCGAGGACACATAGGAAGACTGTCAAGTGCTTTCGCTTCATATAGTTGATTAATCTTCTTTAGCTTGCTAAGTGTTGTGTGGGTGAACCTGTGCTAATGTACTGACCCATCCAAGACTAATACATACTTGTGATTATACCCCTTGCAAACATCTGTAAGTACAATAAAGTAATTAAGGTAGAAACCTAACCACAGCTTTAAACTCTAAGACCCTTACGTCCCTTATGCAATGGTTTCCTAACGGGGGTTCAAGTTTCTGTCACTCCGGCAACCCCTACGATTAGTAGCCAAATACACAATGCATTCCCCTAGGCCCATATAGGTGAAGTGTCATGTAGTCAACGTTCACATGACACCACTAGAAGAAGTACACCACAACTTAAATAACAATCTATTGAATCTTTCTCAACACGACCCCACTACTAACAACAAGACTTCTCCCATGTCCTCAAGGACAAAACAAACTACTCACAAGACATCATATGGATCATGATCAGAGATGGAATAATGATGTATAACAATCTGAACATAAACAATAATTCAATGGTTCACTCAATAGCATCAACTACAAAGAGTAATCAACACCGGGAAAGTTTCCCCTATGAACTATAACAAGATTCAACCAATTGTTACAGCAATATGGAGATGGTCATGAGAGTTCTGATGGTAATAATGGTGGTGATGATGATGATGATCCCGATGAAGTCCAGCTTGATGGTGGTGTTGATGGCGACGATCTCCCCTCTTCGAGAAGGAATTCCCCCGGCAGAAATCTGTCTGCCGGAGAGATCTTTCTCTCTCTGTGTTTTCCGCCCCGCAGAGGCGGCGGAATCTTTCTGTGGTTGCTCCCCGAGTCTTAGGGTTTTGAGAGGATGATATACGCCAGAGGAGAGAGGCTGGAGTGGGCCAGGGTGGCCACACCACCTCCAGGCGCGGCCTAGGGCTTCCCGCGCCAGGGGGTGGTGTGGGCCCCCTGTGGCCCATCTCCACTCCGTCTTCTGGCATCCTTAGTCTTCTGGAAAAATAGGATTTTCCGTATATTTTCCCGGATTTTCTGATCTTCGCGAATTTTGCCTCCAAACAACACCTTTTCCATCAGAATCCTGACTGCAGCGGTCCATGCTCCAAAAGTCATCAACCATGCAAAAACAGATGAAATAACATAAGTATCACCTCTCAATACGAAATATATCAATGAATAATAGTGAATTAAGACATAGAATAGTGATGCAAAATGGACGTATCAATGATGCATATGTATATCCCTGAATATTGTTTTGTATGATTACATCTCAATTTCTTATTGTGGCCAATGATTCAAATTTGCCCCAAAATAGAGGCAAACACATTGGTGTCAGATTTTTCAGGGACGAGTGAGCGAACCTGAGACCATGTACAAGAACAATATAAGCTGTGCAATTGTTACTTGGTTCGCTCACGCCATCCCTGAATAAACTTATGAGGCCGCAATCTTTATTCTACATTCATAGAACTATGATATTCGAATTATCTATTCCATGCATTCATAGTGTATAAGAATTACATTTTAGTTTGTCACCGAGGCCGACGATTGAAATATGCCCCAGAAGAGTTCAAGGGGAGACACGTATGATGGTATCGTGTTTTAGGGATGGGTTGGTGAACCTGAGGCAGTAATGCACACAAACAATATAGGTTGTGTTGTTGGTACTTTGGTTCTCCAACTCCATCTCTGAAACAAATTATGAGGCACTAGATTTATTCTCATATGGAACTACATATATGATCCTTGAATTGTTTCTGATCTTTTAATGATTGGTATGATGCATATGTATATGAATGGTTTTGATCATAAGTATTTTTAACATGTACCTGACGATTAATTGTTTGGTTTTTTATTTATAATTACAATATTTAGGCTTGTTTTTGTACCTGACTATGTATATCCCTGAATAATATTTTGTACGATTACATTTCAATTTATTATTGTGGCCAATGATTCAAATTATCCCAAAAGAGAGGCAGACACATTGGTGTCAGATTTTTTAAGGGATGAGTTAGTGAACCTGGGGAGATGTACAACAACATTATAGGTTGTGCAATTGTTACTTGGTTCACTGACTCCATCCCTGAAGAAACTTAGGAGGCCCCTAGATTTATCCTACATTCACTCTGATGCAATTATTTGTCATTGTGTTGAGATGAAATGATATATGAACCGATCAAACTATTACTGAGATGTTTTATCTTTGATATCCACGGATATATTGTATTACATATACATGTTGTCAATTCTTGAGTTGTAATACAATTCAATCATATGTATGAGTTCTAAGTTATGTTCTTAAAAATCAACAGGAGGATGATGATGAAGTGGATGATAGCAAGGTATCCAGGGACAACAAGAGCCGCTACGTGCTGAGGCGGTTACGGTGTGGGCTAATCCGTTTCCACCGTAGGGGGGAGAATGTTTTTCCCATTCTGTGGCAGAGCAATCAACGTGGACCTCAACAGCATGATCCAGCACGCGGAGGGCGGCGGAGGCAGAAGCCATAGGCCGATTACCTTGGCACGGCACGCAGCCTACGGCAAATTCCTCCGGGAGTATGTCAGGACTGGCCTGTATCCCATCGACTAGGTTGTCGCTGCCTCCTACTGATAAACCCCTGCCCTACTAGGCGTCTCCGTGTCCCGGCCTCCTGCTGCAGCCCCTACTTTTATTTTGTTCTAGTTAATTATTACCTGTGTGTGGCATGTAGACAATATATCCGTGGTGTCTCTGGTGAACCTTCTATATTAATCTACTCCTTTATATGGAGTGCCTTAAAGTTTCTAGTGTTCAATTATATTTACTGACCATGCTCATGCACACTACAAAATATTTCTAGTGCTTGATTATATTATAATTGTCAAGAAATACATCAACAAGTTAAATTGGTCGAAATTTTGTATTGAAGTAACTAAATGTATCAAACACATAATAAACTAGAAACTAAAATCTAGTTCAAACACATAATGTATCACCACCACTTGTTGTCGTCCTTGACTTGCTTCCCCTTCAACCACTTGATGTCGCCACCGTCCCAAGATCCCTGCTCATCTTGAAACCTCTTTTTGTCCTCCTCGCGCTTCTTCTCCTGGGCTAGCTTGCAACCAGGGCATAGCTCTCTTGCGAAAAACCCCGCCTTAACCAGCCCATCTTTCATGGTAATGAGCTTACTGTACAACTCGTACGCCATGTAGGCGCGTCTCTGGATACATACTCGAGGCGCACCTGGCTCATCGACTTCCACTCCCAGTAGTCGTGATCGAGTCGCTTCAATTTCTTCAGCTTTTCATAGGATTTATCGATGATTTCCCCTGCCAGATCACCCATGCCATCCTTCGCTGGGTATGGTTTGATCTTGTACAGATTTTGGATGTCGATGTGGTGCCCATTTGGGATTTTTATCAATGCACGATAAAGCATAATTATGTCATTTGTGATATCCACGCTAATGAAAGTTATCCCTTTCCTACATAGGAACTCGACCAGAGCCGAACAATGCATCTCAATTGCTTTACTCCTGCACTTAGATGGTTCTAGGGATGTAAGGGAACAAGGGATGAAGAAGTGGTGATCTCAAATTTAAATTTCACATACCTGCAGAAGTGGTAAACAAGGACCTCCTCATGTATGGCGATTTGCACGACAGCGATCTCTTGTGGAGGATTTTTCGCTTATTTGCATGAGTGTACTCCAAGTATAGCCCCACAAACTTGTGCTTCTCTTTCTCAAGCAATTGCTCAAACCTGGCGAGAGTTGTCTCCACAGTCGCTTCATCATTTGTGTACACCACTGTCAAAGTCGTGGTGCCATGGGAGGGACCAAGTGGGTCTCTGTTGTGTGTTTCTCATCGTCCATGCCTGCAAGGAAATGGGTGAAAGGAAATGCCTGCAAGGAATTGCCTACGAGAGGAAGAAGAAGATGAATCAACGGTTCCAGAACAGAGGAAGAAGAAGCACCCAGGAAAAACTGCAGAGGAATGACTACAGAAGAAACGTGGTAACTTCAATTTTTGGTTCGAGAACTCACCGTGGTTACGTGGAGATCGTGGCAGTACCGCCGGTTCAACAAGTGGGGCCAGTTCCTACGAGAATATGGAATTAGCTGTGCATTTTTCTATGCGAGAAATTGGGAGAAATCATTTATATTTTGTCTTTCATAATTGGTACAGCCCAAGAGATTTGAACAAACGAGATTTGCTAGTTTAACATACAACAACACAAAAGTTTCTCAGCATGTATTCTTGAAATTTAAATTCTAATGATTTATTCAGAAGTCCTGAGCTACAAACGACATTACAGAGCCAATGCTCTCGTCTTCGTCCTCCTCGTGTTGCTCGTCGTTGTCGTCTTCCGCATCCTCATGTTTCCTCTATCGGACCGGTTACCACCTCAATAATTAGCTTGATATAGTGCCTCATCACCTTGACCTGGACGACGAGCAGATCATGAAGGCAAATTCTATTTTTAGCACATAATTCAGCCTAGGGGTTGGTGAACTCAATGCAATCGTCATATACTTCTAATATGCGATATCGCCCCAAGATTTTCAGGCCTTTGTTAGAATTATTCTTCATGCATACACAATAGAACCCTTACAGGCCCAACATGGCAGAACTTGAGCTACCACAGAGACCTCGGCAGAGGTGGCAGAATTAGTGCGGGTGCAACCACGACGACGGAGAGCTCGAATTCTAGAGGAGGAAAACAAAACTGAGCATGGTCGACACGGTGATAGATCTCACCGAGAACTAATTCTTGTCCCTGCACCGTGCCATGGGTGCATCCACGGTGAGGGCAAGCTCTGACTTGGGATGGGGAGGAGAGCGGGGCCGAGCAACTTCGTCACGTCCCAACTCTGCCACATGGCCGATACGACAGATTGACGCTACAAGGAAGAAGACGCGTAATGGATGCAGGCGCCAATGCTACAAGCCTACAGGGAGGAGAGCTGGGCTGAGTAGGTTCGTCCATGTCCTAGCTCCATGCCATGGCTGCTACGCCCCACAGATTGTCGCTCCGGGGAAGAAGAAGACGCGTAATGGATGAATGCGCCAACGCTGCAAGCCTAATTGACACCTAAGCGACGGGACCGGCAGGAGTGACATAACGGCGAGAACTGACAGGGTGGGCCAACTTGAAGGCCGTTAGCCTGATTTTTTGTATTGAAACGTAAAGTTGAATTTGTGAAGAAAAAGACCCTCTGAGTATTTGGCACACCAACTGTAGTCATCGCGGCTGATTTCAGGGAACTTGGGTACCGCGTTGCCTGGGCGACCCAACTTTTGGGCTGCAAAATGATATTCTCACCACCTTGGGCATGATCCAAAAGGCACTGACTCCCAAGGACTTTTCTCACATTCGCCAATTCTCCACCGCCAAAGAAGCTTGGGATCATCTCACTAAGTTGTATGTCGAAAATGCTAGCATTCAAAGCTCCAAGTTTGATGAAGCCAACAATGAGTCTGATGGCTTTGCTATGCAAGATGATGAGACTCCCAAAGACATTAACGTCGTCCCAAGGTTCTTTGTTGCACTATGAGAGACCTTGGCGCTACCTATGTTGATGACAAGTTCATGAAGAGGAAGTTTGTTCAATCCCTTCTTCCCTTTGAGGAGCAAAAACTCAATTCTATCAAGGGGAGAAGCAACTACCACATCATGGCATCTCAAGATGCATTGAGTGAAGTTATTGACATGACTATTGCCAACAAGAATGTAGAGTCCGCTTGTGCTTGTGCCTTTGGATCTCAAAAGGTGAACCTAGCCTTGATGTCTCAAGTGGTGGACATTGATGAAGATGAAGACACTAGTGGGTGGTCTCAAGAGGACATCAAGTACGCCTTCAATGATCACTTGGATCTCGCATCAAGGGCCTTTTGGAACAAGCTGGGCATGAAGTCAAGGTCAAGGGACAACTCAAGATTCAACTCAATCATGAAGGCTCCTAAGGAAAGATCTTTCTAAAATTGCAGTGACAAGAGTCACTTAGTGGACCAATGTCCCTTCAAGAATAGAGAGGACAATGGTGGCTGCCTTATCTGCAAGAGCAAGCCAAGGTCTCCTCATCCCATGAACAAGAACTTCTAAAACAAGAACCTTCCAAACAAGGAAAGGGCAATGGTGGTCCATGAAGAGTACTTCTCCGGCGCGGATGATGATGATGATAGTGAAGGTGAAGGTGGAGATATCATGGGAGTTGCCTCTATTGCCACTTCGTCTACCCCATGAGTGTCTCTCTTCAACTCGCCTAATGAGAACATCATCCACCCCAACCAAAAGTGTCTCATGGCCAAGGCTACCAAGGTAACACCCGCTTTCAAGTCTCCCTCAAATGAACTTACTTTGCATGATCTAGATGGTCTAGAGGTAAAGAAAGAGATGGTAAGCATGTGTGAATTCATGGATCACGTAGATGATGATACTGAATGTGATTTGAATCTCTTGCAAACCAACTTGACCATGCTAGGGAAATGCTACATGAGAAGGAAGAACTAATTGACATGCTAGGCAAAAATGAAAGAGAGGCCACCAACTGCCTCTCTCTCACAATCTCTTGAAGATGAACATAATATGAGAATAACTCTTGAGGAGAGTGTTGCTAATCTTGTAGATGACCATAATGTCTCCATGTCTCAACTTGTTAAAGAATGTGATCATGCTCTTGCTTCAATTAATGTCCTTAAAAATGAAAAGGTTGAGTTTGGTGTTGCTCATGAATGTCTAAAGGACTTTGAGAAACTCAAAGAGGAACACCATGCCTCGGAGAGCAAATTATCAAGTCTCTTTGAAGCTCATGAGCTACTTCAAACTCAATTGAACAATGAATAATCAAAGTCTTCCTCCATGCCTATTATAGATGTGTCTTGTTCTACTAATCCGTGTTACAAGCATGTGAAACTTGTTGAGGAAAAAAAGGAGTGAAAAGAACAACTTGCTGGAGGGAAAGTTTAGAAGAAGGGTATTGGATATGCTCTTAAGCCCAAGAAGAAGAATAAGAAGAACAAGAAAAATAAGAAGAGCAAGAATTTTTCTCAAGGACCGTCTTATGGTTCCACCTTTGGGAAAGTGATAGCTTTGCCGGGAAGAACAACCCCTCATACATTCTTTGCAAATCTTTTGATGGTCATGTTTATGCAAAATACATTGGCACTTCTTATACTCATGATTATCATTGGACTATTTGGGTACCAAATACACTTGTGACTAACAAAAGGGGACCCATTGCAAAATGGGTACCTAAAACCAAAGCTTGATTTTCTTGTAGGACTTTGCTTCTAGTGGAGCTAAATGGGTGCTTGATAGTGGAGCTACAAGCCATATGAACGGAAGAAAGTCTATCATGTCGGATATTAGGCCTAATTTTGCCAACACTATGGTCTCCTACAGTGACAAAAAAAGCTCTCAGGTATTGGGTTTTCGTAAGGTGGTAGTAACCCCAAATGTTTCCTTGGTTAATGTCATGCTTGTCAAAACCCTTCGGTATAATCTCCTTTTTGTCTGTGCTTTAGCCATTATGGGTCTTTCGTCTTTATTTAATGAGCATTTCGTGGTCCTCATGTGGAGCAAGACTCTTATGGTGTCTTTCGTTGGATACGTAGAGCATGACTTGTATGTGGTGGATTTCTCCGCCAATCCCTCTACACATGCTATATGTCTCTATGCGAAAGCCGTGAGGGCTGGTTGTGGCATCGCCGCCTGGCCCATGTAATCATGAAGTCTTTGCAAAGTATCTACATCGTGGCCACATCCTTGGACTAAAAGACATTTCCTTTGCCAAAGATTGTGTGTGCAGGGCTTGTATTGAAGGAAAGATGCATGAGAAGCCTCATAAGATCCTCAATCAAATTACCATCGAGCGGTGCTTGGAACTCCTTCACATGGATCTTTTTGGGCCTCCTTCTCATGATAGCCTTGGAGGGAAGAAGTATTGTTTGGTGATTGTGGATGACTTCTCAAGATACACATTTGTCTACTTCTTCAAGTTCAAAAGAGAGACTCAACAAACCGTCATCGACTTTGCCAACCAAGTTCAACGGAAACGCAATGCTACAATCCTCACCATTAGGAGTGACAATGGGACCGAGTTCAAGAACTACACTCTGGATGAGTTTCTTAGTGATGAGGGGATCAAGCTTCAATATTCAACTCCTTACACCCCTCAACAAAATGGTGTTGCTGAAAGGAACAATCGTACTTTGATGGATGTGGCCTAGACAATGTTGGCGGAATTCAAGTCTCCCTACAACTTTTGGGCCGAAGCCATTTCCACCGCTTGCCATGCTACCAACCGCCTCTACCTACCCAAGAAGAAGAACATGCTCCATATGAACTCCTCACCATATGCAAGCCAAATGTCAAGTACTTCTAGGTGTTTGGTTGTAGATGTTTCATTCTCAAGAAGGGTGTCCGCTTGTACAAGTTTGAGGCTAGGGCACAAGAAGGAATCTTCGTTGGCTACTCAAATCAATCTCATGCCTATAGAGTCTACAATAAAGCCACTGGAAGAGTTGAAAAATCTAGCAATTTCGATTTTGATGAAGATCATGAGTCTCTCATGAGGAAAAGATGGTGTTCGTGATCCAAGTGATGCAATTCCTCCCCAAGCCATAAGAAGAATGGGTGTGGGATTCTTCCACCCCATTCAGGATCCCCTTATGGCCGAAGGAGAAGGACCAAGATCTACTCAAGTGGATCCCTCACTCTCACAAGACAATCTTGTCTCTCAAGGACAACTTATTGCTCCTCAAGATTCTCCAAGATCTTCTCAAGATCCTCATGACCATGACTCTCCAAGCCCTCGTCAACATCAAGATTCTCAATCTCTACCTCTCCAAGATTGGGGAACCTCACAAGACAATGTTGATCAAGGTCAAGCTATAGAAGATCAAGGTCAATATAACAATGACCAAGGCCAAAATAATGTATCTCCACCCAATGATGATGAATCTCTTATGGTTGATGTTGATGAAGATAGCGATCAAGTTCGTGCATATAGTCAAGGCCGGGACTCAAATGATGGTGATGACCAAGTGGTTCCTCAAGAATCTCATCTTGATACCCAATCCCGTTGTCAAGCATATTGTCTTGCCAATCTCATCAAAGATGGTCGTATCCTTGATAATGTTTATAGAGATTTCAATAGGGCTTCTACTACTAGGAGGCAACTATCCTCTTTTAGCTCTCACCATGCTTTTTTCTCTAATGTTGAACTCCCAAAGGTCTCAAACTAGGGCTTCTACTACTAGGAGTATATTGCTGCCTCAGAGGTGGCAAAAGAAGCCGTTTGGATGAGGAATTTCCTCATGGCTCTCGGTGTGGTTCAGGGCTCGTCCAATCTGTTAGACGTGTATTGTGAAAACAATGGTGCTATAGCACAAGCCAAGGGACCTAGACAACACCAGAAGAACAAACATATACTCATGCGGTACCACCTTATTCGCCAGTTTGTGGATCAAGGTGATATCAAGTTATGCAAGGTACACATGGATGCAAACATTGCGGATCCATTAACAAAGCCATTTCCACAACCGACGCATGAGGCGCACCTAAGTGCTATGGGCATTAGATGCCTAGACATGGGATGTCGGATGATTGACTCTAGTGCAAGTGGGAGACTGTTGGGAATATGCCCTAGAGGCAATCATGTATGATGTTATTTCCAATGTATTCATAAAGTTATTGTCCATGTATGAACTACTGATATATATCATTGAATATGTGATTCGATTGTGGAACTATATATTCATGTTGTTTATATTGATTGTCCTTGGTCGTTGAGGTTGTGCTGGACACACAACTTAGACTAATGTGAAAGTCGGCTGATGACTTGGTTCCACTTGTCATGGGCATAGAGATGCTATTCCGACTTACACGGATTCGGCTAAAGAGTTTAGCGATTCGGACTGACCCATATTGAGATGCAACGAACAAGTCGTCATTTGCATGTCTCAATCAATGTAATCCTTAGACCTGAGGTTATTACACAGTCTGAGTTGAGGATCAACGACGTAGGTTCTGTCAAACGCTGTTCCGTCACTGGGCAGTTATAAAGGCGGAGTTTAGGTCGACTGAGAATCAAGCTGCGTGATGTGAATAACCGAGATGGGATTTTGCCCCTCCATTTGGAGAGATATTCTCTGGGCCCTGTCGGAAGATATGATTCGGAAAGCATGGCCATGCGTGACTCGGTTAAGTGTTAACCGAGGCGACCGACTAAGAGTTAGTCGGATGAATCACTTATCTCAGATCGAGAAAGAGAGTCAAACTATTTAAGGGATGACGATTATTTGCCTATAGTTTGACAAGGTATATTGTGAGGAAGAAGGGACTCAGACGAAAGTCGCATTGGAAGGTATGTCGTCATGACTCTTTGGTACTTGGGAGTTGGCACGTTCTGCTAGGAGCCGCTACCAACTGATCGGTCACGAGTGAGACTCGGACCATGTCTGGGTCACCATGAGCCTGTCGGGTCACACACTTAAGAGCGGGAGCATATTTGGGTTGGACCTAAAAAGGAAACGGACAGAGTCAGTGAGTTGGACTCGCAGTGACTAATATAGGCCTTTTAGTGAATGAGCCACAAGTGAGTGGAGCCCACTTTCACTCCCTATATAAGCTGGGGCGCAGGTGCTTAGAGCACACAGTGTTGGAAACCCATGTGTTTGGTCACTCTTACAGTTAGGTCACTCCATGTGTTGGAAACCCTAGCTCCAGTCTAGTCCAGTCCTATCGCCGCCGTACCGGACCTAGCAGTCCATCCCTGGCGCTCCTCCTCGTCCGTGTGGATACTGGCAGAGGTGCTGTACATTTAGCACTTCGATGATCGTGGATCAGAATGGACCGTGAGGACTGCACTGCATCAAGCGACGTGCTTCATCGATTCCGCAACCGCGCGTCTAGTGGTAATTCTCGTGGCCTACTACCTCAGCTAGATCTTGGGATCACCGTGTAGGTAAAAAGTTTTGTTTTTCTCTGCGTGGCCCAACAGTGGTATCAGAGCGTTAGCTTCTGGTTTTAGGCTCGAGATCGTGCATATGTGATATGCGCTTGGCATTAGATTGGATCTATTTGCAGTTCTGGTGGTCGATCTATGAGATAGATCAGTTTTGTACAAAGTTGATTGGATCAACTGTACTCGGGGGAATGGATGATCTGGTTTCCGTGATCTAACTGTTAAGGTCGTGGAGCAACATACCCCTACCGATCGGCCTCCACCGTCGGGGTAGACTATGACACGTAAACCCGGATGCGGTGATCGAAGATCAAAGAGTTTGGTCGAATCGGAGTCCGGATCGGATTGGGTAAAAATGTTTTATCCGATGATGAAATCCATGTCCGGAATGCAGATGAGATCTGCGTTTTTCGAAAAAATCATAGCGGGACCGCCGGCTTCGCCCTGTCATAGCGCCTTAGATGTTGTTGCGAGTTTCACAACGCCGGTAGATATCGTGTCTATGCATAACTTGTTTTTTGCAGGATAATGTTGTGAATGGTATGGCTTATGTGCATGTGATGTGTGTAATCCATACGTGATCTATGTATCACGGTTTTTGTCAGCCGGCTGGAGCCTAGGTGCTGTCATTTTATTGTATAACGACATGCGTGTCGGATTCTCTATGTAATTTACATTACTAGCTAGTGTAGCTGTTTGGAGAACCTGGATGGCATGCAAGTCGGTGTACAAGTCGGCTACATGGAGTAAGACGGCATGTGACAAGAGTTGACACGAGTCGGATTACATGTTTTGTGGAGATGGAGATCGCCGTGAAGAGAGCCATACCATATCACATTATAATTGCTTTATTTTGTGGTATTGTTATGTCTCTATTTTACCTCTATTAGATAGTTGGTAGAAAGTAATCCCTCAAAGAAGGTCTAGTTGGTTTCCCCGCCAGTGTTGCACCATCACAAGTCGGATATTTTTGGTAGTGGGCTCATAAAATTGAGGTGCTATCAATTCTTTCCGACTAGGTGGGTTCGAGTCGGACTCTTACAACGGAAGCACTTGGTAATCTAGACGGGTCTATCACAACGGTTGTGGGACTCGGGGAAAAGTCGGATGGGAGCCGGGGCATGTGATGCCACCCATCCAATAGGAGTCGTATGAGATATGATTGGCAAGGAGTTGTCTACCTAGATCATTTGACGGTTAGCGGTGATGCTAAAGCTCACTAGTCGACTTGCTTATTTAGGGTCCTGAATCACTAAGCAACCATCAGAGGGGTGTTGGTTCTAGTGGGAGCATAAGTATTAAAGTGTTTAATATGCTTGCTCTTTTATGGATACATGTCTTAAGTGTTTTGCATATTTTCTGTTGTAGATCAATGGCACCTAGAAGTCTCCCTCAGATTTCCAGTTTTTCTTTGAGAACCATCTTAGAGAAAGATAAGCTAAATGGAACTAACTTCACCAACTGGTATCGTAATCGGAGAAATGTTCTCAAGCAAGAAAAGAGGGACCATGTCCTAGACAACCCACTTCTAGATGAGCCGAATGAGAATGCGACTGTCGCAGCCACCAATGCCTACCGTCGGATTTGTGATGAATCCATGGAGATTAGCTGTCTTATGCTTGCTCAAATTGAACCGGACTTGCAGCAGTAGTTCGAGAATGTTGAGGCCTATGATATGATCGAAAGTCTCAAAAGTATGTTCCAGGCTCAGGCAAAGACTGAGAGGTATCAAGTCTCTCAGGCTTTGTTGAGCTGCAAGCTTAAGGATGGTGATCCACTGAGTCCGCATGTGATCAAGATGGTTGGTTACGTGCAGTCTCTGGAAAGGCTGGGCTACCCCATTAGCAAAGAGTTCGCTACGGACATAATTATGAACTCTCTTCCTAGTGCGTATGGTCAGTTCATATCGAACTACCACATGCATGGTATGGATACGAAGCTCACTGAATTACATGGGATGCTCAAGCAGGCTGAGGAGGATCTCAAGAAAGGTGCCAGTCAAGTGTTGATGGTACAGAATAAGGCTAATTTCCAGAAGAGTTCTTGGACTAAGAAGAAGAAGGCTAAGTCGGGAGGTAAGGCTAAGGACCCGGTCCAAAGCGCTTCCTTAGGGACTAAGCCATCTCCTGCAACCAGATCCACTTGCTTCTACTGCAAGGCAGATGGCCATTGGAAGAGGAATTGCAGCAAGTATCTGGCTGATAAAGCCAAGAGTGGAGGTGTGACTTTCGGCTCAGGTACACTTGTTTGCAATGTTATAGACATTTATCTTGCTGATGCACCTGGTAGTTCTTGGGTATATGATACCAGATCAGTTATTCACATCTACAACTCGTTGCAGGGACTGGTAAGAACTAGGAGCGTGGAGAGAGGCGAGGTTGACATTCGAGTCGGCAACAAAGAGAGAGTCGCTGCGTTGGAAGTCGGCACAATGCAACTTCATTTACCTTCCGGATTCTTAATGGAGCTGAATAATTGTTATTATGTTCCAGTGCTTAGTCGAAACATTATTTCTGCCTCATGTTTGATGAGACAAGGCTATGAGTCGAATATTAAGAATAATGGTTGTTCTTTATATTTGAATAATATGTTTCACGGCTTTGCACCCGTCCAGGATGGGTTATTTATTTTGAATCTTGAAGGTGAATCTGTCTATAACATAAATGTGAAAAGGTTAAAACGAAATGATCTGAATATGACTTACTTTTGGCATTGTCGGCTTGGTCATATAAGTTGGAAACACATGAAGAAGCTCCATGATGATGGACTCCTAACTTCGTTCGACTTGGAGTCGTTCGAGACATGTGAATCCTGCCTACTCGGCAAGATGACCAAGACACCTTTTGCAAAGAGTTGTGAAAGGGCGTCCGACTTATTGGGACTAGTACATAGTGATGTATGTGGCCCGATGAGCACGACAACCAGAGGTGGTTATGAGTACTTCATTACATTCACTGATGATTTGAGTAGGTATGGATACATCTACTTGATGAAACATAAGTCGGATGCCTTTGAAAAGTTCAAGGAATTCCAGAATGAGGTACAGAATCAACTTGGCAAGAAAATAAAGTTTCTTCAGTCGGACCGAGGAGGCGAGTACATGAGCCATGACTTTGATGACCATCTGAAGAGTTGTGGAATAGTTCCCCAGCTCACTCCTCAAGGAACGCCACAGAGAAACGGTGTGTCGGAAAGGAGAAATCATACCTTGTTGGACATGGTACGGTCAATGATGAGTCGGACAGATCTGCCTTTATCATTTTGGGGTTATTCTCTAGAAACTGCAGCGTTCACACTAAATAGAGTACCATCAAAGTCCGTAGAGAAGACACCGCATGAGATGTGGACTGGCAAGAAGCCGAGTTTATCTTTTCATAAGATTTGGGGTTGTGAAGCTTTTGTCAAGCGACTTCAGTCGGACAAGCTTACAGCTAAGTCAAATAAGTGTATTTTTGTAGGATATCCGAGGGAAACCTTGGGTTACAACTTCTACAACCGAGCAGAGGGCAAAGTGTTTGTCGCTCGGAACGGTGTCTTCCTTGATAAAGAGTTTCTCAGTCGGGGAGTCAGTGGGAGCACGGTGCAACTCGAAGAAATTCGAGAGGTACCGGCCAGTAGCGAGTCGGCAAAAGCCTTGTAGGTTGAGCCGGTCATGGTACCTGAGCCGGAAACAACACCGACACTGTGAAGATCGGCCAGATTGCAAAGTGTTCGTGATGTGTTACTGTTAGACAGTGATGAGCCAGCAACTTATTCGGAAGCAATGGTGGATTCTGATTCTGAGTCATGGCTTGGAGCCATGAGATCCGAGTTAAAGTCCATGGATGAAAATCAAGTTTGGAACTTGGTTGATCTGCCAGATGGTGCAAGACCCGTCGAGTGCAAATGGGTCTTTAAGAGGAAAACTGATATGGATGGAAATGTTTCTATCTATAAGGCACGGCTTGTCGCGAAGGGGTTCCGGCAAGTTCAAGGAGTTGACTACGATGAGACTTTCTCTCCCGTGGCGATGCTTAAATCAGTTCGGATCATGCTAGCTATAGCAGCCTATTTCGACTATGAGATATGGCAGATGGATGTCAAGACGGCTTTCCTTAATGGAAATTTAACCGAGGACGTGTATATGATATAGCCCGAGGGTTTTGTCGATCCGTCTAATGCTGACAAGGTATGCAAACTTCGGAAATCCATTTATGGGTTGAAGCAAGCATCTCGGAGTTGGAACATTCGCTTTGATGATGTAGTAAAATCGTTTGGCTTCATCAAGAGTGATCATGATTCTTGTTTATACAAGAAGTTTAGTGGGAGCAAATTAAACTTTCTGATCATATATGTGGATGACATATTACTGATTGGAAATGATGTCCAAATGTTGCAAGAGACCAAGGAATCATTGGAAAAGAGTTTTTCGATGAAAGACTTGGGTGAGGCGACTTACATACTAGGAATACAGATCTATAGAGATAGATCAAGACGGCTCACTAGATTGAGTCAGAGTACATACTTGGACAAAGTGTTGAAGAAGTTCAACATGGAATCGTCTAAGAAGGGGTTCTTACCGATGTCCCATGGTGTAAAACTTAGCAAGACTCTGTGTCCTTCGACAACTGATGAGCAAAGTCGGATGAGTGCGATTCCGTATGCTTCTGCAGTCGGATCCATCATGTACGCTATGATTTGTACTAGGCCAGATGTTTCCTATGATCTAAGTGTTGTGAGTAGGTACCAGGCTGACCCTGGAGAAATCCACTGGGCAGAAGCTAAAAATATCCTCAAGTACTTGAGAAGGACTAAGGATATGTTCCTGGTTTATGGAGGTGAGGATGAACTCACTGTAAGGGGTTACACGGATGCGAGTTATCTCACTGACTCGGATGATTCTCGTTCGCAATTTGGATATGTGTTTGTAATAAACGGAGGGGCTGTGAGCTGGAAGAGTTCCAAGCAAGAGACGGTGTCTACGTCTACGACAGAGGCTGAGTATATTGTTGCCTCAAAGGCGGCAAAAGAAGCCGTTTGGATGAGGAATTTCCTCATGGATCTCGGTGTGGTTCAGGGCTCGTCCAATCCGTTAGACGTGTATTGTGACAACAATGGTGCTATAGCACAAGCCAAGGGACCTAGACAACACCAGAAGAACAAACATATACTCATGCGGTACCACCTTATTCGCCAGTTCGTGGATCAAGGTGATATCAAGTTATGCAAGGTAACATGGATGCAAACATTGCGGATCCATTGACAAAGCCACTTCCACAGCCGAAGCATGAGGCGCACCTGAGAGCTATGGGCATTAGATGCCTAGACATGTGATGTCGGATGATTGACTCTAGTGCAAGTGGGAGATTGTTGGGAATGCCCTAGAGGCAATCATGTGTGATGTTATTTCCAATGTATTCATAAAGTTATTGTCCATGTATGAACTACTGATATATATCATTGAATATGTGATTCGATTGTGGAACTATATATTCATGTTGTTTATACTGATTGTCCTTGGTCATTGAGGTTGTCCTGGACACACAACTTAGACTAATGTGAAAGTCGGCTGATGACTTGGTTCCACTTGTCATGGGCATAGAGATGCTATTCCGACTTACACGGATTCGGCTAAAGAGTTTAGCGAGTCGGACTGACCCATATTGAGATGCAACGAACAAGTCGTCATTTGCATGTCTCAATCAATGTAATCCTTAGACCTGAGGTTATTGCACAGTCCGAGTTGAGGATCACCGACTTAGGTTCTGTCAAACGTTGTTCCGTCGAGGGCAGTTATAAAGGCGGAGTTCAAGTTGACTGAGAATCAAGCTGTGTGATGTGAATAACCGAGATGGGATTTTGCCCCTCCATTTGGAGAGATATTCTCTGGGCCCTGTCGAAAGATATGATTCGGAAAGCATGGCCATGCGTGACTCGGTTAAGTGTTAACCGAGGCGACCGACTAAGAGTTAGTCGGATGAATCACTTATCTCGGATCGAGAAAGAGAGTCGAACTATTTAAGGGATGACGATTATTCGCCTATAGTTTGACAAGGTATATCATGAGGCAAAAGGGACTCAGATGAAAGTCGCATTGGAAGGTATTTCTTCATGACTCTTTGGTACTTGGGAGTTGGCACATTCTGCTAGGAGCCGCTACCAACTGATCGGTCACGAGTGAGACTCGGACCGTGTCCCGGTCACCATGAGCCTGTCGGGTCACACACTTAAGAGCGGGAGCATATTTGGGTTGGACCTAAAAAGGAAACGGATAGAGTCAGTGAGTTGGACTCGAAGTGACTAATATAGGCCTTTTAGTGAATGGGCCACAAGTGAGTGGAGCCCACTTTCACTCCCTATATAAGCTAGGGAGAAGGTGCTTAGAGCACACAGTTAGGTCACTCCATGTGTTGGAAACCCTAGCTCCAGTCCAGTCCTGTCGCCGCCGTACCGGACCTAGCAGTCCATCGCTGGCGCTCCTCCTCGTACATACGGATACTAGCGGAGGTGATGTACGTTCAGCACTTCGATGATCGTCGATTGGAACGGATCATGAAGACTGCACTGCATCAAGCGACGTGCTTCATCGATTCTGTAACCGCGCATCTAGTGGTAATTCTCGTGGCCTACTACCTCAGCTAGATCTTGGGATCACCGTGTAGGTAAAAAGTTTTGTTTTTCTCTGCGTGACCCAACAGCCACAAGCTTGTCAAAATGTCATCGGTACCAAGTGGATCTTCATGAACAAGCGAGATGCCAATGGGATAGTTGTCCACAACAAAGAAAGGTTGGTTGCCCAATGATACTCCCAAGTTGAGGGCATTGACTATGGTGAAACTTATGCTCCCGTTGCTCGTCTTTAATATATTCGCATGCTTCTTGCTTATGCTACGCATCATATTTTTAAATTGCCACAAATGGATGTTAAGAGTGCTTTCCTTAATGGTCACTTGAATGAGTTGGTTTATGTCAAGCAACCTCCGGGTTTTGAGGATCCCCTCTTCCTGGAGCATTTCTACAAACTTGATAAGGATCTCTATGGCCTTAAACAAGCCACACGCGCGTGGTATGAGTGCCTTAGAGAGCTCTTGTTAGACCGTGGTATTGAAATTGGGCTAATCGACCCCACTCTTTTTACTAAGAGAGTTGGAGGAAACTTGTTCATTTGCCAAATTTATATTGATGGCATTATTTTTGGGTCTACTAACAAAGCTTTTAACGAGGATTTTGCTAAGCTCAGGACTGACCACTTTGAGATGTCTATGATGGGGGAGTTGGAATTCTTTCTTGGTTTTGAAGTCAAGCAATTGAGGAAGGGAACCTTCATCAACCAAGCGAAATATATTCAAGACATGCTGAATAAGTTCAACCTTGATCAAGTAAATGGAGCCAAAACTCCCATTCCCACAAAGGTTAATCTTGATCTCGATCCCAAGGGTAAGGATGTGGATCAAAAAACTTTATCGCTCGATGATTGGTTCTTTGCTTTATCTTTCTACATATCGAGCGGATATTATGTTGAGCGTGGGTATGTGTGCAAGTTTCCAAGCCGCACCAAAGGAGAGCCACATGGTGGTGGTCAAGAGATTCTTTCGATATTTGGTTCATACCCCAAACTTTGTGTTGTGGTACCCTAAGGGAGCCAGCTTTGACCTCATTGGATACACGGATTCAGATTGGGCGGGAGACAAAGTGGGAAGGAAGCCAAACTCCAAAGCATGTCAATTTCTCGGAAGATCCTTGGTGTGTTGGTCCTCGAAGAAATAAAACTTCATTTCTATGTCCACCGCCGAAGCCGAGTACATATCTGTCACTAATTGTTGTGCTCAATTGCTATGGATGAAGCAAACTTTAAAGGATCTTGGTTTATATTTCAACAAGGTTCCCCTTCTCTGTGACAATGAGAGTGATATTTCTATTGCTCACAACCTGGTGCAACACAACCGAACCAAGCGCACTGAGATTCATCATCATTTCTTCGGGATCATGTTGCAAGAGGAGCCATTTCTTTGGAGTATTATCCTACTCAGGACAATCTAGCAGATCTTTTCATGAAGCCTCTTGATGAAGCAAGGTTCCAGGAGTTGAGGCATGAGATAAATATCATATATTCATGCAATGTGGCTTGAGTTACTTGCACACCTACTCGTGTCTCAAAGAATATCTTGTTTGGATGTACGCATGGATTTAGGGGGAGTGTAGTTCCTCACAAGAATCAACACTCTCCTTATTATGCACACATTAATGTATTCATTCTCTATGGTATCTCAAGGACACAAAATGAGCTTCAATGATGAGTTTTGGCAATGAACCCAAGATATATCTTTGCGGTGTCAAGCCAAGTTTAGTCATATTTGGTGGCCTCGGCCACCGACCTCTTGTGTGTTTCTCTTAGTGTTCTATTTTGGTGTTTTCCCTCGTTTTTAGTGTTTTTGTTTGTTTTTGGGTGTTTATTTGATTCTTCATAGTTTGATCTATCTATCCCAAGCCTTTTCCCCTTCCTCAAAACCCCTCTCTATCCTGCAAAAGTTCTATCCTTGCAAAATTCTGAAACTAGGATACTTTGACTGGTGGCACCGGAAATTCTGGCCAGAGCCAGTAGTACCGCTCCTGGGAGTTTTTCTCCGGAAGTACTCCCCGGGATGGTACTACCACCCGAGCCTGGAATCTCTGCATCACCAGTAGTTCCGGACGCTGGCCGGTGCTACCGGTCGGGTTCGTTGACCTATAAAAATCGGGCCTAGGAAGAAAATGGGGACCACTCCTCATTTTATTTCCCGACCCCATTTTTACAGGGAACCGCCGCTGGCTGAAGAACTCCCGCGGAGGCACCGCCTGGGCCTCCGATTCCGGCCATCTTTCTCAAATCAACTCCGTGGGAAACTTTCCCACCTCGACCCCCCGCCATGGACCCTGGTGTTTGCCCCTTACTACCTCCATTCATGGAGATATGGCCATTCCATTGCTTGACTTAGGGCATGCCATGTCTAGGGCTACTTCTTTGGCTAGAACTGTCTAGGGGATCTTGGTAGGCCTAGGAACCTTTGCTAGAGAAGATTCACTAAATACATTGTTGGAATCTATGTTGTTGTGCTCCCAGATCTGAGGAACCACCCCGTTCGTGCTCTCACCGGTACTACTGGTAGGGCACGACCAGTACTTTCAGTGGACTCCACGCAACTGGTAGTTCTGGTGGCTCACAAGAATTTATGCCACACACAATTTGGACTCCAACTGTGTATTTTTTAATCTCTCTCTTTTTTTCCTTTCGAACTTGTGCACTTACCCACCTTTTTCCCTCCCTACCTTATGCTTTCTTCTTAGGGCAAGGTGGTTCCCGTGGTGTCTCTAAGCGGGCCCGTTCTTTCTCGAGTGGGCCACCGGAGATTGATGAGGATGATTTAGAGGTTGTGCGTCCATCTAGCCAGACTGCCCGTCAGAGAGCTGCTGCTGAGTGTCGTGCTGCTGCGGCTGAAGTAAAGAGGCCTGCTTTAGCCTCCCATAAGAAAACCACATATGGGCCCGACACTAACAGGAAGAAGATTTCTTCGTGGCCTTAGCTTGCCTATGAGCAGTTTTGCAAGAAGGATCCGTATGTTGTTCCCTGTGACTAGTTGTCTCGTGACCCATTTTTCCATACCAAGCATGAAGAAGAAATCTATACTGAAGTATATGCCTCCAAGAAGAAGCATATTGTTGCCCCTCAGTAGCACATAAATGTGGCTCTCATGGAGAGCAATCCAGCTTATTTTGGTGAATCCCTTGAGGTGTGCAGGAAGTTTGGGCTGATCAAGATCATGGAGCATCGACAGAATTATTGTAACATCCCAATTTCAGTAACCCTGGTTTGTTGTCCAGAATGCAAAATCAGGGGGAACAAAAACTTCTTCTTGTTCTTGGTGCAGTGTTTGCTTATTGTTTGTTTGTATTTGTGCATGTGAGTGTATACCATATGATACTCCTTACCTCACCAGTAGTTGACAAAAGCTATTTAACAAAACTATCCTGGCTCATTTGGCATATTCTCAAATGTTCTAGCATTTCAAAACCTGAGCCAAGATGCCTATGCAACCAAAACTATTTTAGTAGCTTCTATTGACAAAACTATGGAGATATATATAATATACCCTCCTTATGTTTTCAAGACAGAACCCTCAACTAATCTTACCTCTAGTTTTCCCAAAACATCTTTTCAAAGCATTTGAATTTTACTCTTGGTAGAGATACCAAGGACTCTCACCTTATTCAATCCCCAACCCCTTCTAAATGCCCCAACCGTACCTCAAGCTAAGCTTGATGGTAACCGCAGTAGTGGATTTGCTTAGTTTATAAGATGAGTTGCCTTGATCTGTTGTCTGACTTGTTTGCTTAGGAAGTAGTATGAGCTACTCTAGGATCTCATCACAAGGGTATGATGTCTCCAAATCACCACCTCCTAAGCAAGAATACAAGGCAAGATCAACTCACTAGATACTAGGTGATCATCTGAAGCCCTTAACCAGATCAATTCTAAAGATTTCCATTCTAGACGCTTCCAAGTCCATGAAGACCAATATCAAGCATGCCTTCTACTCAATATACACTTCAAAATAATCCACTTTATGATTCCTTGGTACCTTGCAACCCCTCCAAAAACATTCCCTCTCATACTCTAGTCAAAATCCTCAAAACTGCCAAATTTGACCAAGTCAAGAAACTGTTCCAACATCACCTTTTTGAATGCCTCCTTTTCTCAAACCATGTGCACTCTTGGAAATGAACCTGAACCATCTTGTTAACAATCCTATGTACTACCAGGGTCCACTTTTTCCCTTGGTTATATCATCCTCCAACCCACTTGTTCTTGATGGTTTTGCAGGCAAGAAAATAACTTTTCCGGCAAATCTAGTCATCATGCCTACTTTGACAGAAGCTCACACCATCATCCAACCTTCTATGGACCAACTCTTTGCATGGTTGTGTTCTACTCATATAGGTCAATCAAAATCTACTTCACTGGTTCCAGGTGGATCTTTGTGCCTCTTAAACCCACTTGGTTTATAAGGTATCATAACTCATCTGGTATGGCAGCCTTATTTTCAACAAAGTTTGCCATCACTTCTAGATCACCTCAAATGCAATTAAACCAAACTCCTTATGCCATTATCATCTATATGACCTGGTCTAACTAATCATCTACCCCTTGCATCAAGGTGAACTCTGAACTCCAAGATACAACCCTGTTTTGATGGTATGAAATTAACAACATCCTAGATCCCTAATCTAGGGTACTCCACTAAAATCAACTTGGATTCTCCAATCTCAAGGTTGCAAATGCTTGCTACACCTTGTCTACATCAGCTACCCTGATCATCAAGACTTCTCAAATATTCCCCATAATTCTTATGGCTCCAAATCTATTTAATGCCTCTAATAGGCAAAATCTCCAAAACCCCTTTCCAAATGGAAAGTTTGGTTTTTGTCAAAACACTTCCCCAACTTTTTGCTCATGTGAGTTCCATATATCATTCCCTATCCTCCCACCTCAAAAATAAATATTTTTGAGAAGCTTTATTATTTCTTTTTGCGTATTTTCTTAAATGGCAGAAATGGAATAATAATTGTCTTAAATACTTTTAATCCCTAATAAATCTTGGGAAAATTCCCCTAAGTGTGTATTCACATTTGGGACCATCTCAAACCAAAAACTACCCATGTCAAATGTAAATATATCAAATGATCTCCTAAAAACTACTTCTACACTTTTTGAATAAATAATGATAAGTGCATTTATACTCCTATGAAAAATCCCAAGTAATTCCTGGATATCTACCTTGACCCCATCTATCTACCAGTAATATCTTCCCACCTTGTCCTATGTAAAATTTTGAACTTCCCTCACAAGCACCTATTTACTCAATTTGGCAAATCTAGCTAGTATTGAGCTAAATCAAAATCAAATCCTCTCCACCAAGCTTGTACAACACACTTCTCTTCCTCTGGTCGACCAGCACTATAGCTAAGCTACTGTAGCACTACCATCTTGGGCCCATGTGCTTGTATGAGAGAGGGAGAGGCATATCTTGCAAAAGATCTTGCACATTAAAAGTTGCCACATCCAACCACTGCCCCTCTCTGCTCCTACACGACCCAAATCCCACTCCTACCCCTCCCCACCACCCTCTAGGCCAATCCCTGGCCAGCATCACCCCTCCTCTATGTCCAAAGTGGACATTTACACCCTCTAGTTCTCCCTTGGTATAAAGGCTAGAGGCCACCTCCAGTACCCCTCCCTGCCTCATTTCTCCCTCCCACCTCCACTTACCTCCCACAGCACTCCCTCTACCTCCCCTGCCTTGTCCTGCCCGAGAAGAAGAGAGAGAGAGATCTCGGCCTCTCTAAGAAATTCGAGCAAGGCTCCCTCTCCCCTGCTCTCCTTCCTCTGCATGTTGGCCCTCGAGTTCGCCTCTTCCTCCCCTACCTAACCCTATGCTTGTTTTGGCCTAGGAACGCCCCCTCCGACCTCGCCGGTGAAGCCCCGACGAGCTCTCATTGGTCGTCATCGTGCGGGCCAGATCCAGTCGAGGAACCCCCTCCTTCCGCCCATCCCCGAGGTCGTCGTCATCGATCGCGTCGCCCCGTCGCCTCCTCGGCCTCCCCTGAGCCCCTGGTAAGCCTCCTCGGCGAGATCCGCCGTCCCCTAGGGTTCTGCCGCCGTGGGCTCTGTTTTGCTGAGGACGACGGACAGCGACCGTCCATCGCGACTTGATCGAACGGTCCACTGCCGCCGATACCTCTTCGCGCCCCCTCGCCCACTGACGGACGGGCCCCGCCCGTCAGGTTCAAATCCGCGCCGTGCATGCTCCCTCTGGCGCTGCTTGGGCCGGCCTGCCTCTGCGTGTCCCGGCACCCTCAGATCCAGCCCAGTTCCCTATTGCCCCTTTTCTTTTTCTTTTAGAAATTTTAGATCCAGAAAAATACCAGTAGGATTAAATCCTTTTGAAAATGATAAACAACTCCAAATGGATAGATCTAAATTTTCTTAGGTGACCACCTGTTATGTGCATCATGCAGAACTGTCCCTCTGCCAAAAATAAATTCCATTATAATTTGGCATATTATCCACTAAAATGTATCTTTTGCACTAAAGAAATTCCTTAGAGAGTTTTACATCTCCAATTTGGGAGAATCCAAGCTCTACTGGAAGGTTTTGGATATACCTGTCACCTAGCATAGGCCATATGCCAAGGTGAACAGTAGTGTGTCTTTAGCAAAAATAACAAAAACAGCCTTTATCTTCCTTGGGTAAATTCTCTAGCTCAAACCAAATGTGGTATTGACCTAAATCCACCTCCCAGTACATCATAATATCAACATTTATCAAACCCCAGCAACTTAGATTTTATTGAGCTTTGGTTGAATTTTTGTGAATTAAACTTGTCAGTGTACCCCTTTTTCACTAAATAATTCACTCCAGGAGTTTGACAACTCCAAAAAGGGTGAATCCAATTCCTAAAGAAATGTATTCTAAATACCTACCACTTGCTTTTTGGAACTAACTCCAAAGCTTCTGTGGAATTAATCTAGTGAAAAAGAGAAAAACCATACAAAACTGCCTTTGATGATTTATTAAGGGCATTATGGTAATTCTTTTGACAAGATTCCAACTCTATGTGGTTCAGTACCTCAAACACTACCAAACACCCAAGGAAATAATTTTTGGGCCTCAAGATAAATTTTGGTGAATTATTTCCTCAAACTAGAGTTTATTCCACTATAAAAGGCATAATTAAATCTAGGTAATTGATAATCTAGTGAAACCAATTGTGTTGATCTTGTTTTGTCAAGACCTATCTAAGGATATCCTTCTTGTACATTGACATCCTACAGACCCCCAGTATCCACCACAAGACCTTGGTTTATCCTAGACATCCACCTTCCAAGGGAAAAACACCTCAATGGCAATCTAGTAATTCCCCTACTAATACCCAACTCCTACAAAACCTACTAAGTTAAGTAGGATTCAGTATGTTTGTTTGCTGTATAGTTTGATACATGTATTCCTTGTATTCATTGTGGTATTGTCTGCTTGCATGTATACTCAATGACGGCGATGGTGTGAGTGTTTGACGACAAGAAGGGAGGGACTTCTTATTATTATTTATTGGGTATTCTTGGTTATCTAAAGAAGTCCAGGGACTTATTGCCGATCACAGGAAAGCCAGCATTCCCGAATTCTGATACTTGTCCTACTCTATTTTACCTGTTTTGTATCGTCTTTATAAATTGCATTACTTATCTGCATGTCTTGTTTTATAAATACTGTGCTAATAACTTGGCTCCTCCAAGTTATGACTTTGTGCCCCTCGTGGCACCACCCTGTGTACCTACCATTTTATCCCCTTAGACCGAGTATATGGTGGTTAGCATCCTACCCCGTTGGAAACCCGGCTTTGAGAAAATAACTTGTTTTGGGACTTACCCTACCACAAATGTTTCAAAAACTGATTTGTAAAACCCTTGGGAAGAGCCCTCGTACCAAGAGGATGTTTTAACGAAAGAAATGGTGTTGATGAGAAATAAGAAAGTGAAGGGATGTTCTACACCTTTACCGGAACAATTTTATTCGTGCAACCACATTACCCCAGGTGCTAGGGCTTAGCTCGTAGTTTGTCTGCATTAGCCGAGGCAGCTTGTACAATGCTTACAGGGAGAGATCCCTTGAAGCCCGGGCAGGCGCTAACAGATCTATGGATCTGAAGCCTGTAGCTTTCTTCGGCAAGAGTGAGCCTATTTTGGCAGGAGTGTCGGTGCCACAATTGGGTCTCCCGCAAAAGGTATGACTTAGGTGGTACGGAAGGAAGTGGAGTCACTATATTAAGGTATACGCCAGGGTGCGGCTTGGGTATACGCGTGTACGGAAGGCAGGACTATGGCTGGGAGCCACATACTCATTGCCGGGGAGAACAAACCCAAAAGGAAAAGCAGCCTTTGCTAGGGTCGACAAGCGAAAGGTTAGGTTCGATTATCCGGACCCCCATCTACAGTTGGTAGTGGGCCGTGGTTGTATCCCGGCGTATTGATTCTTGTTGGGAAAGTGCACAAACTCTGTAGAGTATAATCTATTCGAATAGCCATGTCCACGGTCAAGGACGGTTGGAAAGGTGATGGCTAGGAGTACCCAAACGGTATTTGTTTGGAAAGAATCGATGCAGGTATGAAGGTTCCGGGGGAACCTGAGTTTAAAGTGTTGGTTGACCAGAGGTGGTCAAAGAGGTTTAAAAAGGGTTTTTACTCCAAAACCGTTTTCAAAAAGGTTTTCAACAAAGATATGGGGATATCTTGACTTATAAAACAGAGGCATGTTTTCAAAACTCTTTTTCAACAAATATATGGAGATGCCATAACTATGAGAGGTAGTCTAGGCTTTTCAAAAACAACCCTAGATAGACCTATCTCGCCACAACCAGAATTTGCATTTCCTTATTCTCCTTATCTTGGTGGTTTGCGAGTACATTCAAAAGTACTTATGGCTTTGTCCCTGGCTATTTACTTGGCCATACTTTCAGAGGTTCGACATCAGAAGATTAAGGTGACGTCCAGCGAGCTAGGACGTCTTCCCAGCCAGTCACCTGAAGGTTGAGGCATGATTGGGCTCTGTGCGTGATGATGTTCCGCTGCTAAAGATGTTGTAGCCATAATGGCATTTATATAATCTTGTAAATTTGTTATGTTTCAGATGTTGTAATGATACTTGTCGGTTATGTTTCACAGCTCACTGATCATGGGAACATGGATATATACATAACAGGGATTTCTCGGATGGATAATCCGGGGAGCCCACAATTATGATGAGAGGGCATGTCATCGGATTAAGGACAAGTCCGCCATGAGGGGGTCCTCGAGGCGTGTGGAAGAGAGGGGTGTGAGTCGTACGGTGTTCCAGGACAGTGAGCACACAAGCTTACCCAGTTTTGAATCCGTCAGCTTTGGACGGATCGTACTCCTACTAGTAATCTAGTAATACGGCAGAGCTGGAATATGGGTTACAAGGGTTTCTCCTGTGCGAGTTGAGATTGTAGACTATTGTGGGGTTCCCTAAAGACTGGTCCCTAGAATGGATTATATAGATATCTTGCCTAGGGTTTTCAGGAGAGACCTATCTGGCTATGACTAAGAGTCGGTTACAGAGTACATCTTGAACTAAAAGTAACACTGCATGCCTATGTCAGTAAGTCTTCTGGGCCTTCCCGTTGCCAGACTGGACTCCGTCTCTTCTCTCTGACTGGGCCACCCTTAAAGCAAAGCTCTAACCCGAAGTGGGCCACCCTGGTCAGCGAGGCACATTGAGGATACCTAGAAAGTATATCCCCAACATCAGCCCCCGGAAGCCTCCAAGATCCAGAGTCGAATTTCACCATCGTCTAGCTTGATTCATATTCGGATTGCAAAATCTTGAAGGGTTCCTGAAACCTCAAAAGAAAGGATAGGATCCGAGTCTTAATAATAAGCCGGGCCTATGAGTACATTATTCAGGTTTCCAGCTTGAAATTCAAACTAAGCCGGAACTTGGTCTCTGACGTAACCTGACATTAGTCAAGGCCAAGTCACATCACTAACAGACATTCCTGATAGCACGACCGTTGGTGGGTCCGCCTTTCGCGGAACCGAGGCATCATTTTAATGCCTACGTGGAGATCGAGGCGGCGTAATCCTCGCGAGGAGGTCACCTAGCTCCTTCCACAATGCGTGGCATGGTTACTATTTATTTTGCACGAATCTTAGCATAGGTGAGGGATATATGGGGTCAAGATTTCCTCTTTCTTCCTTACCAACGCTAGTGTCTTGTCCTTCCTCTTGATGCCACCATGCAAAAGCTCCTCTACCTCCCCCAAACGCACAACCCCGCCCATCCTAGGCCACCACGGTTCACAAAAAATGGCTGAGGCTTCATCTTCCGGCACGACGGCAACAACGGCGATAGCCTCCGTAGCGGCGGAGAAAGAGAACTTTCGCGGGGTCTGGATCCCCTACATACTTTATGATGACAAGCTTCGCGTTGCTGAGAAGGAAGGCCTCCTCCATGCTGGTGACTGGTGGAGCGGCTAAGGCCAAACCCTACCCCCCCCAACGCCGACGAGCGAGTGCACTTCTTCGCCCACCTCGACAGAGGTTTGAGTTTTCCTCCCTCAGATTTCTTTTGTAAGGGTATAGATTACTATGGAGCTCAACTCCACAACTTCCCCCCAAACTCAATCTTATAAATGAGCGCTTATGCATCTTTGTGTGAGGGGTATCTCAGAATTAGGCCGAGGCTTGTTTTATTCCTATTCTACTTCGATACTCGGAGAAATTCTATCACTTCCGATAATCCTTATATTATCAGAACTCTTAGCCTCACTGTTAGGAGAGAGCGAGTCTATCCTAGGATTAAGGCTAGAGAGTCCGTGAAGAAATGGCCATCCATGTTCTTTTATCATAAGGATAAACTGGCTCCCGGCAAAGAAACAGCTTTGCCAGTTTTCGTCGATGGCGCCACCACACCCCAAGATTCCTAGGATGTGGAGGCTCCGGCTCTCACCGATGATCTGCTTCTCACCAAGAGGCGGATCGAGTATCTGATGAAGCACAATGTTCTAAAAGAATCCGAATGAATTTACTATTGGCTGGCACACAGGATCCAGCCCCTCCAGTACCATGGTGACCGGCTCATGCAAACGATCACCAAGAGCAACACGGATTCTCTCCGGATCTGCTCAAAGTCATATTCGGAAGAATACTACGAGTCCTGAATAAAATGGTTGATCAAAGAGCGGATCAAGAGGAAGATTTCGGACATCTCTTTAGATATGTATACGGCTGATGATCCCGTGACACCAGTAAGTTTTCTAGCAGTTACTATTATACTCAAATATGTGTTCATCCGTACTTTGTTACAGATTTTCACAATACTGAGGTGATTCTTCATTCAGCTTGCTGACCTCCCCGAATCGGAGCATGCTCCTCTAGAGGGATATCCTCCTAAGATTTCTCAGGAGGAAGGAGAACTTGTACTGCTGTCGGAGACGCTTACTCGGAAGTGCAAAACTCCAATTGTTTCCTCACGAAAGAAGTGCCTGTTGTGAAGAGGTAACTTTCCTCACAAGGTCTTATACTTTATCTCTTATTCTTTTTGAAGCGTAATGATCTTGTCATGTCAGTTCTTCAGAGCTAAACATCTTGTCAAGGGCAAGGGGAAGGGGAAGGGAACCTCGTCATAGCCCCTGCGCTAGTCAAAGTTAAATTTGACTTTGCATGCAGCTCCGCCTCCGTCTCCTACCCCAACGGCTTCTACAACACTAGGGGTTACTTTATCTCCTCGTGTTATAGAAGATCCGGCTCAACATTCTGAGCCAACGAACCTTGGCTCGTAGACCGACATCACCATGAGTGATTCGGTAACTAATAAGGGTGAACCCTCAAAGGGTAATGATCCCTCGGCAAAGGTTTTCAGGGACAACCTTCTCAGCAATCCGGGTATCACCAAACTTGGCATTACTCAGAAAACTGCAGAAGAGATCCAAAAGTTGGCTTAGTAATGCTTGGAGAGCCGAAACATCACTGCCGAAGAAGAGGCGCAAGAAGCCGAGGATGTAAAACTCTCTGAGCTTCTTGATCAAGTTCATTTTCGCGACGACAAGTTGAAGGCTAGCGTGGCTCCACCAACACCAGTGATCCCTCTGACTCTCACCAAGAAGGTTTCTTCTGAGGTGAACATGAGTCTGAGCAAGCTAACCCATGAACATTGTGTAAGTCGGAATTTGACTCTCGCTTTTACTTTATTTCATATAATATCATCTAGCCCCCAAGCATGAAGTTGGATAGGAAATCCGAATTTATTCTTTCATAGGATGCCAAAGAACGAACTAGTATAGCCCTGAAGGCTCGTGCTAATATTTAACTTAGTTAAAATATTAGCCCGAGTCTTTAGTAGACTTCTGACTCTGGGTATTATTCTGACTTATAGAAAGTTAATGCTTATAACCAGGAATTGCTGAAGAATATCTGCAATAAGCGGAGAGAGATTAGAGCTCTTCGCCTAGAAAATGCTCAATTGAAGATTTCCAAGGATGAAGCTGAAGGTAATCATTTTAGTCCTCATACTTGCTCGTTTTGATTTCATAGTCGAATTCTTATTCGACTGTGTTCTTGTGTTTATAGAACTGGTCAAATAGTCATGCAAAATGATTGAAGAGGCCGAGAATTTCAAGGCCCTGGAGGTGGAGAACACCCACTTAAGGCGAGAGATGAATGAGCTTAAGGTGGATCATGAGCACAATATTAACAACTTTCTTGAATCATCCAACATGGCCACCGAAGAACGTGATCGCAAGATCGCTATCTAGGATAAGAAAATATCGGATCTCGCAGATGAGTTGGCCAGGGAGAAGGACATCACCCAAGCCCTCCTAGATGAACTCCAGAGTCTTCAGGCGGAGAAGACCAAAGTTGACAATGTCATCTTTGGTAATTTTCCTATCTCCAACTTTCTTTTTTTCTGACTCCAGGAGTTCGGATATTTTTTTGACTTTTTTTTATATATGTAGGTCCTTTGAATTTGCTGGATTCTTCTTCTGCCGAGTCTCGCACCAGCCAGCTTAATGAAGTCAGAGATCTTCTTAACGATTTCCGCCAGTTGATGGAGGATATTGGCGAAGCCTTAAAGATTTCCGATATGAACAGAATGTCTGCCATTGAAGTGCGAGATAAGGAAAAAGAGATGCCTTAGCTCATCCAGGACTGGAACATGTCGTATGCGCGAACTGCAGCACAGAATGCCCTAACAATGGTTATGGGCCACCATGGAAGCATGGAAATTTGGCAAGTAACCAGCGGTTATTCAAGTGTTGACGAACACAGCAAGGAGCAAAATATCAAGGATATCATTGACTCCTGCGCCGGCTATGGGTGTCATGTAGATGATCTGACCAGTTATGACATTCCATTCTTCACTCACGTGGAAACGCCTCCTCCACCTCTAGAAGAAACAACTGAAGTTTCCGACGATGATTAAACCGAATCTGATCTGCCTGTCTCAAAAAGATACCAAGGCGAAGGTGATGTCACCAGTGAGCCGGCAGCTCCTACCTCTTCTCCTGCAACGTAGAGTACCAGAAAAAACATGTGTTACTGTGAAACAATCGGATTGTAATAAGTAGTACAATATTTTGCGAGTGCTATGTTTGTAAGAACTCATGCTTTTTTACTTCCTTTTAGCACTTTTGGCTTTATTTTGATGTGCCTGAAATTTTTCATAAGCACGTTTTGTTTTGTCTATACTTATCGCTTATCTGGCTTTCTGGCTCGTCCCTTTCGTGAGCCAGCAAACCTTCAACACAAAAACTTTGCCGAGCAACAGAGCTTGATTGGTAAACCAGTTTAAACTCGGAAACAAAGTCGGCTTCCAGTACCAACAATTCACTACTCGGAAAATACCCGCATCTAGCAATTAGATAAAGAACCAAAGTATAAACTAGAAAAATTTAGATTTATACCCGAAGGTAGCATTTTTAGAATCATAAATCTAACTAGAAGAAACATGAGCATAAAGTACTTTCAAGTATTCTAGGATTTTCCACTACGACATGATCATTCAGAAATAAGATGGTAATATAGAACTTCTCAGAAAATATTGAGGAAACCAATACTTTATATCTCATTGAACATGTACACATATATGATACAACGAAAGAAATTTTAAGAATAAAAGGGACGTAGCTGAGCAATATTCCACGGTCTGTCTAATTTTCGGGTCTGTACTGCCTCCAGCTTCCTTTCTCTTCTTAGTAGCAGGTCTTTCTTTGACTGGACGCATACTAGTTAGATAGTAAGAACCATTGTGTAATTCTCGGCTAACTAAAAAAGGCCCTTCCCAAACTAGGGAATGTTTGTGCTTTCTTTTTTGCACGAGCCGCAGAATCAAATCGCCCTTATTGACAGACCATTTTCTGATTCTCTGGCTATGATACTTGCGTAACTTCTGCTGATAGGCTGTTGATCTCTGCTCAGCAATGACGCGAACTTCTTCGATTAAATCGAGATCATCTTGTCGAGAAATTTTAGCATCCTATTCGATATATGGAGCAACTCGGGGAGAAGTTTGAATCAAATCACTAGGAAGAACTGCGTCTGTGCCATAGACCAAGAAGAAAGGTGTGTATCCGGTTAACCTGTTCGGAGTTGTTGTTGATGGCTCAAGATATCTCGAGCTCGTTGGGAACCCCAAGAGGAAGGTATGATGAGCACAACAACAATTTTACCTCAGTTATGAAACCAAGGTTATCGAACTAGTAGGAACAAGGAAACAACTCCAAGGTGTTGTTACCAACTTGGAATCCTACACAACACAACCACAGAACTTTGCCCCAACTTAGAGTGAGGTTGTCAATCTCACCGGTTTTGCTGAAAACAAAGGATTAACCGTATTGTGTGGAAGATAGTAATTGCTTGCAGAAAGTAAACAGTAAACAATAAATAATAGATGGTATATCAATGCTAAAAGAATGGATCGGGGTCCATAGTTCACTAGAGGTGATTCTCCTTAAGATAAATAACATGTTGGGTGAACAAATTACAGTGGGGCAATTGACAGACTCGAGAAAGCATACCATGCATATACTAATCATCTTGACTCCTATGAGATTTGGTTGGGCAATACAACATTATACATAGACCATAATCCAACTACATCTATGACTAATAATCCACCTTCAAGTTATCATCCGAACCCCCTCCAGTATTAAGTTGCAAGCAACAAATAAATGCATTAAGCAAAGTGTGTAAAGAAAACAATACGATTGTCCCATGGCCAAAGGATTGTTGTTTTCTCCCTAGTAGCAACAACTCATCTAGTACCTTAGAGATTCCTGTCACTTCCCCAGATTACTAGAGGCATGAACCCACTATCAAGCAAAAATACTCCCTATTGGAGTTGCTAGCATCTACTTGGCCAAGATAGCTACTAACAACGGAAAGCATGCAAGATCTAAAATAACATAGACATGATAGAATTAATAATCAATCTGAAATAGCATCTCAATATCCATCGGATCCCTGCAAACACAACATGTAAGATTACAAATAGATGATCTTGATCATGAACAGAGCTCACAAGATCTAAATATGATAGCACAAAGGAGGAGAACCAAACATCTAGCTACTACATGGACCCGTAGTCCAGGGATGAACTACTCACGCATCACACCAGAGGCATTCATGGTGATGAAGAAGGCCTCCAGGGTGATCTCTCCCCTCTGACAGGGTGCCGGGAAGATCTTTGGATCCCCCCGATCAGGGGACCGAGATGGCGGCGGCTACAGACTCTTTCGTGGATTTTTGATTGGGTCTTTGATCGGGTACTTAGGCGGAGCACCAGGGGGCCACACCCCCTGGTGGCACGCCCCATAGGCCGCGCCGCCACCAGGTGTGGCCGCCCTGGTGCGCCACTTCGTCTCCCCTCCGGACTCCGTGTGGATGTGCGACTGACACAATGTGAAGCCAGATTTTTTCATCATTGCAGAATTCGGCAAGCTCTCCCATGGAAATATTGCTCCCGTTGTCCGTGATAATACTGTGCGGATAACCATATCGAATTATAACATCCTCGACAAATCTTCTGTCTGTTGCTCCGACACAACTTGTGAAGGGTTTTGCCTCAATCCACTTTGTGCACTTAACCACCATCACTAAGAGGTGAGTAAATCCACTTCGAGCCCGTTTAAACAGTCCTACCATGTCAAGCCCCCAGACTGGAAAAGGCCATGTTATCGGAATTGTTCGCAGCTGATCAGCCGGAACATGAGCTTGTTTGGCGTACTTTTGGTAGCCTTTGCACGTCTTAACCAGTTGTTCGGCATCTGCCTTGGCTGTAAGCCAGAAAAATCTGTGTCTAAAATCTTTTGGAACTAAAGATTTGGCTGCAGCATGATGGCCGCATTCACCTTCGTGAATTTCCCCTAGGTTTTCCACTCCTTCCGGCGATACGCAGCGCTGAAAAACCCCAGATACACTCCGCTTATAGAGCTCACCATTTATTAGTGTATAGGTTTTTGCTCGTCGGACAATCTGCCAAGAAATTGAGGTAGGGTTTTGTCCAGCTAGGAATCACAGCCAGAACTACTACTAAAGGTGAGTCAGATTTGGTCAGATATTCCTCATCAACTCATGTGATAGAGGGAAATTTGAGGTGCTCCAAAAGAGCACCATCCGGGAACTTTTTCCATGCAGAGCATATTCTAGATAATGCATCTGCTTCCTCATTTTGTGTTCGAGGGATGTGTTAAACCTCAAACCCTTCGAACGATTTAGATAGTTCGTCCATGATAGCTCTATATGCTGCCATGTGTTTGTTTGCATTATAGTGATCCAACACTTGTTGAGCAACAAGATCCAAATCTCCATAACACATAAGTCGTCGGATGCCGATATCCTTAGCAATCTGGATTCCATGCAGCAGTGCTCCATATTCAGCAATGTTGTTTCTTGCTGTGAAGTGGATCTGCAACACATAGAAAAGCTTATCTCTTTAGGGTGATTTGAGCACCACGCTAGCCCCGATCCCTCGAGCGCTTTAGACCCGTCAAAATGCAAGGTCCAGTATTCTGACTCTGGCATGGTCATATTCTCCGTTGTCTCTGTCCAATCAGCGACAAAGTCAGCGAGGATTTGGGATTTGATTTCCGTACGAGGTTTATACTCAATGTCAAAAGCTGACAGCTCTATTCCCCATTTTGCGACACATCCTGTAGCATTGCTATTGTTAATTATGTCTCTCATGGGAGCTGTGCTCACCAAGGTAATTTGGTGATCCTAAAAGTAATGTTGTAGCTTCCTAGATGCAAAGAACACACCATAGGCCAGCTTTTGATAGTGCGGATATCGCTGCTTTGATTCAGTTAGGACTTTACTGAGGTAGTAAGTCGGACGCTGCACTAGGTGTTCCTATTTTCCTCCAGTCTTTCCACCACCATGACGATGCTGACGACTCTATTTGTTGCAGCTAGATAGAGCAACATCGGTTCTTGAGGTTCCGGCGCTACAAGGATAGGAGCGGATGAGAGTACTGCCTTCAGGTCTTATTGTGCAGCTTCGGCTTCATCAGTCCAGACGAATTTTTCGGTCTTTTTCAGGATCTTGTAGAGTGGTGCGGCTCTTTCACCGAGACGACTTACAAACCAACTGACTGCAGCAATGCAACCAGTTAGCCTTTGTACGTCCTTCAGGCGAGTCGGCCTAGAAATATTGAGTATAGCCTTAATCTTGTCCCGGTTCACCTCTATGCCTCTTTGAGACACGATGAAACCTAACAATTTTCTAGCTGGTATTCCAAAGAAGCATTTCTTCGGATTAAGAATAAAGTTGTACTTGCCTAGATTGGCGAACGTTTCCTCCAAGTCGGAAATTAAAGTTTTCTTCTTTTTGGACATCACCGCTATATCATCCACATATGCATGTACATTGCGTCAAATTCGATCGTGGAGGCAACAATGCATAGTGCGCTGGTACATAGCTCCTGCGTTTTTTAGCCCAAAAGGCATCGTAATGAAACAAAAGGTTCCGAAGGGGGTTATGAATGAAGTTTTGACTTTGTTTGATTCCTTCATCCGGATTTGGTGATAACCGGAATATGCGCCGAGAAAACATAGGAGTTCCGAGCCTGCCGTAGAGTCGAGAACTTGATCAATTCTAGGCAGAGCGAACAGATCTTTGGGACAAGCCTTGTTCAAGGCGATATAATCAACACACATCCTTAATTCAGTGGTGTCCTTTTTAGGGACCATTACAGGATTATCCGACCACTCAGTGTGGATGACCTCTTCTATGAATCCGGCTAACTCGAGTCGGGCTAGTTCCTTAGCTTTTTCCTTTCAATTTTCATCGCCAAAACATGGTAAGGACTATTTGATGGGTTTCGTGTTTGGGTGTACATTTAGAGAGTGCTCGGCAAGTTCCCTAGGTACTCCGGTCATGTCAGATGGCTGCCATGCGAATATATCTTGATTGGCTTGGAGGAACTTAACGAGCGTGCTTTCCTATGCACCTAAACCTACACCTATCTGGGTCACCTTGGAGGGGTCATCATCCTTCAACGGAGTCGTCTTCGTCTCTTCCGATGCCTTGAACTCTGGAGTCGGCTTTGTCACCTCCTTCTTCGTCACGGGCATCTCAAACAGATCGATGGCCTTCTTGATCTCCTGGTACTCCTGGGCATGCTGTACAGCTTCAACAAAGGTGGCATTTCCGTCCTCACATTCTTGTTCTTTCTTCGGGTCTCCCCTGACGGTGATCACGCCCTTGGGACCTAAATTTTTTATCATATTGTAAATGTAACATGGACAAGACATAAAAGCCAAATAAGTCGGCCGTGCGAAGATAGCGTGGTATGCGCTCCTGAACAGGACCACTTCGAAAGAGAGTGCTTCCGTCCGGTAGTTCTTTGGAGTTCTAAAAGTAATGTCCAAAGTGATCTCTCCTAGGGAATTTGTGTCTTCCTGGGACAACTCCGTGAAAGATCACAGAGCTGTGATTCAGCTGTGTTTCCGAGATCCTAATCTGACATAGCGTTTCGATGTAGAGGATGTTGATGCTGCTGCCGCCATCCATGAGGGTCTTGGAGAAACCATAACCCTCAATAAGTGGATTGATGACTAGAGCGTACTTTCCTCGCCTATGTAACTTAGGTGGATGATTAGCGCGGTCAAAGGTGATTGTCACTTTCGACCAGTCCAAGAACTGAGGGATAGCTGGAACAGTTGCATTAAGCTCATGCAAAACTGCTTTCTTGACCTTAGCTGGTTGAGACCCAAGGAAAGTGATGTAAGGGTCTTTCTTTGTTGGGAAGTTCTTCTTACCATCCGACTTGTGGTTTGAAGGCTCTGCTTCCTCCATGTCGGAATCTTCCTTGGTCTCTTTTTCTTTCTTGGAATTTTTCTTTCCTTTTCTTCGCTTGGCCATGTAGCCAGCGGATTCGTCTTTCTTGATGTCATCATTGAACGACACTCGGCGTTTGTGTGGGACGAGCCCCTGTTAGCATCTAAATGATGCACACCTGGATTATTGGCAATGTCGACCCAAGAGTAGGTTTTTCCGTGGTGGATTATTGGCAATGTCGACCCAAGAGTACGTCTGTGGCTGCCTCCTCACCCTCCTCATCCTCCAGACCTGAAAGTAGCGTTGACAACTGATGTTTCCGTGGTGGGTTTTTCTTCCGAGGTATTCTTGCGCTTCTGAGTTTGTTGCTTCGGCTGTTTTGCTGATTGTGGTACAACCAAGACATTTAGTAGTCCTTTTGCATCATCATCGGCATCTACATACTTGCTTACCTTCTCTAGCATCTCTCCCAGAACGGTGACCTTGTCACACTTCAAATGGTGACATAGTAAACCAATTGAGAGTCCTTCAATGAAAGCTTCAATCACAGTTTGATCATTTACTCCTTCACAGGAGTTCTTAGTGTCGATCCATCGTCCGAGATAATCTTGGCAAGTTTCTCCGGCTTTTTGGGTGCAACGCTATAGGTCTCCTACCGTACAGGGCCTCTGATATGTGCCTTCAAAATTCCAAAAGGACGCGCTCTACATGTCATACCAATTGCAGATGGTATTTTCCGGCAGGTCATTGAGCCAGGATCGTGCCATCTTCCTCAGCATAAGTGGGAGATACCGGGTCGTGACCAAGCTATTTCCTCCTTTGGCGATGCAGCAAGCCTGTAAAAAATCCTGAAGCCAAGTGTCTGGCTAGGCCACACCGTCCTAGGGTTGGATGTGTCTTGAGATAGCAAATCCTTCCAGGAAGTTTGTTTGTCGAATGCGCGGTCCGAAGCATTTGGACCCACATAGATATTATCTGACTCGTAGCGTCGCGCTTCTATGTTAGAGTTGATCCGGTGCCTTGCGTCACTTGGTGATAGAGAATGCTGTATTGGTTGTTCACTGTGGCTACAGTGCCTTGGAGCCGGACTTCTACTTCTTCCACCACCTCCTCCACCATGACGCCTTCCTTGGCCCCTTGAGAGCCGCTATGATGGCTGCTTGGTGGAGAGGGTGGTGCAGGTGGATTATTTTCGGCTGAGCGCCTGCCTCTGTCTGGAGCATCATTATTCTGGTTCTAGGGAGGATCTTGATTATGACGAGCCCCTGCCGGCCTGACTAGGCATGGTGTATGTCATTCCTTCATCCGTCGTTCCGACCATTGTGATGAGGTTTAGCTGGACAGCTTGCATGTCTAGGAGGTGGCATCCTTTGTCGGTCCTCCTCCTGACGTCGCTCTTCTTCGTCTTCCCTGTGATTGTTCGACTATTGTCGGGGAGGTTGCCTTGGAACCAGTGCCACAACTATGTCTCGCTTAGTGGCTAGAGCAACGTTACTCCAGTCACGTGCGGCTCTGTGTCGTTTCCCTAAAGATCTGGTTCTTGAGTAATTGCCCTCCCGATTGTCAGGACGGTGATTCTGTTCCGGGTCTCGTCGGGGCCTTATGTTATGCCAAGCCAAATTTGTGCGACATTGGTCAGATTTGGAGACCAGTTTTCCGCTCCTGGATTTCGCAGCCTTCTGCTGCTCCAGACCCTTGGTAAGTAGCTTTACGCCCAACTGGATTTGATCTGGGTTTGGATTGTTCGCCAGGATATCTCGAGCTGTAGTAGTGTTTTCCACTGGTGTTCCATACACCAGATCTCCCTTGCTTTCAAGACGAGGTTCTCCCTTGACGGTGTCATCTCCCTCAAAGAGGGTCTTATGGACTTCCGAATTTTTGTTAGCCCGCACAGGGCCGTTCCGGGTCTTCTGGTGCTGCAAGGAGATGAACTGACCTGCAGCCGCAATGCGCCTTTTCTCCTCAAGGAGTTTGGTGGCTTCATCCAGGATTACTTGGTGATGCGCTTCTAGGGCTTGGGCCCCATCTTCCAGCTCTATAGGTGTAAGTTCTGCAGGGTAGGGATTGGAGTAGTTAGTGCGTCTCCGATGAGTTTATGGGCACCAGGGGTAACCACATGTCTATCCACCAGAGTATCTTTCAGCTTGTCTGGGATTAGATCTCCATCCGAGTCTTCCTCGTATTCTTCGGAGATTGCCTCCTCAGCAGGATTGCTGGAGTCTTCTTCTTCTTCTTTGCTTCTTGGTAGCGCTGGTAGCAAAGACGGCTTTGGGTCCATTTCCTGGAGTCAAGCTCTGATCAGTACTTTCGTACATCTGGACGTCGGGATTGTCTCCGAGATCCATATCCTCCTGCGTTTTGGGAGAGTTTTCTCCAGATCCGTGGTCCATGGCTTATCCTTATTCTGCAGCTTTCGAGTTAAACTCCTCTTCATATTCCTCGGAGAACTTTCGGAAATCCACCGATGTCAACGAATCATCCAAAGATGCCGTTAAGTCGGTGTTTGTTCTGATCGCCTCCAGCACCGAGTCTTCTCTGTCTCTAGCATCGGCAAAGCCGGATCTGGATCCAATGTATCCGACAAAGTGTGATGCATGCGTCCTAAGGTAGTTGCATCTTTCCTCGTGGGCTTCCTCGAAACCTCTGATGGTCTCGAGAATCTCATCCACGCTGACGTCATGCAGCATCATACGCCTCAAGGTGTGCCTCAGGAACGGTTGCTCTATTCTGGCATTAGCAGAGCCAGAACCAGAATTGTTGTTGCTTTGTTCCTCCTGGTTTTTGACCTTCATGGGAAGATCGATCTAGGATTCAACCTCGCTGAGGTGATCCACTCAAGATTGGACGTTCACAGTAAGATCTGCTTCAGGCTCAGCTTTGTCCACTATCTCCGCGTTAGGTGCGGGCTGGGTGGGATTAGGGTTCTTCAGGATCCAGAACTCCGCCACCTCTTTGGACAAGTGGACCCAGAAGCTTCTTCTGCCTCTATCATCACCGCTAGGGTGGGTGGGGTAGGTTCAGCGAAACCGATGTAAACATCAATCTCACTGAAGAAAGACATGATAGTGTAGGTAGTCATGGCCTCCCTAGCTAGAATACAAGTCTCACCGAGAACGATGAGAGGGACGTAGCTAGCATAGAGGATATGGCCGATGGTGATTGTCTCATTGATTCTGATTCTTGCAGATTCCGCTCAGAAAGCAGATCCGAAGCTCACTTGCCCCACGGTGGGTGCCAACTATCATGGGATTAAGGACGAGTACGCCATGAGGGGGTCCTCGAGGCGTGTGGAAGAGAGGGGTGTGAGTTGTACGGTGTTCCGGGATGGTGAGCACACAAGCTTACACAGGTTCAAATCCGCCAGCTTTGGACAGATCCTACTCCTGCTAGCAATCCAGTAATACGGCAGCCGGAATATGGGTTACAAGGGTTTCGCCTATGCAAGTTGAGATTGTAGACTATTGTGGGGTTCCCTAAAGGCTGGTCCCTAGGACGGCTTATATATATATATCTGGCCTAGGGTTTATATGAGATACCTATCCATCTACGACTAAGAGTCAGTTATAGAGTACATCTTGAACTACAAGTAAGTCTTCTGGGCCTTCCCGTAGCCGGACCAGACTCCGTCTCTTCTCTCTGACTGGGACGCCCGTGAAGCAAAGCTCTAACCCCAAGTGGGCCACCCTGGTCAGCAAGGCACAGTGAGGATACCGGGAAAGTATATCCCCAACAGGGCCATTGCTCAGTTCTACACCACTCTCTACATTGTTACCGATCCTCAGGATATAACTTTGAAGTGGATGACTCATGACAAGCTGCTCACTGCCAAGTGGTCTAAGTTTGCTGATCTCCTTTATTATCCCATCAGTAGGGCAAGTGCGATAATGGGTGGCACGTTCACATGTCCAAGGCTTCTGCTCCTGAGGTGTTCGAGCCCTTGTACATTTAAGGCTGGGGTGTGAATGGTTAGGTGGCTCATCTCCTTCCCACCTATGATATCATGCGTAGAGTGTACCAGGACACCATTTCTCCCAAGAGAGGTAATTTTGACCAACTCCATGCCTTCTAGATTGATCTTATGTATCATAATTATTGCCATAGGAATTCTGAGGAGCGCCTTGATGTTATGGATTATATGTTCCAAGAGATATGGATTGCACTAATTGAGAAGAGGTCGTGTCCCTATGCTCCATACATTCAGACTCTTATCAATGCAAGTGGTTGGAGGTCACCCACGAGCGCTTTCCATAAGATGGTTGTACTGTCCATGAACAGAAGTCTCTTTGTGTGATGAAGCATGATAAACCAAGGTCTCGAGCTGAGAGGGAAGCTGCTGCTTTAAGGGCTGCCAGGGACAATGTCGAGGCTTCAGGCCATGTTGGATCTAGTGATGGCGACCATGCTGAGGCTTCTTCTCCACCCTGACTTGAGAGGTAGCCATCTTGAGCCAAGAAACTATTGAAGAAAGTCAAGAAGACCTTCTGTTTTCTTCAAGACCGTGAGTACCGAGCTTATGTTGCTCAGAGGCACAGTGTCAAGAGGGAGAAGGCAAACATGAGAAAGCTTGATATCGAGGTATCTCCTGAGTCTAGCTCGGTCACCACACCCATGGATCAATGGGTCAATGCTCATTGCAAGTGGACTGATAGTGATGATGAGCCTGAAGTCTCCAGCTCCTTTCCGCCTGCTTGGAACAACGCCACATGGGTCCCCGAGCCTTCTCCTCCATATGTTGGTGGTTGGGGCGCGTAGATTGTTTACTTTGTCCCTTTTTGGCGTCTTGATGCCAAAGGGGGAGAAAGTTGTCCTTTAGGGCTATGGTATTTGCATGGATTGTGTTATGAGCTCGTTCTTTCTTTGATCCTTTTATGCTCATGAGCACTTGTCTTTTCTTATGTATGTCAGTGGACCTCCGTTATGTGTGCTATTATGTGATTGGGACTATGTTGTGTGATATATATGTGGTGATCTAGTGGTTGGTTGTATTGGGTGGAGCTATCTCTTTTTATCATATATTGTCTCACCACATTATTGTTGGTGCAAAGGTATGACCCTCTCTCTTACATCTATTTCCTTGCACTTATGTTTGTTTTGTAATGGTAAGGGGGAGTTCTCCCCTATGTGTGTTTGTTGCATTCCATAAGAAATCTTTCATCTCTTGCACACATCTAGGGGGAGCTACTCTTACATTACAAAAGGCTCTTCTATTTTGATCTTTATCTATGCAAATCTTATGGGGTTGTCATCAAACACCAAAAAGGGGGAGACTAAAAGGATATTGATTTCTCTTTGTATTTTGGTGTTGATGACAACTTCAATTGTGGTTTAATCGTGTGCCCAAGTTGCAGATTTTACCTAAGAAGGTTTAGCGTGTGGACTCACCTCTTGAAGGTTCTTGAAGACAGCGTCCCTTATTGGCACTTTCTCTCTCTTTATGTTTTAGGGGACCGTACTATCAAGAGGGAGTCCACCTAGGAAGGTTGTGGGAAATCACGCTTTCATGCACAAACCATATTTGCACATCCACAACCCTCCTATTTTTCAGCGAGAGAGTGATATTTCGAGGTGGATGACCCTTTCTGTCCTGACCGGAAATATCGGCCTGGTGCTGGTAGTTCTGCTCACTAGGTTCTGTGTGGCTAGCCTAGAGGTATTTCTGGCTCAAGTTCTGGGGCTAGTTTCGCTCAGGTTCAGTACACTTCTATGTCCAAGTGAACTATTTGACGGAAATAGCATCGGAACCTGGCCCAGTAGTACCGGTCAGAAGTTTTAGCCGTTACTGACTGGAACTTCTGGCCAGCTCTACCAAGCCACACTCCTTGAGCGGTACTACTGCTGGGCCCTGGTAGTTCCAGTTAAGAACCTCGCGATCATGTACTTTCGGTGTTAGTTCTGTTCCAACTTCCGCCTGGCATAAATTCGATTAAGTACACTTCTGTCTCGAAGTGTCATATTTGCTGGAATTTGGACTGGAACTTCTACCGGTAGTACCGGTCAGGAAGTCGTCCTCCCTGATACGTCGTAAACGTATCTATAATTTTTGATGCTCCATGCTTGTTTAGTATCGACTTTGCTTTGATTTGTCAACACTCTGAGGTATTTTTATGTTTTCTAGGACTAACCTATTAACAAGATGCCACTGTGCCAGTTGCCTATTTTCTTATGTTTTTGGTTCCAGAAAAGCCAGAAAATGAATATTCTCGGAATTGGACGGGACAAAATTCAAAGTCAATATTTCACCAAGGGGAACACAGAGCTAGAAGACGAGACAGAGAAGGGCCTCGAGGGGGCCACACCCCTTGGCCATGCGGCCTAGCCTGGCCCACGCCTGGGGAGTGCAGCCGCCTCGGGCACCCCCTCGGCCTCCCTTTCGCCTATAAGAAGCCCTCGATGCAGAAATCCTAAAGCATCCGGGAGAAAGCCATGAAAACCTCCACAGCATCGCCGCCACCGAAGAAGAGATTTGGGGGACAGAAGTCTCTGTTCCAGCACCCTGTCGGGATGGGGAAGTGCCCTCGGAGCCATCTCCATCGACTCCACCACCATCTCCATCACCGTTGTTGACTCCCATGATGAGGAGGGAGTAGTTCTTCCTCGAGGCTAAGGGCTGTACCGGTAGCTATGTGTTCATCTCTCTCTCTCTATGCGTGATCTTATTGAGATCATGAGCTTTGTAATCTATAGATCTATTCTGCTACTCAAGTGCTTTAATGAATCTCTACTTATCCCCACGTGTGTGAAGTTGATAGTGTGCACACCGTGTGGCACTTTGGCTAAGGTTACATAAATACTTGTCATGAGTATAATTTGAGTTGGATGTCTATATGAGATTGTGGTGTTTGTTGGAACCATCTAGCGCTCAAGGTGATAGTGAGGGGTTATGGGAAAGCGAACTTTGAGGTGTGCTGTTATAGCCCTACCGTGGATTAGAGTTATCCAAATGGAGAGTAGTTTAGAGTAGTATCATAAAGAGAAGATATTTATATGAGAGTGTTTACTAGTGAAAGTATGATCCCTAGGCCTTGTTTCTAAGCATTGAAACACCGTTTGCAACTAGATCTGTTACATGTTTGCTTGCTTCCATCTTTATTTGAGATTGCCTTTAGTCTCTTCCTACCCTTCAAGCTCTTTTCTGGCACCGTTAACACTTATAGTTACCCATACCACTTGTCAGGGGGATGATCCCCAGGTACCCCATCCGGATAAGAAACAGGACAGTCGGATTGCGTCCGGCTGACCAGACGCAGCCGGACAGGACAGGACGGGCCGGCTATCACCCAGTAGCCGGATCAGCAAGAGACAGCCGGATACGACGACATAGCCGGACCCAATCAGTGAGACAGGACGACGTGCGTATCAGTGCACGGTACGCCCTGTACGATGACAAGACGGGCAACCACCTGCCCATACCGAAGACTTTGCGTGGGTGACGCTGGAACAGTGGCCTGTGCTAACGACGGGCTCGCACGGCCTCCACTGTACCTACGACAGCCATACCGCTCATACTCCGGTAAGACAAGCCATACTGGATACTGTAGATGACTAGTCGGCTGGGACCCGCCTGTGGGGCCCGCCAGTCGGACTAGCCAGTGAGACCTTTGCCTCTCTGCCTATATAAGGAGAGGCAAGGCCTCAGTAGAAAGGGGGGGTTCTCAGTGCATTTAAGGCAGTAGCTAAAGAACACAGCTCAAGGAGCACTTGTAGTTTGTATATCCCACATAGTCAGATCAGGCAGGAGTAGGGGCTTTACCTCACCACGAGGGCCCCGAACCTGGGTACTTCTTGCGTCCCGCCACGCTCGCTTGTATCCAATCTCTCCTGCGGACGCCGTCGATAGCTTCCCTGCTAGTCCCCACACCTCTATCTAACCTCCTTAGGTACTGCCGTTCCCAATACAACGACAGTACACTTCTGCTCGCATCCTCGCCAGCCACGGGAGCAAGGCGCGGACGAGGTCGGAACTTCCGCTCCCCCACAGCCTCGGAACCCGATGGAGGATGCCATTGATCGGCTCCTGACGCCGGTCAACCTCGGGGATAACCCGGAGGAGGCGAAGGCCAACTTCACCATGGAGAGACAGAACCTCCTCCAGGAGGCCATGGAGCTGGCAGCAGCCCGCAAGAAACTTGAGATCACTCGGCGTGAGTACGACCGCGCGCACGGCCTCACTCCGGCTATCGCGGAGCCGAGCCGGCGCGGCAAGGTACGGTGTCGGGGCGGTGAGTTGGGCGGTAGGATGGAAAAGGACGGGGAACCGAATCCCACGCCTGCCCTCACACGGCCCACCTACAGCACGCCCATCAAGAACTTGCACGCGGCGCGAGCTGCAGCAGAGGAGCTTCCCAGCCATGAGGGCGAGGCTCGAGCCTGCCAGCACGCTCGCGTGCAGGAGCTCCTCCACGTCGCGGACGAGCAGGCCGATGCCAACCGGCAGATGCAGGAAGACCTTAGCTACTCCAGAGAGAGCAAGCTACCTGCCAACAGCAGGGGCGTGCCGCGTGACACCCAGCAGGCATCCTCCCCTCAGCCACCCAGGGCCTACAACAGGCGTCGCAGCTCGGGCAACAGGGGCCAGCCGCGCCAGGAGCAGACGGTGAACAGCAACCCGCCACCTCCCCCACCGCCCGCCGGAGCGCCCAGACCAGCCGGTTCCTGTCTCTCGGGCCGGGTGGGAGAGCCCAACCCGGATTGTCCGGATGCCCGCGACCGCATCGAGCTCCTCGCTCAGGCACGCGTCACGGAGGAGGAAGATTCGACCGGCCTGGTTTGTTTCGGACCCTGCATCCGGAACGAGCCGTTTCCGGATAAATTCTCTCTGCCCAGGGACACCCTCAAGTACGACAGCAGCATGAAGCCGGAAGACTGGTTGACCGACTATGCTACGGCAGTCGGCATCGCCCACGGGAACGAGCGCACAGCTGTGCGCTACGTCCCTCTCATGCTAACCGGGTCGGCAAGGAGATGGCTCAATAGCCTTGCGCCCAACAGCATGAACGCCTGGCCTGACTTTGAGAAGGTGTTCGTCCGCAACTTCAACGGCACGAACAAATGTCTAGGGCACCCGCGCGACCTGGCCTTGTGCATCCAGGGCGACCGCGAGACCGACCGCGAGTACCTCGCCAAGTGGACAGAGCTCCGCAACACTTGCGAGGGCATCCTGGAGAGCCAAGCCATCAGCTTCTTCATCGAAGGATGCCGAGAGGGCACCATGCTCCGCCACCGGCTACTGTGTGACGAGCCGAAAACCATGGCGGAGCTCATGACGGTTGTAGACCAGTACGCCACGGCGGATGCCGCCATGAAGAAGCCCCTCCGAGTAAACGCGGACGGCCGTCCGACTCCCATGGAGCCGGCTCACGACCGTCCGAGCAATCCGGCTGGCGAAGCTGGATCCTCCAGACGCCACGGCAACGAAAATCGGTTCCATGGGGACCGCCAGGCCGGACAACAGAAGCCTCGCTACCACGCACAGCAGGTCAATGTTGTGGAGGGTGCGCCCAACGCACCGGCTAATGAGGCAAGAAGGCAGAAGCCCTGGCTCACCTTCGACCAGATGATCGATGGCCAGTGCAAGTGGCATAGCGGTCCCTTCAAACCGGCTACGAACACCACCCGGAATTGCAGCTGGACCCTCCAGCTAAAGGACTAGGGCAACTAGCCTCGTCTCCCGCCTCCCCCACCGGGTGGACCCCCACCATCGGCTAGGGGAGCCAGTAATGATGGTAACGGCGGCAACGACGGCAACAACAACAATGGCTACCCCCAGCCGCACGCCGCCTACCACATTTTCGAGACGGAGCAGGACGACAAACATAGCCGCAGGCGACGCTCCAAGGAGGTCAACACCATCGTTTCTCCGGTCCCCCAGTACCTGAACTGGTCGGAAACCCCCATCACCTGGAGCCAGGCAGATCAGCCGGAGCATCTGCTGACTCCCGAGGGCTACGCCATGGTGCTCGACCCTCTCATCGTCTCCAGCGCGCGCACTTGCCGATTCTCGCGCGTCCTCATTAACGGAGGCAGTAGCCTCAACCTCCTCTACCATTCCTCGCTGGAGAAGCTGGGAATTCGCGAAAGCGACCTGCGCCCGACTACCACGACGTTCCACGACGTACTGTCGGGGCCAGCCTACGGCCCGCTGGGGAAAATCCAGCTGGACGTCATCTTCGGGACCGAGGACAACTTCCGCCGCGAACCAATCTGGTTTGAAGTGGTAAATCTGACGAGCTCCTACCATGCTCTCCTCGGGCGCCCCGCCCTCGCCGAGTTCATGGCCATCCCCCACTACGCGTACCTCAAGACAAAGATGCCGGGACCCCATGGCGTGATCACCGTCACCGGCTGCTTCAGGCGATCGATGGAGTGCGCCTCAGCTGGTTCCAAACTGGCAGAGGCCCTCATCATAGCCGAAGAAAAATGTGCGATCATGCGCAATGTGGCCATGGCCCAGCAGGACATTCCGGCTGGCAGCAAACCGGCTGGAGAAGGAGCTTTCTAGCCGACAAAGGAGTCGAAGAGGATCCTGCTCGACCCCTCCGATCCGACTAAGTTCGTCACCATTGGTGCCGGCTTGGACAACAAATAGGAACGCGCGCTCATCTACTTCCTCTGTGAGAATCGAGACATCTTCGCATGGTCTCCCAAGGATATGCCGGGTGTGCCGAGGGAGTTCGCCGAGCACTCACTTCATGTGCATCCGGATGCCAGGCCGGTCAAGCAACCTCTGTGCCGGTTCGCAGAGGAGAAGAGAAGGATAATCGGTGACGAGATCACCTGGCTCCTTGCAGCCGGGTTCATCATGCAAGTGTACCACCCAGACTGGTTGGCGAACCCAGTCTTGGTGTTGAAGAAGAACAAGACCTGGCACATGTGTAGCGACTACACCAGCCTGAACAAGGCATGTCCGAAAGACCCCTTCACCTTGCCCCGTATTGATCAAGTCATCGATTCCACGGCCGGCTGTGATTTGTTGTCTTTTCTAGATTATTATTCCGGGTACAATCAGATCCGGCTAAAACCGGCTGATCAGATTAAGACATCATTTATCACCCCCTACGGGGCTTTCTGCTATGTAACCATGCCTTTCGGCCTAAAGAACGCAGGTGCCACCTATCAGCGATGTATGCAGAAATGCTTGCACTCGCAGATAGGCCGAAACGTGCACGCTTACGTGGATGACATGGTCATCAAGACCAAGGAAAAGCGCACCCTCCTCGAGGATCTAGGAGAAACATTTGGCAACCTCCGCCAGTACCAGATGAAGCTGAACCCAGAGAAGTGCCTCTTCGGAGTACCATCCGGTCAGCTACTCGGTTTCCTCGTATCACAACGAGGTATCGAGGCGAATACGGAGAAGATCGCGTCCATCGAGAGATGTAGCCGCCCAAGAACCTGCTTGGAGTCCAGAATTTCACCGGATGCCTGGCTTCCCTCAGTCGTTTCATCAGCTGGCTGGGGGAGAAGGCACTCCCGTTATACCAACTGATGAAGAAGATGTACAAGTTCTCCTAGACTTCGCAAGCCGACACCGCGTTTCACGACCTCACGCGCATGCTATCCACAGCACCGGTTCTGGCCACGCCGGCTAGCAAGGAGCCGATGTTGCTCTATATAGCAGCCACCAGCCGGGTCGTCAGCGTCGTCCTGGTGGTGGAGCGCCCCGAGGAAGGCAAGGCTCAGCCGGTTCAGAGACCCGTCTACTACCTCAGCGAGGTTCTCTCCCTCTCCAAGCAGAACTACCCCCACTACCAGAAGATATGCTATGGTGTATACCTAGCATGCAAGAAGCTCAAGCACTACTTCCAGGAGCACCCGATCAAGGTTGTGTGCACCGCACCCCTTTCGGAAATCATCGGCAACAAGGACGCCACCGGCCGAGTCGCAAAGTGGGCCATCGAGCTTGCCGCCTACTCCATCCAGTACGAGCCCCGACTCACGATCAAGTCACAGGCGTTGGCAGACTTCCTCGTCGACTGGGCCGAGACCCAGTATCTCCCACCGGTTCCGGATTCGGACCACTGGTGGATGCACTTCGACGGGTCGAAGATGCTCTGGGCTTGGGAGCCAGCATCGTGCTCACCTCGCCCAAAGGAGACCGGCTGGAGTATGTGGTGCAAATCCACTTCAAGGCCTCCAACAACGTAGCCGAATATGAAGCACTGACACATGGGCTCTGGCTAGCCAAGGAGATCGGTGTCAACAGGATCCTGTGCTTCGGTGATTCGGACATGGTGGTGCAACAGGTGTCCGGGGAATGGGACGCCAGAGATGCAAACATGGCTCTCTACCGGTTCCACATCCAGAAGCTCAGCACCTACTTCGACGGATGTGAAATTCACCACGTCCCCAGCACCAACAATGAGGCAGCCGACGCGCTCTCCAAGATAGGATCCACCAGGCATGCCATCCCGCCAGGGGCCTCCTTGGAGCATCTGCGCAAGCCATCCATCAACCCGTCGCCAGAGTCAGACTCCATCGTCTGGGCGGGAAGCGTTTCGGCGGCCGGAGCAGCAGAAACGGAGCCGGCAGAACCACCAAAGAAGAAAACCCACACCAATTCTGGCCAGGCAGTGCCCTCCGGCTCGCAAGACCTGGGGGCTGCCGGCTCGCCTAATGGCTCGGGGTCTGCCGTCCCGGATATTCCACCCGGACGACCCCCCGACACCCGTCAGCTGGAGGATAGGAGTGTCCTCGTCATCCGGGAAGTGCCATCCTGGGCACATCCCTTCATGAACTACATCGCCAACAGAGAACTCCCGGACGACGAGGTAGAGGCCAGGCAAATCCGGCGCCGCGCACACACGTACACCATCATAAACGGCGAGCTGTACAAGGGCAACGTATCCGGTATCTTCCAAAGATGTGTTGATGTGGACACGGGCTACCGGCTACTCACGGATATCCACTAGGGCAAGTGCGGGCACCACACTTCGTCAAGGACGATAGTCGCCAAGGCATTCCACCATGGTTTCTATTGGCCAACCTCCCTCGAGGATGCCGAACAACTGGTCCGCGCATGCAATGGGTGCCAGCACTTCGGGAAGCTCAGGCACATGCCACCCTCGGTACTCAAAACCATATCGATCACCTGGCCCTTCGCAGTTTGGGGCCTCGACATGGTCGGTCCCTTCAGGCGAGCCCGTGCAGGAATGACCCACCTGCTGGTAGCGGTGGACAAGTTCACAAAGTGGATCAACGCCAAGCCTATCCGGAAGCTGGATGGAGCGACGGTTGTTACCTTCTTCACCGACATCATCAACCGCTTCGGCTACCCCAATAGCATCATCACCGACAACGGAACGAACTTCGCCAAGGGGGCCTTCGCCCGGTTCTGCAGCAACAAGGGCATCCGACTGGACCTCGCCTCCGTTGCACACCCACAGTCCAACGGGCAAGTCGAACGAGCAAACGGCTTGGTGCTAGCCGGCATCAAACCACGTCTCATCGAGCCGTTGGAGCGGTCACCCGGATGTTGGATCGAAGAACTTCCGGCTGTGCTGTGGAGCCTCTGCACCACACCGAATAGGTCAACCGGCTACACGCCATTCTTCCTGGTCTACGGATCAGAAGCCGTCCTCTCCACTGACATCGAATTCGACTCCCCTCGCAAGCTCCTCTACGACGAGCAAGCCAACAAGGAGGCGCGGGAGGATGGGGTGGATCTCTTGGAGGAGGCCCGCGAGCTGGCCCTGTCCAGATCTGCCCTGTATCAGCAGCGACTACGTCGCTACCATTCAAGCCGGATTCGCCCAGTCGCATTCTGCGACGGCGACCTGGTTCTCCGACTGGTGCAAGATACGAAGGGCATGCACAAGCTATCACCACCCTGGGAGGGCCCCTTCATCATCATCCGGGTGCTATCCAACGACTCCTACTACCTCATCGACGCACAGCAGCCGCGCAAGAACAAGATGGACAAATCGGACGAGGAGACCGAACGTCCTTGGAACGCGGCCCTGCTGCGCCCGTTTTACACCTAGTCGCCAAGCAGTGTATGTATCCCAAAAACCCCATGAATGAAAATGCGGACTCCCACGAGAATCTCGGGGGCTCCTTCTAGAAATGTGTGTGCACCTGTTTTCCGGTTCAAATTTTTCGGCTCTGGCAACCCCTACCCGGGGGCTCGCCGGTTGGCCCGGCCTGTTAAGTCAACAAACCGGCTGAGTAGTGTGCGATGATGTGAGAGGCCCACTCTTCGTTTGAGCTACAGACCGCAACCCGGCTGTCCGGCTAGCAAGAGCAAAAGCCCGAGGCATCCCACACGAAAAACAGGGAGGAGACGCGACAGATCAGGCGTCCCGGCCTCGCAACTAGCTCAAACCAATCCAGCTGCTAAACCGCCAGTACCGTGCGTAATGTACTGTCAGCTCCCTTCGATTCTGGCTGCAGACCGCAACCCGGCTGCCTGGCAAGGACGCAGTGAAAACAGCAGAACGCACGAGAAGGCGACTAAGTGTCTAGAAAGGAGCAAGCCAGTTTTTGAAAAAAAAACACAAGCCGTTTTCCTGCTACGATTTGACAGACTAACCTATTAACCTGTGAAGATGTATGTGTATGCATATGTGCATTCTTGTCCGACTACCTAGAGTCGGAATTCAGGAGAAGGAAAGAAGATTCGAAGTCCTTGCCTTCATCAAGCGCTCCGAATCTCGGGGGCTACACCCACTGGGTGCGCTCGCGTGCCCCCATTGGAATCTTGTAGTTCCTGACCGGCTAAGGGCGTTTAGCCGACCGTTCGGAGCCCAGGTGAGGGCAAGGGCGGGAGCAAGGAAAGATACGGAAGATTTGAAGCACCTGGCTGCGCCAGCTACTCCGAATCTCGGGGGCTACACCCAGTGGGTGCGCTCGCACGCCCCCACTGGAATGTTAGTTCCCCCGGCAGAAGGCGTTCAGCCGACGAAAGCGGCCGACTGGGACGTGGCCAGTCGGATAAAGTTAGAAGACTTGGCAGAAATAAGAAAGATTCGAAGCACCTGGCTGCGCCAGCTACTCCGAACCTCGGGGGCTACACCCAGTGGGTGCGCTAGCACGCCCCCACTGGAGGTGTAGGTCGCCCGGATAAAGGTGTGCAGCCGGACGGAGTTAGTCGAGCAAAATACGCAAAAGGAAAGCTCAACGCACAAGGAAGATTCAAGAATTTCAACAATAATAAACAAAAAGGAGACGAAGCTCCCATAAGTTACCCGGCATCACAGATAGCCGGTACAAACGGACAAGGTTCACGAACATATAAGACAAGACAAATACACCCGGCATCCCAGGGCAATAACTAGACGGCATGACCCTTGCCGTGCGAGGGACCCTGGCCGGCAGAAGCTTCAGGAGGCGGAGGGGGCGTGAAGCTTGATCCGGTTCCTGCGCCTACGGGTGGCGGCACCGAGCCCTCCGCATCAGGAGTGCCGATGGACTCCGAGTCGGTAAGCACCTCGTCAGGATCCACATAATCGGCGATCTTGATGGCAGACCTGTGGAGTTCCAGATGGGCTTGGCGGATGGCGGCAAGGTCGGCTCCGGCACGGAAGCCACCGTCGATCTGCTAGACGCGGGCGTCCTTGTACCAAGAGAGCATGAGGGCCAGAGCCATCTCCGCTCCGGCCCGTGCCACCAAGTCCCGCAGCCGATCCACCACAGTCGGCACCTCTCCCACCTTCGCCGCCAGCTGCGCCATCGTCTCCGGAACCGGAGCCTCCGGCACATGAAGGAGAAGACATCCCACGCCGCCTGACGAAGCTTCACAGCTTCCTCGCCAAGAAGGACGACGAGCTCTTGAGCCGTCGGCTGCGCTCCCGGCCAGTTCTCCTGCAGCCGGTTGTAGGCCAGCAGGTCTATGCCGGGGTAAAAAGCTGTCAGAAAAGAGGAGTCAGATCCGGCTACCGGATCCGGAAAGAAAGGAGGACGGAAGAAAGAACTCACCCTTGGCAGTGTGGCCAACCTGCATCAGCTCCTCTACCAGCGCCTTCTCCTTGACCACTAGCCGTTTTATCTCCTTCTCTTGGTCCTTGTTCTGGGCCTCGAGAAGGGAGAAGGCTTCGGCCCAGCTAGCGAGCGAGGCATCGCGCTCCTTGACGGTGGCCTCCAAACCTCTACCCGCGCGAGCCAATCCTTGTTCTGCAGCCGCAGAGTGGAGTTGGACTTGCTCAGCCGGTCGTTCGCTTTCTTCAAGCGATCGATCTCGCGCTGAGCGCACACGAGGATGGCTGCAACGAAACCGGCTATAAGTTAAAAAAAGAGCAAGACAGATAAAGCGAACTTACTCTGGGAGGTCCCGTTGGCGGCAACAAGCTTCTACTCCAGGGTCCGGTTCCCGCTGGCTGTGGCCTCAAGTAGCCGGATCTCCTTCACTGCCAGCTCGAGCGTGGCGGCAAGGTCCGACAGCGAAGCGACAGAGGAAGCGTCGTTGTTCATGGCGTTGACGGCCAAGGACTCCTTCTCCGCGACCACCACCGTTCGCCACTCCTCGTCGGAGTTGTTGTCGCCAACAACGACGAGCTCCTTGCCGGCAGCCCCCCGCGCGCCCGTCGAGGAGCCTTCTGGCTGGGAGAGATCCGCTTCCGGCTGGGGACCCTCCGGCTGGAAGGAGGCAGCCGGCTCAGCTCGAGGGGGAGGCGGAGGTTGCGCCTCAGAAGAAGGAGAGGCGCCGGTTGGCTCAGTCGGGGCGCGGGGTGGCGACCCGGTTGGCGCCCGGGCCAGGCTCGCAGCTCCAAAAGAAACCAATGCGCTAAAGAGAAGAAGGAAAAGGCAAAAGCAAAATAAGCCAATGTCAGAAAAACAAGAAGGAGGACAAATAGGCAGAAAGCACCGAAAGATAGAGGGGGAGAAGAAAAACGTACCCCAACACGACCGGGGGCGGCCCTTTCTTCCGGCCAAGGCGGCTCAGCGGCAGGGTGCCGGACCGGCTCCTCCACCGCAGGCCGGCGGGAGCCGGAACGGCTGGAGCCGCTCCCACATGCTTTGCCGTCCATCGCAGAGTGCGTCACCGGCTCCGCGGTCGGCCCGGCCTCCTCCTCGTGCACCTTCACGTGCGGGTCGGTGGCCGGCTCGTCGTTCCGGCTAGGGAAGGCGTCGCCATCCCTATTCGATTCCTCACCGGACCGCCGAGCGCGCGGCTCGGGCAAGTCTGGCGTAAATGCCTCGAGGGGAGCCTCGCCCTCCTCGTGAAGGATGCAGGCGAAGATCTGCCGAATGCAAGAAGTCAATCAGATAGAACAAGGAAATAACACAGAAAGAATAAGCAAAATTTCCGGCTACAAGGACTTACCCGAGGCACGCGGTTCTCCCGGCTGTAGGGTGCCAGACTGAACTTCCAGTTCTCCGGCAGCCGCTCCTTGTTGATCGTCCACAACCACTCCTTAAAATTGTGGTAGCGGGGATCGCGGCGCGATAGCCGGGTCGGGTCCAGCCGGCCGGAGTAGTAGCACATCTTGTGCGCCCGCTGCTACATCGGCATCATCAGCCAGGACATCCAGCTAAGAGTGATGTCCCGACTGGTTAGCTGGCAGGTGACGAGGGAGCGCATGCGTGCCAACATCGTGTCCGTCTCCGCCTTGTTGCCGTGGATCTTCAGGTCCCAGTTCTGCCGGCTGGACTCGACGTCTTGGAAGGCCGGAAGGTTTATCCGGTCGACGTTGGTGACGTTCTTGACGTAGAAGTACGAATGCTGCCACAGCCGTACCGTGTCCTCGAGAAAGAACTTCGGGTAGCCGGATTGGGTACGGGAGTATATGGAGGCGTCACCGCAGACGGCTAGCGGCCCCTTCGTGTACTGCACCTACGGCCAAACTCGGAAGAGCTGGCAGAAGAGCCCGAGATTCCGCTTGATCCCGAGATAACTCTCGCAGAACGCCATGAAGTGCGCCAGCGTTCCGATTGTGTTGGCGCCGAGGTGGTGGAGGCGGAGGTCGAAGAAGGCCAGGAATGTGAGGAAGAATGGGTGCAGCGGCAGCGCGAACCCATGCGCCAGGTGTGAAAGGAAGATGACGCGCTCCCCCTCCGCCGGATGCGGCAACACCTCCCCCACCGACGCCAACCGCACCGCCACCTCCTCCGCCGGGGGGAGGACGCGGGTCGCGCGGTACTTCGCGATTTGGTCTTCGGAGACAGAGGAGCCGCACCAGGCCCCGTGGTCGGCGGCCATTTCCGGCTGGTGGAGAGGAGCGGCAACGGAAGAGTGGCGGTGGCCCGTAGCGTCGACGACAGCGAGCGGGTGGCGCAGAGGGCAAGAGCGCAGGAGCAAGAGCACGCGAGGGAGAAGGAGACTGCAGTGGGGGAGCGAAGGAAAAGAACTGCCTCACCCACGGCGTCCCTTTAAAGGACCGGAAGGGCAACCATCGACGGGGCCACGTGGCGCGCATCCGGGCAACCCACACCCCAACCGCCGCCTAGATCCCGTGTGCTAGGGCAGGATGCGCAGAAGATCCTGGAGCGAGAACCGAAGCGCCGGACAGCAGTTTCCCGAGGCGACGTGTGACGGGACGTTATGCTTCCCGCCTCAGAGCAATGATGGCGCGTGCGCGCGTGGCCGGCGTCAGCGCTGACGTCATGGGTAGCGCAACCGCCAGGCTCAGCCGGATGATGATTCAAAAAACAAGAAGGAGCACGCGCACATTTCGCCAAAGGGCGGAATCCACACGCTCTCGGGGGCTAGTGCCATGGGGATGATCCCCAGGTACCCCATCCGGATAAGAAACAGGACAGTCGGATTGCGTCCGGCTGACCAGACGCAGCCGGACAGGACAGGACGGGCCGGCTATCACCCAGTAGCCAGATCAGCAAGAGACAGCCGGATACGACGACGTAGCCGGACCCAATCAGTGAGACAGGACGACGTGCGTATCAGTGCACGGTACGCCCTGTACGATGACAAGACGGGCAACCACCTGCCCATATCGAAGACTTTGCGTGGGTGACGCTGGAACAGTGGCCTGTGCTAACGACGGGCTCGCACGGCCTCCACTGTACCTACGACAGCCATACCGCTCATACTCCGATAAGACAAGCCATACTGGATACTGTAGATGACTAGTCGGCTGGGACCCTCCTGTGGGGCCCGCCAGTCAGACTAGCCAGTGAGACCTTTGCCTCTCTGCCTATATAAGGAGAGGCAAGGCCTCAGTAGAAAGGGGGGTTCTCAGTGCATTTAAGGCAATAGCTAAAGAACACAGCTCAAGGAGCACTTGTAGTTCGTATATCCCACATAGTCAGATCGGGCAGGAGTAGGGGCTTTACCTCACCACGAGGGCCCTGAACCTGGGTACTTCTTGTGTCCCGCCATGCTTGCTTGTATCTAATCTCGCCTGCGGACGCCGTCAATAGCTTCCCTGCCAGTCCCCACACCTCTATCTAACCTCCTTAGGTACTGCCGTTCCCAATACAACGACACCACTTGTATTTCACTATCTCTTCGCCGAACTACTGCACCTATACACCTGAAAAGTGTATTGGGTGTGCTGGGGACACAAGAGACTTCTTGTATCTTGATTGCAGGGTTGCTTGAGAGGGATACCTTTGACCACTTCCTCCTTGAGTTCGATAAACCGTGGGTGATCCACTTAAGGGAAACTTGTTGCTGTTCTACAAACCTCTGCACTTGGAGGCCCAACATTGTCTACAAGAAAAGAAGCATGCGTAGACATTGAGCTATTTTCTGGCGCCGTTGCCGGGGAGGTAAGGTAAAAGGTACTCACATCCTCTGGATACTAAGCTATCTTCTAGTACTGTAGTTGGTGTGTGAGTGCTCGAAGTTATTTCCTTTAGATTCTGCAATTATATCTTTTTGTTTCTTGTTTTTATTTTCACTAGTTAGGCTTAATGGAAAACAACAACAAAATTAGAGAGCTTTATAGTATTTATCTTGAGTTAGGACATGAAGTGTTTGAAGAGAAAATTAAAAACCTATGGAACTTTATTTGCATGCTAATAGCAATGTTATTAGTATGAATTCTTTGAACACCATTATTGCTAATGCTATGGAAAAGTCTAAGCTTGGGGAAGCTGGTTTTGATGAGCATGATATTTTTAGTCCCCCAAGCACGGAGGAGAAAATTTACTTTGATGATACTATGCCTCCAATATATGATGATTACAATGATGAATATGATATTTTTAGTACACCTACTATTGAGGAGAAAATTAATTATGATTACAATATGCCTCCTATATTTGATGATTATGGTGATGAGAATAATAATAATGGCTATTTTGTTGAATTTTCTCCCACTATAATTAATAAGAATAACTATGCTCATGTGGAAAGTAATAATGATTATATGCATGTGGCTCATGATAAGAATGTTTTATGTGATAGTTATATTGTTAATTTTATTCCTGATGCTACTGAAAGTTATTATGAGAGAGGGAAACATGGTTTTGTGTATCTCAACAATATTAAGTTTCCCCTCTTTATGTTGAAAATTTTAAAGTTGCACTTGTTTTCCTTTCCTATGCTTTTTGCTTTGTGCTTTCATGACTTGTTTCTTTACAAGATTATTTTTCATAGAAAGTGGGTTAGACTTAAATTTGTTCAATATCTGCTTCTTGACGCTCTTTTTTACTTCAATTCATATTTCTTATGTGAGCATCATTGAAATTATCATGCCTAGCTCAAAGACGTTAAAGAAAAGCACTTATTGGGAGATAACCCAAATTTCGGTAGGAATCTTTTGTTGAGTCTTGGAAGTTATTGTTTCAGTAATAACCTCTCCTTATCATTTTTGTGTGGTTTTTGTGCCAAGAGTAACCTTTAATGAGAGAGAAGTAAGACTTGGGAAAGTTGTTGTCCCGAAACAGATTTGTGTGCTTCACTGTAAAAATTCGTGAAACATCTCTGTACGTCGGATTGAGCTGTTATTTTTGTGCTGCTGCCCCAAGTTATTACCTAACTTTTGTTAGTTCAACACTTTTCGATTTGAGGAACATAAGGTCTTCGGAAAAAATGGTTTTTACCTGTTGGTTTGTTTTGACAGATTTCTGCCATTATTTGCATTTGCCTCTTAATCTCTTTCTCTTTGAGTTCTCTTTGATCATTTCAACTTTTTAAAGGAAGTGATATAGTATCTTGTGTTTTAATGCAAGTTTTACTTGTGTTGAAACTGAACTAAAAGACTTATTATATTGAATACACTAATGTTGCTAATGAAGATTGTGTGAAATTTTGTATGAAGGAAATTTTAAGGTGTAGGGAAAGAATGATGTAATGAGATGAAGAATGGAAAAAATCTCAAGCTTGGGGATGCCACCCCAAGAAATATTCAAGAGGTATAAGCGTCAATGCTTGGGGATGCCCAAGGCATCCCCTTCTTCATCAATAAAAATCTCAGGTCTTTCTAGACACTTCGTTTTTATTGTTTCATGCACAGTTGTGTTGTCCTTGGAGCGTCTTTGTTTTTTTTAGTTTCTTTTGCTTGTTTTGCTGCAATAAGTTGGTTGGATCCCAACACTTCTTTTAGAGATAGACACACTCTGCTTTCATTGTTTAGAACACTCTAGTTTTCATTCTTATTGTTTTGTGAGTGTTCTCTTTTGCTAGCACTGGGTTTAGCCTTTTGTGCTTTCAGCTTAGAACTTTTTAGTTCTTCTTTGTGTATTTGTGAGACAAGCCCACTGATCTTTATTTATTATTATCTTTTTGATTTGTTTGAAATAAGTCGATTGGTGTTGGAAGAGAGTAGAAAGCTTCATGCTTTAGTGGTACAAAAGGGAGCTTGTTTTGACTGTGGCTTAGACTTTATCATGTCATGCTAGATGTTGCTTTGACCTTATGCTTAGTGATTATTGCTGTAGCATGACTTGTTCCAAACAATTGATATTGCTTAATGTGCCTTGAAATAATCATGTGTTGTTTTAGCATACAAAGGCATAATATTGTGGTATTCTCCTTTGATGGTTTATTTGGGTTGACTTGGCACATGCTCACACCATGTTATGACTATGAACCAGTCACCTTAGCCTCTATGATCATTTAGTTTTTGACTTGTGGTACCACTTTATGCTTTGATTGATAATGTTTTATCGATCTGCATGATTATGGCCATTATTGCTCTCTTAGTTGGTCTCTCCCAATCGTTTGCTAGCCTCCAGCTCCTAAGAAACCAAGTTATTCCAAAGAGTCCACTATAAATTCCTATGCATGGTGTGTTACACCATTCCAAGTATATTCTTGTTTTATCTATCTTCCAAATTAAACTTGTTATGTGAAAATTAGTGAGTAAAGCTCTCACAAACTTTATGGCACACTTTACTTTTCTTGCCCCTAATAAACTTGAACCATTGTGTCATCTATGTTGTATATGCTTGCACTTATACATTGGGATTAGCAGAACCATGCTATCATGGGGGACGCTTTCAACATTACACTTTTGTTTATCATGCTCTTTTGTTTATGGATCTCGTCGGTGTGAAATGAAAGGGGAGCTTGTAAGTCCATGGAGTTATGTATGTGTGTTAGAGAAACACCTGGGACGCTAGTCTAAGCCATGCCTAATCATGGTGGAAACTTGCAGCATCACCATAGTGAGCAATCTATGAAGCATTCTTCTTATAAAAAAGAGATAGAGATTGAGAAAAAGAAAAAAAAAGATGAGAAAAGAGGAAAGAGAGAAAAAAGCACCATTTTCCCATGGTAAATAAGAAGATTGCTGAGATGCTCATTGTCTACTTGCCTTGTCATTTTGATTATGGGATGGCTCCTATATCATGTGCAAGGGGTACCCCGTTGGCGGTTCTCTATGATACACATTTACTTACTATGACAAGAACATACCGGTAACTAAACTTGAGTAGCATGAGGAGCGGCCCTCGTATTCAAGGGACATGAGATTGCCAACTTATACTTTGTCAAGCATATACTCCATAGTTTGTTCACTTTAACCTTAATCACTTCAAGATGCTTATGATAGGGGCAATGAGAGCTGAAAGCTAATAAGTACCATAATTTTTGGAAGCTCTTTATGAGACTTGAATCCCTGCTTCCTTCTATGAAGGCCTTTCTTTTACTTTTATGTTGAGTCTCCATCTTCTATCTTTATGCACCTATTGAGAGAGCATAGTGGCCATTCTTAGCTTAATGTGCATTGTCCTGAAACTTGTTGATTGATTCATAACTTTGATATTGCTTGTTCTTAAACTACTTGTATCTAGTCACCCTTATGAACTTTGAAGGTGTCCTATGCATTTATGTTTTTCTACTCCATGAGGGACAAGATGAATAGCACTATGCTATGTTTTCTATATGTGAAACAAACAAACGTCTTTCAATGCATTGTTATTCATGATCTTTGTTTGTATCCTTTCATGTTGAATGCATAGTTACTATGTCTTATTGTTAGAACTTCACCTTTCATGGTCATGTTTAGAGTACTTTGATCCCATCTTTCAATGCTTACAAATGGTTTGATCTTGATTGTGATGGTGCATGTCACCTCAAAAATTATTCTTTTTATCACTTACCTACTCGAGGACGAGCAGAAGTTAAGCTTGGGGATGCTTGATACGTCATAAACGTATCTATAATTTTTGATGTTCCATGCTTGTTTAGTATCTACTTTGCTTTGCTTTGTCAACACTTTGAGGTATTTTTATGTTTTCTGGGACTAACCTATTAACAAGATGCCCCAGTGCCAGTTGCATGTTTTCTTCTGTTTTTCGTTCCAAAAAAAGCCAGAAAATGAATATTCTCGGAATTGGACGGGACAAAAGACAAAGTCAATATTTCACCGAGGGGAACATGGAGCCAGAAGACGAGACGAAGAAGGGCCTCGAGGGGGCCACACCCCCTGGCCGCGTGGCCTGGCCTGGCTCGCTCCTGGGGGGTGAAGCCGCCTCGGGCACCCCCTCGGCCTCCCCTTTCGCCTATAAGAAGCCTCCGATGCAGAAACTCTAAAGCATCCGGGAGAAAGCCATGAAAACTTCCACAACACCGCCACCACCGAAGAGGAGATTTGGGGGACAGAAGTCTCTATTCCGGCACCCTGCTGGGACAGGGAAGTGCCCCCAGAGCCATCTCCATCAACTCTACCACCATCTCCATCGCTGTTGCTGACTCCCATGATGAGGAGGGAGTAGTTCTTCCTCCAGGCTAAGGCTCTACCGGTCGCTATGTGTTCATCTCTCTCTCTCTATGCGTGATCTTATTGAGATCATGAGCTTTGTAATCTATAGATCTATTCTACTACTCAAGTGCTTTAATGAATCTCTTCTTATCCCCACGTGTGTGAAGTTGACAGTGTGCACACTGTGTGGCACTTTAGCTAAGGTTACATAAATACTTGTCATGAGTATAATTTGAGTTGGATGTCTCTATAGATTGTGGTGTTTGTTGGAACCATCTAGTGCTCAAGGTGATAGTGAGGGGTTATCCAGATGGGGAAAGCGAACTTTGAGGTGTCCTGTTATAGCCCTACCATGGATTAGAGTTATCCAACCGGAGAGTAGTTTAGAGTAGTATCATAAAGAGAAGATATTTATATGAGAGTGTTCACTAGTGAAAGTATGATCCCTAGGCCTTGTTTCTAAGCATTGAAACACCGTTTGCAACTAGATCTGTTACATGTTTGCTTGCTTCCATCTTTATTTCAGATTGCCTTTAGTCTCTTCCTACCCTTCAAGCTCTTTTCAGGTGCCGTTAACACTTATAATTACCCATACCACTTGTATTTCACTATCTCTTCACCGAACTAGTGCACCTATACACCTGACAAGTGTATTGGGTGTGTTGGGGACACAAGAGACTTCTTGTATCTTGATTGCAGGGTTGCTTGAGAGGGACACCTTTGACCACTTCCTCCCTGAGTTCGATAAACATTGGGTGATCCACTTAAGGGAAACTTGCTGCTGTTCTACAAACCTCTACACTTGGAGGCCCAACACTGTCTACAAGAATAGAAGCGTGCGTAGACATCAAGCTATTTTCTGGCGCCGTTGCTGGGGAGGTAAGGTCAAAGGTACTCACATACTCTTGCTACTAACCTATCTTGTAGTACTATAGTTGGTGTGTAAGTGCTCGAAGTTATTTCCTTTAGATTCTGCAATTATATCTTTTTGTTTCTTGTTTTTATTTTCACTAGTTAGGCTTAATGGAAAACAACAACAAAATTAGAGAGCTTTATAGTATTTATCTTGAGTTAGGACATGAAGTGTTTGAAGAGAAAATTAAAAATCTATGGAACTTTATTTGCATGCTAATAGCTCATTGTCTGAGATGCTCATTGTCTGCTTGCCTTGTCATTTTGATTATGGGATAGCTCCTGTATCATGTGCAAGGGGTACCCCATTGGCGGTTCTCTATGATACACATGTACTTACTATCACAAGAACTTACCGGTAACTAAACTTGAGTAGCATGAGGAGCGTCCCTCGTATTCAAGGGACATGAGATTGCCAAATTATACTTTGTCAAGCATATACTCCATAGTTTGTTCACTTTAACCTTAATCACTTCAAGATGCTTATGATAGGGGCAATGAGAGCTGATAGCTAATAAGTACCATAATTTTTGGAAGCTCTTTATGTGACTTGAATCCCTGCTTCCTTCTATGAAGGCCTTTCTATTAATTTTATGTTGAGTCTCCATCTTCTATCTTTATGCACCTATTGAGAGAGCATAGTGGCCATTCTTAGTTTAATGTGCGTTGTCCCAAAACTTGTTGATTGATTCATAACTTTGATATTTCTTGTTCTTAAACTACTTGTATCTAGTCACCCTTATGAACTTTGAAGGTGTCCTATGCATTTATGTTTTGCTACTCCATGAGGGACAAGCTGAATGCCACTATGCTATGTTTTCTATATGTGAAACAAACAAACGTCTTTCAATGCATTGTTATTCATGATCTTTGTTTGTATCCTTTCATGTTGTATGCATATTCACTATGTCTTATTGTTAGAACTTCATATTTCATGCTCATGTTTAGAGTACTTTGATCCCAGCTTTCAATGCTTGCAAATGGTTTGATCTTGATTGTGATGGTGCATGTCACCTCAAAAATTATTCTTTTTGTCACTTACCTAGTCGAGGACGAGCAGGAGTTAAGCTTGGGGATGCTTGATACGTTGTAAACGTATCTATAATTTTTGATGTTCCATGCTTGTTTAGTATCTACTTTGCTTTGCTTTGTCAACACTTTGAGGTATTTTTATGTTTTCTGGGACTAACCTATTAACAAGATGCCATAGTGCTAGTTGCCTGTTTTCTTCTGTTTTTGGTTCCAGAAAAGCCAGAAAATGAATATTCTCGGAATTGGACAGGACAAAAGCCAAAGTCAATATTTCACCGAGGGGAACACGAAGCGAGAAGATGAGATAGAGAAGGGCCTCGAGGGGGCCACACCCCCTGGCCGCGCGGCCTGGCCTAGCCGCACCTGGGGGGTGTAGCCGCCTCGGGCACCCCCTCGGCCTCCCCTTTCGCCTATAAGAAGCCTCCGATGCAGAAACCCTAAAGCATCTGGGAGAAAGCCACGAAAACCTCCACAGCGCCACCGCCACCGAAGAGAAGATTGAGGGGACAGAAGTCTCTGTTCCAGCACCCTCCCGGGACGAGGAAGTGCCCCCGGAGCCATCTCCATCGACTCCACCACCATCTCCATCACCGTTTCTAACTCCCATGATGAGGAGGGAGTAGTTCTTCCTCGAGGCTAAGGGCTCTACCGGTAGCTATGTGCTCATCTCTCTCTATGCGTGATCTTATTGCGATCATGAGCTTTGTAGTCTATAGATCTATTCTGCTACTCAAGTGCTTCAATGAATCTCTTTATCCCCACGTGTGAGAAGTTGACAGTGTGCACACCGTGTGGCACTTTGGCTAAGGTTACATAAATACTCGTCATGAGTATAATTTGAGTTAGATGTCTCTATGAGATTGTGGTGTTTGTTGGAACCATCTAGCGCTCAAGGTGATAGTGAGGGGTTATCTAGATGGGGAAAGCGAACTTTGAGGTGTGTTGTTATAGTCCTACCGTGGATTAGAGTTATCCAACCGGAGAGTAGTTCAGAGTAGTATCATAAAGAGAAGATATTTATATGTGAGTGTTCACTAGTGAAAGTATGATCCCTAGGCCTTCTTTCTAAGCATTGAAAAAACGTTTGCAACTAGATTTGTTACATGTTTGCTTGCTTCCATCTTTATTTCAGATTGCCTTTAGTCTCTTCCTACCCATCAAGCTCTTTTCTATCACCGTTACCACTTATAATTACCCATACCACTTGTATTTCACTACCTCTTTGCCGAACTAGTGCACCTATACACCTGACAAGTGTATTGGGTTTGTTGGGTACACAAGAGACTTCTTGTATCTTGATTGCAGGGTTTCTTGATAGGGATACCTTTAACCACTTCCTCCCTAAGTTCGATAAACTTTGGGTGATCCACTTAAGGGAAACTTGCTGCTGTTCTACAAACCTCTGCACTTGGAGGCCCAACACTTTCTACAAGAATAGAAGCGTGCGTAGACATCACACCTTGAGCTGGCTTTTTAACCCTTTTGAGGAGTGGCTCTGGACCATTGGGGCTGGCTCACCGGAAGTACCGCCCCCACCGGTTGTACCGGTGGTGTCGCGGGGACAGAAAACTGCTTGGTTTGAAGGGGCCTATTTAAGGCACCCTTCTTCCTCCTCTCATGTGACCTCTTCGTTTTCTCTCTCCTCCATTAATACAAGAGCTTCAACTGCCTAGATCTCTCTCCCTAGCCACTCAAACCTCTTGATATTTTGAGGAGTGGGAGAGGAGACCTTAAATCTACACTTCCACCAAAGGAATCGTGATTTCCCCCACCCATCCATAGTGGATCTTGTTACTCTTGGGTTCTTGGAACCCTAGACGGTGTAGGGCATCCTTGGAACTGGGGCAATTGTTGTGAAGATCCGTGGTGTCGTTGAGGGCCTCCAATTGAGTTGTGGAGTCTCCCCTCAACCTTGTTGTAAAGGTTTCGGTTGGCGCCTTGAAGGTCACCGGTTAGTGGATTGTGAGGCCGCCTTTGTGGTGGTGCTCACCGAACAAGAAGGTGAGGCCTTTGTGGCGCTCGGGTGACCTTGTGTGGCCCCGACACCTTACCAACATAGACGTAGCTTCCTTGGAAGTGAACTACGGGAATTACATCTCTATGTCCCCTCGCTGATTTACTCGTTCCTCTCCTTTACTACTTGCAATTACCGAATTGTTTACTTGTTGTATCGTTTGCCATATAGGTTGGTCATCTAGTTGCATCTCTAGAGAACTTAATTTTGTGCAAAGCCAAAAATTGTAAGAAAAGACTAAAAATTGGTAGTCTCCTATTCACCCCCCTCTAGTCGACCAAAGTTGGACCTTTCAACCAGAACTAGCCCGGTACATCAAACGGTACTACCAGCGACAAAAGTGTCCTAGCGGTACTTACGGTGAAGCAGCGGTATTTTCGGTCAAGGAAACTCCAAAACCAAAACTGGGATAACTTTTTCATCCGAAATCCAAAAGATATGAAACCAATTTTTTTGGAAAGATAACGACGAGCAGAATCCAAGGTGTGGAGATACCTCACAAGGTGTGGAGCCAGAAAGCTCGCAAGATCAAAAATGCAATAAGATATTCAAGGGAAATCCGTTTTTGATGAACTAGAGATTGTTATGAAGATAACCACAAGCTCTAGATCCTCTCACGGACAATATATAAACAACAAACAAGAAATATTATTGTATGTATGCAAAGTTTTGAGATCTCCCAAAGAAACGAACGAGCTACTCACTCAAGAGACCCTCTTGATAGTATGGGTATCTATCCTAAACCCGATCTCCCAACAACTACGCGAGACCGGTAAAATAGAAAACCTATCAAGATCATACCTTTGCCTTAAGCATCCCACTTGAGCTTGATGTACATTATCTTGTATTCTTAAAGATGGAACACCTTTATTGATTGCATTTGCTCGCACTCTCTTGATGAAGACTTGCAAATTGATCCCCAAACTCCATGGGGAAACCTTTTCTTTGAACTTGTATTCATCACTCCATGATCATCAAGGCTGGCAAGCTTCAAGCATGTGAACTTCTAGAGATGACACATCTTGAGCTTGCAGTTAATTTCTTCTACCTCCGTTAGAATGATTTCTTGAAGATAACCATGAGGAACTCCATCTTCTTTTTCAAGACACACTTGATATTCGTCTTATTCTTCTAAATGATTCCAATAGGAACAACGCCTTGGACATTGCTTCTTCATTTTCAACCTTGAAACCAACACATGGACCAAACGATGCCAATGGACAAATCCTACAAGTGAAACTTAATTCAAATATTAGTCCATAGAGGTTGTCATTAATTACCAAAACCACACATGGGGCACACATGCACTTTCAAAGGCGAAGTGGCGAACCTTGATGATGAGGTGTACGGTGAGGAGACAAACATTGTTCGTGAGGTGGACAAAGAGGTAGCAGACCTTAATGCGGAGGTTCACAGATAGGGGGAAGACCTTGTTGGTGAGGTGGCAGACCTTGCCAGTGAGGCTGACGGCGAGACGACTGATGGTGAGTAGGCATATCTGTGAGATCGATGGCATGGTTTGAAACCGGGAAGGTGAGGATGTGCTAGGGTTTGGGCTAGGGTGATGACTAGATAACAACTAGATAAACGAAAGACAATGAGGGTTCGAGGCTACGATGGGAGGCGGTGAGGGCGAGGGGAGGAGATTTGGATCTATCCCCTTTCGATTAGGGAATAAAGGATGGTTTTGAATACATTATGTGAATGCCGTCTGCGCGAATGGTTTGGTCACTATGCGGGAGGGTTGAATGGTAAAACCAACACGCGAAATTTCATTTGGCTCTATGGCATGAGAATTTGCGTGCCCAACCGCGAAATTTTGGATTGTGGGACTCATACTATTACTATTAGAGTGGAGTTCAAACTTTCTTGGTTTCAAAATTTTCACTTCTTTCCCAAACATCCAAAGGGAAGGTTATTCAAAAGATAGTGGTGCACAGGGGATTGTTTATACAGTATGCAGTATGTCCCATCGCATTCGATGCACTCCATTATGATCTGGCCAGCTTTACCACTACTCCATAGTACTCCATTCTTGTTCCATTTCACACCCTGCGACGAGGAAGCCACCAAGCACAAATGCAGCACGCTGGTTCGAAAGTAGTAAAATACGGGTAGTACGAAGGGTATGGCTCATCCGCTTGCTCGAGAAGGACCTGGACCTGGATGCTTTTCATTGCTTCATTTTAGGGCCCTTTGTGCTAAATGTATGGACCTCTATGTAATTTTCTATTTTTTAAGGTCTTTGATGTAAATTGTACTCCCACCGACCTTCTCAAATTTTAACTAAGAGTAAGCATGATAGATTGCTCTTAAAATTTTCCAAAAATATTTTGAAGCTAAGCAGGAATTCGGTACATCGAAAACCACCGAAAGTTCTAAAAAAATCATGTTCCTTCTATGCATCCACATCCCGACAAAGTTGACATGGTTTTATAGAATTTCAAATAAAGAATAAAAAGTATAATTTTTTGTGGCATCATGTTACGTGTATCTATAAACATGTGTTATAAAAAGTATAATACAAACATTATTATTTATTATTTGGTTTCAATAATAGGTTATGTTGATGATCCCATATCCAAAATTTGCATGCCACCAAATTTGGCCATATTTTAAAAACAAAGGAAGAGGAAGTAGTATGAAGAGTATGGCTCGATCAGCTTCTCTCTCGAGAAGGAGCCAAACTTGACTGTTCTCCGTGCTTAATTTTAGAGTGCTTCATGCTAAATGTATGGATGTCGATGTAATTTTACCTTTTATTAGGTTCTTGATGTAAAATGTAATCCCACGTACGTGTAAAAGTCGAACCTAAAAGAAAGTGGTAAAATTTCAACGTATTTAAGATTATTAGTTGTCAATGAGTAAGAACATTCTTGCATTCAAGTCGAACGACCACGGTCATGGCCATATCCACATCATACTTTATGCTAATGATTCATGATCCCATATCCAATAATTTTCATTCCGCCAAATCTGGCCATATTTTGAAACAAAAAAAGAGGAAGCAGTATGAAAAGTATGGATCGATCAGCTTCTCTCTCGAGAAGGAGACAAACCTGACTGTTTTTCTTGCTTCTATTTATGGTGTTTCATGGTAAATGTATGGATGTCGATGTATTTTTTAGCTTTTTATGTCCTTGATGTAAAATGTACCCCCACCCCTATGTTAAATTCGACCCTAAAAGCAAGTGGTAACATTTAAACGTATTTAAGTTTATTAGTTGTCGATTAGTATGAACATTCTTGCATTTCAAACCGAACGACCAAGGTCATCGCCATATGTACATCATAATTTATGCTGATGATGATCACATATCCAAGAATTTCATACCGCCAAAATTGGCCATATTTTGAAAAGCAATGAAGAGGAAGTACTATGAAGAGTACGGATCGATCAGTTGCTTTCTCAAGAAGGAGCCGAACCTGACTATTTTATTTGCTTAATTTTAGGGTACTTCGTGCTAAATGTAGGACCTCGATGTAATTTCCTCCCTTTTTAGGTCCTTGATGTAAATTGTACTCCCACCATCCGTGTAAAATTCAAACCTAAAAGTTAGTGGTAAAATTTAAACGAATTTATTAAGGTTAGTTGTGAATGAGTATAAACAATCTTGGATTTCAAGTCGAACGACTAAGGTCATAGCCATATCTACATCATACTTTATGCTGATGATTCATGATCCCATATCCAAGAATTTGCATGCCACCAAATTTGGCCTTATTTTCAAAACAAACAAAGAGGAAGTAGTATAAAGAGTATGGCTCGATCAGCTTCTCTCTCGATGTAATTTTACCTTTTTAGGTCCTTGGTGTAAAATGTACTCCCACCACCATCCATGAAAAATTCGAACCTAAAAGTAAGCGCGATAGTTTGCTCTTAAAATTTTCAAAAAATATTTTGAAGCTAACCAGGAATTCAGTACATCGAAAACCACCGAAAGTTCTGAAAAATTCATGTTCTTGCTATGCATCCACATCCCAACAAAGTTGATACGGTTTTGAAAACATTCAAATAAAGAATAGAAAGTATAATATTTTTTGCGTGGCATCCTGTTACGTGTATCTAGAAACACGTGTTATAAAAAGTATAATACACATTATTAATTGATCTTTGGTTTTGATAAGCTTAGTTGTCAATGAGTATGAACATTCTCTGATTTTGAGCCGAACGACCGATTAGGTCATGGTCATCTCTACATCATAGTTCATAATAATGTTCCCATATTTGGTAGCTGGGTGCATCTTGCCATGGTAAACAATGCTAGGGGTGGTAGTTTCGAACTAGCTTTAAGAAAAGCAAGTTCAAATTTCCGAGTGTATCTTTAGGGTCCGTGTTGTAAAAGTGTGAGTCCGAAATGTATTTTGGTTTTCTTTCTGGACCGCTGTGTAAATTTTATGCCAACCATTGGATTTTAATGCACACCTTTTGTTACTTCTGGGTAGATTCCTTGTTAGAAAGAAAAAGGAAAGTTCTCGGTGACCGGAATTATTTTGCTATAAAGCAAGCACGAATATTTTGGCTCGATCAACCGCTTTCTAGAGAAGAAGCCGAACTCGACTTTTTTACCTACTTAATTTTAGGGTGCTTCGTGCTAAATGTATGGACCTCGATGTTATTTTCCCCCTTTTGAGGTCCTTGATGTAAAATTTACTCACACCGTCCGTGTAAAATTCGAACCTAAAAGTAACTGGTAAAATTTAAACAATTTTAAGCTTAGTTGCCAATGAGTATGAATATTCTTGGATTTCAAGTCGAACGGCCAAGGTCAAGGACATATCTACATCATACTTTATGCTGATGATGATCCCATATCCAAGAATTAGCATGTCGTCTAATTAATTTTGCCATATTTTGAAAACAAACGAAGAGGAAGTTGTATGAAGAGTATAGCTCGATCAGCTGCTCTCTCGAGAATGAGAGACAAACCCGATTGTTTTCCTTGCTTAATTTTAGGGTGCTTCATGCTAAATGTATGGACCGCTATATAAATTTCTATTTTTAGGTCCTTGATGTAAAATATATTCCCACTATCTAAGTAAGTGGTAAAATTTAAACAAATTTTGGCTTAGTTGTCAATGAGTATGAAGATTCTTCGCCTTTTCAAGCCGAACGACGAAGGTCATGTGGCCATATCTACATCGTACTTTATGCTGATGATGATCCCATATCCAAGAATTTGCATGCTACCAATTTTGCCATATTTTGAAAACGATCAAAGTGGAAGTAGCTAGTATGAAGAGTATGGTTCAATCAACTACTCTCTCGAGAATTGAAGGAGCCGACCCGACTGGTTTCCTTACTTAATTTTAGGGTGCTTCATGCTAAATGTATGGATCTCGATGTTATTTTACCTTTTTAGGTCCTTTATGTAAAATGTACTCTCACTATCTGTGAAAATTCAAACCTAAAAGTAAGTGATAAAATTTAAACGTATTTAAGCTTAGGTTGTCAATGAGTATGAAAATTCTTGGATTTCAAGCCGAACGACCAAGGTCATGCCCATATCTACATCATACTTTATTGTGATGTTTCATGATCCCATATCCAAGAATTTGCATGCTGTCAAATTTGGCCATATTTTGAAAACAAACAAAGAGGAAGTAGTATGAAGAGTATGGCTCGATCAGATTCTCACTCGAGAAGAGGCCGATCAAACTATTTTCCTTTCTTAATTTTAGGGTGCTTCGTGCTAAATGTATGGACGTCAATGTAATTTTACATTTTTAGTTCCTTGATGTAAAATCTACTCCCACTCTCATGTAAAATTTGAGCCTAAAAGAAAGTGGTAAAATTTATACGAAATTAAGCTTAGTTTTCAATGAGTATGAACAGTCTTGGATTTAAAGCCGGAAGATAAAGGTGATGTCCATATCAAATTCATACTTTATGCTGTTGATGATCCCATATCCAAGATTTTTCATGCTACCAAATTTGGTTATATTTTGAGCACGAGTGAAGAGGAAGTAGTATGAAGAGTATGGTTCGATCAGCTGCTCTCTCGAGAAGGAGCCAACCCGACTATTTTCCTTTCCTAATTTTACGGTGCTTCGTGCAAAATGTATGGACCTCGAGGTAATTTTAGCTTTTTATGTCCTTGATGTAAAATGTAGTCCTACCATTTGTGTAAAATTCGTACCTAATAGGTAGTGGATATATTCTTGGATTTTAGGCCAAGCGACCAAGGTCATGGCCATATCTACATCATACTTTATGCTGATGATGATCCCATATCCAAGAATTTGCATGCCGCCAAATTTGGCCATATTTTGAAAATGATTGAAGAGGAAGTAGTATGAAGAGTATGGTTCGATCAGCTACTCTCTCAAGAAGGAGCCGACACAACTATTTTCCTGACTTAATTTTAGGGTGCTTCGTGCTAAATGTATGGACCTCGATGTAATTTTACCTTTTTAGGTCATTGATGTAAAATTACTCCCACCGTCCATATAAAATTCAAACCTAAAAGTAAGTTGTAAAATTTAAACGAAATTAAGCTTAGTTCTCAATGAGTATGAGAATTCTTCGATTTCAAGCCGAACGAACAAGGTCATGGCCATATATACATCATAGTTTATGTTTATGATTACGCGACATCCAAGAATTTGCATGCCGCCAATTTGGCAATATTTTGAAAACGATCAAAGAGAAAGTAGTATGAAGGGTATGGATCGATCGGCTGCTCTCTCGAGAAGGGGCCGACCCGACTATTTTCTTTGCTTAATTTTAGGGTGCTTTGTGGTAAATGTATGGACCTCGATGTAATTTTACATTTTTTGGTCCTTGATACGTTGCAAACGTATCCATAATTTTTGATGTTCCATGCTTGGTTTTATCTACTTTCTTATGTTTTGTTCCAACTTTGGAGTACTTTTTATACACTTTCTTGGACTAACCTATTAACAAGAGCCACAGTGCCAGCTGCCTGTTTTCTACTGTTTTTGGTTCCCGAAGTCAGAAAATAAATATTATCGGAAATGGAAAGTCAGTTTTTCACCTAGGGACACACGGAGCCAGAATACGAGACGGAGAGGGGCCAGAGGGCTGCCACACCACCTGGCCGCGCGGCCTATCCTACCCCGCGCCAGGGGGTGGTCTGGCCGCCTCCAGCACCCCCTCGACCGCCCCTTTCTCCTATAAGATGCCTTTGATACAGAAACCCTAAAGACTCTATCAAAATTCCACGAAAGAGTCTGTAGCCGCTGTCATCTCCATCCCTAGATCGGGAGGGATCTTAAGCTCTTCCCGGCACCCTGCCGGAGAGGGGAGTTCACCCTGGAGGCCTTCTTCATCACCATGCAAGCCTCCGGTGTGATGTGTGAGTAGTTCATACTTGGACTACGGGTCCATGTAGTAGCTAGATGGCTGGTTCTCCTCCTTGCTATCATGTTTAGATCTTGTGAGCTCCATTCATGATCAAGATCATCTATTTGTAATTCCTACATGTTGTGTTTGCGGGGATCCAATGGATATTGAGATAATATTTCAGATTGATTATTGATTCTATCATGTCTTTGTTATTTGTGATCTTGCATGCTTTCCGTTGTTAGTAGCTATCTTGGCCAAGTAGATGCTAGCAACTCCAAGAGTTAGTATTTATGCTCGATAGTGGGTTCATGCCTCTGGTAATCTGGGGATGTGACAGAAATCTCTAAGGTACTAGATGTGATGTTGCTACTAGGGAGAAAACAACAATCCTTTGTTCATCGAACAATCGTATTGTTTACTTTACACGCAGTTCATAAAGCAATAATCTGTTGCTTGCAACTTAATACTGGAGGGTGTTCGGATGATAACCTGAAGGTGGATTATTAGTCATAGATGCAGTTGGATTACGGTCTATGTATAATGTTGTAATGCCCAATCAAATCTCAAAGGACTCAAGATGAGTAGTATATGCATATTGCTTTCTCGATGTTTTTTAATTGCCCCACTGTAATTTGTTCACCCAACATGTCATCTATCTTAAGGAGAGCCACCACTAGTGAACTATGGACCCCGGTCCTTTGTTTTACCATCAATCTACAACTGTTTACTGTTTTCTGTTTACTTTCTTCCACACAATATGTTTAATCCTTTGTTTTCAGCAAAACCGGTGAGATTGACAACCTCACTGTAAGTTGGGGCCAGAGTTCTGTGGTTGTGTTGTGCAGGTTTCCAAGTTGCAGCTGGCACCGATAGTGCGCCCTGCCAAAGTTCAGCTAGCAACACCTTGGAGGTGTTTCCTTGATCCTACTGGATTGATAACCTTGGTTTCATATCTGAGGGAAAACTTGTTGTTGTGCTCATCATACCTTCCTCTTGGGGTTCCCCAACGAGCTCGATATATTTTGGGCCATCAAGCACTTTTTCTGGCACCGTTGCCGGGGAGTCAAGGACATCTTCACAAGGGGATTCCCTCATAACCAATCACTTTACTTTGTTATTTTTGTTTTTCTTAGTTTACTTTTGCTTTGTTTGCTTGTTTCTTTATCAAAAACACAAAAAAATTGTTGTACTAGTTTGCTTTCTTTATTAAAAACACAAAAAAATTATTAGTTCCTTTCTTAAGTTGCCATTATGTCTAGCATTGCTCTAGGTACTATGTCACCTGAGGAAATGATTTTCACTTTTAAACAAGGAATTGAAGAGAGTTTCAAAGAATCTTGGTCTAGAATCTCTGATCTACATGAAAAAACTGAACCTAAAATGACTCAAAGCTTGTTCCTTAGCAGTTTTTACCTTGGAATTGCTCTTTGCTATAGATATGCTTTGGATGATGTAGTAGGAGATTTCCTCCATGCAATGAGGATGATGCTTGTAATGCCATAAAGAAGTTGGTCTTTACTTAGAACTTGCCTAGCAAATCTGATTCTTCCTTCATAAACATATTTGCTAGACTGAATGCTCTTGATACCAGCACTGCTAGTTTAAAAGATTGTTATAATACACTTAGAGAGCATCATGACTATGTTCCAATAAATTCCGAACCCTCAAAATGGCTTCACACAGTAAGGATTGCTATAAATAATGAAACTTTTCATGCTCGCTGTGATATCATGTCTGAATTCTGTCTTATGCCTAAAGATATCTATGAATCATTGAATCTTTGGGGACTTTATGAAGGGGGAGAAGAAATATTTCTTGCTAATAATGCCACAATATCACCAATTGGAATAGCTGAAGGAGTGTTTATGAAGATCCTAGGGAAAATGGTTTCTACTGATTATCTTATTATTGAATGTGTAGGAAAAGGACAAATTAGACTTGTAAGATCCCTATTGAAACTCCTTGGAGCAATAATAGATGAGGAAAAGGGCACCATGCACTTTGCTTCTCCACCAAACAATCATATGTTCCCCACGGTTAAGAATAAAAGTAAGAGAGGTAAGGGCAAGAAATTTGGTTTTAATGCTTCTTCATTTGAGAATACTTGATCATTTTTCTTGCTTCTTATGCCTAACTTAAAGGCGTTAAAGAAAAGTACTTATTGGGAGATAACCCAAAAAATTTAGATGAGTCTTGGTAATAACCGCTCCTTATCCTTTTTATTTGCTTTTTGTGCCAAGAGTAACCTCTAATGAGAGAGAAGTAATGATTGGGAAAGTTGTTGTCCCGAAACAGATTTCTGTGCTTCACCGTAACAATTCGTGTAAAATATCTGTACGTCGTTTTGAGGCATGAATTTTTGTGCTTCTGCCCTAGGTTGTTATATAACTTTCGTTAGTTCAACACTTTTCAATTTGAGCAACATAAGGTCTTCGACAAAATTGGTTTTTACCTGCTGGTCTGTTTTAAGAGATTTCTGCCATTATTTGCATTTGCTTCTTGTTGGTTCCTTTTTGAGTTCTTTTGGGGAATTGAGCTTTTTGAGGGAAGTGCTACAGTAGCTTGTGTTTTAATCGAAGTTTTATTGGTTCTGGAACTGAACCTAAAGACTTATTATCTTGAGTGCACTAATGTTGCTAATAAAGATTGTGTGAAGTTTTGTATGAAGGAAAAATTTCAGGTGTATGGAAGAAATGAGTAATAAGATGAAGGATGGACTAAAGCTCAAGCTTGGGGATGCCACGCGTGTCACCCCAAGAAATATCCAAGAAGTACAAGCGTCAAAGCTTGGGGATGCCCAAGGCATCTCCTTCTTCATCAATCAAAATCCCAGGTTTCTTGCAAACACTTCATTTTTATTGTTTCATGCACAGTTGTGTTGTTCTTGGAGCGTCTTCTTTTTCATTTTCATTTGGGTTTTTCGTTTGCTTGGTTTGCTTAGTTTGCTGAATAAATTGGTTGGACCCCCTCTTTCATAATTGGTTTTCAAATAGTTTGGTTTGGATTGGAAAAGAGTAGGAAAGTTCATGTTTAAGTGGTAAAGAGAGCTTGTTTTTGACTATGGCCTATGCTTTTTCATGCCATGCTTGATATTGTTTTGGATTTATGCTTAGTATTGTTTGCTTTAGCATGAAATGTTATAAACAATTGAGATTGCTTAATGTTCCTTGGAAGAATCACGCGTTGTTTTAGCATATTAAAGCATAGTATTGTGGTATTCTCCTTTGATGCTTTATTTGGGTTGACTTAGCACATGCTCACACCATGTTATGACTATCCCAAGTCACCATAGCCTTGATGATCCTTTAGTTTTCAACTTGTAGTATCACTTTATGCTTTGATTAATGATGTTTTGACGCTCTACATGATTATGGCCATTATTGCTCTCTTAATTGGTCGCTCCCAGTCTTTTCATAGCCTCCATAACCAAGTATGAGTTCCACTCATGCATCCAACTCCTAAAACCAAGTTATTACAAAGAGTCCACCATACCTACCTATTAGCATTTGCTATTCCAAGTATATTCTTGTTTTTATCAACCTTCCGAATTAAACTTGTTATGAGAAAACTAGTGATTAAAGCTCTCACGAACTTGATGACACACTTTACTTTCTTGCACTTAATAAACTTGAACCATTGCGTCCATGTTTGTTGCATATATGCTTGCTCTTTATAAGTTGAAGTTAGCATAACCATGTATCGTGGGGAACGCTTTCAACATTGCACTTGTACCCCGTTGATATCATGTTCTTTTGCTTATGGATCCCAGCGGTGTGAAATAAAAGGGGAACTTGTAAGATCATGGAGTTTGTATTTGTGTTAGAGAAACGCCTGGGCCGCTAGCCTAATTCATGCCTAATCATGGTGGAAACTTGCAGCATAACCATAGTGAGCACTCTATGAAGCATCCTCAATAAAAACCTATGCAAATAGCAAATAAAAAGATCGTTGAGATGCTCATTGTCTGCTTGCCTTGTCATTTTGTTTATGGGATAGCTCCTGTATCATGTGCAAGAGGTACCCCGTTGGTGGTTCTCTATGATACATATGTACTTACAATGACAAGAGCTTACTTGTGACTAAAGTTGAGTAGCATGAGGTTCGGTCTTCGTAAGTAAGGGGCATGAGACTTCAGCTTATAACTTGTCAAGCATATCCTTAGTTGTGTCACTTTAACCTTAATCACCTAAAGATGCTTATGATAGGGGCAATGAGAGCTAAAAGCCAATAAGTGCCATAATTTCTGGAAGCTCTTGATGAAACTTGATTCCCTACTTCCTTCTATTAAGGCCTTTCTTTTACTTTTATGTTGAGTCTCCACCTTCTATCTTGATGCACCTACTTTGAGAGCATAGTGGCCATTCTTAGTTCTATGTGCATTGTCCCAAGACTTGTTGATTGATGCATCAATTTGATAATTCTTGTTTTAAACTATTTATATCTAGTCACTCTTATGAACTTTGAAGGTGTCCTATGCATTTATGTTTGCTACTCTATGAGGGACAAGATGAATGCCATTATGCTATGTTTTCTTTATGTGAAACAAGCAAACGTCTTGCAAAGCATTGTTATTCATGAATCATTTGTGTGTGCCTTTTCATGTTGCAACGTAGTTGCTTTGTCTTATTGTTAGAACTTTATCTTTTATGTTATGATTGAAGTACTATGATCCCAACTATCATTGTTTTACAAATACTTTTATCAAGTTTATGATGGTGCATGTCGCCTCAAAAATTATTCTTTCTTTTTATCACTTACCTACTCGATTACGAGTAGGAGTTAGGCTTGGGGATGTTAATACGTTGCTAACGTATCCATAATTTTTGATGTTCATGCTTGGTTTTATCTACTTTCTTATGTTTTGTTCAAACTTTGGAGTACTTTTTATACACTTTCTTGGAATAACCTATTAACAAGAGCCACAGTGCCAGCTGCCTGTTTTCTGCTGTTTTTGGTTCAAGGAAAGTCATAAAATGAATATTCTCAGAATTGGATGGGACAAAAGCCAAAGTCGGTTTTTCATCGAGGGACACATGGAGCCAGAATACGAGACAGAGAGGGGCCAGGGGGCCTCCCACCCACCTGGCCACATGGCCCAGCCTAGCTCGCGCCAGGGGGTGGTCTGGCCTCCTCCGGCACCCCCTCGGCCTCCCCTTTCACCTATAAGATGCCTCCGATACAAAAACCCTAGGGACCCGATCAAAATTCCACGAAAGAGTCTGTAGCCGCCGTCATATCCATCCCTAGATCGGGAGGGATCTGAAGCTCTTCCCGGCACCCTGCCAGAGAGGGGAATTAACCGTGGAGGCCTTCTTCATCACCATGCAAGCCTCCGGTGTGATGCGTGAGTAGTTCATCCTTCGACTATGGGTCCATGTAGTAGCTAGATGGCTGGTTCTCCTCCTTTTTGCTATCATGTTTAGATCTTGTGAGCTCCGTTCGTGATCAAGATCATCTATTTGTAATTCCTACATGTTATGTTTGCGGGGATCCGATGGATATTGAGATACTATTTCAGATTAATTATTGATTCTATCATGTCTTTGTTATTTGTGATCTTGCATGCTTTCCGTTGGCCAAGTAGATGCTAACAACTCTAAGAGTTAGTATTTATGCTTGATAGTGGGTTCATGCCTCTAGTAATCTGGGGAAGTGACAGAAATCTCTAAGGTATTAGATGTGTTGTTCCTACTAGGGAGAAAACGACAATCCTTTGTTCATAGAACAATCGTATTGTTTACTTTACACGCAATGCGTAATGCAAGTATCTGTTGCTTGCAACTTAATACTAGAGGGGGTTCGGATGATAACCTGTAGGTGGATTATTAGTCATAGATGTAGTTGGATTACGGTCTATGTATAATGTTGTAATGCCCAATCAAATATCAAAGGAGTCAAGATGAGTAGTATATGCATATTTCTTTCTCGATATTTGTCAATTGCCCCGCTGTAATTTGTTCACCCAACATGTCATATATCTTAAGGAGAGCCACCACTAGTGAATTATGGACCCTAATCGTTTCTTTTATCATCAATCTACAACTGTTTACTGTTTCTGTTTACTTTCTGCAAACTATTACATTCTTCCACACAATACGTTTAATCCTTTGTTTCTAGCAAAACCGGTGAGATTGACAACCTCACTGTAAGTTGGGGGCAGAGTTCTGTGGTTGTGTTGTGCAGGTTTCCACGTTGTTGCTGGCACTGGTAGTGCGCCCTGCCAAAGTTCAATTAGCAACACCTTGGAGGTGTTTCCTTGCTCCTACTGGATTGTTAACCTTGGTTTCATAACTGAGGGAAAACTTGCTGTTGTGCTCATCATACCTTCCTCTTGGGGTTCCCCAACGAGCTCGATATATTTTGGGCCATCAGTCCTTGATGTAAAATGTACTCCCACCTTCCATGATGTTCCCATATTCTGGAATAGATGGGCGAATCTTGGCATGGTAAACAATGTTTCCACTGGTGTTTTTTAACCATTAGGAAAAACATTCCAAGTGACAGGAGTGTATTTTATGTATAGCAAGTAGAAAGAATATATATTTTCTATAGAATAAAGAGAGCGAGAAGTGAAAATATGAGCATGAAGGAGGTAGCTCGAGAGAGCAGCGAAGAGGAGGAGTTGAAGGCGATGCGATAATAGAGCAATGTTGTGATGGCTTCCTATCATGAGGTACGGGGTACAGTCACCTAGTAGTAGCTGTATTCGCAAAAAAAAACTAGTAGTACTTGTAGTACGGAGTAGTAGTAAATTTCATGACCTTTACTATAGTAGTACTCCCTCTGATCCAAATTAACATTCTCATATTTGTCTAGATTCGAATGTATCTAGCACTAAAACATGACTATATACATTCGAATCTAGATAAATCTGAGAACATTATATGGATCGGAGGGAGTAGTATGTAGGCACTCAAAACAAATTGTGTTTTGTCTCTCCTTCAGTGCCTCATCACCATCCCCACACAAAACAAATTTGACGACATTTCAAACTTTTTTCTTCAGCATGGTGTGATTTGCTATGCCCTAGCTACCGACAGGAAAAAATAGTAGCGCCTCAAACTAGTGGCTAGCGTTGCGGGACAGAGCGTTTTAGAAATATACTAATTTTTTATTATTATTCCTTTTTGCATAAGAGGCTATGTTAACGTCTCGCGTTAGTTTTGCCCTAATATACCAGGTCGGAGGAGTCGATCCAACAACCGTAGGAGAACCACCCACCCCCCATCTTTTTTTGCTGAGAAACCACGCGCCCCTCATTGTCTTCCTCTGCCGCTCCGGCCGCTTATGTACCATCGTAGCCCCTCTCCACCCTTGCAGGAAGGTAGAAACCTCCAACCCATCCCGACTAATATTCCACAGTACTCGTCCCCGGAACGACATCTGGAGCGATGAAGCATATGATATCTGAGCGCTATAGCCAGGTAATGGGATTGGGCAACCTCCACCACGGACTGCTGAGCAACATCACCAGTCGCGCCGATATTTTGAGCACCGCTTGCCTGGCTCGCGACATGGTTGGCTTGCATCGAGGGATTGGGGAAGATCCTAGTCTTCTGTTTGTTTTTTCCTCCCTACTTCACTCTGACCCACAAACATGGCCACTAGACCGTGATGAGCAGGTAAAAATCAGTTTTGCATGATTTTTGTAGGATTCAAATCCTTAGATTCTTTCCTATGGATTGCATTTGGATCAAAGGAATCATGGTACCCAAATTCTTTTGCACTGCAACCCCTACCCATGCTTAAACCCCGTAGGAATTGGAACATCTACTTTAGCAACTATTGGGGGATAACCCGGGTAGGGTCAAGCCGGGGTATAAGGGCAATACTAGACAAGGTACGACAAGGTCAAAGCGGGAGCTGGACGAGTTACCTAAAGGCCAGCCGAGCTATGGTTGACCCGACCCAGATGGAGTTCACCCAACGCTACCTCGGTCGACATAAAGTGTATGTCCGCACAACCAAAATGTTACCTGTTTGTAGGTACCTACGGGGCCGAGTTAACCAGGCAAAAACCGAGTTACGACTTGGCTTACAAGAGAAGGAAGGCATCTTCCATGGTCAGCGATTTTTTCTCTCCACTGTAGCATCAACGCAGATGACAGAGGGGAGGACCAGGAAGGACGGGCCGATAAAGGTGATGTCGAGCTGGTCGGGTGATAGTGCACCTCAGAGGCTTACGCCAGGGGCTCAGAGAGGCATACACCATGGGTCCTAGGTGGCTTACGAAGGGAAAAATAGGCGCACCGCTTTGCTAGTTTGGGAGAAGCATATTGGGGAAATATGCCCTGCACGTAAGCTCTAACTTGTAACCTGGCCTCCCGTATATAAGGAGCGCCAGGATCTCCATAGAGGGGGATCAATCATTTGGCTAAGGGAAGAAACCTAGCGAGAGGGGTGGGTAGTAGAGAAGTTCATCTTCCTCCTCCCCACGAACAGCTCAAGGAGCATCTATAAACACCATAGATCTTGAATACAAACATCTGTGTCTAGAATCACCACACTATCCCTCCCTGGATACCTCTAGCGCACTTTGGCCCCATCTTTAGCCTACCCATGGCATCTGCCATGCCACCACCACGATAGTTGGTGCCTATCATGGGGCCAGCAGCGGCGCTAGGTAGAATGAAGATCCAGACAGGAAGCATCATCGCCACCGGGGAACGCATCGTCTCCGGGCTTGTTCAACGCTTTGGAGCGCTGGACTATGTCAGCAACAACACGTGAAGCTTCGGTAACCGTCCTCCTTCGTGCAACAGCCTCTTCATCAACCTCGATGCCCACAAGATCTATGTTGGCGTAGACGAGTCCTGCATTCACCCGCTGCACGTCGTCGAGGGAGGCGAACCACCTATCACCGTGGCTCGGGACCCGCGTATCACCCGCTCCGCTAGCTGCGTTGAGGTCATGATGATCACACATAATGCAAGAGCAAGCAAGGACCTGACAGAAAACCCGGAGACAACCCCGAAGGTACCTAGGAAAAGAGGTCCTCCACTAGAAAGGCTAGAGAACATGTTGCAGCATGTGATAGATAGATTAGCTACTTCCATAGCACCTGTAGCAGATCTAGCTCAGGCACACACCGAGATGGATGACACCCGGCTAAAAAGGTTGGCCAGGGCAAAGAAGGTAGCAGAGCTGCAGCAGTCACTTAACATCACACTACGTGAATATGCAACAGCAAACCGGATTTGTCCCACCCGTATGGACGGTGTGAAGATTAGGGGTAGACACCTCATCACTGAGATAGACAAAGAATTTGTACCTAAGCCAGGTTATTCGATTACCCTAGTGACATCAGGGCTAGAGAGGTATAGCACCCAGCAAAGAATCGCAGGGCTAGGGACGCGGAAGCGTCCGAGTTATAGGGCATGACCAGCAAAGCCCGGGAGAGGCAACATGAAAGAGTAAATCACTTGGTGAGGGTCTCTAACAAGAAGAATCAGGAGTTACTCAAGGCAAACCCGGCGGGAGCTGGAGGTTCCTGTGTCATTCATTTGGTTGGGGGCGCTCCAGCAAAATCTACTGGGGTAGCATCATCCCCTCACACGACCCCAATAAGGAAAGAGGTAGTGACCTCGGCAAGAAGGAATAAGCAAATAGTCCCATATGACCTGGCAAGGGGAGGGAAAGGAAAAGTAGTACAAGGTGCTGAGGATCGACGCAGTGCCAGCTGAGGTGAAGCTAGATGAGGTAACCCTGACCAAGGCCAGTCAGGACAGGGAAACAATGGGCATGGCAATGCCGGACAGCGTAACTCGGCAGGAGCAGGACAAAATCCACCCCGGCAGCATCAGCAATAGAACATACCTCGGCAAGAGCAAAGTGTCGGCCTAGCTATGCAATATCAATATGCTTGTTCGGGTCAAGATAGGTACAATGATGGTTATTCAACAATGTCCGATGCTGGGTTCCCCAAGCCAGATCACCATGTGATAGGGTCAAGGCTGGGAAACCGGACCTTGCAGCAAGATGATGTGAGGTTGAAGCTAGATCGAATCTATAGGTCGAAGATGATAGAAGGAAAAGGTCCTCCAGGTCCAGCATGCTTTAGATCTCGGATTATGAGAGAATCACCTATGCCGAACTTTCAGTTGGCCAGAGGGACAAAAACTTATGACAGCAACACCAAGCCGAAAGATTGGATGATTAACTATGCAACAACTGTGAACATTGCCACGGGCAACTTGAGATGGGTTGTGAGATATGTACCTCAGATGCTGGAAGGACCAGCAAGGGTCTGACTGAACAATTTGCCACCAGGAAGTATCAATTGCTGGCTAGACTTTGAGGAAATGTTTATCAGTAACTTCACAAGCATATATAAGAGGCCGAATAGGCCACATACTCTGGCAATGTGCAAGCAAAGCCGAATGAGACAGACCGGAAGTTCTTAACTCGCTAGTGTAATGTGTGCAATTCGTGCGAAGGGGTGATTGATTCACAAGATATTTCTTGGTCTACACAAGGGTGAAGGTATGCGAGTATGCTGTGGTAGAGGATGCAAAGAGATATGCGAACTACGTTGGCTAAAATAATCAGAATTGCTAATTCGTATGCATTGGGTGATCCAAATCAACCTCAGCTTGTGTCCAATGAGTCGAATGAAGAGTACTACCACCGAGATAGAGCCGGGTCATCCCGACAAAATGATTTCCTAGGTAAGAGGAGAGATGATCGGCCAGATTATAGATATGGTTTGCAACAAGTTGCAGAAGTGGAGCCAGATCAACCCAGAGCTGGGAATAGCCAACGACAGAAGAGCAGAGGGCAACAATGGACTCTGAGAAATGATGGCAAGAAAACTTGGATGCCAGAGTAGAAGAAGCAGTGGCAAGAAAAGAAGGACATGTCGAGGTATACATATCAGGCAATGTTAGATCAATCATGCAAGTTTCACATGCCTAACCCTAGTAACCCGGCGAATCACATGACTCGGCAATGTGAGTGGATGAGGAAAATAGAGAAAAGTAGCGTGGGGAATGCTCAGGCACCTCGGCACGATGCACCTTGGCACGATGCACCTTGACATGATGCACCTCGGCAGCAACCGCTTACCGGGGCAAACGAGCAGCAGATGATGCTACCACCACCCTTGCCGAGGTATGAGAACCATGATAGAAGGGATGCTGTGCATTAGGTGGAAAATTAAAATTAGCAGAACCAAATATACCCTGACAATGACAGGAGAAATGAGTACAAAGAACATCACCAAGCCTACTATGTGTTCACCACAAAAGAAACTGATAGACAGAGCGTGAGACGTCGACATATGGAAGTCAATGCAGTTATGCCGGCTGTGCCAATGTACATGCCTTGGTCTGATCAGGAAATCACATGGAGTATCAAGGATCACCCCAGGCTCATGCCGAGTCCTAGATCATATGCCTTAGTGCTTTACCTAACCTTCATCAGGTCAAACATCAATGTGAAGTTCTCCAAAGTGTTGATTGACAATGGCAGTAGCGTCAATATCTTGTACAAGGACACAATGCATAAGCTAGGAGTTTCGAAGAACATGCTTCAGGCAACCAAGACCACAACATTGTTCCGGGTTTGTCTTGTGAGCCCATTAGAAAGGTCTGAATTGACGTGTTATTCGACACGAGGGACAACTGCAGGACTGAGAACTTGGAGTTCGATGTAGTGGATTTGGACAGTGCCTACCATGCATTACTCGGTAGGCTAGCTCTATCAAATTTCATGGAAAGTGACCACATCGGTTACCTGAAAATGAAGATGCTAGGACCAAATGGAGTGATCACCATAACTGGGGACTTCAGGCATTCAATGGAATGTGTGTCGGCCGGGTCAAACTTGGCCGAGTCACTCATGATAGCACAAGAGAAGAGGAGTATCCAAGAGGTTGCAGCACTAGCTCAGTCCGCGAAGCTGAATATGCCCGCCCTGAGTAACCCGCATGGAGTGTTTCATTTCAAGCAACAAAAGATACCAAGAAGGTGCCCATTTATGATCAGTTCCCAAAGCGCACCATGACTATTGGTGTCAGGTTAAGCGACAAATAGGAAACTGAGCTCTTCAACATTCTCTGTGAGAATTGGGATATCTGTGCTTGGTTCACACAGGATCTACAAGGTGTACCGAGGGAGTTGGTCGAGCACTCTGATATGTTGTAAACGTATCTAATTTTTGATGCTCCATGCTTGTTTTGTATCAACTATCTTATCTTTTGTCTACACTTTGAGGAATTTTTATACATTTTCTGGAACTAACCAATTGACAAGATGCCGCAGTGCCAGTTGCCTATTTTCTGCTGTTTTTGGTTTCAGAAAAGCTAGTAAAGAAATATTCTCGGAATTGGACGAAACAAAAGCCGAAGTTCCTATTTTTTCTGACACGACACAGAAGTCCAAAGCAGAGACGGAGGGGAGCCACGAGGCGACCACACCATAGGGTGGCGCGCCCCCCTAGGCACGCCAGGCCCTAGTGTGGGCCCCTCGGGCGGCCATCGACCTCGCCTCTTCGCCTATATAAACCCCCCGAGACGAAAACCCTAAGAGGAAGATCCGAATTCCACAAAAAGTTCCACAGCACCGCCGCCACCGAAGAGGAGATTTGGGGGACAGAAGTCTCTATTCTGGCACCCTACCGGGACGAGGAAGTGCTCCCGGAGCCATCTCCACCAACTCCACCGCCATCTCCATCGCCATTGCTGACTCCCATGATGAGGAGAGAGTAGTTCTCTCTCGAGGCTAAGGGCTCTACCGGTAGCTATGTGTTCATCTCTCTCTATGCGTGATCCTATTGAGATCATGATCTTTGTAATCTAGTTGAATTAGTAGATATATCCTGCTACTGAAGTGCTTTAATTAATCTCTGCTTATCCCCGCGTGTGTGAAGTTGACAGTGTGCACACCGTGTGGCACTTAGGCTAAGGTTACATAAATACTTATCATGAGTATAATTTGATTTGGATGTCTCTATGAGATTTTGGTGTTTGTTGGAACCATCTAGCACTCAAGGTGATAGTGAGGGGTTATCTAGATGGGGAATGCGAACTTTAAGGTGTGCTATTATATCCCTACATCATCCTACTAGAGAGTAGTTAAGGGTAGCATAATGAAGAGAAGATATTTATATGAGAGTGTCCACTAGTGAAAGTATGATCCCTAGGCCTTGTTTCTAAGCATTGAAACACCGTTTACAATCAGTCATGTTACATGTTTGCTTGCTTCCACTCTTATTTTAGATTGCAATTAGCACTAATAATCATCCATATTACTTGTATTTCACTATCTCTTCACTAAACTAGTGCACCTATACACATGACAAGTGTATTGGGTGTGTTGGGGACACAAGAGACTTCATGTATCTTGATTACAGGGTTGCTTGAGAGGGATACCTTTGACCACTTCCTCCCTGAGTTCGATAAACCTTGGGTGATCCACTTAAGGGAAACTTGTTGCTGTTCTACAAACCTCTGCACTTGGAGGCCCAACACTGTCTACAAGAATAGAAGTGTGCATAGACATCACACTCTTTGCATGTGAGACCTGGAGCAAAGCCAGTGAAGAAACCTCTTTGCCGCTTCGCCGAAGATAGCAGCAAAGTCATTGGTGATGAGATAGCTCGGCTCCTTGCGGCCGGGTTTATCATGGAAGTACTTTACCCGGATTAGCTGTCTAATCCAGTGCTGGTGGAAAAGAAGAAGGATGATCCGAACGTAGCAGTGGTGTGGCGTATGTGTATCGATTACATGAAACTGAATAAGGCATGTCCGAAAGATCCATTCCCACTACCAAGGATAGATCAGGTCATTGATTCTACCGCTGTGTGTGAGTTGTTGTCATTTGTATATGCGTATTCTTGTTTCCACCAGATATCCTTGAACCCGGATGATCAAATAAAGACCGCTTTCATTACCCCATATGGGGCTTACTGCTATCGCACTATGCCATTTGGCTTACGTAATGCAGAGGCAACGTATCAGAGGTGCATGCAAAAGTGTTTACATGATCAAATTGGAAAAATGTCCAAGTATATGTCGATGATGTTTTGATAAAAACAAAGGAAAGCAAAACTCTCCTAGATGATATCCGGCAAACATTTGCGTACCTAAGGAGGTTCTGTGTAACATCTCAAAAATATTAAACAAGCTTATCAAGCTCTAATCACCCATGTTTAGGGTTAACAAAAACTTTTATTATTAAATTTTGATATGAATGCATGTGTGATTTGCATTAGTGTATGAATGCTTGCAATTGCCATGATTTATTGTTACTAAGAGTAATGATTAGTTTAAAGATAATACTACATCATCTAGATCACTTCCAAGCAAAATCAATTAAAAGAAAAATCAAATATAAGACATATGAACATATGGTCATTTTGGCCAAATTTATCCACTAGACCACTTTGGGTGTATCTAGTAAAAGATTTTCAACAGAAACAATTCCAATTATTTTCACCCCATGCTAGACCAAGTAAAACTAAATACAAGCAAACTTTACAAGATGGAAGAAACTATTTTCCAATCTATTTAAGAGGAATTAAAAAATTGAGTAAAGTTCTTATGCCTAGATCATCACTTTTCAAAAACCATTCAAACAACTTCCACTTGACAAATCCAAGCAACCATAGACTACTAAGCAAGTACTCAGATCACTCACCAAAATTCATTTAAAAATTCCAAAGTTAATTTCATGCGGCCATTTGATCGAGCACCTGGCAGGCACAGTACAACCTAAACCACTATACACTGTTTTGAGCTATCAATTTCTCATCTCTTGTACTGCAATCAACCCATTTGATTGTCCATGATCATGTCTGGTACTTGGCTGTGCAAAGGAGAGGCATCACTAGCCACATTGACCAGTGCCATGCTTGTACCGAGCTGGCCATGCCGGTCGAGCACGAACCACTCGCTGCACGCCGCGCCGCCCACTCCCACAACACCTAGCAGCTAGCCATGACCTCACCGCCACCCCCTGTCCACCCCTTGACCCAAGGCGAGAAGCGGAGACGTCGGACATCGCGCGCCCATTTAAGCACGATAGAGCTCCGCAGCTGCCTCACATGCACACACCGCGCCTCGCTCTCTCCACTCGTACCCATAGTCGTTGTAGCACTAGTGACCTCCTAGACATGATTGTTCATCGCTGCGCGCCCCGTGACCACTGTACCAAGTGACAAACTCCCGCGTACCCGAATGGAGCACCAACGTCGCCCGAGCGAGAGAGACCGCCCCTTGTCGTGCCGTAACTCGCGTGACGATCGCCGTAGTACCCCGCACCGACCCATGCCCTCCGCCATGCTCAGCGAGACCTGTAGCAACCTCGCCAGAGGAGACTGACCATGCCGCGCTGCCTCCACCTGTGGGGTACAAATAGAGGCCACCCCAGACCTCATTCTGCACACCGTTCCACTCCGCACTCACCCAGGAACCTCACCGACCCTTCCCTAGAGCAAGGTGAGCACCACAACGCCAGAATTTGGCCGAAGTCCGCCACTGCAGTCAAGGAAGGAAGCCGTTCATTGCAGCCACCCCAGGAGTTGTCGTGACCGCTAATCGAACCGCCGTTGTCGACAACCCCATTTGCCCCCATCGTCGACCCTAGGTGGAGCCCCGGTAAGTCCCCAGCGACCCCCACCGCCGCATTAGGGTTCGAGTCTCGCCGGAGCAGTTCGACGGAGCCGACGAACCACAGCCGTAGATCCTAGTCTAATCGTAGGGCTGAGATTGAAAGATACCATTTCAGTTTAGATGAGTCACTAACGCGTGGGACCATTCTGTCAGCAGCCCGCTGCGTTAGCACCGTGTAGTTGGACTGGCCCATGTCTTTTGCCGCGCAGAGCCCAGTGATTCAAATAGGATTTTACCATTTTAGCTAAAACCATATTCTGATGGTAGATTCAAAATTCAATTCAAAGAGATTCACTAAACCAAAATGCATGATTCCAATTTTTTTGGAAAGGTATTGAAATTATCTAATCACTCCTGTTGGATTCAAACCATTTAGAATTATAGATCACCTATACCAAAAATAACAAGATAGAGACTTTTGACACTTCAAACATATTTCTAAAATAAACTATAAATGTTTTTGAGATGATCCCACCTCTCAAAAATCACATTTGACATGCTCTACATGAATATGTAAAAAACTTGGTTTTACAAATATGAAACATGGCTTAGTATTAAAAGAGTGCTATATAGGCATTTCTAGTCACTTAATTATTATTAAATAGTAATATTAAATCTTGTAATATATGAGCACCATTTTAAATCACATTCCCAAGTATTGAAATAGATGGTGATGACATGTGTCAACATGATCCACTATTTTAATTGGAGAATATTAAATCTTAAGGATTTAAAATGAGTAGAAATTACTTTTCTAAAATAAGAAGAATAAGAGAATGCTCATTTTCCACATGATGATTGAGATTATACTACATCATCTAATATGAGCCTTGGTGTGCTAGATAAAAGTAGTTAAGTGTTGTTTGGTGATTGGTTACATTGTATGTATTTATAGACGCTGGTATCGACCCGGGCTACAACGAGGAGGAGTACATCGAGGAAGAGGAAGAAAACTTCAACGACAGCAACAACTGCACTGCTCAAGGCAAGCTATCAGTACAAGCTAGAACTATGCATGCTACTTGTGCAAACCCCTTATACTAGATGCACTAGGCATACTTGGTTACGCAACTTTATTAATTCCCAGTTTTACTCCAAGCTTTACTTTCCCCTTTACTACGGTTCTTACCTAGTTAATGAATTGTGATTAGTGGAAACTAGATTGGATCCTATCAAGATCATAAGATTAGTCTTGGATACTTATACTTTGTTAGCACCCCCAATAGTGATAACCTCAATACTAGTGGCTAGTGCTAAGCATAAAACTTGATTACTTTAGATGGGAATACTTGGTAAAAATGATTATGAAAACCTTGGAATGAAGATTCATTCTATTGAGATGTTTTGACCTGTGTTGTGAAACACAATGGTTTGATGATGAAACTCTTGAGGCATGAGCCTTGACTTTAATAAAAACTGATGGTTGGGTTCGGATGCGATACCATTCCAATTTTACCGTAAAACCATAATACCTGAGTTGGGTAAGGCTTGACTAGAAGTTTATATGTCTTAGTATGGGTTCCCTTGTGGAAGAGGTTGATCTGAGGCTACCTCGTGATGAATGTCCACCTATGCAGTGCCCAGGATGACAGATGGTCATGGCTGGGAGGCCAAGCTCATAGGGGAGGTGTCTATACTAGGGTGTGTAATTGAAAGGTTAGGATTGATTATACGCATACTAAGTATGATGATTCAGGGTTACCCCTGATGGATGTATCGAATTTTGTGGTGAAAGTGTACAATCTCTGAAGAGTGTCAAACTATTCAAATAGCCGCGTCCACGGTTATGGATAGTTGGAGTGGTCATACTATTCCGTTGTCAGATGTTTTCAAAATGAATTGTAACTTGAAATATGACTTTGACTTGACCACAACAGTGTGGTGGACATGAAATCTGAGTTCCCACCTAAGTAATGTAGAGAACTAAACTTAGGCTTTTACTCTTAAGGCTTATGAAATAAACCTGGATTTTTGCAAACAAAACTAGAGCTTAAGGTTCCTTCCACTCTTTACCTTATTCTTACTAGTGTTAGTTTGCGAGTATTTAAAGAGTACTCATGGCTTTGTCCCTGGCTATTCCCATGGCCAAACTATGAGGAGGATTACCCGGAAGATGGACAACAGGAGGTCTATGACAACTAGGATCATCTCCCATCGTCAGAATTGCCTGTGACCCCGAAGATGGAGCCTACTACGTTTACTTTCTGCTCCTTTGATTGTATTAAGACTAGATCATGATATCCTTCATTTGTAGGACCTTTATTTTGGTTTGTAATGGATGATGTACTGTGGTACCACTTTTGTTATGTCTCACAAAAATGGTAATCCTGGGATTGTGATGTACGACATAACAGGCATTTTGACTTAAAAATCCGGGTGTTGACAAGTTGGTATCAGAGCCATCCTAACCATAGGAGACCCTAGTTAGAATGGACGCCTGAAAAACCTAGCTTCAAAACAAAGAAAGTCAGCATTTGCAAAAACTATTCTCATTCTTATCCATGAGATTCTTTCAAAAAGAGATCACTTGTTCCTCAAAACTCTTACAATTCTACATAAAATTTGACACACTTCACCTCACTAACTTACTCATCTTAATTGCTTATAGATGGAGGTCAAATATAGAAAGTTTTACCAGTTGGGAAATGGAGGATAGCTTATCTTTGAGAGGGATCTGGACCAGCTTTCAGAGTATCTTGGACGCCCGCACCCAGAATTCTTCGGAGCACAGCTCAAGGACTACGCTGGACGGGAGCTATAGTGGCTGATTGTTGCTGACCTGAGAGGTAAAATGGAGCCACCTCTTTATGACAAGATTCAGTTCAGCGTTCGAGAGAACAACTGGCTAGACGGATTAGTCAGGGCTATGCAAGAAGCTCTCGCTCGCTTGTGTGCTCAGAACATCAACCAGATCATCGGCACCCATTTTGCCCACTATGCAAGACGTGACTCTACAGGACAGCCTTTGGCCATGCCAGCCCATCGTGAGTTGAAGCACTATGTGGACCACATGGACTTCATGCTACATGAGACACAGAAGGAGTTGGACAATGCCCATGATCACGCCAACCAGAGCAATGCCGAAACTATTGAGAGGATGCAAACCCTCGCCATCATTGCCAAGGAACGCAAGTCACTTCGCAGCCAGCGCGACAAAAAGGATCGCATCATCGCCCGTCTTCGTCAGAAGATAGCGACCTTGGAGGAGACCATCCATGACCAGGAGATCCAGCTGGAGGAACAGCAGGAGGAGGAGGGTGAAGACATCCAGAGGATATTCACTCTTACCTCAGTGATGACAATGACTATTTGGAGGACACTACCATGGAGGACAACGCTGATGAGGATGATGCTAACTTCATTGATGTTGATGAGCCCGATATTCCCGATGATGATTAGTCGCACCTGCGCACTATCGTAGGTGTGAGTTGTACCCGGTACCACTATATCGTAGCTTCACAGAATGGTTCTTAAAACCATCTGTTTCCTTGTTGTGGTGTGTGTTTGTATCTATGCTTGGAATGAATGAATGAAAATAAAGTTGCTAGTTTTCAAAAACCTGAGTTATACTCAAAGCTTAAAGTTTTGAAACAAACCCATGAACCCTAGAAATGTCCCTCTTGTCTTACTATCTATCTCAATCTTCAGATGACTCATGGAAATCCCGGAGGAAGTAGTTCATCTTAGGACCCAATGTTGCAGATTCTGCAAATGTTAGTTTCTGACTGTGAAGCTGGTAGAGCTGAACGTCAAGCTAACTTAGCCACTCTTCAACAGATAGCCCAGATGGCCCACAATAATCAAGGCCATGGAAACCAAGATCACCATGGATCCAAACTTAAGAACTTCCAGAATACCAACCCACCCATGTTTAGTAAGTCTGAGGAGCCTCTAGATGCTGATGATTGGCTGCAAACCATGGAGAACAATCTAGAAGTTGCAGGAGTTGATGCTAATGAGAAGGTGTTGTTTGCCACCCACTATCTATCCGGCTATGCCAGATCATGGTGGAATAGTACCCGTACGATGAATGGAGTTCAGATGATGACTTGGGAGGAGTTCAAAGTCAAGTTCAGCAGGACCCATGTGCCCCGAGGTCTGATCAAGAGGATGAGGGATGAATTTAGAGACTTGAAACAAGGAAGGATGATTGTGGTTGAGTACCGTGACACATTTCTGTCACTAGCTAGGTATGCACCTGATGAGATTGACAATGAAGCGAAGAAAAAGGAGAGATTCTTGAATGTTCTGCATGATGAGATGCAGACAGTGCTAGTCAATATCCCCTTTGATGACCTTGAAGCCTTAGTGGATTCCGCAATCCAGATGGAAGGCAAGATTAACCAAACTAGTGAGAATCGCAAGCGCAGGATGATGCACCAACCAGGACCCCACCATACCCCAAAGTATCGCCCTAACCCGTCTGCAGGATATGCACCCAGAAAAAACAGACCCCCAATGAACCGTCCGAACTATCCCAACCGGGGAGGAGGAAACCCAAGGCCCGGAGGAAACCACAACAACAACCCCGGCAACTCCAATAATTTCAACCTTGCACCGCCAAAGTCCAAGAACAACAATAACAACAACAATACTGCCCCAAGAACTGGAAGCAATGTTGTGCCTGTCGCAGGGAAAGACAAGTCAATGATCACTTGCTTTGAATGCGGAGTCATGGTCCACTACTCCAACGAGTGCCCCAAGAAGCTTGCCACAGCAACTAATGTGAATGCACCTGCCCAATAGCAACGCCGTGTCCATCATGGAAAGAGATTTGCTCCAGGAAACCCGCACAACCGTACTGGCCATCTTTTCCACATGAATGCTGAAGAAGCCCAGGAAGCGCCAGATGTCATGTTGGGTATGTTTTCTATTAACTCAGTTCTGGCAAGAGTGTTGTTTGATTATAGAGCATCACACTCATTTGTTACAGAAGAATTTGCATGCACTAGTAAGATTCAACTAACAAGTTTGAAGCATGTTATAATAGTTCAAATAACTAGTTCAACTACCAAAGCTAGAAAAATTTGCAAGGCCGTACCTATCAGAATCGATGGGGTAGATTTTTATGCCAATCTAATAGTACTTGGAACCAAAGGTTTGGAAGTAGTGCTAGGGATGGATTGGATGTCGAAGCATCAAGGATTAATCGAGTGTGCCAAGAAAGCCATAACCATGACCAGTAGCACCGGAGTATCAATAGAGCATGTATCTAAGACATTGCCCTGTCAATTCAAGTGCAACAAGAGTCTAGTCAAAACCACCATTGACTAAGTCAGAGTAGTCTGTGAATACCCCGACGTGTTCCTAGATGAATTCCCCGGTATGCCCCCATATCGGGATATCGAGTTTATCATTGAACTAATCCCTGGAACCGGACCAATAGCTCAGAGACCCTATAGTATGAACCCATCTAAACTAGTGGAGCTGAAGAAGCAACTTGATGATATGCTGGGAAAAGGACTGATTCAACCAAGTGCATCGCAATGGAGATCACCCGTTTTGTTTGTTGATAAGAAGGATAGTGACAACCGTCTTTCTACGGATTATCGGAAGTTGAATGACGTCACCATCAAGAACAAGTACCCTTTGCCGAAGATAGAAGATTTGTTTGAGCAACTGACTGGTGCCAGAGTGTTTTGTAAGATTGACCTAAGAACTGAAGATTCGTGCAACAGATATCCCAAAGACTGCCTTCACCACCAGATGGATTGTATGAGTACAATGTCATGTCTTTTGGATTAACCAATGCCCCCGCTTATTTCATGAATCTCATGAATAAGATTTTTATGAATTTTCTGGATAAGTTTGTCATTGTGTTTATCAATGACATTCTGATCTACTCCAAATCAGGGGCCATGAGCAACATCTGATAACCATCCTTGAAACCCTTAGAAAGCATCAGCTGTATGCCAAGTTTAGCAAGTGTGAATTCTGGTTAAAAGAAGTAGGATTCCTAGGCCATATCCTGTCGGTAGGAGGAGTCACTATCGATCCCACCAAGATCAAAGTTGTTGAAGAATGGAAAGCCCCAACCACCCAAATAGAAGTCCGCGCATTTCTTGGATTAGCCGGATACTACCACAAGTTCGTGGAAGGATTCTCGAGCATTACAAGACCGATGACCTAGTTGTCGAAGAAAGATAAGAAGTTTGAATGGACTGACAAATGTGAAGCAAGTTTTCAAGATCTCAAGAAGAGATTGATTTCAGCCCCAATTTTGATGATGTCGGATATCAAGAAGCCTTTTGATGTGTATTGTGATGCATCCAAGATTGGTCTCGGTTGTGTGTTAATGCAAGAAGGCAAAGTCATATCCTATCTGTCTAGACAACTGAAGTAGCATGAGCAGAACTACCCTACCCATGACCTCGAACTAGCAGCTATAGTGTTAGCTTTGAAGACCTGACGTCATTACCTTATGGGTAACCGCTCTGAGATTTATTCGTATCACAAGAGTCTGAAGTATATTTTTACCCAGAAGGGGCTGAATATGAGGCAAAGAAGATGGATAGAGTTAATCAAGGATTATGACCTTGACATTCACTATCACCCCAACAAAGCCAATGTGGTAGCGGATGCTCTTAGTAGATTGCCGTGTAGATTAAATACCATGATTAAAAAAGCCCATCCAAGTTTGCATGAGGATATGGAGAATTTCAGAGTGGAGCTAGTTAGCGAAGGATTTCTAGCTAGCATAGAACTCCAACCCACTTTGATTAGTCAGATAAAAGAGGCCTAGAGAGGAAATGCCTGTATTGATGGAATCAAGCGTCGCATCAGAACAGGGAAGGTACCCGGATTTACCAAAGATGAAGGAGTTCTATGATACAAAGGACGTATCTATGTTCCCGCAGATTCGGAGTTGAAACAAGTCATTATGCAGGAAGCCAATGATACTCTTTATTCTATCCAACCGGGAGGAACCAAGATGTATCAGGATCTGAAGGAGCAATTTTGGTGGCCCAAAATGAAGAGAGAAGTCGGAAGCTACATAGCCAAGTGTGATATCTGTCAGAGAGTCAAAGCGGAACATCAGCGACCCGCAGGACTTTTGCAACCATTGTAGATCCCATAATGGAAGTGGGATTCAGTCGGAATGGATTTTATCACCGGTTTGCCTACATATAGTAGGGGAAATGACTCTATTTGGGTCGTAGTGGATAGGCTACCCAAGGTAGCCCATTTCATACCCGTCAAGACTACCTACCAGAGTTCGAAGCTAGCGGAGTTGTATATCACTAGGATAGTCAGTTTGCATGGAACCCCCAAGACCATAGTGTCGGACCGAGGAACCCAGTTTACCTCAAGATTTTGGTAGAAATTCCAAGAAGGATTAGGAATAAAACTAAATTTTAGCACAGCTTATCACCCGCAAACCGATGGACAAACTGAAAGAGTCAACCATATCTTAGAAGATATGTTGAGAGCTTGTGTGTTAGAGTATGGATCTAAATGGAAAGATTGTCTGCCTTTCACGGAATTCTCATACAACAACAGTTATCAAGCCAGTTTGCAAATGGCCCCATTTGAGTTTCTGTATGGAAGGAAGTGTCGTACCCGTTGAATTGGTCGCAAGTAGGAGAGAGTCGGATTTTTGGACCCGACATTCTACGAGAAGCCAAAGAGAAGGTTCACAAAGTCCATGAGCACCTCAAGACCGCTCAATCTAGACAAAAGAGTTATGCCAACAAAAGACGTCGAGACGTGGCCTTCAATGTCGGAGATTTTGTGTATCTCAAAGTGTCACCTTTGAAAGGAATGCAGCATTTTCAACTGAAAGGGAAGTTAGCCCCCAGATATATTGGACCCTTCAAGATTTTGAATCGCCGAGGAGAAGTATGCTATCAACTGGAACTGATTGAGGAGATATCAGCCATGCATAATGTGTTCCAAATCTCGTTACTTCGCAAATGCCTAGAAGTTTTCGAGAAGACCGAAGTTTTCAAGAACATCGATCATAGAGCCATAGATATCAATAAAGATTTAACCTATCGTGAAGTGCCCATCCGTATTTTAGAAGAAACATTCAGAACTACCCAGACTAGGAGTATCAAGTTTCTCAAGATTCAATGGAGTAACCATACCGAAGAAGAAGCCCCTTAGGAGCGAGAAGATTATATTAGGATAGAGTTTCCCAATCTCTTTAGTTCCTAGTTTTTCCTGAATCTCGGGACGAGATTCTGGTTAAGGAGGGAAGGTTTGTAACATCTCAAAAATATTAAACAAGCTTATCAAGCTCTAATCACCCAAGTTTAGGGTTAACAAAAACTTTTATTATTAAATTTGATATGAATGCATGTGTGATTTGCATTAGTGTATGAATGCTTGCAATTGACATGATTGATTGTTACTAAGAATAAGGATTAGTTCAAAGATGAATACTAATCATCTAGATCACTTCCAAGCAAAATAAATTAAAAGAAAAATCAAATATAAGACATATGCATATATGGTCATTTTAGAAAAATTTATCCACTAGACCACTTTGGGTGTCTCTAATAAAAGATTTTCAATAGAAACAATTACAATTCTTTTCACCCCTTGCTAGACCAAGTAAAAGTAAATACAAGGAAACTTTACAAGATGGCAGAAACTATTTTTCCAATCTATTTAAGAGGCATTACAAAATTGAATAAAGTTCTTATGCCTAGATCATCACTATTCAAAAACCATTCAAACAACTTCCACTTGACAAATCCAAGCAACCATAGACTACCAAGCAAGTACTCAGATCACTGACCAAAATTCATTCGAAAATTCCAAAGTTAATTTCATGGGGACATTTGATCGAGCACCTGGCAGGCACAGTACAACCTCAACCACTATACACTGCTTTGAGCTATCAATTCCTCATCTCTTGTACTACAATAAACCCATTCAATTGTCCATGATCATGCCTGGTACTTGGCCATGCAAAGGAGGGGCATCACTAGCCACATTGAACAGTGCCATGCTTGTACCGAGCCGGCCATGCCGGTCGAGCACGAACCACTCGCTGCACGCTGCACCGCCCACTCCCACGACACCTAGCAGATAGCCATGACCTCACCGCCACCCCATGTCCACTCCTTGACCCAAGGCAAGAAGCGGAGACGCTGGAACCCGCGCGCCCATTTAAGCCTCTGCCATGCCGAGAGCACGATAGAGCGCCGCAAGTGCCTCGCATGCACACGCCGTGCCTCGCTCTCTCCGCTTGTACCCGTAGTCGCCGTAGCACCAGTGACCTCCCAGACATGATCGTTCATTGCCGCATGCCCCGTGACCACCGTACTAAGTGACAAACGCCCACATACCCGAACAGAGCACCGATGTCGCCCGACCGATAGAGACCACCCCTTGCCATGCCGTCACTCGCGTGACGATCGCCGTAGCACCCCACACCGACCCGTGCCCTCCGCCATGCTCAACGAGACCTGTAGCAATGTCGCCGGAGGAGCCTGACCATGCCGTCCTGCCTCCATCGTTGGGGTATAAATAGAGGCCACCCTAGACCTCATTCTCCACACCATTCCACTCCCCACTCACCCAGGAACCTCACCGACCCTTCCCCGGAGCAAGGCGAGCACCACGACGCCGAAATTTGGCCGGAGCCCACCGCTGTAGTCGAGGAAGGAAGCTGTTGTTTGCAGCCACCCCAGCAGCTACCGTGACCACCAATCGAACCGCCGTCATCGACAACCCCATTCGCCCCCATCGCCGACCCTAGATGGAGCCCCGGTATTTCCCCAGCGACCCCCATCGCCGTGTTAGGGTTCGAGTCTCGCCGAAGCAATTCAACGGAGATGACGAAGCACAGCCGTAGATCCTAGTCTAATCGTAGGGCTGAGATTAAAAGATACCGTTCCGGTTTAGATGAGTCACTGACGCGTGGGACCGTTCTGTCAGCAGCCCGCTGCGCCAGCACCGTGCAGTTGGGCCGGCCCATGTCTTTTCCCGCGCAGAGCCCAGTGATTCAAATAGGATTTTACCATTTTAGCTAAAACCAGATTCTGTCAGTAGATTCAAAATTCAATTCAAATAGATTCACTGAACCAAAATGCATGATTCCATATTTGTTGAAAAGGTACTGAAATTATATAATCACTCCCGTTGGATTCAAACCATTTAGAATTATAGATCACCTATACCAAAAATAACCAGACAGAGACTTTTGACACTTCAAACATTTTTCTAAAATAAACTATAAATGTTTGTGAGATGATTGCACCTTCAAAAATCACATTTGCCATGATCTACATGAATATGTAAAAAACTTGGTTTTACAAATATGAAACATGGCTTAGTATTAAAAGAGTGCTATATAGGCATTTCTAGTCACTTAATTATTATTAAATAGTAATATTAAATCTTGTAATATATGAGCACCATTTTAAATCACATTCCCAAGTATTTAAATAGATGTTGATGACATGTGTCAACATGATCCACTATTTTAATTGGAGAATATTAAATCTTAAGGATTTAAAATGAGTAGAAATTACTTTTCTAAAATAAGAAGAATAAGAGAATGCTCATTTTACACATGATGATTGAGATTATACTAGATCATCTAATATGAGCCTTGGTGTGCTAGATAAAAGTAGTTAAGTGTTTTTTGGTGATTGGTTACATTGTATATATTTATAGACGCTAGTATCGCCCCGGGCTACAACGAGGAGGAGTACTTCGAGGAAGAGGAAGAAAACTTCAACGACAGCAACAACTGCACTGCTCAAGGCAAGCTATCAGTGCAAGCTAGAACTATGCATGCTACTTGTGCAATCCCCTTATACCAGATGCATTAGGCATGCTTGGTTACGCAACTTTACCAATTCCCAGTTTTACTCCAAGCTTTACTTTCCCCTTTACTACGGTTCTTACCTAGTTAATGAATTGTGATTAGTGGAAACTAGATTGGATCCTATCAAGATCATAAGATTAGTCTTGGATACTTATACTTTCTTAGCACCCCCAATAGTGATAACCTCAATACTAGTGGCTAGTTCTAAGCATAAAACTTGATTACTTTAGATGGGAATACTTGGTAAAAATGATTATGAAAACCTTGGAATAAAGATTCATTCTATTGAAATGTTTTGACCTGTGTTGTGAAACACAATGGTTTAATGATGAAACTCTTGAGGCATGAGCCTTGACTTTAATAAAAACTGATGGTTGGGTTCGGATGCGATACCATTCCAATTTTACCGTACAGCCACACTACCTGAGTTAGGTAGGGCTTGACTAGAGGTTTATATGTCTTAATATGGGTTCCCTTGTGGAAGAGGTTGAGTTGAGGCTACCTCGTGATGAATGTTCACCTATGCAGTGCCCAAGATGACAGATGGTCATGGATGGGAGGCCAAGCTCATAGGGAAGGTGCCTATACTAGGGTGTGTAATTGAAAGGTTAGGATTGATTATCCGCATACTAAGTATGATGATTCAGGGTTACCCCTGATAGAAGTATCAAATTTTGTGGTGAAAGTGTACACTCTCTGCAGAGTGTCAAACTATTCGAATAGCCACGTCCGCGCTTATGGACAGTTGAAGTGGCCATACTATTCCGTTGTCAGATGTTTTCAAAATGAATTGTGACTTGAAAGATGACTTTGACTTGACCACAACATTGTGGTGGACATGAAATCTGAGTTCCCAGTTAGGTAATGTAGAGAACTAAGATGATGCTTTTACTCTTAAGGTTTATGAAATAAACCTGGCTTTTTGCAAACAAAACTAGAGCTTAAGGTTCCTTCCACTCTTTACCTTATTCTTGCTAGTGTTAGTTTGCAAGTACTTAAAGAGTCCTCATGGCTTTGTCCCTGGCTATTCCCATGGCCAGACTATGAGGAGGATTACCCGGAAGATGAACAACAGGAGGTCTATGACAACTAGGATCATCTCCCATCGTCAGCATTGCATGTGACCCCGAAGATGGAGCCTACTATGTTTACTTTCTGCTGCTTTGATTGTATTAAGACTAGATCATGAGATCCTTTATTTGTAAGACCTTTATAATGGTTTGTAATGGATGATAAACTGTGGTACCACTTCTGTTATGTCTCGCAAAAATGGTAATCCTGGGATTGCGATGTACGGCATAACAGCCATCTAGACTTAATAATCCGGGTGTTAACATTCTGAATGAAGCTTAACCCGTAAAATGTACTTTCGATGTGTCGGCTAGAAAGTTACTCGGTTTTCTTGTGTCTAGCCAAGGTATAGAGGCTAACCCCACTAAAATCCGAGCTATAGAGCGAATGGAGCTACCGAAGTGTCTTAATGATGTTCAGAAGTTCACTAGTTGCCTGGCATCATTAAGTCGGTTTGTATGTGGGCTGGGAGAAAAGGCACCGCGTCTCTATAATCTAATGAAAAATCAAATTAATTTGTATGGACACCGCAAGCTGATAGCGCGTTTCATGAACTGAAAAAGATGCTAGCCTCTGCACCAGTGTTAGATTCACTGCTATCCAAAGAGCCGATGTTTCTCTATATAGCAGTAACCAACCGAGTCGTAAGTGCCTTGGTAGTGGTGGAGCGTGACGAGGAAGGTAAGTCAGTGCAGAGTCCAATGTATTACCTAAGCAAGGTATTGTCCACTTCAAAGCAAAACTATCCTCACTATCAGAAGATGGCGTATGTCGTGTATATGGAGGCCAAGAAGCTCAAGCACCACTTCGAGGAGAACCCCATATAAGTAATATGTGAAGTGCCCATATACGATATAATGAGTAAAAAGATGCAAGTGGTCGGATTGCAAAATGGGAAATTGAGTTAGCACCTTATGTACCACAATATGATAGAAGGGACGACTTCAAGTCTTAAGCAGTGGCTGATTTTTTTCGTGGATTGGGACGAGATGCAGTATGAACCTCCTTTGCCGTACTCAAACTACTGGAGGATGCACTTTGATGGATCAAAACTGAAGGAAGGATTAGGGGTCGGGGTAGCACTTACCTCGTCTAAGAAAGATCAGTTGCGATATGTGCTTCAGATCCATTTTCGAGCATCAAACAATGTGGCCGAGTATGAGGCGCTCGTGCATGGACTAAAAGTAGCAAAAGAGGTTGGCATACATCGGATACAGTGCTTCGGTGATTCAGATCTAGTGGTATAGCAAGTGTATGGTCATTAGGATGCGCTAGATGCAAACATGGCCCTTTATAGATTTCATATCCAGAAGATATGTGGGTACTTCGAGGGATGTGAATTCCATCATGTACCCCGAGTTGAAAATGAGGCAGCCGACGTGCTGTCTAAGATGGGATCATCTCGACAAGTTGTACCACCATTATTTGCTCTAGAGCATCTAACAAAACCATCTATCACACCTTCACCAGAATCCGAATTAATCTATATCCTAGCAAACCCTAGATCAGAAGCTACCTCTATGGACATTGACTAGGGGAATACCTCGACAAAACCGAGGACTACCTCGGCGAACCCGAGGACTGTTTCACAGAACCCGAGGACTGTTCATCTTGATTTGGCAGGGGTTATGTCGGTTGACGCAATGGAGGTGGACGAAGTAGTTTTCCCAGTTCATACTATACCAACATGGGTAAAGCCAATATTTGAGTTCTTGAAAGATGGAACTTTGCCAAGTGATGAGATACTCTTAAGGCAAGTGCAGAGGAGAGCAAAGGCATACACTATAACCAATTCCGAGCTATACAAAAGAAGTGTCACAAATGTTCTGCATCGATGCGTTGACCTGGAAGAAGGGCTAGACATCCTCCAAGATATACATCAGGGGGGATGTGGGCATCACGCCTCGTCCAGAGCCTTAGTGGACAAATATTTTTGGCATGGGTTTTACTGGCCAAGTGCCTTGCAACAAGCAGAGGAACTTGTGAGGAAGTGTAATGGTTGTCAAAGGTACGCTAGCAAGCAACACCTGCCTATGTCCGAACTAAAAACTATACCTATCACTTGGACATTTGTAGTGTGGTGTTTGGATATGGTTGGACCATTTAAGCCGACCAAGGGAAATATGACCCATATCTTAGTCATGGTGGACAAGTTTATGAAATGGATTGAAGTAAAGCCAATAAGAAAGTGTGATGGAGCTACGGCCGTGACATTCATCAAAGATATTATTCTGAGATATGGCTATCCACACGGTATCATAACTAACAATGGCACCAATTTCGATGAAGGAGCATTTGCCAGATTTTGCCAAGATAAGAAGATTCGGCTAGATGTCGCGTTAGTGGCCCATCCCGCATCGAATAGACAAGTGAAAAGATCAAACAGACTAGTTCTGTCCGAGATAAAACCTTGGATCATTAAGACGCTACAAAGATCAGCGGGGTGCTGGATAGAAGAGCTACCCGTGGTATTATGGAGCTTAAGAACAACTCTGAATCGATCAACAGGCTATACGCCATTCTTTCTGGTATATGGGGCAGACGTTCTACTACCAGCCGACATAGAGGATGACTCGCCTAGGTTCACCCAATACACATAAGCCGAAGTGCAAGAAGCCTGGCAAACTGATTTTGATCTACTAGAAGAAGCGAGAGAATTAGCATTGTCCAGATCCGCCATCTATCAGCAAAATCTCCGACGCTACCATAGCCGGAAAGTGAACCCCGAGTGTTATAGGAAGGAGATCTGGTACTTTGGATGGTGTAGCGCATGGTCGGCATACATAAGTTGTCCCCCCATGGGAAGGGCCATTCATTGTGAGCAAGGCACGGCACAATGATGCCTATTACCTCATTGATGCACAGCCACATGAGAAGAACAAGGCAGATAGGTCCGACAAAGAATCAAAGTGGCCATGGAATGTAGCTCTACTTCGTCCGTTTTACACTTAGCAAAAGTGTATGTATCTTGGACTCTCATATGTCGGCCTGCATGTTGGCAATGAGCTTATCAATGAAACTTCGGCACCCCGGGCAGAAACTCAGGGACTGCCTTAATAATAATGGTCTTTTTTTGTATTTACTTTTTATATGTTGGTTGGCTTGAATTACTTACACCTTAGCCGGGTTAGTAGTACGTCAGCACCAAAAGCTATCTCTTCTACTTACTGTTGCCCAACAAGAATTGGCTTCATGGCAAGCAAGAGAACAAGTTTGGAATTGCAAGGCATATGAAAAACAACTAAGGAAAAGGAACATAATCGAGCCGACGTTTGTTTTCTGGACTAACCCTTGTATTCACTTTGTTTTATTTTGGTTATGTTGAATCATTTTGAGCTAATCCTAAAAGTTTCAAGTATTGTTAAGTTAATTCTTTGAACCGCAGACTTGTAAGTCGAACGCCGAATCAAGGTAGACGCGAGCCGAGTCATTGAATTGGGAGAACAAGAAAATGAAACTCGGGGAATTTGCCCAAGTTAATCCGGCATAAAAACTTAAGTGCTAGAAAAATATCTCATTGTTTCATACATCTTCACCCGGCATACTAGGGTTTTAATGAATTTTAAAGTTTGTTGCTCAAAGATACGCACTGGTTGAACCATCCGTGGAATAAGGACGCAAGTTGTCATCGGCGCGGGGAGCCTGGGTTTCAACTTTAGTGTCCAGATTAGCTTCGGCATCCTTAGCATCCTCGGCTTCCTCGGCGTAATCGGAACCCTCTTGCTCTTCATTCTTAGCCTCTTCATCTTTGGCTTCTCCCTCAACGTACCCGTCATCAATGGCTTCGAGGAAGCTCGGCCGCTCATTCCATTGATGACAATGAGCATACTAGATGAGGTCATGGGCATGTGCTTGGCACTGGGCGATGTGGGCCGGGTCGTTGGTCCATCTCGATCTAGTGCGTAGACGACCAAGTACATTCAGGTCAATGCCTTCGTACGAGGACAGCACAAAGCATAAAGTCGTATCAGCTCCAGCCCGAGCAACAGATTCTTGCCATAAACTGAGTTATGTCATGCTCACCTGAAGTTTCTCAATCAGCATGGAAACCTCCTTGGGGGCAGTCTCCTCCGGCCACAAAGTGTGGAAAGTGTTGATGGCAGCGCCACGGAGCCCCACTCTGAAGATCTTCATAGGTCCGAGGCAGGCCCACAAGACCAGCCAAGGACTCGTTAATGGTGGTTTCTTCCGAGTTAGAGTCGGCTTCATCTCGCTTCTCCCAGATCTTCTGAATCGCAATGTTGGAGCGGGCCTTTGATTGAGGGAAATCCTCTGAAAGTACAAGCAAAAAGCAGCTCAAAAAATGCAAAGGGAAAAAGGTGACATCGGCAATAAACAGCAATCTCGGAGCATAAAAACTTACGATCTATGATGCCATGAATCTGGGTCAGTTGGGCTAGCCAGTTCACATGCTTTTTCCGAAGATTAGCAAGGGTAGTGTTAGCCGACTCAACTTTGGACTCGGTAGCTCTCAGAAGTTCTTGATGCTTTTCAAGCTGGCCCGTGAGCTGAGCCTTGGCGTCAGAGAACTCCTGATCTAACTTTTTGAGCTCATTCTTCTGGGAAAGCTTGAGGCCTTGTTCTCACCATAGAGCTGAGCAATTTCATCATCTTTCTTCTTCAACTCGGCCTGATGTTGTCCTGCTTGTTTGAGAAAATGAAGCATCATGTCAGGCAGAGGCACGCTATCTTGAAGAGACACTGCAATAATTTTTTGACTTGGCGGAGCCGAGGTATGATTACCTGCCGAGTCAAAATGAAAAAGGACAAAGTATAAGAAGTGAAAGAAAGCTACCTTTCATTTCGGCCAACGTCTTCCTTAGCGCCTTGTTTTTGGCCTCCACATCAGCTGTAGAATCCAAGTCACAAGTTAATTTGGCAAGCTAAAAATGAAGAGAAGTAAAAGCAAACATATAGAAGAGAGAACTATACTTCTTTTCTTCAGCTCAGGCAGTAGGGCCTTATGTTTTGTGCTAAGCTCTTTGCAGGAGTCCAGAAGCCACTAGAACTCGTTGGTCCAGTGATTGGTGGTGATCTGAAAAGGAAATATTAGCTCATGAGTCATAAGAAATATTTGAAATTACTCAAGACCCGGGCCAAGTGGAACTTAACCCGACTCTAGGTGAGTGAATATTCGAAGTTACTAATGACCCGGGACGAGTCGAACTTAACCCAACTCTAGGTGAGTGAACATTTTAAGTTACTCAAGACCCGGGCCAAGTGGAACTTAACCCGGCTCTAGGTGAGTGAATATTTGAAGCTACTCAAGATCCGGGCCAAGTTGAACTTAACCCGACCCTAGGTGAGTGAACATTTGAAGTTACTCAAGACTCGGGCCAGGTGGAATTTAACCCGGCTCTAGGTGAGTGAATATTTGAAGCTACTCAAGACCTGGGCCAAGTCGAACTTTACCCGGCTCTAGGTGAGTGAATATTTGAAATTACTGAAGACCTGGGCCAAGTGGAACTTATCCCGACTCTAGGTGAGTGAATATTCGGAGTTACTCAAGACTCAGGCCAAGTGGAACTTAACTCGGCTCTAGGTGAGTACATATTTGAAGTTACTCAAGACCCGGGCCAAGTGGAACTTTACTCGGCCCTAGGTGAGTGGATATTTGAAACTACTAAATAATTTCACTAAGTTAAACTACCTCGGATTTTAGAATCAGCTTGGGGAAGATTGCACAAGTATATTAGGAGCATCTGGGCGAGGAACGTGTTACTCCCCTGAAGGCTCGGGGACTGGAGATTATATCTACAAGTTCTTGCGCGTATGTAAAGAGATGGTTGAGGGACTTACCTCCATCATCTTACTGGCATAACCAATGGCTTTGGCAGCAGTATTCATTTGGGCACCAATCTCCACGGGGCCAAACTTTGCCGGGTTACCGGAGCTAACATCGACATACTCAGCATTATTCTAGTTGTCGATGTACTTAGTGAGAGAGCCATAGCTCTGTCCGCTGAGAGTCCGAGTCACAACCAAGCCCTTGGCATGAGCAGCTTTCTGTGCAGTTTGAGATGCAGCTAGGCTGGTATGCATAGCAAGTTGTTTATTCAGTGGTAGAGCTGGAAGCAGCAATGCCTTGTTGCATCATGGATGCAAGGGTGTGATGTCTACACACACTTCTATTCTCGTAGACAGTGTTGGGCCTCCAAGTGCAGAGGTTTGTAGAACAGCAGCAAGTTTCCCTTAAGTGGATCACCCAAGGTTTATCAAACTCAGGGAGGAAGTGGTCAAAGGTATCCCTCTCAAGCAACCCTGCAATCAAGATACAAGAAGTCTCTTGTGTCCCCAACACACCCAATACACTTGTCGGGTGTATAGATGCACTAGTTTGGCGAAGAGATAGTGAAATACAAGTAATATGAATGATTATAAGTGGTAATTGCAATCTGAAATAAGAGTGGCAGCAAGCAAACATATAACATGACTGATTGTAAATGGTGTTTCACTGCTTACAAACAAGGCCTAGGGATCATACTTTCACTAATGGACACTCTCATATAAATATCTTCTCTTCATGATGCTACCCTAAACTACTCTCCGGTTGGACGATGTAGGGCTATAACAGCACACCTTAAAGTTTGCATTCCCTATCTAGATAACCCCTCACTATCACCTTGAGCACTAGATGGTTCCAACAAACACCACAATATCATAGAGACATCCAACTCAAATTATACTCATGATAAGTATTTCTAGAACCTTATCCGAAGTGCCACACGGTGCGCACACTGTCAACTTCACACACGTGGGGATAAGCAGAGATTAATTAAAACACTTGAGTAGCAGAATATATCTGTAGATTAAAAAGCTCATGATCTCATAAGATCATGCATAGAGAGAGAGAGATGAACACATAGCTACCGGTAGATCCCTTAGCCTCGAGAGAGAACTACTCCCTCCTCATCATGGGAGTTAGTAACGGTGATGGAGAAGGTGGTGGAATCGATGGAGATGGCTCCGGGGGCACTTCCCCGTCCCGATAAGGTGCCGGAACAGAGACTTTTGTCCCCCGAATCTCCTCTTCGGTGGCAGCGGCACTGCGGAACTTTTCGTGGAATTCTGATCTGGTCCCTAGGGTTTTTATGTTAGGGGGAATATATAGGCGAAGGATCAAGGTCGGTGGAGGCCTGAGGGGCCCACACCACCTGGTGGCGCGTGGGGGTGACCTGCGCCACCCTATGGTGTTGCAGCCCCTGTCCCTCCTCCGTCTCTGCTTTGGACTTCGTCTCGTGTCGGGAAAAATAGGAACTTCGGCTTTTGTTTCGTCCAATTCCGAGAATATTTCTGTACTAGCTTTTCTGAAACCAAAAATAGCAGAAAATAGGCAACTGGCACTATGGCATCTTGTCAATAGGTTAGTTCCATAAAATGTATAAAAATGCCTCAAAGTGTAGACAAAACATAAGATAGTTGATACAAAACAAGCATGGAGCATCAAAAATTATAGATATGTTTACGACGTATCAAGCATCCCCAAGCTTAACTCCTGCTCGTCCTCGAGTAGGTAAGTGATAAAAAAAATAATTTTTGAGGTGACATGCACCATCATAATCTTGATCAAGGTATTTGTAAAGCATTGATAGCTGGGATCAAAGTACTCTAAACATGAGCATGAAAGATAGAGTTTTAACAATAAGACATAGCAACTATGTTGTAACATGAAAAGGTACAAACAAAAGATCATGAATAATAATGCATTGAAAGACATTTGTTTGTTTCACATATAGAAAACATAATAAGAGTGTTATTCAGCTTGTCCCTCATGGTATAGCAAAACATAAATGCATAGGACACCTTCAAAGTTCATAAGGGTGACTAGATACAAATAATTTAAGAACAAGCAATACCAAAGTTATGAATCAATCAACAAGTTTTGGGTCAATGCACATTAAACTAAGAATGACCACTATGCTCTCTAAATTGGTGCATAAAGATAGAAGGTGGAGACTCAACATAAAAGTAAAAAGAAAGGCCCTTCACAGAGGGAAGCAGGGATTTCAAGTTTCATAAAGAGCTTCCAAAAATTATGGTTATTAAGCTCTCATTGCCCCTATCATAAGCATCTTGAGGTTATTAAGGTTAAATTGACACAAATATGAGGATATGATTGACAAGTTATAAGTTGAAAATCTCATGCCCTTGCTTACGAGTACCGAACCCCATGCTACTCAACTTTAGTCACAAGTAAGTCCTTGTCATTGTAAGTACATGTATATCATGGAGAACCGCCAACGGGGTACCCCTTGCCCCATGACATAGGAGCAATCCCATATCAAAATTACAAGGCAACAGACAATGAGCATCTCAGTGATCTTTTTATTTGCTATTTGCATAGGTTTTTATTGAGGATGCTTCACAAAATGCTCACTATGGTTACGCTACAAGTTTCCACCATGATTAGGCATGGTTTAGGCTAGCCGTCTAGGTGTTTCTCTAACACACATACAGACTCCATGAGCTTACAAGCTCCCCTTTTATTTCACACCGTCGGGATCCATAAACAAAAGAACATGATATCAACTGAATAATAAGTGCAATGTTGAAAGCGTTCCCAATGGTACATGGTTCTGCTAATTCACAACTTATAAAGTGCAAGCATATAAGCAACATAGATGGACACAATGGTTCAAGTTTATTAAGTGCAAGAAAATAAAGTGTGCCATCAAGTTTGTGAGAGCTTTAATCACTAATTTTCACATAACAAGTTTAATTTGGAAGATAGATAAAACATGAATATGCTTGGAATGGTGTAACACACCATGCATAGGAATTTATATTAGACTCTTTGGAATAACTTGGTTTTCTTGGGGGTTGGATGCATGAGTGGAAATCATACTTGGTACAGGTGGAGGCTAGCAAAAGACTGGGAGCGACCAACTAAGAGAGCAATAATGACCATAATCATGCAAAGCGACAAAATATTATTGATTAAAGCATAAAGTGATATTGCAAGTAAAAAACTAAATTATCATAGAGTCTATGGTGACTGGTTCATAGTCTTAACATGATGTAAGAATGTGCCAAGTCAACCCAAATAAAGCATCAAAGGAGAATACCACAATATTATGCTTTTGTATGCTAAAACAACGCATGATTCTTTCAAGGCACATTAAGCAATCTCAATTGTTTGAAACAAGTCATGCCACAACAATAATCACTAAGAATATTGTCAAAGCAACATCTAGCATGACATGATAAAGTCTAAGTCACAGTAAAACAAGCTTCCTTTTGTACCACTATAAGCATGAAACTTCCTACTCTTTTCCAACACCAATCGACTTATTTGAAACAACTCTCAAAGATAATAATCAATAAAGACCAGAGAGCATGTCTTACCCATCTACAAAGAAGAACTAAAAAGTTATAAGACAAAAGAATAAGAAAACTAAAGCTAAAACGAAGTGCTAGCAAAGGAGAACACTCACAGAACAATAAGAGTGAAAAATAGAGTGCTCTAGGCAATGAATAACGGGGTGTGTCTCTCTCCAAAAGAAGTGTGTTGGGATCCAACCAACTTATTGCGGCAAAGAAAGTAAAAGAAAACTAAAAACAAAGACGCTCCAAGAACAACACATAGTGCATAAGGTAATAAAAATAAAGAGTCTTGAAAGAAGACCTGAGATTATTGATGAAGATGGGGATGCCTTGGGCATCCCCAAGCTTTGACGCTTGTACTTCTTGAATATTTCTTGGGGTGACACGGGTGGCATCCCAAGCTTGAGCTTTTGTCCATACTTCATCTCATCCACATCATTCTCTCCCTACACTTGAAAACTTCCTTCATACAAAACTTCACACAATCTTCATTAGCAACATTAGTGTATTCAAAATAATAATCCTTTGGGTTCAGTCTCAACTCAATTAAATCATCCATTAAAACATAACCTACTGTATCAATTTATTTTAAAAGCTCAAGTGATCCAAGAGAACTCAAAAAGAAACCGATTAAGAGGCAAATGCAAATAATGGCAGAAATCTGTCAAAATAGACCAGCAGGTAAAGACCTATTTTTTTAGAAAATCTTCTGTTGCTCAAATCGAAAAGTGCAAAACTAACGAAAGTTGGGTAATAACCTGGGGAATAAGCACAAACATTTATAGCTCAATCCGACGTACTGATATTTTTCATGATTTTTTACAGTGACGCATAGAAATATGTTTCGGGACAGCAACTTCGTCATATCTTACTTCCCTCTCATTAGAGATTATTCTTAGCACAAAAACCAAACAAAAAGGATAAGGAGAGGTTATTATAGAGGCAATAATTTCCAAGACTCAACGAAACAAAAATAAACTAAAAGTAAAAATATAATGGGTTGTCTCCCAAAAGCTCTTTCTTTATAGCCATTAAGATAGGCATGATAATTTCGATGATGCTCACACAAGAGATATGAATTGAAGTAAAAGAGAGCATCAATAAGCAAATATGGAACAGATTTAGGTCTAACCCACTTCCTATGAAAAATAAACTTGTAAAGAAATATGTCACGAAAGCACAAAGCAACAAGCATAGGAAAGCAAAACAAGTGCAACTTAAAAAATTTCACATAAAGAGGGGAAACTTAATGTTGTTCAGATACATAAAACCATGTTTCCATCTCTCATAATAACTTTCGGTAGCATCATGAATAAAATTAACAATATGAATATCACATAGAACATTCTTATCATGAGCCACATGCATAAAATAATTATTACTCTCCCTATAAGCATAGTCATTCTTATTAATCATAGTGGGAGAAACTTCAACAAAATAGCTATCATTATTATTCTCATCACCATAATCATCAATAGGAGGCATACTCATAATTAATTTTGTCCTCAATAGTAGGTGGACTGAAAATATCATATTCATCATTGTAATCATCATATATTGGAGGTATAGTATCATCAAAGTAAATTTTCGCCTCCATGCTTGGGGGACTAAAAATATCATGCTCATAAAAACTAGCTTCCCCGAGCTTAGAATTTTCCATAGCATTAGCAATAATGGTGTTCAAATAATTCATACTAATAACATTGCTATTAGTATGCAAATCAAATTCCATAGGTTTTTTAATTTTCTCTTCAAACACTTCATGTCCTAACTCAAGATAAATACTATAAAGCTCTCTAATTTTGTTGTTGTTTTCCATTAAGCCTAACTAGTGAAAATAAAAATAAGAAACAAAAAGATATAGTTCCAGAATCTAAAGGAAATAACTTCGAGCACTCACACACCAGCAACAGTACTAGAAGATAGCTTAGTAGCCAGAGGATGTGAGTACCTTTTACCTTACCTCCCCGGCAACGGCGCCAGAAAATAGATTTGATGGCGCGTGGTTGACGTGGGAGCTTCTTATTCTTCTTCAATCCCAGGCAACGGCACCAGAAAATAGCTTGATGTCTACACACGCTTCTATTCTTGTAGATAGTGTTGGGCCTCCAAGTGTAGAGGTTTGTAGAATGGCAGCAAGTTTCCCTTAACTGGATCACCCAAGGTTTTTCCAACTCAGGGAGTAAGTGGTCAAAGGTATCCCTCTCAAGCAACCCTGCAATCAAGATACAAGAAGTCTCTTGTGTCCCCAACACACCCAATACACATGTCAGGTGTATAGGTGCACTAGTTCAGCAAAGAGATTGTGAAATACAAGTAATATGGATGATTATAAGTGGTAATTGCAATCTGAAATAAGAATGGCAGAAAGCAAACATGTAACATGACTGATTGTAAACGGTGTTTCAAAGCTTAGAAACAAGGCCTAGGGATCATACTTTCACTAGTGGACACTCTCATATAAATATCTTCTCTTCATGATGCTACCCTGAACTACTCTCCGGTTGGACGATGTAGGGCTATAACAGCACACCTTAAAGTTCACATTCCCCATCTAGATAACCCCTCACTGTCACCTTGAGCTCTAGATGGTTCCGACAAACACCACAATCTCATAGAGACATCCAACTCAAATTATACTCATGATAAGTATTTCTAGCACCTTAGCCAAAATGCCACACGGTGCGCACACTGTCAACTTCACACACGTGGGGATAAGCAGAGATTAATTAAAGCACTTGAGTAGCAGAATAGATCTGTAGATTACAAAGCTCATGATCTCATAAGATCATGCATAGAGAGAGAGAGATGAACACATAGCTACCGGTAGAGCCCTTAGCCTCGAGAGAGAACTACTCCCTCCTCGTTATGGGAGTTTGTAACGGTGATGGAGATGGTGGTGGAATCGATGGAGATGGCTCCGGGGGCACTTCCCCGTCCCGACAAGGTGCCGGAATAGAGACTTTTGTCCCCCCGAATCTCCTCTTCGGTGGCGGCGGTGCTGCGAAACTTTTTGTGGAATTCTGATCTGGTCCCTAGGGTTTTTATCTTGGGGGGAATATATAGGTGAAGGATCAAGGTCGGTGGATGCCTGAGGGTCCCACACCACCTGGTGGCACGCCTGGGGATGACCCGGCCACCCTATTGTGTGGCCAGCCCCTGTCCCTCCTCCGTCTCTGCTTTGGACTCTGTCTCATGTCGGAAAAAATAGGAACTTCGGCTTTTGATTCGTCCAATTCATTACTAGCTTTTTTGAAACTAAAAACAGCAGAAAACATGCAACTAGCACTATGGCATCATGTCAATAGGTTAGTTTTAGAAAATGTATAAAAATGCCTCAAAGTGTAGACAAAACATAAGATAGTTGATACAAAACAAGCATGGAGCATCAAAAATTATAGATACGTTTTCAACATATCAGGGTGCACTGCCCAGACCCGGCCGTTGATCCTTTGGGCATGGTCTTGGTCGCCTTGGAAGCCTTCTGTCCCTTGGTAACCTCGGAAGCCTTCTTGGCCTTGGTGGTTGACTTGGATTGCTGTAGCAAAGATGTAGCTTGGTCTCCGGCCACCGAAGATGGCGCAAAAGGCTTGGTCTGAGGCTTCTATCGAAATATGTCTTCTTGCCGAGTTTGGGTAGACTCAGACGAGGAAGGAGGTACTTAGGAAGAAGAACTTGGAGCTGGATCTGGCCGAGGTTGAGGCACAAGCTGAACTTGGGTTGGTGTTGGAGTCACCGGGACCTTGTTAGGAACTTTCTCGGTGCGATGTTGCTGGCACCATCATTAACTTATTGTTGCTGAGCAGAAGAGGCACTGGGCCAATGCGACATAGACACATCCTCGAAGGTGCCACCACCCTCCATGTCGATGTTGCCCTCCTCTTGTCAAGATGGGATGAGATTTGGCACAGCCGCAGAGCTCTCCCGGATGGGGCTCAGGATAAGAGCATCCTCACAACAATGAGAAGGTGGATCACCCCAAAGAGGTGAGGCTATAATTGAGCCATGATGAGTGCATATTTGCATCATGTTTTACATTATTAGTTTTCATTATAGATGTAGGATCTTTGTATTTTATGATGTTCGTGCGCACATTTTATGTCTGTTTTCACCAAGATCGGGACAGATGATGGATCCAATGGATACAATTATTGAAGCAGTTGTACTATGGAGAAAAGGAGTCAAAACAACGTAAATCGCTTATTTGGGAAATATTAATAATACCAGAAGAAAACCAGAAGCGAACAAAGGGGACAGAGAGCGTAATGACCAACTATACGGTGGGAACCAGAAGCGAACAAAGGGGACAGAGAGCGTAATGACCAACTATATGGCGGGAGAATTTCTTCCGCCCATATAGCTTGACCGTATAGTTGGCGCCGCCTCCGCCTCGTTAAATAGTTTCACCCCGTGCAATTAGTTCAGAGAGACGACATACAGAACACCCAGAAATCACGAAAACCTCACGTCCGGAAGGCACCTGGAGGGGGAACTCGTTCGCCGGGGATCCATCTTCACCTTGCGCAGATCCGGGAGGCTAAGGCATCGATCTTCATCAACCACCGCTGCATCACCACCATTCTCATCCATCACATCTACATCTTGTCTAGATCTTGTTGTAATTCCTATAATCATTGTGGATTTCTACAAGTACTATTCACCTATGATTGTTTCCATTACCATTGCCATGATGTTGATTACCTCCATGTCTGAGTAGATCTTTAGTTCTTGGGGAGATGGAGAAACCCTAGCATATGAATGAGATGAGATAGATATTATTATGTTATACATCATTATGTGTACGTGTTAATTGTCTTCATCTTGATATTAAGGAGAAGTGCACCTTCTTAATATTTGCCTCTTATGGGGACTCGATGGAGGGGATTACTTGTTAGCAGATGGAGGGATGATAGGGCTTACTGTGATTATAAAGCTGTTGTCATTCTTTATGTAATAACTTAGGGAACCAAGGAGAATTCAGGAAGCCATGTCCATGCCACGGGAGAAATCCCTTAATAGCGCGGTAATGCGATGGTTGTCGGTTACTGTCTCCTGTGGTTATGAGGATGATGCGTGCAGCGGTTGCTGGCAAATCCTCCATATATGGAGCTCCTCCCACATACATACACACTATGAGAATATCCGTTATAATACTCTCGATTACATAGTCTAAATTGCTAGTGGTGTATCCGCTACTCCCCGAGAACGCCTTTTCCCCTATTGTAGTTCCAAAGTTCTATTACACACGCAATTCTTGCTTTCTGCATTAAGTTTTGCTTTACTTTAAATTACCTTATTCAACAAAAACACCCAAAAAAAATTCTACTTATCTTGCATCTTAAAGTTATTTCCTAAGTATTTCGTTTAGTTATAGTTAAAAGCATTTTAGTATTTCGCCTACTCCTCCCTGTGGGATCGATATCTTTATTTCGAACCTAGCTACAAACGATCTGTGCACTTGCAGTGATCAAGCTATTTTCTAGTGCCGTTACTAGGGAGCTTAGCGCTACAAGTCACTTTACTTTTAGTTACTTATTTTCGTTGTACTAATTTTTATTTGAGTTGTAGGACCACAACAATGAATAATACTCAGCATTTAAACCAGCTTGAGGCAGTAAGGAAAATGGGTTCGCCCATGGACGCTTTTATAACTGTCAACAAAAGCATAAATCCGGATGGAGTCGAGATCCATCCTTTATTATTCGAATTGTTACACTCTAAGAAATTTGTAGGGACCAATGAAGAAAGTCCATATATGGACACTTACAATTCTTTGAAGATATTCTCAATTCCTTTATTTTCGACGACTGTAATTTGGATATGGTAAAAATCTAGTTGATTAGACAAACTCTCTTTAATAATGTTTGCGACAGGTATAGATCTTTTTGTGCAGAACCACCAAGGACTTGGGAGGAATTGACAACTAAGTTCTTATCAAAATATTATTCTGAAAGCAAAGCTCACATGATGAGAGGTATTATTATCAGTTTCAAAAATAATCCTAGTGAAGGCTTATATGAAGGATATCTAAGGTATAGAAGTTACCTAGATAATTGCCCCCATCATCGTTTACCTGATTGGTTAATCACTCATACATTTTATGGAGGGCTAAATATTGAAAATAAGACAAATCTAGACACTGCTTCAAATGGCAGTTTTCTATCTTATACTTATGATGAGGCTTGGAATCTAGTAATAAAAATGAAAGAAGCAACTGAAAATTCTAAAGATAAGGAAAATATTACAAATAGTTTTTAGAATATGCTTGCATTAACGATTTCCCTGCAGACGAGAGGACAGATACAATGATTAAAATCGTAGGTATTGATTCTTACTCGGTAAAGAAAATTATTGAGAATTATGCAGGGCATTTGCAGGTACCTACATAAAGGGAACCTCATAAACTGTCGTGGTGGTGTCACGGCAGATGCCATGGATAGGCTAAAGGTGGGGCCAATATGCACTAGAGGTATCCAGGGAGGGATAGTGTGGTGATTCCACACACAGATGTTTTGTATTATCCAAGTGCACAAGGTTTACAGATGCTCCTTGAGCTGTATTGAGGAGAGGAGGAAGAAGAAGCTCTCTTACTCTCACCACTACCTATCTCCCAATGAAGAAACTACTCATGCGCCAGCCAGCCCTTTCTACAAAGGCCCTAGCGCCCCTTATAAAGGGGAGGCTAGGTCTCCAGTTAGGGCATACGTGGAGGCATATTCCTGGGAATATGCCTCTCCCAAAATAGCAAACCGACCGGGTCTCCTTTTGCCATCGTAAGCCATGTAGAGGCTACATAAGCCTCTGCGGCGCCAGCGTCAGCCGACATAGGTTGCGTCACCTTTGTCGGCCACGCCTCGCTGGTCCCTCCCTCTGTTCGCTTTGCTCACGCTCCATTGCAGAGAGATCACCTTTTGACCAGCGAGATACCTTCCTTCTCTTGCAAGCCTGGTATAACCCGGATCAGGCCGGGTTAATCCGGCCCCGTGGGTACCTGTGAACAAGTTACAAAAAGCCTGCCGGCATACGACATACGTCGGCCGGGACACAGCCAGGTGGACATCCTCCGGTCTGGGTCGTTCCGTAAGTTAGCTTGCCTTGAGATGACTCGGCTAGCATACGCTTTGACCTTGCCATACCTCGGCTAACTCGGCCTCTATACCCCGGCGTGACCCCACCCGGGGGTATCCCCCCAGCATTAGTCCCCGAAGCTAGTGTGGTCTTAGCAACTTCAGCTGCTAAGGCCACGGCAGGTTCAATCTACCGAGCATTTTTCTCCCTTTTCCGAGTTACCTTGTAGCTCGGATTTCGGGGCCTAGCCTTCCCTCGGCACATTCCGAGTTATCACTCGCTGGCCGGGTTACCCTTCAGTTTTCCGTGTTATCCTTCCTTCTCTCATACACTTCCCCACATTCTACGTGGAGGGTAATCATTATCTTGCCTCATTTTAAGGGCATGTGCCAGTTACTGCATTTATTGTCAAGGGTTACTACTGCAAACGTCGCGTCGCAGCTGCCTCCTCGTTAACTGCATCACCATGTCGCGTCATGGGATCCCCTGTTTCCTGTGGCCCTTCTTGTGGCTTGCCTCTGATTGGCTGACCCGGCAGATACACGGCCACATCGTGTGGCTTCGATGCACAGCACGGTCCCACTACCTATCGCTTGGGCGTGGTTAAGTAGGGGAGGGGCGTGTCCCTTGGTTGTTTCCCTCTTTTCGTGCCCCTCAGCCTTTCTGCTTCTTCTTCTTCCTTGCGACAGCGCTACTGCCGCCGCTTCTCACTCTCGCGTTTCCCTGCTGCCCCTCCCGCGCTGTATCATCGCCACAGGGCCGCGCTAGTCTAAATCACTGCCTCCCACATCTGAACGGGCCGGTGAGGACAGTGATTTGGAGATGACCGAGGAGGAGCTCACCATCATCGAGGAAGAAGAGATGGAGGAGGAGAGCGAGGTGCAAGGGTGCGGTGGCTGGGCTGGCTCTTGGGTGTGCCAAGATGATCTGGATTGGCTCTACCACACCTGCCGCATTCCCCAAGGTGTGATTTCACGCCTTCCCTGCGAAGAGATTGCTCCCTCACCCAATCCGGGTGTGTTCATGGTCTTCCTCTCCCACTTCCAGCGCGGCTTCGGCCTGCCAGTGAGTGACTTCTTCCATGACATTGCCAACATCTATGAACTCCAACCTCATCATCTCCCGGCGAACGTCATCACTTCCCTTTCCTCCTTCGCATCTGGATACGTTGGCCTGTGGCCAACCAAGGAGCTCTGGATCTGGTTCTTCGGTCTACGGAGGAACGTGGTTCCGGATAAGGAGCGTGCCCTGGAGGACAAGCACCTGACCCAATGTGGTGCCGCCTCCATCTCTCCCTGGAAACAATCTGTCTTCCCCCGAGTCACTGGGCTTGATTCCTGCAAGGGCTGGGCCCAGACCTTCTTTTATGTGAGGAATGGTTTGGATGAGGATCTGATCCGGCTACGCCTCTTTGCGATGGGTCCTCCTAATCTGGCTCTGTGGGACCGGGTTTCCAAGAAACCAACTGTCTTGGCTAATCAGGTTAATAAGCGGTTCTAGGAGCTGAAGGATCTGGGGCTGCACAACGAGGATGTGATGATCACATTCGTCCGCAGCCACATTTCCCCCCTACAGAAGCGCACACACAAACTCTGCCATATGAGCTAGCGACTTGACCCCAACCGGACCTCCTCCTTCGAGTTGAATAACACCAAGATCTTCCGCCGGGTCAAGGCCATCTTCACGACCGATAAGGACTTCCCTGCTGAGTGGGAGTGCGGGTTGGAGCATTACAGCCGGGACAAGCCTCCTCCTACGGTAAATATCATTACCCAATCCCTCTCCGAGTTATATCCTATGTCAGAGCATGTTGTTTATTTGATCCCTTTGCATTTTCCTTTTAGTTGTTTCTTCAGCAAACCATTGAAGATGGCACCGAGCCTTCCCTCAAATGGGGGAAGGATCGACTCGTTTCAGACGAGGAGGAGCCGGATCAGGAAATGTTCTTGCCTGCCCTGAACGCATCCAAGCGACCAACTCGTAATTTCCTTTCTTTAAGGGATTGGCCTGACGATGAAGATGATTCCGATATTGAGATGTTGGAGGTATATAACTCGGCGGCTATTTCTTACGCATTTCTGGCTTCAGCTAACCCGGCTGGGTAGATCCATGAAGATCCCCCTCTTGCTATGGGTGAGCCGGCCCCAGCCGTGTCTAAGTAGCGGGCTGCCACTTCCGCTGCTTCTTCCGAGCTTCCCAAAACAACCAAAAGGCAAAAGAAGTCCGCTGACAAGGTCCCCAGCAAACCTCCGACTAAGGCCATAGTTTGGAGAGCTCGGAAGCCCAAGGAGCCTCCGATCTCCGATGAGTGAGTTTCTTTTTCCTTGTACCATTTTTTGCTTCAAGTTTCTTTGTCTTCATGCCTTTCTCTCTGTTATATAATTTGTTATTCATCGTTTAATTTGATAGGGCTGCCGTGGAGGTTCCCAGAGCGGCTCCAGCATTGCTTCGCCCCTCCGGCGTACCCCATCTCCCCCTCGCGATGATGACATGCGCCCGCTGAGCCCAATTTAGGAAGGCTCGGTGGCTACACCGGACCTTAGTCCACCTCGTCCAGAGGAGGGAAACCTCGGAGCAGGGGGAAGTGGCACGACCGAGGTAGCGGATGCTCCCAGCTCTTCATCGGCTCAGCCGCAACCCGTCACCTCCGAGGTACCAGCAGCAGCAGCAGCACCACCGCCAACACCAGCACCAGCACCAGGACAAGCACCAGCGCCAGCACCAATAGCAACTCCTTCTGTCTCGTTCGAGTCTTCCAAGACCCGGCGAGAAGACCCCGCTAGAACCAAGGCTGCGCCCAAGTCCAAATCTGCAGCTCAAGCTTCAGCCTCCCAACAGCAACCCAAGGCTAAGAAAGGTTCTGGTGCCACCAAGGCAATATCCATCGACGCTAGACAGCGCACGCTCACGTCCATGCTACCGAAGAAAGATGCCTCCTCCGGGTCAGCTAGCAGCAACAACTTGCACTGCATACCAGCCCTGCTGCCGCCCAAGTTGCGAGGAGGGAGGCCCACGCCAAAGGCTTGGTCGCGCCCCACATGCTTAGTGGAGAGGGCTATCCCCGGCTCTGATCGAATATGTCAATAATTGGAACATAGCGGAGTTCATCAATCCCAACGACGATCTCCCGGAGAAGTTTGGGCTCGCCAAATTCAGCGCACAAATGAACACAGCAGCCAAGGCTATCAACATTGCTGGCCGGATGATGGAGGTACGCTACTTTAACTTTTACTTAATACGCACAATTGCTTAGAGACATATCCATTAGTCCCCGAGCCTCCGGGGGAGTAACTTGTTACTCGGCCGGATGCTCCTTAGCGAACTAGCGTAGCTCCTTAGTAGCTTAGAATATGCACGCACCTAGAGTCGGGTTAAGTTCCACTTGGCCCGGATTTTGTACACTTCGAATATGCACACACCTAGAGCCGGGTTAAGTTCCACTTGGCCCGGATTTTGTACACTTCGACTATGCACACACCTAGAGTCGGGCTAAGTTCCACTTGGCCCAGATTTTGTACACTTCGAATATGCACACACCTAGAGCCGGGTTAAGTTCCACTTGACCCGGATTTTGTACACTTCGAATATGCACACACCTAGAGCCGGGTTAAGTTCCACTTGGCCCGGATTTTGTACACGTCAAATATGCACACACCTAGAGCCGGGTTAAGTTCCACTTGGCCCAGATTTTGTACTCCTCGAATATGCACACACCTAGAGCCGGGTTAAGTTCCACTTAACCCAGATTTTGTACACTTCGAATATGCACACACCTAGAGCCGGGTTAAGTTCCACTTGGCCCGGATTTTGTACACTTCGAATATGCACACACCTAGAGCTGGGTTAAGTTCCACTTGGCCCGGATTTTGTACTCCTCAAATATGCACACACCTAGAGCCGGGTTAAGTTTCACTTGGCCCGGATTTTGTACTCTTCGAATATGCATATAGATGAGCCAACCTTGCTCTTTTCAGGTCACTACCAATTGTCGGAGTGCTGAGTTTCAGCACCTCTTGGACTCACACAAGGTGCTACGCTCGAAACATGCTGCTCTTCTTGATGAATGCGAGAAAAAGGGTAAGTTTTCTCTTCGGCTTCTCCCCCCATCTTTCTTTGTCTTTTACCACCGAACTAATCTGTCATTCGGATTGCACAGCCGGAGTGGAGGCCGAATACACAATTATGAGAAAAAACTTGGCCGAGATAAAAGGTAATTCGCTTTGATTACTCAATTTCTGTGCTCTTTCTCCTTTCTCCTGAGCTCGGCAGATATTCATACCTCGGCTCTGCCGGGTCAACAAACCGTTGCAGCATCCCTTGAAGATAGTGTGCCCATGCCTGATATGATGCTGAATTTTCTCGAACAAGCAGGGCAACATCATGCCGAGCTCAAGAAGAAGGATGACGAACTTGCCAAACTCCAAGCGAAGGATGATGAAGTTGCCAAGCTCAAGGCTAAGATGAAAAAACTCAAAGAGCTCCACAAGTCTGAGATGGACAAGGCCGGCCAAGACTTCACCGAAGAGCGAGATCGTCTTAACCTTCAACTTGCAAAAGATCAAGAGTTGCTGAAGGAGGCCGACGTCAAGCTTGACTCGTCTAATGTTGAACTTGAGAAGCTTCGAAAGAGGCGTGCTGATTGCACCCAAGAGCTGACTCGGATCCATAGTCATATCTCCCGTAAACTCTTTTCCTTCCGCCGATATGTATTTCTCTAGGTTAAACTCTTTTACTAATCTCACTTGTTTTGTTTTTAGGCAAATTCCCACAGGGTGATGCCATTGCGGCTACTGCCGTTGCCAAGTTTCGCCAGCAGAGGGGTACCCCAACCGGTCCTGGGTCTAAAACCATTCCCTACGACATGGAGGACTTGCTGGTCAGCCTATCCTCTCGCATTGAAATTGTGAAGAACGATGGTTTGGGTATCCTGGATTATGCCGTCCGGATCTTCCGTGCCCTTTGGCCTGGTGAGGATGTTCCGGAGGGATCCACTACTCTGATCAACAAGCTGATGGATTGCGAGACCCAGCGCGACCTCTGGAGGGAATCCGCCGCTCGTGCTAGAGCCGATACTGTCCTCCACTTCGTGCTCACGTGGTATGAAAAACTAGATATGAAGATTCTCGAGTGCTTGCGCACCGGGTCAAGGTGGTCGAATGATCCAGATTGGGTAGCCTGGTGCAAGGCTTGTGCCCACAACCTCATCCAGTTTGCCCCTGTCCATCAATGGAACGAAGGACCAAGCTTCCTCGGCGCTGTTGATGACGAATATGTTGAAGATGATTCGGGTGACGAGGAACAGGACGAAGCCTCGGATCTCGAAGATAACGAAGATGATGACGAGACTGAAGCCGGAGTTCCACCCGCTAGCACCGAGTTACCTCCTCCTGCTGCTTCTCCTTGAGCACAAAAAACACTTTGAAATTTATCAGATCCCCGGTATGCCGGGTGCAGATGTATCGATCATACTGAATATATTTTGCCACTAAGCTATTCATGCCGGATTAACTTGGGCATAGTCCCCGAGTTTCATTTTCTTGTTTCTTCAATTTCATGGCTTGGCTCGCGTCTACCTTGATTCTGTTTTGTGACTTACGAGTCCGAGTTTCAAAAAATTGACTTAACAATACTTGGAAACTTTAGGATTATCTCAAAATAATCCAACGTAGTAAAAATTGACTTACGAGTCCGAGTTTCAAAAAATTGACTTAACGATACTTGGAAACTTTAGGATTAGCTCAAAATAATCCAACGTAGTAAAAATTGACTTAACAATACTTGGAAACATAAGGTTAGTCCGAATAACCAATGTTGGCTCGATTGCGTTCCTTTTCCTTAGTCGTTTTTCGTGTGCTTCGCAATTCCAAACTTGTTCTCTTGCTGGCCACGAAGCCAATTCTTGCTGGACATCAGCAAGTCGAAGAGTTGAGTTTTTGGTGCTCACACACTACTAATCCGGCTTAGGTAGAATTAACTTAAGCCAGCCGACATAAAAAATAAAATAGGTAACAAATAGAATGACAATTATTACTAAGGCAGTCCCCGAGTTACTGCTCGAGGTGCCAAGATTTCATTGATAAACTCACTACCAGCATACATACCGACATATGAGAGACTCGATACACACACTTCTTTGTTAAGTGTAGAACGGACGAAGTAGAGCTACATTCCATGGACGCTTAGATTCCTCGTCGGACCTATCCGCCTTGTTCTTCTCCTGTGGTTGTGCATCAATGAGATAATAAGAGTCATTGTGCAATGATTTGCTCACGATGAATGGCCCTTCCCATGGGGGGATAACTTATGCATGCCAGCAGTATGTTGTACCAGCCGAAGTACCAGGTCACCTTCCCGGAAGACTCGGGGGTTTACTTTCTGGCTATGATAGCATCGAAGATTTTTCTGATATATGGCGGATCTGGACAATGCCAATTCTCTCGCTTCTTCCAGCAGATCAACATCATTTTGCCGGGCTTCTCGCACTTTGGCTTCTGTGTATTGGGTGACCCTAGGAGAATCATGCTCTAAGTCGGCTGGTAATACAGCTTCTGCCCCATATACCAGAAAAAATGCCGTATAGCCTGTTGATCGATTCGGAGTTGTTCTTAAACTCCATAGTACCGCTGGTAGTTCTTCTATCCAGCACCCCGCTGATCTTTGTAGCGGATCAATGAGCCGGGGTTTTATCCTGGATAAAAATAATCTATTGAATCCTTCCACTTGTCCGTTCGATGCAGGGTTGGCTAATGAAGCAACGTCCAGCCGGATCTTCTTATCCCGGCAGAATCGCGCAAATGCTCCTTCAGCAAAATTAGTGTCGTTATCTATTATGATACTGTGAGGGTAGCCATATCTCAAGATGATATCTTTGATGAATGTCACGGTTGTAGATCCATCACATTTTTTTATCGGCTTTACTTCAATCCATTTTGTAAACTTGTCAACCATAACGAAGATATGGGTCATATTTCCTCTCACCGGCTTAAATGGACCAACCATATCCAAACACCATACAACAAATGGCTAGGTAATTGGTATGGTCTTGAGCTCCAACATTGGCATGTGTGTCTTGGTAGCATACCTCTGACAACCATTGCATTTTATTACTAGATCTTCTGCTTGTTCCAATGCACTTGGCCAGTAGAATCCATGCCGGAAAGATTTTCCCACTAAGGCCCTAGATGAGGCGTGATGCCCACATTCCCCTTGATGTATATCTCGGAGGATGTCAAGCCCTTCTTCCGGGTCAACACACTGTTGCAGTACATTCGTAACGCTCCTCTTGTATAGCTCGGCATTGATAATCGTGTATGCCTTTGCCCTCCTCTGAATTTGCCTCGAAGGCACCTCTTCATTGGGCAAAGTTCCATCCTTCAAGAACTGGAATATGGGCAGTGCCCAAGCTGGTATAGCTCGCACTGGAAAAACCTCCTCGTTAATTTCCATTTGATCCACCAACATAACCTCTGCCGGGTCAACCTGCACAGTCCCCGGGTTCTGCGAAGTAGTCCCCGGGTTTCCTGAACTTCCCACATCAATGTCCATGGGCACATCTTCCGACTCCGGATTTTTCGGGATATAGATTGAGTCGGATTCTAGGGATGGCCTGATAGATGGCTTTCTGAGGTGATCTAGTGCTACACCCGGTGGAATCGCTTGTTGGGTTGATCCGAGTTTCGACAATACGTCGGCAGCCTCATTTTCCAGCCGGGGTACATGATGGAACTCGCATCCCTCGAGTATCCCGATATTTTCTGCACATGAAATCTGTACAGTGCCATGTTTGCATCCAAAGCATCCCATTGACCTGAGACTTGCTGAACTACTAGATCCGAGTCACCAAAGCACTGGATCCAACGTATTCCAATTTCTTTTGCCACTTTGAGCCCATGCACAAGTGCTTCATACTCTGCAACATTGTTTGATGCTATGAAGTGGATCTGCAGCACATACTTCATCTGGTCTTTCTTGGGAGAGGTAAGCACAACTCCGGCGCCTAACCCAGTTTTCGTTTTTGATCTGTCGAAATGCATTCTCCAGTAGTTCGGATCTGGCAACGGTGGCTCATATAGCATCTCGGCCCAATCCACGAAAAAGTTGGCCACAGCCTGAGACTTGATCGCATCTCTCCTGTCGAATTGTGGAGCATAAGGGGCTTCACATATCACTTTGATGGGGTGCTCCTCAAAATAGTGTTTCAGCTTCTTTGCTGCCATATACACACCATATGCCATCTTCTGATAGTGAGGATAGTTTTGTTTTGACACCGATAATACCTCACTCGGGTAATAGACTGGCCTTTGCACCGACTTACCCTCTTCGTCGCGCTCTACTACTATTACTGCACTTACAACTCGGTTGGTTGCAGCTACATAAAGCAACATTGGCTCTTTTGATAGTGGAGATGCTAATACTTGTACAGTGGGTAACATTTTCTTGAACTGAATGAAGGCTTCATTGTCCTGCGGCGTCCATACGAACTTGTCTGACTTTTTCATTAGTTGATAGAGAGGTAATGCCTTTTCTCCCAACCGACATACAAACCGACTTAAGGATGCTAGGCAACCAGTGAACTTCTAGACATCGTTAAGACACTTCGGCAATTCCATTCGCTCTATGGCTCGGATTTTAGTTGGGTTAGCTTTGATACCTCGGCTGGAGACAAGAAATCCGAGTAATTTTCCAGCCGGACACCGAAGGTACACTTCTCCGGGTTAAGCTTCATTCGGAACCTCCTTAGGTTCGCGAATGTTTGCCTGATATCATCAAGGAGCGTTTTGCTTTCCTTGGTTTTTATAACCACATCATCCACATACACTTGCACATTTTGACCAATGTGGTCGTGTAAACATTTTTGCATACATCTTTGGTACGTTGCCCCTGCATTACGTAAACCGAAAGGCATGGTGTGACAGCAATAAGCCCCGTACGGGGTAATAAACGCAGTCTTTATTTGATCATTCGGGTTCAGAGTTATTTGATGGAAACCAGAATATGCGTCTATGAATGACAACAACTCACACCCAGCAGTAGAATCTATGACCTTGGTCTATCTTTGGCAGTGGGAATGGATCTTTCGGGCATGCCTTATTCAGGTTCGTGTAATCGATGCACATACGCCATACCACTGCCACATTCGGATCATCTTTCTTCTTCTCCACAAGCACCAGATTAGATAACCAATCCGGATAAAGCACTTCCATGATGAACCCGGCTGCAAGGAGCCGAGCTATCTCATCTCCAATGACTTTTCTCCTGTCTTCGGCGAAGCGGTGGAGAGGTTGCTTCACCGGCTTTGCTTCGGGTCTCACATTCAAAGAGTGCTCGGCCAACTCCCTCGAAACACCTTGCAGGTCCTGTGTGGACCAAGCAAAGATATCTCGATTCTCATGGAGGAAGTTGACGAGCTCGCTTTCCTATTTGTCAGTTAACCCGGCACCAATTGTTACGGTGCTCTCTGGGAACAGATCATCAATAGGTACTTTCTTTATATCCTTTGTTGCTTGAAATGAGACACTTCCATGCGGGTTACTCAGCACCGGCATATACTGTTGTGCGGACTGAGCCAATGCCGCTACTTCCTGGATCTTTCTCTTTTCTTATGCAATCACGAGTGATTCGGCCAGGTTAGACCCGGCTGACACGCACTCAATGGAACGTCGGCAATCCTCGGCTATGGTAATTACTCAATTTGGCCCACGAAACTTCATCTTCAGGTAACTGATGTGAGTACTTGCCATGAATTTGTTCAGGGCTGGCCTGCCGAGTAATGCGTGATATGCGCTTTCTAAGTTCACAACCTCAAACTCCAAATTCTCAGTTCGGCAATTATCTCTTGTGCCGAATAACACGTCAACCCGAACTTTGCCAATGGGTTCACAGGAGATACCAGGCACAATGCCATGGAAAGTTATCCTCATAACTTGGAGCATGTTCTCTGAGATACCCAACTTGCGCATTGTATCCACGTACATAATATTGATGCTGCTGCCATTGTCAATCAGCACCTTAGAGAACCTCACATTGATATTTGGCCCGATGAACGTTGGGTCTAGCACTAATGCATACGAACCAGGACTCGGCATGATCTTGGGATGGTCCTTGATACTCCAGGTAATTTCCTGATCCGACCAAGGCATGTACCTCGTCACTGCCGGCATAACCGTATTCACCTCCATTTGTCGGCGTTGCAAGCTCTTTCTATCCGTTTCCTCTGTGGTAAACACACAGTAACTCTGGTGATCCTCTATGTACTCATTTCTCCCATCATTTCCGAGGTACCTTTGATCTGGCTGATGCTGGTTTTCCACCTGATGCACTGCATCCCTTCTCTCATGATTCTCATACCTCGGCGGAGGCGGTGGTAACATTAACTGTTGCGTGTTTGCTCCGGAGAGCAACTGCTGCCGAGGTAACTCCTGCCGAGGTTGATAGTTCCGAGGTGCTTGAGCATTCCTCGAGACACTTTGCTCTATCTTCCTCATCCACTCACATTGCCGGGTTGTATTACCCGCCGGGTTACTCGGATTTGGCGTGTGAAATTTGCACGGCTGATCCAGCATTGCCTCATACGTATACCTCGGCCTGTCTTTCTTTTCTTGCCACTGTCTCTTTTGCTCGGGCGTCCAAGTTTTCGTGCCATCATTTCTTAGAGTCCACTGTTGCCCTCTAGTTTTCTGACACTGATTACTCCTTGCACCGGGTTGATCTTGATTTACAGAAGCAACTTGTTGCAAACTGTACCTGTAATCCGGTCTATCATCTCTTCTCTTACCCCGGTAATCATTTCGTCGGGATGATCCGGCTCCATCTCGCTGGTAGTACTCCTCATTTGACTCATTTGACATAAGCCAGAGTTGAGTCGGATCACCCAAAGCATACGAATCAGCAATCCGGATTGTCTCTGCCAGCGTAGTTGGCATATCCCTTTGTAACCTTTGCCACAGCATGCTTGCATATCTACACCCTTGTGCAAACCAAGCTATGGCCTGAGACTCAATCACGCCTTCACATGAGTTTCTCACGTTGCACCAGCGGGTTAGGAACTCCCGGTCTATTTCAGTTGGTCTCTGCTTGCACATTGCTAGGGTCTGTGGCCTATTCGGCCTCTGATACATGCTCGAGAAGTTACTGACGAACATTTCTTCAAAATCTAGCCAGCAGTTGATACTACTGCGTGGTAAATTGGTTAGCCATACCCTCGCTGGCCCCTCCAGCATCTGAGGTACGTATCTCACTGCCCATCTCAAATTGCCTGTTGCAATTTTCACTGCTGTTGCGTAGTTGATCAACCAATCCTCCGGCTTGGTGCTGCCGTCATATGTTTTCGTGCCTCTGGGTAACTGGAAAGTTAGGTACCGGAGGCTCTTTCATGATTCGGGGCCCAAAGCACGCTGGACCTGGAGGACCTTGCCCCTCATATTGCTCCGACCAATAGAGCCGATCCAGCTTTAACCTGGTGTCGTCAGGCATCAAGTTCCTGCTTCCCAACCTTGACCCTATCACATGATGATTCGGCCTATGGTATCCTGCATTCACCATTTCTGAATCACCGTCGTTGTATCTGTCTTTCTCTTGTTGAGCGCAATTTTGCCGCATACCCTGGCCGGCATTCTGCTCTTGCCGAGGTACACTCCGCTGCTGATGTTGCCGAGGTAGGTTTTGCCCTGCACCCGCCGAGTTACGCTGTCCAACATTGCCGTTTTTAGCGTTTCTCTGACCGGCATTGCCTTGGTCGCGGTTACATCGGCCAGCTTCACCTCGGCTGACACTTTTTCGATCCTCATTTCCCTATACTGCTTTTCCTTTCCCTACCCTTGCCGGGTCATATGGAACTATCTGTTTGTTTCTCCTTGCCGAGGTTACCACTTCCTCTCTTCTAGGGCCACCATGAGGTGATGATTCAGCCCCAACGGATTTCTCCGGGTTTCCCATTGCCGAATAAACAACCTTGGAAACCCTAGCTCTTGCCGGGTTAGCCCTGAGCAACTCCTCATTCTATTTGTTAGCGATCCAAACTAACTCGTTGAACCTCTCCTGCTGTCTTTGTCGGGCTTCACCCGTCAAACCTTCTAACTCGGATGCAGCCGCATCCGCTGCTCTGAGGTTCTTTGCCGGCGTGCTGTACTTCGGCAACCCCATAGACAAGAGGTTCTCTGATTCCTCAACTCTAGTATCACCCTCTTTGTTCATCTCACTGATGAGGTTCCTCCCTTTTACTTTTACAGCATCTACCTTATTTGCTCTTACGTACTCACGCAGTGTCATGTTCAATGACTGCTGAGCCGCGGCTATATTTTTCGCACCCTCTAATATTTTCTGCCTAGTTTCCTCTAACTTGGCCTGTGCCTGTGCCAGATCTACCACAGGTGCTATGGGGCTTGCCAAGCTATCCATTGCATGCTGCAGCACATTCTCTAGCCTCTCTAGCGGGGGACCTCTACTTTTCCTGGGCGCCTTGGGTGTTACCTCCGGATCTGGTGTCGGGTCTTTGCTCGCGCCAGCGTCAGGCGCTGTCATCATTACCTCAGCGCGGTCAGGGGAGCGAGTGATACACACACCATGAGCCGCGCTAAGGGGTGGCTCGCCTCCCTCGACGACGTGCCGCGGGTGAACACAGGACACATCGACACCGACGTAGATCCTGTGGGCACCAAGCTTGATGAAGAGGCCATTGCACGGTGGAGGTCGCCTGCCGAAGCTACCAGCATTGTCGCTGACGTAGTCCAGCGCTCCAAAGCGCTGAACGATCCTAGAGACGACGCGCTCGCCGTTGCCGATGATGCTTTCCGTCCGGATCTTCACTCCTGCTAGCACCGCTAGCCCCACGGTGGGTGCCAACTGTCGTGGTGGTGTCACGGTAGATGCCATGGATAGGCTAAAGGTGGGGCCAATATGCACTAGAGGTATCCAGGGAGGGATAGTGTGGTGATTCCACACATAGATGCTTTGTATTCTCCAAGTGCACAAGGTTTACAGATGCTCCTTGAGCTGTATTGGGGAGAGGAGGAAGAAGAAGCTCTCTTACTCTCACCACTACCTATCTCTCAATGAACAAACTACTCATGCGCCAGCCAGCCCTTTCTACAGAGGCCCTAGTGCCCCTTATAAAGGGGAGGCTAGGTCTCCAGTTAGGGCATACGTGGAGGCATATTCCTGGGAATATGCCTCTCCCAAAATAGCAAACCGACCAAGTTTCCTTTTGCCATCGTAAGCCATGTAGAGGCTATGTAAGCCTCTGTGGCACTAGCGTCAACCGACATAGGCTGCGTCACCTTTGTCGGCCACGCCTCGCTGGTCCCTCCCTCTGTTCGCTTCGCTCACAGTCTAGTGCATAGAGATCACCTTTTGACCAGCGAGATACCTTCCTTCTCTTGCAAGCCTGGTATAACCCGGATCAGGCCGGGTTAATCCGGCCCCGTGGGTACCTGCGTACAAGTTACAAAAAGCCTGTCGGCATACGACATATGTCGGCCGGGACACAGCCAGGTGGACATCCTCCGGTCCGGGTCATTCCGTAAGTCGGCCTGCCTAGGTGACTCAGCCAGCATACACTTTGACCTTGCCATACCTCAGCTAACTCGGCCTCTATACCTCGGCATGACCCCACCCCGGGGGTATCCCCCCAACATAAACCTCTCGAAGAAAAGAAGTGTGCAAGAGCACTAATGGAAGAGTTCTCCTTGATACCTATACAGGGAATCTTTGAAAAAAGACAAAGAGAGGAAGAACAAATAAAGAAGAGACTAAAGAAACCAGAAAGGAATTCCGAAGCTACAAATATAAATAATGTTATAATAAAAGACCTTATGGAGGCACGAATAGTGGAGGATGAAGTGGTTATGTTAGACCGTGAAACTTCGTAATTCATCCAAGGTAATGTTTGAGGTAACGAAACTGCAAAACCTATGACCCCAATATATTGTGGAGAAACTTTCTTATATGGAATTTGTGAAACGATTTCCACCATAAATATTATGCCATCATCACTTTATCAAGAACTTCGCTACAACTTAAATAATCTGGATGTTGAACCGGTAGAAAATATTATTAAATTGTCTAATAGATTCAATATAAAACCGGAAGGGGTAATCGGAAATATCTATGTCTTTATTGGCTCACTCATGTACCCCCTTGATTTTCATATTGTTGATATGCCTCGAGATTCTTTTTGCCCTATTCTTTTAGGCATGCCTTTTATTTCCATCACCAAAGCTCGAGTGGATAATCAGAAGGAAACCATTTCACTGAAGTTTGGAGAAGAAGAAATGACATTCCACTTTGCCAAACTAAAAAACAGGCCATATGAAGTGGAGGACATCAAGGAAGAAAAGACGATTGACGAGCTAGCGCCGATTCATTTCAGTACTCCACAATATGAACTAGAAAGGAGCTTGATTAATTGGGAAGAAGCGCCGGAAGATGAGAAGAAAGAAGACATGGATGATTACCTTGATTCAATTCTAGAGGCACAAAATCCACATGACTATGAAGAATTGGTAAGAACAGGAGATGAAGAACCTCCACCAATAGAATTGAAAACACTTCCAGATAATATGAGGTATGAGTTTTTAGATAATGAAAATAAACGTCATGTTATTATTAGCAAGAATCTATCAGAAAATGAAACTAAAAAACTCATTTCAGTTTTGGTTAAGCATCGTGAAGCCTTTGGATATGCATTGAGTGATATTAAAGGAATAGATCCATCTATTGTAACACATAAGATTACCATGCTTGATGATGTTCAACCCGTAGTAGATACACAAAGAAGGCTTAATCCTAAGATGAAGGAAGTAGTAAGAAAATAAGTTATATGCTTACTTGTTGCTGGCATAATATATCCTATTTCTGACAGTAAGTGGGTTAGCCTAGCTCATTGCATACCAAGACAAGGTGGTCTTGATGCTGCTATGAATGAGGAAGGTGAGCTAGTTCCTGTGAGACCAATTGTAGGATATCGTGTGTGCATTGATTTTAGGAAACTAAATCGTGAGACACAAAAGAATCATAAACCTATATTGTTCATGGATAAAATTCTAGAAAGACTTAGTAATAATTCTTATTTTTGTTTTCTTGATGGTTATTCTGGATATTCTCAAATTTCCATACAGCCGGAAGATCAAGAGAAAACAACTTTTACTTGTACTTATGGCACGTATGCTTATAGATTAATTCCATTTGGCTTATGTAATGCAGCAGCAACTTTTTAGGAATGTTTTCTAAATATTTTTTATGATTTTGTTGAGAAGACTATGGAAGTCCTAACAAACGATTTTGTTGTTTGTGGAACAACTTTTGATAATTGTCTCTACAATCTGACCAGAGTTTTGCAAACATGGAAGCAATCAAACTTGGTTTTGAATTGGGAGCAATGCTGTTTCATGGAAAGAGAAGGTAAAGTTTTCGGGCACAAGGTTTCAGAGAAGGGAATAGAAATAGATAAACTAATATAAATTCTATAGAAAATCTCCCAATACCTCAGGACATTAAAATCTTAAAAATGTTTCTGGGACATGCTGGATTTTATAAGAAGTTAATAAAAGATTTTGCTAAACTAGCTATGCCCCTTACCAATCTTCTTGATAAAGAAACTCCATTATATTTAAACCATGACTGTATTGCAGCTTTTGAGAACCTTAAAGATAAACTAGTTTCAGCACCTGTCATGCAACCTCCAAAGTGGGATGAACCTTTCGAAATTATGTGTGATGCTAGTGAATGCTTTAGGGGCTGTGTTGGGACAACGAGATGGAAATAATTTGAATGTTATTTATTATGCTAGTAGACCTCTTAGTAAGATTCAGAAACATTATGCTACTACGGAAAAAGAGTTTCTAGCTATAATTTTTGCTTGCGATAAATTTAGATCTTACATAATTAATTCTAAGGTAATAATTCATACGGATTACCAAGCTTTGTGTCACCTGCTTGTAAAAAAGGATGCTAAGCCTAGGTTGATTAGGTGGGTTTTATTACTACAAGAATATGATTTGCAAATAGTAGATAGGAGGGGTAAGGATAATCCGGTAGCAGATCATCTCTCTAGGATGGAAGGAATAATTAATGACCCCATACCTATTAATGAATCATTTCTAGGAGAAAGGTAGAGATTGTTGATCCATGGTATGCAGATTATGCTAACTATCTAGCAACAAAAAAATTACCTCCCGGTATGTCAAGAAATCAAAGAATGAAATTCTTTGATGATCTTAAATATTACTTTTGGGATGATCCATATCTATATCATCATGGACTAGACGGAATGATTTGGAAGTGTGTTCCTAATCACGAAATGAATGCGATATTAAAGGCTTGTCATGGCAGTCCATATGGAGGGCATCATGCAGGTAAAAGGACTGCTGCAAAGATATTTCAATATGGATTCTATTAGCCCACCATGCTCAAGGATGGACACAGGTATGTGGAATATTGCGATGCTTGAAGGAAATATGCCCTGAGAGGCAATAATAAAGTTGTTATTATGTATTCCTTGTATATGATAGATGTTTATTTTGCATGCTATAAGTGTATTGATAGGAAACATCAATACATGTGTGTTTAATAAACAAAAAGGGTTCCTAGTCATGCCTCTCTTATAGACTAGCTTGTTGATTAACAGGATGATCAAGGTTTCCTGATCATGGACATTGGATGTTGTTAATAACAAGGTCACACCATTGGTGGAATGATGTGATGAACATTCATCCGAAGTATAGCATTATGATCAAGTCATTATGTTTATATTGCTATAATATCATACGAAGTAATCTTTATCCTTAGACCATGAGATCATGTTAATTGCTAACACCGGAAGAGTATCTTGATAACATCAAACGTCACACCGTCACAGGGTGACTATAGAGATGGGTTCAGTGCTACGAAGGTGTTATGTTGAGGCTCATGGATCAAGAGTGGAATTTGTCAATACAGATGACGGATAGATATACTCTGGGCCCTCTCGGTGATATCACATTAGGATAGCTTGCAAGCAAGTGATGTGATCACTAGAATGTTATATCACGGGAACGATAAAAGAGTGCATGTCGGTAACGAGATCAAACTAGGTATGGAGATACCGATGATCGAATCTCGGACATGTAATATATCGAGAGACAAAGGGATTTAGTTACAAGCGTTAAAGGTTCTCACGATCACATGAGTCATTGTTCAATGTGTAGGAGTCAGTACGGATCTCCAGGTCCCGCTGCTGATTATTGATCGGAGAAGGGTCTCGATCATGTCTGCATTATTCGCGAACCGTAGGGTGGCACACTTAAGAGTTACCGGACACCATTTTGGAGCACATATGTTTCAGACGAAAGAATTGCAAAGCGCAGGAATTGTTTCAATAGAAACCGGAAATTGTTTCGGGTGAAATCTCAGAAAGTGGTTCTGCATGTGATATTGAAATATTGCAAGGGGCTATATGTGAATGTTTGTTAATTAAAGTAATTAACAAAATTCTGAATAAATTTAATAAAAGAGTTTTATTAAATGAGAGAGCATTAAATTTGGAGAAACTTAATGCATTTAAAGTGGAGACTTTAAAAGGGAATGTGAAGAGACATTTTAATGTGGAGGGGTTACCACCACATGAATGGGGGAGGTGAGGGGTCACCCCCCCATGTGCCGGCCATGGAGAGAGGGGGAACCCCCCCTCCTCCTATAAAAGGCTACCCATTCCCTCATTCATCCTCACACCTCCTTGTGAAGGATCTCTCTCCCCCTCTAGAAGTATTCCCCCATGGTCTCGGATTAGCGAGATACATGTTCCCGGTGGCATTTCGTCTGGAAGGAGTTGCTGCTTCCGCTGGATCGCTGGAGCGAGGAGGTGGAGGTTTTCCGGTGGCTTGAACGTGTGTGCGAGTGCGGATGCGCTGCTGAGTTGCGGCGCTCGGACTTCCTCACGATCTTGAGATCAGCAAGTGTACGACTACATCAACCACGAGTTCCTACTCGTTAACAAAGATCGTTGTCTTCGAGGGTAAGTTCTCCATGGATGGATGTCCACCCGTTGCTTTGTACCTAGTAGATAGATCTTGGCGTGTAGTTCACACCGTAGGAAATTTTTTGTTTTCTATGATGCGGACCCAACAGTGGTATCAGAGCCTGATCTATGCGTAGGTGCTTTGCACGGGTAGTACACATATGTTTATATGTGGGCGATGATGATCATGTTATTGCATCTTCTATGTACTTTGGATATTGGTGGCATAGTAGGATGAAGCGGCCCGAACCAACCTTACATGTCATCGTACATGAGACCAGTTCCACGACTGACATGCAACTAGTTTTGCATAAGTGGCTAGCGGGTGTCTATCTCTCCTACTATAGTCAATATCTGATTTACAACGAGTTGCTAATAACTTGGTTATCCTTGTTGTGGTTCATGTTCGTAGGTTAGACCGGTTCTATCTCCGAAAGCCCTAAGCCACGTAAAACTTGCAATTGATAAATTAGAGGCATCTAGTTTAGATCGTTGCTGGGGTAGTCTTTTGATATGGTATTGTTGTAAGTAGATGTATGATAGATACTCTTACAACTCACTTAACGTGTAAGTTCCATAGACCTTGGCCTTACACACAAAGGAATGATAGAGATCATACCACGATGCAAATGATAGAGATCAAATGCATGGACCATATCACCTCACTTCACACATTAGATGTTAGCATCTTATATTGCTAGTTTGGCGCGTTTGGTAGCATTATAAGATGATCCCTCATTTAGATATCAAGATAAAATGTGTTCTTCCTTAAGTATGCACCGTTTTGTGGATCGTGTTTTGTGGCATCACGTGATGATCGGGTGTTCTCAACTCTACGCTTTCATACAACGGGTGTAAGACAGTTTTACACACGCAAATACTAAGGTTCTTACTTGACGATCCTAACATGTACAAACATGGCCTCGGAACACGGACCGAAAGTTTAAGCATGAGTCATATAGTTGATATGATGCCCATATAGATGCTCGCCTTTGAAGCTACACCGACTCACGTGATGATCGGACTTGGTGTAGTGGATTTGGTTCACATAATCACCAAAAGGACACGAGGGATGTCATTTTTGAGTGGGAGTTCATTAGTAATTTGGATTAGTTGAACTCAATCTATCATAAACTTAGTCTAAATATACTTTACAAATTATGTTGTAGATGGCACCACCTGCTTTTAATTTCAATGTGTTCATGGAGAAAGAGAAACTTGTTGCGAATGGTAGCAACTTCACAAACTGGGCTATGAATTTGAGGATTCTCCTCACTGCTGCACAAAAGCAATATGTGCTAGATGCGCTGCTAGGCCCCCCACCAGCTCCTGATGCCCCTGACGAGGAAAAGAACGTCTATATAATTCGTCAGGAGGACCACAACTTAGTTCATTGCGGCATACTATATGGGCTAGAGCCAGAACTTCGAAAGCGTTTCGAAAATGGTAATGCCTGTGATACCATGGGAGAATGGAAAATGATTTTCGATACCCATGTTGCCGTAGAGAGTTATAATGCTACAGAAATGTTCTTTAGCTTCATGATGGAGGAAAACAGCTCCGTTAGTGAGCACGTACTCAAAATGTCTGGGTACGCCGATAAGCTTGTGTCCTTGGGAATAACGATTCCCATGGACTTAGGCATACATCGTGTTCTCCAATCTCTGCCACCTAGCTACAAGAGCTTCGTGATGAACTATAATATGCAGGGCATGAAGAAGTCTCTTCCCGAGCTTCTCTCAATGCTTAAGACTGCAGAAGTGGAGATTAGGAAAGAACATCAAGTGTTGATGATCAATAGGACCACCGGTTTCAAGAAGGACAAGAAAGACAAGCACAAGGGAAAGAAGGATGGCAAGTCTGTTGCCACGCCTAAAAAGAAACCTCGAGATGGCCCTAAGTCTGACACCGAGTGCTACTATTGCAAGGGGACTGGCCATTGGAAGCGCAACTGCCCCAAGTATTTGGTGGACAAGAAGTCCGGCAAGGCAAACAAAGGTATATGTGATATACATGTTATTGATCTGTGCTTGACTAGTACTCGCAGTAGCACCTGGGTATTTGATACGGGATCGGTTGCTAATATATGTAACTCGGTTCAGGGGCTGCAGAACAAGCGACAACTAGCAAGGGATGAGGTCACGATGTGGGTCGGCAATGGATCAAGACTTGATGTGATCGCCGTCGGAATGCTGCCTCTCCATATGCCATCTGGATTAGTTATAAACCTAAATAATTGTTATTTGGTGCCTGCACTGAGCATGAACATTGTATCCGGATCGTGTTTGATGCAAAGTGGTTATTCATTTAAGTTTGAAAACAATGGTTGTTCGATTTATATGAATAATATCTTTTATGGTCATGCACCTATGTTGAATGGTTTATTTCTATTGGATCTCGATAGTAGTATTACGCATATTCATAATGTTGATGCTAAAAAGATTGAACTTGATGATGATATGTCTACATATATGTGGCATTGCCGTCTAGGTCATGTTGGCGTTAAACGCATGAAGAAACTCCATTCTGATGGACTTTTGGAATCACTTGATTTTGAATCATTTGATACATGTGAGCCATGCCTTATGGGCAATATGACTAGAACACCGTTTTCCGGTTCAATGGAACGGGCGACAGATCTATTGGAAATCATACATATGTGTGTGGACCAATGAGTGTGTCGGCGCGAGGTGGATATCGTTATTTTGTTACTTTCACGGATGATTTGAGTAGATATGGGTATATCTATTTGATGAAACACAAGTCTGAAACTTTTGAAAAGTTCAAGGAATTTCAGAATGAAGTGGAAAATCATCGTAATAGAAAGATCAAATTTCTACGGTCTGACCATGGAGGAGAGTATCTAAGTTACAAGTTTAGCACACACATGAAAGAGTGTGGAATAGTTTCACAACTCACGCCTGCCGGAACACCACAACGTAATGGTGTGTCAGAACGTCATAATCGTACTTTATTGGATATGGTTCGATCTATGATGTCTCTGACTGACTTGCCACTGTCATTTTGGGGTTATGCACTAGAAACCGCTGCATTCACTTTAAATAGGGCACCATCTAAATCCGTTGGAAAGACACCGTATGAATTATGGTTTGGAAACAAACCTAAGCTATCATTTCTTAAAGTTTGGGGATGCGATGTTTATGTGAAGAAACTTCAACCAGATAAACTCGAACCCAAAGCAGAAAAATGCGTCTTCATAGGATACCCTAAGGAAACAATTGGGTATACCTTCTATCACAGATCCGAGGGCAAGGTCTTTGTTGCCAAGAATGGATCCTTTCTTGAGAAGGAGTTTCTCGCGAAAGGTGTGAGTAGTCGTAAGGTAGAACTCGAAGAGGTTATTGAACCTTCTCTTCATGAAATGGCGAGTAGCGCAGCTCCAGAAGTTGTTTCGGAGTTGACTTCACCTAACGAAGAGAGAGCTAATGATATTGATCATGAAACTCTGAAAGAGGACACTACCGAACCTCGCAGGTCAAGCAGGACACGTGCAGCTCCTGAACTGTACGGCAATCGTGTTATAAATTTCATGATTGATGAAATATATGACCCTGCGACATATGAAGAAGCGATGATGAGCCCTAATTCCAACAAATGGCTAGAAGCCATGAAATCCGAGATGGCATCCATGTACGAAAACCAGGTTTGGACCTTGGTGGACTTACCTCACGATCGAAAGGACGTTGAGAATAAATGGAGTTTCAAAAGAAAAACTGATGCTGATGGTAAAGTAACCATCTATAAGGCTCGACTTGTCGCAAAGGGGTTTCGACAAATTCAAGGAGTTGACTACGATGAGACATTCTCTCCCATAGCGATGCTTAAGTCGGTTAGGATTATGTTAGCAATTGCTGCATATTTCGATTATGAAATATGGCAGATGGATGTCAAAACTGCGTTCCTCAATGGTAATATTGAAGAAGAGTTGTATATGATACAACCTAAGGGTTTTGTCGATCCTAAGGATGCTAATAAGGTGTGCAAACTTCAGCGATCCATCTATGGACTGAAGCAAGCATCCCGGAGTTGGAATCTCCGCTTTGATGAGGCGATCAAAGAGTTTGGATTTGTCCAAACTTATGGAGAGGCTTGCATTTACAAGAAAGTGAGTGGGAGCAATGTGGCATTTCTGATATTATATGTGGATGACATATTATTGATTGGAAATGATTTAGATCTTTTAAACAGTGTTAAAAGTTATCTAAACAGCAAATTTTTGATGAAGGACCTTGGTGAAGCTTCATATATATTAGGCATTAAAATCTATAGAGATAGATCAAGACGCCTAATTGGGCTATCGTAGAGTACATACCTTGATAAGATATTAAAGAAGTTTAATATGGACGGAAGTAAGAAGGGGTACTTACCTATGTTGCAAGGCAATACATTGAGTAAGACTCAAAGTCCGGCTACGGCGGAAGAAAGAGAGATAATGGATAAGATCCCCTATGCCTCAGCCATAGGCTCTATAATGTATGCCATGCTATGTACAAGACCGGATGTGGCACATGCTATTAGTTTGACTAGTAGGTACCAATCTGATCTAGGTTCGGAACACTGGATAGCGGTCAAGAATATCCTTAAGTACTTGAGAAGAACTAAGGATATGTTTCTTATATACGGAGGTGAAGAAGAGCTAGTCGCTAAGTGTTATGTCGATGCTAGCTTTGACACTGATCCGGATGACTCTAAGTCTCAATCCGGATATGTATTTCTCTTGAACGGAGCAACAGTTAGTTGGAGGAGTTCCAAACAACCTGTGGTGGCTGGATCAACAACGGAGGCGGAATATGTTGCTGCTTCAGAAGCAGCGCAGGAAGCGGTTTGGATGAAAGAGTTCATTACGGAACTGGGTGTGGTTCCCAGTGCGTTGGACCCGATGGTGATCTATTGTGACAACAATGGAGCCATAGCCAACGCCAAGGAACCAAGGTCTCACAAGAATTCCAAGCATATTAAGCGCCGGTTTCACTCCATCCGCGAGCATGTCAAGGATGGAGATATACAGATTTGTAAAGTGCATACGGACCTAAATGTAGCAGATCCGTTGACTAAAGTACTCCCTAGGGCAAAACATGATCCACACCAGAACTCCATGGGTGTTAGATTTATCACTATATAAACTAGATTATTGTCTCTAGTGCAAGTGGGAGACTGAAGGAATTATGCCCTAAGAGGCAATAATAAAGTTGTTATTATGTATTCCTTGTATATGATAGATGTTTATTTTGCATGCTATAATTGTATTGATAGGAAACATCAATACGTGTGTGTTTAATAAACAAAAAAGGTTCCCAGTCATGCCTCTCTTATAGACTAGCTTGTTGATTAACTGGATGATCAAGGTTTCCTGATCATGGACATTGGATGTTGTTAATAACAAGGTCACACCATTGGTGGAATGATGTGATGAACATTCATCCGAAGTATAGCATTACGATCAAGTCATTATGTTTATATTGCTATAACATCATACGAAGTAATCTTTATCCTTAGACCATGAGATCATGTTAATTGCTAACACTGGAAGAGTATCTTGATAACATCAAACGTCACACCGTAACAGGGTGGCTATAAAGATGGGTTCAGTGCTACGAAGGTGTTATGTTGAGGATCATGGATCAAGAGTGGAATTTGTCAATCCAGATGACGGATAGATATACTCTGGGCCCTCTCGGTGATATCACATTAGGATAGCTTGCAAGCAAGTGATGTGATCACTAGAATGTTATATCACGAGAACGAGAAAAGAGTGCATGTCGGTAACGAGATCAAACTAGGTATGGAGATACCGATGATCGAATCTCGGACATGTAATATATCGAGAGACAAAGGGATTTAGTTACAAGCGTTAAAGGTTCTCACGATCACAGGAGTCATTGTTCAATGTGTAGGAGTCAGTACGGATCTCCAGGTCCCGCTGCTGATTATTGATCGGAGAAGGGTCTCGATCATGTCTGCATTATTCGCGAACCGTAGGGTGGCACACTTAAGAGTTACCGGACACCATTTTGGAGCACATATGTTTTAGATGAAAGAATTGCAAAGTGCAGGAATTGTTTCAATAGAAACCGGAAATTGTTTTGGGTGAAATTGCAGAAAGTGGTTCTGCATGTGATATTGAAATATCGCAAGGGGCTATATGTGAATGTTTGTTAATTAAAGTAATTAATAAAATTCTGAATAAATTTAATAAAAGAGTTTTATTAAATGAGAGAGCATTAAATTTGGAGAAACTTAATGCATTTAAAGTGGAGACTTTAAAAGGGAATGTGAAGAGGCATTTTAATGTGGAGGGGTTACCACCACATGAATAGGGGGAGGTGAGGGGTCACCCCCCCATGCGCCGGCCATGGAGAGAGGGGGAACCCCCCCTCGTCCTATAAAAGGCTACCCTTTCCCTCCTTCATCCTCACACCTCCTTGTGAAGGATCTCTCTCCCCCTCTAGAAGTATTCCCCCATGGTCTCGGATTAGCGAGATACATGTTCCTGGTGGCATTTTGTCTAGAAGGATTTGCTGCTTCCGCTGGATCGCTGGAGCGAGGAGGTGGAGGTTATCCGGTGGCTTGAACGTGTGTGCGAGTGCGGATGTGCTGCTGAGTTGCGGCGCTCGGACTTCCTCACGATCTTGAGATCGGCAAGTGTACGACTACATCAACCACGAGTTCCTACTCGTTAACAAAGCTCGTTGTCTTCGACGGTAAGTTCTCCATGGATGTATGTCCACCCGTTTCTTTTTACCTAGTAGATAGATCTTGGCGTGTAGTTCACACCGTAGGAAAATTTTTGTTTTCTATGCTGCGGACCCAACAATGCTTTCCAAAGAAGAGGTAATATAGGTAGGAGACAAGAAATGTCAATGAATTATATTCTAATAATGGAACCCTTTGATGTATGGGGAATGGATTACATGGGACCATTTATAGAGTGTAATGGCTATACTCATATTCTTGTTTCTGTTGACTATGTTACTAAATGGGTTGAAGCTATCCCAAGGAATCATGCAGATGCACCTACCTCAATGAAGATGATCAAGGACATCATACTCCCCAGGTTTAGAGTTCGTAGATTTTTAATTACTGGCGGTGGTTCTCATTTTATGAAAGGTACTTTCAGGAAAATCCTCAGTAAGTATGGAGTAACTCACCCTGTTGCTTCACCATATCATCCCCAAACAAGTGGTCAAGTGGAACTCTCAAATAGAGAACTAAAGACCATACTTGAGAAGATGGTGGACAAATCAAGAATAGATTGGTCATACAAGTTAAATGAAACTCTATGGTCATTATGTACTGCGTTTAAAAATCCAATGGCTATGACACCTTATAAGATGGTGTACGGTAAGGCATACCATTTACCTTTAGAACTAGAATACCAAGATTTTTGGGCAATCAAGAATTTAAATTATGATCTCAAAGCAGCAGGAGAAAAGCATTTATTATATATGCATGCTTTAGATGAGTTTAGAAGTGAAGCCTATGAGAATGCTAAGTTGTTTAAGGAAAAAGTTAAAAAATGGCATGATAGGAAAAGTGTTGCTCTATAATTCTCGTCTTAAGTTGTTTCCAGGAAAACTCGGATCGAAGTGGGAAGGTCCATATGTAGTGGAAGAAGCTTATCCGTCGAGAGCAGTTAAGCTCAAAGGAAAAACACCCACTCTCGCGTGGGTAGTAAATGGACAACGCTTGAAGCATTATCGGGTAAAAGAAGATATAAGTGCAATCACTATAGAGTTGAGCACCCCTGAAGAAGTGATAAAGAGAAAATACCTGAAGAATGGACTCAAGACAGAATGAGTGGTACTACGGTCAAGCTATTGACCATAAAAGAGCACTTCATGGGAGGCAACCCATGTGAAATAAAGTTTGAGTAAGTTTTTAAATTTTCAGTTCAAGTCTAGTTTGAGTATTGTTTGTAATGAGAATTATTCATGCTCTCGCAAAGAAAAAGGAAGATTGATGATGCCAAAATTGGTCGAAAGTCTAGGCTGACATTTCTCTATCAACACTCAATATTTCGTTAAGTTTCAGATTAATAAAGAATACCTGGAGAAGAAGAAAATTGTTGGTGGACACGGAAAGTTGAACGACCAACTATACGGTAGGAATAAATTTTTTAGCCGTATAGTTCCGGCCGTATAGTTATTGCGACGTCGACACTTTCGTCCACATAAGGTACTGAGAGTTTAACGACCAACTATACGGACGGGATTAAAAATTCCGCCCGTATAGTTATGGTCGTATAATTGTCTACACCTTTGACAAAATAAATTTCGGAATACTGAGAGTTTAACGACCAACTATACGGCCGGAATTAAAAATTCTGCTTGTATAGTTCCGGCCGTATAGTTAGGTTCCGCCGTAGATCTAATCTATAGTCGGTTCACAACTATATGGCGAGAGCTATACGGTAGGGTTTTTGAGCTCTCCTTTTAAAGCTGATCGCATCTAACCTTTTTCATTAATTTTTTGCAGAGCTATAGCCTCCAGCCTCGAAAAATCCTCGCCATCCCTATACAAGCCCTCTAAGAACATCTATGCAATGAAGCCATGCAGCCCTTCCACATCAAACAGATCTAGAAGAAGAAAGATGAGAAACCCGTGAAGAGGATCAAGGAAGCAGAACCTAAAGGATCGTCATCATCATCTGGCCTAGAGATCAAGCCTCTCCCAAATTGGGAGGACCTGTTCCCACAGAGGATGGAGATGATGAGACAAGCTGACCGGGGAAGGAACAGGGATGAGTACCTCCCTAATCCTTATCGTTACAACATTGGATCCTATTACAAACCTCCTCTTAGTCCATCACCTCTTAAACCTAAGAAGGTGCAGCAAGATGAGATTCATGATAAGATATGTGAGGTAGAGAAGGCTTCTAAGGCATGCGTTGAAACAATTGGAGAAGGAATTGACTCCTACTGGATGATGAGCAAATACATTGAGAAGAAGGTTGATGCAATCTATGATGGAGTTGGTTTCTTGATTAAAACTATCTTTGAGTTAACAGATGAGAAGAAATTCCTCAAGAGGAAAATGTTAAAGCTCCAATACGACATGGCCAAGCTCAGCATTCGCTTTAAAAGCATAGTTAAAGCGGGCAACATAAAGGAAGAAGGCGACACTCTATCTACCCAAGAGGAGGAATAGGGACCCACAAGGAGTTAATTGATCCCGCCTAGCTTGATTCCAAGCTTGGGGAGATCTTTAAAGACCTTGTAATCTTTCTTATAAGTTTTTATTATTATTTTTGCATTAGTTCAAACTACAAATTAAGGTTTCCATCATTAGGATTCCCTTAGGAATAGTCGATCCTGTTTATGAAATCCCGAGTTTATTATTATATATGGAGCAATATTGAGTTTGTTTTTGCTTTATTTGATATATGAATGGCTTGAGTACGATTTTACTTGTACTTGATGATAGCAATAGGAGTCTTCCACACCATTGGTATTAATAGAACACCTAAAGATAATTTAATCAATATGTTCTAAGTCTACGACTTGATTTGCAAAGAAAAATTATCTATACAAATTAAGTTGAAAAAGAAAACCTTGAACAAAGGAAAATAAAAGTTCTATCTAAATAGAGTGAGGACAAGTCATGGTAGAATCTCAAGTCATAAGAATGCTTCATATACAGTTGGAATTTGATAATTGAGATCGTTGAACTTTGAATTCCTACATGAAGTGGAGTATATGGCTAGCTCCTTTGCACAACACTTAAAACAAAAGTGTGAGCATTTATGCAAAAGAAAAGAAAGAAGAAAAAGAGTGAATGTGGAAAGGGTAAGTACGCATATACCACTGTATTGTAGTATGATAAAGAAACACTTTTAAGATTTTGAATCCCAAGTGAATACGTTGATCCCAAAACACTTGGGACTACCTCGTTAACTCATTTGGTTGAACTGGATTATTTTACATTATGTTGAGATTTATCTTTTATGAACTGTTGATAACTAAGGTGTGGAAGCCTTCTAATACTATTCCGATGGTTCGAGTAAGGTAATATTCATGCAATTATTCCTATGTATCATACATGATAAACACATGCTGCAATAGCCTCATTTATTTTATCGTCTCAGCTTCATGAATATGAGGATCACATCCATTAAGCTAGAGCTTGCTCGGGACGAGCAAGAGTCTAAGCTTGGGGAAGTTGATGAGTGCATATTTGCATCATGTTTTACATTATTATTTTGCATTGTAGATGTAGGATCTTGGTATTTTACGGTGTTCGCGCGCACATTTTATGTCTGTTTTCACCAGGATCAGGACAGATGATGGATCCAATAGATACAATTATTGAAGCAGTTGTACTATGGAGAAAAGGAGTCAAAAACAACGTAAATCGCTTATTTGGGAAATATTAATAATACCAGAAGAAAACCAGAAACGAACAAAGGAGACAGAGAGCATAACAGCCAACTATACGGCGGGAGAATTTCTTCCTCCCGTATAGCTCTGGCCGTATTGTTGGCGCCGCCTCCGCCTCGTCAAATAGTTTCACCCCGTGCAATTGGTTCAGAGATACGACATACAGAACACCCAGAAATTGCGAAAACCTCACCTCTGGAAGGCATCTAGAGGGGGAACTCGTCCGCTAGGGATCCATCTTCACCCTGCACAGATCCGAGAGGCTAAGGCATCGATCTTCATCAACCACCGCTACATCACCACCATTATCATGCATCCCATCTACATCTTGTCTATATCTTGTTGTAATTCCTATACTCATTGTGGATTTATACAAGTACTATTCACCTATGATTGTTTCCATTACCATTGCCATGATGTTGATTGCCTCCATGTCTGAGTAGATCTTTAGTTCTTGGGGAGATGGAGAAACCCTAGCATATGATTGAGATGAGATAGAGATTATTATGTTATACATCATTATGTGTACATGTTAATTGTCTTCATCTTGATATTAACGAGAAGTGCACCTTCTTAATATTTGCATCTTATGGGGACTCGATGGAGGGGATTACTTGTTAGTAGATGGAGGATGATAACGCTTACTGCTGTTGTGGTTATGAGAATGATGCATGCAGCGGTTGGTGGCAAATCGCCCATATATGGAGCTCCTCCCACATACATACACACTATGAGAATATCCGTTATAATACTCTCGATTACATAGTCTAAGTTGCTAGTGGTGTATCCGCTACTCCCTGAGAACGCCTTTTTCCCTATTGTAGTTCCAAAGTTCTATTACACACACGATTCTTACTTTCTTCATTAAGTTTTTCTTTACTTTAAATTACCTTGTTCAACCAAAACACCCAAAATAATTCTACTTGATGGGGATATGCCGAATGGGGTATGCCCAGCAAGACGTTCCGGGTGGGCCGAAGGCCTTGCGAGTGGGCCTGCAAGATGGCCACTAGAACGTGACTGAGAAGAAGGCCTAGAGACTGGAGACTGAAGGCCCAGGAGCATAGGTGAAGCCCAGTCGGATTAGGTCAAAAGACTGCGAATCCATAACTTGTTAGGTTGTATACTGTAAACCCTAGCGAGGTCCCCCTATATAAACCTCCCTAGGGTAGCTTGAGCACTTACGTTCCATCATACACCCCTTTGAGCGACTCGCTGCTTAGACATCGAGCTCGTCACCCCTATAACTCGCTCTCCATCAATATAATCTAGCAGGAGTATGTCTTTACCCTCTGGGGGCCCGAACATAGGTAAATACATGTGCATCCGCTACCATCTCGCACCGCAGATGGCCACCAGCTCTCGCCTCAGATTCTATCAATCGCTGCCCATGGCAGCGACTGCCGTGGCCATTCCCACAACAGTGGCGCCCATCGTGGGGCCTGGCCGGTCTAGCCTGAGTTATGCGGCGAGACCCTACACACCAATCGATCGGCCGATCACCACCGGCCACATGATCGCCACCAGCGGGATCTTACAGATCCTGCCCATCAGCCACATCCTGACATCGCGCTCGATCACGCACGGTGCAGTAATGCCAATCGGCACCATCAGCCTGTTCATCGGCTTCACCGACGCAGTCGACCCGGCGGGAACGACGATCGTCGGCGGATCGCTGCCATCTGCTCTGGAAGGAGCAGGTCCGCTCCATCAGCCGCCTCGCCACCGAGTACGACTCGGCCGCTAGCAACGCGGTCGGGGCTGACACCGCCACGGACAACGTGGCTCTCCATGGTGATGCCGACTCCGCGACCCCTGCCTCGGTCGACGGATCCATCACCACAGCGTCACGAGAGGACTCCATCATGCGTTCTCCAATCCTGAGGACTTCGAGGATACTTCCATCCTCGGGATCTTCGACTCCGACTCCGGCTCGGAGTCCCCTGAGGACTTCCGTGCCAGATCCAATTGCTTCAACACGATCTACATGGCGGGCAGCATGGCCGCCCCGCCAGATCCATTCTCCACACCGATCCTGGCAACTACCATGGCCACGGAGGTGGAGGAAGCCCGCCTGCGACTGGAGGAGCCGTAGCGCAGGGAGCTAGACGAGTGTGAGAAATTCCGCCTCGAGCGGGCAATAGGGCAGGAGCTATCACTCTACCATCAACGCCGCATCAGGACCCGCCTAAACTCCAACGTCCAGGGCCGTGTCCTGAACTTCAACGATGAAAGCGACCCCGCACGCGCAGCCGAGCATGAATCCTGCGAGAATGCGCCACCAGGTGGCAGCAACCGACCACCACCCGGTGTAACAGCGACTGGGGCCCCACCGCCACCCATTGGTCGCGCGCCCCTACAGGACCAGCCGCGGATCATCATCTTGCCACAGGCCCGCTACACCAATGGACACGCACTATACTCCAATCCAATGGACAACGTCATTGCGGCCGACGCCGCAATCGCCCACCTTGACATCCAAGGAGAGGGCGCGTTGCAGATCTAGTACGCTAAGTCTCTACTCGCAAGGGCCGTCGAGTAGCAAGCCGTAGGAGTCGACCCACGGAGGCGGATGTATTCCCGCTCATCGGCAAGCACGGCAGCCTCAAGCGGCCCTCCAACCGTCACCAACACTATCACCTGCCCACCACCCCAGCCCCTGGCGCATCAGCCACGGCCCGCCAACCCCGCGCTCTCCACCAATGAGCTACGACCGATGAACAACACGGTCGCTTCCAACGGGTAACCCATCGACGCCCAAATACACATTGTCAACAACCAGGCCTGGTGGGCGCGCTAGTCCAATGACTTGAGGCACACCCTCACCAACCGCGGCGACTCCGAACCTAGGGGCTCGTTTAGCCGAGTCGCCCCCTAGTTCTTCGGGCCCATGATCTGAGGCGAGAAGTACCCTGCCAACTTCAAGGCGCCCAAGGAGATCGAAAAGTACGACACCACGTACAACCTAGCGGTGTGGTTGGACACGTACCTCATGGCGATGGGAATCACCGGCCACACCGACCTGCTAGCCGCTCGCTACCTTCCCCTGATGATGGAGGGTGCGACCCGGCAATGGATCAACACCCTCCCCACCGATAGCATCGATTCGTGGGTGGAGATGAGGGACACCTTTGTCAGGCACTTCGAGGGCTCCTACACCTGCACCACCACCAATGAGGACCTAGAGCGATGCATCCAGGGGCAGCCCGAGTCGACCCGCCACTGGATCCAGAAGTGGCAGGAACTATGGATCAATGCCTCCGACATTCACCCGGACACGGCGATTCACTGCTTCAAGAACGTGTGTCGGTACAAACCGTTGGTCACAAAGATCAAGAGGGTCTACCAGACGCTCGACAACATCCTCGACCTCCTCAAGATCGCCAAGCGTTACGGGGAGGAGGACCCCAACCAGGACTCTGACGACGAGTTGGGAGGAAGACGCCGCACTAGCAGCCACGACAACGGGCGACAGCGTGACATGCGCTATAGCAACACCCGCCTCACCGGCAAGCGCCACGGTGACGGGCGAGTCGACTTCGTCGCTAACGCTAGTTACGGCCAACACGACCCGAAGAACTTCCGCCACGACGGAGGAAAATACCGCGATAGCAGAAACTACCACGCCAACAACACGACGAGGCAAAAATTTGACCCTCCCGCCCTACTCAACCAGCCGTGTGTCTACCACAGCAGGGAGGGGAAACCTGCCACCCACACCACCGCGGACTGCCATTCTCTAAAGGAGATCGAAAAGTCAAGACGAGCAAGGGCGGACCCCAACAACAACCCACCAAAGGACAATGGCAATGCCGACTGGTTCGGAAACACCGTCGGCTTGCTACACACCTTCACCGGTCTTGGCACGAAATGTGAGAAGAAGGTGCTCGCCCTCGCAGTCACTGTCAATGTGGTGACCCAAGTTGACATCCCCTGCTTCCTCAACTGGTCCGAGCAAAGCATCACATGGAGTCGCCAGGATCACGTGCCCAGGATCGAGTACCTAGGGCGAGTTGCCCTGGTGGTCAGGCCCAAAGTGGCCCACTACTAGCTGCCCAAGACGCTGATGGACGGCGGAAGCTCCATCAACATCATGTACTTGGACACATTCAAGAGGCTGCACCTCCCGGAGTCAGCGATCGAGTTAACACTCACCACTTTCCACGACATCGTCCCTGGTCCAAAGGCGTATCTGATCGGCAAGGTGACGCTACCAGTCACCTTCGGCACACGAGCGAACTTCCACACCGGGCGGATCATCTTCGAGCTGGTGAACTTCAGCGGTCCTTACCACTACGTCCTAGGGCGCCAGGCTTTCGCCAAGTTCATGGCGACCCTGCATTATGTGTCGTTGTATTGGGAACGACAGTACCTGAGGAGGTTAGATAGAGGTGTGGGGACTAGCAGGGAAGCTATCGACGGCGTCCGCAGGCGAGATTGGGTACAAGCGAGCGTAGCGGGATGCAAGAAGTACCCAGGTTCGGGGCCCTCGTGGTGAGGTAAAGCCCCTACTCCTGCCGGATCTGACTACGTAGAATACACGAACTACAAATGCTCCTCGAGCTGTATGTGCTAGCTGCTGCCTTAAATGCTGTATGACCAACCCTTTCTACTGAGGCCTTGCCTCTCCTTATATAGGCAGAGAGGCAAAGGTCTCACTGGCTAGTCCGACTGGCGGGCCCCACAGGCGGGTCCCAGCCGACTAGTCATCTACAGTATCCAGTATGGCTTGTCTTATCGGAGTATGAGCGGTATGGCTGTCGTAGGCACAGTGGACGCCATGCGAGCTCGTCGCCAGCGTCACCCACGCAAAGTCTTCGGTATGGGCGGGTGGTTGCCCGTCTTGTCATCGTACAGGGCGTACCCTGCACTGATACGCACGTCGTCCTGTCTCACTGATTGGGTCCGGCTACGCCACCGTATCCGGCTGTCTCTTGCTGATCCGGCTACCGGGTGATAGCCGGCCCGTCTTGCCCTGTCCGGCTACATCTGGTCAGCCGGACACGATCCGACTATCTTGTTTCTTATCCGAATGGGGTACCCGAGGATCATCCCCCTGACACTAGCCCCCGAGCGCGTGTGGATTCCGCCCTTAGGCGAAATGTGCGCGCGCTCCTTCTTGCTTTTTGAATTTTCGTCCAGCTGAGCCTGGCGGTTGCGCTACCCGTGACGTCAGTGCTGACGCCAGCCACGCGTGCACGCGCCATCATTGCTCTGCGACGGGCAGCAAAACATCCCGTCGCACGTTGCCTCGGGGAACTGCTGTCAGGCGCTTCGGTTCTCGCTCCGGGATGTTCTGCGCATCCTGCCCTGGCACACGGGATCTAGGCAGCGGTTGGGGTGTGGGTTGCCCGGATGCGTGCCATGTGGCCCCGTCGACGGTTGCCCTTCCGGTCCTTTAAAGGCAGTTCCTTTCCTTCGCTCCCCCGCTGCAGTTTCCTTCTCCCTCGCGTGCTCCTGCTTCTGTGCTCTTGCCCTCTACACCGCCCACTCGCCGTCGTCGATGCTATGGGCCACCGCCACTCTTCCGTCGCTGCTCCTCTCCACCAGCCAGAAATGGCCGCCGACCGTGGGGCTTGGTGCGGCTCCTCCGTCACCGAAGACCAAATCGCGAAGTACCGTGCCATCCGCGTCCTCCCGCCGACGGAGGAGGTGGTGGTGCGGTTGGCGCTGGGCGGGGAGGTGTCGCCGCATCCAGCGGAGGGGGAGCGCATCATCTTCCTCTCCCACCTGGCGTGTGGGTTCGTCCTTCTGGTGAACCCCTTCGTTCTGACGTTCCTCACCTTCTTCGACCTCCGTCTTCACCACCTCGGCGCCAACGCCATCGGGACGCTGGCGCACTTCATGGCTTTCTGCGAGAGCTATCTCGGGATCCAGCCGGATCTCGGGCTCTTCTGCCGGCTCTTCCGAGTCCGGCTGCAGGTGCAGTACACGAAGGGGCCACTAGTCGTCTACGGCGGCGCCTCCATCTACTCCCGCTCCCAATCCGGCTACCCCAAGTTGTTGCTCCAGGACACGGTATGGCTGTGGCAGCAGTCGTACTTCTACGTCAAGAACGTCACCAACGTCGACCGGATAAATCTTCCGGCCTTCCAGGATGTCGAATCCAGCCGGCAGAACAGGGACTTGAAGTTCCACGGTGACAAGGCGGAGACGGACGCGATGCTGGCGCGCATGCGCTCCCTCGTCACCTGCCGGCTAACCAGTCGGGACATCACCCTTAGCTGGATGTCTCGGCTGATGATGCCGATGCAGCAGTGGGTGGACAAGATGTGCTACTACTCCGGCCGGCTGGACCTGACCCGGCTGTCGTGCCGTGATCCCCTCTACCACAACCTGAAGGAGTGGTTGTGGATGATCAGCAAGGAGTGGCTGCCGGAGAACTGGACGTTCAGTCTGGCGCCGTACAGCCGGGAGAACCGCGCGCCCCGGGTAAGTTCTTGTAGCCGGAAATTCGGTTTGCTCTTTCTGTCTTATTTCCTTGTTTTGTCTGATTGACTTCTTGCATTCGGCAGATCTTCGCCTGCGTCCTTCATGAGGAGGGCAAGGCTGCCCTCGAGGCATTCACGCCTGACTTGCCCGAGCCGTGTGCTCGGCGGTCTGGCAAGGAATCGGATGGGGACGGAGACGCCTTCCCCAGCCGGAATGATGAGCCGCCCGCTGACCCGCACACGGAGGTGCACGAGGAGGAGGAGGCCGCGCCAACCGTGGAGCCGGTGACGCGCCCCGCGACGGACGACAAGGCAGGCGGGAGCGGCTCCAGCCGTTCCGGCTCCCACCAGCCCGCGACGGAGGAGCCGATCCGGTGCCTTGCCGCCAAGCCATCTTGGCCGGAAGAAGGGGCCGCCCCCAGTTGTGCTGGGGTACGCTCCTTCTCCCCCTTCCCATTTTCTTTCGGCGCTTTCTGTCTGCTTGCCCTCTTTCTTGTTTTTCTGACTTTGGATTATTTTGCTTTTGCCTTCTCCTCCTTCTTTTTAGCGTGTTGGTTTCTTTCGGAGCTGCGAGCCCGGCACGGGCGCCGACCGGGTCGCCCCCCGTGCCCCGACTGCGCCAACCGGTGCCTCTCCTTCTTCTGAGGCGCAGCCTCCGCCTTCCCCTCGAGCTGAGCCGGCTGCCTCCGCCCAGCCGGAGGGTCCCAGCCGGAAGCGGAGCCCTCCCAGCCGGAAGGCTCTTCCGCGGGCGCGCGGGGGCTGCCGGCAAGGAGCTCGTCATTGTTGGTGATGACAACTCCGACGAGGAGCTCGGGGAGGAATGGCGAACGGCGGTGGTTGCAGCGAAGGAGTCCTTGGCCATCAACGCCGTGGACGACGATGCTTCCTCTGCCGCTTCGCTGTCAGACCTTGCCGCCAGGCTCGAGCTGGCGGTGAAGGAAATTCGGCTGTTGGAGGCCGCAGCCGGCGGGAATCGGACATTGGAGCAGAAGCTTGCTGCCGCCAACAGGACTTCCTAGAGTAAGTTCGCTTCACCCAGCTTGCTCTTTTTTTTACTGATAGCCAGTTTTGTTGCAGCCATTCTTGTGTGCGCTCAGCACGAGATCGATCACTTGAAGAAAGCGAACGACCGGCTGAGCAGGTCCAACTCCACTCTACGGCTGCAGAACAAGGATTGGCACGGGCGGGTAGACGCTTTGGAGGCCACCGTCAAGGAGCACGACGCCTCGCTCGCTAGCCGGGCCGAAGCCTTCACCCTTCTCGAGGCCAGAACAAGGACCAAGAGAAGGAGATCAAACGGCTAGCGATCAAGGAGAAGGCGCTGGTGGAGGAGCTGATGCAGGTCGGCCACACTGCCAAGGGTAAGTTCCTTTTCCCGTCTTCCTTTCTTTCCGGATCCGGTAGCCGGATCTGACTCTTTTTTCTGACAGCCTTTTACCCCGGCATAGACCTGCTAGCCTACAACCGGCTGCAGGAGAACTGGCCAAGAGCGCAGCCGACGGCCCAGGAGCTTGTCGTCCTTCTTGGCGAGGAAGCTGCGAAGCTTCGTCAGGCGGCGCGGGCATCTTCTCCTTCATGTGGCCGGAGGCTCCGGTTCCGGAGACGATGGCGCAGCTGGCGGCGAAGGTGGGAGAGGTGCCGGCTATGGTGGACCGGCTGCAGGACTTGGCGGTGCTGGCCGGAGCGGAGATGGCTCTGGCCCTCATGCTTTCCTGGTACAAGGACGCCCGTGTCGAGAATATTGACGGTGGCTTCCTTGCTAGAGCCGATCTTGCCGCCATCCGCCAAGCCCATCCATAGCTCCGCGGATCCGCCATCAAGATTGCCGATTATGTGGATCCCGACGAGGCGCTCACCGACTCGATGCCACCGTCCACAGGCCCCGAAATCGGATCAAGCCTCCGCCGCCTGAAGCTTCTGTCGGCAAAGATCCCCCGCACGGCAAGGGTCCTGCTGTCTAATTATTGCCCCGGGATGCTGGGTGTATTTGTCTTATGTTATATGTTCACGAAACTTGTCTACTTGTACCGGCTGTCTTTGACGCCGGGTAACTTATGGGAGCTTCGTCTCTCTTTTGTTTGTTATTGTTGAAATTCTTGAATCTCCCTTGTTTGTTGAGTTTTCCTTTTTCGTATTTTGCCGGGCTAACTTCGTCTGGCTACACACCTTTAGCCGGACGACCTACACCTCCAGTGGGGGCGTGTAGCCCCCGAGATTCGGAGTAGCTGGCGCAGTCAGGTGCTTCAAATCTTTCTTATTTCTCCCAAGTCTTCTGAATTTATCCGACTGGCCTCGTCCCAGTCGGCCGCTTTCGTTGGCTAAACGCCTTTAGCCGGGGGAACTAACATTCCAGTGGGGGCGCGCGAGCGCACCCACTGGGTGTAGCCCCCGAGATTCGGAGTAGTTGGCGCAGCCAGGTGCTTCGAATCTTTCTTATTTCTCCCAAGTCTTCTAACTTTATCCGACTGGCCTCGTCCCAGTCGGCCGTTTTCGTCGGCTGAACGCCTTCAGCCGGGGGAACTAACATTCTAGTGGGGGCGCGCGAGCGCACCCACTGGGTGTAGCCCCCGAGATACGGAGTAGCTAGCATAGCCAGGTGCTTCGAATCTTTCTTGTCTTTTCTTGCTCCCGCCCTTGCCCTCACCTGGGCTCCGAACGGCCGGCTAAATGCCCTGAGCCGGTCAGGAACTACAAGATTCCACTGGGGGTGCGCGAGCGCACCCAGTGGGTGTAGCCCCCGAGATTCAGAGCGCTTGATGAAGGCAAGGGCTTCGAATCTTCTTTCCTTCTCCTGAATTCCGACTCGAGGTAGTCGGACAAGAATGCACATACGCATACACACACGTCCACATAGGTTAGTAGGTTAGTCTGTCAAATTGTAGCCGGAAAACGGCTTGTTTTTTTCGACAACTGGCTTGCTCCTTTCTAGACACTTAGTCGCCTTCCCGTGTGCTCTGTTGTTTTCGCTGCGTCCTTGCCGAGCAGCCGGGTTGCGGTCTGCAGCCGGAATCGAAGGGAGCTGACAGTACATTACGCGCGGTCCTACCGGCTTAGCAGCTGGATTGGTTCAAGCTAGTTGCAGGGCCGGGACGCCCGATCTGTCGCGTCTCCTCCCTGTTTTTCGTGTGGGATGCCTCGGGCTTTTGCTCTTGCTAGCCGGACAGCCGGGTTGCGGTCTATAGCTGAGACGAAGAGTGGGCCTCTGACATCATCACACACTACTCAGCCGGTTTGTTGACTTGGCAGGCTGGGCCAGCCGGCGAGCCCCAGGGTAGGGGTTGCCAGAGCCGGAAAATTTGAACCGGAAAACAGGTGCACACACATTTCTAGAAGGAGCCCCCGAGATTCTCGTGGGGGTCCGCATTTTTATTCATGGGGTTTTTGGGATACATACACTGCCCGGCGACTAGGTGTAAAACGGGCGCAGCAGGGCCGCGTTCCAAGGACGCTCGGTCTCCTTGTCTGATTTGTCCATCTTGTTCTTGCGTGGCTGTTGTGCGTCGATGAGGTAATAGGAGTCGTTGGGCAGCGCCCGGCTGATGATGAAGGGGCCCTCCCAGGGTGGTGATAGCTTGTGAATGCCCTTCGTCTTGCACCAGCTGGAGAACCAGGTCGCCCTCGCGGAATGCGACTGGGCGAATCGGGCTTGAATGGTAGCGACGTAGTCGCTGCTGGTACAGGGCAGATCTGGACAGGGCCAGCTCGCGGGCCTCCTCCAGGAGGTCCACCCTGTCCTCCCGTGCCTCCTTGTTGGCTTTTTCGTCGTACAGGAGCTTGCGAGGGGAGTCGAACTCGATGTCAGCAGAGAGGACGGCTTCCGATCCGTAGACCAAGAAGAATGGCGTGTAGCCGGTTGACCTATTCGGTGTGGTGCGGAGGCTCCACAGCACAGCCGGAAGCTCTTCGATCCAACATCCGGATGACTGATCCAACGGCTCGATGAGACGTGGCTTGATGCCGACTAGCACCAATCCGTTTGCTCGTTCGACTTGCCCGTTGGACTTCGGGTGTGCAACAGAGGTGAGGTCCAGCCGGATGCCCTTGTTGCTGCAGAACCGGGCGAAGCCCCCCTTGGCGAAGTTCGTGTCGTTGTCGGTGATGATGCTGTTGGGGTAGCCGAAGCGGTTGATGATGTCGGTGAAGAAAGTAACAACCGTCGCTCCATCCAGCTTCCGGATAGGCTTGGCCTCGATCCACTTTGTGAACTTGTCCACTGCCACCAGCAGGTGGGTCATGCCCGCGCGTGCTCGCTTGAAGGGACCGACCATGTCGAGGCCCCAAACTGCAAAGGCCCAGGTGATCGGTATGGTCTTGAGTACCGAGGTTGGCATGTGCCTGAGCTGCCCGAAGCGCTGGCACCCATTGCACGCGCGGACCAGCTGCTCGCCATCCTAGAGGGCGTTGGGCCAATAGAAACCATGGCGGAATGCCTTGGTGACTATCGCCCTTGACGAAGCGTGGTGCCCGCACTCACCCTGGTGGATATCCTTGAGTAGCCGGTAGCCCGCGTCCACATCAACACATCTTTGGAAGATACCGGATACACTGCGCTTGTACAGCTCGCCGTTTATGATGGTGTATGTATGCGCGCGGCACCGGATTTGCCTGGCCTCCACCTCGTCATCCGGGAGTTCTCCGTTAGCGATGTAGCTCATGAAGGGCTGTGCCCAGGATGGCACTTCCCGGATGACGAGGACGCTCCTGTCCTCCGGTTGACGGATGTTGGGGGGTCGTCCGAGTGGAGTACCCGGGACGGTAGCCCCCGAGCCACTAGGCGAGCCGGCAGCCCCCGGGTCTTGCGAGCCGGAAGGCACTGCCTGGCCGGAATTGGTGCGGGTTTTCTTCTTTGGTGGTTCTGTCGGCTCCGCTTCTGCTGTTCTGCCAGCCGGAACGCTTCCCGCCCACACGATGGAGTCTGATTCCGGCGACGGGTTGATGGATGGCTTGCGCAGATGCTCCAAGGAGACCCCTGGTGGGATGGTCTGCCTGGTGGATCCTATCTTGGAGAGCACATCGGCTGCCTCGTTGCTGGTGCGGGGGACGTGGTGAAATTCGCATCCGTCGAAGGAGGCGCAGAGCTTCTGGATGTGGAACCGGTAGAGAGCCATGTTTGCATCTCTGGCGTCCCATTCCCCGGACACCTGTTGCACCACCAAGTCCGAATCACCGAAGCATAGGATCCGGTTGACACCGATCTCCTTGGCTAGCCAGAGCCCATACGCCAGTGCCTCGTATTCAGCTACGTTGTTGGAGGCCTTGAAGTGGATCTGTAGCACGTACTCTAGCCGGTATCCTTTGGGCGAGGTGAGCACGATGCCGGCTCCCAAGCCCCCGAGCATCTTCGACCCGTCGAAGTGCATCCGCCAGTGGTCTGAATCCGGAACCGATGGGAGGTACTGGGTCTCGGACCAGTCGACGAGGAAGTCCACCCACGCCTGCGACTTGATCATGAGTCGGGGCTCGTACTGGATGGAGTAGGCGGCGAGCTCGATGGCCCACTTGGTGACTCGTCCGGTGGCGTCCTTGTTGCCTATGATTTCCGAAAGGGGTGCAGTGCACACGACCTTGATCGGATGCTCCTGGAAGTAGTGCTTGAGCTTCTTGCATGCCAGGTACACACCGTAGCACATCTTCTGGTAGTGGGGGTAGTTCTGCTTGGAGAGGGAGAGAACCTCGCTGAGGTAGTAGACGGGTCTCTGAACCGGCTGAGCCTTGCCTTCCTCGGGGGTCTCTGAACCGGACGACCCGGCTGATGGCTTCTATATAGAGCAACATCGGCTCCTTGCTAGCCGGCGTGGCTAGAACCGGTGCTGTGGATAGCATGCGCTTGAGGTCGTGAAACGCGGCGTCGGCTTGCGAAGTCCAGGAGAACTTGTCCGTCGTCTTCATCAGCTGGTACAACGGGAGTGCCTTCTCCCCCAGTCGGCTGACGAAGCGACTGAGGGAAGCCAGGCATCCGGTGAACTTCTGGACCCCAAGCAGATTCCTGGGCGGCTGCATCCTCTCGATGGCGGCGATCTTCTCCGGATTCGCCTCGATACCTCGTTGTGATACGAGGAAACTGAGTAGCTGGCCGGATGGTACTCCGAAGACGCACTTCTCTGGGTTCAGCTTCATCTGGTACTGGCGGAGGTTGCCAAATGTTTCTCCCAGATCCTCGAGGAGGGTGCGCTTGTCCTTGGTCTTGATGACCACATCATCCACGTAAGCGTGCATGTTTCAGCCTATCTGCGAGTGCAAGCATTTCTGCATACATCGCTGATAGGTGGCGCCTGCGTTCTTTAGGCCGAAAGGCATGGTTACATAGCAGAAAGCCCAATAGGGGGTGATAAATGATGTCTTAGTCTGGTCAGCCGGGTTTAGCCGGATCTGATTGTATCCGGAATAACAATCTAGAAAAGACAACAAATCACAGCCGGCCGTGGAATCGATGACTTGATCGATACGAGGCAAGGAGTAGGAGTCTTTTGGGAACGCCTTGTTCAGGCTGGTGTAGTCGATACACACGCGCCAGGTCTTGTTCTTCTTCAGCACCAGGACTGGGTTCACCAACCAGTCCGGGTGGTACACTTCCATGATGAAGCTGGCTGCAAGGAGCCGGGTGATCTCGTCACCGATTATCTTTCTCTTCTCCTCCGCGAACCGGCGCAGAGGTTGCTTGACCGGCTTGGCATCCGGACGTACATGAAGTGAGTGCTCGGCGAACTCCCTCGGCACACCCAGCATGTCCTTGGGGGACCATGCTGAGATGTCCCGATTCTAACGGAGGAAGTCGACGAGCGCGCCTTCCTATTTGCTGTCCAAGCCGGCGCCAATGGTGACGAACTTAGTCGGGTCGGAGGGGTCGAGCAGGATCCTCTTTGTCTCCTTCGCCGGCTAGAAAGCTCCTTCTCCATCCGGTTTGCTGCTAGCCGGAATGTCCTGCTAGGCCATGGCCGCATTACGCATGATCACGCGCTTCTCCTTGGCTATGTTGAGGGCCTCTGCCAGTTTAGAACCGGCTGAGGCGCACTCCATCGACCGTCTAAAGCAGCCGGCGACGGTGATCACGTCGTGGGGTCCTGGCATCTTCGTCTTGAGGTATGCATAGTGGGGGATGGCCATGAACTTGGCGAGGACGGGGCGCCCGAGGAGAGCTTGGTAGGAGCTTGCCAGATTTACCACCTCAAACCAGATTGGTTCGCGGTGGAAGTTCTCCTCGGTCCCGAAGATGACGTCCAGCTGGATTTTCCCCAGCGGGGCGCAGGCTGGCCCCGGCAGTACGCCGTGGAACATCGTGGTAGTCGGGCGTAGGTCGCTTTCACGAATGCCCAGCTTCTCCAGCGAGGACTGGTAGAGGAGGTTGAGGCTGCTGCCTCCGTCGATGAGGACGCGCGAGAATCGGCAGGTGCGCATGTTGGAGACGATGAGGGGGTCGAGCACCATGGCGTAGCCCCCGGGAGTTGGTAGATGCTCAGGCTGATCTGCGCGGCTCCAGGTGATGCTGGTTTCCGACCAGTTCAGGTACTAGGGGACTGGGGAGACAACGGTGTTGACCTCCTTGCAGCGTCGCCCGCGGCTGTGCTTATCGTCCTGCTCCGTCTCGAAGATGTGGTACGTGCCGTGCGGCTGGGGGTAACCGTTGTTGTTGTTGCCGCTGTTGCCGCTGTTACCATCATTGCCGGCTCCCCTATCTGGTGGTGGAGGTCCGCCCGGAGGGAGAGGGGAAGACGAGGCTGGTTGCCCTGGTCATTTAGCTGGCGGGTCCAGCTGCAGTTCTGGGTGGTGTGCGTAGCCGGCTTGAAGGGACCGCTATGCCACTTGCACAGGCCATAAATCATCTGGTCGAAGGTGAGCCGGGGATTCTGCCTTCTTGCCTCATTAGCCGGTGCGTCGGGCGCACCCTCCACAGCATTGACCTTCTGCGCGTGGTAGCGAGGCTTCTGTTGCCCGGCCTGGCGGTCCCCATGGAACCGATTGTCGTTGCCGTGGCGTCTGGAGGATCCGGCTTCACCAGCCGGATTACTCGGACGGTCGCGAGCCAGCTCCGTGGGAGTCGACGTCCGTCTGCGTTTACTCAGAGGGGCTTCTTCATTGCGGCATCCGCCGTGGCGTACTGGTCCGCAACCGTCATGAGATCCGCCATGGTTTTCGGCTGGTCACACAGTAGCCGGTGGCGAAGCATGGTGCCCTCTCGGCAACCTTCAATGAAGAAGCCGATGGCTTGGCTCTCCAGGATGCCCTCGCAAGTATTACGCAGCTCCGTCCACTTGGCGAGGTACTCGCAGTCGGTCTCGCGGTCGCCCTGGACGCACAGGGCGAGGACGCGCGGGCGCCCTGGTCGATTGTACGTGCCGTTGAAGTTGCGGACAAACACCTTCTTGAAGTCAGGCCAGGCGTTGATGCTGTTGGGCGCAAGGCTATTGATCCATGTCCTTGCCGACCCGGTTAGCATGAGGGGGACGTAGTGCACAGCTGTGCGCTTGTTCCCGTGGGCGATGCCGACTGCCGTAGCGTAGTCGGTCAGCCAGTCTTCCGGCTTCATGCTGCTGTCGTACTTGGGGGTGTCCCTAGGTAGGGAGAATTTATCCGAAAACGGTTCGTTCCGGATGCAGGGTCCGAAACAAACCAGGCCGGTGGAATCTTCCTCCTCTGTGACGCGCGCTTGAGCGAGGAGCTCGATGCGGTCGCGGGCATCCGGGCAATCCGGGTTGGGCGCTCCCACCCGACCCGAGAGACGGGAACCGGCTGGTCTGTGCACTCCGGCTGGCGGAGGGGGAGGTGGCGGGTTGTTGTTCATCGTCTGCTCCTGGCGCGGCTAGCCCCTGTTGCCAGAGCTGCGACGCCTACTGCGGGCCCTGGGCGGCTGAGGGGAGGACGCCTGCTGGGTGTCGCGCGGCGTGCCCCTGCTGTTGGCAGGTAGCTTGCTCCCTCTATTGTAGCTAAGGTCTTCCTACATCTGCCGGTTAGCACCAGCCTGCTCGTACCCGACGCGGAGGAGCTCCTGCACACGAGCGTGCTGGCTGGCTCACTCCTCGCCCTCCAGGCTGGGTAGCTCCTCTGTTGCGGCTCGCGCCGCGCGCAGGTTCTTGATGGGCGTGTTGTAGGTGGGTCGTCTGAGGGCAGGCGCGGGATCCGGTTCCCAGTCCTTTTCCATCCTACCGCCCAGCTCGCCGCCCCGGCGCCGTACCTGGCCGCCCCGGCTCGGCTCCGCGGTAGCCGGAGTGAGGCCGTCTGCGCAGTCGTACTCGCGCTGAGTGATCTCGAGTTGCTTGCGGGCTGCTGCCAGCTCCATGGCCTCATGGAGGAGGATCTGTCTCTCCATGGTGAAGTTGGCCTCTTCTTCCTCCGGGTTGTCCCCGAGGTTAACCGGCATCAGGAGCCGATCAATGGCATCCTCCATCGGGTTCCGAGGCTGCGGGGGAGCGGAAGTTCTGACCTCGTCCGCGTCTTGCTCCCGCGGCTGGCGGGGATGTGAGCTGGAACCGGCCATCATGACCTCCACGCCGCGGGGTGCGGTGGAGGTGCTGCCGTCTGAGCGGGGCAGCTCCGCGACAGAGACGATTTCCATAGGGAAACGCTCCGGGACGGTGGCGACGTAGACGGGGAGTTCGCCGAATAGAAGGACGGTGCCGTTCGCTGGGAAGGAAGTTCCGGCGAAGCAGGAGGCGTTATCGATGACGCAGTCAAACTTGCCAACGTTAGCACCAGGCCGGAGGCCACGCTCACCGGTCGAAGCCATCTGCCCCATGGTGGGTGCCAACTGGTGTTGTATTAGGAACGGTAGTACCTGAGGAGGTTAGACAGAGGTGTGGGGACTAGCAAGGAAGCTATCGACGGCGTCCGCAGGTGAGATTGGGTACAAGCGAGCATAGCGGGACGCAAGAAGTACCCAGGTTCGGGGCCCTCGTGGTGAGGTAAAGCCCCTACTCCTGCCGGATCTGACTATGTAGAATACACGAACTACAAATGCTCCTCGAGCTGTATGTGCTAGCTGCTGCCTTAAATGCTGTATGACCAACCCTTTCTACTGAGGCCTTGCCTCTCCTTATATAGGCAGAGAGGCAAAGGTCTCACTGGGTAGTCCGACTGGCGGGCCCCACAGGCAGGTCCCAGCCGACTAGTCATCTACAGTATCCAGTATGGCTTGTCTTATCGGAGTATGAGCGGTATGGCTGTCGTAGCCACAGTGGACGCCATGCGAGCCCGTCGTCAGCACTAGCCACTGTTCTAGCGTCACCCACGCAAAGTCTTCGGTATGGGCGGGTGGTTGCCCGTCTAGTCATTGTACAGGGCGTACCGTGCACTGATACGCACGTCGTCCTGTCTCACTGATTGGGTCTGGCTACGTCGCCATATCCGGCTGTCTCTTGCTGATCCGGCTACCGGGTGATAGTCGGCCCGTCTTGCCCTGTCCGGCTGCATCTGGTCAGCCAGACGCGATCCGACTGTCCTGTTTCTTATCCGGATGGGGTACCCGGGGATCATCCCCCTGACATTATGCCTATAACATGATGAAGCTCCCAGGGCCAAGCGGCATCATCAACGTCCACGGCGACCCCCGACATGGCCGTGGAGTGCGAAGACAAATGCGCCAAGCTCGCCGACGCCATCATCGCTGTGGAAACAAACCACACGGACGAGCTCGTGAAATACGCGAGCAACATTGACAAGGAGGACCCCACCATCCTGAAGAAGCCAACCGTCGTGAGTTCCACCTTCGAGGCGACCACACACACCCGCACCATCGAGCTCATCCTAGGCGACTCCAGCCAGACGGTCACTATCGGTGCACACATGAGGCCCGCATAGGAAAGCGCACTCATCGGGTTCCTACGTGAGGATCGAGACATCTTTGCATGGAAACCATCCGACATGCCTGGTGTCCCGAGGGGCCTCGCTGAGCACAAACTCAACGCCGACCCCAAAGTGCGACCAGTGAAGTAGTCGCTGTGGCCCTTCAATGAAGAGCGTCGTCGAGCAATCACCGAAGAAGTACAGCGCCTGCTACCAGTAGGCTTCATTCGGCCCATCAAGTACTCCAAGTGGCTGGCAAACCCAGTCCTAGTCCTGAAAAAGAACAACACCTGGAGAATGTGTATCGACTACACCAACTTCAACAACGCCTGCCCGAAGGAGGAGTTTGTCCTACCGCGCATCGACTAGATCATCGACTCGACTGTAGGATCGGAGTCGCTGTGTTTCCTCGACGCGTACTCAAGCTACAACCAGATCAAAATGGCGGTCGAGGATGAGGAGAAGACAGCGTTCACCAAGCCATTCGGCGCCTTCTTCTACACGGCCATGACGGTCGGCCTCAAGAACACCGGCGCCACCTACCAAAGGTGCATGCAAGAATGCCTCGCGGAGCAAATTGGCCGCAACATCCACGTCTACATCGACGACGTGGTGGTTAAATCCACCCGCCAGGATGACCTACTTGCCGACCTGGCCGAGACCTTCACAAATCTACGGAGGTACAACATCAAGCTCAACCTAGGAAAATGCACCTTCAGTGTCCCCACCGGACAGCTCCTGGGATATGTAGTCTCCAAGCGGGGCATCAAGGCAAACCCCACCAAGCGGGGCTCGAGAAACCCGAGTGCCCACGTGGCGTCCAGAAGTTGGTCAGGCGAGTCACGGCTCTCAGTCGCTTCTTTCCCCGGCTCGGCGAGAAGGCAATGCCCCTCTACCGCTTGATGCGCAAGAGTCCCACGTTCCAATGGGATGAAGAAGCGGACAATGCGCTCAAGGCACTCAAAGAAGTGCTACTCGCGGCTCCACTACTCGTCGCCCCAATCGACAGAGAGCGAATGCTCGTCTATGTGGCGGCCTCCGCTCGAGTCGTCAGTGCCGTGATGGTCGACGAACGACCAGAAGAGGGAAAGGAGCACCCCATACAGCGCCTTGTCTACTACATCAGCGAGGTCCTGATGGACTCAAGGCAGTGCTACCCGCAGTACCATAAGTTGGTATACGCGGTATTCCGAGCCTAGAGGCGACTCCCCCACTACTTCTAGGAGCACCCAATCACGGTCGTCTCCTCCGCGATGCTGCAGGACATCATCCGCAACCGCGAGGCGACTAGGCGAGTTGCTAAGTGGGCCGTCGAGATCGGTGTCCACAACATCAAGTACGAGCCACGCAAAGCGATCAAATCGCAGGCCCTGGTCGATTTCCTCACCGACTGGGAAGAGGCACAGCAGCCGAAGAAGCTCCCCTACCTCCATTACTGGTCGCTCCACTTCGACGGCTCCAAGAACACCGATAGCACCAGGGCCGGGGTCATACTGACCTCCCCCAAGGGAGACAAGCTTCACTACGTGCTCCACCTCGATTTCAAGTCCTGTCCCAACAACATGGCCGAATACGAGGCCCTCCTTCATGGCATGCGGGCCGCCAAGGAAATGAACGTCAATCGGCTACGATGCTACGGCGACTCTGACCTAGTCATCGGCCAAGTCGCGGGGACCTGCGACGCCGTCTCCCCGACAATGATAGCATACCGCCAAGCGGTAGACTAGCTGGGAGGGCACTTCACCTGCTATTCAGTCGATTGGATCGACAGGCGCAAAAACAAGGAGGCAGATGCCCTCTCCCGCATCGGGTCGGCTCGGCAGACGCTGCCCGCAGGAGTCTTTCTTGACATAATTCACAAGCCTTCGATCTCCTCGCCAAAGGAGATCGACATCGGGATACCACTGTAGCCCGAGCTGCCCTAGTCGCCATGGTCATGGAGCCCAGCGACTGGACTGCACCATATGTCGCCTTCCTCAAGCACAAGGTCCTTCCAAATAACGAGATGGAAGCGAGAATGATAGTGCGCCTTTCCAAATCCTTCGTAATCATAAACAGCGAGCTTCACAAACGTAGCGTGACCGGCGTGTTCCAGCGCTGCGTACAGCCAGAAGAAGGACGCAAGATCCTCCAAGACATCCACGCCGGCGTCAGATCGCTGATCGCCAAAGCCACGCTACTACTGGCTCACCGTGCACGCCGATACAACTGACATCGTTCAACGGTGCGTCGGGTGCCAGAAGTACGTCGACCAGACGCATCACCCTGGTTCAGCACTCAAGACCATCCCCATCACCTGGCCATTCGCCGTATCGGGCATGGACATGGTCGGCCCCTTCAAGAAGGCCCCATCCGTCTTCACCCACCTCCTGGCCGCGGTTGACAAGTTCACTAAGTGGGTCAAAGACAAACTGATCAAGAAGTGCGATGGCAAGACTGCCACCAAGTTTCTCCGCAAGCTCATCTGCCGTTATGGCTACCCACACAACATCATAACAGACAACGGCACCAACTTCGCCAAAGGCTCCATGGCATAATTCTGCGAGGAGCACAGCATACAGCTCGACCTCGCCTCAGTCGCCCACCCGGAGTCAAACGGCCAAGCAGAACGCGCTAATCAAAGTGTCCTCCATGGGCTCAAACCGTGACTTCAGGTGCCCCTCGAGCGAACTCCAGGATGCTAGGTCGAAGAGCTCCCCTCTGTAATATGGGGCATTCGCACCTCCATCATCCACTCCACGGGGTTTACACCCTTCTTCATGGTATACGGTGCTAAGGCTGTAATGCCAACCGACCTGGAGCACGGTTCACCTCGAGTCGCCAACTACGTCAAGGCGGCAAACGAGATCGCCCGCCAAGACGGAATCAACCAGCTCGACGAGGCATGTGACCTAGCTTGCTCCCGCACCGTCATCTACCAGCAGGGACTCCGCCACTACCACAGCCGCTGAGTCCGGACCCGCACCTTCCAGGAAGGCGACCTAGTCCTACGACTGGTCTAGGACAAGAAGGGCATGCACAAGCTCTCCCCCCCATGGGAGGGGCCATTCTCCATAGGGCGAGTCCACGGCAATGACACCTACTACCTCATCGACATACGAGGCAATGGCTAGCTCGAGGTCGGGAGGCCATGGAATGTAACCCTCCTCCAAAAGTTCTATACATAGAACTCAAATTTGTACTCAACTGCGATATAATGAAACACATTCGGATCACACAAAGTGTGTCTACTCGCCATCTTCTTGTGCCACTCACACTCGTACATTCAGCAATTTCTACCTACGGAAGTCAACCCTTGGTTGAGCGACCAGCACGGCTAAGTAGTGTGACCCAAGGGCATCGGAGATATTCAGGCCTTGCGTTGTCCACGAACACGCCACCCCGGAGCCACCATCGGAGTCGCCTCGCTCAACTAGCCTACCGATCCAAGACGATCGATAAACGCTTCTCACAGCGACCTGACCTCCCCATCCTCGTGCAAAGCGACTCAAATGGTTAAGTACCATACATGGGGACTTCACAACAGGGAAACCTCACGCGTCTCGGGAAAACACCAAGTAGGAGAGCTGCCTTGCACTCGCCACGCGACTGGCTTTCCGAGCCAGGGGTAGAGACGCGTTACAAACAACGTATCAGATCCTACGATGGGCAAGCGCCTAGAAGGGCTAAGAACCATGCTCGGGGACTCACCTAAAGCGACCCCACTTGCACCAGGAAAGTGACTGGCCCTAAGCGCCATGACAAACCAGCCCCAACCAAAACGAAAACTCAAAGAAAACACACATGCACATAAACAAGTTATACCCCATTAAAGGGCGGACGCTCTCGGGGACTCCCTCAAATAAAAATCAGCATATAACACTGTTGTGGTGGTGTCACGGCAAATGCCATGGATAGGCTAAAGGTGGGGACTAAATGCACTAGGGGAATCCAGGGAGGGATAGTGCGGTGATTCCACACACAGTTTACTTCCACAGATTACAAGTGCTCCTCGAGCTGTATTGGGGAGAGGAGGAAGAAGGGACTCTCTTACTTTCACCACTAGCTAGCTCTCTAGAACACACTAGTAGAACACAACCCTCTAGAGATCAACTAGTCCAAGACCAACCCCTTCTACAGAGGCCCTAGCCCTCCTTATATAGGGGTGGCTAGGTCTCCAATTAGGGCATATGTGGAGGCATATTCCAAGGAATATGCCTCCTCCCAAAATAGTAAGCTGACCGGGTCACTTTTGCCTAGCGTCATCCATGTAGAGGCTACGTGAGCCTCTGCGGCGCTCGCGTCATCCGACACAGGCATCATCACTTTTGTCGGCCACGCCTCGGTGGTCCTGGCCTTTGTCCGCTTTGCTCACGCTCTGCATACAGTGGTCACCCTTTGACCAGCGAGATACCTTCCTTCTCCTACAAGCTTGATATAACCCGGATCGTACCTAGTTGATCCGGCCACACCAGTACCTGCATATAAGTTAGATTCATCATACCGACATACGGCATAAGTCGGTTGAGACCCAGTTAGGTGGACATCCCCTGGTCCGTGTTACTCCGTGATTCGGCCTGCCTTGAGGTGACTCGGCCAGCACTGGCTTTGACCTTGCCGTACCTCGGCTATCTTGGCCTTTATACCCCGGTGTGACCCTACCCGTGGGTATCCCCCCAACATTAGTCCCCGAAGCTGGTGCGGTCTTAGCTGCCTTAGCCGCTAAGGCCACAACAGGTTCAATTTTACCGAGTCTTTTGCTCCTTTTCCGAGTTATCTCATAGTCCAGATTTCATAGGTTTACTTTCCCTTGTCACATTCCGAGTTTTCACTCGCTGGCCGGGTCACCTCATACTTATCCGGGTCATTCTTCCTTATCTCATACGCTTCCCCACGTGGAGGCTAATCATTACTTTGCCTCATTTTAAGGGTCGGCGATAGTAACCGCCGTAGTTATTGTCAGATATTACTGTAGCGCACGTCACATCGTGCCTGCCTCCTTATTAACTATATCATAATGTCACGTCATGGGATCTCCTCCGCCCTGTGGCCCTTCCTGTGGCTCATCGCTCATTGGCTGATCCGGGTCATACACGGCCACACCGTGTGGCCCGTTCGCACAGCGCGATCCCACTACCCCTTAAGGGCGTGGTTAAATAGGGGAGGGGCGCGCCCCTTGGGTCCTTTCCCCACTCTCGCGCCCTCTTCCTCTTCTTCTTCGTCTTCCTCTCCAGCGACAGCACCGCCGCCACCGTATTTGCTTAGCCACGCCGCCGCTGCACTTTTTTCTCGCGCACCTGCGTTGCCGCCACTTCCGCGCATCTCCTCTGCCACGGGTCCTCGCCAGTCCAGGCCACTGCCCCACACCGCCGCTAGCGCCAGTGAGTATAGTGACCTTGAGATGATAGAGGAGGAGCTCGCCGTCGCGGAGCAGGAAATGGAGGAGGATGCGGGGAACACCGACCGTGGAGCTTGGGCTGGGTCCTGGGTGTGCCAAGACGACCTCGATTGGTTGTACCACACCCGGCGTATCCCGGAGGGCGTCATCGCGTGTCTTGCCGCTGTGGAGCTTGCCCCCTCACCCAATCCGGGTGAGTATGTGGTATTCCTCTCCCACTTCTACCGCGGGTTAGGGCTCCCAGTTAGCGATTTCTTTAACGACTGGCTCAACACCTACGAGCTTCAGCCGCACTACCTGTTGGCTAATGCCATTAACTCACTCTCTGCTTTCGCTTCCACCATCGAGGGCTACGCCGGACTATGGCCCACAAAGGAGCTCTGGATCCGGTTCTTTGGCCTTCGCCGGAACGTGATTCCAAATATACAGCTTAATCCGGAGGACAAGCAGCTCACGCAGTTCGGCGCAGCTTCCATCTCTCCCTGGAAGCAGTCCATCTTCCCTCGAGTCATGGGGCTTGACTCCTGCAAGGGTTGGGCCCGAACCTTCTTTTATGTCAGAAATGGCACAACTGAAGATCTGATCCGCCTGCGCCCCTACGCTCCGGGTCCTCCCAATCCGGATTTGTGGGACGCGGTCCCCAAGAAGCCCACCGTCCTGGCGAACCAAGTCAACAAAAGGTTCCAGGAGCTGAAGGACTTGGGATTGCGCAACGAGGACGCGATGATTACATTCCTCCACAACAGGATCTCCCCCTCCAGAAACATACACATAAAGTTTGCCACATGAGCTGGGGCCGTGACCCCAACCGGACCTCCTCATTTGAGTTGAGCAACACCGAGATCTTCCGCTAGGTCAAGGCCCTCTTTACCACTAAGAAGGACTTCTCTGCCGAGTGGATGTGGGGGATCGAACACATCTGCCGAGATAGGCTTCCCCCCGCGGTAAGTCTCGTGCCCTAAACTTTCTCTGAATTATATCATATGTCGGTTTCTGTTGTAGGTTTAATCCCTTTGTCTTTTCTTTCCCTTAGATGTTTCTTTAGCAAACCATTGAGGATGGCACCGAGCCTTCTCTCAAATGGGCGCCTGACCGGGACACCTCGGATGCGGAGGAGCCAGATCAGGAGATGTTCCTGCCGATGGCCGATGCGACCAAGCGGCACACCGGTAAACTCTCTTCCATTAGATATTGGCCCGACGATGAAGATGATTCGGACGTTGAGGTGATGGAGGCATTTGATGTTGTCCCCCTTTCTTATGCTTTTCCGACATCAGCTAACCCCGGTGGGCAGATCCATGAAGATCCTCCCCTTGCCACGGGTGAGCCTATCCCGGTCATGCCGAAGAAGAGGGGGGCCGCATTTGCTTCTTCCTCCGGACCTTCTCAGCCAGCTAAAAGGCGAAAGAAATCCGCGGACAAAGCTGCCACCGAGGCCATGACTAAGGCCGTGGCCCGGAGAGCTAGCAAGCCCAAGGAGCCCTTGACTTCGGATGAGTAAGTCACTTCTCCCTTTTCTTTTTTACTTGTTATTCTTTTGTTAAAGTTTCTCATCATTCAGGATCTGATTCGGCAGGGCCGCGGAGGAGGTTCCGCAGAGTGGATCTGGCATAGCCTCGCCGCTCCGACATAGCCCTTCTCCCCCTCGTGGCAACGATTCACGCCCGTTGAGCCCCATTCAGGAGGGTTCAGTGGCCGCTCTGGGTTCTAGCCCACCTCGTCAAGAGGAAAGCAACCTCGGAACAGGGGGAAACGGTTCTGCCGAGGCAGCGGTTGCTCCATCTTCGGCACAGCCGCAACCAGCCACCACCGAGGTTCCTTCGGACCCCCACCGAAACAGAAATCAGCACCAGCACCATCATCAGCTCCAGCACCAGCAGCAACAGCAAAAGCAACAGCAGCAGCACCAAGCCCCTCCGCCTCGTCCGAGTCTTCCAAGGCTCGGCGAGAAGACACCAACAGTGCCAAGGCTAGCACCAAAGCAGCTCCCAAGGGCAAATCTAATGCAGCAACTTCAACTTCTCAGCAGCAGCGCAAGGGCAAAAAGGCTCCTGACGCCACCTGGGCAGCATCAATCGAGGCTGGACAGCGTACACTCGCATCCATGCTTTCGAAGAAGACCCCACCGACAACTGACACCTCTGCCGGGTCAGCTGATGCGCAACTCGTTTTGCACACCAGACTCGCTGTTGCCCAGGTTGAGAGGAAAGAAGCCCATGCTAAGGGTCTAGTTGCACCCCACATATTCAGCAGCGAACGATATCCTCCGATCTTAATCGAGTTTGTAAACAACTGGAATAAGGCGGAGTTCGTCCACAATGATGATCTCCCGGAGAAATTCGGACCCGCTGAGTTTGCTGCCCAGATGAATACCGCTGCCAAGGCAATTAACCTTACAGGTCGGATGATGGAGGTACGTTACTTCATCTTTTCCTTAACATGTAGTAGGTATTAGTGATATAGCCATTAGTCCCCGAGCCTCCGGGGGAGTAACTTGTTACTCGGTCGGATGCTCCTTAGAGAACTAACATAGTTCCTTAATAACTTCGAATATGCACACACCTAGAGCCGGGTTAAGTTCCACTTGGCCCGGATCTTGTACACTTCAAATATACACACACCTAGAGCCGGGTTAAGTTCCACTTGGACCGGATCTTGTACACTTCGAATATACACACACCTAGAGCCGGGTTAAGTACCACTTGGCCCGGATTTTGTACACTTCGAATATGCACACACCTAGAGCCGGGTTAAGTTCCACTTGGCCCGGATTTCGTACACTTCGAATATGCACACACCTAGAGCCGGTTAAGTACCACTTGGCCCGGATTTTGTACACTTCGAATATGCACGCACCTAGAGCCAGGTTAAGTACCACTTGGCCCGGATTTTGTACACTTCGAATATGCACACACCTAGAGTCGGGTTAAGTACCACTTGGCCCGGATTTTGTACACTTCGAATATGTACACACCTAGAGCCGGTTTAAGTTCCACTTGGCCCAGATTTTGTACACTTCGAATATGCACACACCTAGAGCCAGGTTAAGTACCACTTGGCCCAGATTTTGTACACTTCGAATATGCACAAGACTAAGCTATCTTTTTGTACTCTTTTCAGGTGATCACCAATCGCCGAAGCCCTGAGTTTCAGCGTCTTTTGGACACTCACAAGATGCTACGCGCGAAACATACTGAGCTTCTCGCCGAACACGAGAAAAGGGGTAAGTTTTCTCCTTGGCATTTTTCCATTTTCCTTCGTCTTTTTTCGCCGAACTAATCCATCATTCAGATTTCACAGCTGGAGTGGAGGCTGAGAATATCCTCATGAGAAAAAATCTAGATCAGATAAAGGGTAAGTTATTCTTGCTCAACCTTCCTCCGCGATCTATCTCCTTTTCCCCTTGGCTCGGCAAATATTCATACCTCGACTTTGTCAGGTCAACAAACTATTTCAGCATCTCTTGAAGATAGTGTGCCCGTGCCTGATATGATGCTGCATTTTCTCGAACAAGCAGGGCAGCACCAGGCCGAACTCAAAAAGAAAGATGATGAGCTTGCCCTCCTCCGAACTAAAGACGATGAGATTGCCAAGCTTAAGGCAGACATGAAGAAGCTCAAGGCATAGCACAAGTCCGAACTAGAGAAAGCGGGCCAGGATTTTACTGAAGAGCGCGAGCGCCTCAACCTCCAGATTGCCAAGGACCAACAATTGCTTAAGGAGGCCGCCGTCAAGCTTGAGTCGGCGAATGCTGAACTTGTGTAACTCCGGGAGAGGTGCGACAACTGCACCAAGGAGCTGACCCGGGTTCACAGCCATATTTCTGGTAAGTTCTTTTCCTTCAACCGACGTTGATCTTTCCGAGTCTACTTCCTTTACTTACTCCACTTGTCTTGTTTTTTCAGGCAAATTCCCGGAGAGTGATGTCATTGCATCCAATGCTGTTACCAAGTTCTGCAGGCAGAGAGGTACTCCATCTGGTCCTGGCACCATTGCTCTTGATCTCGAGGACTTGATAGTCAGCTTGTCCTCCCGAGTGGAGATCGTGAAGAACTACGGCAAGGATATCTTGGATGTAGTAGTCCGGATGTTCAATGTATTTTGGCCTAAAGAAGATACTCCGGAGAGTGCCACTGTTCTTTTTGCCAGGCTTATGGAGTGCGAGACTCAGCTCGATCTCTGGAGAGAATCTGCTGGACGTGTCGGAGCTGAAATTGTCCTCCACTATGTGCTCACTTGGTACAAAAAGATAAACCTGAAGCTTCTCGAGCATATGCGCACCGGATCAAGGTGGTCCACTGACCCGGAATGGATAGCTTGGCGCAAGGCTTGCGCCCATAACCTTATTCAATATGCCCCCATCCATCAATGGAATGAGGGACCAAGTTTCCTTGGCGCCGTCGACGACAAATATGTCGAAGAGGGTTCAGGTGACGAAGAAGAGGACGAAGCCTCGGATGTTGAAGAGGATGAAGAGAACGCTGAATCCGAAGCTGGAGCTACACCTGCTGGCACCGAATTACCTCCTCCTGCTGCTCCTTGATGAGAAAAACTTTGAAGTTTATCAGATCCCTGGTATGCCGGGTGCAATTGTATTAAGCACTTAAGTGATGTTTTGCTACTAAGTTTTTGTGCCGGATTAACTTGGGCATAGTCCCCGAGTTTCATTTTCTTGTTCCTCCAATTTCTTGGCTCGGCCCGTGTCTACCTTGGTTCGGTTTTATGACTTACGAGTCCCAGCTTCAAAAATTGACTTAACAATACTTGGAAACTTTAGGATTAGCTCAAAATGATTCATCATAGTAAACATAAAATAAGTATAAGGTTAGTCCAAAAAACAAACATTGGCTCGATTAAGTTCCTTTCCTTAGTCATTTTTCATGTGTTACCCAATTCCAAACTTGTTCTCTTGCTTGCCATGAAGCCAAATCTTGTTGGACAGCAGCAAGTCGAAGAGTTGGGTTCTTGGTGCTCACACACTATTAATTCGGCTTAGGCAGAAGCAACTTACGCCAGCTGACGCAAAAATAATAAATGCAGAAAACAACAAATATTATCGAGGCAGTCCCCGAGTTACTGCTCGAGGTGCCATCATTTCATTGATAAGCTCATTGCCGGCATACATACCGACATATGAGTGACTCGGATACACACACTTCTCTGCTAAGTGTAGAAATGACGAAGTAGGGCTACATTCCATGGACGCATAGATTCCTCGCCGGACCTGTTCGCCTTGTTCTTCTTCTGTGATTTTGCATCGATGAGATAATATGAGTCATTGTGCAATGCTTTGCTCACAATGAATGGCCCTTCCCATGGGAGGGATAACGTATGCATGCCAGCAGTACGTTGTACCAACCGGAGCACCAGATCGCCTTCTCGAAAGACTCGGGGGCACACTTTCCGGCTATGATAGCGTCGGAGATTTTGCTGATATATGGTGGATCTAGACAGTGCCAGTTCTCTCGCTTCTTCCAGCAGATCAACATCATTTTTCCGGGCTTCTTGCACTTCGGCTTTTGTGTATTGGGTGACCCTAGGCGAATCATGCTCTATGTCGGCTGGTAATACAGCTTCTGCCCCATATACCAGAAAGAATGGCGTATAGCCTGTTGATCGATTCGGAGTTGTTCTTAAGCTCCACAGTACCGCTGGGAGTTCTTCTATCTAGGACCCCGCTGATCTTTGCAGAGGCTTAATGAGCAGGGGTTTTATCCCGGATAATACTAATCCGTTGGATCTCTCCACTTGTCTGTTCGATGCGGGGTGAGCTACCGAGGCTACGTCCAGTCGGATCTTCTTATCTCGGCAGAATCGCGCAAATGCTCCTTCAGCAAAATTTGTGCCATTATCTGTTATGATGGTATGAGGATAACCGTATCTCAAGATGATGTCTTTGAGGAATGTCACGGCCGTAGCTCCATCACATTTTCTTATTGGCTTTACTTCAATCCATTTGGTAAATTTATCAACCATGACCAAAATGTGAGTCATATTTCCCCTTGCTGGTTTGAACGGGCCAACCATATCCAAACACCATACGGCAAATGGCCTGGTGATTGGTATGGTCTTGAGCTCCGACATTGGCATATGTGTCTTGGTAGCATACCTCTGACAACCATTGCATTTTCTTACCAGGTCCTCTGCTTGTTCTAAGGCACTTGGCCAGTAGAATCCATGCCGGAAAGCTTTTGCTACCAAGGCTCTGGACGAGGCATGATGCCCACATTCCCCTTGATGTATATCTCGGAGGATGTCAAGCACTTCTTCCGGTCAACACATCGCTGGAGAACGTTTGTCACACTCCTTTTGTATAGCTCGGAATTGATGATCGTGTATGCTTTTGCTCTCCTCTGAGTTTGCCTGGAAAGCACCTCTTCAGCGGGTAAGGTTCTATCTTTTAGGAATTGAAATATGGGCAATGCCCAAGCTAGTACAGCTTGCATTGGGAACACATCCTCATCAATTTCTATCTGATCCACCGGCATAACCTTAGCCAGATCGCGCTGAGCAGTCCCCGGGTCTTGTGAAGCATTCCCTGGGTTTGTCGAGGTAGTCCCCGGGTTTTGCGAACCACCTCCCACGTCAATGTCCATGGGTACGGCTCCGGACTCCGGATCTTCCGGGACGTAGATTGAATCGGTTTCTGGGGACGGCCTGATGGATGGTTTTCTGAGGTGTTCTAATGCTACACCCGGTGGAATTACTTGTCGGGTTGATCTGAGCTTCGACAATACATCGATAACCTCATTTTCCACCTGGGGTACATGGTGAAATTCGCATCCCTCAAAGTAACCAGATATCTTCTGCACATGGAATCTGTATGATACCATGTTTGGATCAAGAGCGTCCCACAGCCCTGAGACTTGCTGAACTACCAAATCCGAGTCTCCAAAGCATTGGATTCGATGTATCCCAATTTCTTTTGACACTTTGAGCCCATGCACAAGTGCCTCATATTCGGCGACATTGTTTGATGTTGCGAAATGGATCTGCTGCACATATTTCAGCTGGTCATTCTTTGGCGAGGTAAGCACAACTCCAGCACCTAACCTGGTTTTTGTTTTTGATCCGTCAAAGTGCATTCTCCAATAGTTCGGATCTGGTAATGGTGGTTCATATTGCACCTCGGCCCAGTCCACAAAAAAGTCATCCATAGCCTGAGACTTGATTGCTTCTCTTCTGTCATACTGTGGCGCATAAGGGGCTAGCTCAATTGCCCATTTTGCAATTCTGCCACTTGCATCCTTGTTACTCATTATCTCGGATATTGGAGCTTCACATATCACTTTGATGGGGTGCTCCTCAAAATAGTGTTTTAGCTTCTTAGCCGACATGTACACGCCATATGCCACTTTCTGATAGTGCGGATAATTTTGCTTTGATGCGGATAACACCTCACTTAGGTAATATACTAGCCTTTGCACTGACTTACCCTCTTCATCGCGCTCTACCACAATTAGTGCACTTACAACTCGGTTGGTTGCGTCTATATAGAGCAACATAGGATCCTTTGATAGTGGAGAGGCTAACACTGGTGCAGTGGCTAACATTTTCTTTAATTGGATAAAGGCTTCATTGGCCTGCGGCATCCAAATGAACTTGTCTGACTTTTTCATGAGTTGATAGAGAGGCAGTGCCTTTTCTCCCAACCGACATACAAACCGACTTAAGGATGCCAGGCAACCAGTGAACTTCTAGACATCGTTAAGGCACTTCGGCAGTTCCATTCGCTCTATGGCTCGGATTTTAGTTGGGTTGACTTCGATACCTCGGCTGAATACAAGAAATCCGAGTAATTTTCCAGCCGGGACACCGAAGGTACATTTCTCCGGGTTAAGCTTCATTCGGAACCTCCTTAGGTTCGCGAATGTCTGCCTGATATCATCAAGGAGCGTTTTGCTTTCCTTGGTTTTGATAACTACATCATCCACATATACATGCACATTTTGACCTATTTGGTCGTGTAAACATTTCTGCATACATCTTTGGTATGTTGCCCCTGCATTACGTAAGCCAAATGGCATGGTGCGATAGCAATAAGCCCCATACGGGGTAATAAATGCAGTCTTTATTTGATCACTCGGGTTCAGAGGTATCTGGTGGAAACCAGAATATGCATCAATGAATGACAACAGTTCACAGCCAGCAGTGAAAATGGATCTTTTGACACGCCTTATTCAGGTTTGTGTAATCGATACACATGCGCCAAACCACTGCCCCGTTCCGATCGTCCTTCTTCTTCTCCACTAGCACCGGATTAGACAGCCAATCCGGGTAAAGTACTTCCATGATTGATCCAGCTGCTAGCAACCGAGCTATCTCATCTCCAATGACTTTTCTCCTATCTTCGGCGAAGCGGCGGACAGGTTGCTTCACCGGCTTTGCTCCGGGTCTCACATTCAAAGAGTGCTCGGCCAACTCCCTCGGAACACCTTGCAAGTCCTGTGTGGACCAAGAAAAAATATCCCGATTCTCACGGAGGAAGTTGATGAGCTCGCTTTCCTATTTATCATTTAACCCGACACCAATTATTATGGTGCGCTCTGGGAACATATCATCAACAGGCACTTTCTTGGTATCTTTTGTCGCTTGGAACGAAACACTACCATGTGGGTTACTCAGCGACGGCATATACTGCTGCGTGGACTGAGCCAATGCCGCCACTTGCTGTATCTTTCTTTTCTCTTGCGCAATCATGAGTGACTTGGCTAGGTTAGACCTGGCTGACGCACACTCAATGGAACGTCAGAAATCTCCAGCTATGGTAATTACTCCATTTGGCCCAAGCAATTTCATCTTCAGGTAACTGATGTGACAACTTGCCATGAATTTGTTCAGTGCTGGCCTACCGAGTAACGCGTGATACGTACTTTCTAGGTTCACCACTTCAAACTCCAAATTCTCAGTTCGGTAGTTATCTCGCGTGCCGAATAACACATCGACTCGGACTTTGCCAATCGGCTCACAGGATATGCCTGGCACAATACAATGAAACGTTGTTCTGGTAACCTGAAGCATGTTCTCCGAGATACCCAACTTGCGCATTGTATCCGCATACATGATATTGATGCTGCTGCCATTATCTATCAGCACCTTGGAGAATCTCACATTGATATTTGGCCCTATCAATGTTGGGTCTAGCACTAACGCATATGAACCGGGGCTAGGCATAAGCTTGGGGTGATCCTTGATACTCCAGGTGATTTCCTGATCTGACCAAGGCATATACCTCGTCACTGCGGGCATTACCGCATTCACCTCCATGTGTCGGCGCTGCAAACTCTTTCTATCTGCCTCCTATGTGGTAAACACATAGTAGCTCTGATGATGCTCTCTGTACTCATTCCTCCCCTCATTTCCCGGGTACCTCTGATCCGGTTGATGCTGGTCTTCCACTTGATGCACTGCATCCCTTCTCTTGTGGTTGTCATACCTCGGCGGAGGGGGAGGCAACATTAACAGTTGCGTGTTCGCTCTGGAGAGCAATTACTGCTGGGGTAACTCCTGCCAACGTTGATCATTCCGAGGTGCCTGAGCATTCCTCGACCCACTTTGTTCTATCTTCCTCATCCACTCACATTGCCGAGTCGTGTGACTCACCGGGTTACTCGGATTTGGCGTGTGAAATTTACATGGCTGATCCAGCATTGCCTCATAGGTGTATCTCGGACGGTCCTTATTTTCTTGCCAATGTTTCTTCTGCTCTGGCGTCCAAGTTTTCTTGCCTTCATTTCTCGGAGTCCATTGCTGTCCTCCAGTTTTCTAACGTTGATTGCCCCCTGCTCCGGGTTGATCTTGATTCACAGCAGCAACTTGTTGCAAACTGTACCGGTAATCCAGTCTGTCATCTCTTCTTTTACCCCGGTAGTCATTCCTCCAGGATGACCCGGCTCCATCTCTTTGATAGTATTCCTCGTTTGACTCGTTTGACACAAGCCTGGGTTGAGTCGGATCACCCAGTGCATATGAATCAGCAATCCAGATTGTCTCTGCCAATGTAGTTGGCATATCCCTTTTGCAATCTTTGCCACAACATGCTTGCATATCTGCATCCTTGCGCAAACCATGCTATGGCCTGTGACTCAATCACACCCTCACAGGAGTTTCGCACGGTACACCACCAAGTTAGGAACTCCCGGTCCTTCTCATTCGGTCTCTGCTTGCACATTGCTAGGGTCTGTGGCCTATTCGACCTCTGATACGTGCTCGAGAAGTTGCTTACAAACATTTCCTCAAAGTCAATCCAACAGTTAATACTTCCGGGCGGCAAATTGTTTAGCCATACCCTCGCTGGCCCCTCCAACATATGGGGTACGTATCTCACAGCCCATCTCAAGTTGCCTGTAGCTATTTTCACCGTTGTAGCGTAGTTAATCAACCAATCCTCTGGCTTTGTGCTACCGTCATATGTCTTAGTGCCTCTAGGTAGCTGGAAGTTAGGTACTAGAGGTTCCTTCATGATCCGGGGCCCAAAACATGCTAGACCCGGAGGACCTTGACATTCAATTTGATTCGACCTATACAGCCGATCCAGTTTTAACCTGGCATCGTCAGGCATCAAATCCCTGCTCCCCAATCTTGACCCTATCACGTGATAGTTCGGCCTTGTGTATCCTGTGTTCACCATTTCTGAATCACGATCATTATATCTGTCTTGCTCTCGTCGAGCACCTCTCTGTTGCATACCTCGGCCGGGACTTTGCTCTTGCCTTGGTATATTCCGCTGCTGCGGTTGCCCTGCTCCTGCTGAGTTGCGCTGTCCGGCATTGCCGTTTACATCATTCCCTTGACCAGCATTGCCTTGGTCGTGGTTACCTCGGCCAGCCTCACCTCGGCTGACACTTCATCGATCCTCATTTCTCTGCACTTCTTTTCCTTTCCCTGCCCTTGCCGGGTCATACGGGACTATCTACTTGTTCCTCCTGGCCGAGGTTACTACCTCGTCTCTCCTAGGACCACCATGAGGAGACGATGCAGCTCCAGCGGACTTCCAACTGTTGAACTTGAGTAGGAAATTTCGAGATGATCATTTTAATATATTAAACTTTTTTCCGACATCGTCTGCAAAAGTTAGGGCCATTTTACTGTTTCATGACCTTTTTTTGCAAAATACATCAAAATTCGTGTTTTTCAATTTTGTCTACAACTATACCCTAAAATCTAACTACAACTCAAAGGAATTATTTTTTTGAAGTTTTTATTATTTTATTTTATTTTTTACAAAACTTAAAAGGCGATCTCGAGGGGTGGTGCCAGGTTATAGGAGGCCCATATTGCCAAATGCGCCTCGCATATTATCAAGTATAGGAGGCGCATATTGGAGATTATCACTTTGCGGCCCGAAAGTTTGGGTGTACAGGCAACGCGGTATCCAAGTTTCCTGAAATCAGCCTGGATGACTACAGTTGGTCTGCCAAATACTCAAAGGGTCTTTTTCGGCACGAATTCAACTTTATGTTTCAATACAAAAAATCAGGCTAACGGGCGTCAAGTTTCCCCCCCCCCCCTGTCAGTTCGCCGTTATGTCGCTCCCGTCGCTTAGGCGGGGTGGCTGTCACGTAGGCTTGAAGCGTTGGCACAGTGGATAGGACAACACCCCTATCCAGTGTATTGACGTGACAAAACAGGGCCCATGTATCGGCGTTATAATTATTTTTTGTTTACTCAGAAGCTGGAACGGCAACCGCCACGCATCTCACCCTGGACTTCGGTCCCAATCGTTAACCCCTACCATAAAAGCGCTTTGACGGTTCCACCGTTCCCCTGCCTCGCAGAAACCACTCTTGTTCTTCCTGTCATCTACTATCTTCTTCCCGTCTTCTCATTAATCCCAGTGTCATTGCATGTGTGTTCTTCTCATTAACCCCACATGGATCCACCGGTGTCATTGCATGTCTGCTCTTTTCATTAACCATAGCTAGAGTCATTGCATGTGTGCTCTTTTCACAAACCACATATAACCAGAGTCATCGCATGTGTGTGCTTCTCACAGACCACATATCACCTGTGTCATTGCATGTGTGTTCTTCCCAAAGACCACACATGGATCCACCAGTGTCATTGCATGTGTGTTCTTCCCACAGACCACATATGGATCCACCTGTGTCATTGCATGTGTGTTCTTCCCATGAACCACACATGGATCCACCAGTGTCATTGCATGTGTGTTCTTCCCACAGACCACACATGGATCCACCGGTGTCGTTGCATGTGTGTTCTTCCCATGAACCACACATGGATCCACCAGTGTCACTGTATGTCTGCTCTTCCCATGAACCACAGCTAGAGTCATTATGCGTGCTCTTTTCACAAACCACAGCTAAAGTCATTGGATGTGTGTTCTTCTTACAAACCATATCATGAACCACACCCAGTGTCATTGCATGTGTGTTCTTCTCACAAACCACACATGGATCCACCGGTGTCATTGCATGTCTGCTCTTCTCATTAACCACAGCTATAGTCATTGCATGTCTGTTCTTTTCACAAACAACAGATCACCAGAGTAATTGCATGTGTGTTCTTCCCATGAACCACACATGGATCCACCGGTGTCATTGCATGTCTGCTCTTCTCACAAACCACACTTGGATCCACCCAGTGTCATCGCATGTGTGTTCTTCCCATGAACCACACATGGATCCACCAGTGTCATTGCATGCGTGCTCTTTTCACAAACCACAGCTAGAGTCATTGGATGTGTGTTCTTCTCACAAACCACATCTCACCAGTGTCATTGCATGTGTGTTCTTCCCAAAGACCACACATGGATCCACCACTGTCATTGCATGTGTGTTCTTCTCACAAACCATATCATGAACCACACCCAGTGTCATTGCATGTGTGTTCTTCTCGCAGACCACACATGGATCCACCAGTGTTATTGCATGTGTGTTCTTCTCATAAACCATATCATGAACCACACCCAGTGTCATTGCATGTGTGTTCTTCCCATGAACCACACATGGATCCACCAGTGTCATTGCATGTGTGCTCTTCTCATGAACCACACATGGATCCACCCAGTGTCATCGCATGTGTGTTCTTCCCATGAACCACACATGGATCCACCAGTGTCATTGCATGTCTTCTCTTTTCATGAACCACAGCTAGAGTCATTGGATGTGTGTTCTTCTCATAGACCACATATCACCAGTGTCATTGCATTTGTGTTCTTGTCACAAACCATATCATGAACCACACCCAGTGTCATTGCATGTGTGTTCTTCTCATAGACCACACATGGATCCACCAGTGTCATTGCATGTGTGTTCTTCTCACAGACCATATCATGAACCACACCCAGTGTCATTGCATGTGTGTTCTTCCCATGAACCACACATGGATCCACCAGTGTCATTGCATGTCAGCTCTTTTCATTAACCACAGCTAGAGTCATTGCACGTGTGTTCTTCTCACAGACCACATATCACCTTTGTCATTGCATGTGTGTTCTTCCCAAAGACCACACATGGATCCACCAGTGTCATTGCATGTGTGTTCTTCTCACAAACCATATCATGAAACACACCCAGTGTCATTGCATGTGTGTTCTTCTCACAGACCACACATGGATCCACCAGTGTCTATGCATGTGTGTTCTTCCCATGAACCACACATGGATCCACCAGTGTCATTGCATGTGTGTTCTTCCCACAGACCACACATGGATCCACCGGTGTTATTGCATGTGTGTTCTTACCATGAACCACACATGGATCCACCAGTGTCATTGTATGTCTGCACTTCCCACAGACCACACATGGATCCACCGGTGTCGTTGCGTGTGTGTTCTTCCCATGAACCACACATAGATCCACCAGTGTCATTGTATGTCTGCTCTTCCGATGAACCACAGCTAGAGTCATCGCATCCGTGCTCTTTTCACAAACTACAGCTAGAGTCATTGCATGTGTGTTCTTCTTACAAACCATATCATGAACCACACCCAGTGTCATTGTATGTGTGTTCTTCTCACAAACCACACATGGATCCACCGGTGTCATTGCATGTCTGCTCTTCTCATTAACCACAGCTAGAGTCATTGCATGTCTGTTCTTTTCACAAACCATATATCACCAGAGTCATTGCATGTGTGTTCTTCCCATAAACCACACATGGATCCACCGGTGTCACTGCATGTGTGTTCTTCTCACAGACCACACATGGATCCACCCAGTGTCATCGCATGTGTGTTCTTCCCATGAACCACAGATGGATCCACCAGTGTCATTGCATGTGTGCTCTTTTGACAAACCACAGCTAGAGTCATTGGACGTGTGTTCTTCCCACAGACCACATATCACCAGTGTCATTGCATGTGTCTTCTTCCCAAAGACCACACATGGATCCACTAGCGTTATTGCATGTGTGTTCTTCTCACAAACCATATCATGAACCACACCCAGTGTCATTGCATGTGTGTTCTTCTCAGAGACCACACATGGATCCACCAGTGTCATTGCATGTGTGTTCTTCTCACAAACCATATCATGAACCACACCCAGTGTCATTGCATGTGTGTTCTTCCCATGAACCACACATGGATCCACCAGTGTCATTGCATGTCTGCTCTTCTCATGAACCACACATGGATCCACCCAGTGTCATCGCATGTGTCTTCTTCCCATGAACCACACATGGATCCACCAGTGTCATTGCATGTCTGCTCTTTTCAAGAACCACAACTAGAGTCATTGGATGTGTGTTCTTCTCACAGACCACATATCACCAGTGTCATTGCATGTGTGTTCTTCCCAACGACCACACATGGATCCACCAGTGTCATTGCATGTGTGTTCTTCTCAGAAACCATATCATGAACCACACCTAGTGTCATTGCATGTGTGTTCTTCTCACAGACCACACATGGATCCACCAGTGTCATTGCATGTGTGTTCTTCTCACAGACCATATCATGAACCAAACCTAGTGTCATTGCATGCGTGTTCTTCCCATGAACCACACATGGATCCACCAGTGTCATTGCATGTCAGCTCTTTTCATTGACCACAGCTAGAGTCATTGCATGTGTGTTCTTCTCACAATCCACATATCACCTGTGTCATTGCATGTGTGTTCTTCCCAAAGACCACACATGGATCCACCAGTGTCATTCCATGTGTGTTCTTCTCACAAACCATATCATGAACCACACCCAGTGTCATTGCATGTGTGTTCTTCTCACAGACCACACATGGATCCACCAGTGTCTATGCATGTGTGTTCTTCCCATGAACCACACATGGATCCACCAGTGTCATTGCATGCATGTTCTTCCCACAGACCACAGATGGATCCACCAGTGTCGTTGCATGTGTGTTCTTCCCATGAACCACACATGGATCCACCAGTGTCATTGTATGTCTGCCCTTCCCACAGACCACACATGGATCCAGCGGTGTCGTTACGTGTGTGTGCTTCCCATGAACCACACATGGATCCACCAGTGTCATTGTATGTCTGCTCTCCCCATGAACCACAGCTAGAGTCATCGCATCCGTGCTCTTTCACAGACCACAACTAGAGTCATTGCATGTGTGTTCTTCTTACAAACCATATCATGAACCACACCCAGTGTCATTGTATGTGTGTTCTTCTCACAAACCACACATGGATCCACCGGTGTCATTGCATGTCTTCTCTTCTCATTAACCACAGCTAGAGTCATTGCATGTCTGTTCTTTTCAAAAACCACATATCACCAGAGTCATTGCATGTGTGTTCTTCCCATGAACCACACATGGATCCACCGGTGTCATTGCATGTGTGTTCTTCTCACAAACCACACATGGATCCTCCCAGTGTCATCGCATGTGTGTTCTTCCCATGAACCACACATTAATCCACCAGTGTCATTGCATGTGTGCTCTTTCCACAAATCACGGCTAGAGTCATTCGATGTGTGTTCTTCTCACAGACCACATATCACCAGTGTCATTGCATGTGTGTTCTTCCCAAAGACCACACATGGATGCACCAGTGTGATTGCATGTGTGTTCTTCTCACAAACCATATCATGAACCATACCTAGTGTCATTGCATGTGTGTTCTTCTCACAGACAACACATGGATCCACCAGTGTCATTGCATGTGTGTTCTTCTCACAAACCATATCATGAACATCACCCAGTGTCATTGCATGTTTGCTCTTTTCATTAACCACAGCTAGAGTCATTGCATGTGTGCTCTTTTCACAAACCACATATAACCAGAGTCATTGCATGTGTGTTCTTCTCACAGACCACATATCACCTGTGTCATTGCATGTGTGTTCTTCCCAAAGACCACATATGGATCCACTAGTGTCATTTCATGTGTGTTCTTCCCACAGACCACATATGGATCCACCGGTGTCATTGCATGTGTGTTCTTCCCATGAACCATACATGGATCCACCAGTCTCATTGCATGTGTGTTCTTCCCACAGACCACACATGGATCCACTGTGTCGTTGCATGTGTGTTCTTACCATGAACCACACATGGATCCACCAGTGTCATTGTATGTCTGCTCTTCCCATGAACCACAGCTAGAGTCATGGCATGCGTGCTCTTTTCACAAACCACAGCTAGAGTCATTGGATGTGTGTTCTTCTTACAAACCATATCATGAACCACACCTAGTGGCATTGCATGTGTGTTCTTCTCACAAACCACACATGGATCCACCGGTGTCATTACATGTCTGCTCTTCTCATTAACCACTGCTAGAGTCATTGCATGTCTGTTCTTTTCACAAACCACATATCACCATAGTCATTGCATGTGTGTTCTTCCCATGAACCACACATGGATCCACCGGTGTCATTGCATGTCTGCTCTTCTCATGAACCACACTTGGATCCACCCAGTGTCATCGCATGTGTGTTCTTCCCATGAACCACACATGGATCCACCAGTGTCATTGCACGCGTGCTCTTTTCACAAACCACAGCTAGAGTCATTGGATGTGTGTTCTTCTCACAGACCACATATCACCAGTGTCATTGCATGTGTGTTCTTCCCAAAGACCACACATGGATCCACCAGCGTCATCGCATGTGTGTTCTTCTCACAAACCATATCATGAACCACACCCAGTGTCATTGCATGTGTGTTCTTCTCACAGACCACACATGGATGCACCAGTGTCATTGCATGTGTGTTCTTCTCACAAACCATATCATGAACCACACCCAGTGTCATTGCATGTGTGTTCTTCCCATGAACCACACATGGATCCACCGGTGTCATTGTATGTCTGCTCTTCTCATGAACCACACATGGATCCACCCAGTGTCATCGCATGTGTGTTCTTCCCATGAACCACACATGGATCCACCAGTGTCATTGCATGTCTGCTCTTTTCATGAACCATATCTAGAGTCATTGGATGTGTGTTCTTCTCACAGACCACATATCACCAGTGTCATTGCATGTGTGTTCTTCCCAAAGACCACACCTGGATCCACCAGTGTCATTGCATGCATGTTCTTCTCACAAACCATATCATGAACCACACCCAGTGTCATTGCATGTGTGTTCTTCTCACAGACCACACATGGATCCACCAGTGTCATTGCATGTGTGTTCTTCTCACAGACCATATCATGAACCACACCCAGTGTCATTGCATGTGTGTTCTTCCCATGAACCACACATGGATCCACCGGTGTCATTGCATGTCTGCTCTTTTCATTAACCATAGCTAGAGTCATTGAATATGTGTTCTTCTCACAGACCATATCATGAACCACACCCAGTGTCATTGCATGTGTGTTCTTCTCACATACCACACATGGATCCACCCAGTGTCATTGCTTGTGTGTTCTTCCCAAAGACCACACATGGATCCACCAGTGTCATTGCATGTGTGTTCTTCTCACAAACCATATCATGAACCACACCCAGTGTCATTGCATGTGTGTTCTTCTCACAGACCACACATGGATCCACCAGTGTCATTGCATGTGTGTTCTTCTCACAAACCACATATCACCAGTCATTGCATGTGTGTTCTTCCCACAAACCACATATCACCGGTGTCATTGCATGTCTACTCTTCTCATTGACCACAGCTAGATCCACCCGTGTCATTGGATGCTTGTTCTTTTCATAAACCGCATATGGATACTAATTAACCTTAGGAGAGCCCTAACCTTAGCGTTAGACCGAGTCTTCTAGAAGGCACGCCCTAACATAGTTGTTCTGCTTGTCGATTGTTACATACCGTCCGATCAGGGCGCTTGGATGATTGGGATGGTTTTCGTGTGATCGATCCGCGAGTAGTCTGTTCTGCGGGATGATTGGCTACGCTTGCTCTGGACAAACTGGCAACACCAGGGGATCCCTTGTTGCGAGTGTCACGACTCACGAGTTGAGCGGGCCATATCCCAGTGTCACGTCCCCATTACTTCTCTTCCTCCCCGTACTTCTCTTCCTTCCCCTCGAAGCCACATTCCCCACTTCACTCCCATCCTGCCGTAGCCGCAAGCCGACGGCGCCGCCATCCCAATCCCCTCTCCGGCAGCCACCCCCCTCCCCTCCCCTCTCGCCATGGGTTCAAGGGGAGACGACGAGGAAACGCGTCGTGACGACAGGGACAGTGATTGAAATGTGAGTCGTCTCATCTCTATCTCTATCATCCGGGGCCAGTTATCTATTTTTTGAGCTAGATCTACTCCGTTTACTCATGCGCGTATGATGTGTTAGGCCAACCAGACGATGTATGACGCCGACTATCACGGTTTAGCAGATGAAGACAGTCCTCTGCTATGTAAATATGGATATGTGCCCGCTAAATTTGTAGCGTTCGAAGGACGAAATGCAGGCAGGAGGTTTCTATGGTGTCAAGGACATCGTGCAATGATGCGAGGCGGAAGTTGCGGTGTTGTCAAATGGGTAGATCCAGAGTGGCCCAAATCGATGCAGAAAACGCTGGACAAACTATGGGAAATGACTGTTGAGTTGAAAGAATCCGCATTCAGCTAACTTCTTGACAGTGTTGAGATGAAGCTATGGGAACCAGTTGACACGACCAAGCATAAGCGAGATCTCATGGGGGTGGAAGACAAGGTTAGCAAAGTCGAGAAGGAGAGGGACGCGGCGTTGGCCCTGAAGGCTAAAGCAGAGCAACAACTAACTCAAGAAAGGAAGGATCTTCACCAGGCCAAATTCCTGCAGTTCACAACTACGAGTATTGACAAGTGCATGAGGAAAGATGTAGAGAAACAATTGGAGATGTGCAAGGAAGATGCTAAAAGGAAGGAGCAGAGGATTTGATCCTTGCTCTCGCAGGAAGATGCGCATAAGGCTAAGATTAGGAAGATCAAGGAGATGTGTGTTAACTAGTTCTATTTAGCTTAAGCCACGTACCTTTTTAAAGTTGTAATAGTTGTACTTGTTGACCTAGCGGTCTGAACTATTGGCCCTGGAGTCCTGGGAGTAAAAAATTGGTCGCCCGTTAATCTGTCTTAACGCTGCATTACTTCCTTTTGTCTGGCCAATGCCCCTTGGATATTCTGCCCGTCGCTTCGTCATACTCGTGTACAAATAGGAGGTGCCACAGCTCATCGCTTCGTCGCCCATCCCCTCGCCCTCTCTAATCTCCACTGCGTCATCCACCCCCTCGCTCCCTCTCCTATCTCCACCGTGCCGCCATTGAGATTCCCTTGCTGAACTTCTACGAGGCAGTGATGTTCTTGCACTTCGACATCCTTGCGCCGTCGGCCGCGACGGTGCCCCACGGATGGCGCATCAGCTATGCGGGGGTGCTGGTGGCTCCACTCCTCTTCCCCGGCGGAGCCGTGATGGAGAGCAAAATCACGGAACGCCACCTCCAGATGCCCGCAAGGAAGAGGGCGTTGCCCCGGTACGCGGCGGCCAGCCCGTACTGGCCGGCGCTGTTCAAGAAGGAGCAGAAGGCCAATATTGGCACGTTTACGGGCGCGTGGTGCACCGGGATCTCCGCAACCGAGAAGGGCGGGAGAGGTTTTGGTCCATCCATGGACGGACCAAGTTCACCGTCATAGCCGCCGCTCACCACGAAGAGGTGCTCCATCTCGCGTACAATGCAGAAATCATGGAGGTTCCGTCCGACGAAGACGAGGAAGCCGGCGGCTCAGAGGACAGTGGCAGCGGAAGTGAAATTGTTGACTAGTTGGTTGAATTAATGTAGGATGTGAAATCGCACCTTCGTTTAGAAGAATTTGTGGTTGAATTAATGAAATGCCTCGATTTAGATCTCTGTCTCGATTAATTTGTGGAAGAATTTGTGATTTAGATCAATTTCTGCCTCGATTTAGATCTCTATCCCGGATTGGGAACGTAACCGTGGACCAAAGACACCTTTTCTACTAGTGTATTCTGACACTGGTGGTTTGTTTAAACGTAATCTACGTGGATTGTGCCGCATGCAAATGGCACAACCACAATTTATAAAGTGGAAGCACGTACACTCGGTTACTGGAGATCCGGGAGCTCCGCCAGATGCAGGGGATGCAGGAGCAGAGAGGCCGTGAGATAGACGGGCTCAAGATTAGGCCAGAAAGTGGTACCCATTTCCTCCTCATCTAGGCATTATCGGTGAGAACGGTTGTTTATGTTGCCACGTCGTTGTGCAGCATCTGAAATAAGTTGCTGCTTCGTGGAGTGTGGCAGCTTAAATAATTTATTTATGTCCCACTTACATTCCGTCGTATTTGGAGACCTCCTGCCCCTCAGCAGTCGTGGAACCGGTGGATCATTGTTTTTAGATAGTAGTGGCACAATCACAATTTCGGATTCAACTACTGACTCGGGCGTTTCCAAACCCTAAGTCGCGGTACATTTTACTCAGAGAACTTGGGTAGATTGTTTCGCCTAGCAACGTGCCACACACAGAGCGATCAGAATTTAACAGAATTACATATATAGGTTCAAGTTCAACACATTACTATGCATCTTCATTGCCAGCAGCCTTCTTCCGCAGCCTGAGTGCCAAGCCTTCACGTCCACTGGCTTCTTCATTACCGTCCTTCTTCCTCTTCCTCGGTGCCAATTTTCTTAGCTTCACGTACTCTGCATCGTCGAGACAATGGGCACCAGAATCGTGTCCAGCATCATCGTTCCACTCGTTTTTTTATTTCTTCGGGCAGCAAAATCACTGACCCGGCAGTCATGTTTCTAACCTTGCGGCGCTTCCTATCAAAGAAACAAGACCGTTGCATAACTTCCTAATATCTATAGAGTAAATAAAACAAAAATTACAATTCAGCACAAACATGTGAACCCCAAGCGACCTTTGCTTACTAGGAGCTAATTGGGTTCAAGCAACCACCCTGTCCAAGAATAGAAGGGCGACTCCCAGTTGCAGCAGCTTCCACATCCAGTACATGACATTTCAGGTCAAACATGGCAGCCAAAGCATACCTTTTCATCAACCCAATTAGCTGACTGTCACACATTATAGGAACCATGATGCCACGTTCATCCATGAAGCTGAACTTTGCTGTCTGCTTCGGCCATAATTCAACATGATTACGCAGAGCAGAAACCCTACTAGATATATTGCAGATCTGTCCAGGTGCTTCTTCCATCGTGAAACAATGGCTTCCATACCAGTTGCCATTAGAGTCATACCTGTAGAGGACTACCATAACCAGGTAAGGGGGGTCCCCGCAGATCCCACTTGACAGAAAACTATGGACACAATATGTTTGTCAGCGTTGGGCTAACAAACAATTTGAGGTTCAGTAGCCAGCTAGCAGTTGTAATTAGTGCGAATAGCAAAGAGAAGGGTAGCTCACCCGCTTGTAGACAGAACTTCTTCTTTCTTGATAGTAGGATCTGCCATCCTCCGAGCTGCTCGGCTCGTTGGCGGTGGAGGAGGGCGAGAGCCTCGCAACGGCGGCTACGGCATGCGCCATTGGAGCTCGGGATCAGCGACTGAGCGCAGCAACTGGCCGTAGCAACTTGGCGCCGGAAGTCAAATGTCCGAAGGGATCGTCCTGCCTGGAGGGTGGATTCCGACGCCGCCGATGCTAGGGGAAAGCTGGGAATGGATTTGTGAAATTGGTCAACGCATCCGATCCACTTAGCTGCTCGATTTGCCTAAGAGGTTGCCGCGTTGGCGTTCGTGTCACGGACAGATGACCGACATGTGGGTCCCGACCATCTACTTCACGGGGCAGTTTAACAGAATGTTTGAATTTGGCAGGGGTGAGATGAGTTTGCCTCGAAATGGCCCCTCTCAGTAGTTGGCGGCCCAACTTTTCGAAATGTGGTAATTTCAGGAAACTTAGGTACCGCCATGCGCTGGCCTGCGAACTTTGGTACCGCAGACGAACAAGCCCCGCATATTGCCATATGCGCCTTGCATATTATTAAGTATAGGAGGCGCATATTTCCATATGTGCGCCTTGCATATTATCAAGTATAGGAGGCGCATATTTCCATATGCGCCTCACATATTATCAAGTATAGGAGGCGCATATGACCATATATGCCTCACATATTTGACCACAAATCTCCTCCCGAGCCCACGCAGCTTATGCGCGGCGCATTCTTCCCACATGCGCTTCGCCTATCTGATATATAGGAGGTGCATATTATTAGAATGTGCCTCGCATAATTTGGGGCTGCCAGATTTTATCCATACAGGGATTATAGGAGGCGCATCCTAATAATATGCGCCTCGCCTATTTTGATACTAGAGGCACATGCCAAGGTAGTGCGCCTCGCCTATTTTATAGGAGGCGCATATGGTCTAAATGCGTCTCCTATAAGCATGTCTCCTATAGCCTTTTCTCTAGAAGTGTACATGCATACTTTATTTCTATATTTTATTCCCATCATATGTATTACACAGCTACAGGTGAAACCGAACACCCTAGGCCCTCTATCTCCATCATCGACAACAACAAAAAGACACAAGCTATTCGTCCGGTAAAAACACAAAAGGAATTCTAAAACTCTCGAAGGTCCGTTAAAGTAACTTCACTACGCATTCGCTTCCCGAGGATTCGGTAACCTAGGTCTACTAGGGAAAAAGAAGTTATACTACATCCGTAATCCGGATCAAAGGTATCAACCCTTTTCTGGCGCTGTTGCCGGGGAAGCAATAGCTACCCTGGTGATGTTATTAGGAACCTTGCTAGTTTTTATTCTTGTTTGTAATTTTGTTAGTTTGATTTCAGTCTTTATTTGATAAACCAAAAACTATTTAACCTTTAAATTCTTGTTTTTACTATTATAATTCTTTGTTTAAGAAAACCCAAAAACATAGGAAATATGGCTAAAAACAAGGAGTTTTCTACTCCCAACAATGATTATTTGCGTACTCCTATTACTCAGCCAACAATTGCTGCTTATGACTATGAAATTAAGCCCCATTATTTAAGTTTGGTTCAACAGAATCAATTTGGAGGCTCTGTTGTTGAAGACGCAGGTATGCACTTGAATACTTTCACTAAAATATGTGATATAATGCATATAAAACGTTGACCCTGATGCGGTCAAATTGCGTCTATTTCCTTTCTCTCTAAGAGGGAGAGCAAATGAATGGTTGCTATCTTTGCCTAGAACTAATATTACATCATGGGTGGGATGTACTTCTTTATTTATTACTAAATTTTTCCCACCTGCAAAGACTATGCAACTCTGATTTAATATTACTGGTTTTATACAGGAAGAGCGTGAGCCACTAGCGCTTGCACGGGAGAGGATGAAAGAATACTTAAGAAACTATCCTAGTCATGGGATGGAATATTGGTTAATCCTTCATTTATTTTATAATGCTCTTAATCCTATGTCTAAGTCTAGGCTTGATACTGCAGCTCGAGGAATGCTTATGGGTAAACATATTAACGAAGCAAAGCAGCTGTTAGACAATATGCAAGACAACCATGCTCAATGGCATGTGGATAGATCAAACATGAAGAAGGTGAACTCCATCTCACCACAAGAAAATGAAGAACTCAATGCTAAGTTGGACGAGCTCATATTAGCCGTAAAAGGTAAGGAAACCCAGGTAAGAGATATCCCTGAAACAAATATTGAAGAAATAGACTTCATAGCTCGTAATGATTATAACCCTGCTTGGAAGAAGAATTATAATCCTAATTTTCAGAAACACTATTCTAGTCCTGCAGGTAATCCTAATAATAATATGGGAACTAGTAATGGTAGTCTCCAAGAAACACTTAAGTCTTTTATAGACTCACAAAATGAACAAAACAATATTCTTGTTAAAATAATGGAGAACCATGATACTATGCTTGGTAAATATCTAACCAAGTTGTTAGTTTGAGAACTGATATGCAGGCCCTCCAAGAAAGAACGAGGATCATTGAGGCACATCTAGGTAAGATAACCGAGAGTCAAACTCTCATTCTAGCTAAATTTTCAAGTAAAGCTGAGCCCAATCCTGTTGACTCAAAATGATGAGGATCCAAAGGGAAGAGCCTGAAGAACTTGACTATAGTAATGCCCCTTCACCGAGCTACACCATCGAAGACCTCGTAAAGAGGACCAATGTCAAAATTCTGGTAAGTGAAGGCAACGATGAAGCCATGTATCAACACATTGTTGATCAAGTAGCAATTAAGGTATGGGAGCTTGAAGAGGAATACAACAAAATCGCTAAAAAGTTACATGTTAAACTAGATGACATATTTGAGCCTACTATTAAGATTGAAATTGGAACCAATGAGATAGCTGCACTTTGTGATCTAGGCGCAAGCGTCTCAACAATTCCAAAGAGTCTTTTTAACAAGTTAAATCTTGGCTCCTTTGAAATCACTGAATTAAAATTGCATCTGGCAGATTCTACCTACAAACAAGCTGTAGGAATTAAGGAGAACACTTTAGTTTACATTAAAGATTGTCCTGCTCTAATTGACTTTGTTATTGTTGACATGCCTGAAGATACTGTTGCTCCTATTATATTAGTCTATCCTTTCTTAATAACTATTAAGGCTTTGATTAACCTCCATGAAGGGAACGTGAAGCTGGGATTGCCTTCGCAGGATCCTTTTGTTATTCATTTCCCCATGAAGAAGAAATCCAAGCATGATGAAAAGGAGGCCATCACTTTGAAGGCTAATTACTTTGGAGTTGGTCTTCCACTCATCTGGCCCAAGTGAGTATTGTCAAGGTCAAGCTATTGACCGTAAAAGAGCGCTCCATGGGAGGCAAACCATGTTAAATAAAGGTTTGAGTTAAGTTTTTAGTTTTTATTTTAAGTTTTTTATTAATAAAGAGTGCTATAAAACTCCATTTGAGGAGAAGAAGTTCGGTAGTACCTAAAATTCTGCTACATACATGCTGTTGTTGGTCCATAATATTTACTATCAATTTTCTTTCATAAACAAGGTATATCACTAAGTTACTGGAAAAGAAGCAATTCTCGAAGAAACAAAAAAATTTTGATGCACATAGTGAGTTTAATGACCAACTATGCGGAGGGAATAAAAATTCCGACTATATAGTTCCAGTCATATAGATATCTTTGCCATCGACAATTTTTCTTTAAAATGTACTGAGAGTTTAATGACCAACTATACGGCAAAATTCCGGCCGTATAGCTCCGGTTGTATAGATATTGGTGCCTCTGTACGAATTCTTTTCTAATGTACTGAGAGTTTAACGACCAAGTATACGGCGGGAATAAAAAATTTGGCTGTATAGTTCCAGTCGTATAGATATCGATGCCTTTGTATATTTTCTTTCCCAGGGACCGACAGTTTGACGACCAACTATACGGTGAGAACATATTGTTCCGGCCATATAGCTGCGCCGCCAGGAGGAAACCCTAAACTTTTGACAGTCTATACGGCGAGAACACAATGTTCCGGCCATATAGTTGCACCCGTATAGTTGCGTTCGACCACAAAATCACACGGGAAGGTACCTCCAACCCCAAAACTTCCATCCTTTTTCTCTCTTCTACCTCCAAACTCTCTCAAAACCTCAAGAGATCTTCATCTCCACTCAATTTCGTTCGATTTCCTCGCAGACAAGTGATCTATAATATCTTTCTTCTCTGATCCTCCAGTTACTTTTTGCAAATTCATATTTGATCTATATAGGGTGAGACCTACTATGAACCAATTGCCATGATTTTCTTGCTTAGATTATTATTTTGAGGAGATTCTTTAGTGTGCTATGATGAGGAATATGATGCACTTACTGTTGTTGGATCAAAAAGTTTTATTTTTGTCTTTCTTCAATGTTTTAGATGATGAACACAAGGAGCCAAACTGGTGCTCGTGCCACCTCTAGCGCTTCTCGAGCTGCCTCTCAAGAACACATGGGGATACTGTTCAAGGATGAGCCCCAACGTGATCGCTTCAACAGGATCAAGAACCACGAAGTGAAGGCCACCAAGTTGGCTTGCCCCATTATATTGAACCAACTCGGTATTTCTGATGACTTCAATTTACTTTGCAACAGAGTTGGTGTTGGGGATATGCTAAATGGGTATCCTCATAGCATGTCACCAATCCGGCTAACCCGGGTGGCCCATAGTTGGTAGCAAGACCTATGGCCTGCTGGGTGGCCCAGTTAGACGGATCCATAAGGGAGGCCCATGCTGGATAAAGGAAGGTTACACAGGAGTCACCAACATACTCGGAGCCTTGGAGTGCAAGACGCGAAAGACTAGTTCGTATTAGTGTAGGACTCTTTACCTTGTCCGGCAAGGACCTTTCCCTGTAAACCCTAGGTTCTTGCGCCTTTATAAGCTAGACCTGTGGGAGCGTTTAGGGCATGACAACCTAGATTGCTACATACAACGTGCAGCACCTCGCACAACAAACCTAACTCTGTAACTCGGCGTATTGCCATTATAGTGATTTATAGCAGGACTAGATTTTCGCCACCGTTGTGGGACTTAAACCTAGGTAAGCTATGTTACCTCGTACCCGCCAACTCTCCGCCTTACTCCACGTCTCTAAACACGCACTGTGAGGACCCCTCCATGGCATACTCGTCGGCAATACCATGATAGTTGGCACCCACCGTGGGGCAAGAGGCGCTTCGATCTCTACACTGGGCGAGGTCCAATCTCTTCACAGGAATCGACGACACCGTAGCCATCCAACACATACCCTTCTCCGGCAACGTCCCAATAATCCCTCTAGATGAGTTCTGGGTGCCAGCAAAGACGAACCCTACGCGTTGCTCCGTCATCCCCTTCGGAGACATCCACATCTTCATCAGCGAAACCGACTCGGGTCCTCGCTCCCAAGAAGTTGGAAACTCATCAAGCCCCGCACGGACCACCTATGAGCAGGACACGTTCGCGGAAGGATCTGGGCCATATCTCTCCTTGGAGTATGGTGGCTCGGATCAGGAAAATTCAAGGCCCACCCAAACTTCCCATGTGCGGGATATAAAGGTGGAAGGACCCCGCAAATCCTCTTGTCTTCCCCGAGCGTTAGAGATGCACAGGTCACACTTTGTCGGTGTAGTCACCATCTTCGATCTAGCTAGATGCATTCAAAGGGACGGGGAACCTCCTCACGAATACCTCGCCAGATGGATGAGGGTGAGGGAAACCCTAGAGGGTGACCGCGCCGACGAGCTCGTGTACCACTTCGTGGAAGGGCTCACAACCAAAACACTCCTCTAACATACCCTCCGAAGGCGGCAGGCCGCGGGACCTCGCACCCTTGGTGAGATGGTCACAATCGTTAACGAATACGCGGATGCCAATGAGGAGGCTGAGATGGCAATCACCATCATAGCCGGAGGAGGAAACAACAACAATGGCCGTCCTCCATCACCCTCTACATCCGCCATCACAAACACTGAAGCCAACTCCGACTCCGTCCTTGACGCGCTATACGCCAACATCAATATGGATGGCGGCAGCTCGGACGCTAACTCGAAGGAATATGAAGCTGTTATGAGGGAGATTGAGCAGGGGATCGAGAACGAGGAGCGCACCGATAAGACCAACACCTCCCACCAGGTGCTAGTCACCATTGGGAGCGTGATGGAAGAAGACGGACAGGAACCAGAATGTGAGAGAGCTCCGCCCATGCCAGCGGTTACCAAACAGCAGCAGCCAAGAAAGCCGCCGAGCCTCCAGCTCCGGCCAAGCCAAGTAATTTTTATGGGCAAAATACTCCTAAAAAGGTTCTGCCTATAACTCCAATTTTTAGAAACAAAAGTGTGAAACAAGGCCTCAATAATAAAGTTCTTATTTTTCTGAACCCATAGACATCAAATTTGTATTTTTCTGAATTGTGGATCAAAAGTTATTGAATTTCTAAGTTTAATATATATTCTGTCTATTTTCTAATTAAACACATGCACAGGCTGACGTGGCGTAATCCTATTGGCCCGTACCGATTCGGTCGGATCGACTTCTGCGGGCCGTTAGATCTTAAGTGGCCACGAACAAACCAGATCAGCCTATACCGCTTCGGCTAGAGATCTAATCCTGAACGCTAAAACTTGATCGAATGGTGCTCAGCACGCAGCCACGAACTGGCGGCGCTGATCCTCTGCGCGCGGCGGCGGCACGGCGGGCGACGGTGTTCCGGCGGTTCTAAAGGGGCAGGGGGTCCGTGGACTCTTACCAGAGGTCGAGGCGGTCGTGGCGGTCTCGATGAAGGTCATGGTGGAGGGAGAGGCGCTCCGCTTCGCTCCAGATTCCTCACCGGAGTTCTACCGATGGCGGAGCTCACATCTCCGAGACGATGGCGTCGATCTGTGGCTCGAGAAGGCAAGGAGAGAGGTTAGGGAGGTGCGCCCAGGTCAGTACTGTCTAGTAGAGGCTAAAAAGGGGCGGCGGGAACCCTAGACTTACCGAAAAAGTTGATGGATGGCGGCGGCAGAGGGAGTTCGCCGACGATGCTTGTGTCGTCGACCTGGGGCAAGAAAAGGCATGTGGCCATGGTTAAAAGGTGCGCCAGAACCTAGTGAAGATGATAAAGTGGAGAGGAGGGCGCGTCGCGGTCGAGGTTCACCGGAATCGTCGCCGGAGTCATGTCGGACAGCGGCGGTTCGAGCTCGCAATTGGGGAGCCTAGGGGCTCTCTGGGGGTGGTGAGTAAGGGGAAACTGATGAGGAGGGAGAGGGGATTAAGAAGGAGTGGTCGTGGTGGAGATTCAATGCGTGTAACGCTCGAATTCGACCGGTTTTTAGACGACGCCTGGGTTGAAGACGACGAGGTGGCGATGACGTGGGAGTGGGGCCAGCGTGTAAATGGGAGGGCGCGTGCATGGGGTTGGTGAGAGAAAGAAAGAGAGGGGGAGGGGTGGCCCGGGTGAGCTGCTGGGCTAGATTGGGCCGAATAGGCCAGAACTGCTGCTGTATATTTTTTTCTCTCCCTTTTATTTTCCTTTTAGGTTTTCTTTTCCTAGGTTTTGAATTTAGCAAAAGGGCTCCAAATTGCCTCAAAATTTCACCAAATTTTTGGAGGACAAACTAGATGCAATGCAACACATGCCATGATGATATGAGTGCAATGATGATGGTTTTCACATGAAAATTTTGGGATGTTACAAATCTAACCCCCTTAAGATGAATCTCGCCCTCGAGATTCGGGTTGGCTAGAAAATAGGTGAGGGTGATCTCTCCGAAGTTCATCCTCTCGTTCCCACGTTGCTTCTGACTCAGTGTGATGGTTCCACTGCACTTTGCAGAATTTGATTGTCTTGGTACGTGTAATTCTTTCTGCTGTCTCCAGAATCTTAATAGGTTTCTCTTCATAAGTGAGATCATTCTCTAGTTGAACTTCCTCTAACGGTCTAGTGTCTTTTAACGAAGTTTCTTCCATCTCTGGGTGACACTTTTTCAGCTGACTGACATGAAATACATTATGAACTGCTGACAGAGATTCTGGTAATTCTATCTCATATGCCACTTCTCCCTTGCGGCTCAAAATCTTGAAGGGTCCCACATAGCGTGGCGCTAATTTTCCTTTGATTCCAAATCTCTTCACACCACGAAGGGGTGATACTCTGAGTTAAGCTCTATCACCAACCTCATAGGTGACCTCTCTACGTTTTGGATCTGCATAACTCTTTTGTCGAGATTGGGCTACCTTTAGCCTATCTCTCACCATCCTGACTTTCTCTTCGGCTTCCTTGATTAGGTCTGGCCCGAACAAATTTATTTCTCATACTCCATTCCACAACAATGGTGTAGTACACTTCCTTCCATAAAGGAATTCAAACGGAGCCATTTCTATGCTTGAAAGCTATTATTGTAGGAAACTCTGCGTATGGTAGACTTCAATCCCAACTAGATCCATAGTCTAACGCACAAGATCTTAACATATCTTCCAATATCTGATTGGTCCTTTCTGTCTGCCCATCAATCTGTGGATGAAACGCAGTGCTAAATTCTAGTCGAGTTCCACATGACTCGTGAAGTTGTTGCCAAAAGTGCGAAGTGAATTGAGTTCCTCTATCTGACACGATACTCTTAGGCACCCCATGTAAACATACAATTCTATTCATGTATATCTTGGCTAGCTTGGCACTTGTGTAAGTGGTCTTCACTGGTATGAAATGAGCCACTTTTGTCAAGCGATCAACAATAACCCATATAGAATCGTATCCAGATTTAGTCCTTGGTAGTCCGGTGATAAAATCCATACCGATTTTATCCCATTTACAACCAGGTATTGGCAGTGGTTGTAATAATCCCGCCGGTTTCTGATGTTCTTCCTTTACACGACTACACACGTCGCATAAGGCAATGTGCTCTGCTATATCCTTCTTTAAATTATTCCACCAGAATCTTTCCTTAACATCCATATACATCTTGGTGTTGCCAGGATGAATTGAATATGGTGAGTTGTGAGCTTCTTGTAAGATTAACTTCTTAAGCTCAAGATCCTGCGGAACACATATACGTTTTTCGTACCATAAGGTTCCTTGTTCGTCTACATGAAATCCTTTTGCCTTGCCTTCACTCACTTTACTTTTGTTCTTCTATTTCTTTGTCCATATTTTGAGCTTCTTGGATTCTGTTCATCAGTGTGGGCTGCACTTCCAAGGAGGCAAGGTATCATTCTGGCACTATCTCTAATCTCAACTCCCTAAATTGGGCACATAATTCTTCCGGCAATTCTCCTTTATTGAGGCCATTTACATAAACCTTGCGGCTTAATGCATCGGCTATGACATTTTCCTTTCCAGGATGGTATTGCAAACTTAAGTTGTAGTCCTTGATAAGTTCTAGCCATCTTCTTTGTCTCATGTTGAGTTCCTTTTATGTAAAAATGTATTTTAGACACTTGTGATCGGTGAACATTTCACAACGCTTTCCCATAAGATAATGCCTCCATGTTTTTAAGGCATGCACAACTGATGCCAACTCTAGGTCATGAGTAGGATAGTTCACTTCGTGATTTTTGAGTTGCCTTGATGCATAAGCTACAACTCTACCTTCCTGCATTAGTACACCTCCCAGTCCTTGGTGAGATGCATCACAATAGACTTGAAAGTCTTTCTCAAGATCTGGCAAACATAACACTGGTGCTAAAACTAATCTCTTCTTCAACTCCTGAAAACTGGCTTCACATGCTTCTGTCCAGTTAAACTTCTTCTCTTTCTTTAGCAGATCAGTCATAGGCTTTGCTATCTTTGAGAAATTTTCAATGAACCTCCGATAGTATCCTGCTAGGCCTAGGAAACTACGGATTTCTTTAACTGTTTTAGGAGGTTCCCATTCCGTTATAGCTGCCACTTTTGCTGGGTCGACAGCTATACCACTTCCAGATACTATATGCCCAAGAAAACCCACTTCATTCAGCCAAAATTCACATTTACTGAATTTGGCATATAGCTTGTGTTCCCTGAGTTTCTCCGGAATTAGGCGCAGATGTTCTTCATGTTCTTTGTTGCTCTTGGAATATACCAATATGTCATCGATGAATACCACTACAAACTTGTCAAGAAATTCCATGAATACCTTATTCATCATGTTCATGAAATAGGCCAGTGCATTAGTCAATCCAAACGGCATCACTGTATATTCATACAACCCATATCTAGTGGTAAATGCAGTCTTTGGTATATCATGTTCTCTAATCTTTAGTTGGAAGTATCCTGATCGAAGATCGATTTTTGAGAACACACATGCTCCCTCTAGCTGGTCAAAAAGATCATTTATTCTAGGTAGGGGATATTTATTCTTTATGGTCACTTCATTAAGTGATCAATAGTCTATGCACAGTCTTTGTCTTCGGTCCTTCTTCTCAACAAACAAAACTGGTGCTCCCCAAGAAGAAGAACTTGGTTGGATAAATCCTTTTTCAACTGTTCTCCCACCTGTTTCTTGAGTTCTTTTAACTCGCCCACCGACATTTTGTAAGGTATCTTTGCTATAGGTTCAGTTCCTGGTAGTAAGTCTATCAGAAACTCCACATCCCTATCTGGTGGCATGCCAGGTAATTCTTCTGGCACATCCGGGTACTCCTTCACTATTGGTACACTTTCTAGGCTAACCCCCTTAAGAGAATTAACCTTGCTCCCCTTGGGTTCAAAGTTAGACTTGAACCTGATCCGTTTCTTTTCTGGGGTGGTAAGCATAATAGTTCGTTTGGCACAATCTATCACTCCCTCATAACGTGTCAACTAGTCCATCCCTAATATTACATATAATCCTTGGGACTCTAGGATTATTAAATTAACTGGAAACTTGTTCTTTCCAATCTCTAGGGTTATCTGTCGGCACCCAGAATTTACTATCATTTCTCCACCCGGGGAGCTTGCCTTAATGGGACATCCAATGGTTTCAGTGGAGAGTTTGTTTTTGACTAGAAATGCTCTTGAAATGAATGAATGAATGAATGCGCCGGTATCAAAAAGGATAAGTGCAGGAAAGGAATTAATCTTGAACTTACCGATCACGGCATCAGACCCTTCTTGAATTTCCTCCACATTGATGAGATTCACATGACCCTTTTGAAATGGGTTTGGCTTAGCCCCATCAGTCTTCTTCTCTGGGCATTCATTAGCATAGTGCCCTGTCTTCTTGAACTTGAAACACTCAACCTGACTGATGTCTTTCTTTGCTGGCTGACTATGGTGATTCTGACCATTTTGATTCCCATGGCCATGACTATTGTGGTTATTCCTGTACCCACCTTTCTTGTGTCCATGATGATTGTTCCCATTGTGGTGGTGGTTATTGTTACGATGGTTGTTATGATTCCCATTCTTGTGGAATCCTTGAAACGGTACAACCCAGAAGGATTGCACCTCTATGTATCACGCCAATCCCTGGATCAATTCATTGGCATACATAGCATCGATAGACATCAAAGAATTAACAGTGCATCATTATTACAGCGGTATGATCCAGAATATTGCATTTATTACAAAGTTTGCAAAGCATAACGCTTGCACAAAAAAACAAGTAGCAAATAGATAGCATAAATAAAGTAGCTCCGGTCTCCATTAGACGCCACAGTGAACAAAATGTTGAGTGGAGGGTCGCAATCAACACGACTACTCGGAGTAACCGGAAGAGTAACTTGCAACATGAAACGTAATAGCCCCGAAGGGTCATCACTTGGAATGCACTGGCAAGTGGAACAATGAGAGAAACAACAAGACTAATAGCTATATGCATATCTGGCTTGTAGGGTTCAGGCTTAGTTGCAGTAGCAAAATACTTTATCCTACCATTTTTAAATCATTTGTAAAACATTTAATCTTCATCAAACAACCCAATTAAGTTTCAACCACAAGTTTTAGCAATTACAAGTTAGAATGAATGAGAACATGTCATAGCACCCACAATTCAGCAACTCATTCATCCATTACCGGGGACACGGCTAAGCACTTAGTTTTACACCCTGCAGGGGTTGCACACTTTACCCATATGACATGGTCGACCCGCTTGTACCACGACACGCATATTGAGTCATGATAGGGAGAAGCCCAAGAAGAGTCAATTCGGGAAGTAGCTCCCCAAGCCCATCCACGCACCGTTCCAACCTATCACAATCACTACATCTCTGGATACGAAGAGCTCAGGTCGCCACAACCTACTAAGTCCATCTAGCCACCCATAACTCACTGGCATATGGTTTCACACAGAAGCTACCAAATCAAGACACTAATCATTTCTCAGAGACCTGGGTGGCCATCCACAAGTGAGCTACTCGGGTAAACCATATACATGGGCCCGGCATTCACGAACCAAGCAATTACCAATCCACCCGGAGAGTTCATTAATTAAGTTGTTTTCAAACTTTCCAAACATGTTCTTTCAAAACAACTTTATCATGGTGTATCCCACCGTCATCTACATAAGCACAACTACTTACGGCGGCTCACCTAACGAGAAAGGCTACGACATAATAGGATATAGCATAGCAATAGATAAAACTTGTAAAACAAAACAAGCTACAATGCATATAGAAAGTAAATAGGACATTTATGAAGCTCCACTTGCCTTGGTAGTTGCCGGAGTCAAAAGCATAGTCCGGACAGTCACACGGGTTACAATCCTCACAATCTACATGAAAGCAGTTCAACCAAATAAACAATCCACACATAGAGATCAACAAACGCAACACAATGCATGCATGGCACTTTAATAAAGCTTCATTAGTTTAGTTATGTTCTCTGATCAATGCTTCTACTGAATGATGCATGGGAAAACCTTTAATGAAAAGGAAAACAATTTGAGCAGAACATACATAAAGTAAACCTGGAATATTATTGCAAAATAAAATTCTACACAATTTTGTGAATCCAACGATACCTTATTTGCGATCTTTGGCCTAGTAGATCTTTTTCTATGAATTTTCAAAGTTATACAAGCTTTCTGCCCTTTTTATAAATTTTCTGAAAAACTGAGGGGGATATTCCTAGGGAATATTCCCGCTGATGAATGGGGTCGGCTGACGCGGCGCTGACTGGATTTTGACCAGTCAGCGGTTGACTGGTCCAGTCAACCCTTCGATCTGGGCCATCCGCACTTGATCGAGCGGCTGGGAGCGACTGTGGCGGCGAGGCTCACCTTGCGACGGCGGCGGCGGTCAGCGGCGATGGTGGGCAGCGCTCCGGCGAGGTTTGGCGGCGGCGGAGTGACCAACGAGGTGCGGCAAGGGGTGGTGGGTGCAGGGGCGGGGTCGGCGCAGCCGGCGGCGATCTCGAGCGGCGGCGAACGGCGGACGGAGTGGCGGCGGTGTAGGACCCCATCGAGGTGCTCCCCGGCGGTCTCCGGTGGCCTGCGCGGAAAGAAAAAAGGTCAGGGAGGAGCGGCGCTCGGCAGCGGTGCGGTTTCAAGGGGAAAAGGAGGAGGGGGCGGTCGGTGGAGCTCCCACCGACGGTAATGGCGGCGGCTCCAACTCCGGCGAGAAATTCGGTGGCTTCTGGGACAGGATTAGCTCGGTTTTGTGGGGGTTTTCATAGAGGGGTTCGAGGTCTATAAGTCCCAGGGAAAATTTTTGGCGAAGGCAACCGAATTCGGTAGTGAATCGGCGATTTTCACGGAGGCAGAGCCCGTGTCGACCTCGAACAGCTCGGGCTGGGAGATGACAGGCGGGCCCCAGCATCAGGAAAAAAACAAAAAGAAAAGGAAAGCAAAAAGGAAAAAAAGGAGAAGAGAAGGGGGAAGGGGTTGCGCGGGGGTTGGGCCGCTGGTGGGCCGGCGCTGTTCGGACGCAGTCGGCGGCACGAGCTGGGCCCCGGGTGGGCCTCTAGCGGCTTCCCGGATGGCTGCTAGTTTCCTTTTTTTAAACCTTTCTGCTCTGCTGTTAACACTGAAACTGTCTGTTTTTCTGAAAAAAACCTGAATCTGTAATTCAGTCTACACTAAAACTGGTATAACGTTTGATCTACGGCTCCAAATTGAGCGAAACAAGTTTCTACGGGTTCGTAATTGAAAACTCTATACAACTAAGCATCTGGAATGACTATATAGTGTCAACCAAACAGATGCTAGGTAAAAATCTTAATAGGCTTGCAAAATAAGAGGAACTAGCAAAGAAGAGGGGTTTTGGCAAAAGGCTTTCAAAACTGAATTTTCTCAAGATGCACATGATGCAATGCCATGCAAGTATGCATTACCAAATCTAGAATTTGGGATGTGACAAGAATAACCTCCCACTTCCATCACCATGAGAACGCTTGTAAGGTGATCCTGATCCAAACTTATCAAAATGGTGCTTCCTCTTTCTACCTTCCACTTGCTTCATCTTGTTTTTTAGGATGGTAGCTTTATCACATAGAGATTGATAGGTTGGAACATAAGCAACCGATAGTTGCATAGATATTTCATCATTCAACCCATCAAGGAACTTCTCCTTTCTCTTTGCGTCAGTGTCAACATCATCTGGTGCATAACGTGATAGATTGTTGAACTCTTCGATGTACTCAGAAATACTGCGGTGGCGTTGTTTGAGGTTGTGAAACTCCTTTTTCTTTAACCCCATTATTCCAGAAGAGATGTGAGTGGTACGAAATCCATCCTCAAACATTGCCCAAGTTACTTCTTCAATAGGGTGAGTAACTCGGAAATTGTCCCACCAAGTAGCTGCATGACCTTCCAGTAAGTGTGCTGCAAATCTGACTTTCTCTGCGTCAGTGCATCCAACTGTGACTAAGTCTTTATTCACAGAGCGTAGCCAGTCATTTTCTACCATGGGATCAGTAGTACCAGAGAACTTAGCAGGTCTCAGCCTTAGAAATCTGGTGAGCATATCCAGAGGTGATGGATTGTTCTGGTTGTTATTATTGTTATTGTTGTTGTTCTGATTTTGGTTCGCCATGAACTAAGTCATCATCTGCATCAACTGTGTCTGTGCAGCCATCATTTGCCGCATTCCATTGCCATTGTCGTTGTTATCCTCGTTATTGCGTCGGGGAGGCATATGTGGGTTTAATAAGGGTAAGTAAAGATAGATAACCCAAGTAAAATTAACAGCATTCAAACAAACAAGCACAAGCAGGTTCAACATCACGACAATAACAGAGTTTGTGAAGATAAACATACTAGCATAGTCACCCACAAGTCGGTATGATCTATGCGACTCGATAATAAAATGATAGATAGATGGATAGATATCACTACTCCTCCATGTCGACTTCCTCCTCCACTAGTGCATGTCCTGCTGCGGTGAATCCTGCCTTGTATTCCTCCAAGCTGGTAGACAAAGCATCAATCTTCGCCTGTAAGTCTCTCTTCTGTGTGCGTAGCCTCTCTATCACCTCGTGATCCGCCTCCAGCTCAATGTCCTCAAGCTCTAACTCGGCCTCCAAGTCTCTAATCTTCTTATTCTTCTCCTGAACCCTCTTCTCTTGGTTCTTGAATTTCTTATCCTGGTCTTCAAACTTCTTCTCCATTTCCTTGATTCGCTTCTCCTGTTCCTGGAAGGCCTTGTCTTTCTCCTTAAGTTGGACTCATAGTTCATCGTTGCTAAGCATCACATTAGTCCTATCAGTATCAAGGCTCCTGATAAGGCTCTCTAAGTCCTGGAGGTGGTGACGCACGGGCTTGATAGTCTCCTTAGTGGCCTCATCCAGCACAATAGGCTCTCCGTCCTCGTCGCGTCTCCCAAAGAAGTGAAAGTAGTGGCTCTTGATCTCGGAAGAGTGACGTCCACATAGGCGTCCCAACAGCTCCTGCATAGCCACGTCGAGGCCTCTCTCTAAGTCATCGTGGAGTATCTTGAAGGCGATCTCCTTAGTTTGGGGCTCTGTCTCACGTCCTGGCTGGGTAACTCTGAATCCCCATAAGTCCTTCCTCTAAAATTTCCTCAGCGGAAGTCCCTGAATGGTAGGGATTGGAAGTGCGAGCACCTAGACGAGCTCCAACATGCGAGTCCCGAAGCGAGTTCCCTTGAAATACTCGGCCGTGCTATAGACAACACTAGGCATCTTTTGCATAGCATGGAGAAAAAATTAGTAATAACACAATTCTAGAGAAAGAAAACACAAGTCACAAAATATGCAAAAAATAAAATAAAATCAACCAACAAAACATCCTCAAACCAAGTAGCAATTATTTAACTCAAGCAATCAAGGTTCCAAACATAACTTATTTTTGCCATACCACATAGGTCGGTATGATCAAAGTACTAACATGATAAAATGCCAAGGGTGGTGGTCCAACTAGTATCTCACTCCTTATTAACCAAGGTAGCAATCTGGGCATCCTTGGCAGCAATCTGCTTGTCTTGGTTGCATAGCTCCAAAGCCAAGCCTATGATATCCTTACTTAGTCGTTTTACCGTGGCCTTTGAATCTTGGACACGACGTTTCTCCTCCTTGAGATCCTCCTGAGTATTGAGCATTCTATACTTAAGTCTATCCCCAAGTTCCTCAATGGCTTTCCTCGCAGCATTCCTTGCAGAGTCAAAGAATGACGTGTGCATTTCAGAGTTGGTGAACATGCAGAATCCCATACTCTTGGGATCATCTTCCTTGTTCTTATACAAATGGAGTTGCACCCACCAATACTCTTGTCCCTCGTCTATCACTGGAAATCCCTTGTACACGGCTTCACCATCCATCCCCAAGCCGATCATGAGGTTTTTGAGTGCCTTGGGAAATTCTGTCTCACACTCAAGGGTCATAGTCATCAGCGGTCCCTTCTTGATAGATTCATTGATGGTGGACATCTACAAAAATAGATGATAAAGGATGATCAGGAAAAGTTTTACGAGATGGAAAGACAAGTGTAAAGTTTGAATATAAAGTTATTTTTCCTAAGGGTTTTCCTTAGTCTAATCCAACCTAGGGTCACGAACCTACAGGCAACACAGTGTTCTGATACCATCTGCAAGATCTCACCATAATAAGGTAAGATCCCTGTGATTGCAGTGCTAGTCCCTGGATCGAAAAGCTAGCACCCACAGTTTAAGATTAAGTACACAGAAACAAAGGTCATTATTACATCGCATGTCCAGGAATATAATGGTTCTTACAACTCACTTAGCCCAAGGCTAACATTATTCAAGGTTCAAAATACATAGTATAATAATAGAGTCTTTGTCTTCATGCGCCATAGGCAAACATGTCGAGTGTAGACCCACAACCCTACTCATCATCAGAGTATCCTGCAACATAATAAGTTACATCCACAAAGGGTCAATACATTTGGAATTGTATTGGCAAGTGATACCATAGATACTTAGTATAATCCAACAACTACATGAATATATGGCTAAGTGTGGTTTTGGCTGACTTTGCTAAAAGCAAGGTTTATATCATAGTTTTTGAAGAGTAAGTTTTCTCTTTCAAAACACTAAGGTACCAATGATAGACATCACTAAACATCTACCCTTGTTCACCCACAAGTTTTAACTTAGAGAAATTTGGATGAGGAGATTATTGAACTGCTTCACTGTCTTGATGCTCAGGAATTGCCCATAACCGGGGACACGGCTAAGTACTTAGTTTTACCCTCTCGAGAGGTGGTGCACTTTCCCCACAAGACTCGACAAGCATCGAGACGAGACCTTTCAAAAGCAATCCCTCAGACCACCACGGACGCGTTCCATCCTATAATATCTACCACCCTCTGTCCGTCTGGCTGAGTTCTTGCAACTTAGTCGGTTAAGGCAGAGCCCATATGCCAAGTGGCTGAACTGGAAGCTTCGTGACAAGAACGTCTCCAATCTCTTTGTTCCTGGGTGGCCATCCACAAGTGAGATACACCAGCTGACCATAGACATGGCCCCTGAGTAACAACTCAACATAATCCAAGCAAGTCCCATTCCACCCAGGTATTTCATTAACCTTAGTTGTTTTTCTTAGTCAAAAATAATATCCGTCCATACTTTCTTGATATGAATTTCCACCCACGAAACCTAATAGCATGGCTAAGCACTCTAGCATACGAAGTCTTTCAACTAGGAAATACTACTAAGATATAATCTATAGGATAGCATAGCAACATATAATTAATCCTACCATGCTAAGATCTAACAAAATAGCACTAGTGCAATAGTGAAAATAATAGGACATGAGATGAAATATCACTTGCCTTGGTAGCTAGGGCAATAGGTACAATCCTCACAGCAACAAACTTCACAATCCACACAATCTACACAAAGAATAAACCAACAACAATAATACAATCAATTATAGCATTACAAAAATATGTATGCATGCAAAATGCAATGATATGAACAAAACTCTAAAACTTACAGAGTCTACAGTACAGAGGTTAAAATACTCTATCTAAAGGCATACGAAAAAACCTAATAACAATTTATGAAGTAATTTTTATGGGCAAAATACTCCTAAAAATGTTCTACCTATAACTCCAATTTTTTAGAAACAAAAGTGTGAAACAAGGCCTAAATAATAAAGTTCTTATTTTTCTGAATCCATAGACATCAAATTTGCATTTTTCTGAATTGTGGATCAAAAGTTATTGAATTTCTAAGTTTAATATATATTCTGTCTATTTTCTAATTAAACAGATGCACAGGCTGACATGGCGTAATCCTATTGGCCCGTACCGATTCGGTCGGATCGATGATACGTCCATTTTGCATCACCATTCTATGTCTTAATTCACTATTATTCATTGATATATTTCGTATTGAGAGGTGATACTTATGTTATTTCATCTGTTTTTGCATGGTTGATAACTTTTTGGAGCATGGACCACTACAGTCAGGATTCTGATGGAAAAGGTGCTGTTTGGAGGCAAAATTCACGAAGATCAGAAAATCCGGGAAAATATACGGAAAATCCTATTTTTCCAGAAGACTAAGGATGCCAGAAGATGGAGTGGAGATGGGCCACAGGGGGCCCACACCACCCCATGGCGCGGGCAGCCCTAGGCCGCGCCAGGAGGTGGTGTGGCCACCCTGGCCCACTCCAGCCTCTCTCCTCTGGCGTATATCATCCTCCTGAAACCCTAAGACTCAAGGAGCGACCATAGAAAGATTTCGCCGCCTCTGCGGGGCGGAAAACACCGAGAGAGAAAGATCTCTCCGGCAGACAGATTTCTGCCGAGGGAATTCCTTCCCAGAGAGGGGAGATCATCGCCATCAACACCACCATCAAGTTGGACTTCATCGGGATCATCATCATCATCACCATCAGCACCCTCATAACCATCTCCATATTGCTGTAACAATTTACTTGAATCTTGCATTAGTTCATAGGGGAAACTTTCCCGGTGTTGATTACTCTTTGTAGTTGATGCTATTGAGTGAACCATTGAATGATTGTTTATGTTCAGATTGTTATACATCATTATTCCATCTCTGATCATGATCCATATGATGTCTTGTGAGTAGTTCGTTTTGTTCTTGAGGACATGGTAGAAGTCTTGTTGTTAGTAGTGGAGTTGTGTTGAGAAAGATTAAACAGATTGTTATTTAAGTTGTGGTGTACTTCTTCTAGTGGTGTCATGTGAACGTCGACTACATGACACTTCATCTATATGGGCCAAGGGGCATTGTGTATTTGGCTACTAATCGTAGGGGTTGCCGGAGTGACAGAAACCTGAACCCCCGTTAGGAAACCATTGCACAAGGGACGTAAGGGTCTTAGAGTTTAAAGTTGTGGTTAGGTTTCTACCTTAATTACTTTCTTGTACTTACCTATGTTTCCAAGGGGTATAATCACAAGTATGTATTAGTCTTGGATGGGGCGGTACATTAGCATAGGTTCACCCACACAACACTTAGCAAGCTAAAGAAGACTAATCAGCTATATGAAGCGAAAGCACTTGACAGTCTTCCCATGTGTCCTCGAGAATGTTTGGTCATCTTAAGTAATACAAACGGCTTCTCCTTTGCTTCATAAAGGATTGGGCCATTTGCTGCATTTATTCCTACTGTCTTTTATTTACTCGTACTTTGTTTACTTGCTTTATCGAAAACCCCTAAAAATCTGTTTGCTAAGTATTTGCAGAGAATTCCTGATCCATACCACTAGCCAGCACCTTCTTCTCCTCGTTGGGTTTGACACTCTTACTTATCGAAAATACTATGATACACCCCCTATACTTGTGGGTCATCAATCGACCATTGTGGGCCGTTAGATCTTAAGTGGCCACGAACGAACCAAATCAGCCCGTACCGCTTTGGCTAGACATCTAATCATGGCCGCTAAAACTTGATCGAACGATGCTCAGCGCGCATCCACGAACTGTCGGCACTGATCCTCTACGCGCGGCGGCGGCGCGGCGGGCGGTGGTGTTTCGGCGGTTCTAAAGGGGCAGGGGGTCCGTGGACTCTTACCAGAGGTCGAGGCGGTCGTGGCAGTCTCGATGAAGGTCACGGTGGAGGGAGAGGCGCTCCGCTTCGCTCCAGATTCCTCGCTGGAGTTCTACCGACGGCAGAGCTCGCATCTCCGAGACGGTGGCGTCGATCTGTGGCTCGAGCAGGCAAGGAGAGAGGTTAGGGAGGTGCGCCCAGGTCAGTACTGTCTAGTAGAGGCTAAAAAGGGGCGGCGGGAACCCTAGACTTACCGTAAAAGTCGACGGACGGCGGCGGCAGAGGGAGTTCGCCGGCAATGATCGTGTCGTCGACCTGGGGCTCTATGTCTTATGGAAACGATCATCTATGTCTTATTAATCGGTTGTATGTGAAAGTAAGGTTTTCAAAAGATACCACGAAGTCAGGATAGTATAAAAGTCTTGGCACATGGCCAGGGTTAAAAGGTGCGCCAGAACCGAGTGAAGATGATAAAGCGGAGAGGAGGGCACGTCGCGGTCGAGGTTCACCGGAATCGTCGCCGGAGTTGCGTCAGACAATGGCGGTTCGAGCTCGCAATTGGGGAGCCTGGGGGCTCTCCGGGGGTAGTGAGTAAGGGGAAACTGATGAGGAGGGAGAGGGGATTAAGGAGTGGTCACGGTGGAGATTCAATGCGTGTAACACTCGAATTCGGCCGGGTTTTAGAAACGGCAGAGGGGAGGTGGTCAGTTCAACACCTGGGTTGAAGACGACGAGGTGGCGATGATGTGGGAGTGGGGCCAGCGTGTAAGTGGGAGGGGCGTGCAGGGGGTTGGTGAGAGAGAGAAACAGAGGGGGAGGGGTGGCCCGGGTGGGTTGCTGGGCTAGATTGGGCCGAATAGGCCAGAACTGCTGCTGTTGTATATTTTTTCACTCCCTTTTCTTTTTCCTTTTAGATTTTCTTTTCCTAGGTTTTGAATTTAGCAAAAGGGCTCCAAATTGCCTCAAAATTTCACCAAATTTTTGGAGGACAAACTAGATGCAATGCAACACATGCCATGATGATATGAGTGCAATGATGATGGTTTTCAGATGAAAATTTTGGGATGTTACAATTGCGGAGCAAGGCGCTAAGCTAGACGAAGACATGGCTAAGGCGCAACAATCCATTAAGGCGGCAAGAGCTATGGGGGCTGAGTACAAGCAATTGATGTTGAAGCAAAAGGAAAACAAAGTACCAGCTCACCTTGAAAAAGATCTCGGCGTTCGGCATAGGTTGGGATATGACGAAACTAAGCCGACAAAAGCCACCCCATACATTGATTCAGAGGGGAGGCAAGTCATGCCAACTCCCGCCCTCAACATCACCGTCGCCAAGACCCTCCTGGAACAGGACAGGTCACGAGAAGCAGTTGCTCAGGTGTACGACCTCGTCGCTAAGGCATACTAGCAACAGGAAAAGGCTACCTCGCAGAGGCTTGAGTCCAACCCAGAGCTTTGCCAGTCAACCCTGAACAGCTGCAGAATGCCAAAATCTCCCTGTGACGAGGGATCCCACACAGGCTCCACAAAGCAAAGACAGAGGGAGGCACGCAATAGGACTGACGCCGTCCCCATATCCTCCGATCACGGAGAAAAGGCTCGTCCTCGTCAGTCGCCACCTCCACCCCCATCTCGACGTCATGAGGAACCACAGCCTCGCCACCGTACAAGCATCGTTATATGCAACCAGGATGAGCAGCCCCAGCATGCCGGAGAGTGCAGCGGCGTTGAAGGACATAGGAGCAGGTCCCATAAGGAGCCGCCGCGCCGACAAGCAACCGTGACAGGCGTGAGGAGTCGCATGAGGGACATAGCAAGAAAGCTAACCCACCACCTCCACCACCACCATCGCCACCTAGCAGACAACATGGCGGAGGGCACGGTGGATCTCATAGATCGCACCACAACTCCCCTCCCCATGATGGAAAAGGGAAGCAGCCAGAGCCGTATGATGCACGTTCATGGCTGGACAAGATCCAAGAAGCTCGGGAGCTCCCATACCTTGGGCCACGTTGCTTTGGACCATTAATACGTGCCACAACTTACCCCTTCCGAATAGACAAGACCATCAAGCCCTATGATGGCACTGCTAGGCCAGCAACATGGTTGCAGGACTACAACAAAGCGATTCACATTCTAGGGGGAAACCCCAATGTCGCTATTAAGTACCTCCCACTCATGCTGACCGGCACCGCCCGGCAATGGATCGACGACTTGCTAGAGAAATCAATATGCAATTGGTTGGACATGCATGAAGCATTCACCAAGAATTTCGAGGGTACGTACAAACGTCCCTGCACTGTCAGAGACCTACAACGGTGTGTGCAAGAAAAGGATGAAACCTCTCATGTCTACCTCTCTCGCTAGCTGGATATGAAAAATTCATGAGCAGGGGTACATGAACAGACCGCTATGGCCGCCTTCATCGACAGTCTAGAAAAGGGAACTTTGCTCCGGCAAACGTTGAAACGCAAGCAAGACAACAATGAGCTCAACCTCAACGCAATGATCTCCATGGCTAGAGAGTTTGCCGCTGGTGACGATGACGCGCGCGGATCATTGCTGGCAATAGCAATCCCTACCCAGGCCAGGAAAAACAACAATAATAAGCGGAAGAATCCGCCTGAAGAAAATCAAGCAGCCGGCATGGTCACCGCAACATTCACTGGCAGAGGCGGACGGCATGGACGTGGCCAGGGGCTAGCCATGGTCGGGGGGCTATCCGTGGCCAGCAGAGGAGTGATTCTATACCCTCAGCACCCCGTGTTTCCCAAACATATGAGGAGTACCAAGATATGTCGTGTTTCATCCACCTCGACGCAAACGGTAAAGCCACCCACACCAACCGCCAATGCAAATTTGTCAACGACCTCAAGGAAGACCCTGAGTCCAGCTACAAGCAAAGTCGGAAGAACAGACCTCATAGAAAGGGTAAAGGGAAGAATAAGGAAGAGGAGTCCAAGGAATCAAGTGATATGGATGAAGACGTGGAACCCAAATCTTCCGAAAAGGGAGAGGGTAAAGGGAAAAATCTCTTCGAAAAGAAAGCTCTCGTCTACCACACCTTCCTTGGCACTCCCACCGTTCGGGCCTAGAAAATCTCTCTGAGGATACTGATGGCTACCCTCCCTCCAGTTCCCCAGTATGCTAGGTGGTTAGAAGATCCAATTACTTGGGATAGGAAGGATCACCCAGATCTTATCCCAACAGAGAACCAGTATACCATGGTCATCAACCCTTTGATTGACGGCACAGAGTTCACCAAGTGCATCATGGATAGTGGAAGCAGCATCAACATCATATAACTGGATACACTTCATAAGATGAACTTGACGGAGACCCAGTCAAGGAAGATCAACACCGTGTTCCATGGGGTTGTCGCCGGCTGACAAGCAAATTCCCTGGGCTGCATCACCCTTCCAGTCGCTTTTGGCGATGTTAACAATTACTGCCAAGAACGCATGATCTTTTAAGTGGTGCCCTTCAAGAGTGTGTACCATGTTATTTCCGGACACAACATCTTCTACGCCTTCCTCGCAAGGACATGCTTTGTTTACAACAAGCTCAAGATACCCGGACCAAATGGCATCATCACTATTGACGGAAGCTTCACCAAGGCACATGAGTGCGAGCTCAGTGAAGCCGCCTTCACCGAAGCAATTCTCTATGGTGAGGAGTTCAAGGAGATCCAGAACCAGGTCGATGCCTCGGAGATGCCGGCTTCGAAGAAGCTGATCACTGTTGCTGAACCCGCATTCAAGGCCACCATCAAGACCAAGCAGGTGGAGCTTGTTGAAGGAGATTCCTCCAAGACCACCGCCATTGGCATGGACCTGGATCCCAAATAGGAAAGCACGCTCGTCAAGTTCCTCCGTGAGAATAGGGACATCTTTGCCTGGCAACCTGCCGACATGAAAGGTGTACCTAGGGAACTTGCCGAGCACATCTTGAATATTGATCCCAATGCCAAACCGGTGAAGCAACCTCCATGACTCTTTGGTGATGAAAGACGAAGGGCTATAAGCAAAGAAATAGCTAGTTACTTAAGGCTGGCTTTATCCGAGAAGTTATTCACACCCGATGGGTGGCAAATCTTGTACTTGTCCCCAAAAATGGAACCAATGAATTAAGAATGTGTATTGATTACACTAGCTTGAACAAAGCATGTCCCAAGGATCCGTTTGCTTGCCTCGCATTGACCAAGTCATTGATTCGACGGCTGGCTCGGAACTTCTATGTTTTCTCGATGCTTACTCAGGATACCACCAAATCCGGATATGAAAGTCGGACCAACTGGCCACTTCGTTCACCACACCCTGCGTCATGTATTGCTACGTCACGATGCCCTTTGGGTTGAAAAATGTTGGTGCTACTTACCAGTGGACAATGCAATGTTGCCTACACAACCAAATAGGTCACAACATACACGCTTACATGGATGACATCACGGTAATGTCATAGAAATCAAATGATTTTATCGCTGACTTGCAGGAAACCTTCGACAATCTCCGGAAATACAACATGATGCTGAACCCCAAGAAGTGCGTCTTTGGGGTACCTTCCGGCAAGCTATTAGGTTTCATCATTTCTCATCGCAGAATCGAGGTGAACCCGAGGAAAATCAAGTCCATCCTCGAGATCAAGCGTCCGACATGCCTAAAGGACACACAAAGGCTCACAGGCTGCGTAGCAGCAGTAAGCCGGTTCATCAGCCGACTTGGTGAGAAGGCTATGCTGCTCTATAAGTTTCTCAAGAAGGCGGACAAATTCACATGGACAGACGAGCCTGATGCAACACTTCAGGAGTTGAAGAGAATACTCTCCTCCAAACCAATACGTGCAGCACCGGTGTCAAGGGAGCCTATGTTAGTTTACATGGCGGCAACCAACCGGGTAATCAGCATCGTCATCATGGTAGAGCGCAAAGAACCAACACACGAATACAGAGTTCATCGACCCGTTTACTATGTAAGCGAGGTCTTGACGGAATCCAAACAGCGTTACCCGCACTACCAAAAGATAGCTTATGGAGTTTTCCTTGCTTCACGCAAGCTAAGGCATTATTTCCAGGAGCACCCTATCACAGTGGTGATCAAAGCTCCACTATCTGACATCATCAACAATAGCGATGCTACAGGAAGAGTGGCAAAGTGGGGCATTGAACTTGCCTCCTTTGAAATCACCTACAAGAGACGCGATGCTATCAAATCACAAGCTTTGGCGGATTTTATTGCAGATTCGATAGAACTGCCAGAAGACACTCCTGTGCTAGAGCCAGAATATTGGTCATGCAGTTTGACGGATCAAAGCTACTCAACGGCTCGGGGGCTGGTGTATTATTGCAATCACCAATAGGGAAAAAGTTGCAATATGTCCTATAGATTCACTTCAATGATACCAACAACATGGCGGAGTATGAGGCCCTCATTCACGGATTTCGTGTGGCCAAAGATATTGGCATCAAGCGCATAGTTTGCTGTGGATATTCTGACTTGGTAGCCCAGCAAGTAGCTGGCACCTGGAACACGCATAACCTATGATTGCGGCATATCGAGATGAAGTAGACGAAATAGCCAAGTGCTTCGATGGCTACAAAGTGAAGTACGTCAAAAGGGAGGAGAATGAGGCAGTAGATCTGCTATCAAAGCTCGGATCAGCTTGTCGACCAATTCCACTAGGCGTTTTTTGGAACATTTACGGACCCCAAGGGAGCGGACCCCGACAACCCGGATAGAGTGGATTAATTTGTTAATGCAGTAACAGTGACCTCTCCGGCTTGGACGAAACCGTTCATGGATTATCTACAAGACAGAACTTTGCCCACCGACGAAGTCGAAAGCTGGCAAATAGTACGCAGAGCAAAAGGCTATGTCATCATTGACGGCCAGCTATACAAAATAAGTACCACAGGAGTCTTCCTTCAATGCATCTCCCAGCAGCAAGGTATTGAAATCCTTAGAGAGATACATCTCGGACATTGCGGACATCACGCCGCTCCACGGTCGTTGGTCGCTAAGGCCTTCTGACAAGGATTCTACTAGATAACTGCTAAGGTGGACGCCGACAAGTTGGTACAAACATGCCTTGAGTGTTAGTTCTATGCAAGACAACCAAGTGTTCTAGCTAAAGAATTGTGAACCATACCAATAACTTGGCCATTTGCCGTCTGGGGGCTGGACATGGTGGAACCTTTGCAGACAGCAGTCTGTGGATTTACACAGTTGCTAGTAGCAGCGAATAAATTCAGAAAATGGATTGAAGCTAAACTCATTAGAAAGCTTGATGGGGCAAAAGCCCTAAAACTTGTCCGGGATCTAGTGGTGAGATTTGGCCTCCCACACAGCATCATCACCGACAATGGCAGAAATTTGTCTCTCGGAGAAGTTGAGGAGTACTACCATGAAAAAGGCATCCGCCTTGACCTAGCATCTGTGGCACACCCACAGTCAAATGGGCAAGTTGAAAGGGCCAATGGACTAATTCTGCATGGAATCAAGCCACGCTTAGAGGCACCACTACATAGAGCAGCTAGAGCCTGGGTGGAGGAATTACCATCTGTCTTGTAGAGTTTACAAACAACACCCAACAGATCCACCGGCTTGACTCCTTCCATCCGACATCCTCTATGATGCACCAAGAGTAACCGCCTATAAGGAGGATGACGCTGAAGAATCTAGATGCCTATCTATGGACCTACTTGAAGAAGAGCACATGCTGGAATGCCAGAGATCCGCCTTCTACCAGCAGAAGCTGTGTGGCTACCACAGTCGCCGTATAAAGCATCGCTCGTTTAAAGAAGGGGATCTGGTGCTTAGACTCAAGCAGGAGAAATCACGCAAACTATCCCCGCCTTGGGAAGGACCATTCATCATAAGAAAAGCATTGCCAAATGGTTCCTATTACCTTGTCGATATTCGCGAGTTGAAAGATAGGCCAAAAAATCGCAAGTGCAAGCAACGTGACTCAGACGATGATTACCCGGAGAAAGATCGACCATGGAACATAGCACAACTATGTCCATTTTTACACTTAACACATTTATATTATGTAATAAGTTTCTTATATGATCAATGAAATAAAGCATTTGGTTCACTCATATTCTCTGAGTCTTTTAACTCCTTTAGTTGTTCATTTTTGGATCATATAAACACTTTATGCGCAAGTTTGCATTTTGTACTTGTGAAAATTCCGCCTATGGGTGTTAGCTTAAGTTTTCTGGTCTACACGTTTTCTGAAGATTTTATGTGGATTCCGGAGTAGTGACTTCTCGGCACACAAAGCCGGCGATTTTGCTCTTAGGTTCTTGATGGTGCTATTAAGCATCTTCACCCGAGGGCATAGTTCTTTGATGTGAGTCGTACGTCTCACGAAAGGCCAAGCATACGAACTAGAATAATGGATAAGCCAGCACTTGCTTAAAAATATACGCATGCTGGAAACAGATAAGTAGCAAGAAACTTGAGTACAAGTTTTTCCGCCTTAGCAAAACACATCAGTTTTTCCGCATAAAATTCGCAGAGATACATTTAATACAAACATTGTTTTTCATAGCTCTGCTGCAGGGGGCTTCGTGGTGGAATCATCAGGAGAGCCATGATGGGAGAGCTCGTCAAACTCAGAACGAGATGGGCTAGACTCAGACAAAGCCATGTCTTCGTCAAGGATCTCGGCAAGCATGAAGACATCTATGTTGACCATCTTAGTGATCCTGGTGTCGAAGCCGGAAAGGGAATTCCAAATAGCTTTGCTATCAATTTCTTTCCCTTCCTCGTCCAGCTTGGGAAACCCGGTGGTCACCAGATCGATGTCGGTGTTGTCGTAGTGTGCCTTGACCAAGGACAAGGTCATCCTTGCAACAGCCCGGACGCAAGAGACTTTCTAGTCCTTGACTTGCTCGGGGGCTCGGCGCAGGATTTCCGAGTACCGCCTTGATGTTAATTCCTAGAGGCTGAGCTATCTCCTTGGCCTAGGCAATGGCGGTGCTGACGAAGTTGCCGGCAAGAATCATGCATTCCTTGGGATCTGGAGCACCTTCACCCAAGTTGGCAAAACAAATGGGAGATGTGGTTTGCGTAAGGTACAAGGACCATGAGTAAAAACATCAAATGATTATCCCAAAGTACAGAATTGACCAAGAGGGAGAAAAGTTACCAAAGATGCTCGTCTCCTCTTGCTTGCATGTCTCCGCCAAGACATCCCGCTCCTTCTAAACCGTCTTGTACACCTCAAAGTTCCTTGCATTCTTCTCTTTGGCAGCTTGGTTCTGTTCCTTGAGTTGTGCAAGTTCGTTCTTCAGGCGCTGCATCTCGGTGTCAGCAGATTCTTGTAGTGCCTTCATCGCCTCATTATGGCCCTTGACGGTATCGGCCAGGTCTTTCTTCAAGATTTTATTCTCATCATCGAGCTCTTGGATATGCTTGGATTGCTCGTGGATGTTGGGGGGATACCCCCGGGTAGGGTCACGCCATGGTATAATGGACGAGTTAGCCGAGGTACGGCAAGGTCAAAGCAAGTGCTGGCCGAGTCACCTCAAGGCAGGCCGAATCACGGAGTAACCCGGACCTAAGGATGTCCGCCTAACTGAGTCCCGGCTGACTTATGTCGTATGCCGGTAGGATTTACGCAACTTGTATGCAGGTACCGGTGTGGCTAGATCAACCAGGCACGATCCGGGTTATATCAAGCTTGCAAAAGAAGGAAGGTATCTCGCTGGTCAAAAGGAGGTCATTGTACGCAGAGCGTGAGTGAAGAGGACAGAGGCCAGGACCACCGAGGTGTGGCCGACAAGGGTGACGATGCCTGTGTCGGATGACGCGGGCGCCGCAGAGGCTCATGTAGCCACTTCATGGCTGACGATGGGGGAAAGTGACCCGGTCGGTTTACTATTTTGGGAAGAGGCATATTCCCTGGAATATGCCTCCACGTATGTCCTAATTGGAGACCTAGCCACCCCTATATAAGGAGGGCTAGGGCATCTATAGAAGGGGCTGGTTGATCTCTAGTGGGTTGAGTTTAGTAGTATGTTCCTGAGGGCTAGCTAGTGGAGAGAGTAAGAGAGTTCCTTCTTCCTCCTCTCCCCAATACAGCTCAAGGAGCACTTGTAACTCTTGGAAAGATATTGAATACAACACATCTGTGTGTGGAATCACCACACTATCCCTCCCTAGATTCCTCTAGTGCATCTTGTCCCCACCTTTAGCCTATCCATGGCATCTGTCGTGACACCACCACGACAGTTGGCGCCCATCGTGGGGCTAGCGGCACTAGTAGGAGTGAAGATCTGGATGGGAAACCTCATCGGCACTGGCGAGCGCATCGTCTCCGGGCTTGTTCAGTACTTTGGAGCGCTGGACTTTGTCAGCGACAATGCTGGCTGCTTCGGCAAGCGACCCTTTCCGCGCAACGGCCTCTTCATCAAGCTTGGCGCGCACAAGATCTACGTTGCTGTCGATGTGTCATGCGTTCACCCGTGGCATGTCGTCGAGGGAGGCGAGCCACCCCTTAGCATGGTTCATGAGGCGCGTATCACTTGCTCCCCTGACCGTGCCGAGGTGATCATGACGGTGTCTAGCGCAAGCAAGCAAGGATCCGGCACCAGATCCGGAGGTAACACCCAAGGCACCAAGGAAAAGTAGAGGTCCTCCACTAGAGAGGCCTGAGAACGTGCTGCAGCAGGCAATAGATGGCCTAGAGAGCCCCATAGCACCTGCAGTAGATCCGGCTCAGGCACAGGCCGAGTTAGAGGAAACTAGGCAGAAAATACTAGAGGGTGCAAAAAAGATAGCCGCGGCTCAGCAGTCGTTGAACATGACACTATGTGAGTACGCAAGAGCGAATAAGATAGATGCTGTAAAAGTAAAGGGGGAAAAACCTCATTAGTGAAATGAACAAAGAGGGTGATACTAGAGTTGAGGAGTCGGAGAACTTTTTGTCCGCGGGGCTGCCAAAGTACAGTACCCCGGCAAAGAACCTCGGAGCAGCGGATGCAGCTGCATCCGAGTTAGAGGGTTTGACGGGTGAGGCCCCGCAAAGACAACAAGAAAGAGTCAATGAGTTAGTTTGGATTGCTAACAAACAAAATGAAGAGTTGCTCCAGGCTAACCCGGCAAAGGCTGGCGCGTCCAAAGTTGTTCATTCAGCTGTAGGTAACCTTGAGAAATCAGCTGGAGCAGCATCATCCCCACATCGAGACCCAAGAAGAGAGGAGGTGGTAACTTCGGCGAGGAGAAACAAACAGATAGTCCCATATGACCCGACAAGGGCAGGGAAAGGAAAAGCAGTGCAGGCAAATGATGATCAACGAAGTGTCAGCCGAGGTGAGGCTGGCCGAGGTAACCGCGACCAAGGAAATGCCGGTCAAGAAAATGCTGTAAACGGCAATGCCGGATAGTGCAACTCGGTGGGAGCGGGGCAACCGCAGCAGCGGAATATACCACGGCAAGAGCAAAGTGCCGGCCGAGGTATGCAACAGAGAGGCGCTCCACGAGAGCAAGACAGATATAATGATGGTGATTCGGAAATGGTGAACGCAGGATACCCAAGGCCGGACTATCACGTGATAGGGTCAAGATTGGGAAGCAGGGACTTGATGCCTGATGATGCCAGGTTAAAACTGGATCGGCTTTATAGGTCGGAGAAAATTGAGTGTCAAGGTTCTCTGGGTCCGACGTGTTTTGGGCCCCGGATCATGAAGGAGCCTCCGGTACTGAACTTTCAGTTACCCAGAGGCACAAAAATATATGACGGCATCACAAAGCCGGAGGATTGGCTGATCAACTACGCTACGGCGGTGAAAATTGCCACAGGAAACTTGAGATGGGCTGTGAGATATGTACCTCAGATGCTGGAGGGGCCAGCAAGGGTATGGTTAAACAATTTGCCACCCGGAAGTATCAACTGTTAGATTGATTTTGAGGAAATGTTTGTCAGCAACTTCTCGAGCATGTATCAGAGGCCGAATAGGCCATAGACCCTAGCAATGTGCAAGCAGAGACCAAATGAAACAGACAGGGAGTTCTTGACCCGCTGGTGCACCGTGAGAAACTCGTGTGAGGGCGTGATCGAGTCACAGGCCATAGCTTGGTTTGCCCAAGGGTGTAGATATGCAAGCATGTTGTGGCAAAGGTTGGAAATGGATATGCCAACTACACTGGCAGAGACGGTCCGGATTGCCGATTCATATTCATTGGGTGATCCGACTCAACCTAGGCTTGTGTCAAACGAGTCAAATGAGGAGTACTACCAGAGAGATGGAGCCGGATCATCCCGGCGAAATGATTACCAGGGTAAGAGAAGAGATGATAGACCGGATTACAGGTACAGTTCGCAACAGGTTGCTGCTGTAAATCAAGATCAACCCGGAGAAGGGAGTAATCAGCGTCAGAAAACTGGAGGACAACAATGGACTCCAAGAAATGATGGCAAGAAAACTTGGACGCCGGAGCAGAAGAAACAGTGGCAAGAAAAGAAGGACCGTCCGAGGTATACCTATGAGGCAATGTTGGATCAACCGTGTAAATTTCACACGCCAAATCCGAGTAACCCGGCGGGTCACACGACTCGGCAATGTGAGTGGATGAGGAAGATAGAACAAAGTGGTTCGGGGAATGCTCAGGCACCTCGGAATGATCAACCTCGGCAGGAGTTACCCCGGCAGCAATTGCTCTCTAGAGCGAACACGCAACAGTTAATGTTGCCACCCCCTCCGCCGAGGTATGAAAACCATGAGAGAAGGGATGCAGTGCATCAGGCGGAAAATCAACATCAGCCAGATCAAAGATATCCCGGAAATGAGGGGAGGAATGAATATAGAGAGCATCACCAGAGTAACTATGTGTTTACCACAGAGGAAACAGACAGAAAGAGCTTGCAGCGCTGACACATGGAAGTGAACGCAGTTACGCCGGCAGTGACGAGGTATATGCCTTGGTCGGATCAGGAAATTACTTGGAATATCAAGGATCATCCCGAGCTTATGCCGAGTCCTGGTTCATACGCGTTGGTGCTGGACCCAACGTTCATCGACCCCAATATCAATGTGATATTCTCCAAGGTGTTGATCGACAATGGCAGCATCATCACTATCATGTACGTGGATACAATGCGCAAGTTGGGCATCTCGGAGAACATGCTCCAAGCCACAAGAACAACTTTTCATGGTATTGTGCCAGGCATTTCCTATGAACCTATTGGCAAGGTCCGGGTTGACGTGTTGTTTGGCACACGAGATAACTGCCGAACTGAGAATTTGGAGTTTGAGGTTGTGAACTTGGAAAGCGTGTATCACGCGTTACTCAACAGGCCAGCACTGAACAAGTTCATGGCAAGTTGTCACATCAGTTACTTGAAGATGAAGTTGCCCGGCCCAAATGGAGTAATTACCATAGCTGGAGATTTCTGACGTTCCATTGAGTGTGCGTCGGCCGGGTCTAAGCTGGCCAAGTCACTCGTGATTGCGCAAGAGAAGAGAAAGATCCAGGAAGTGGCGGCATTGGCTCAGTTCGTGCAGCAGTATATGCCGGCGCTGAGTAACCCGCATGGAAGTGTTTCGTTTCAAGCAACGAAGGATACGAAGAAAGTGCCTGTTGATGATCTGTTCCCAGAGCGCAACGTAACAATTGGTGCCGGGTTAAATGACAAATAGGAAAGCAAGCTCGTCAACTTCCTCCGTGAGAATCGGGATATCTTTGCTTGGTCCACACAGGACTTGCAAGGTGTTCCGAGGGAGTTGGCCGAGCACTCTTTGAACGTGAGACCCGGAGCAAAGCCGGTGAAGCAACCTCTCCGCCTCTTTGCCGAAGATAGGAGAAAAGTCATTGGGGATGTGATAGCTTGGCTCCTCGCAGCTGGATTTATCATGGAGGTACTTTACCCGGATTGGCTATCTAATCCGGTGCTTGTGGAAAAGAAGAAAGATGATCCGAATGTGGCAGTGGTTTGGCGTATGTGTATCAATTACACGAACCTGAATAAGGCGTGTCCAAAAGATCCATTTCCACTGCCAAGAATAGATCAGGTCATAGATTCTACTGCTGGGTGTGAACTGTTGTCGTTCATAGATGCATATTCTGGTTTCCACCAGATACCTCTGAATCCTAGCGATCAAATAAAGACTGCATTTATCACCCCGTATGGGGATTATTGCTATCGCACCATGCCTTTTGGTTTACATAATGCAGGGGCAACGTACCAAAGATGTATGCAAAAATGTTTCCATGATCAAATTGGTGGAAATGTGCAGGTATATGTGGATGATGTGGTTATAAAAACCAAGGAAAGCAAAACGCTCCTTGAAGATATCAGGCAAACATTCGCAAACCTAAGGAGATTCCGGATGAAGCTTAACCCAGAGAAATGTACCTTCGGTGTCCCAGCTAGAAAATTACTCGGATTTCTTGTCTCCAGCCGAGGTATCGAAGTTAACCCGACAAAAATCCGAGCCATAGAGCGAATGGAACTGCCGAAGTGTCTTAACGATGTCTAGAAGTTCACTGGGTGCCTGGCATCTTTAAGTCGGTTTGTATGTCGTATGGGACAAAAGGCATTGCCTCTCTATCAACTAATGAAAAAAGCGGACAAGTTCATATGGACGCCGTAGGCCAATGAAGCCTTCATCCAATTAAAGAAAATGTTAGCCAATACATCAGTGTTAGCCTCTCCACTATCAAAAGAGCCAATGTTGCTCTATATAGCCGCAACCAACCGAGTTGTAAGTGCAGTGGTGGTGGTAGAGCGCGATGAAGAGGGTAAGTTAGTGCAAAGGCCGGTCTATTACCTAAGCGAGGTATTATCCGCATCGAAGCAAAACTATCCTCACTATCAGAAAATGGCATATGGTGTATACATGTCGGCAAAGAAGCTAAAGCACTACTTTGAAGAACACCCCATCAAAGTGATATGCGAAGCCCCCATATCTGAGATAATGAGTAACAAGGATGCAAGCGGCCGAATCGCAAAATGGGCAATTGAGCTAGCCCCTTATGCTCCACAATACGACAGGAGAGATGTGATCAAGTCTCAGGCTGTGGCCGACTTTTTCATGGATTGGGCCGAGATGCAATACGAACCACCGTTACCAGATCCGAACTACTGGAGAATGCATTTTGACGGATCAAAGACGAAAACCGGGTTAGGCGTCGGAGTTGTACTTACTTCGCCAAAGAACAACCAGCTGAAGTATGTGCTACAAATCCATTTCGCAGCGTCAAACAATGTCGCTGAATATGAAGCACTTGTGCATGGGCTCAAAGTGGCAAAAGAAATTGGAATACGTCAGATCCAATGCTTTGGCGACTCGGATTTGGTAGTTCAACAAGTCTCGGGGCAGTGGGACGCTCTTGATCCAAACATGGCATTATACAGATTCCATGTGCAAAAGATATCTGGATGCTTTGAGGGATGTGAGTTTCACCATGTACCCCGGCTGGAAAACGAGGCTGCCGATGTATTGTCAAAGCTCGGATCAACCCGACAAGAAATTCCACCGGGTGCAGCACTGGAACACCTCAGAAAACCATCTATCAGGTCGTCCGCAGAAACCCACTCAATCTACATCCCGGCAGATCCGGAGTCAGGAGTTGTTCCCATGGACATTGACGTGGGAAGTGGTTCAGGAAACCCGGGGACTGCTTCGCAGAACCCGGGGACTGCGCAGCGAGATCCGGCAGAGGTTATGCCAGTGGAACAAAGGGAAATAGATGAGGATGTGTTTCTAGTGCGAGCTATACCAGCTTGGGCGCTGCCCATATTTCAGTTCCTGAAGGATGGAACTTTGCCTAGTGAAGAGGTGCTTTCCAGGAAAATTCAGAGGCGCGCAAAGGCGTACACAATCATCAATGCCGAACTATACAAGAGAAGTGTCACAAATGTACTACAGCGATGTGTTGACCCGGAATAAGGGCTTGACATCCTCCGGGATATACATCAAGGGGAATGTGGGCATCACGCCTCATCCAGAGCTTTAGTGGCAAAAGCTTTCCGGCATGGGTTCTACTGGACAAGTGCCTTGGAACAAGCAGAAGATCTAGTAAGAAAATGCAATGGTTGTCAGAGGTATGCTATCAAGACACATATGCCAATGTCGGAACTCAAGACCATACCAATTACCTGGCCATTTGTTGTATGGTGTTTGGACATGGTTAGCCCGTTTAAACCTGCGAGGGGGAACATGACCCACATCTTAGTCATGGTTGATAAGTTTACGAAGTGGATTGAAGTAAAGCCAATAAGAAAATGTGACGGAGCTACGGCCGTAACATTCCTCAAAGATATCATCTTGAGATATGGCTATCCTCACAGTATCATAACAGATAATGGCACAAATTTTGATGAAGGAGCATTTGCACGATTCTGCCGAGATAAGAAGATCCGACTGGATGTTGCCTCGGTAGCCCACCCCGCATCGAACACACAAGTGGAAAGATCCAATGGATTAGTATTATCCGGGATAAAACCCCGGCTCATTGAGCCGCTGCAAAGATCAGCGGGGTGCTGGATAGAAGAACTACCAGCGATACTGTGGAGTTTAAGAACAACTCCGAATCGATCAACAGGCTATACGCCATTCTTTCTGGTATATGGGGCAGAAGCTGTATTACCAGCCGACATAGAGCATGATTCGCCCAGAGTCACCCAATACACAGAAGCCGAAGTGCGTGAAGCCCAGCAAAATGATGTTGATCTGCTGGAAGAAGCGAGAGAATTGGCATTGTCCAGATCCGCCATATATCAGCAAAATCTCCGACGCTATCATAGCCGAAAAGTTAACCCCCGAGTCTTTCAGGAAGGTGATCTGGTACTCCGGTTGGTACAACGTACTGCTGGCATGCATAAGCTATCCCCCCCATGGGAAGGGCCATTCATTGTGAGCAAAGCATTGCACAATGACTCATATTATCTCATCGATGCAAAACCACAGGAGAAGAACAAGGCAGACAGGTCCAGCGAGGAATCTAAGCATCCATGGAATGTAGCTCTACTTCATCCGTTCTACACTTAGCAAGGAAGTGTGTGTATCCGAGTCTTCTCATATGTCGGTATGTATGCTGACCATGAGTTTATCAATGAAATCTTGGCACCTCGAGCAGGAACTCGGGGACTGCCTTAGTGATATTTATTGTTTTCTACATTTATTATTTATACGTCGGCTGGCGTAAGTTGCTTCTACCTAAGCCGGATTAGTAGTGTGTGAGCACCAAAAACTCAACTCTTCGATTCGCTGCTGTCCAACAAGATTTGGCTTCATGGCAAGCAAGAGAACAAGTTTGGAATTGCGTAGCACACGAACGACTAAGGAAAAGGAACTTAATCGAGCTGACATTTGTTATTCGGACTAACTTTATGTTCACATTGTTACTATGCTGAATTATTTTGAGCTAGTCCTAAAGTTTCCAAGTATTGTTAAGTCAATTTTTGAAACTCGGACTCATAAGTCATAAAACCGAACCAAGGTAGACACGAGCCGAGCCAAGAAATTGGAGAAACAAGAAAATGAAACTCGGGGACTACGCCCAAGTTAATCCGGCACGAGCAACTTAGTAGCAAAACATAATTGGTGTGCTTAATACATTTCCACCCGGCATACCGGGGATCTGATAAAATGCAAAGTGTTTGATCAAGGAGCAGCAGGGGGAGGCAACTCGGCACCAGCAGGTGGAACTCCAGCCTCGGCTTTAGCTTCGTCTTCATCTTCTTCGACATCCGAGGCTTCGTCTTCTTCCTCCTCACCTGAGCCATCTTCGACATATTCGTCGTCGACAGCGCCAAGGAAACTTGGTCCCTCATTCCATTGATGGATGGGGGCATACTGAATGAGGTTATGGGCACAAGCCTTGCGCCAAGCTATCCAATCCAGGTCAGTGGACCACCTTGATCTGGTGCGCATGCGCTCGAGAAGCTTCAGGTTTATCTTTTCATACCATGTGAGCACATAGTGGAAGACGATTTCAGCTCTGGCGCGTCCAGCGGATTCCCTCCAAAGGTCAAGTTGGGTCTCGCACTCCATTAACTTGGCAATAAGAGCAGTGGCCCCCTCCGGAGTATCTTCATCAAGCTAAAAGGCATTGAAGATCCGGATTGCCACATCTAGGATATCCTTGCCATAATTCTTCACAATCTCAACGCGAGAAGATAAGCTGACCAGCAGGTCCTCCATGTCATAGGGAATAATCTCTGCACTAGGACCAACTGGGGTACCCCTCTTCTAGCGGAATTTGGCAACGGCAGTGGCTGCAATGGCATCACCCTCTAGAAATTTGTCTGAAAATGAGACAAGTGAAATAAGTAAAGGAAGTAGACCCGGAAAGATCAATGTCGGTTAAAGGAAAAGAACTTATGAGAAATATGGCTGTGGATCTGGGTCAGCTCCTTGGTGCAGTTGTCGCGCCTCTCCTGGAGTTGCACAAGTTTAGCATTCGCCGACTCAAGCTTAGTGTCAGCCTCTTTCAGCAGTTCTTGATCCTTGGTAATTCGGAGGTTCAGGTGTTCTCGCTCTTCAGTGAAATCCTAGCTAGCTTTATCGAGTTCGGATTTGTGGAGCGCCTTGAGGTTTTTCATGTCTGCCTTAAGCTTGGCACTTTCTTCATCCTTGGTCCGGAGGAGGGCGAGCTCATCATCCTTCTTCTTGAGTTCGGCCTGATGCTGCCCTTCTTGGTCGAGAAAATGCAGCATCATATCAGGCACGGGTACACTATCTTTAAGAGATGCTGAAATAGTTTGTTGACCCGGCAAAGCCGAGATATGAATATTTGTCGAGCCAAGAAGAAAAGGAGATAGAGCGCAGAGGAAGATTAAGCAAAAATGAATTACCCTTTATTTGGTCCAAAATTTTCCTCATAAGGATGTTCTCAGCCTCCACTCTGGCTGCCCAATCCGAATAACAGATTAGTTTGGTGGAAAAAGACAAAGAGAAATGGGAACATGCCAAGGAGGGAACTTACCCCTTTTCTCGTATTCAGCGAGAAGAGTAGTATGTTTTGAGTGCAGCAGCTTATGTGTCTCCAAAAGACGCTGAAACTCAGCGCCCCGACGCTTGGTAGTCACCTGAAAAGAGTACAAAAGGATAGCTTACTCATGTGCATATTCGAAGTGTACAAAATCCGGGCCAAGTGGAACCTAACCTGGCTCTAGGTGTGTGCATATTCGAAGTGTACAAAATCCGGGCCAAGTGGAACTTAACTCTGCTCTAGGTGTGTGCATATTCGAAGTGTACAAAATCTAGGCCAAGTGGAACTTAACCCGGCTCTATGTGTGTGCATATTCGAAGTGTACAAAATCCGGGCCAAGTGGAACTTAACCCGGCTCTAGGTGTGTGCACATTCGAAGTGTACAAAATCCAGGCCAAGTGGAACTTAACCCGGCTCTAGGTGTGTGCATATTCGAAGTGTACAAAATCCGGGCCAAGTGGAACTTAACCCGGCTCTAGGTGTGTGCATATTCGAAGTGTACAAAATCCGGGCCAAGTGGAACTTAACCCGGCTCTAGGTGTGTGCACATTCGAAGTGTACAAAATCCGGGCCAAGTGGAACTTAACCCGGCTCTAGGTGTGTGCATATTCGAAGTGTACAAAATCCGGGCCAAGTGGAACTTAACCCGGCTCTAGGTGTGTGCATATTCGAAGTGTACAAAATCCGGGCCAAGTGGAACTTAACCCGGGCCAAGTGGAACTTAACCCGGCTCTAGGTGTGTGCATATTTGAAGTTACTAAGGAGCTACACTAATTCTCTAAGGAGCATCCGGCCGAGTAACGAGTTACTCCCCCGGAGGCTCGGGGACTAATGGTCATATCACTAAGTAATAATGCATGTTAAAGAAAAAGCAAGGTAGCATACCTCCATCATCCGACCCGCAAGGTTGATTGCCTTGGAAGCGGTGTTCATCTGTGCCGCAAACTCGGCAGGCCCGAATTTCTCCAGGAGATCATCGTTATGGACGAACTCCACCTTGTTCCAGTTGTTAACGAACTCGATCAAGGTCGGAGGATAACATTCTCCGCTGAGCATATGGGGCGCGACCAAACCCTTGACGTGGGCCTCTCGCCTCTCAACTTGTGCAACAGCGGGGCTGGTGTCCAAAACAAGTTGCACATCAGCTGACCCGACAGAGTTGTCCTTCTTTAGCGGATTATTCTTCGAAAGCATGGACGCAAGTGTACGCTGTCCAGGTTCGATAGACGCTGCCCTGGTGGCGCCAGGAGCTTTCTTGCCCTTGGGCTGTTGCTGAGAGGTGGAGGTCTGAGCCGCGGATTTGTCCTTGGGAGCTGCCTTAGTGCTAGCCTTGGTGCTACTGGTGCTTTCTCGCCGAGTCTTGGAAGACTCGGACGAGGTGGAGGGAGTTGGTGCTGCTGATGTTGGCGCTGGAGCCGATGCTGGTGCTGGTGCTTGTCTTGGCGGGGGTGCTGTAGATACCTCGGCGGTAGCTGGTTCCGGCCGAGCCGAAGTGGAGATGGGAGCATCTACCACCTCGGCAGAGCCACTTCCCCCTACTCCGAGGTTGCCCTCCTCTGGACGAGGTGGGCTAGAACCCGGAGCAGCCGCTGAACCCTCCTGAATGGGGCTCAGCGGGCGAGAATCGTCGCCATGAGGGGGAGAAGGGCTATGTCGGAGCAGCGAGGCGATGCTCGATCCACTCTGAGGAACCTCCACCGCAGCCCTGCCGAATCAAACGACGAACAATAAGTTACAACAGAAGAAAAGCACGAAGTATAAAATTGGATAAGGAAGAAATGACTTACTCATCTGAGGTCAAAGGCTGCTTGGGCTTGCGAGCTCTCCGGGTTATGGCCTTGGGCGTAGGCTTGGTAGCAGCTTTGTCTGTGGATTTCTTTCGTCTCTTCGTTGGTTTGGAAGGTCCGGAAGAATAAGAAGATGCAGCTCCCCTTTTCTTGGACGCGACCGGAACAGGTTCGCCCGTGGCGAGAGGAGGATTTTCATGAATCTGCCCACCGGGGTTAGATGATGCCGGAAAGGCGTAAGAAAGGGGGACAGCGTCAAATGCTTCCATCACCTCAATGTCGGAATCATCTTCATCGTCAGGGCAATCTCTAATGGAAGAGAATTTACCGGTGTGTCGCTTGGTCGCATCGGGGAACGGCAGGAACATCTCCTGATCCGGCTCCTCCTCATCCGGGGCATCTCGGTCATTCGCCCACTTGAGAGAAGGCTCGGTGCCATCCTCAAGAGTTTGCTGAAGAAACATCTAAGAGAAAGAAAATGCGAAGGGATCAAACATACAACAAATTCTGACATATGATTTAACTCGGAAAAAGATTGGAGCACGAGATTTACCACATGAGGAAGCCTATCTCGGCAGAAGTGCTCGATCCCCCACTCCCAATCAGCGGTGAATTTTTTGTTGGTAGTGAAGAGGGCCTTGACCCGGTGGAATATCTCGGTGTTGCTCAACTCGAATGAGGAGGTCCGGTTGGGGTCAAGGCACCAGCTCATGTGGCAAAATTTATGTGTGCGTTTCTGGAGAGGGGAGATTCGGTTGCGAACGAAAGTGATCATGGCATCCTCGTTGCGCAGCCCCGCGTCCTTCAGCTCCGGGAACCATTTGTTGACTTGGTTCGCCAGGACCGTGGGTTTCTTGGGGATCTGGTCCTAGAGATCCGGATTAGGAGGACCCGGAACGTAGGGGCGTAGCCGGATCAGATCTTTAGTCGTGCCATTTCTGAAATAAAAGAAGGTTTGGTCCCAGCCCTTGCAAGAGTCAAGCCCCGTGACTCGGGGAAAGACGGAATGTTTCCGAGGAGAGATGGAAGCAGCGCCGAATTGCGTGAGTTGTTTGTCCTCCGGGTCGAGCTCTCTATTCGGAATCACGTTCCGGCGGAGACCGAAAAACCAGATCCAGAGCTCCTTAGTGGGCCACAATCCGGCGTAGCCCTCTATGGTGGAAGAAAAAGCAGAAAGGGAAGTGATGGCATTTGCCGGAAGGTGGTGTGGTTGAAGCTCGTAGGTGTTGAGCCAGTCGTGGAAAAAGTCGCTGACGGGGAGGCCGAACCCACGCTGGAAGTGGGAGAGGAACACTACAAACTCACCCGGGTTAGGTGAGGGAGCAAGTTCCTCGGCGGCGAGACGAGCCACCACACCCTCCGCGATGCGCCGGGTGCGGTACAACCAATCGAGGTCATCCTGGCACACCCAGGACCCAGCCAAGGCGCCTCGCTCGGTGTTCTCCGCATCCTCCTCCATCTCCTGTTCCACGACGATGAGCTCCTCTTCAGTCATTTCTAGGTCGCTGTCCTCACTGGCCCTATCGGCAGTGGGGGGCAGTGGCCTGGACTGGCGTGGACCCGTGGCGGTGGAGATGCGCGGGAGTGGTAGCGATGCTGGTGCGCGAGGAACGGTGCGGCGGCGGCGCAGCTAAGCAGGTGCGGCGGCAGCGGCGCTGGCACTGGGAAGAAGAAGAAGAGGCAAAGGGGCACGAGAATGGGGAAAACACCCAAGGGGCGCGCCCCTCCCCTATTTAACCACGCCCCAGCGGGGTAGTGGGATCGTGCAGTGCGGAAGGGCCACACGGTGTGGTCGTGTATAATCCGGATCAGCCAATCAGAGACGAGCCACAAGAAGGGCCACATGGCACAGGAGATCCCACGACGTGATGTGGTGATGCAGTTAACGAGGAGACAGACACGATGTGACGTGTGCAATAGTAACTCCTGACATTAACTGCAGCAGTAACTAGCGCAGGCCCTTAAAATGAGGCAAAGTGATGATTACCCTCCATGTGGGGAAGCATACAAGAGAAGGAAAAATAACCCGGATAACAATGGGATGACCCGGCCAGCGAGAGAAAACTCGGAATGTGCCAAGGGAAAAGCTAGCCAATAAAATCCGGGATACGAGGTAACTCGGAAAAGGCAGCAAGAGGCTCGGTAAGATTGAACCTGCTGTGGCCTTAGCGGCTGAGGCTGCTAAGACCGCACTAGCTTCGGGGACTAATGTTGGGGGGATACCCCCGGGTAGGGTCACGCCAGGGTATAATGGCCGAGTTAGCCGAGGTACGGCAAGGTCAAAGCAAGTGCTGGCCGAGTCACCCGGACCTGAGGATGTCTGCCTAACTGAGTCCAGGATGACTTATGTCGTATGCCGGCAGGATTTACGTAACTTGTATGCAGGTACCGGTGTGGCCGGATCAACCAGGCACGATCCGGGTTATATCAAGCTTGCAAGAGAAGGAAGGTATCTCGCTGGTCAAAAGGAGGTCACTATACGCAGAGCGTGAGCGAAGCGGACAAAGGCCAGGACCACCGAGGCGTGGCCGACAAGGGTGACGATGCCTGTGTCGGATGACGCGGGTGCCGCAGAGGCTCACGTAGCCACTGCATGGCTGACGATGGAGGAAAGTGACCCGGTCGGTTTACTATTTTTGGAAGAGGCATATTCCCTGGAATATGCCTCCACGTATGCCCTCATTGGAGACCTAGCCACCCCTATATAAGGAGGGCTAGGGCATCTGTAGAAGGGGCTGGTTGATCTCTAGTGGGTTGAGTTTTACTAGTATGTTCCTGAGGGCTAGCTAGTGGAGAGAGTAAGAGAGTTCCTTCTTCCTACTCTCCCCAATACAGCTCAAGGAGCACTTGTAACTCTTGGAAAGGTATTGAATACAACACATCTATGTGTGGAATCACCACACTATCCCTCCCTGGATCCCTCTAGTGCATCTTGTCCCCACCTTTAGCCTATCCATGGCATCTGCCGTGACACCACCACGACATGTCTCCGCCAAGACAAGCGCTCCTTCTAAACCGTCTTGTACACCTCAAAGTTCCTTGCATTCTTCTCTTTGGCAGCTTGGTTTTGTTCCTTGAGTTGTGCAAGTTCGTTCTTCAGGAGCTGCATCTCGGTGTCAGCAGATTCTTGTAGTGCCTTCATCGCCTCATTATGGCCCTTGACGGTATCGGCCAGGTCTTTCTTCAAGATTTTATTCTCATCATCGAGCTCTTGGATATGCTTGGATTGCTCGACGATGATCTTGGCCTTGGCAATGGCTTCTATAAGAAAGAAATCAGAAAGCATTATGAGAAGACGGAAGAAATGAATCCATGAGGAAAAGCAAGGAGCTGTTACAAGAAACAGACTCTGGCTATTTTTGATCTGTTGCTTCAGGAAGGCTGTTTTACCCTGTTCAAGATCCAGTTCCTTCCGCAAAGTAGCAAACCTCTCATTGGCGATGATCCTCCATCTATTCTCATTTAGCAACAAGTAAGCATGCTTAGTTTCTCTAGAGCATCCAGTCGGAACTATCTAGTTTCAACTACACGCTCGGGGGCTACAGCATAAGATTTTAATCAACAAGTATGCTAATCTTAGAGCATCTAGCCGGAATTCTTCTAAGTTTCCACCTAGACGCTCGGGGCCTACACTATCAGTTTCTACTCATAGTTCTTTGGAGCATTGAGGCCAATAACTTTTGTTTATCCTCCTAAGAGATCGAGGGCTGCAGAGGGATATACTATGCAAAATAAAAGAAGTGAAGTTCAAAAGACTTACAATGGTAGTAAGCTTGAGATTGTTGGCTAGATTGGCATATGCGGTGTGGAAGATGCCGGCATTATTATACACGGCATCCGCCTGCGCAATAAGGTCATATAGGCACAATGTCGGAGGAGTTGCTACCAAAGGAGATGTTGAAGCTGGAGGCATAGATGATGCCCTAGCCGCCTGTTGCATTTTTAGAACAGATGATGGCTCAGCGGCTCCTGCCTTGACCGTTGCCTCCGCCTCCACCTCTTCCATCACCTTCTTCCCTTTCTCAGTGGCATCCTTAGCCAGAGCTTCAGCCACTTTAGAAGAGGTGCTCTCTTGCATCGCTTGGCTGCTAGGAGCAATGTCTACTTTGGCAGAGCCTGAGATATCAAGGATTGGATTGACATCTGTCACCATGGCGTAGATCTCAAGGATGACGGGATACGAGGGCCCAGCGGGGCCAGCAGAAGGCTTGGCAGCAGGAGTAGGGGGAGCAGTAGTGGGAGAGCGCTTGGAGGCCACATCTCTGGTCAGCATGTCATGAATGTTTTTTGACCCTCCAGCATCTCTGGAGGATCGCTTCAAACTAGCACCGGCTTTCCTCCTGAAACATATGAAGTATAAGTACAAGAGATGAAAAAAGGTATGAGATGAAAAGTATAAGCTGGAGAATGAATACACTTACTCCACAGCAGAAGTCTTGGTGAGGGGGATGCTGGTGGATTTCTTCTTCTCCGCCTCAAAGGTGGCGGTGGATCGTCTTGAGACTCCACTCTCTAATCTCTTCTTTTTCTTGGCCTCGGCAGCAGCGTTAGAGGTGGAGCTCTTCCACTTTCATGATGCCGGAGCTAGCTGATCCTTGGGGGCGTCGTCGTCGGACACCACTTGGATATCCTTTAGCTTGGGATCATATACTTGGGTGGCCATTTGATCCGCCGCCAAGGTCGCCAGCTGGGATACAGAGGGGTGTTAGACTGACAACTTCAAGTCGGAAAAACCTTAGAGTATATAACAAGCAACAAAGGAAACAAAAGCTACCTCTAGGCATGTGTTGCAATCGAACATGTCATAGGTGATCTTGAAGCCGCGCTTCCTGTCCTTCACCTTGACGATGTCCTTAAGCCGGAGTTTGACAGAGTCAGTGGAGAAGTTATCCCGCAAAATTCGCATGGGATCCCTTCTGTCTTGAGTGTACTTGCACATCAACTTGGCGTGATGCTATAGAGGTTGGATCCGCCTAACAAACCAGCACATGGCTAGGTCCAAGCATGTTAGACCTCCATCCACGAGCCATTCAATCCGCCTTACAACACGGTTGGCCTCATCGTCGAATGGAAGGGAGGCTGGGGTCCACCATGCGGGCACCTCGGCGGTGGCTCCATCGTCAAATTCAGGGTATGTTTCAAGGTGATCAGGCAGAGGAATATCTGGGTCGTAGAAGTATGTGCGCTCCTAGTTCTTGCATGACTCATGACCTACGATGTCGGGGAAGTGCCGGCTAGGCCAGATCTTGAAGCTAATGGTTCCACAAATCCGCAATTCGCCCTTGGACTCTACGGACTCTCTCTTGACGGTAAAAAAGTACACGAATAGATCTAACCTAGGTTTGATGCCCAGGAATCCTTCGCATAGAGCTACGAAGTTGCTAAGGACTAAGATGTTGTTGGGAGAGAGAGATTGTGGGGAAGTACCCAGAAGTGTCGGAGAACGTCCAGGAAGAGGTCAGAGACTGGTAGTGACATGGGTATACCCTGCAGGTACTCGAACTTAGTATATACGGTCTAGATATGGTGGAAGCCCATTGCGTTGCCACGGCCAGATGAAGACTTCGAGTAGCCCACAGACTCTCGATTACTTGCGAGACAAGAAGAAGCTTAAAGATAGAAAGTTTAAAGGGAAAACCCTAATCGGTAACCGACTTGACCTGCTACCCGAGACCTAGCCTATCTTATAAAGGCCAGGAGGGGCAGCGAGGAGGACACACGCAACCCTAGTTTCCACAACTCTCGCCAGATTGCATCTACGTGCCCCTGTAATCTTCGATTCCTTCGTTAATTCCAAGAGCAGACAAGCAGGAGTAGGGACCTCTACGAGGCCTGAACCTGGGTAAAACTTGCGTCCATGTGTGCTTGTTTGCTAGCCGACTGATGCCTCCAGCGCTCCCTCCTTCTCCAAAACCCAAGTCCATAAAATTGGGCATTGACGAGTTAAACCCTCGTTAGGTAGGCTTACACCTCATACCAGCTGGGTCTTGAGGTACACCTTCTCTCTGGTTTGGGGAGAAGGAACCACCTCACTGGTCGGCGCTGGCCGCTAGACCAAATCCTTCGCCACAGGGAGATACCCCTCGGTGACCAGTTCTTGCAGATCTTCGGCGGTGAGATCAGAGCCCCTCCACACCCCCTTGTGCGAGTCATTGTCTTCTTCAGCAGCTTCTGGCGCCGCTCATTCTTGGTCGTCACCTGTGGTTTCCACTACGGCGATGATAGGGACAACCACCTCCTCTGGCGGGACAGCTACTCCCTGGGATGGCTCTAGAATAGCCTCGGGGGTTTTCACCGTTGAAGGAATTGAGCTGCTGGAGGCCATTGTGACGAGGGAGTAGGTGGAAAAGAAGAGGGCTCTGGCTAGGGTTTTCCGGAGAGGAGCTCGAACGGATGCGCGGCTGGAGGAAGACGAAGATGAGGAAGAGAATGCAGGTAAAAAGAAAATAAACTAACCATGGTGAAAATATATAGAGCCCGCGTTAAGATTCGTGCTAAGGGATCTAATGGATGGAGCATGGCCAACATGGAGACAAGCGTGTGAGATAATTTCGCCACGTCCTCCGTCTTTGCCGCTTTGCCGTTTCGAATTTCGCACGCGTGAAAATAGCTGATGATTAATTCTCTATTTCTGTGAGTTTCGAGGTAGCATAGGCTGCACCCTACATCATCCTCCTGGCAGTTGCAGTGAAGTGTCATGTCTGAAGATTCCATCGAAGGTGGAGATTGTCTGGCTCAGGAAATGAAGATTCGAGGAATCTCCGGCTACATTGCGAAGCCGGAGAGGATTGTAGGGTTCTTTGGGAGACCTTTGAGATATTGCTTGACGAATTACCGGCATCACCTAGACAGAGTATTCAAAGATCAACGGGCAAGACAGCGCAAGATTTCAAAGTCCTCTGGGGGCTACTGTTGGGGATATGCTAAATAGGTATCCTCATAGCATGTCACCAATACGGCTAACCCATGTGGCCCATAGTTGGTAGCAACTAGCAAGGCCTATGGCCTGCTGGGCGGCCCAGTTAGACGGATCCAGAAGGGAGGCCCATGCCGGATAAAGGAAGGCTACACAGGAGTCACCGACATACTCGGAGCCTTGGAGTGCAAGACATGAAAGACTAGTTTGTATTAGTGTAGGACTCTTTACCTTGTCCGGAAAGGACCTTTCCCTATAAACCCTAGGTTCTGGTGCCTTTATAAGCCAGACCTATGGGAGCCTTTAGGGCATGACAACCTAGATTGCTACGTACAATGTGTAGCACCTCGCACATCGAAACTATCTCTATAACTCTGCGTATTGCCATTATAGTGATTTATAGCAGGAGTAGAGTTCCACCACCATTGTGGGACGTGAACCTGGGTAAGCTGTGTTACCTCGTACCCGCCAAGTCTCTAAACACGCATTGTGAGGACCCATCCACAGCGTAATCGTCGGCAATACCATGACAGCTGGCCTACAAAACTTTGTGTACAATGATGTGCCTACTTATCGCCGCTTAACCATTGAATTTATAAGTTTGTTGCAAAGCATCGTTAAACAATGTCAAGGAGAGGACACTATTTATTTCCGACTGATGAACAACAACTACACTTTAACATTAGATGAATGGTGCGCATGTTCTAATTTGCGAACCAATGATTTTCATGCCTTACGTGCATCCTTTACTGGCTTAGAACCTACCCCGAACAATACTATAATGGAATGAGTTTCACTAGTAGAGTGAACAAGGGGAAGAATATTCAGCATCTTCTATGTTATTGCTAACACCTTGCAGGCACGTAATGAGTTTACGAGAATCAACAAGGAGGCCATCCTAGTCCTTCCAAAGGCTGCTTACATCAACTGCGGCTTGTCACTCAACTTGGGTGCCATCCTTGTGTGCTACCTGGAGCACCAAGCCTCCCAAAGCGAAGGACCAATAGCAGGTGGAGGCGTCATCACCGTGCTTGCCACTGCCCTAGGCATCGACCTAGGTGAGTTGCAACCCTGTGCTAGGTGAGACACGTGTTGGTTTCTCCACTTTGAAAGCTTGTGGAATGCTCACTAGGAGAGGTGGTGTTTATTATCTGCATATTGCTGGAGCTAGGCGTTTCTACCCCGCTCCTTTGCCTAATGGTATTTTATCTATCGAGGAAGGACGTTTGCTATATGACTTGCAGGTTGAGCAACACCAACCTGAGGAGGAGATTCCAGAAGAGGATGAGGACCAGGAGGAGGAGCAAGAAGTTCCTTACCAAGAGGAGCAACCACAAACCCGGTTCACCACATACCAAGATTTCTGAAGACTTGGAGGGACTATGGAGAGGATGCATAGCCTCTCTTTGAACCTCCGAGAATCAACTAGTAACCTCTCAACTCAATTTGCGAACTAGAGTAACGGCTTTTTCCCGCCACCAAAATGATTTGAAGGGCTTGCAAAAGCCTAATCTTGGGGAAGTTTCCTCATGTATCTTTATTTGGCCTTTATTTTTTTTTATTTCAAGGTTGTGTTTTTATTTGAATTTATAAGCACTTGTGTTGGTTTCCCCAACACTTTATTTTCTAGTTCTTTCTATTTTCTTTCAAGATTTTCTAGCCGAGCTTTCCCGCCAATTTTCTATTCTTTAAATTCCCTCTCTTAAAAATCACAAAAAGATTTCTCCATTTTTCCTTATTTTCCCTCTTTCTTTTCTTTCCGCCTCGAGGTTCATATGTTTGTAGGAGAGTGACCGACTTCGAGTTTCCAAGAAGCAAATAAAAAAGGAAGAGATAAGTGGAACCAAACATGAGAGGTATGCCTTATGACTCCCCACTTTTGAAGTTTGAGAAACCCATGCTAGTTAGTAGTAAATGTTGAGATATTATATTGGTGGAGTGAGTCTTTGTATTGTAGTAAGATTTTTCTTTTGCATGGGTATTTAATTGGGTACATTTTGTTCCAGTTCTCGTAATTAACCAAGTCTTGCCTAAAAATTGCTAAACAATTGTAATAAGAAAAAGTCTCACAATTGAAGGCTTGGGTGTTGTAGTGCTTAGTCTTGCAGGTTTATTTCTAGAGACACTGAACACCACTGAAAATGTTGATTGACTTGATAGCTCTCTTTGAAAGGATTTGTTCGATTGAACTAATGTTTAGCGGTTATTGTGAACATGCCAAACTTTGACTTGTTAATCATAAGAATGATATAGCTTTATGCGTGTCAAACTTCATGGGATGCCAACAACTCCGCTAGCCTACGAACGATCTTCATGGAGGAAACTTCTAGATTTCGGCTATGAGTTGATTAAACACTTGTAGCAGCAATGCTACAGTGGGTAAGATTCTTGGCAGTCCCGGGTAGTTGTAATCATGATGGAATCACTCCTCTGGATATTATGAGTAATCATTATGCAAAAGGAACAGAAACCTTAGTGATGCCACGAGTGTCCATCATAGCCCGATAAACTAATAAAAATCTTTGGCATGCTCTCAATTACTTAAAAACTGAAATTATTGAAGGACAATGAATAGAAAAGTAGTGCTTGAAAAGTCTTCAAATATTGATGTGGGAGAATTGAGATACTCTAGTGTATATGCTTTTCATGACAACTCTCAAACTCTTAATTTACATGATTATACTTTATTGTTCAAAGGAAAGCCTATGAGTTGATTACAGGACATGGAATAAAGTTTACTCATTTGAATCATCCATGCTAACAATAATTTTGCTGCACTATAAGGATGCATAAAACCCATATGATATGCTTGCCATTACTCTATCTATGCTAAAGTTTTTCAGATTTATGACGTGGAGGAAACATGAGACTATCAATCATGAGTAAGATCACCATCTCGTTATTTCAGTTTAAATGCTGAGTTCCTTTTTTATTTTGGTTTTCTTGCTCAGGGATGATAAAGTTTAAGCTTGGGGAGGTTGATGGATCTAAAATATAGCCATCTACGTCCACATTTAAACTAGATAGTATTCATACTTATGACGAAATATCTCTCTAAACCCTGCCACTAATGCCTAATATTCAGAGGGGTATGCAATCCTTTCTTTTATATTTTTCCTGCGCAGATAATGTCATTTGAAGATTGGAATCACTACATTAAAGTCAAAGATACGAGATTTCCAACAACCAGAAGAAACCTGGAACCGTAAAGAGGAGGCAGACGCTTTAACGACCAACTATACGACCGGAGCAAAATTCCAGTCGTATAGCTCCGGTCGTATAGTTGGCGCCGCCACTGTTAGGTCAAACAGAACAACTTTCATGAAGGGACCCTATATAAAGAAGCCTCGAGCGATGAGAAAACAAGACAGAGCTCACCAAAAGTCTCTGCCACAGATCACCAGCCACCTCTAGATCTCAAAACCCTTCTCCATCTCCATAGCCATATTCCACCACTTGTAATAGTAGATCTCTTCTTTGATTGGCGACATTGTAAAACTATTGCTATCAATCTTATGATTTTCATTACAATGTTTGTGATTGTTGATCTCATCTCTGTGTGTGAGTAATTCTCCTTGGGCTAAGGGCTTCAGCCTAGCCATGTAGCGATTGTGCATGTTATTTATCATAGATGGGATCGTGTATTAGTTTGTATGACATGATGATTATTGTATCCTCTCTTGCCTCAATCCAAGGACTTGTCGGTGCCCAAGACCCCGAGGGTTGAGCTAGGTATAGGGAGTATGAGTAATGACTAATCTGCAGGCTGGGAACCCCAGTGACAGAAGGGGTAGTACGGTTGTGTGTGAGGGATTTGCTTGGGATTAACGGTGACATCACTATGCATATCATTAATTCTCTTTCTTCTATGGATGAGACTAGTAGGTTATTGCTATAAGCGGTTGTAGAGGAAATAGCAATTATGCATGCACTACCCACATATAATTTATCTTGCTCTAACAAGTACATGCATACTTTATGTCTATCTTTTATTCCCATCAGATGTTTTGCACAGCTACAGGTGAAACCAAATGCCCTAGGCCCTCTCTCTCCATCATCGACAACAACAAAAAGATGCAAGCTATTGGTCCGGTAAAAACACAAAAAGAATTCTAAAACTCCCGAAGGTCCATTAAAGTAACTTCACTATGCATTCGCTTCCCGAGGATTCGATAACCTAGGTCTACTAGAGAAAAAGAAGCTATACTACATCCGTAATCCGGATCGAAGGTATCAGCTTGTTGGCGGCCTTGTTGTCGGGTTTCTTTTGTCTTTTTGTTGCCTTGGGTAGCTCGGGAGGAGGAGCAGAAGGAGCAGCTCATTTCTTCACAGGCGAAGGGGCTTGTTCGCCCACAGCAAGAGGGGGATAGGTGTGGACCTGACCAGCTGGGTTAGCTGGAGGTGGTTCGGCCAGAAAAGCATATGAGATAGGCACAGGATCATATACCTCCAATATCTCAATATCATCATCATCTTCATCGTCATCCGGCCAATCCCTTAAGACAGAAGTTTTATAGGAAGGTCGGCTGGAGGCAGACTCCGGAATGGGCATGAACTCCTCGAGGTCCATCTCCTCCTCATCCGAGGTATCATGATCCGTGCTCCACTTAAGGGCTGGAGTGACGGTATCCTCTATTGTTTGCTGGAGAAATTTCTGAAAAGAGTAACACAAAATGGTAAAAAAGGATGATGCAGGCCAAAGTAAGGTGTAACTTGGAAAAAGATCACAAGAAACGTACGTCGGGAGCTGTCCTATCTCAGCTGAAGTGCTCTAGCCCCCACTCCTAATCCTCAGTCAAGGTCATCTTGAAGATAGAATTAACCTGGCAGAAGATCTGGGAGTCGGAGAGCTCGAAGAATGAGACTTAGTTCAGGTCGAGGTGACTGCTCATGTGGCAAACCTTGTGCATGCGATGTTAAAGAGGAAAGATATGCCTCCGAATGAAAGTGAGCATCAGATCCTCACCGTTCATGACCTCTAGCTCCATCTCGATGATGCGCTTCTCCACCAAATCTACCAAGGCACTTAATCTCGATCTATTGGGGATCCGGTCCCATTGAGTTCTATTAGGGACACCGATAGAGAAAGGGCAACGGAATCTTGTCCTCCGAGGTAGTATTCTTCACGTAGAAGAATGTCTTGGCCCATCCTTCGTAGGACTCCAAGCTGGTAACTCGGGGAAACTTGGATTCTTTCCGAGGTGAGATGGAAGCTGCCCCGCATTGGGTCAGAGATTTGTTGGCAGGGCAAAGGTCCTTGTTCGGAATATCATTGGCTCGGAATACAAAGAACTTGAACCAAATTGCTATGGAGGGCCACAGGCTAAGGTACCCCTCAACCTCGGAAACAAAAGTAGAGAGAGGATATGGCATTCACCAGAAGATGATGGGGTTGAAGAACGAAAGTGGTTAGGAAATTGTGGAAAAGTCACTAATGGGAAGGCCGAAGCCACACTAGAAGTGAGAGACAAAAACTACGAACTCACTAGGCTCGGAAGCAGGGGAAAGATCATCGCCAGCAAGGCGGCAGTGGACTCCGGAGTGGACGCAGCAGGTCTAGACGAGCCAATATAGGTCGTCTTGGCTCACCCAAAAACCGGCCCAGGCGCCGCGCTCATGGGTGGCGCCGCCCTCCTCGTGCCCCTCAACAGCGGCAACCTCCTGTAACATATCTAGATCCTCCTCGGAAGAGAAATCTGAAGCGGGAGATAGAGGCCTTGATTGACGCGGACCCGTAGAGGCAGCGAGCGGCGTAGCTATGGAGAAGCAGGTGAGAAAAAATGAGCTGCAATGATGGCGCAATCGCTAAGCGGAAGCGGAGGAGGCAGCGGCACTGCGAGGAAGGAGAAAAAAAGGCAGCAGCAGAGGGAGAGGGAGCAAACAGGGGAAATGCCTAAGGACGCCCCCTCTCCTCTATTTAACCACGTCCCTAGTGGGGGTAGTGGGATCGCAGTGCGCAGAGGGCCACATGCTATGGCCGTGTATTCACTGGATCAGCCAATCAGCAGCAAGCCACAGAGAGGGTTACACAACGCAGCTGATCATGTGACACGATGTGGTGTTGTGGTTATCGAAGAGGCCCCACGATGTGACGTTTGCACAGTAACTCTTGACAACATGCACAGTAACTTGCACAGGCCCTTAAAATGAGGCAAAGTAATGATTAGTCTCCACATTGGACATGGGTAAGTGTACAGGAGAAGGAAGGAATCTAAGTGGGTAACCCGGATACGAGAATATAACCTGACCAACGAGGAATAACTCGGAAAGAGCCAAGGGAGGTCAAAGTAAATATCAAGTCAATAGGAAGAAAGCCAAGTTAAGTTCGGAACATGCTGACATAAGAATACCTTGACATGGAGGATTAATAATTTGGCGGGTTGAACCTGCTGTGGTCTTATGAGCTGAAGTTCCTAAGACCGCACCAGCTTCGGGTACTAATGTTGGGGGATAACCCCGGTAGGGTCAAGCCGGGGTATAAGGGCAATACTAGCTGAGGTACGACAAGGTCAAAGTGGGAGCTGGCTGAGTTACCTAAAGGCCAGCTGAGCTACGGTCGACCCAGCCCACATGGAGTTCACCCAATGTTACCTCGGCTGACATAAAGTGTATGTCGGGACAACCAAAATGTTACTTGTTTGCAGGTACCTGCATGGCCGAGTTAACCAGGCAATAGCCGGGTTACGACTTGGCTTACAAGAGAAGGAAGGCATCTTCCATGGTCAGCGCTTTTCTCTCTCCACTGTAGCGTGAGCATAGAGAACAGAGGGGAGGACTAGCGAGTATGGGCCGACAAAGGTGACATCGAGCTGGTCGGGTGACATGGTGCCACAGAGGCATCGCCATGGGTCCTGGGCGTCTTACGAAGGGAAAACGAGGCGCATCGCTTTGCTATTTTGGGAGAAGCATATTCAGGGAATATGCCCTCCACGTAAGCCCTAACTTGTAACCTGGCCTCCCCTATATAAGGAGCGCCAGGATCTCCATAGAGGGGATCGATCATTTGGCTAAGGGAAGAACTCTAGAGAGAGGGGTGCGTAGTAGAGAAGTTCATCTTCCTCCTTCCCACGAATAGCTCAAGGAGTATCTGTAAACACCATAGATCTTGAGAATACAAACATCTGTGTGTGGAATCACCACACTATCCCTCCATGGATACCTCTAGCGCACTTTGGCCCCATCTTTAGCCTACCCATGGCATCTGTCGTGCCACCACCACGACATCAAATCTCATCACGTGCGTCGGATCGAAACATGCCATTCACGTAGGTAGTTTTCCTACGTTTTACAATCGCCTGTTTTTCACCGGAAAACCTGTGACATTCCTATGTTCTCAATCCTGCGATCCAAAGAGGCCCAACACTGTTGATACACATAACGGAAGGTGTATTGGCTAATCAAGGTTGTCGTTATATTTTAAGTTTCATGTGGTTTACAAACACAAGATTTCTGTAAAAAGTTGGTTGTTTGGTTTGCATGAATACAAAAACATAGGATTACTTTAAAACATGGTAAAATCAAAGTCAAACCTCACAGGAGAGTATGTTTATGATGTTATCGTGTCTCTTGGGACCTCATTCTTGTTCTTTGCGCACATAGGAATTTGAAAATGAGGTCAAAGTTGGATATGAATAATTGCATATGAGTTTTGGGGGATTCTAACCCATAGGATTTTGGGAGATATCAAATTCCTATGGAGTCCCTTCTTAGTTCATATGCCCTCCATTCCATAAGAATATAAACATGAGCTCCAACCTCATTCTATTTCTCCTTTGAGACGTCCAATGTGCTCACACTATATTCCTGCAAAACTCCTATGTTTGTTTCCTATTCACCATCCAAAGACACATGTTACAAAATTCCTATGTTTTTAATTCCTAATCTGAATTTACTGTACCTTCCATGTCAATCCTGTGTTTTTCCTATTCCTACGTTTTTAAAAACTATTGATCGAAAGAGGCCCCTAATCTTGTTGATCAATCATAGGAAAATTGCCTGCGTTTTTTCCTCTGGTCCATTCCTCTGAACCAAATGGCTGAATAGCGCCAGCATAAGAAACTTTCCTATTCCTATACTTTTTCTTTAATGCAAACAACACCTTATTCCTTGGTGTGTTTGTATGCATGCATTCATGATTTATTCATCACGTTTCTACATCTTTCATATAGTAGTTTTTCCGCAAAGCTAGCTAGCACTACCCCTTTGTCAAACACCTTACATGCCCCTAGATATGAAGAAAATCTATTGCAGGGCATTGACGCATTGCTGATGCCACTAGACAATCCAACAGTAGAAGCATGTGTATTAGTTGATGATGACACTCGGAACTTGGGATGATGAAGGATTTGAAAACAATGGTCGTTGGGTTGGTGACAACAGAGAATGGATTGCGATTGTAAAGCACCTGGTGCGCTGGTACCTCCAAAACATATACAATATGGCACGTATCGAGCTACCATGTGTGCAACATGTTGATATTTATCCATCGGGTAACCAGTGTTTCCCTGGCCCCCCATGCACTTACAGCTACAAGAACGCGAGTATTGAGCTGCTGAAGATACAAATAACAAAGAAACCGTATAGATTTGACAACCAATAGCACTACAGCGTGATGGCAGTGTTTGACAAATTCATTGCCACCATAGATTTTCCTAGTCACAAGGACTGGATTATCCTTCGAAACGACTATCTTGCACCAGCAACGTATGTTGATGCCATTTCCACGAGTCTAATCGGTGGTTCTATTGACCACCTATACGCGGTGACAAAACCACGAGGAGATGTTCTTGACTGGGAACCAAACAAGTGGAGTGAGTCCCGTTATTTAAAAGTAAAATTTATAAATTACTTACAACTACATTGTTCGTGATACTTTTGCTAACTGAAATGCACACATAGGTATACTTGCAGGACCGCGTGTCATACATGCTCCAGTAATTGAAGAGCGGGCAAACGTCCAATCTGGTGACGATGTTGAGGCTGAAGATGTTGCATTACGCACCTGGTACTTGGGAGAGCTTGGCTGGGATATCCAGTGGATTCACACCAGGGGTGCACGAACCAGCAACCATGGTGATCCGGTATCATACATGGGTTGAGAGCTGCTCTTTTATCCCTTGCTCTGCTGCCACATTTTCTAGAGGGCCCTTAATTCGGATGACCCTGTAGCACTGGACTGGATCAGAAGGGATAATCTTGAAGGGAGGTCAGTGTTTGTGGGAATCAACCATCCATTCATCCTCAAGCCCCCTACAAACCCCAAACCTGGTGTTGCCGATGTTGACAAAGATCTACCAATGTACTAGACACCATGTACATAATAATATACTTTCATAGTATCTATTTGATGTTTCCCTATTCAAGCACTCAAGGTGCCATGCCCAATTTTCTAGGCTATTAATTTTGGCATGACAATTAGTAGTACTATATTGGTGGCCATTGGATTTGTGATACGGTGGATATTGCGAAGAAACTACTGCGAAATAAAGGCAAGCTTTGCTTTGTCCACAGCATACGTCTGACCTCGCTGCATTTATTCCCTCACCAGCCCTAGCCCCAGCCCTAGCTCTCTCCCACACAGCACTCCTTAATCGTCATTGTGCTTCCGTCCATTGACGACCACCACCGCCACAACTTACTCGTCTTAGGCGGGTCGGCTGCGGGCGACGGGCCCTGCAACCTCATCTATAGAGCTATCACATCCCTCAGACATCGCGGTGGTAGTGTGGTATGTACATAATACCCGAAACCCTTGATCTTGATGATGAGATGCGGTCAAGATTTTATTAGTGCTTTGTTTACATTGGGTTGGTGTTGAGTAGTTCTCATCTAGTGCATTTAACCCATTTGTATACTACAGTACAGTTTTACACATGTAAGCTAGTTCTAGGGTTAGATCTACGGTAAACTATAATAATAAGTTCAAATTTTGTATTGATCGATCCACGGCTGATGATGATTTGGGAGGCCACTTGGCATGTTTTGCTTGGTTGGTCTCAGGGGCGGAGGTCCCTTTAATTTGGGCAAGTTAGGGTAGCTGCTGCCCTACCCTGATTTTTGACAAATTTCAAGTATATGTATGCATCTCTAGCATCGACAGCAGATAGATCTCATCATGTTCGTCCGTTCGTCTGTTCCTGGGTGTTCGGTATTTATACTTCTCAAAATGAACTGCACTAATGTGATGCCTAGACCTTGGCAATACTAATATAACCGGCATTCATGCTAGCTAGAGTTAAGACTTTGTGTACTTCGATAAGAAAATTGTTCCACTTTACTTTCTTAGCTAATCTTGTATTATACTCTACCAGCCAATACTATACTAGTATTTCACAATTATTGACAGCTGGTAGAAACATTATCTATCCACGGAATTTTTTTGCAGTGTTCGGGAGCTTGGAGAGACTCATCATCGAAGAAGACAAGAGAGCCCTGTGTAGTCTGGATGAAGGGGCGAGCCAGGAACACCCACGTGGAGAACATCTATGATGAGTTTTGCAAGATGTTGTTAATACCAGGAGGGTTAGAGGTGAAGAGCATACCCAACTCCTTTTTTCCATCGTTTGGCGGTGAGTATCTAGAGGCCATCAAGATGAAGATATGCAAAGGCTGCAGCTGGGACGTCGACCTAAAGAAGCAAGATGGCAAGGTAATCCTTGACGAAGGATGGCTAGATTTTGTCAAAGCACATGACTTTGAAGGTAGGATACTTTCTTGTATTCAATAAGCTTGCCACCACCTCCTTTAAGGTGATAGTATTTGATCATGATAACTGTGAGAAGGTGATCAGATGTGCAGGTTATCACTCATCATTTGATGAACAATTTACTATATCGTAGGTGTATTAATGAGGCGATTGTTCGCTTCTAATTATAACTACTCTGTAAAGAGGTGGTCTATAACTATACCCCTCTAGTCATGCATTGTGTTGGAACACTATGGTACTTGATCGCGCTAGGCTCCAATGTGGAGGTATTTACTGTACTATGTTTGCAGCAAAACTGCAAAACAAACATCTAGTATACTACTTCTAGTATTGTACTACCTCTGTTCCATAATATAATCCTTTTTAGCAAACTAAACAATCATCTTGTTAGTTCCGCCGCATATAAGAGTTGTACTATGTTGGTGTACCTAACAATCAAGTGGGTAGGTGTAGTACGACTCATGTATGTAGCGGAACTAATGAGATGATTGTTTGTTGTACTCTACTACTAGTAGTACTAGTATTGTACTAGTACAAGTGTATTAGACCATGTACTATGTACGCTTAAAGTGGTTCAATGGGCTGCATGATTGTTTCGATACATAATAGGGAATTGACTCAAGACTCCTGACAAGAAAAGCTAACCAAGATGTTGGTTCGATTCCTTACTGACATATTTGTACAGCTGGTGAGCAAAAGCTTGGCACAAGTCGTAGCACAAGCATTGGATGGACTGCATGTGAGGTAAAAGTATTGGCAAAAACAGAACTTTATTGTGTTGTAGGGCCCATCATTGGCAGTGAAAGTGATATTGCACATAGCAGCCAAACCTCAACGATTGCAACCTCTGACACATTTTCCTTTGAACCGATTCCACGTAGTTCATGGTCTTATTGCTAGGTAGAAGTACTATTTTTAGGTAAATACTGTAGAAGCTGTAAATAAACATCATCTGGTCAAACATGATAGTAGTAGTAACTCTAGTCGGCGTACACGGCAGTGTGGCGGTCTAGCTATAATGGCGCAGGATGTGACATGGTTAATTTAGTGCACAATAGCGTGCCTGCCTAGCTATAAAATGTGGCAGGATTTCAGATGGTTAATTTAGTGCACTGCAGCATGCCAGCCAAGCTATAGTTGGCATCCTAGATGCAGCTCCAGACGCCTTGCAAAAAAATACCTCGTTCAAAGAGCCATCCCATCTTCCCCATATCGGTTGTTTTTATCCCACTCGCCAACGCCGCCTGGCCACATTTGGGATCGTCTCCAGTGCGTGCATTGCACATTTTCCTCGCCATCTCATCCGCTTCATCGAATCTTGCAGGCCACACCACCCTTTTCAAATAGTGCCCCACTCTGGTCCGTCCTCTTCCCCCAATCCATCCTGATGTCACAATCGACCCATAACCCACTGTATGGCATCTGGAGCAAGGTCGGCGACAACGTTTTCAACGAAATCGCTATGCGTCTAGACACTACCAGTGCCACCCAGCTGGCCGCATGCTCCAAGGAGCTGTACTGCCAAGTCGCGGGAGGAAAAGGTAGTAGATGCCCCAACGACCACTGCGGGACATTCATCCCCTACAACGACGTCTATGACCACATAATCTGGTGCTTTCACGGCCAGCAAGTCTGCACAGATCCTGGATGTGAGTCCATCTCCTTGTTAGTAGAGCTAACACCTATGATAGAGATCATCTGCCACCTCAGAGTTGCCCACTCGAGGACTGCAGCCATAATTCTCTATAGCCACAAACACTAGGAGCCGTCTTAGTCGGTACCCACAAGAGGCTCGCGGAGAGTGGATATCATTGGCATCAGGAAAGAGGGCACCGTGTTCGTCACCTAAATTGACGGCCACACCATGGACATCGTCATATCCCCCAGGTTCGTTAGTTCAGGTGCATGTGAATCACTACAGTACAAGGTGAAGCTTTGGTCGCTGTCTCTGTGGCATGAGCTCCATGCGGTCGAAATGGTGGCGACATCTCAGCTGACGAGCAAGCCTTTGTCGCCCGAAGTCGCCCTAGAAGGGCTCAGGTCATACCTGTCACGGCCGTGGTGTTACCTGGAAGCTTCTGAACCGTTCGTTGAAATTCTCTGTGGATTAGGAATATTGCATCGACAAGTTTCAAAAGTGAGATAAAACATCTAAATCTTCTTATGATGATCCCAATGTTAAGATATGTAATGTCATACTAATTAATTACTACTTTATGTTGGTGATAAATTCAATTTGTATGGGAGAGGTGGAATAAGATTGCGACAATGTATAACTATTTCCAATATACGTTGCTGACATAGTGGGCCCACAGGCAATGTTGTGACAATGAAAGCATAGTCGGTAGGAAAGAAAGCGCTATCCGACCAGCACACTATTACGTTATACCGAGTATTTTGTATGGAGGTCTGCTACTGCTAATCTATTTTGTAGTAATACATATGTACTAGTACTTGTTCAGATCGACCGATCGAGTGCGGAATATGGACTATCTTTACTTTTGAGTCATGTCCTTGCTACAACTATTGAGTTTCAATGTTTGCATTGCTGAATCTGTCATTTCTTTTGGTCATTGTCTGTACTGCTGAATTGGTCACTTTGAAATACTGCTCAATCTATCAAGTGGTGTTGAATATGAACTAGGAATCTGTCGATATTTTTTCTATCTCATTATGTACTACTCAATCTTCAAATGCTACTCAATCTGTCAAGTGTTATGTCGTTACTATTACTAAGGTATTTTATAGAACTAATACTGATGTACTAGTACTTATTTAGATCAAGTGTAGTAGATGGTCTTGCTTTTATTTTTAAACTTAGCCTTATCAGAATGTAGATGAGGCTTGGCCATTTTGGGATGCATATATGGGGCTCACACTTGTATTGATGTGAAGAGAAGGTATGCACATAAAAGCATACTTGATCGTCAGTTTTTCTTGCTCCAATGATCGACTGTGTTTGGAGAAAAGGGCAAATTGGTCGTGCGATAAGGTTTTTAGAACTAAAACATGAACATGTTCCCTCTATACTTCTATTGAGTTTTAGTGTCCGTATTGCTGAAATAGTCACATTGGAATATTGCAGAACGGTCAAGTGCTGCTGAATATGAACTAGGAATCTGACGATATTTTTTGTCTAATTCTGTACTACTGGATCTTTCAAATGCTACTGAATTTGTGAAAGGTTTGGTCCCTGCTGCTGGGTTGCTTGCACTAGAGCTTTTGCATGTGTGTCATCAGAACCATTGGATGTGTTTTGGACAGAGATGAGAGGGTACCAAGTGAATTCATTAGATACCAGTCCAGTTTTGGTGCACGCAGTCTGTGTTCCTTGTTTTTTAGATATTTTTACACGAATATCTATTAAAAGAATTATTGGTTTCTTCCTCTGATATTGAGGTCTATGTTCCGAATCCGGCCGAGCCACAGCACAATGCATATTTTATTAGCGACAAGATAAAAACTAGCCCATTCGGCCCCTCTTTAGCCCAAAACAATTTAATTCGCCTTTTAGGGGTCAGGAGACTTTCTGACCACAGCCCATTTAATTTTTTGTCAAGGGGGCCATGGTGAATAGCGCATGGAGTATAGCCCATTGAGTATAGTAGATGTAGAATAACCCAAAATATTTAATACAGCGTTTTTGGAAGTCCACTTTAAAAAAATCTTCCTACCCATATTTTTAAGAAACTACTCCAGTATGTGGCATTTAATAAATTGAGATGCCAGGATCGCTTTCCTTTTATTTTAAGAGAGATAACATGGACACATAAAATCTTTTTAAGAAGACTAATACATAAGTTATAGGTACTATAAAGCTTTTAATGATACTGTTCATCTTATTTTTTGTTGTAGTGGCAATGCACATGGTTTATACATGTTTTGAAGTCTTGTGTTCGATTCTCTATGCTTGACATAAAATTATCTTGGGTTTACATTTTTCTTCTAGCAATATTGCTTTATGGAGAGGATCGTGGACCCACCAGCCTGCAGCGTCCCTCGAGTTTGATGGGCGGGTTTGAAAAAAAAAGTTAAGTACTTGTACAGAGAGGCTGGCGTCGTGGACCCACAAGCCAGAACATACCAGGGAGGCTGACATGTACAAGCCAAAACATACCAGGGAGGCTGACATGTGGGCCCCATCAGCAAGACCATACACGGTTGCCGCATCGAGCAACGTTGCCAAGGTCAAAACAGCAGATGTAGCCAAAAGAAAAGTCCATTATACACATGTTTCATTTATAGAGATACTCACATGGGGGACCTAGTAGAGAGACCTTATACAGGTGATGAATCTAGAAATGTTTACCAAATGAGCGGTAGACTTGTCATAAGCCAGTGAAGTGCTGCTAAGGCTTTCCCCTATTGAGTCACTCTTTCTTGAGCTTCTAAGAAGTTCGAAACATGGAGGGGTGAAAAAATTGAGAAATCAGCCCATGGAGCATAGCCCTGAACAAATTTTAGTTTGGCCTTTTAGGGGTCAGGGGACTCCTGAGAATAGCCCAGTGAAATTTGAGAAAGGATCCCATGTATATAGGCAAACACTTTTTAATTCAGCCTTTTGGGCATTGCCCCCCACCTCTCAAGATAAAAAAACTTGTCCTACCCATGTTTTAAACTGCTCCATTATGTGGCATTTTATAAATTGAGATACCTGAGCGCTGTCATTTTATATTTTAAAAGGGATAAACATAGACACACAAAATATTTTTTAGAAGACTGATATATAAGTTGTAGTACTAATACATGTGTAATGATTTAATATCTATAAATATCTTTGGTGTGGTGGCAAAGCACTCAGTTTATGTCTATTTGATTTGATTTGAAGGTCTTTAGTTCGAATCCCCTATGTGTATGTATTTATATATATATTGGGTTTACATTTTTTGTGAAAGGGTTTACATTTTAATATCACATTACAGAGAGGCTGGCGTCATGGACCCACTAGCCTGCAGCATCCCTTGAGTTTAATGGTCAGGTTTGAAAAAAAGTTAACTACTTCTACAGAGAGGCTGGCATCAGGGACCCACCCGCCAGAACATACAAGGCTGCATCTAGGACCCACAAGCCAGAACATACCAGAGAGGCCAACATGGGGTCCTCAGCAGCAAGACCATACATGAATTCCGCATCGAGCAACATTTCCAAGGTCAAAACAGTGGGCGCGGCCAAAAAATAAGTCCATTATACACAAGTTTCATTTACAGAGAGACCGACATGTGGGACCCAGTAGCGCGGCCTTATACAGGTGTTGTCTCGAGCAATATTGCTAAGTTCGAAATAGGGAGGTGCGAGCGAGAAAAAAGTCCAACATGCACACGTTTCTTCTAATGAGAGGCTCACATGGGGACCCAGCAGCCTAAAAAAATGGTTAATGAATTGAGCAACGCTATCAAGTTCGAAACACGAAGGCGCGACCCTGAGGGAAAAATCCATCATACACATGTTTCTTCTAATGAGTGGATGACATGTGGGGCCCAGCCGCGTGATTAAATGGTAGATGTAGCGAGCAAAGTTATCAAGTATGGAACACGGAGGCGCGACCGAGGGAAAAAATTCTATCATACACACGTTTCTTCTAATGAGAGGATGACATGTGGGGTCCACGAGTTTGATTAAACAGTAGATGTATCGAGCAGCGCTATCAAGTTTGGAACAGGGTAGCGTGAGCGAAGAAAAAATTCCATCATACACACGATTCTTGTAATGTGAGGCTGACATGGGGGACCTAGCAGCGTGACTAAACAGCAGATAGATCGAGCAATATTATCGAGTTGAAATCAAGGAGGCAATAGCCAAGGAAAAAAATTCCATCATGCAGGCGTCTCTTCTAATGAGACGATGACATGTGGGACCCAGCAATCTGATTAAACGATAGATACATCGAGCAACGCTATCAAGTTCAGAACAGGGTAGCGCGAGCGAAGGAAAACACCATCATACTAATGAGAGGCTGACATGTGGGACCCAGCAGCCTGACTAAACGGCAGACACATCGAGCAAAGTTATCAAGTTCAAATCAGGGAGACGTGACCTAAAAGTATGGTCTGCTAAAGACACTGACATCCGGGACCCACACGCCTAAAAAGACTTCGGTGAGTCAACATCGCGCGAGGAACCGAAAATCTTTCTTATGACATGCACCAGCCAAGCTTCCTCCACTTTTTTAGCGGTTCCATCGTAGTAGAGGGCCGCTAAAACAGAAAAAAGTTTTCCATCGGCCATGGTTGAGCCGAGAATTTCGTCGCGGAAGACACGCCTTGTACGACAAACATCGAGCCAGGTCTTTGCGGAAGCAAACATTTCTTGTAGTGTGACTCAGAAATTTCCTAAGAGTGCCACAAAGCAACTCCAGGCCAGACGAAAGGGCACAATAATCTTCAAGATGCAGGGCGAAGGAGTGCAAATCGAGGGATGCTACGCCATTAACTGGACTGATGAACGCTTGGCAGCTACTTCTATGTGGATCAAGTTCTGGAAAGTAGCCAAACTTACCATTCAAAGAACGGTCAAGGTCGATGTATCTCGCTGCCCTGAATGTTGCATGTTGTTCATGAAGTTCCTAGCTATCTAGCTCTTTGATAACATGCTACTGTAATTAATTATGTGGTTGTCTTATCTCCACTGATCGTATATGGATGGTAAAACTGTGATAACCTTTTCCTTGATTGGAGGTATGACTAGTACATACTGGTACGGTATATCTATATCTATATGATGGTTCCCTATATGACCAAATATTATGACAATGATTGTGTTCCAATGATAGAGTGTGTTTGGATAAAAGGACAAACAGATCATACGACATGGTTTTTAGAGCTGAAACAAGAACTGGCTCTCTCTGTACTACTATTGAATTTCAGTGTATGTATTGCTGAATCAGTCAGTTTGAAATGCTACTAAATTGGTCAAGTGCTGCTGAATATAAACTAGGAATCTATCAATATTTTTTATGTCTTATTCTGTATTGCTTAATCTTTCAAATCCTACTGAATTTGTCAAAACTTTCATCATTGCTGCTGGGATGCTTGCACTAGAGCTTTTGCATGTGTGTCATCAGAACCGTTGGATGTGTTTCGGACAGAGATAAGAGGTAAAGATACAACGTGATTTCACCAAGTGAAGTCATTGGATACCAGCTCTGTTTTGGCGCACGCGGTGTGTCCCCGGTTCTTTAGATATTTTTACATGCATATCTGTCAAAGGAATTATCGCCTTTCTTTCCTCCCTCGGTGAGGTCTGTGTTTGAATTCGGCTAAGCCACAACCTAGTGAAATTTGAGATAGGAGCCCATGGATCATAGCCCAAAAACTTTTTAATTGGCCTTTTTGGCATTGCCCCCCACCTCTAAAAACTCTGCCTACCCATGTTTTTAAGAGACTAATCCATTATGTGGCATGTTATAAATTGAGGTTCTAGTAGCACTGCCCTTTTATTTTAAGAGAGATAAACATGGAAACATAAAATATTTTTAACAAGACTAATACATAAGTTATAGGTATTGTAAAGCTTTTGATGATAATTTTCATCTGATTTCTTTGGCGTAGTGGTAACGCATACAGTTTATATTTGTTCAGGTTTTAAGATCGAATCTTGTGTACTTGACATATATTTATTTGGGTTTACATTTTCATGTAGCTATATTGCTTTATGGAGAGGCTGACATCACGGACCCACTAGCCTATAGCATCTTTCGAGTTTAATGGGCGGGTTTGAGAAAACGAAGTTAAGTACTTGTATAGAGAGGCTGGCATCAGGGACCCACAAGCCAGAACATACCAGGGAGGCTGACATGTGGGCCCCAGCAGCAAGACCACATGCGATTGCTGCATCGAGCAACGTTGCCAAGGTCAAAATAGCAGACGCAGCCAAAAAAAGTCCACCATACACACATCTCATTTACAGAGAGACTGACATGGGGGACCCAATAGCAAGACCTTATATAGGTGATGCATCGAGATATGATGCCAAGATCAAAACAGGGAGGCACGGGTAAGGAAAAAGTCCAGCATGCATACATTTCTTCTAATTAGAGGGACATGAGGGACTGCTGACACAACCTAGAGAAATTTGAGAAAGGAGCTCATGGAAAATAGCCCTGAACATTTTAGTTCGGCCTTTTAGGGGTCAAGGGACTAATGAGCACATCTCAGTGAAATTTGAGAAAGGTTCCCATGGAGCATAGCCAATGTATTATAGCCCATGTAGAGCAGCCCATGTAGATAGCCAAACTATTTTTAATTCGGTCTTTTGAGAATTTCCCCAACCTCTCAAAATAAATAAAATCTGCCTACCCATGTTTTAAAGAAACTACTCCATTATGTAGGTTTAATGATATATATATATATATATATATATATCTTGGGTTTACATTTTTCTAATAATATCGCATTACGGAGAGGCTAACATCATGGACCCACTATCCTGCAACATCCCTCAAGTTTACTGGCCGAGTTTAAAAAAATGTTAAATACTTGTACGGAGAGGCTGACATCGGGACCCACTAGCCAGAACATACAAGGTTGCATTAGGTATCCACAAGCTAGAACATAGCAGAGAGGCTGACATGGGGGCCCCAATAGCAAGACCATACATGGATGTCGCATCTAGCAACGCTGCCATGGTCAAAACAGCAGACACAGCCGAAAAAAGTCCAACATGCACACGTTTCATTTACAGAGAGATCGACATGTGAGACCCAGTAGCGCGACCTTATACATGTGCTGCATCGAGCAACATTGCCAAGTTCGAAACAGGGAGGCACAAGAAAGAAAAAAGTCCAGCATGCACACGTTTCTTCTAAGATAGGCTCACATGGGGGACCTAGCAGTCTGGAAAAACCGATGATGCAGCGAGCAATGTTATCAAGTTCAAAACACGGAGGCTCGAGCGAAGAAAAAAAGTCAATCATACAACCAATCCTTCTAATGAGAGACTGACATGTTGGACCCAACTGCGTGACCAAACGGCAGATTCGTCGAGCAGCATTATCTAGTTCAGAACAGGGTAGCACTAGAGAAGAAAAATCCATTATACACACGATTCTTCTAGTGAGAAGCTGACATAGGGTATCCACCAGCCTGAATAAATGACTGATGCAGCGAGAAACTCTATCAAGTTCGGAACATGGAGACGAGATTGAGGGAAAAAATTCCATCATACTCAAGTTTCTTCTAATAAGAGGATGACATGTGGGGCCCAACAATGTGATTAAATGGTAGATGCATCAAGCAGCGCTATCAAGTTCGGAATAGGGTAGCATGAGCGAAGGAAAAAATTCAATCATACACATGATTCTTCTAATGAGAGGCTGACATGGAGGACCCAACAGTGTGACTAAATGGAAGATGCAGTGAGCAACGCTATCGAGTTCACATCAGGGAGGCACAAGCCAAGGAAAAAATCCATCATGCACACATTTTGTCTAATGAGAGGATGACATGTGGGACCCAACATCCTGATTAAAGGGCAAATGCATCGAGCAACTCTATCAAGTTCGGAACAGGGTAGCACGAGCGAAAAAAAAATACATCATACACATGAATCTTCTAATAAGAGGCTGACATGTGGGACCCAGCAGCCTGACTAAACGACAGACACATCGAGCAATGTTCTTGAGTTCAAATCAAGGAGGCGTGACCGAAAAATATGGTGTGCTAGAGACATTGACGTTCAGGACCCACATGCCTCAAAAGACTTCGGCGACTCAACCTCAAGCGAGGAACCGAAAATTCTTGCTTCTGCCATGCATCGGCCGAGCTTCCTCCATGTTTTTAGCGGTTTCGTCATAGCAGAGAGCCGCGAAACCAGAAAAAAGTTTTCCATCGGCCAAGGTAGAGCTGATAAATTCATCGCGGAAGACACACCTTCTACGACGACTGATGAGACCAGTCGTCGCGGATGGACACTTTTCTTGTAGTGTGTGGAACTCTATGTGAATCTGGTTGTCTAGTTGGTTTGGAACTATATGTCAACCATGTTCTCTATATATTTGTAGATTATGTGATATCTCCATGTTGATATATATTGTGTTGATTGTTGCTGTAAATTCATGTACTTTCACATTTTTCTTCTTCATGTGATTGAGAACATGTGGATAATAAATATGAAATAGTGCTATGTTTGAGACGTAGTTGTGTTGTCTAGCTATTAGTGAAAACATCAGTGTAAATATGGAAGGACGGCTAATTTAGAACATGTGTATAAGAATTATTAAGTAGTAGAACTATCGGAATAGAGTGTCCTGGTCTAGTGGTTGGATGGTCGTGAGTTCGAACCATGGTCAGGATACTCTGTTTTTATGCGATTTGATTTCTATCAGATGGACTGACAGTTGGACCCGGCCAAAACTGTGAGAACCACTTGTTAGACATTGACGTGCAAATCGAGCTGACATGTGGGGTACATTCACGGATGGCCCGGTCGTCCAAAAAAAGGGTCAACCATGGGCCCTCAATGAATTTTGTGAGGATTTTGTATGGGACGAAATTCCAAACTGGGCTTCAGGGTCTGGGACGAAATCTGTGACAAATTTTCTCGACAAAAACCTAGAACGTCATGGATAACCGGGCTAGAGGCACGATTTTTGAGTATCAGGATACTAGGTAGTATCATTTTCTTGTGAGCAGTATCGTATCATAAAATTGTATTGTAGAATCATGATACTATGAGATTTTTGTTTTTAAATAAAAGAAAAGAATATATTAAAAATTACCTCAAAAATATTTCAATTTAATTATTAATTTTAATTTTAAGCATATTTCATGTATTTTGTAGAGGCATCCTGACGAGGGGTTAACTCGTCAATGCCCATCATTGATGGACTTAGGTTCGAGGGACTGGAGAGTGCTGGAGGCGTCGATCGGCTAGCAAACAAGCACATAGGGAGACATGAGGTTTACCCAGGTCCAGACCTCAAATAGGACCCTACTCCTACTTGTCTTCTCTTTGATTATCGGGGAGTTGAAAGTTATAGGGGGTGCGCAGATGCAATCTGGCAAGGTGTATGCTAGGGTTGTGGATTGTCCTCCTCGTCCCCCTCCTAGCCTTTATATAGGGAGTCCAGGTTTTGAGATAGCAGGCTGAGCCGATTACACATTAGGGTTTCCCTTTAAGTTTCTATCCATTCTTTGTCGTGTTCTTCAAGGAGTCGTGTTCCTTTGGGCATGGGCCACCCAAATCCTTATTGGCCTTCGATTGCACCGTAGGCTCCTCTTGGGATGGACCATATAGGCTAAACACGAGTACCCATAGGGTATACCCATGTTAGTAGCCTCTGAGTGTCCAACCGAATCGTAGATTCGGGTGGAGACTATAAAGTTTTTCGAGTGCATGGAATGTAGGATCATACTAAAGTTTCTTCGGGTGCCTCAGTTTGTGTCATAGGGATTGTTGATATGCATGCTTGATACATCTGATGGATCATGATCAGTTAACTTCTATAGGGAAAAACAATGCTATCTAGTCAAAACTCGAGTCCTCGGACTCAATTCGGAACATTGCTGGCATAATTCCACTCCTGCCACGAAGGTCTTATAGAGTCGAATTCCAGTGTTTTGGTGTGAGCACTCGACGTGTCCGTCAAGGCTTTTTCATCATGCTTGTAGGCACAGATTATTTCTGGTAGAGCGCATCAGGTGCATTGCCAGGCCTTTCGCAGGTCTTATCTTCACATTGTAAACATGGCATCCAAATGTTTATTCACTGTGGAGGTGATTCGGGTGACCAAGAAAATGTTGCCTCTTTGTAGGGTATTTCCAGCCATTGTGAGGTGAAGTCGCTGAATGCTTTGAACGCTCACTATGTGGACGTGGTCAATGTTTTTTGCCATGTATAAGTATCTTTTATTTTCATAGGTTGCACGACCAACGCTCCCTATGGGCGTAGCCCCGAGTTCCTACTCGAGTCACAGACTTGAGTGGGGACTTTGAACATTTGTTGAATGTTGTCATTATAACTTGTCGATTATGCTTCTAGCGCTCCCTATGGGAGGAGCCCCTAGGTCCACAATCGAATCATTGTTTCGAAATAGGGGTTGAGATGTAAATGTCTTGTATTTTTACCAAGGCAGTTCTATGCCCTTAAAATATTCGGGTGCGTGGCTAGCGCTCCTGTTAGGAGTAGCCCCCGAGTGTTTGGTCGAGTCATAGAGTCGATCGAAAACTAGATCAGTCGAAGGAAACTCCTGCCGAAGTACAAATCTGGATGACGTCAGTGCTGACGATCCGATGAGATCAGTTGCCCGCATAAGCGGTGCTGGTGGGATGTGACGGAGGTGGGCCCCGAAGGCTGACTGGGATTTGACTAGTCACACGTAAATTACTGTTTGAACTGCGCCTCCTCGATTTTCACGCAGAGTGGGGGTCGTGCAGCGACGATTCAGTACGCACGCTGCCACATGTGCCCGCCAATGTGCTGCACGCATCTAGGTGAAAGTTTGTTGGTCATTGGATGGCAATCCTTGGTGCTTAAGTAGGGATCTTGGTACGGTAATTTCTGCACCGTGCTTCTTCCTCCCTTTCGAGCTGCTGCCATTGCTGTTCTTCCTCTGCTTCACTGCGCCCATCGTCCTTGCTACACTAGACAATCTCAAGGCCTTTCCAAGCTACTTCCTTCGGTCTCTTCGCTGCCAATGGACGAGGAAGAAGAAAGGCACCGCTGTTGCAGGATCTGCTACCGCTGCCGCCATGACGAAGAAGAAGACCATTGCCGTAGCCACTGGGTCTAGCACTGCCACTACGGCCACGAAGAAGAAGGGGGATGGGACCTGCGTGACCAATGGGTCGTGGAGGCGTACCACACTGAAGGATCATGAACTCCAGACGCATCGCTAGGATGGTCTGCTATCAGCCAACATGGTGGATTGCGAACACCCCCGACTGGAGGTAATCCCCGATCCTCCCGCTGTGTTTCGGGTGATGTTTCTAGATTTTGTCCTCCGAAGTCTCTGTCTCCCCCTCCACAAGTCCGTGCGATGGTTTCTTTGCTTTTATGGGTGTCATCTTCATTACACTACTAGGAAACAGCTCTTCTGTGGCGCACCTTTTTTGAACATATGTGGCGCATTTGTTAGTCGCCACTGATACCTCGCCACTGATAACTAACTTCAGTGGCGCATTTTGAAATGCACCACAGAAGTCTCAAACTTCAGTGGCGCATATGGCCAATATGCGCCACAGAAGTTGTTTTCCAAAATTCAAAAAAAAAGGCGGGCCAGATCTCAAACTTCTGTGGCGCATATGGCCAATATGCGCCACTGAAGTTTTTTTCAAATTTCAAAAAAAAAACCGGGCCAGATCTAGATCTGGTCGGATCTGGCCAGAGTTGGTGGTGGTGGTGGCGGGCGGTGGCTAGGTCTAGGAGGAGGTTGCCGGAGTTGGTGGTGGTGGTAGAGGAGGAGGAGGAGGAGGAGCTCGCCGGAGTTGGTGGTGGAAGAGGAGGAGAAGGAGGAGGAGGAGGAGGTCACCGGAGTTGGGGGAGGAGGAGGAGGTCACCGGAGTTGGTAGTGGTGGAGGAGGAGGAGGTCGCCGGAGTTGGTGGTGGAGGAGGAGGAGGAGGTCGCCGGAGTTGGTGGTGGAGGAGGAGGAGGAGGTGGTCGCCGGAGTTGGTGGTGGTGGAGGAGGAGGAGGAGGAGGTCGCCGGAGAGTGGAGAAGGAGGAGGAAGGAGAAGGGGAGAAGTGTGGAGGAGAGGAGGGGAGGAGAGGAGGAGAAGTGTGGAGAGGAGGAGAAGTGGGGAGGGGAGAAGAAGTGGGGAGGGGGAGAAAAAGGAAAAAGGGAGGGAGAAAGGGTGCTGGCGGGATTCAAATTTCGAATCCCGCCCAAGACTTCTGTGGCGCATATGAGGGAAATGCGCCACAGAAGTTTCTCCCCCTTTTTTATTTTTTTGCAATAAAAAATCTTCTACCCTAAATAACTTTTTACTCTTTTCGAATTTGGGGATTATGTAAAATTCAGAACGACTAAAGGTGGTTGAATTCGAGTAGGGAATTTCGAGACGATCATTTTGATAGGTTAAAGATTTTTTTCCGACATCGTATGCCAAAGTTAGAGCCGTTTTACCGGGCCATGACCTATTTTTGCAAAATACATCGAAATTCATGTTTTTAAAATTTGTCTAGATCTATACCCTAAAATCTAACTACAACTTAAAGGAATTATTTTTTTGAAGTTTCTATCATTTTTGTTTATTTTTTACAAAACTGAAAAGGAGATTCACGGTGGGGGGTGGGATCTGTTTTCCCCCCTATATGCTTGTTCTGTGGCGCATTCACCTATATGCGCCACAGAAACATCACTTTCTGTGGCGCATATGGACATATGCGCCATAGAAGTTTCTCCTTCTTTTTTTGCTGCTTGGTCCCATCAACCTTCTGTGGCGCACACGAAAATATGCGCCACAGAAATATGGACTTTTGTGGCGCATATCGGTTTCGTGCGCCACTGAAGTGCCAAACTTCTGTGGCGCATTGTTTCTAGTGCGCCACTGATATATATATATGTGGCGCATATTTTTACATATGCGCCACTGAATATCTTGTCTATCTATAAGTTGTTTCCTAGTAGTGTTAGTTGACCCCCAATTCCATCTTGCACATCGCGTGCTATATTACTCTCTGTGAGTGATGGCTCGGAATCGAGCCACACTTTGGTCTGTTCAAGAAATGTTCAAACTGAAGAGGTAGTCGGGGTCAGGCTCGGTGACGTATGATCTTGGCAGATGCGGCATATATGTGGACCCCAATGTCCAGTATTTCAGCCTCAATCTTGTCGAATCCGCCCAAGGATGGACGGATAAGTGGTTTTATATCTAAGACCAGAAGGTTGACGGAGAAATATTTGGACTTGCTCCTTGTGATCCGAACGCTGAGATGAATAGAAGGAGATCCTGGAAGAATGTCGTGATGCCGGGCGAAGTAGAGGAAATCGAAGTCTTGTATAGCGGTGTCTGTGACCTTCATCTTGTCCGAGGCCAGGAAGTTATCAGCATGGATCTCATCCGCACATGGTTGCGGCATTGGGTGAGGCCTCTGCAGGCTAGGGAACATCCAATGTCGTGCTGGACCAGTGTGAATGAGCCAACTCACATTTCTTCTAAGGATCTTTCATTGGTGGAGGTGGATAGAAAATATCGGGCGCTGACCAAATTCACCTCCAAGGATATTCTTCCTGGGGATTCGGCCACTCTGCCATTTCATGCGAGTAACTCTCCTCCTGAGGTAAATTTTCTATCAACTCTTCTTCGTCATTCTTGTCCGCGGGACTGTTTTGTGATTGTAATTTGATGCTTGCACCAGGATTGGAAAGTTGCGACTGTGCTGGGCACCTTAGCCAGAGGGTATACTTCCTCCCAAAGCTGGAGAAGAGGATGAATCAGGGTCGACTGTGCCTGTCGTTGACGCGCAGGAAATCCTTGATTCTAGCGAAGTTGACACTCGCAAGTGCTCCTGGAGCAAAAGACTCAGATGCATCTACGCCAGAGACGCTGAGGGGTCCTTCGGCTAAGGTGGGTACTACGAATCCAATTCCAGAGGTACCTGTCCATAGTATGGCCCTGCCGCCGCTGAAGAAGCCAAGGAGGCTAAAGAAGAAGCTGGATGATGACTTCGACCTCGATAGATTTGACGAGGGAGTCTTTGCTACTCGATGTGTGTAAATATTAGTCTAGGCTGCAGTGTCTTTATGCTGAATGTCTTATTACTTGTGTGGTAGTGTGACTGCATCGTTGTTGGCTGGCACTGACCGTGTCTTGGAGGACATTGGAGTCGCAAGCTCGAAGTGTAAGGGTGCATATGAGTCTGAGCCCTCCCTGAACACATCGGCCCCCTCTAGCGCGAGTTCCTCGAGTTCTCATCACATGGGGGACTTAAGGTTCTTGCCCGAACGCCAGCGCAGAAAGAACCTTTGGAGTCTTCGGGTGACCATGTAAGTGTAGATGAGTTTGTTATTCTGAAGTTCCTTGGTGTCATCTTCGTTCTTGACACACTTCTTGTTTATACAGCCTATCCTCTAGGACACTTTTCATCTTTGGGAGCAGATTGTGAGCCTTGGCCGGCAGCACGCTTGGCTAGACATTGACCACCACCAGCTACATAGTAAGTTTTCTGTTCTCGTCATGATTTGTGAGATATAGATTTTGATTGCACTTGACACGCCCGATTCCTCGATCAGACAAAAACAACGACCTTATTCATCGACTGAGCTCCCTCGAAAAAGGACTCAGCGCAGTAGAGACCAAGCAAGACGAGGCACTCGAAGCCCTCGAGCGCTTCAAGTAGGACTCGATGAAGCGTGAAGAGGACCTATTGGTCACCGCAGCTGACAGAGATAAAGGGTTCGCATAACAACTTCTCTCTGTCGCCCAAGCACTTTCTGGTATGCTTTGTCATAGTTTTTTCAGTCCAAATTTTCTTGTTTGTCTTTCTTTGTTCTTTTGCTGATTTGTGCGAGTTAATCATAGATGCCGCCGAAGTGGGCTTCGACCGTCAGGCGCTGGCCAGTGAGGACATCCTGGCTGATGCTGTCGTGGCAATCGAAGATCGCAGCGTCTCCACCCAGGACTCACTCAAGAGGCCAAGACCGTGCTTGGGCGTCTTCGAGAGGATATGCTCCCCAAGGCCAAGCTTGTTGAAGATATTGACATCATGGTCGAAACCTTTGCCGGGGGCGTGATACATTGCAAATGTATCTATAATTTTTGATGTTCCATGCTTGGTTATATCCACTTCTTGTGTTTTGTTCCAACTTTGGAGTACTTTTCATATGATTTCTTGGACTAACCTATTAACAAGATCCACAGTGCCAGTTGCCTGTTTTCTGCTATTTTTGGTTCCAGGAAAGTCATAAAATGAATATTCTCGGAATTGCACGGGACAAAAGCCAAAGTGCCTATTTTTCCGGAAGGGATCAAGTGCCAGAATACGAGACGGAGAAGGGCCAGGGAGCCACCACACCACCTGGTCACGCGGCCAGGCTTGGCCCGTGCCAGGGGGTGGTGTGTCCGCTCCCGACACCCCCTCGGCCTCTCCTTCCGCCTATATATTGCCCTCGGGACGAAAACCCTAAGTACCCAATCAAAAATCCACGAAAAAGTATGTAGCCGCCGTCATCTCCATCCCTAGATCGGGAGGGATCTGAAGCTCTTCCCGGCACCCTGCCGGAGAGGGGAATTCACCCTGGAGGCCTTCTTAATCACCATGCAAGCCTCCGGTGTGATGCGTGAGTAGATCATCCTTGTACTACGGATCCATGTAGTAGCTAGATGGCCGGTTCTCCTCCTTTGTGCTTTCATGTTTAGATCTTGTGAGCTCCATTCATGATCAAGATCATCTATTTGTAATTCATACATGTTGTGTTTGCAGGGATCCGATGGATATCGAGATGCTATTTCAGATTGATTATTGATTCTATCATGTCTTTGTTATTTGTGATCTTGCATGCTTTCCGTTGTTAGTAGCTATCCTGGCCAAGTAGATGCTAGCAACTCCAAGAGTTAGTATTTATGTTCGATAGTGGGTTCATGCCTCTGGTAATCTGGGGAAGTGACAGAAATCTCTAAGGTACTAGATGTGCTGTTGCTACTAGGGAGAAAACAACAATTCTTTGTTCATAGAACAATCGTACTGTTTACTTCACACGCAGTTTGTAAAGCAATAATCTGTTGCTTGCAACTTAATACTGGAGGGGGTTCGGATGATAACCTGAAGGTGGATTATTAGTCATAGATGCAGTTGGATGGCAGTCTATGTATTATGTTGTAATGCCCAATCAAGTCTCAAAGGAGTCAAGATGATTAGTATATGCATGTATTGCTTTCTCGGTGTTTGTCAATTGCCCCGCTGTAATTTGTTCACCCAGCATGTTATCTATCTAAGGAGAGCCACCTCTAGTGAAGTATGGATCCCGGTCCTTTTTCTTTGCATACAATCTACAACTGTTTACTTATTTGTGTTTACTTTCTGCAAACTTTTACTTCTTTCCATTCGATACGTTTAATCCTTTGTTTTTCGCAAAACACGGTGAGATTGACAACCTCATCGCAAGTTGGGGACAAAGTTATATGGTTGTGTTGTGCAGGTCTCCATGTTGCTACTAGCACCGGTAGTGCGCCCTGCCAAAGCTCAGATAGTAACACCTTTGGGGTGTTTCCTTGCTCCTACTGGTTCGATTAAACCTTGGTTTCATAACTGAGGGAAAACTTACTATTGTGCTCATCATACCTTCCTCTTGGGGTTCCCAACGAGCTCTACATCGAACAACGAGCACATCAAGATCTTTTCTGGCGCCGTTGCCGGGGAGTCAAGGACATATTCACAAGGGGAGTCCCTCATCACCAATCTCTTTACTTTGTTGTTTTTGTTTTGCTTAGTTTCTTTTTGCTTTGTTTGCTTGTTTTGTTCTTCAAAAACAGAAAAAAAATAGTTTTACTAGTTTGCTTTCTTATTTGAAAACCCAAAAAATGACTACCCTTGAAAACACTAAGTTGTGTGACTTCACTAGCACCAACAACAATGATTTATGAGCACACCTATTGCCCCACCTCTGGCTGAAAATACTTTCTTTGAGATAAAACCTGCTTTGCTCAACCTTGTTATGAGAGAACAATTTTCTGGTATTGGTAATGAAGATGCCGCTTCCCATCTAAATAACTTTGTTGAACTTTGTGAGATGCAAAAGCATAGGGATATAGATGGTGATATTATTAAGCTGAAATTGTTTCCTTTCTCTTTGAGAGGAAAAGCTAAAGAGTGGTTGAATTCCTTAACTAGGAATAGTATTGATTCTTGGACTAAGTGCAAAGATGCTTTTATTGGAAAATACTATCCTCCTGCTAAGATTATATCTATGAGAAGTGAAATAATGAAGTTTAAACAACTTGATAATGAGCATGTTGCTCAAGCTTGGGAAAGAATGAAATCTTTGGTAAAGAATTGTCCCACTCATGGACTGACTGCTTGGATGATCATCCAAACTTTTTATGCAGGATTGAACTATTATTCAAGGAACCTATTGGATTCTGCTGCTGGAGGTACCTTTATGACCATCACTTTGGGTGCTCCAACAAAACTTTTGGACAATATGATGGTTAATTATTCTGAATGGCATACTAAGAGAGCTCCACAAGGTAGGAAGGTAAATTCTGTTGAAGAAACCTCCTCCTTGAGTGATAAAATTGATTTTATTATGTCTATGCTTGTTAATGGGAAAGCCCATATTGATCCAAATAATGTTCCTTTAGCCTCTTTGGTTGCTCAAGAAGAGCAAGTTGATGTGAACTTCATAAGAAATAACAACTTTGGCAACAATGCTTTTGGTAACAACAATTATAAGCCATATCCTCCCAACAATGGTAATGCTTATGGAAATTCTTACAACAATAATAAGAGTGGTCCCTCTGAACTTGAAGTTATACTTAAAGAGTTTATTAGTAAACAAACTGCTTTCAATAAAACTATTGAGCAAAAACTCTCTAATGATGAAAGAAATATAGTATCTTTGGCTGAAACTCAATCTTCTTTGAATAAAATGGCTGCTAAACCTGAAACTAATGATAATCCCTTTGCAGCCACTAATGCCATACAAGTAAGAATTGATGAAAATGTTAGACTATTAGCTGAATTACATGCTAAGTGGGAAAGAGAAGATGAAATTGCTAGAAACATTAGTGTTTCTACTATCACCACCACTAGTGTTGAGGCTAGTAATAGTTCTACTACTTTAGATGATAAAGTTGATTTTGATCTTGATGGTTGCAACATCTCTGAAGTTATTAAGTTCCTACAAAATCTTGCTAAAAGTCCTAATGCTAGTGAATATGAACATGGCCTTTACAAAACACATTACCGATGCTCTCATAAAGATTAAGGAAGAAAAGATGAAACATAAAGCTTCTATTCCTATTAAACAATAATATGGTTGGGAACCCATCATTAATATGAAAGTGAATGACTTTGATTTCAAAGCTTTATATGATCTTGATAGTAGTGTTTCTATTATGCCTAGAAGGATTTATGATATGCTTGATTTGCCTCCTCTTGAAGATTGTTATTTGAATGTGCCACTTGATGATAATGCTAAAAAAACTCATGGGGAGTCTTAATGATGTTCTTATTATGGTTAACAATTCCTATGTCCCTGTTGATTTCTATGTTTTGGATGTTGAATACAATGCTTCTTGTCCTATTACTTTGGGAAGACCTTTTCTTATAATTGTTGGTGCCATCATTGATATGAAAGAAGGCACCATTAAATACCAACTCCCACTCAAGAAAGGTATAGAACACTTCCCTAAAAAGAGAGAAAAGATTTCTTTTGCTTCTCCTATGAAAACAAAATTTGGTCTTAATGCTTCTTCATTTGAGAACACTTGATTCTTTCTTTGCTTCTTATGCCTAACTTAAAGGCGTTAAAGAAAAGTACTTATTGTGAGATAACCCAAAAGTTTTAGATGAGTATTGGAAGTTATTACCTCAGTAATAACCTCTCCTTATCCTTTTTATTTTATTTTTGTGCCAAGAGTAACCTCTAATGAGAGTGAAGTAATGATTGGGAAAGTTGCTGTCCCGAAACAGATTTTTGTGCTTCACCGTAAACATTCGTGAGAGAGCTCTGTATGTCGGATTGAGATGTAATTTTTTGTGCTTATGCCCCAGGTTGTTATCTAACTTTCTTTAGTTTAATACTTTTTGATTTCAGAAACAGAAGGTCTTCGAAAAAAATCGTCTTTACCTGCTGGTCTGTTTTGACAGATTTCTGCCATTTTCTGCATTTGCTTCTTGTGGGTTCCTTTTTGAGTTCTTTTGGGGAATTGAGCTTTTTTGAGAGAAGTACTACAGTAGCTAGTGTTCTAATGGAAGTTTATTTGGTGTTAGAACTGAACCTTAAGACTTATTTATCTTAAGTGCACTAATGTGGCTAATGAGATTGTGTGAAGTTTTGTTTGAAGGAAAATTTCAGGTGTATGGAAGGAATGAGTAATGAGATGAAGGATGGACTAAAGCTCAAGCTTGGGGATGCCACGCGTGTCACCCCAAGAAATATCCAAGAAGTACAAGCGTCAAAGCTTGGGTATGCCCAAGGCATCCCCTTCTTCATCAATAAAAATTCCAGGTTTCTTACAAACGCTTCATTTTTATTGTTTCATGCATAGTTGTGTTGTTCTTGGAGCGTCTTCTTTTTCGTTTTTGTTTTGGTTTTTTGTTTGCTTTGGTTTTCTTGGTTTTCTGAATAAATTGGTTGGACCCCCTCTTTCATACATTGGTTTGCAAATAGTTTGGTTTGGTTTGGAAAAGAGTAGGAAAGTTCATACTTATGTGGTAAAAAGAGCTCGTTTTTGACTATGGCCTGTGCTTTGTCATGCCATGCTTGATATTGTTTTGGCTTTATGCTTAGTATTCTTTGTTGTAGCATGACTTGTTATAAACAATGTAGATTTCTTAATGTGCCTTGGATGAATCATGCGTTGTTTTAGCATATTAAAGCATAGTATAGTGGTATTCTCCTTTGATGCTTTATTTGGGTTAACTTGGCACATGCTTACACCATGTTATGACTATCACAAGTCACCATAGCCTTTATGATCCTTTAATTTTCAACTTGTAGTATCACTTTATGCTTTGATCAATGATGTTTTGTCGCTCTGCATGATTATGGCCATTATTGCTCTCTTAGTTTATCGCTCCTAGTCTTTTGCTAGCCTCCACAACTAAGTATGAGTTTCACTCATGCATCCAACTCCCTAAACCAAGTTATTCCAAAGAGTCCACCATACCTACCTACTAGCTTATGCTATTCCAAGTATATTCATGCTTTTGTTTACCTTCCAAATTAAACTTGTTATGAGAAAACTAGTGATTAAAGATCTCACGAACTTGATGGCACACTTTACTTTACTTGCCCTTAATAAACTTGAACCATTGTATCGTCTATGTTGTATATGCTTGCACTTATTTGTTGGGAATTAGCAGAACCATGCTTTCATGGGGAACGCTTTCAACATTGCACTTGGTACTTGTACCTAGTTGATATCATGCTCTTTTGTATATGGATGTCGTCAGTGTGAAATGAAAGGGGAGCTTGTAAGTCCATGGAGTTATGTATATGTGTTAGAGAAACGCCTAGGCCGCTGGTCTAATCCATGCTGACATGGTGGAAACCTGCAGTGTAACCATAATGAGCTGTCTATAAAGCATTCTTCTTATAAAAAAAGAGTCCTATATTGAGAAAAAAGAAAAAAAAGATATACTATGAAAAGAGGAAAAAGAGAAAAAAAGCACCATATTCCCATGGTAAATAAGAAGAATGCTGAGATGCTCGTTGTCTGCTTGCCTTGTCATTTTGATATGGGGATTCTTCCGTATCATCGGGCAAGGGGTACCCCGTTGGCGGTTCTCTATGATACACATGTACTTACGATGACAAGAACTTACCGGTTACTAAACTTGAGTAGCATGAGGAGCGGCCCTCGTATATAAGGGACATGAGATTTCTGACTCATACTTCGTCAAGCATGTACACCATAGTTTGTTCACTTTAACCTTAATCACTTCAAGATGCTTATGATAGGGGCAATGAGAGCTGAAAGCTATCAGTACCATAATTTTTGGAAGCTCTTTATGAGACTTGAATCCCTACTTCCTTTTAAAAAGGCCTTTCTTCCACCATTATATTGAGTGTCCACCTTCTATCTTTATGCACCTACTTTGAGAGCATAGTGGCCATTCTTAGTTCTATGTGCATTGTCCCAAGACTAGTTGATTGATGCATAACTTGATATTGCTTGTTTTAAACTATTGTATCTAGTCACTCTTATGAACTTTGAAGGTGTCCTATGCATTTATATTTGCTACTCTATGAGGGACAAGCTGAATACTATTATGCTATGTTTTCTTTATGTGAAACAAACAAACGTCTTGCAAAGCATTGTTATTCATGAATCTTTTGTTTGTGCCTTTTCATGTTGCATCATAGTTTCTTTGCTTATTGCTAGAACTTTGTCTTTCATGTTATGATTGAAGTACTATGATCTCAGCTTTGAATGTTTTGCAAATACTTTGATCAAGTCTTTGATGGTGCATGTCACCTCAAAAATTATTCTTTCTTTTTATCACTTACCTACTCGAGGACGAGCAGGAGTTAAGCTTGGGGATGTTGATACATTTCAAATGTATCTATAATTTTTGATGTTCCATGCTTGGTTTTATCCACTTTCTTGTGTTTCGTTCCAACTTTGGAGTACTTTTCATATGATTTCTTGGACTAACCTATTAACAAGAGCCATAGTGCCAGTTGCATGTTTTCTGCTATTTTTGGTTCCAGGAAAGTCAGAAAATGGATATTCTCGGAATTGGACGGGACAAAAGCCAAAGTGCCTATTTTTCCGGAAGGGATCAAGTGCTAGAATACGAGACGGAGAAGGGCCAGGGAGCCACCACACCACCTGGTCGTGCGGCCAGGCCTGGCCCGCGCCAGGGGGTGGTGTGGCCGCTCCCGGCACCCCCTCGGCCTCTCCTTCCGCCTATATATTGCCCTCGGGACGAAAACCCTAAGTACCCGATCAAAAATCCACGAAAGAGTCTGTAGCCGCCGTCATCTCCATCCCTAGATCAAGAGAGATCTGAAGCTCTTCCCGGCACCCTGCCGGAGAGGGGAATTCACCCTAGAGGCCTTCTTCATCACCATGCAAGCCTCCGGTGTGATGTGTGAGTAGTTCATCCTTGGACTATGGATCCATGTAGTAGCTAGATGGCTGGTTCTCCTCCTTTGTGCTTTCATGTTTAGATCTTGTGAGCCCCGTTCATGATCAAGATCATCTATTTGTAATTCATACATGTTGTGTTTGCGGGGATCCGATGGATATCGAGATGCTATTTCAGATTGATTATTGATTCTATCATGTCTTTGTTATTTGTGATCTTGCATGCTTTCCGTTGTTAGTAGCTATCCTGGCCAAGTAGATGCTAGCAACTCCAAAAGTTAGTATTTATGTTCGATAGTGGGTTCATGCCTCTGGTAATCTGGGGAAGTGACAGAAATCTCTAAGGTACTAGATGTGCTGTTGCTACTAGGGAGAAAACAACAATTCTTTGTTCATAGAACAATCGTACTGTTTACTTCACACGCAGTTTGTAAAGCAATAATCTGTTGCTTGCAACTTAATACTGGAGGGGGTTCGGATGATAACCTGAAGGTGGATTATTAGTCATAGATGCAGTTGGATGGCAGTCTATGTATTATGTTGTAATGCCCAATCAAGTCTCAAAGGAGTCAAGATGATTAGTATATGCATGTATTGCTTTCTCGGTGTTTGTCAATTGCCCCGCTGTAATTTGTTCACTCAGCATGTTATCTATCTAAGGAGAGCCACCTCTAGTGAACTATGGATCCCGGTCCTTTTTCTTTGCATACAATCTACAACTGTTTACTTATTTGTGTTTACTTTCTGCAAACTTTTACTTCTTTCCATTCGATACGTTTAATCCTTTGTTTTCCGCAAAACACGGTGAGATTGACAACCTCATCGCAAGTTGGGGACAAAGTTCTATGGTTGTGTTGTGCAGGTCTCCATGTTACTACTAGCACCAGTAGTGTGCCCTGCCAAAGCTCAGCTAGTAACACCTTTGGGTGTTTCCTTGCTCCTACTGGTTCGATTAAACCTTGGTTTCATAACTGAGGGAAAACTTACTGTTGTGCTCATCATACCTTCCTCTTGGGGTTCCCAACGATCTCTACGTCGAACGACGAGCACATCAGGGCGTTCCTGTGGACTTCAAGAATGCGCAGAAAGGAGTTGGTGCTTCTTTAGGGATGGCAATGGCGCAGGCTTGTGGTACTAACTTGAACGTGAGAAAGATCACTTCAAGGATGCCACCAACCGCGGAGGGTGAAGAGGTAGCTTTTGAACCATTTGCTACTCATTGCGATAAGTAAGGGCCTCGTCTTATAGAGACGCTCGCAAAGTACTCCGCGAAGTAAAAGCATCATAGCTTAGCAAAAGCCGCAATGTCTGGAGTTGCTGCTGCCAAGGTCACGATGTTGGATGCTCCCACGGAGTTTGCAAAGCCCACGAATGCCGATGGATAGGCGTAGCTGCCTTTCTTGTTTTCTTTTGTAGTGGTGCTTAGACTTTAGGCTTGTCTTGAAATATTTTTTGGGGGTGCCCCTGTCGGAACTTGTTGTTAAGTTTGATGTATAAATCTTCTACGTGCTTCATTTACTCGAGTTCCATGCCCAAAGGTTCTTATGCTTTTAACTTTTTCTTGGTTAGGGGTCTTCGAGTGGCGTGTAGGGTATGCCTCTTTCTGCTGTGCTTGTGGCGCCACCGTGATCAAAGGTGGAAGAATTGTCGCTTTTGTACCGCCTGTGTGATCGCGTGAAGCATTTGGAGCGAGATGCGCTGATGATTCGCAGAAATGCCGATGTCTAGAAGTTGAAGGCAGAGAAGGCAGCAGAGCGAGAAACTTATCTTCTTGGCGAGGTATCTCAAATCAACAAGAAGCTACAATGTGGGTGTTTTTTGACTCCATTGTTCTTGTTATTTTGTATCGTCATAGTGTTGACTGATACTTTGCTGTTTCTATCTGTGTAGTTATCAATCTCATTCCGCAGGAAGAGAGGGATCGCATTAGCATCCAACTCAACTGCTTGACACAGGAGCAACTGGAGGCTGGAGGGTTCTTCTGGACCGACCGAAATCGTGCAGTTGTGCTTGCAACGTTGCAGGATCGTGTGTCGCAGGTGCTGCATTTCTTGAAGAAAATGTGGTCGTGCTTGAGGCATATATTTGTGGCGATGTACCCATTGGATGATGTCTCGGTGAGCCTGCTGGCATTGCTTCGTAGGTTTCAGAATGCTGGTGTTGTACGTGAGTGTGTGCATTAGCAACTTGTCGTGGGTGCCAAGGCTGCACTGGCACTTGTGCGTACGTAGCGTCTAGACGTGGATTTGGAGGCAATCGTAGAAGGTATGCCAGCACCTCAAGAGGGAATGGCATGGAACATGGTGCCGCATTATCGAGCGGTCGCCAAGCCAGCGGAGAGGATTGTAAATTTGTTTGATGAACACACCAATGTCCTGCTTCAGGGTTAGTAGAATAGTTATGTCATGCACAAGGTATATAAGTGTTGTAAAGCTTGTATAATATTTTGACTTGTGTTTTAGTACTCGTCCTATATGTAAAGCTTGTTAGCCTATGTGTTTTGCGAGTATGTTTCTTATGCAATGCCTTTTCATTAGCCTCACACTTGTGGATCTCAGCATCTTGCCAGCCTATCACTTGCGTTGCAACTGGATTGGAGTTATCAAGGGTTCGATTCACAGCATAGTCAGCTACTTGGGTCATTGCATTATGAGGTTGTATATGTGACGAGGTCGTCAAGGAGGCGCGGCCCCGAGTGCAAAATAGGAATAAAAGTGAATGTAACGAGACACATAGTTGAGGCACTTAGCTTTATTTATTTGGAGAATATTAGGAGGTATAATGTTTGGCTAAGTAGCCTAGGTGAGTAACCTTATTGTAAAGTAAAAACATCTAGGGTAGAAACATCACAGTTGCATGATGTTCCATGGATTGGAGTATTCTACTCCACTCTCTATGTCCTTCAGGCGATAGGCGCCACCTGGGATTACTTCAGTGATCACGTAGGGTCCCTCCTAGGGGGACTCGAACTTGAGGTGCCCCTTCTACTTCAGACGCAGGACGAGGTCTCCTTCGACGAAGGACCTTGGACGTAGCCGTCGGCTATGGTAGTTACGGAGACTCTTCTGGTAGATTGTTGACTGCTCTGCCATGATTTCGCGTTCTTCATCGAGAAGATCGATGGAATCCTCGAGTGCGGCCGTAGATTCGGCCTCGCTATAAGAGACGACCCTCGAGGCTCTTTAGCGCACTTCTACGGGTAGTACTGCTTCAGCGCCATGCACCATGAAGAACAGTGTGTAGCCTGTGATGTTGTTCGGAGTCATGCGCAGGCTCCATAGTATAGAGGGCATCTCCTTGGCCCAACAACCAGCTAAACGCTCGAGTGGTCGAAGGAGTCTCTTCTTGATGGCATTGCAGATGAGGCCGTTGGCCTTCTCTACTTAACCGTTGGTCTGGGCATGTGCCATGGAGGCGTAGCTGATGTTGATTCCCAGGTTTTCACATAAATCCTAGAAGTCATTAGAACTGAAGTTCGTCTCGTTGTCAGTGATGATGTTGTGTGGCACCCCGTACCTGAAGACGATGGACTCAAAGAACTTGATGGCGGTGGAGCCTGTCTAGTTACTCATGGGCATGGCCTCGACCCATTTGGTGAACTTGTCGACAGCGACAAGGAGGAAGACCTGACCTCCTAGCATTGATTTCGGTAGCTTGCTGACCATGTCGAGTCCCCATTGCGCAAAGGTCCAAGCCACATGTATTTTCATGCGCCTAGTGCGTGCGGATTATTCGTGAATCTTTGGCAAGCGTTGCACTTATGGACGATGTCCTTGACGTCACGCATTACTGTGGGCCAGTAAAAAGCCTACTCGTAGAGCCTTGGACACTAGGGCGCGACTGCCAACATGATGTCTGCAGGTGCCTTCGTGTATTTCGAGGAGGATGCCTCTTCCATCGCTATTGGTGACGCATCGCTGGAGGATGCCCATGATGCTACGCTTGTACAGCTTGCCATTGATGATGGTGAAACCTTGGAACATCGCGCTATTTGTCGTGCATCTATTGGGTCATCTCGTAGCCTTTTGGTGAGCAAGTATGTGATGTATGGCTGCATCCAGGGTGGCTTGATGAGTATGACCTCCACAGGAACTTCCAGTGCGGATCCTTGTTCTTCATTGCTAGAACCTGCGACCTCTTCAGGTGGCATTGCGCCCCAAGTCCTTTGTTGTGATGGATTGTCCTACAGGAGTCTTCGGCTTGACGGAGTGCTCACAGATTACTTTCATGGCCTATGGTGGCACCGGGGGACACATGGAGCCTATGTTGGCGAGCATGTCAGCTTCATCATTACTTTCATGGCCTATGTGCCATAGTTCGTAGCCGTCGAAGTCTCCTTCGGGTGCATTGTAAAGGTCATGGTACGTGATCATGTTGTCACTCAGAGGTCACACATGTTCATGGTTTTCTGGACCACGAAGTTTGAGTCGACATAGATGATGAGTTGTGTAGCGCCACAAGCCTTGGCCATCCGCATCCCGTGGATCAGCGCCTCATACTTCACCTCATTGTTGGATGCGTGGAACTTCATCCAAAGGATGTATCGCATCTTGTCACCTTGAGGAGATGTCAGGATGATGCCTGCACCAGCTCCCTCCTTGCGCTTGGACCCATGAAGTTCATGGTCGAAAGTTTGGACATATCTGGTGTATCAAGGAGCTGGATCTCCACCTAGTGGATGAAGAATTCTGGTAAGACCTGCGACTTGATTGCCACTCGCCACTCGTAGGTGATGTCTCGCAGGGACAGCTCGATGCCCCAGAGGGCGACCCGCCCTATGGCGTCGGGGTTGGTGAGGATGTGGTTCAACGGGGCATCATTTACCACGACTATGGGGTGTTCCTGGAAGTAGTGACGCAGTCGCCATGCTGTCATGAAGACACTGTAGGCCAGTTTCTGGTAATGCGGGTACCGTTGCTTTGTTGGTGTCAGGACCTCGCTAAGGTAGTATATGGGGCGCTACACCCCATGGATATTGTTTTCTTTGGCTCGTTCTACCACCAGCACGGTACTAACCACCTGGTTGGTGGTGGAGATGTATAGCAACATTGGCTCATTTTCCCTGGGGGTCACTAGCACAGGCGAAGTGGAGAGCAGGCGCTTGACATCTTCGAATGCTTCTTGCTCCTCATCCGTCCACTCGAATTTTTCAATCTTGCGGAGGATCTATTAGAACAGTAGTGCCTTCTTGCCCATTCGACTGATAAATTGACTGAGCGCCACGATTCGCCCAGCCAGCTGTTGGACACCTTTGACGTTCTTCGGCTTCACCACGACCAATATGGCTCTTATTTTCTTTGGTTTTGCCTCGATTCCCCTGGCGGATATGAGGTACCCGAGTAATTTCCCAGTGGCATGCCGAAGGCGCACTTCTCCGGATTCAGCTTGATCCGGTAGTGGTCAAGGTTGTCGAAGGTATCGCGGAGATCATCAATGAGTGTAGCTTCCTCCTTGGTTTTGATGAGGATGTCATCGACATAAACTTGGATGTTTCAATCAAGCTGGTTTTTGAGGCAGGCCTGCATACACCGTTGATAGGTGTCTCCTGCGTTCTTCAGCCCGAAGGGCATTGTGGTGTTGTGTAAACGCCAAAGGGTGTGATGAAGGCCGTCTTCTCCTGGTCCTCTGCCTTCATTTGAATCTGATGATAGCCTGAGTAGGCATCGAGGAAGTAGAGGCGTTCGCATCTCGTGGTGGAGTCGATTATTCGGTCGATCCGCGGTAATGGGAAGTGGTCCTCCGGGTAGTGCTTGTTGAGATAAGTGAAGTCCACGCACATCCGCAGGATATCCGTGTCCTTTTTAGGAACGAGCATGGGGTTACCTACCCAGGTGCTTTCCTTTATTTCGTGTATAAAATTGGCGTCAAGGAGTCTGTTGAATTCCATGCCGATCGCCTTTGCCTTTTGTTCTGATAGTCGATGCATCGACTGCTTGACTGGTCTTGCATCTGGATTCATGTTGAGTGCGTGCTCGGAAAATTCCCTAGGAACTCCTGGCATGTCCACTGGACACCAGGCGAATATTTCCCAGCGCTCACGGAGGAATTCGATGAGCACGAGTTCCTATGTGGGACTCAAGTTGTTAGCGATGAGGGTCGTCTTGGTCGGGTCCATTGGGTGGACCTAGATCTCCTTGGTGTTCACCGACGAGTCGAAGGTCTGGTCGGGTGCGTTCTGCTTGCTCATAGGAGGAAGAATGTTGTATGTCGACTCCTTGAGCCTTGCCAGTTCTTCTTGCATGCTGAAGGATTGGGAGATTCTATTGAATTTCCTATCACAGCTATCTGACTTAGTGAAGCTCCCACTGACGGTGATAATACCATTGGGTCCTAGAATCTTCATCTGCAAGTAGGCGTAGTGCGGGACCGCCATAAACCTCGTGAACACGACACGTCCGGGGATTGTGCGGTATTGCGAGGGCCAGTTGACCACTTCAAATTCGAGGTGTTCTCGCCAAAATTTTGCGGGCGTGCCGAAGATGACGTCCAGATTGATTTTTCCCAAGGGGTATACGCCTTTCCCTGGGACGATGCCATGGAAGGTTGTTTCGGATGCCTCCAGGCAGGAGAGGGGAATCCGCATGGCGCAGGGTGCTGGCGAACATGAGGTTGATGCCACTGCCACCATCCATGAAGACTCGACTCAACTCGTAGCCACCAATTTGTGCCTCAAGCACCAGGGGAGAATGACATGGGCGAGGCACTTGGCACGGGTGGTCACTCTTGGCGAAGGTAATGCAAGACTCGTACCCTCTGAGGTACTCAGTGGTTGATGGTGGAGAGTTGACAGCCAAATAGATTTGGCGAGTGGTCGACTTTTGCGTCCTATTGGAGGACGCCCCTTCTGGATCATACCCATGTTCCCTAGCTCTCATGGTAAATCTTCGCCTATGTTGTTTTGTACCGGCGCAGCCGCAGGCTGCGCGGGTCCTCTGGACAGTGGTGGTGGCGCTCCATGAGCTATGGTACCTAGGGCAGCTCCGTACCCCTGATTTATGGCGTCGCCATTTAGCTGGAGTAGGCCTTCGTGGAGCTTCAAGAACTCGCGGTAGTCCTTGAGGAGGTGACTGGATTTCTTCTTGCCATCGTTCTTGTCAATGTAGAAGTGGACATTGGAGGGTCCAGATAACTTCTCTTGGATGGATGTTCTAGGTGCTTCATCGCGAGTGCGGTGTTGCCACTTGCGCGGTTTTCCCGCTATCACGGTAGCTGCTATGGTAGCCGCTGTTGTGGTTTCCTTCGCCGCGCTTGTCGACATAGCCAGCCGCGACCATGTTGACTTCCTCATGGTCCTCATAACCGCGCATCTGACGCTTCCGTCAACGGTCACGTCTACAGCCAAGGTCGTCCTCGTCAACTAAGTGAACATGATTTTTGTTCACCAAGTCTTCTCCATCCGCCCATAGATTCACGATGTCCATCAGGTGGTCGATGGTTTTGGGCTTCGTGTGGCCCAGCTCCTCCCTGAGCTCTCTACGACTGACACCATCGTTGAACACGTCGATTGTGTGATCCTCGGAGATATCTTCCGCCGAGTTTTTAATGATGGAACACCTTTGGATGTAGGAGCGAAGGGATTCGCTAGGTTTCTGGTAGCAGGCCCTGAGCACTTCGATTGATGCGAGCCATTTTTAGGTGCCCTTGAAGTTTCGGACGAAGCTGTAGACCAGCTCTTCCCAGCCGTGGATGAATTTGTGGGATGGACTGATGAGCCATGCGCGAGTAGCGCCTTGTAGCTACAGCTAGAGGCATTTCATGGCTGTGCACTTGTTTCCGCCATGCAGTTTGATGGAAGAGATGTGGTCCTCCAGCCAAATCTTCGGGTCCTGAAGGTTGTCAAACTTTGGGTTCTTCGAATGGAGTTTGAACCCTTTAGGCATTCGCGTCTACCATATGGCTCTGCTGAAGCAGTTGGTGCGGCAGAGCTCTGTTCCTTCATCCTCCGACTCTGTTGAGTAGGCGAGCTTGGCACGCATCTTGTCGACTTTGCGTTGTGTGATGTCATCACGCGTGTCATAATTGCGGTCGTGTCGACGTGAGCTACGGTGTCACCTGATGACCCACAAGTATAGGGGGTGTATCGCAGTATTTTTGATAAGTAAGAGTGTCGAACCCAACGAGGAGCAGAAGGTGCTGGCCAGTGGTATGGATCAGGAATTCTCTGCAAATACTTAGCAAACGGATTTTTAAGGGTTTTCGATAAAGCAAGTAAACAAAGTACGAGTAAATAAAAGACAGTAGGAATAAATGCAGCAAGTGGCCCAATCCTTTATGCAGCAAAGGACAAGCCGGTTGTATTTCTATAGATGACCAAACGTTCTCGAGGACACATGGGAAGACTGTCAAGTGCTTTCGCTTCATATAGTCGATTAATCTTCTCTAGCTTGCTAAGTGTTGTGTGGGTGAACCTGTGCTAATGTACCGCCCCATCCAAGACTAAATACATATTTGTGAGTATACCCCTTACAAACATCCGTAAGTACAAGAAAGTAATTAAGGTAGAAACATAATCACAGCTTTAAACTCTAAGACCCTTACGTCCCTTGTGCAATGGTTTCCTAACGGGGGTTCAGGTTTCTGCCACTCCGGCAACCCCTACGATTAGTAGCCAAATACACAATGCATTCCCCTAGGCCCATATAGGTGAAGTGTCATGTAGTTGACGTTCACATGACACCACTAGAAGAAGTACACCACAACTTAAATAACAATCTATTGAATCTTTCTCAACGCAACTCCACTACTAACAACAAGACTTCTCCCATGTCCTCAAGAACAAAACGAACTACTCACAAGACATCATATGGATCATGATCAGAGATGGAATAATGATGTATAACAATCTGAACATAAACAATAATTCAATGGTTCAGTCAATAGCATCAACTACAAGGAGTAGTCAACAACGGGAAAGTTTCCCCTACGAACTATAGAAAGATTCAACCAATTGTTACAACAATATGGAGATGGTGATGAGGGTGCTGATGGTGATGATGGTGGTGTTGATGATGATGATGATCCCGATGAAGTCCAGCTTGATGGTGGTGTTGATGGCGACGTTCTCCCCTCTCCGGGAAGGAATTCCCCCGGCAGAAATCTGTCTGCCGGAGAGATCTTTTTCTCTCGGTGTTTTCCGCCCTGTAGAGGCGGCAGAATCTTTCTATGGTTGCTCCCCAAGTCTTAGGGTTTCGGGAGGTTGATATACGCCAGAGGGGAGAGGCTGGAGTGGGCCAGGGCGGCCACACCACTCCCTGGTGCGGCCTAGGCCTGCCCGTGCCATGGGGTGGTGTGGGCCCCCTGTGGCCCACCTCCACTTCATCTTCTGGCCTCCTTAGTCTTCTGGAAAAATAGGATTTTCCGTATATTTTCCCGGATTTTCTGATCTTCGCAAATTTTGCCTCCAAACAGCACCTTTTCCATCAGAATCCTGACTGCAGCGGTCCATGCTTCAAAAGTCATCAACCATGCAAAAATAGATGAAATAACATAAGTATCACCTCTCAATACGAAATATATCAATGAATAATAGTGAATTAAGACATAGAATAGTGATGCAAAATGGACGTATCAACTCCCCCCAAGCTTAGACTTCGCTTGTCCCCAAGCAAAACTGAGCTCAATAAACATGACCTCAGGTTTATGGAGTGAAGAGTCGATAAAAGAATACGGACAAGAAGCATCACATTCATCAAATACATAGATCATAATAGAAGACAACTCACTATTACATAACTCAACTTGCAATGAGTAAAGGAAACACAATAAAGATACATAAAGTGAATCATAATTGGTAATGGCAAACTTAGCTCTCGGTCGAAGAATAGTTGATAATTTGCTGGAGTTCACAAATAGCTAGTTTTCAAAGAAAGCTTTCAAAGTAGTAAACTTCAAGATAAGAGCAAATGTGCAAAACAAGGAACATAAGAAATGATTGCATAAATCATCATATGAATAAATGAAACACATCAACTCAAAATACTTGCTGAGATAGAAGGGAATAGGTTTACTGACTCAACTACAAAGTAAAAGAAAGGCCCTTCGCAGAGGGAAGCAGGGATCGCAAGTCTCATAAAGAGCTCCCAAAAATTATGATACTTACTAGCTTTCAGCTCTCATTGCCCCTATCATAGGCATCTTTAGGTGATTAAGGTTAAAGTGACACAACTAAGAGGATATGCTTGACAAGTTATAAGTTGAAATCTCAAGCCCCTTACTTATGAGTACCGATCCTCATGCTACTCAACTTTAGTCACGAGCAAGCTCTTGTCATTGTAAATGCATGCGTATCATTGAGAACCGCCAACGGGGTACCCCATGCACATGACACAAGAGCTATCCCATAATCAAAATGACAAGGCAAGCAGACAATGAGCATCTCAGCGATCTTTTTATTTGCTATTTGTGTAGGTTTTTATTGAGGATGCTTCATAGAATGCTCACTCAAGTTATGCTGCAAGTTTCCACCATCATTAGGCATGGCTTATGCTAGCGGCCCAGGCGTTTCTCTAACACACATATAAACTCCATGATCTTACAAGTTCCACTTTTATTTCACACCGCCGGGATCCATAAGCAAAAGAACATGATATCAACTAGGTAAAAGTGCCAATGAAGTGCTGAAAGCGGTCCCCATGATACATGGTTCTGCTAACTTCAACTCATAAAGCGCAAGCATATACGCAACAAAGAAGGACCCAATGGTTCAAGTTTATTAAATGCAAGAAAGTAAAGTGTGCCTTCAAGTTCATGAGAGCTTTAATCACTAATTTTCGCATAACAAGTTTAATTTGGGAGGTAGACAAAAAAGGAATTTACTTGGAATAGCAATAATGCTACTAGGTAGGTATGGTGGACACAAATGGCAAAGGTTTTGGTTTAAAGGAGGTGGATGCACGAGAAGAATACCCTCTCAGTACAGGTTTTTGGCTAGCAAGGCTAGGTAGCAAGTACAAGAGTTGAAGGAAACAAACAAACATACAAGTGATAAAAACAAACATGCAATCTTCCTTGGAAGCACAAAAGATCTTAACTAGAGAATACTAGACTTATGAGCAAATCAAGAAAGAAAGATGATGAAATTATTTTTATTTAGAGTACTTCTATCTTTTTCTTTTCAACTCTTAAAAAGGTGTTGCTACTGACCGAGCCAGGTTTGCCAAAACCAAATAAATTAACTCAATGATCTCAAAGTGCTACCAATACTAACAACAAGATCAATCATATAACCACGAATTGAAAACTAACATAAGCTATGCAAAAGGGTGAATGATAGAACTTCTCATTAATATTCCATAACAGAAACTCACACCAAGGGATACATATCTAACGAGAGAGGGGACACTTCCATAATGCAAACCATACTACATAATAACTCCTCTATTCATGATATGACTCTACTAATAAGGTAAAAAGGTAGAAGATAGTGATATGATACCGCGGCACTCCCCCAAGCTTGGAACAAACCAAGGGGATGACAAACCTGATGACGAATTACTCCTTTGGTGGTGGTGGTATCCTCTCAAGGAGCTCTCTGATCAGCTTCCCCAAGTCCTCAATCTCGAAGGTGAGATTACGAATCAGCTGTGAGTTTTGCTCAATGCGGCTCATGATCATGTCGTGTTGAGAATTCCAGCTCTTGTTATTCTTTCCCCACTCTTCCTCCTTGAAGTCTTCTTTTCCTGCATGGCTAGAACAAGGCAAATCCCAATTGGAGGGTAATTTCTCCTTGGGAATATTCCGGTATTGATGCTCATGGATAAGGGTATGGAAAGGATTCTTGGTGCGTGGAGCAAGTGACCGTGGAGCCAAACTGTGACGAGGAGCTTTCCCCCCAGTCTGCATCCGTGCAGTCCTTCTAATCTTGGCAGGTTTCACCACTCCAATGCTTGCAATGGTAGTGCCGGTATGCGGACGTTGGCCTTGCTCCTCTTTACCTTCACTCTTGATCTCCTTCTCCTTCCCGGGGTCTTGGAGGTCTTCCTTCATGGGCTCCTTCCCTTTATCCTTGGCGGACACCATTGTGCTTCTAAGCTCTCAAAGACTATATTCTGACAGAAACAGATTGAAACAAAAACACGACTAAAACACGATATCCCGACCTCAGGGGATCCGAGGGGTTATATATTACGAAGTTTCACATCAAAAGGAAGGTACTGGGAGAAAACGAGTCGGAGGCGGAGTCCTGGGTGGCCTCACCACCTGGTGGTGCGGCCAGGGGTGGGCCCGCGCCATGGGGTGGTGTGGGCCACCCTGGCTCCGGTTCCGTCCCTTTTTTGCTTCGTAGCTTTCCTTATTGACTGAAAACTGTAAAAATATAGTTGGATTGTATTTTCGCGGAACTTTTCTTACCAGAACTGTTACCTAGTTGGAAACAGACTCTGCAGGTCTCTGAATTTGGTCCTCAATGAATTTCTCTGGAGTTATAACTTGAATCATCAATATATTCATCTTCATACACTTATTTCTTGAGTCATAAAACCCTTCTCTTCCTTATTACACCATTATCTCCACTTCCTGGAAATTTCTTTCACACAAAACTTCACACAATTCCCATTAGCAACATTAGTATAAGTGAAGTGATAAAACCTTTTGGGTCCAACTTCAACTGAAAACCATCAAAATAAAATCTACTGTAGCAACTCCTTCCGAAAACCCAAAAAGAATTCAAAAAGGAAATCGAATAAAGAAGCAAATGCAAGAGTGGCCAAATCTGTCAAAACAGACCAGCAGGTAAAGATCAATTTTTTCGAAAACCTTCTGTTGCTTAAATCAAAAAGTGCAAAACTAACGAAAGTTAAATAACAACCTGGGGCAGAAGCACAAAAAATTACAGCTCAATCCGACAGACAGAGGTCTCTCACGAATTTTTATGGTGAAGCACAAAAATCTGTTTCGGGTCAGCAACTTCCCCAAATATTACTTCTCTCTCATTAGAGGTTGATCTTGACACAAAAACCAAACAAAACGGATAAGGAGCGGTTATTACCGAAGTAATAACTTCCAAGACTCAAAGAAACACAAACAAACTGAAAGCAAAAACAAAATGGGTTGTCTCCCATAAAGCTCTTTCTTTATAGCCATTAAGATGGGCATGATAATTTTGAAGAAGCTCTCATAGGGATATGAATTGAAGCGAAAGAGAGCATTAAGAAGCAAAAACACACGCATTTAAGTCTAACCCGCTTCCTATGCAAGGGAATTTTGTAAACAAACAAGTTATTGAAACCAGAGGCAACTTGCATAAGAAGCGCAATATAAAGACTTTCAACATATAACGGGGAAACTTGATATTATTGAGATGCATAAGAACACTTTTCCCTCTCTCATAGTAACTTTCAGTATCATGTATAAACTTAACAATATAGCTATCACAAGGACTATCATAGCAATGATCACTTATTCTAACAGAAAACACAGGGATACTAGCTCTCATAACACTACTTTGTGAAACAATATTAGAGGTATCCTTACAAAGGATAGGGTATCCCTCTTTTTCATACTTAGTGACAAAGTCTTTCACATTTTCTATCATAGGTTCATCAACCATTTGTTTATCAGGTTCAACAGCTTTATTCATACTTTCATCTACCATACTAGCCATCATAGAATGTTCCTTTACCTTAACTAGAAAAGGCATTTTCTCAATATAAGGTTTAGGTAAAACATGATTAGCAGTATACACTTTAGTATTTCTTGCAGGAACATGCTTAGCAACATCTTTATAAGGTTCATGATACTTATTCCACTTCTTTTTAGGCACTTCAATATAGGAAGCAAAAGCCTTAAAATAAGAAGCAATAGCTTGAGAGTCTAGACCATAAGCATTTTTAATATTTTGAAAGTCATCAGTTCCCATAAAAGATTCAATGCATTCATAATCATAATTTATACCTGAATTTCTACCTTTGTCATTCTCCCAAGCTTCAGCATTGTCTTGAATACGATCCAGAAGGTCCCATTTAGCTTCTTCTTCCATACGAGTGAATGATCCAGCACAAGAAGCATCCAATAAATCTTTATCATGTAGAGGGAGCCTTGCATAAAAGTTATTGATAATAATATTGTTGGGGAGCTCATGAATGGGGCATTTGAGCATTAGTAACTTCAATCTCCCCCAAGCTTGAGCTGTACTCTCTCCATCAAGAGGCCAAAAGTTGTATATTTGATTCCGATCTTTATAAATCTCACTAGGAGGATAAAACTTTGAATAAAAGAGAGGCACTATTTCCTCCCATTCCAGAGCTTGACCATTCTTCAGCAGCTTATACCATTCCTCAGCTCTTCCTTTCAGCGACAATGAGAATAACTTCTTCTTAACTTAATCTGTAGTAATACCTGCACACTTGAACAACCCGCATAATTCGTGTATAAAGAGTAAATGATCACCGGGATGGACAGTTCCATCCCCAACATAGTAGTTATCCATAACACGATCAATAATTCTTGTAGGTATTTTGAAAACATCTTTCTCAGCAGGTGGTGGCTTATCTACTACCTTAGCAGTGGTAGTAGCATTACCAAATAAGAAACTCAGCGAATTATCCATAAGGAAAATAAAACAACTAGCAGAAGTAAACAATACTCATAGTACAAGTTTCCTTCACCAGTTCCACTCTCCAACAGCGCTTCACTCCCCGGCAACGGCGCCAGAAAATAGTCTTGATGACCCACAAGTATAGGGGGTGTATCGCAGTATTTTTGATAAGTAAGAGTGTCGAACCCAACGAGGAGCAGAAGGTGCTGGCTAGTGGTATGGATCAGGAATTCTCTGCAAATACTTAGCAAACGGATTTTTAGGGGTTTTCGATAAAGCAAGTAAACAAAGTACGAGTAAATAAAAGACAGTAGGAATAAATGCAGCAAGTGGCCCAATCCTTTATGCAGCAAAGGACAAGCCAGTTGTATTTCTATAGATGACCAAACGTTCTCGAGGACACATGGGAAGACTGTCAAGTGCTTTCGCTTCATATAGTCGATTAATCTTCTCTAGCTTGCTAAGTGTTGTGTGGGTGAACCTGTGCTAATGTACCGCCCCATCCAAGACTAAATACATACTTGTGATTATACCCCTTGCAAACATCCGTAAGTACAAGAAAGTAATTAAGGTAGAAACCTAACCACAGCTTTAAACTCTAAGACCCTTACGTCCCTTGTGCAATGGTTTCCTAACGGGGGTTCAGGTTTCTGTCACTCCGGCAACCCCTACGATTAGTAGCCAAATACACAATGCATTCCCCTAGGCCCATATAGGTGAAGTGTCATGTAGTCGACGTTCACATGACACCACTAGAAGAAGTACACCACAACTTAAATAACAATCTATTGAATCTTTCTCAACGCAACTCCACTACTAACAACAAGACTTCTCCCATGTCCTCAAGAACAAAACGAACTACTCACAAGACATCATATGGATCATGATCAGAGATGGAATAATGATGTATAACAATCTAAACATAAACAATAATTCAATGGTTCACTCACTACCATCAACTACAAGGAGTAATCAACACCGGGAAAGTTTCCCCTATGAACTATAGCAAGATTCAACCAATTGTTATAGCAATATGGAGATGGTGATGAGGGTGATGATGGTGGTGTTGATGATGATGATGATCCCGGTGAAGTCCAGCTTGATGGTGGTGTTGATGGCGACGTTCTCCCCTCTCCGGGAAGGAATTCCCCTGGCAGAAATCTGTCTGCCGGAGAGATCTTTCTCTCTCAGTGTTTTCCGCCCCGCAGAGGCGGCGAAATCTTTCTGTGGTCGCTCCCCGAGTCTTAGGGTTTCGGGAGGTTGATATACTCCAGAGGGGAGAGGCTGGAGTGGGCCAGGGCGGCCACACCACTCCCTGGAGCGGCCTAGGCCTGCCCGCACCATGGGGTGGTGTGGGCCCCCTGTGGCCCACATCCACTTCATCTTCTGGCCGCCTTAGTCTTCTGGAAAAATAGGATTTTCCATATATTTTCCGGATTTTCTGATCTTCGCGAATTTTGCCTCCAAACAGCACCTTTTCCATCAGAATCCTAACTGCAGCGGTCCATGCTTCAAAAGTCATCAACCATGCAAAAATAGATGAAATAACATAAGTATCACCTCTCAATACTAAATATATCAATGAATAATAGTGAATTAAGACATAGAATAGTGATGCAAAATGGACGTATCATCGCCACAAGAGGTCGTGCTCGTCCTTGCTAGAGGATAGCGAGTAGTACTTGGGTGGAGCCTTGATTTTCTTTAGGTCCGGTGTTGGCTCCTTGGCTAGTGCATCCTCGACCAACCCTAGTCTAGTGATTGTGGACTGGTGTATGGACGCTTGTGGGTCTCCGGCGTGTGGTTGGTTGGTGAGAAGATACATGGTGGCTGCTGTCACCGTTGTGTGTGGCGTTTTCAGGAGAACATTGCCCCGCGAGTCCACCATCATGAACGAGAAGTCAAAAGCTTTAGTAGCTTCTTCTCGATCTTTGACATTGAGGTGGGCCAGTCGAGAGTGCCTTTTGGCAGCTGCATGGTCGTTGCCCTTGGAGGAGGATCCGCCAATGGAGGAGAGTGCTTCCTACCGAAAGCTCGACTCGTACGCGACCCTCTTGTGCTTGTCGAGCTGTGCCATCACCGCCCGCTGGCGGTTGAACTCCTAGATGATGAGGTAATGGTACCCCATCAGCATCTGTTGTGACGAGTTTGGCGGCAAGGGGTTGCCCTGTAGGGCTTCCCTGCATCGCGCCCACCAAGCGTTGTTGAGGTGAATCTCATGCCGCCTCGTATTCTTGTTAAACGGGTTCACCATGATTATCAGGGTTGGGCGGGTTGGGCTGCTCGCCGTTGACGGGGCCAATGGTAGGGGGTCGATTGGCAGTCCCGTTGTTGGTGGTCCCACTGTTGGCGGTGTCCCTTTGAGTGCCTCTGTCGCAGGTGTTGATGACGGCGCACATGTAGTGGTTTGGAAAGCCACTACTCCCGCGGCTCTCTGATCCGGAGCCGTAGGCTCCATCTCCTGATGCCAGATCGCATAGATAGGACTCACAACTGTTGTTGCTATCCGTATCATCGGCCGGTGCAGAGGCATTGAGCTTGCTCAAGGTGACAATCGGCTATAGGAACCACGAGGCAGGAGCAATCGAAGGAGCTTGCGGGTGATTAGGGAAGCGGAGAGTGATGATCTGACCGACCTAAAAGTGTAGGATTCCGATCGTTAAGCTGACTCCGTCACCCACTGACTCGAAGTTCGGGCGAGCCACCGGCGAGTGGACGGTGAAGTCGAAGGCACCGAAGAGGAGGCAATTCTCCACTGTAGCGGAGTTGTAGATCGCAGTAGATGGGGTCCAGGAAGCCGCAACATCAATGCTCTCGATTCCCATAGACATCGCTAATTGACGAGGGGTTAAATTGTCAATGACCATCGTTGATTGACTTAGGTTCAAAGGATTGGGGAGCGCATCAGGCTTCGATCGGCTAGCAAATAGGCACATAGGGAGACACGAGGTTTACCCAGGTTTAGGCCTCTTAGAGGATCCTACTCCTTCTTGTCTGCTCTCTGATTATCGGAGAGTCGAAAGTTACAGGGTGCGCAGATTCAATCTGGCGAGGTGTAAGGTAGGGTTGTGGATTGTCCTCCTCGTCACCCCCTCCTAGCCTTTATATAGGGAGGATAGGTCTCGGGATAGCAGGCCGAGTCGGTTACATATTAGGGTTTTTCTTTAAGTTTCTATCTATTATTTGTCATGTTCTTCAAGGAGTCGCGTTCCTTTGGGCCTGAGCCAACCGAATCCTTGTTGGGTTTTGATTGCAGCGTAGGCTCCTCTTGGGCTGGACACGAGTACCCGTAAGGTATACCCATGTCATATCCACAAACCAAAAACTAAGAACATATATATACTTCAAAGCTATTACACAAATATGCTTTGTTTCAACCTACAAACTCCTGTTTTATACTCAATATTCTCAAAAACAATGAAAGTTTTACTATTTAAGTACCTAGTTCACTTTGCGAATACAAAACAATTTTATCCTTCTAGCTTAGCTTGACAAACCATTATGTCCTTACTTTTTACTAAACTGTGGGACCGTATGGTATCGATTTTGTATTGGAATACTAAAAATACTATGATACGTATCGTGATAGGAGTAAGATACTACTAGATTAAGATACCATCACGATACGTATCGATTGTTGATGGTGGTAACGTAAAATCGTAAGATACTACGATACGTATCGGGATACTAACAACCATGGCTGGAGGCCCTTCAACTGCGTCGTGACGAAACGGCCCAGAACATCACGGATCTATAACACTCACCTCTAAAAGCAAGTCTAGTAGATACCTCAAAGCCTCCCCTATAGCAAAAGTAGGAAAGCGAAGGAAACCAAAGTCTCCATAAATATCGGCGCCACAACCCGGCCCCTCTCTCCCTTATGCATGGGGCGTGGGTGTGCCATATCCATGCTCCTAACCTTGATGTGCTAGTTCAAGAGAGAATAGCCAAAATACCACAAATAAAAACCAAAAGTGCTAAAATACCACTAGTTAAAACTGAAATGCTATAATAACTTACCAAAATGACCCTTGTCATGTTAGTCTCAGGAAGTCATTAGTGGTATTTTGGCATGAAAAACTGAACGTGCCTGGTATTTTGGCTATTTGGTTTTAACTGGTGGTATTTCGGCATTTTTGGTTTTCATGCGTTGTATTGCTATTCTCTCTAGTTAAAAGTCTGACAGGTAGGCCTTATCTATACCTATACCTTTTTTTTAAGCTATCTATATACCTACATAACTTATAATAATAATCTATACCTAATAATAAAGAACGGATTATTTTTCCGGTCCAACACTTTTTAAAACTGTCTTACCTCTAATAGTTCTGAGCTATTACATTCTCTACCACTGTAAAATTGAAAAACGGTTCGTTGGCTTTTGGCGCAGCAGGAAGGGCGGCGCGTGGACGAGCTAACAAGGAGACGTATCCAGGAGGAGAGGAGGGAGTTGGGTGGCTCTAGCTGGGCCTTGGGCCTATACGAACGATCAAGATTCTGTACACGTTAATGAGAGGATCGAAATCCCTAAAAAAAATAAGAGGACCGAAGGATATATATATTTTTTGTACGGTTGAATAGTCCCGTATCCCTTATTTACATCGAATTCCACCAGCTTTGCAAGCTGCCTTAGATCCGTCCGTCAGCACAAGCAGCATCATCGTTTGATTGATATAAAATCAAATGATTTAAAAAGGAATTAAATTCCTATATCCCAACGAGAGAGAGAGAGGGCAATGCCGATATGGGATCGCTTGGCATGCAACGAGGAGAATGGTATAGTTGGCCGGTAATTAAACGAACCAGATTTGAGGGGATTAAACGAAACTTTGTTGGGCTAAATAATTTTCCCGGCGCGCTCCCTCCTCCGACGTGCCCGCGCCACCACCGCCATGCCACCGCACCGGGAAAACTTCGGGTACACGCGTGTCTGTGCGCGCTTCTTTTGCTGCACCGCTCAACGCGTGCTCAATAAATCGCGCGCCGCGCGCAAGCCCAACCATCAGCGCGCGTGCAGAAATTTTCTCCTCTTCCCACCGCTTTCTCTTCCGATGCGCCCGCGCCTGCGCTAGGGAAACTCCGGGTACCGCGGTGTACGCGCGCGCCCGAACGACACCTTCTACGTCGAGATCAGGTTCGGCGATGAGTGCATCGGTCTCGGCACCTTCGAGACCGCGCACGAGGCGGCGCGCGCCTACGACGCCGTGGCGTGGCGACTCAGGCGCCCGTGCGCGTGGATGAATTTTGAGGACGTCTGGACGCGCGAGCAGGCCGAGGCGCTCGCACCGCCGCCCCGCCTCGTGACGGAGGAGGAGCACCGCCGTAGGCGCGACACGGAGCGTCTCCTGCTCGTCGTCGAGCGCCTGCGGCAGGAGTGGTGCTGCCACTTCCCCGAGGACGTCGAGGCGTAGTGCAAGCGCAAGCACGACAACAAGCTGGCCGGGAACAGAGCGGCACTGAGGACGGCGAAGCACGAGGACCGCCTCGAGCGCCGTGCGGACAAGGCGCGGAGGCGCGCCTTCATCGAGGCACAGATGGCCAGACCGACGACCATCTCCGACGACGAACCCCGTTGGGAGGACTATTGGTCGTCGATGCCGGTGTCCGACACGACGTGCCGGCCTCGTTTGATGATGAGAGCAAATAGCACGGACATTTTGCTAGGTCAAAAACCTACCGGTTCTTTCACCGCAACTCGCGGACATTTTGCTAGTAATATATATATATATAGGTATAAAAATACTAAAATAATACATAGAAAATACGAAAATTTAAATACTATAAAATATAATATTACATTTTTTTAGTTTTTATAAATTTATTAGCGTTAATATTGGTATTTATATATTAATATTAGACTGTACGTATGTACTGCAAGATCTTTTACAGGCTAACGAGGCCAACAGACAAGCGAGGGTGTGTGCAGTCATGTAAAAGTCCTACTCGGTACTCACCGTAATTCTTACTATATTGCTTCAGGAGTAGTTAAGTTTATTTTCCTAAATGTTTTTAATTAAATTTATATGAGTCGTTCTCTTATCGTCTTTCCAGGCAGTTCTACCCAGAGGGAACACTTCTCTACGGTCACAAGATTCTCGTTTAGACGCCACACATAAGGCTTTAACAGAGAACTACACGCAGAGGTTTCTCCCGTAGGATTCCTAGCATAAGAAACCCATCCCATATAAATATGCTTAAAAAAACAAGAGAAATACGAAACTACTTCATTTTCACAATCTATACATAATAATAAAATGCAGATTGTTTCTTCCGGTCTAACATTTTTTCTAGACGAATTTACCCTCCCACCAAACTCTATATTACAACCAACGCCACCGGTAAGTCGGAGAATTTAGCCTCCCACCAAAAAGTCAGGAAAAAAGCTTTTTCCTACACCAGGTCCATGTTAAATATCAGGTGTAGTCTTCGGGCCTTCCATCATTTCATTTTTCAATAATAAAGAACAGATTATTTCTTTCGGTCTAACACTTTTCTAGACCAATTTACCCTCCCACCAAACTCTATATTACAACCAACGCCGCCGGTAAGTCGGAGAATTTAGCCTCCCACCAAAAAAGTCAGGAAAAAACTTTTTCCTACACCAGGTCCATGTTACATATCAGTGTAGTCTTCGGGCCTTCCATCGTAAAAGAGTCCGTCAATTGTGATGGTGTGACGATAAACGCCCATATATAGACCCCGCTCGATTGAGATATCTTACGAAACAATCGAAGATTTGTCGTCCAAGATCCGATCGAGATGAAGCGGTTGTTCTGTGCACATCCCCGCCGGCACTGATGGCTCGCGCGGAGCGGAGAAAAATCATTAGGTTGGTTGTCGGGTAACGCTTTCGGGCCGCGTAGAAGGAGACTCGGCGGCCTCGCACCTCCACATCTGACGACACCAGTTAAGATCAGGAGGAAATCGATTTTCCAGATTGGATCAGAGTCAGATGGTAGAGGTATGATTGACATCACGACAACTCTATTGGCGGTGGCGCTGGGAGGTTTTCTTGGCGAGATGAAGTCTTGGCTCACCGGCTTAGCGAGAAAACGATCTAGCTTCATGTCGTTTCTGTCCGTGGTTGATGGCATAAATAATTCATTAGAGTTTCTAATACTGGAGCATGGAGCTCCCGATTTGAGTTCTAAATTCAAGAATTGGGTCAACCTGCATTGCAGCATGGTCATCGTGATTAGTGGCGCGCTCCTTTTTCCTGATGCCATCCGGCTACACCGAAGTTCGTCTTGTCGCAGTTGACATCTGCTTGCATCGGAATTTATTGAATCGTACTGTGTCAGAGTTGACAGTTGCTTGCATCAAACGAGTGATGATTTGGAGTCAAGATACATATGGATGAAGTTGAGGCAAACCTGATCGTTCTGAGTAGTTGTCCATCTGAACAGGACGCATCTGCCGTCTGTCTTGCCTGCGAGTTCAGACTTCAGAGTACTTCTGAAGGAGCCATGGAGGATTATTGTGACTTCGTTCTATTAATTTTCTTTCATCTAACTGATGATACATACATACTGGGTACATATACAATCGTGAACGGATGAGTTGAACCTTGGCGTGGTTTTTTAGCAGGATGGCCTAAGTATTATATCGTCTTCCATCTTCATCGTCCATTAGACGCAGGTATATATCCGCTGCCACGTTGACGACGTACATTTCCTCGGCTATAACACAGTCGCTCTCATCTTCTTAGTACTGACAAGACACGTCAGTAGATCTATTCAGTTTGAGATAATTAAGAAGATTATAGAAAGGAAAAGCACGAAAGTGCGATTCAATTAGCAATATAGGCATACATGTTTTTATGTTTTGTTGGATCACTTTTTCCATTTTAAAACTAGAGAGGACGTATGAAGGTAGATTCGTGGGCGTGGTGGACTGACGAAAACAACCCCAAGTGACACAGGATAGAAGACAGGGGACATATATTCTTCTCTCCTGGTGCAACGCACGGGTATGTTTCCTAGTATAACTTATATACGGTTTTCTCTTTCGAGAAACCCCCGAAGGGCTTACACGAAGATAAAGAAAATTATCTTACAACCTCTCCAAGCTTATGGTACAGGTGCCTTCAATATAGTGGCTTTTATTATAGGAAGAGGGTTACAACTATTACTAGTGAGCTGAGAGTTTGCTAGCACTGGCTCTCTGCTCTGCTGGTTGCTAGATGGCTGGTGCTGGTATATATATATATATATATATATATATATATATATATATATATATATATATATATATATATATATATATAAGAAGTATTTTTCCTAGATAGGATATATTCATACTACATCCGGGTGTAGTTACACCCAAGTGTGTTTCATGTAATTTAGACAGTATCTATCATATTGGAGACTATATATGGATAATATCAAATATATAAGAATATTTGGGCATTATATATACTATTTTTTTGGTACTATGTAATTTTTATTCACATACTCATTTTATACGTACAAATATGACCGTATTTTACATATATACTGAAAACTATGGGTGCATTTGCAATTTTTTCACCTAACTTGTTTGAAAGTATCTTAGATATAGTATATGAACATACTCAAACAGATAAAATATTATAAATCCTTCTGTAAGGCAGTATATGAGACGTAGGTGTAGTTACACCCAAGAGTAAGAAGTATTTTTCCTAGATATATATATATATATATACCTAATAATAAAGGACGGATTGTTTCTTCCGGTCTAACACTTTTTGGACAGATTTATCCTTCTACCAAATTTTATATTACATCAAATGCCATCTATAAGTAAAAACGAGTTTAATTTTATTTTCCCTGCTCTTATGGGCTGCGTGTTTTTTTCCGTCTGTCCGACCTAAGGGCCGTTGTCTGGTTATGGTTTCGTGTTTTTCCCATGCACTTCGGCCCAGATAGATCACCCTTCCTCTTGGTCCTCCTTATAGGTGTGTCTTATTATTTTTGGCCTATTAACCCTCCGCTGAGTAGTTTGTGATACAACTTCAGGAAACATCGATTGACAATCCAGAAAGGCTAATCTTGATGCCCTTCGTTGGTGCGTATCTAAAAGTATAATAGGGGCACCACCTGAGCGACTGGCGCTTGTGAGCCGTCCGATGGCCCTCCCAGGGCGGATTTGGCCCGTCCGTTGGTGGGATCTCTTTTTTTCCCTCGTTTCGTTGGTCGTTAGGTGTACTCCGGTAGATAGAGCAGAGAGGCTGTCGCTGGGCCCTGCTTGCTTCAGGCCCGGTCCTCAGAGAGGTGCCGATTTAGATTGAGCTGTGGACCGAACGCATCGCGGGGTAAACAGCGGCAGGCGCGGCTCTGCGTCGCGTGGGGTCGCGAGGGCGGCGGAGTCGACGCGGGGTGTGGAGCGGCGCTGGTTTACCTGCCTCGCGCGTCACGACCTGGCTGGTGGCCCTGTGTTTGCTTAGAACCACCGCTCGGTCAGACGGGGTGGAATCGAAGTGGTGTGCTCATATTTTTGTTGGACGGGGCAGGTTGGGGATTTCCGGTGGCGACGCCTCGAGCGGCGGTGCGCTCCTCTGCCTGGCGCCTCCCCGTTAGCCGTCGGGTACAGCTTCCACTCTGCGGGGTGGGTGTTGTATTGTTGTGCGCGCTCTGCTTTTCGTGTCCGCCCTGCTTTTCGTCTCCGCCCGCTTCAGTCTTCTCCTTACGCCTCTTCTCCTTCCGCCGTTCTGTTGTCCCTTAGATCCGTTTACGCTTGTTCCTCCGTACGCCATGGAAGTTCTCTGTCGTGGGTTCGGTTAGGGTAAGGGTTAGATTTGTCCGTGGCCATGGGATTTTGTTCTGCTTCGTGGGGGTTCATTCGTTTTTTTGCTTGCTTTTCGATTCCCCCTTCTGTCCTCTTTCGTGTTTTCTTCTTCTGGTTCTGCTTTCTGTTTCGGTTCTTTCTTGTCTAGGTATTTTGTGTAGCTTTTGGTTCTGCTGGACATAGCCGGCTCTAGAGGTTCTTGATTGGATCTGATTTATTTTTCTCGTGGGGATTTGATCTGGTTTTCGTTCCTTTTCAGTCATTCGGTTTGTTTTTGATTCTACGATTCTCTTTTTTTCCCTTTCTACTTGTTTGGTTCCGTTCTCTGGTTTTTTTCCTCTTTCTTTAGTTCTTTCTTAGATCTCTGCTTTCTTGATTGGATCTGGTTTGTTTTTTTCCTCTTTCTTTAATTTTTTCTTAGATCTCTGCTTCTAACCTTTTGCCTGTCTTCTCTTTCTAATTTTGTTGTTGGATGTTCTTTGTTGTTTTTTTGTGCAGGTGTACATATTTCTGGAGATAGGAGGCTCGGCTGGCCGTGGCTGGCTTTTTCTGTCTGTGCTATTGGTGAGTTACACCCCGCGCGTTGTTCCTCTGTGAGTGTCACTTTTGGTTGGTAGCTTGGGTTGGTGTGTTTTGCTTAGATCTCGGCCTCTAGTTGAACTAATAGTCCCACCTTGACCCCTTAAACAAACATCCACCAGTTTATATACTTCCGTAGATTAGATGTTAACAAGCCAAGAAACATAAGCTCCATGAGATAGAACGGAATGGAAATGTCTGCATCACCCCATCAAGGGTCAAGGCTGCAGGGGCGTCAGAGCTAAAACGGAGGAAAAAGAGGAGGAGAGAGAGCTTGACGGGCGGCAGCGTTAAAGCGAGCAGCAGGGGTGCCGGCCACGCTAGCGGGAGAGAGATGAAGGAGCAGTCGAGCGATGGATGCGTCGGGTTGCCGTCCGCGCTAGCGGGGGAGGACGAAGGAGCAGTCGCGGCGCAACTGGTGCCGCTGCCAAGTTGTGCTCTAGCGTACCCACTCAAAACAAACAAAAAACTTGCATGCTTAAACGATGTGCTCGTGGGCTATTTCTTTTTTCTTAAATTCATTTAGGCTAAATATATGATTGACGTTGGGCACGCCTAGAATATTTTTATGAATTTGGTGGAACAGATAATCGAAAGAGTAGTCACGACATCCGCATCGCATCTCGACTCATCCTCTAAAGATTTATCTTTCATTCTCTGCATCCTTTACTCTCCGGTCCCGAGTGAGGCGAAGGCCTTCGAGGAGTGCATTAACAACACACTTAAAAACGGAGCAGTCACGACACCGCATCTCGACTCATCCTCTAAAGATTTATCTGTCATTCGCTGCATCCTTTACTCCTCGATCCCGAGTGAGGCGAAGGCTTTCGAGGAATACATTAAAAACACGCTTACAAATGGAGCTCGTGAAAGCTGACTGATTTGTGTGACACGCCGCTACTACATCAACGACAAGTTACTTTCTACACTTAGGACACGTACAACGCCGATGCTACCATAAGACGGTAGGCTAATTTTCCTACCGGTTAGACCCAAATCCTGTTCGTTACGGAGTATTTCCCTAGCGTGACGAGAAATTAGACGTCGGCGCTAGGACTCAGTTTTTGTCTGCGCATGCAAGATTGATTAGTTCATCCCTGGTGTCGCTAGCGACCCAGCTTAACGTCGCGCGTTGGGAGCCCGTGCGCTAAGCCCATAATCCAAATTTCTTGAATTATTTGTTTGCACTTAAGCGTCGCTACAAGCGACTAGCACAGTACATGCCCTTACACGATGTACATTTAACGCACGGGTATATCTAGTCTAGTTATATATAAAGAAAAAAACGTTTCTGTCAACCGGACTTTTTTCTAGACAATTTTGCCCTCCTACTTAAACCTGATATTACCCACCAATGCCACCCCTAAGTTACCGATTAACAACCGCGGTGAAGGGCGCTGGTCGAGGACGAGGACGAGGCCGTGCTTGGCGTCGTCGGCGCGCCGCAGGGCCAGGTCGAGCAAGAGGACGCGCCTGGGGGCGACCCGAACGGAGGAGGGATGCGAGGGAGGGAGGTGGAGGCGAGCAAGGGTGACGATGTGGCGACGGCGGGCACGGGGCGCTGCAGGGATGCTGCGGCGAGGTGCTTGGTGGCGTCGGAGAGGATAGAGAGTTGGCGGCGCTGCACGAAGCCGACCGAGGTGAAGGACGCCCGCGGAGGGAAGGTTGCGCGCGGCGGCGATTGCTGGCGAGCGCAGAGGGGCGGCGCCATGGCGCAGGAGCTCGAGATCGAGGCGACACGCGGCCGGAAGGAGGAGGCGCATGCGGGGAGGCAACCAACGACACATAGGGCTTGGAGAGGTGGCGGCGGAGGGGCAGAGGGGCGAGGGCGTGTCAGGCCCTCTCCATCAGCTATGTATGTATTAAGTTAATCAGACTTGTTAGATGTTAAATGTTAAATGTACTGCGTGGCCCTATCCTTTCGATATAAAGGGATGGGAGTGGGTGGCTGGGAGGCACGCATAATAAAAAACCTAAATTCTATCACTACTGTCTTCGTCCTGTCCTACCCCAACTCTGAGCCTCGAGAGCTCCCTTTCCTCCCCCTCCAGCGCCGCCGCCATGTCTTGGCCAACGAGGTCCTGACAAAGTGGTATCAGAGCAGTCGATCTTCGGCTGGCTTCCCTCCCTCCCTCCCGTTGCAGCGGCAACTTCCCTCCCTTCCCTCCCCTGGATTCTGACGAGGTTACCGGAGATTCCTTCCCCGGCCGTAAAATCCCTCCGTCAACATGCCAGAGACTCGTGCTCGCTCCAGATCGCGCAACTCGAACAAGTACAACGGGAGTGGGCATTCATCGGCGGCGACCGACAATGAACACGAAGATGTGCAGCCGCGACCCCACGCTCCTCGCGACCTCCGATCCATCAACTGCCGTCTCAACCGCTACCAGTCAGACACCACCTCGGCCATCTCTGCCCTCCAAGGTGAGATTTCTAAGATGACCGCCCTGATGAACACCATGGCTGTAAGCATGTCTAGATCGCAAACCACAGACACTACCTCTACCCTTACTTCCAACGCCACCCAAAACCGCAACTTTTCGACACCGCCACCCCTCCCAAACTAGACCCTCTCCCCAATTCCAGAGGCACCCTCCCCACAACCACCACCTTTTCCTCCACAATTGGGAAATTTCACCCCTGACCAGCTTCCCTTACCCCCACAACAAATCAACCCACAACCAACTACACAACCACCCACAACAACACCACCTTCGACTTCATTTACCCAAACCACAAACCCAACATCGCAGCCTAAATATTACACCCCACCTAGTCCTCCCCCCTACCAGCCAAATCAACCAAACCCATATCATCACCCCTACTATCCACCACCAATGCCTTATTATCCATACTACCCCCCACCACTACCACCAAACACCTACTTTCAACCACCACCTCCACCAAACCAGCAAACTCAACAACAAACTCCCTTACAAGGGCCCAACAACCCTGCCCCCACTTAGCCAAACGAACCACACATTCGCTCACCTCATGTGGAACTACCTGTATTCACGGGCGATTGCCCTCGAGCATGGTTGTTGGAATGTGAAGATATTTTCAATTTGGTTAAGATACCAGAGGAAAGTAGAGTGCAGTGGGGAGTAGCACACATTAGAGGACAGGCAAAAACGTGGCTTAGCAGTGCTGGGTACTTCCTGAACCGAATGAGTTGGGCTGAACTTAGTCAAGTACTCCTGGAGAGATTTCCTGATACAGTGACAAATGACCCTATGGACCAGCTTCAGTTGCTCAGACACATTACATCTGTCAATGCTTACATTGACCAATATGAAACATGGATGAATCAAATGAAGCGGGACAGAGCCTACTTGCCACAAGATTTCTTTATTGACAGATTCATCAGTGGGCTGAAGGAAAGTATCAAACACACAGTGCAGTGCCAGAAACCTGAATCTCTCTTATCCGCTTATTGGTATGCTAGACAATATGAGAAGGCCCACTTATCCAACACTAAGAAGGTCATAGCTCCTGCCAATGCTACCAGACAGTTTCCACCCCTGAACAGAGTTCCAGCTCCTCCACCTAGAAACAAGCAACCAAATGACAGAACCAGAGAACCCAGGAAATGTTGGTATTGTCCTGAGAACTGGTCAGTGGGCCATAAATGTCAACCTATGCAGAGAGCCCTCAACACCATCCAAATGCAAGGCCATTCTGATGAGGAGCTGGATGAGGAAGTTGTCCAACAATTGCACTTGTTGTCTATCCCAGACAAACCTGTTCCCCCAGAACAACAACCACTAGTTCCTGAAGAAATACCACAAGAAACACTGATGAATATTTCTGCAGCTGCTTACAATGGATGTCCTAGTGACAGCACCATCTCCCTCCTACTTGCTATATCAAAAGGCCAAGCAGTGGCTCTTGCTGACACTGGCAGCACCAATACATTTATGGATTTAGCTTTTGCCCAGCAGCACCATATTCCATTAACAGCTTCCAAAGAAAGAAGTGTCAAGGTAGCTGGAGGTGGCATTCTTGCATCCACTGCCATAGCTTACAACTGGCCATTTTCAATCCAGGGACAACATTTTGTGGCTGATTTTAGAATTCTGGAGTTACAGGGGTCTGCTATAATCCTTGGAGTAAATTGGTTCAAGCAACATAACCCAGTAACCTTTGACTTCATTGGAAGACAGCTCACTCTGGGAATTAAAGGAACACTGCACACATTCCAGGATCACCTCCTTCCCACAAAGAACCTCTTAATCTCCTCTGATAAATGTTGTAAGCTCATCCAACAAGGAGCTATGGGATACATGCTAATGAACACCCCTTCAGAGGAGGCAACAACTACTGCTGAGCACCAAACAAATAAGGTGCCAGATGCTCTCTCTAATCTGCTCCAGCAGTTCCAAGATATTTTTCAACCACCAACAGGCCTACCCCCACAGAGAGAAGAGGACCACCAAATTCCACTACTACCTGGTGCAAAACCACCTAACATCAGACCTTACAGGATGTCCCATAGTCAGAAAAATGCAGTGGAACTTCTCATCAAACAAATGCTTCAAAACAATGAGATAAGACCCAGCAAAGGCCCCTTTTCTTCACCTGCTATCTTAGTCAGGAAAAAAGACAAGTCCTGGAGATTGTGTGTGGACTTCAGAGGATTAAATGATCTCACAATTAAGAACAAGTTTCCTATTCCAGTAATAGAAGATTTGCTGGATGAGCTTAATGGGGCATAGATATTCTCCAAATTTGACCTCAGGTCAGGATATCATCAAATAAGGATGAAAGTAGAAGATATTCCCAAAACAGCTTTCTCCACACATCTTGGCCATTATGAGTATCTGGTCATGCCGTTTGGCTTATGCAATGCACCAGCCACATTTCAGGATCTCATGAACAACCTCTTTGCCAAGTTCTTAAGGAAATTTGTGCTGGTATTCTTTGATGACATCTTAGTCTACAGCAAGACACAGCAAGAGCATGAACAACACTTAACTGCTGTTCTGACTGTATTCAGGAACCATGCCTTGAGAGCAAAATTATCAAAATGCACATTTGCTCAACCACAAGTTGAATACTTGGGACATATCATCTCGGGGCAGGGAGTACAAACAGACCCCTCCAAGATAAAGGACATCCTCCAGTGGCCAACACCAGAAACTCTCAAAAAGCTCAGAGGATTTCTAGGATTAACTGGATATTATAGAAGATTCATCCAAAATTATGCCTCAGTTTGCCAACCACTATACACCATCCTTAAGAAGAATGCTTTCAATTGGGGGCCCCCACAACAGCAGGCATTTGAGGAACTTAAAAGAATTATGTCCTCTCCACCCCTTCTCAGCTTGCCTGACTTCTCCAAACCATTTACTCTGGAAACTGATGCTTGTGCTTCTGGCCTAGGTGCTGTCCTCATGCAACAAGCTAAACCAATTGCTTTTTTCAGCAAATGCTTGGGACCTAATAATGCTGCCAAATCAATCTATGAGAAAGAAGCTATGGCAATTCTAGAAGCTCTGAAAAAATGGAGGCACTATTTCTTAGGAAACAAGCTCATTATCAAAACTGATCAATGTAGCTTAAAATTCCTGGGCAGTCAAAAACTGTTGGAAGGCATTCAACACAAATTAATGCTCAAGTTATTGGAGTTTGACTTCACCATTGAGTACAAAAAAGGGGCTGAAAACAGAGTAGCAGATGCCCTGTCCAGACAATTTCAACCTAACGATGAAATAGCCACCAACTCCAACATGACAGATACATGTGATTCCACAACAATGGCAGTACCATCTTGGTTTGAGAATATCTTGGCCTCCTATGCTGAGGACAAGCATTGCACCAGACTACTCCAGGAGCTCTCTGTGGAAAGCAACAGCAATCCCAAGTACAGCCTGCAATCAGGTGTCTTAAGGTACAAAGGGAGACTGTACATTGGAAATGCCTCCAACCTAAAGGTCAAGATCTTCAACTCATTCCATTCTTCAATTTTTGGAGGGCACTCAGGAAACAGAGTCACTTACCACAGAATCAAACAAGTGTTTTACTGGCCTAAAATGAGAGACATGATCACTTCAATGGTTGCTGAATGTCCAGTTTGTCAAATATCCAAAACTGAAAAGGTCCCCTACCCTGGCCTGCTTGACCCTCTTTCCATCCCTAAGGCTAAATGGGCTGAAATCAGCATGGACTTTGTAGAAGGATTACCCACTTCCAAAGGAAAGAATGTTATCCTAGTGGTGGTTGACAGACTGACCAAATACTCCCATTTCATCCCCTTAGCACATCCTTATACAGTGAAGAAAGTAGCTGATCTCTTCATGGAAAATGTGGTCAAATTACATGGTCCTCCTTCTATCATCATCTCTGATAGGGACAGAATATTTACAAGCAAGCTGTGGCAAGAAATATTCTCAGCTCTCAAAATTGACTTACACTTCTCCACTGCCTACCACCCTGAATCAGATGGGCAGACTGAGCGAGTTAACCAATGTCTGGAACAATATCTAAGGTGCATGACATTCTGTGAACCAAAGAAATGGATGGATTGGCTGGCAGCTGCTGAATGGTGGTACAATTGCAGTTATCACACCTCCATTAAGATGTCTCCATTCCAAGCTTTATATGAATATGCTCCCCCTATGCTGAGTACCCTTCCTGCTACCACTAACCTGTCAGATGAAGCTCAACAGACACTCACAGAGCAACAAAACATGATCCACACCCTGCAGCACAACCTAGCCAAAGCACAAAGCTCAATGAAGAAGTTTGCTGACAAAACCAGAACAGAAAGATCATTTGCACTGGGGGACATGGTATACCTGAAAATGCAACCACACCATGAGCATGCCCTGGGCAGTGGAAACCCTCTGAAACTGGCATCCAAATGGTATGGTCCTTACAAAGTTACCAAGCTCGTGGGGAAACGCGCTTACCAGCTTCAGCTTCCTCAAGGCACCCAATTGCACGACGTATTCCATGTGAATCAGCTGAAGAAACATATTGGGCTTCGAGCTGTTCCAAACCAGAAACTGCCATTGGTAACGACCACAGGTAAAGTTAAAACATTTCCCGTGTCAATCCTGCAACGTCGTCAGGTACTTCGTTCCGCTGGAGACTACGATGTCGCCATTCGCAATGGTTGATACATTGGGAGAATATGACACCAGAAGAGGCGACCTGGGAAGACGCTGCCTTCATCACGACCACCTTTCCAGAATTCAAGCCTTGAAGTCTTGTGTAAGAGGGAGCAATGTCAGGCCCTCTCCATCAGCTATGTATGTATTAAGTTAATCAGACTGGTTAGATGTTAAATGTTAAATGTACTGCGTGGCCCTATCCTTTCGATATAAAGGGATGGGAGTGGGTGGCTGGGAGGCACGCATAATAAAAAACCTAAATTCTATCACTACTGTCTTCGTCCTGTCCTACCCCAACTCTGAGCCTCGAGAGCTCCCTTTCCTCCCCCTCCAGCGCCGCCGCCATGTCTTGGCCAACGAGGTCCTGACAGGGCGCCCCCCTGGCGGCGGCTCTGCAGGAGGCGTCTGGCGGCGGGAATGGTGGCCCTCGATGCGGGAAGGACATGGGGTTGGTGGCGCTCGGGAGGAACGAGACGAGGTGGTGGGGCCGCGTGCGTGGACGTGGTCGGGTGGGGGTAACGAGACCTTCCCGAACATAATCTGTTCACCGCCGCCACCCCCTCGATCCAGAATCCGTCCACCTATCACAGTGGCCAAGTTTCTCGGAGGATGTGGAGGTGGAGCGGTAGAGGTAGCGGCGGCTCGCGCGTCCTCGACCGGAGCCGAGGATGTGTAGGCGGAGCGGCACAGCAGAGGCGGCTCGCGCGTCCTCGACCGGAGCCGGCCTCCTCGGTAAATCAGCGGTGGCCGGCGGAGGACATGAAACATGCGGTGAGGAGCACCCGGAAAATTCTCCGGCCACCACGCGGTCGATCAAAGGTTGGTCTCCTACCTTTTTTTCTTCAATTCTCTGTCCAAATAGATCCAGATCGGGTTGATCGGGCGGCGAAAATATCCTCCGGCCACCACGCAGTCGATCAGAGGTTGGTCTCCTACCTTTTGTTTCTTCGGTTCTCGGTCCAAATCGATCCAAATCGGGTGGGTCGGGCAGCGATGCCGGCGGGACGCAGGATATGGTTGCGGGGTGCAGGGACGCAACATTACACACATTCAGGCATGTGTGCAGGTTACAGATACTTGTCACTGCTACCCATCTCCTCCGAGTGACAAGCTCCGCCCGTAAGTTTTCTTTTGTGCCATTCGGTATTCTTCAGTTCACTGCCAGAGTGCCACACGATGAGTTACAGCAGCGAGAAGAGATGAAACGAGGTGACTGGTGAGTACAACATCCGCATGTGTTTTGACGAGCTGCAGTTATCCAGAAACAGGGTCAACGAATGAGAAAATCTTGAAAATGCTCTTCCTGTATTGTACAAGTCTAACAAGAGTGATACCTTTCTCATCTAGCTGATCTCCTATTGCTGGTTCAGCGTTCTGTCTCTACGAATTGTGCAATTTACTATACCGTATTATTTTTTTGCAAAGTAATAAGACGTAGCGAAATGATAGCTAGAGCTGAAAGCGTTTGAGTTCTAAGAAATTAGCTTTTATGTTATTTAGATGTGGTGAAAAGGCACCAATCTGTTAACATATCGTGTTGTTGTAGTGGAGGCCCTTGTTTTCGCCGATGAGGGGTTGCCCTTGCTGTCTCGCTTTCCCGCACCGTCGATGAGTGATTGATGTGTTGAGGTCGTGGCTTCAATCCGGTCTGTTGGTGCGGCAGTGTGGAAAGAGGTGGTAGTCCTTCTGCTGCGTCGGAGTACCATTCATGTTTTAAGTACAGGAGCTTGACGAAGGTCATGTTTTTATGGACAAAAATGGATACATAAAGGAAGGTATTATTTTTTCCTTAACAAAAAAGATTTATAATAGTGGCATTCATCGTGGTCTAAAAAGTATTAAATAAACTACTTAGTTTCGCGGCGTAATTTTTTTATCATCCGGTGCAACGCACGGGCATTTTTTCTAGTATTGCTAAAATATAGAATATGACATAGGGTAGTGATTATTAGGAAGTTGCTCGCAATGAGCAAAATATAGGGAGCCGCGCGGTGCTCACAGGGGAGCCATGGCGGGGCTTGAAGGTTGCAAGCACGAGCGGCGCTCGCAGATGAGCTGCGGTGGGGCTCGCAGGGTGGAGGCGCGGCGGCGCTTGCATCGGGAAGACGTGGCGGCGGTGCTCGTGGACGGAGCGGGATGGAGCCGTGGGGATGCGGGTTCTTTCGGGACGATGACGCGGTTCAATTTCGTGAAGCGCTCAGGACCACAATTTGGTGCCCGGGCGCCCGCTAGACTCCTTTTTCTAATCTGGGGTCTGGACCTGCCAACCATAGTTAACGGCATCAATTTGGTGGTAATTAATTAGTATCTATCATCCTCGGATTAGTACTGTATCTAAAGTGCCCAGCCTGTCTTCTGTTCTTCTTAAATGTCATTTACTACTACGACAGGTCAGTAGTTGATTGGTTCTAGTACGATAATTAAGCTCCTTATTTTTCTGTGCATTAATTCGTCCTTGAGAGCAGAAGCGATCAAACACCCAGATTAGTGCAAAGGATCCGAGGCTAGTTGGTAGTTGGTGCTTTGACTGTTACAAAAGAATAAACAGAGATCAGTGCAGATCCAGGGGAGCGAGACGCGGAAGGATAATATATACAAGTACTCCCTTCGTTTTAAAATATAAAAAATATAGGACGTTTTAGCTTTGTGAAAGGAGTGTATCTAGTTCATTTTTAGTGTATAGGTTCATCTAGATTTAGAGTGAATCTAGACACTAAAAAGAATCTAGATATACTCCTTTCACAAAGCTAAAACATCTTATATTTTGAAACGGAGGGAGTGCTAGCTAGTAATGAACAATTGTGACTGTCCATTTCGTTAGGGGAACGGGAGAGTTTGACTCCGCTCGCACAGTCTGTTGCATTCTATGATTGGTCTAAATTTTTGGTGGAATGATATATAGCCACTAGCAGTGTTCATTGAGATGCATGGGTCAGTTAGATGGCCCTAGCTAGCTTCTGGATCCTCCCCAACTCTCTGCGTTTAGGGGCATGTTTTCTTTCTACTCCAGAGCCTTTGATTGAGGGTGAGACGCTCGCTGGCAATAAATGGCTGCTGGAGAAGGGGGGCGGCTTGTGCAGTTTTGGAACGAGTTGGGGATCCAAACCCTCGTCCTCCTCAGCTTCACATTCCAAGTTTTCCTCCTTGTCGTTGCTGGCATCCGTCGGCGTAAAGCCTCCGCCCTGCTGATGCTCCTGCTCTGGCTGGTCTACCTCCTGGCCGACTCCACGGCGATATACGCTCTTGGCCACCTCTCAGCCATCACCAACAGTTCACCAGAGCACCATCTCGTGGCGTTCTGGGCGCCGTTCCTGCTGCTCCACCTGGGTGGTCCGGACAGTATCACCGCTTACGCCCTCGAAGACAGCCGGCTTTGGCTCCGGCACCTGCTCACTCTTGTCGTGCAGGCTCTGGGAGCTGTCTATGTCATCTACAGCTATGTTCCCCGTAGCAGCTCTACCTTGCAGCAGCAAGCCGCGGTCCTGATGTTGGTCGTCGGTGTGCTCAAGTACGCCGAGAGGACATGGGCACTCAAGTGCGGTGGCACGGCTGACATCCGGAGAAGAGCAGAGAAGTGGGGCACGGTGTACCTCAACAGCATATGGACCGAGAGGGTGTGGAGCCATGTGGTCGACCGAGGAGACGACAACGAAGAGGAGCTTCTGATTGGAGCCTACCTCTTGTTCTTCCTATGCATCCACCTCTTCGCCGGCACCGTCATCAGCCCCAGTGATCTCGACATGTCTCGGCTATCCCTTCCTCGCGGGCAAGACGTGTACAGGTTGGTGGAGATGGAGATGTCCCTGATGTACGACACCATGTACACCAAGGCACGAGTGATCCACACGTGGTATGGCTACTGCATCCGCGCAATCTCTCTCGTCGCAACAACGGTCGCGGCGCTGCTCTTCCAGTTCAGCAGTAGGCGTGGTTACAGCGGAGTCGATGTTGCCATCAGCTATGTTTTGCTGGTCGGGACCGTGGCCATGGAGATAGTGTCCGTGTCCAAGACCATGGGTTCCACCTGGATGTGTGCGTGGTTGTACCGCCTGAGAAGGGACCGTCTCCTAGGTGTGCTCAAATACATCCGCCGGAGTTTCCGAGCAGCAAGGAGGAGGAGGTGGTCAGGATCCATCCGGCAGTATAACTTGCTCCACCTCTGCACCCACGAGGACCGGAGCGAACTAGGCGGCAGGCTGGCGTCCATGGTCGGGCTCGGTGGCTGGTGGAGCACAGCACATTACGCGGGCACCACCCACATCTCAGCAACAGATCTCAGAGAGCTGCTGCTGAAGACGCTGCCAAGAATGGACGCCAGGAACTCAAGGGCCTAATTCGCCGTCGCATGTATGTCGAGGCCTGCAAGGAGCTCCACTTTGCATGGCGTATCTTCTTAGCTGATCAAAGCAGCCCACAGACGGTATTGCCCAAGAAATGGCGGCACATGCTCAAGGGATTGTTCCACCATGATGGCCCAAATGGCTCCAGGATCCTTGAAATAGGGCAGCTCGCTGGGTCTCTACACAGCGCTCACCTCAGCGAATACAGGGGAGAGGTATGTACATGAACCTAATTGTACTAAATTCAGGTGCCTTTTGGTAAAACTGTTGGACAGTAAGGGCAGGGGCAGAGCCCGGATTTGAACATGAGGGGGGCCAAGATTTTTTTTTGGTTGAGAATTGCTAATACATCGCATATATATATCTAGTCAATATACCAATATGGTAGCATATCAATGTAAATGTGTGTTAGTACAAATTAAAACCAAAGTTACATAGTTTAGATTTGAAATATAAGTGACTTGTAAAAACAGTTTATTTATCGTTGTATTCTTTTTTCTCCATGAGATAATATATAAGTGCATTAGAAAAACATTCAACCCGTAAATCAATCCATGGTCTCATATGCAAGTACATCAATTAACCAGACGAGCAACCATTCAAAAGAGTTCAAGGAGCTACTGCTAATCTGAGTATATATACTTCTCTCAAATCAAAAACACTCTGAGTATAATTACCTTCAGATTTGATGGCACACCGTGGTAGGAACAAGATCACGGCTGCCTCCTGGGTTCGCCGCCACCGCGGCAGCACCCATAGCCATTTTGTCTCATGGCACCCTCGCGGAGGGGATGGAAATCAAGAAAAGTGTCTTCCCCCTAGGCCTATAGATCGATCAACGGCAACTGAAGAGCACTATGTGTAGGTAAACTAACGCACACGCACCTAGAAAGATTTTTCAGCCTCCTAACCATCCACGATAGCTTATTGGGCTGATTTTTTGGGCTTCGGTGAAGAGCTAGCTAGTTAAAGAGATCATACTTGGGCTTCTTAATACTAATCACCTGCTAAGCTACATTAATTAGTACTACCTATGTATTGGGGGGGGGGGGGGGGTCTAGCCCGTGCTCGCTCCCTGTTTTCGCTTCTAAGTATGGGTCGAAGAAGGGCAATCACTCGCTCTTAAAATCAGCATTCTAAAGTTTATTATCAAAGAGTCGATTGGAATAAGGGGAGAGCTCCTCCAACTAGGTTGATAAATCACCAACAAAACTAAATAGTGGAAATAACCTGCCTTTTGTTTAAACTCATATGCAGCAAGTTTGATCATGAAGAATGGAGGTCATGCACTATCTCCTTCCAAGATTTCGAAAATCTACCAAAAAAATATGTTTATTGTGTCACGAAATAATCTCAATGTTCTACTGCTCTATGTTTGCAGTGGAGGTATTCCCCGGCTGGGAGAGAATGTCTGGGTTCATGTGCTTATCGACGCGCTGATGACCACGCGCGTGAACTTGCGGCAGAGCTTCTCGGCATGGAGTCCAGAAGGTCTGGTTTGTTGGAAGCGATCTTCGAAGTGTGGGTGGAAATGTTGTGCTATGCGGCCCACCACTGCAGCCCGGATTCACACGCCAGGCAGCTCAACACTGGTGGTGAGCTCATCACTGTCGTGTGGCTTCTGATACATCATCTAGGCAAATCGGAGTAATACATCGATCTCACTTAGTTGTTGTATATCTACTGACGCAAATAAATCACCACGTTGTTTCATATAAACAAAAACTATCGAGAACCTCGCTATATGTGGAACGTCACGTATTCAGCACCAGCTACCGAACATTTCGGGTAGTATTTTCTTTTCAGCAAGCACTGTTGGGTTGCAGCATAGAAAACAAAAAATTTCTACAATGGGAACTATTATAAGCCAAGATCTATCTACTAGATGCAAGCAACGGGTGGATATGCATCTATAGAGAACTTATCCTCGAAGACAACAAAGCTTTATTAATAAGATGGAACTCGTGGATGATGTAGTCGAATGCTTGCCGATCTCAAGACCGTGTGGAAGTCCTAGCGCCGCAAATCAGCATCGCATCCGTCCTCGCACACATGTTAAGGCCACCGAACAACCTCCACCTCCTTGCTCCAGCAAATCAGCGGAAGCAGCAACTCCTTCCAGACGAAATGCCACCGGAAACATGTATCTAATCCGAGACCATGGGGAATATATCTAGAGGGGGAGAGAGATCCTTCACGAGGAGGTGTGCTTTGAAAGGGAGGAGAGGGAGACCTTTTATAGGAGAGGGGGCTCTCCCCCTCCCCATGGCCGGGACCCAAGGGGGGGAGTCCCCCACCTCTTCCTCATTCATGTGGTGGAAGCTCCACTCACATAAACATGCCTCCACTCACAAATCCACTCACATGCATTAAATTTTCACCAAATTTAATACAACTCTCATTTAATAAAACGCTTTTATTTATTTTATTCAGAATTTTGTTAATTACTTTAATTAACAAACATTCACATAAAACCCCCTGCAATATTTCAATATCACATGTAGAACCAATTTCAGCAATTTCACCTGAAACAATTTTGGTGTCCATTGAAATAATTCCAGCGCTTTGCAATTTTTTTGTCTGAAACATATTTGCTCCAAATGGTGTTTGGCAACCCTTAAGTGTGTCACCCTATAGTCTGCGAATAATGCAGACATGATCGAGACCCCTCTCAGATCAATAATCAGAAGCGGGACCTAGAGATCCATTTTGACTCCTACACATTCAATGATGACTTTTGTGATCGTGAGAATCTTTAACGCTAGTAACTTAATCCCTTTGTCTCACGATATATTACATGTCCGAGAATCTTTAACGCTAGTAAGCAAATACCTAGTTTGATCTCGTTACCGATATGCACTCTTTTCTCGTTCCCGTGATATAACATTCTAGTGATCACATCACTTGCTTGCAAGCTATTCTTAATGTGATATCACCGAGAGGGCCCAGAATATATCTATCCGTCATCGGGATGGACAAATCCCACTCTTGATCCATGATCCTCTACATAACACCTTCATAGCACTGAACCCACCTTTATAGTCACCCTTTTATGGTGTGATATTTGATGTTATCAAGATACTCTTCTGGTGTTAGTGATTAACATGATCTCATGGTCTAAGGACTAGTATTACTTCGTATGATGTTATAGCAATATAAACACAATGACTTTGATCGTAATGCTATACTTTAGATGAATTTTCATCACATCATTTCACAAATTTTGTGACCTCGTTATTAACGATATCCAATGTCCATGATCAGGAAACTTTGATCATCTTGTTAATCAACGAGCTAGTTCAAAGAGAGGCATAACTATGAACTTTCTATTTGTTTATTAAACACACATGTATTAATATTTTCGTATTAATACAATTATAGCATGCCAAATAAACATCTATCATATACTTGGAATATATATAATAACAACTTTATTATTGCCTATCAGGACATATTCCCTTCAGTCTCTCACTTGCACTAGAGACAATAATCTAGTTACATAGTGATAAATCTAACACCCATGGAGTTCTGGTGACGAGGGTTCAACTCGTCAATGCCTATTGTTATGGACTTGGGTTTTGGAGAAGGAGAGAGCGCTGGAGGCATCAATCAGATAGCAAACAAGCACATAGGGACACAAGGTTTACCCAGGTTCAGGCTTCGTAGAGGTCCCTACTCCTGCTTGTCTGCTCTTGGAATTAACGAAGGAATCAAAGATTCCAGGGGCACGCAGATACAATCTGGCGAGAGTTGTGGAAACTAGGGTTGTGATCGTCTTTCCTCGCTGCCCCCTCCTAGCCTTTATATAGATAGGCTAGGTCTCTGGTAGTAGGTCGAGTCGGTTACATATTAGGGTTCGCCCTTTAAACTTTCTATCTTAAGCTTCTTCTTGTCTCGCAAGCAATCAAAGAGTTTGTGGGTCACCCGAATTCTGCATTGGGCCTTGGCAACGCCGTGGGCTTCTGCCGTATCTAGGGCGTATATACCAAACTTGAGTACCTGTAGGGTATACCCATGTCAGTAGCCCCCGAGTGTCCAGTGGAATCGCAGATTCGACTAGGGACTTTATGAAGTCTTTTGAGTGCATGACTGAGCATTTTTTCGAGTGTTCTGTTTGTGTCATAGGGAATGTTGATATATGTGCTTGATTTATCCGATGTATCGGTATCAGTTAACTGCCTGAGGGCAAAACAACGCAATCTACTCAAACTCGGGTCCCCGGACTCGAATTCAGAAAAGTGCTGGCGTAATTTGACTCAGGCCGCGGAGGTCTTTCAAGAGTCGAATTCCAGTGTATAAGTGTGAGCACTCGACGCGTCCGTCAAGGCATGTTCATCGTACCTGCAAGCACGGATATGTTTCTGGTAGTGCGCAGCAGATGCCTTGCCAGGCCTTATGTTCATGCTGTAAGCGCGGCATCCGAATTTTTTGTCATCGCGGATATGATTCGGGTGGCCTAGAAGACGTAGTCGCTTTGTAGGGAAAATATGAGATGGAGTCACCATAGCATTCGAGTGTGGATGTTATCAACACATAGTACGATGTACAAGGAGAAATAATCATAGGGTGCACGACCAGCGCTCCCTATGGGAGTATCCCCCGAGTGCCTATTTGAGTCGTAGACTCGAGTGGGGGCTAAAAAACATTTGCGACTGCTGTCGTCTTTTGTTGCTTGTTTTAGTCGAATATGCTTCCAGTGATCCTTATGGGAGTAACCGCAATTCATAATCAAATCGTTGATTCGAGTGAAGGGTTTGTCTTGAATGTTCATATACCTATATAAAAAATTCTTTCGGGTACACGGCTAGCACTCCTGTTAGGAGTAGCCCCCGAGTGCTTGATTGAGTCGAAGACTCGAGCAAGGACTAAAGTAGTCAAAATCTTCTTCTGCTGGAATCGATGACGTCGGTGCTGACGATGTGATGACCTCAGTTGCCCGCGTGAGCGGCTTTGACAGGACGTGACGAGCGGTGGGTCCCACCTTCTGACTTTGATTTGACTGGGTGTGCATAATCTTCTATTTTAACTGCGTCTCCTCGATTTCCGCGTGTAATGGGAATAGTGGGGGACGGTTCATGGTTTAGCTTCGCCACGTGTCGATGGCGATGTGCGCCACGCGTCTAGTAGGGTTTCTGCTGGCCGTTGGATGGCATCTGCGAGGAGGTTAAGTAGCAGCGCAACTGCGGTAATTTTCCCCATCTCTCTTCTTGCTCGTGCCTCCTTCGCCATTGCTGCTCTCTCTACTTCCTTGCGCGCTTCCTCTTCGCGACACTAGACCAGCTCCGTGTCTTCCCAGTTACTTTGTCCATTCGCACCATCATCTAAAGATGGGCAAGAAGAAGGGAGGCGCCTGAAGGGAAACGGGTAGGCTACACTAGCGTAAAATCAAAATTTTCTACCGCGTCAACCAGGAATACTATTGACATAGATCACGGGATTACCACTAGACGCGTAGTTGAGGAACTCGATGAAGCACGTCGGGGCAGTGTAGATGTTCTACGTCTGAAAGAACATTTCATGTTTTCCTATGTTTTGCGTGTTAGATAACAATACTATGGAAACTTTTCATGTGTGCTAAGTGTGCAGGAAGTTTTGAGGGGGGCAGGATAATCCGCCCTTCCAAGGGCCGGATAATCCGGCCTACCTCATCTCTCAAGGAAGCCAAGGCGCGTCACTCTATGTCCAGTCGGATTTTCTCCCGAAAAATCCGAACTGGGGCGGTTTTTCCTCCCCAGGCCGGATAATCCGGGTTTCGCAAGGGCCGGATAATCCGGCCCCCAGTTTTCGAGCAAAAGGAGCCAAGGCGCATCGCTCGGTATCTGGTCGGATTTTCTCCCAGAAAATCCGAACTGGGGCGGTTTTTCTTCCCCAGGCCGGATAATCCGGCCTTCGCATAGGATCGGATAATCCGCCCCCCAGAAGTTGATCAAGGGCAAGATCGGCGCGATGCTCTATGAGGGGGCGGATTATCTACCGGATATTCCGAGTCTGGGGCGGTGTTTTCCCCAAGCCGGATAATCCGGTCCTCACTTGGGCCAGATAATCTGGCCCCCAAATTGTGCAACGGCTGGTTTTTGGAAGGGGGTATAAGTACCCCTTCTTCCCCAACGATCAGAACTCTTGATTCATTCGAAATTGACCAGACCTTGTGCAAGAGCTCTCATTCTCAATCTCCCACTTCAACCACTCGAAGATCTTGATCTTTCATGGAATTGAAGGAGGAGAAGTTCATCATCAACACCAAGAATCAAGCGCTTCAACTCCTCTCCATTCACTTGGAGAAATCCCTGATCTAGTATTCTTGTCAATACCTAGATCTTGTTATTGTGTTTGACAACTTTGTTCTTGTGGCATCTTGTTGTCATTTTGGGAGCCTCCAAGTTGTTGTGGAGTTGTTGCCCCACTAGTTGTGTAAAGGAGCCGGTGCCCGCCTCGAAGGGTACCTATAGTGGAAGGTGGATCAGGCCTGTTATGGCGAGATCCATCGGAGAACAGGGTGAGGCCTTTTGTGGCGTGGTGGTCTTAGTACCGCCCACCCCTCCAACACAGACGTACTTCCCTTAATAAGGAAGGAACTATGGTCAAACAAATCCTATGTCTCCGCGTGCTTCACTTCGGTTCACTCGTTCCTCTTCCACTCGCTCCTTACTCGCTAGTAGATAGGTTTGCATATAGGGAAATTCCACACATTAGTTTATCTAGAGAATTTACCTTTGTGCTAAGCCTAAAATTGAAAAAGAAATAAAAATTGGTGTAGCACCTATTCACCCCCCTCTAGGTGCCCATACGATCCATTTCAATTGGTATCAGAGCCCCGGCTCTTAATTCAGGCTTAACCACGTAAGAGTAGTATGGGTACCAAGGATGATGGAAATGAGGCTGTGGATAAGGTCACAATGGATGATCTCAAGTCGTTGGAAACAACCTTATTGAAATCCTTTGAGGCCAAGATGGAGGAGATGAATCAAATGATTGCTCGCCTTACATCATCGATAGCCCCATCTCCATCCTCCTCTGAGGCTCCCTCACCATCATCTAAGGAAAAGGGTAACACCGGATCCAAGGATGATGATGTGGAAGGTGAAAAACTAAATGGCTCCACCTCCAAAAAGGGAAGTGGTAAGGAGGAATATAGTGAGGTTCGCCATGTATATTCCCCGACCCACCTATCCCTCATCCTCATATAAACAATAGGGGTGATCCACCCAAGCTCACTGCATCCTCTTTTAACCAATGGCAATTTCTAATGAAATCTCATGTTTGCAGCTCCTCTATTGAATGGTGGAGGATTATTGAAGAAGGTCTTCATATTGGAGATCAAACCAATCTAACAAGAAGGGAAGTTGTGGATAGTCAGTTGAATGCTACTGCTCTCCACATGATACAGCTGGGTGTGGGTCCCCTGGACATGCCACACATTGAACATCTCAACACAGCTAAAGAGGTGTGGGATGCTCTTACGGACCTTTTTGTTGGAAATGAAAGCATGAGAAGAAACATGTATGATGCCCTTAGTAATGAAGCTGAGGGATTCTACATGTTGGATGGTGAAAACCATGAGGACATGTATAGAAGACTCAAGGGCATCGCAACAACATTTCGGAAGCATGGGGCCACTCACATTGATGATGCATGGATAAAAAGAAAATATGTGAGTGCCTTAATGCCTTTCGAACCAACGGATTTGAAGAGCTTGCAAGATAGACACAACTATCATCAAATGACATGCAATGAAGTCATGCAAGAAATGGCGTCATTCAAAGTGGCGGCAAAGAATGCTGAAGATGCCTGTGCTCGGGCCATTGGAATGCAAAAGGGTGTCAATGTGGCTCTCAAAGCCAATGTTGTTGAGCAAGAGGACGATGAAGGAGCTTTTGAGAGGATATCCATGGACTGCCCCGATGAGGTCAAACGTGCACATGGTGAGTACATGGCATTCTATGCAAGGAACTTTTGGAAGGACCCTGCCAAAGCCAAGTCTGAACTTGAGCGCAAGAACGGGTCAAATGGAAGAAGAGAAAGTGGCCCAAGATTGAGAACTTGCTTCAACTATGGAGATAGACTACACTTTGTAGCCGAGTGTCCTTATGAAAATAGAGAAGACAATGGTGGCAGGCTCATTCTCAAAGAGAAATCCAAAGCTCCTAAGAAGAAGCCGTTTGCTAAGAAGAATGGCCCTTTCAAGAAGAAACCCAAGATGGTACTTGTAGCTCAAGAGGAATACTCCTCCGCAAGTGAAGATGAAGAGGATGATGATAGTTCCCGAGAAGTGGCTGCTATAGCCACCACATCAACTCCCTCCTCTCTCTTTGACTCGCCGAACGAGAACACCATCAACAACAATGCCACTTGTCTAATGGCAAGAGGATCCGAGGTATAAACTTCTAACTCCTCATTTCCTAAGACTAACATAATTTTGGATATGGATGATCATGACAGTCTTGAAATGAAAGAAGAAGTTATTGCCTTGGATACTTTTTTCACTAACCTACAAGGTGAGCACAAACTCCATTTTGATGCTCTTATGAGACAACTTGCTCAAGCTGAAGATCTCCTTGAAGAAAAGGGCAGAATTGAAAGAGAAGATGCCTTGGAGATAGCCTCTTTGAAGAATGCTTTGGAAGAGGAAGAGGAAGCTCGAGTTTCTTTGGAAGAAAGACTCGAATCCCTAGAGGAGTCACAAGAGGAAGCTGTAGCTCAGCTCATTAAAGAACGTGATCATGCTCTTGCCAAGGTAAAGAAACTAAAGAAAGAAAAGATTGATTTTGGGGCTGTTCATGCTAGACTTTTGGAGAAGTTTGATGATCTTGAAAGTGCTCACAAGGCATTGAAGAGTGATCATTCTACTCTAAATGAGTCTCATGACCAGCTCCAAACTCAATTGAAACGGTATGACGTGCCAAGTACCTCCTCTTCATCCCTTGGAAAAGAAGATCTTACAAGAAGTTCTCAACACAAAGGTAAAGGGGTTATTGATGAGACACTGAGTAGGCAAAGGACAAACCATAGTAAAGAAGGTCTTGGTTACATACCCAAGATAAAGAGCAAGAAAAATAACAAGAAGAAGAAGAACAAGACTGCTCAATCAAAGACTAGCAACATTACAAATGACAAGACTAATTATGATGGTTTTGCAGGGATCAACAATCCTAATTTCGAACTATATTGTGATTCTTATGGTGATGTTTATGCTAGTTATGTAGGGCCTTATGATTGTTACATTCCTTGGTCTATTTGGGTTCCCAAGACCCTTGTTACTAACATGAGAGGACCCATTGAAAAATGGGTACCTAAAACCAAGAAGTAATTTTCTTGCAGGGCTATGCTTCCGGTGGTTCTAAATGGGTACTCGATAGTGGTTGTACGAGTCATATGATCGGAAGCAAGGAGATCATCACGAAGATGCGGCCAAACCGTGATCACATTACCGTCTCCTATGGTGACAAGTCAAAATCTGAGGTATTGGGTCTCGGCAAAGTTGTGGTGGCTCACGATATCTCCCTCATGGACGTCATGCTTGTTGAGACCCTCGGGTATAACTTACTTTCAGTTCGTGCCCTTGGTAAGATGGGCTTTGTAGTTTACATTAATGCTGATTTAGTGGTACTCTTGTGGAGCAAGTCTCTAAAAGTCGCTTTCGTGGGATATGTCGAAAACGACCTGTACGTGGTGGACTTTTCGGGGAAAACCATTACAGGCCCGATGTGTCTTTTCGGAAAGGCTGACGTGGGTTGGCTATGGCATCGCCGACTAGCCCACGTCAATATGAGAACTTTGCAAAGTCTCCACAAGGGTGGCCACATTCTTGGACTAAAAGAAAATGTCTCTTTTGCCAAAGATCGTGTTTGCAGGGCGTGTGTTGAAGGGAAAATGCATGATTCACCTCATCGAAGGAAAACCATTATCTCTTCAAAAAGGATCTTGGAGCTCCTTCATGTGGACCTCTTCAGACCTCCATCTCATGCAAGCCTCGGTGGGAAGAAGTATTGTCTAGTGATTGTTGATGATTAATCTAGATACACATGGGTTTATTTCTTCAAGTTGAAGAGTGAAACTCAACAAATTGTCATCGACTTCGCCAACGAGGTTCAACGTCAACACAACGTCCCCATTCTGGCTATAAGGAGTGATAACAGCTCGGAGTTCAAGAACTACACCTTAAATGAGTTCCTAAGTGAAGAGGGGATAAGACATCAATATTCCGCTGCGTACACCCCTCAACAAAATGGTGTAGCCGAGAGGAAGAATCGGACTCTAATGGACATGGCAAGATCAATGTTGGCCGAATTCAAATCTCTACTGCTTGTCATTCATCCAACCGTTTATACCTCCGCAAGATTTTGCACAAGACTCCGTATGAAATACTTACCGGTAACAAGCCAAACATCTCATACTTTCAGGTATTCGGGTGTAAGTGTTTCTTTCTTATTAAAGGAGTTCATTTATCTAAGTTTGAATTTAAGGCTCTAGAAGGTATTTTTGTTGGTTATGGTGCCGAATCCCACACTTATAGTGTCTACAATAAGCTCTCCGGAACTGTTGTAGAATCTTGTAGTGTGGTGTTCGAGGAAAATGAAGGTTCCCGTGTGGAGCAAGTTGGTGTTTGGGATGCAGATGTTGAAATACCCCAAGATGCCATAAGAAGAATGGGCGTGGGATTCTTCCGCCCCATTAAGGAACCCCTTGTGGCGGACTGGGAAGGACAATGCTCTACTCATATAGAGCCCTCATCTACACATACGCAACATGCTCCAACTACGGGGGCAACTTCTACACCATCGCCATCAACTGCTGAAGGACAAGATGCTCCAGAAAGCTCTAGGCCGGATTTTCCGGTGGACACCGGATTATCCAGCCAACCTGCTCCAGCTGACCTTTCTGCTCCTGGTGGTGAAGATATCAAACTCCAGGTCGGATTTTCCGGCTGACCCCGGAGTATCCGGCTCCTCGCCCGTTCAAGCAAGTCCCAGGCTCCCTGATGAAGATGCTGCATGTACTCGCAGGCCGGATTATCCGGCCTCTTCATTGGCCGGATTATCCGGCCTTGACTCTCTAGTTCTGCAGCCTCCTGCTACGGCTACGGATTCACCTCAAGGGCATACATCTCCACCACCCGCTACTGATGTTCCAGTTACTGATCAAGGCGGAGAAAATGCTTCCAATGCAGACTCAAGTGATGAATCTCCTCCACCAAGAGACAATAAACTTAAGGCTCGGGCTGATCGTAACCTTGAGTTGAGGGGTCACACTCTCGACAAGGTTGTTGGTGATCTTCGACGAAGAGTTTCTACAAGAAGAGAATTGGCCAGTTTTGGTGAGCATCAAGCTCATATCTCCATGGTGGAACCTAAGAAGGTCTTTGAAGCTCTTGAAGACCCATACTGGGTTGTTGCTATGCATGAAGAATTGAATAATTTCGAGCGCAACAAAGTTTGGAAACTAGTGGAGAAACCCAAAGAGTGCCGCAATGTTATCGGCACCAAGTGGATTTTCAAGAACAAGCAAGATGAGAATGGCATTGTTGTGAGGAACAAGGCAAGACTTGTGGCACAAGGTTACTCCCAAGTTGAGGGCATCGACTTCGGCGAGACCTATGCTCCTGTTGCTCGCCTTGAGTCCATCCGTATCTTTCTTGCTTATGCTGCCCATAACAATTTTAAGTTGCAGCAAATGGACGTCAAGAGTGCCTTCCTTAACTGTCCTCTACATGAGTTGGTATACGTAAAGCAACCCCTGGGGTTTGAGGATCCTAACTTCCCGAACCATGTCTACAAACTCGATAAGGCACTCTATGGCCTTAAACAAGCCCCACGTGCATGGTATGAGCACCTTAAAGAGCTTTTGTTAGATCATGGTTTCGAAGTTGGGCAAATCGACCCTACTCTTTTTACTAAGAAGGTTAAGGGGGAGCTCTTCGTATGCCAACTATATGTAGACGATATCATTTTTGGTTCTACTAACAAATCTCTTAACGATGAATTTTCAAAGCTTATGACTGACAGGTTTGAGATGTCTATGATGGGGGAATTACGGTTCTTTCTTGGATTCGAGATCAAGCACCTTAGAAAAGGAACCTTTATTAATCAAGCAAAGTACATCCAAGACATGCTCAAGAGATTCAAGATGACGGATCTAAATGGTGTCGCTACTCCGATGCAAACAAAGTGTCATCTTGAACTCAACCCTCATGGTAAAGATGTGGACCAAAAGGTATACCGGTCCATGACCGGCTCTCTTCTTTACCTCTGCGCATCTAGACCCGATATTGTGTTGAGTGTGGGAGTGTGTGCAAGGTATCAAGCAGCTCCTAAAGAAAGCCACTTAGTGGCGGTCAAGAGGATCTTTCGATATTTAGTTCATTCCCCCAACTTTGGTCTCTGGTATCCCAAGGGCTCCAATTTCTCTTTATGTGGTTATACTGACTCAGATTGGGCTGGTGATAAGGATGATCGGAAGTCAACTTCTGGAGCTTGTCAATTCTTGGGAAGATCTCTTGTATGTTGGTCCTCCAAAAAGCAGAATTGTATATCTCTCTCCACCGCCGAAGCTGAATATGTTGCTGCTGCCAGCGCTTGTACTCAATTATTGTGGATGAGGCAAACTTTAAAGGAATACGGTGTCAATTGTGACAAAGTGCCTCTTTTATGTGATAATGAAAGTGCTATCAAAATTGCGTACAATCCAGTTCAGCACACAAGGACGAAGCATATTGAGATTTGGAATCATTTTATTCGTGACCATGTTGCTCGAGGTGATATTGATCTATCTTTTGTGAGCACGAAGAACCAACTGGCGGATATTTTTACAAAGCCACTTGATGAAGCAAGATTCTGCTATTTGAGGAATGATCTAAATATCATTGATTCCGGGAGCTTGTCTTGATTACCCATGCACCCACTCGTACATCTCAATCCTTGTTTGGTCTAGGTGTGGGCATGGATATAGGGGGAGTGTGGTCCTAACTTATTGGGCTAACCCTCCTCCCATAATGCCAATAGCAAGTTATATCATTTCTATTAATATCATGTAGTGATATGTGAGCTTATTGATGAGTATTGGTCGTGAACCCAAGATATATCTTCGCGGTGTCACACCATACACTCCAACAAGGTGGCTTCGGCCACCGCCCTCTCCTTTGTGGAGAATTGGATCTTTTTGGATGTTATTTGCTCTCTCTTGTTCTTATGGGAATCACACTCAATCTTGGCTTTTATTTGATTTGTTTTTTTGCAATTTTGAGTGTCTAGTACCATCTCAGTTTGGCTCTCTTAATCCTAAGCCTTCCCTACCTCTAAGCCATCTATTCTTGCACACAAGTCCCTTGTACACCTTGTGGGGGTGTTGTTTGGGGACGCGCGGGCCTGGTTCTGTGTATAATAGAATCCCAGAATTTAGGCCGGATAATCCGGCCCAAGTATTGGCTGGATAATCTGGCCCTGGCAGATTTGATCTTAAAGGGCAGGGCTCGGGGAGAAGGGCTCATAACGAGCAGCACTTCTCCCCCAGCCCCCTCCTTCTCCCCAGCCGCCGCCTGCCGCCCCTCACCCTCCCCGGAGCCTCTCCGGCCACCGGATTTTCCGGGCCTCCCCGGATCTTCTTCTCTGCGCCTCCGGGTACCTTCTCCTCCGCGTTCTTCCTCCAATGAGTGAGGGTAACTCCCTCTCTCTCCATCTTTGGCCAGATGTGTATCTTGTTGGGTGGAACGTTGTCTAGAAGGATGTGTTTTCGCATAGAACTTGTAGTCTTGCAGTTTCTAGGCCCGATCTACCTTTTTGCATGCAATCTTGGTGAAATCAAAAATTTCTGCCAGGGCCGGATTATCCGACCCTGGCCAGGCCAGATAATCCGGCCTGACAGATTCAAGTCTGCTTCAATTTCACTCTGGTGTATGTATTGAGTAGTTTTGACCTATGAACTTTTTGACTACCTTTTCCATGCTCTCTCCTGGACTTGTGTGTATGCTTATCCCCATGCTATCACCCTTATTCTCCTCACAGGTGGTTTCGGTGTTTCCAAGACCTACAAGCGCCGTCCTCGCGCCAATTACTTTTGGGACGACGGATAGGGTCACTTAGTGGATGAAGTTGAATTGAGGAGAAGGAAGAACGAAGAGAGGCGCATGGCTGAACAATCCAAGAGGACTCGGAAGGGGGTGTCCAAGAGGAAGGGCAAGGAGCCCAAGATCAACTACAGGGCTCTGGATGCGGTCTCCTTCTCTGCCATCCGTCACCGTGACTTGTTTCCTGAGCCGCCTCGTGATGATGAGCTGGGGGATACCCGGTTTTGGTGTGCATAACAGAAAGGGATTTATGAAGACATCTATGCTAGGCTGAACATTAGGCCTATGCACCCACTGGTACTTGCTAAGGCTTTGGAGAAAGCGCATCTTGTGGATGCAATGTATGTGGCTGAGAGGATGGGGCTGCACCGTCTCATGTCTCTCCAATGCTCCTTTGACTCTGAGGTGGTGAAACAATTCTTCTCCACTCTGGTGATTTGTGGTGATGAGCATCGCACTATGAAGTGGATGACTCATGACAGGCCCATGACTGCTGATTTCCACGTGTTTGCTGAGGTTCTGGGGTACTCCTTCCGCAGCAGGGATAGAGCCAGTGGTCACCGCATCATCACTCAGCTGAAGCCCAACAAGGATGCTGCTCTCTCTCCGTTTACTGTGGACAATGGCATTGTGGGTACTGTGGCTGGTCTTGCTCCCATCTATGCTGCTTTGGTGGGTCTCTTCCGTGACTCTATTACACCGAGTGGGGGCAACAATGACAGCATCCGTGGTCACCTTGTTTAGCTACTTCAATTTTCTCATGAAGTTGCTTCTTGTGAGGATGAGTCAGTGTAGTACAGGTTGGACGTCATGGACTTCATTTACCATGAGCTGTGTGATGCTATGTTCAACCGTCTGTCCATTCCCTATGCGCCCTACATTATGATGCTCATCTGCCACCTGCTTCCTGCTGAGGAGTTCCACATTGACTCGGTGCACAAGGCCAAGAAGATATACAACAAGGTTCGGAAGAACTCTCACCCCTCCTCTGCTCCTGAGGGCCTCATGAGGGATGCTCGCAGGCCGCCTGTACCTCCTGTGGCCCGTGAGATCAAGCAGCTGAACTGGTTCCAGCGTCACATTCTCTGCATGGGCGTGGACACACGCAAGGGTCAATACGAGGCTTACAGGCAGCGCCATGAGTTGGCTCACTCCCAGCAGCTCATTCTCCACCATGTGTCTGGCGCTTTGGGTGCTCCTCCGGATCCTACACCTCCCACTCTGTATGCTCGGTGGAACTCTTCCTTCGGGCTGAACTATGGTGAGCTAGAGCGTCACTTGTTCCCCTCTGCGCCTGCTGCTGATGATGAAGATGAGGAAGGTGACACTGAGGAGCTTGAAGATGAGGATGAGGAAGAGAATGAAGAAGAGGACAAGGACGCGGACGAGGACTACGATGAGTGATCCCATGGGGAGCTAGCATCGCTCTTCTCCCTTTTTGGTGTCTCGATGCCAAAGGGGGAAAAGTAGTTCTATTAGGTTATCCGTGGATTTGCATGGGTCGGGCATAAGCACTTGTGCTTTTCTATTCATTATTTCCTGCTTATGCCCATTTAGCGTTGAACTTTTAAATTTGTGGTTTGTGATTTGTGGTTGAGACTTTATGTGGTTGTCTAGATGATACCTATGGTCTTCATATCGTGGATTATGCTCATGGTTATATCTATTCATATCCTATTGCTAGAGGTTTATCACAGAAGGCGCGCACTCATAATGGTTATCCAGTAATAATTGTGATTTATGTCAAGGATGCCTATTCTCTACTTCGGTGGTATGTGTTTTTGCCCTTTTGTCTATGGAATAGATTCACCCATTTGTGTGCATTTGTATTCCAATGCAAAACTCTATTATGCACACATTGAGGGGGAGTCCCTTTCATAGTTATCTCTGTGTGTCTTGTGTCTTTCTCCTGCAAATCCTGGTATTGTCATCTAACACCAAAAAGAGGGAGATTGAAAGAACATTTCATGTTTTACTATGTTTTGCGTGTTAGCTAACAATACTATGGACTTTTCATGTGTGCTAAGTGTGTAGGAAGTTTGGAGGGGGGCCGGATAATCCGCCCTTCCAAGGGCCGGATAATCTGACCTACCTCATCTCTCAAGGAAGCCAAGGCGCGTCACTCTGTGTCCAGTCGGATTTTCTCCCAGAAAATCCGAACTGGGGCGGTTTTTCCTCCCCAGGCCAGATAATCCGGGTTTCGCAAGGGCCGGATAATCCGGCCCCCAGTTTTCGAGCAAAAGGAGCCAAGGCGCGTCGCTCGGTATCCGGTCGGATTTTCTCCCAGAAAATCCGAACTGGGGCGGTTTTTCTTCCCCAGGCCGGATAATCCGGCCTTCGCATAGAACCGGATAATCCGGCCCCCAGAAGTTTATCAAGGGCAAGCTCGGCGCGATGCTCTGTGAGGGGGCGGATTACCTGCCGGATATTCCGAGTCTGGGGCGGTGTTTTCCCCAGGCCGAATAATCCGGCCCTCACTTGGGCCGGATAATCCGGACCCCAAATTGTGCAACGGCTGGTTTTTGGAAGGGGGGTATAAGTACCCCTTCTTCCCCAACAATCAGAACTCTTGATTCATTCGAAATTGACCAGACCTTGTGCAAGAGCTCTCATTCTCAATCTCCCACTTCAACCACTCGAAGATCTTGATCTTTGGTGGAATTGAAGGAGGAGAAATTCATCATCAACATCAAGAATCAAGCGCTTCAACTCCTCTCCATTCACTTGGAGAAATCCCTGATCTAGTATTCTTGTCAATACCTAGATCTTGTTATTGTGTTTGACAACTTTGTTCTTGTGGCAGCTTGTTGTCATTTCGGGAGCCTCCAAGTTGTCGTGGAGTTGTTGCCCCACTAGTTGTGTAAAGGCGCCGGTGCCCGCCTCGAAGGGTACCTATAGTGGAAGGTGGATCAGGCCTATTGTGGTGAGATCCATCGGAGAACAGGGTGAGGCCTTTTGTGGCGTGGTGGTCTTAGTACCGCCCACCCCTCCAACGCAGACATACTTCCCTTATCAAGGAAGGAACTGCGGTCAAACAAATCCTGTGTCTCCGCGTGCTTCACTTCGGTTCACTCGTTCCTCTTCCCCTCGCTCCTTACTCGCTAGTAGATAGGTTTGCATATAGGGAAATTCCACACATTAGTTTATCTAGAGAATTTACCTTTGTGCTAAGCCTAAAATTGAAAAAGAAATAAAAATTGGTGTAGCTCCTATTCACCCCCCTCTAGGTGCCCATACGATCCATTTCAACGTATCCTCCTCGTCCTCGTGCCACGAGCAGCTCCCCTTTGCGCGGCTCGTCCAAGTGCTACAACTGCAGCACCTCCGAGGTATCCACACGTTCGGAGTGGAAGCCGTCACACGCCAGACTGCTAGGTCTGCCCGTGCAACACAGGCGGAAGAGGAGTGGCGGCTGGGTGGAATGCTCAACCCTATTCAGCTCACCTCACTCTCTCTTATATAGGCATCCCTGGTGGGCTTCTACATTAGCAGCCCATTAGCAGCCTAAGCCTGGTCTAATTCGGATCCAATCCTCATTAGGCTTCCAACCCCTAAAGTGTGTGACCCTATAGGTTCATACACGTATAGACATGACACGAGTACACTTACTCTGTCAATAGTTGGTAGCGGCCTCTAGCAAGACGTGCCAACTCCTAAACGCATATAAAGATCATTCAGACGAACCATCACAAGGTTGAGTACATGTCTTTCCCTTTGCCTCACGATATTTGGTCTAGCTCCAAGTTGACCTCTCTTTCTCGATACTGTGATTCAGAATTCCTTTACTAGGTTAACTCTTAACCATATGTAGCACGACCATGCATTTCTGGATCCGATCACTCGAGGGGCCCAGAGATATCTCTCTCAAGTAGAGAGGGGCAAATCCCATCTTGATTGACCGATGCCTTGCAGCATGTATTAGGAAAAACCCGAAAGCTACCTTTATAACTACCCAGTTACGGAGTAGTGTTTGATAGCCCCAAAGTAGGTCGATCCACATCTCAAGTACATGCGACTATCTCGGGTCTAAGGACAAAACGTACACGATGTGTAGAGAGAACTGCAAGTATTATTGCTAGTCTCAAGTTGGGTCAGTCCAACCCCATGTTCATAACATGTGTCCATAACATTGGTTTGACATCTCCATGTCTATGACTTGCGAAACATAGTCATCAACCAATCAATGTGCTAGTCTAATATTCATGTGTGTCCTCACATGAACTCCGACTAGGGACAATTATTAGATAACCATACAAGTAAAGAGTTTCACAAACAATTCACATAATTGCCAATCAATACAAGTTGCCTGGTATATGGATATTCAAGGAACATTATAAAAACTCATGGATACACATGAAATACAATCATCTCTAAGATTGCCTCTAGGGCATATTTCCTTCAGTCTCCCACTTGCACTAGAGTCAATCTAGATAGTATCTAATACCTATTGCTCTTGTGTGCGCTTCATGCGCAGGCTGCGGGAGTGGCTTAGTCAAGGGATCAACAACATATGAGTCCGTATGTATTTTGCATAACATGACACTACCATCATCAATTAACTCACGAATCAGATGGTAACGCATGCGAATATGTTTGTTCTTATGGTGCTGTCTAGGTTCCTTGGCTTGTGCAATAGCACCATTGTTGTCACAATACACGTCCAAGGGATTGGACGAGCCCTAAACCACACCAAGAGCGATCAGGAAATTCCTAATCCAAACAGCTTCCTTTGCAGCCTCCGAGGCAGCAATATATTCAGCTTCTGTTGAAGAGGAGGCCACTGTATCTTGCTTGGAACTTTTCCAGCTCACAGCACCTCCATTCATGACAAACACATAACCTGATTGCGATTTTGAGTCATCTGAGTCGTTAAGGTAACTCCCATCTGTGTAACCCTTTACACTGAGTTCAACCTCACCTCCATAAACTAGGAACATATCCTTAGTCCTTCTCAAGTACTTAAGGATATTCTTTACCGCTGTCTAGTGACTCTCACCTGGATCAGCCTGGTATCTGCTCGTAACACTTAGAGCATAAGAAACATCTGGGCGAGTACATGTCATCGCATACATGATGGATCCAATAGCCGAAGCATATGGAACCCTACTCATGTGCTCTCGCTCATCAGTGGTCGAAGGACACTGAGTCTTGCTAAGTTTAATGTCGTGAGACATGGGCAAGAACCCCTTCTTAGCCTCTTCCATGCTGAACCCAACACTTTGTCAATGTACGTACTCTGGCTTAATACAATTAGCCTCCTTGATATATCTCTATAGATCTTGATACCGAGAATATATGCCGCTTCTCCTACGTCCTTCATAGAAAAACTATTTTTCAATGAGGTCTTAACAGACTCGAGCATAGGAATGTCATTTCCAATCAGTAATATGTCATCTACATATAAGATTAGAAATACAAGCGATTTCCCATTTTCTTTCTTATACACACAAGGTTCTTGTTCGTTTTTGGTGAAGCGAAACTCCTTTACAACTTCAATAAATCGAATGTTCCAACTCCGAGAAGCTTGCTTCAGCCCATAAATAGATTTTTGAAGTTTGCATACCTTTCCATCATTGTTTGGATCGACAAAACCTTCGGGATGCATCATATACACGTCCTCAGTAAGGATTCCATTTAAGAAAGCCGTCTTGACGTCCATCTACCATATCTCATAATCGAAATATGCAACAATGGCTAGAATGATCCGTATAGATTTAAGCATCGCTACGGGCGAGAAAGTCTCGTCGTAGTCAACTCCTTGAACTTGTCGAAAACCTTTTGCAAGAAGTCGAGCTTTATGGATGTGAACATTTCCATCCATATCAATCTTCTTCTTATAGATCCACTTGCACTCGATGGCTTTAAAACCATCAGGAAGGTCAACCAAGTTCCAAACTTGATTGTCTCCCATGGACTCTATCTCAGATCTCATGGCAATCAGCCATGTCTCAGAGTCTGGGTCCACCATCGCTTCTGCATAGGTCGCAGGCTCATCATTGTCTAACAATAATAACTCTCGCGCTTCGCGGAGCCTCGCCGACCTTCGTGGCTGTGGTGCTTCTATTGCCACGGGTTCCTCAACTTGTTCTGCTACAATAGCATCACTCGTAGAAGTATTCCCGACTGGCTCATCTTGAACTTCTTCAAGTCGCAACGACCTTCCACTCGTTCCCTTTGTGAGAAACTCTTTCTCTAGGAAAACACCGCTACGAGCGACAAACACTTTGCCCTCTTCTCGGTTGTAGAAGTAATACCCTAAGGTTTCCCTTGGGTATCCCACAAAAATGCACTTATCCGATTTGGGTGTTAGCTTGTCCGACTGAAGTCGCTTGACAAATGCATCACAACCCCAAATCTTTAGAAAAGACAAACTGGGATTCTTTCCAGTCCACATCTCATATGGTGTCTTAACTACGGATTTAGACGGTACCCTGTTTAATGTGAAAGCTGTTGTTTCTAGCGCGTAACCCCAAAATGATAATGGTAAATCCGACTGGCTCATCATCGATCGAACCATGTCCAACAAAGTTCGATTACGCCATTCAGAGACCCTGTTTCTTTGAGGCGTTCCGGGCAGCGTGAGCTGTGGAACAATTCCGCAACTCTTAAGATGATTGCTAAACTCGTGACTCAAATATTCACCTCCACGATCAGATCGCAAGGCCTTTATTTTCTTGCCACGTTGATTCTCTACCTCATTCTGAAACTCTTTCAACTTTTCAAAAGTTTCAGACTTATGCTTCATCAAGTAGACATAGCCATATCTACTGAAATCATCAGTGAAAGTAATGAAGTAGTGATATCCTCCTCTGGCTGTCGTGCTCATTGGTCCACATACATCAGTATGTATGAGTTCCAACAAGTCTGTCGCTCTCTCAGGAAACCCCGTAAAAGGCGTCTTGGTCATCTTTCCAAGTAAACAAGCTTGACATGTCTCGTATGATTCAAAATCAAACGAAGTTAGAAGACCATCACCATGGAGCTTCTTCATGCGCTTTTCACTTATATGCCCCAAACGACAATGCCATAAATAGGTAGGACACAAATCATTTGGCCGAAGCCTTTTAGCACTAACATTGTAAACACATGCATTATCAAGATTTAAAATAAATAACCCATTCACAATGGGAGCATCAGCCACAAACATAGCATTCTTAGAGATTACACAACCATTGTTTGTACTCGCGAATGAATAACCATCCCTCATCAAACATGAAGGTGATACAATGTTTCGACCCATACTAGGAATGTAATAACAATTATTCAATTCCATGATAAATCCTGACGGAAGGTGAAGTTGCATGACGCCGACGAACAATGCAGCAACCCTTGCTTTATTTCCGACGCGAAAATCCACTTCGCCTTTCTGCACTTCTCTAGTCCTTATTAGCCCCTGCATCGAATTGCAAATATGAGCAACCGATCCGGTATAAAATACCCAAGAGTTATCATAAGAATCTGTGAGAAAAATGTCCACAACATTTACAACAAGCGTACTTGAGTGGGAAGTACTCTTACTTCCACCCTTCTTCAAAGAAGCCTGGTACTTGCTGCAGTTTCTCTTCTAGTGGCCATATTCATGACAAAAGAAACACTCAGTGTCTCCTGCATGTCCAGCCTTTTGCTTGGGTGCAGGGTTTGGCTTAGGGATCGTATCCTTAGCCTTGCCCTTCTTCTTCTACCAAGAAGTGCCCTTTTTCTTGAAGCTAGGCTTGTTCTGCACAGCCATCACATGGCTATGCCCTGCACACTTCTTAATGTCACATTCTGTTGTTTTCAGCATCCCACATAATTCATTAAGGCCCTTCTCCATCCCATGCATATGGTAGTTCGAAATGAAATGCCCGTAGCTAGATGGAAGAGATGCCAAAATGAAATCAGTGGCCAACTCTTGGCCTAATGGAAAACCAAGCTTTTCCAAAGTCTGACTATAACCAACCATTTTGATCACATGGGGGCCTACAGCTGCTCCCTCTGCTAGCTTGCATTCCACAAAGGACTTAGCGACATTGTACCTCTCAGTCCTAGCCTGAGTCTGGAACATGTCCTTAAGCGCAACGATCATATTGTACCCTTCCTGATCCTCAAACTGCTTTTGAAGATCAGGTTCCATGCATGCAAGCATAAGACAACTAACCTCAAGAGATTCATCATATGCTTTCTTGTAGGCATTCTTAAGGGCAGCAGTTGCATTATCAGCAGGTTCAGCCAGGATTGGGGTATCCAGAATAGTTTCCTTTTTCTCAGCCCCGAGAACAATTCTCAGGTTACGGACCCAGTCCAAATAGTTTGTTCCATTTAGTTTATCCTTTTCAAGAATCGAACGCAAAGCAAAAGGTGATGAATTGTTCGGTGCCATTGATCTACAACAAAAAATGCAAAATACTAAGCCATGTAACCATGAAAGAGTAAAACATATTAAACAATTTAATAGCATATACTCCCACTTAAATCAACATCCCTCTATTGATACTAAGTGATTCAAGATCCACAATTAACAAGTCGACTAGTGAGCTTTAGCATCACTGCTAGAAGACAAGGTAAAGCGGTAAGCAACCTTTGCTAATCATATCACATATGACTCTTGTTGTTGGGTGACATCTCTATGTCAAAACTAGGCGCCCACCCTTTATGCCCCAAGGTCCTTAAATGTTAAGATGACCTTGTTAAGCTCACCAACCCTTATGCGTGTAGGTATCCGATACAAACCCATCCAGCCAAGGAAAACCGCGGCACCCTAATCTCATAGACCCACCAACGATTGTACAGGGCATAGGATGGTGCAAGGTTTGGTTGGGAGGGCATGGTTTAACTTAAACTTTGTGAGGGATCGTTCTACTTCTATCATCTAATCATGCATAGTAGTAAAATGTATAAGAATAGCATTCACATAGATGTGATACAATATGGCCCATTTTTCTCATGGTGATCTCCATCTCCATAGAACCTGTCCACCATGATGATCTCCATCTTCATGCTCTATGCGAGCCATCCTCCAAGTAATGAGTTCTCCAAGAACTAATACAAGCTATTACTCCTAACAGCTAGTAATCAAAATTACATGGTATTGGGATCATCATAAGTTGGCACGCAGGCCATTACAATAATTGACAACACATATGGCTCCAGCCGTGTTGCCCTACTCACGACACGCAGGTCATGAAAAATACATACATGCATCACATACATTCTTGGGCCATACTGATCACATAAATCCTACAAAAACAAGTTGTGCATAGAATCGCATTCTACCGGATCATGTGAAATCGTAGCACCTATGAACCTTAACGTGATACCAAAAGGGGGCTACGATTAAGGGGGGGCTAGGGGGTCTCCCCCTGCAGGGTTCAATGGGGCAGCGCCCCTCGCGGTATCTCCGGGCGTCCGGACATTTGTGAAAAATGAGAGATCAAATCTATACAATTTTCTTTAAGGATTTTGATCGGCAAATCAAATTTACCATAAACCGACCATAGTTCCGATTCGACCAAACTCCTTTGATCACGGTACGTCGATTCAGATCTAATTCCCGATTCGATCAATCATATTGATCTTCGCATGATTCAAAAGGATTTATGTGTCACTGTCTACCCCGATGGCGGAAACCGACCGGTAGGGGTAAGTCGTTCGACGACCTTAGAATCACGGTCATGGAAAGTAAGATCATAGATCAATCCAGAACCACCGCCATACAGACGATCACATCATCAATATCAATCTACATATCACCATATGCAAACTTCCCGAGCCTATGGCTGAACATCATCGGCTCTGATACCACTGAAGGGAAACGGGTAGGCTACACTAGCGTAAAATCAAAATTTTCTACCGCGTCAACTAGGAATACTATTGACATAGACCACGGGATTACCACTAGATGCGCAGTTGCGGAACTCAATGAAGCACGTCGGGGTAGTGTAGATGTTCTACGTCTCCTCCTCGTCCTGGTCCCACGAGCATCTCCCCTTTGCGTGGCTCGTCCAAGTGCTACAGCTGCAGCACCTCCGAGGTATCCACACGTTCGGAGTGGAAGCCGTCACACACCAGACTGCTAGGTCTGCCCGTGCAACACAGGCGGAAGAGGAGTGGTGGCTGGGTGGAATGCTCAACCCTATTCAGCTCGCCTCACTCTCTCTTATATAGGCATCCCTGGTGGGCTTCTACATTAGCAGCCCATTAGCAGCCTAAGCCTGGTCTAATTCGGATCCAATCCTCATTAGGCTTCCAGCCCCTAAAGTGTGTGACCCTATAGGTTCATACACGTATAGACATGACACGAGTACACTTACTCTGTCAATAGTTGGTAGCGGCCTCTAGCAAGACGTGCCAACTCCTAAACGCATATAAACATCATTCGGACGAACCATCACAAGGTTGAGTACATGTCTTTCCCTTTGCCTCACGATATTTGGTCTAGCTCCAAGTTGACCTCTCTTTCTCGATACTGTGATTCGGAATCCCTTTACTAGGTTAACTCTTAACCATATGTAGCACGACCATGCATTTCTAGATCCGATCACTCGAGGGGCCCAGAGATATCTCTCTCAAGTAGAGAGGGGCAAATCCCATCTTGATTGACCGATGCCTTGCAGCATGTATTAGGAAAAACCCGAAAGCTACCTTTATAACTACCCAGTTACAGAGTAGTGTTTGATAGCCCCAAAGTAGGTCGATCCACATCTCAAGTACATGCGACAATCTCGGGTCTAAGGACAAAACGTACACGATGTGTAGAGAGAACTGCAAGTATTATTGCTAGTCTCAAGTTGGGTCAGTCCAACCCCATGTTCATAACATGTGTCCACAACATTGGTTTGACATCTCCATGTCTATGACTTGCGAAACATAGTCATCAACCAATCAATGTGCTAGTCTAATATTCATGTGTGTCCTCACATGAACTCCGACTAGGGACAATTATTAGATAACCATACAAGTAAAGAGTTTCACAAACAATTCACATAATTGCCAATCAATACAAGTTGCCTGGTATATGGATATTCAAGGAACATCATAAAAACTCATGGATACACATGAAATACAATCATCTCTATGATTGCCTCTAGGGCATATTTCCTTCAGCGCCGCCACTGGATCTGCGGCCACCATTGTTGCCGCCAAGAAGAAGGGCAGCAGCACCGTCGTGGGCACCAGCGCCGCAGGCTCTCGGAAGAAGAATGGTGTGGGCACCCGCGTCACCAACGGCGCCTGGCGTGCATCCATCATCAATCCTTCTGAGCTGCATCTTCATTGTCAAGATGGAGCTCTTCCATCCGCGGAAGATGACTTGCAGGTGTCCGGCGACGAGGTAATCCCTTGTCCACCTCCGGGTTTCTGGGTGATGTTCCTTGCGTTCATCATCTGAGGTCTCTCTCTCCCCCTGCATCCTTTGTTCAGAGGTCTCCTTTGTTTCTATGGGCTCCAGCTGCACCAGCTGTCCCCAAATTCCATTCTCCACATCTCGTGCTTTGTCACGCTTTGCGAGTGCTGGCTCGGAATCAAGCCACACTTTGGCCTCTTCAAGTGGCTTTTTAAGCTGAAACGTCAGTCAACGTCTGGTTCGGTAGTCTACGACATAGGAGGCTGCGGGATCCACGTCGACTCCTCTGTCACCTACTTTGACATCAAGCTCACCGCGTCCGTCCAAGTGTGGAGAGACAAGTGGTTCTACATCTGCGAACAGAAGGCCGATAGAGAGCACTACGGACTCGCGCCCTTCGATCCTGTGGCGACTTGCAAGCGGAGGTGCTCCTAGAAGAATGTCGTGATGCCTGGCGAGTCCGAGGAAGCGGAGGTGCTGTATAAGCGCGTATGCAACCTCAAAAGCCGCATAGGCAAAGAAGAGGGTGGCGTCACTCTTATTCGCACGTGGCTGCGCCGTCGTGTCCAGCCTCTGCAGGCCAAAGTGCACCCTATGTTCTGATGGACCGGTTCTAACGATGTCACTCGCATATCTGCCGAGGGCATTTCTGTGGGTGAGGTAGACATGAGGTTGCGATTGGTGACCAAGCACACTGCCAAGGAGGTTCTGCCAGGCGAACTAGTCGTGCCTCCTTTCGACGCCTCTAACCCTCCTCCTGGGGTAGAACTGTACTGTGAAGTAGTTTCTTTTTCGACTGCCATTATGGTGCTTGATATATAATGATGTATCTTTTGAATGCAGGACTAGAAGGTGTCTTCCAATTTGCCCCCTCGTCCTGAAGGGGTTATCACTCGCGAAGTGGATGAAGAGGACGAGTCGGAATCGACCGTCCCAATTGAAGAGGAGGAGGGAGCCCCCCGAGTCCAGCGACCAGGACACTCGCAAGCGCTCCCACAGCAAGGATTCTGACGCTACTTCCCCGATGACACCGGAAGGTCCCTCTGCTGCTACAGAGGAGCCAATTCTCGCCGTTTCTGTGCTCACCACGGCTCCTCCTACTCGGAAGAAGCTGCGGGTGCCGAAGGAGTCGTCGGATGACTCCTTTGACCTCAACAATTTTAACTGGTAAGCCTTTAACACTCACGAGTTTGTTTTGCTCTCTTTTGAGGTTGCTTTTTTTTACTGAAGTTGCGCTGGGTATGTTTTGTAGCCAAGCGGCGTCGTCGTCTTCTAATGACGTCCAATCTGTAAAAGAATCCGGAGTCGCAGACTCCAAGGCCAAGGAGGTGGCTGAACGGTCTCCTTCTCCTCCTGTGGTGGCCCACTCCGGGCACAATTATTCGAGTTCCCCGCATGCTGGGGAACACCAGATGGTTGCCTGGACGACTGCACGACAGTCATCTTCGGAGTCCCTAGAGGATCACATAAGCGTCCTTTTTGCTATTTTGGCAGTCGAATTTATACTTTGTGCTGCCACTGAACCTTTGTTTTCCTTTTGATGCAACTCATTGTGATGGAAGCTAGTCGCCTAGCAGAGCAAGTCCTTGTCATGGGTCGACAGCATGCTCTGCTGGAAAATCGCCATCGCGTTGTTGAAGGTTAGATTTGGCTTCGTGAAATTTATAAATTCGATTGATGATACACCCTGTACTTTGTAGTTGAGCACAATGAACTTCTTCGTCGTGCTGCTTCCCTCGAGAAGGCGCTTGCCGCGGCGGTAAAGAATCGTGACGAAGCAGTCACAGCTCTGGAGGAGTCGCGAAAGCGCGAAGAGGATTTGTGTGCTTCCACTGCTGAGAGGGAGAAGTTGTTCGAAGAACAACTTTTCTCGATTGCCAAGTCTCTTTCAGGTATTTTTTTCCAGCTGAATTTTGCGTTGCTCCTTGCTTGATATCATGTTGTTGTGTTAACACTTTGTGTATGCAGATGCCGGCGGCCTGAGCTTTGATGCCCAGTCTCTGTGTTGCGCGGATGCGTTGGTGGGCGCCGTTGCTGCAGTCAAAGACCGCAGTGTTTCGATCCAGTAGACGCTGGGGAAGGCTAAGGATGTGCTCAGTCGCATCCGTGAGGATTTGACTTCCAAGGCTGGGCTGATCGACAACCTTGAAGACCTAGTGGAATCCCTTGCTGGAGGTGTTCCCGTGGAATTCAAGAATTCTCAGCGGTCCATCGGCGCCACCATGGCACTCGCGATGGTGCAAGCCCATGGCATGGAGATGGATCCCGCCACTATTTCCAAGGCGATGCCTGTCGACGCCGGAGGTCAGCATGTAGTGTTTGCTCCCTTTGCTGGTAGCTATGCTAAATATGGTCCTCAACTTATCGAGACAGTCACCGAGTACTCCGAGGAGCGGCGGCGAGTGAAGGAGGCGAAGGCCACGGCATCTGGGGCTACCACCAGCAAGTCCGTGGCGTCGGAGACTGCCACAGATTCGATGAGGCCTCCGAAGTCAAAATCCAAGTCAAAGAAGCAGATTGCTCCTTAGTTGCCAATCTATAATAGTTGTAGTTGCCTTTTGTTGAAACTATGCTTTTGTGGGAGTGTCCCTATCGAGACTTTGCTATGCTTGAATGCATTCATGCTTTTATCAATGTATTCTTGGTCCCTTATTTGCTTCTTGCTTGATTGTGATATGGTACGTCGAGTGGCCCTCATGACTCTCCTCCCACCGATGAAACCACAGCGCAACCGCATTCAAAGGTGGAGGAACTGTCGTTGCTTTCGCGATTGCGCGACCGCATTAAGCGGTTGGAGCGCGAGTTGCCCATCGTCCGTTGTAGCACGGATGTGTGGAAGTCAAAGGCAGAGAAGGCCACCACCCGTGAGAAGTATCTCTTGGAGGAAGTGGCGCAGTTGAATGAACAGTTCAAATGTTAGCTTTCTGCCTTCTCATCTTTTCTTTTAGACAGTCGCGATGACGCCTTGTCTTCACACTTTGCCATTTTGCTTGGTGTAGTTGTCAGCGCTCGTCATCCGTAGGATGAGAAGGACCGGGTTGCCATTTGAATGAATAACCTGACCCAAGAGCAACTGCAGGCAAGTGGGAACTTTTGGGTGGACCACGATCGTGCGATCGCGCTTGCGACCCTGCAGGATCGTTCTTCTCGAGTACTTCATTATTTGAAGAAGGCGAAGTCGTGCCTTAGGCATATTTATCAAACGATGTTTCCACTGGACGCCATCTGACATGGGTATACCCTACAGGTACTCGAGCTTGGTATATACGGCCTGAATACAGCAGAAGCCCACGGTGTCGCCAAGGCCCAAATGGAGAACTCGAGTAAGCTACGGACTCTCGATTGCTTGTAGAGCAAGAAGAAGCTAAAGATAGAAAGTTTAAAGGGAAACCCTAACCTGTAACCGACTCGACCTACTACCCGGGACCTAGCCTATCTATATAAAGGCTAGGAGGGGGCAGCGAGGAAGACACACGCAACCCTAGTTTCCACAACCCTCACCAGATTGCATCTGCGCACCATTGTAATCTTCGATTCCTCTGATAATTCCACGAACAGACAAGCAGGAGTAGGGACCTCTACGAGGCTTGAACCTGGGTAAATCTTCGAGTCCCCTGTGTGCTTGTTTGCTAGCCGATTGATGCTTCTAGCGCTCCCTTCTTCTCCAAAGCCCAAGTCCATAACAATGGGCATTGATGAGTTAAACCCTTGTCAATTGGCGCTGTCTGTGGGAATTGGGAGTGCTGATGTTGCAGCTTCTTCGGCCCCATCAACTGCGATCTACAACTCCGCAACAGCGGAGATTCGCCAGCTCTTCGGTGCGTTCGACTTCACCGTCCATACATCGGCCACTTGCCCGGCTTTCAAGTCCGTGGGCGACGGAGTTAGCCTGGCGATCGGGAGCTTCCACTTCCAAGTTCGTCAGATGGGCACGCTTCGCATGCCTGACCAGCCGATAACACCATCGATTGCTCCAGCATCGTGGTTCCCTCGCCGATCGACACCCGCAGCGAGCTCAATGCCTCAACAACGGTCGAGAATACGGATAGCGACAGCAGTCGCGTATCCGATCTGGGCGATCTAGCCACTAAAGATGGAGTCTACGGCTCCGGATCTGAAAGTTGCGGGTGCACCAGCTTCCCCAACCACTTCATGTGCGCCGTCATCAACACGGGCGATTCCTCCACGAATCGCGACAACACGGGCAACAATGGCAATAGAACCGACCCGCCAAACGGCAGCATACCTAATGGCGGACCACCCAATGACGGCCCCACTAACGGCGCCCCCGTCAACAACGGAGGGGCAGCCGAACTCCCCACCATGGTGAACGAGCAAACTGGCGAACGCGTCGTGATCAGGCTCAACGATCTCGAGTGGGCCTGCTGCCGAGAAGCTCTACGAGGCCACCCTCTGCCCTTCGGCTCCCTGCAAGAACTATTGATGGGCTACCATTGGCTCCTGAAAGAGAAATACAAACGCCAACTGCAAACAATCGTGCAACTCGAGGCGCGTAAAAAGACGGCAGACGAGTTGAGCCTCCGACGAGCTAGGCTCTCCTCCCATGGAGGATCCTCCTCCAAGTGCAACGAGTACATCGCTAACAAGAGGCGATCTCGACTGGCCCACCTCACTGAACAAGAGCGTGTAGAAGCCGCAAAGGTCCTCGACTTTGGCTCCATGACGGTGGATACGCGTGGCCGTGCTTCCAAAAATGTCGCAAGCTACGGTAATGGCGGCTACCATGTACCTCCTCAACAACCAGCCGCTAGCTGGAGATCCTCGAGCTGCCATGCACCGATCTAAAATTGCAGGCTTGGGGTTAATCGAGGCCGCTCTCGACAAAGAGCCGACATCGGAGCCGAAGAAAGGCAAGGCTCTAGCAAAACGCTATTCCTCGCCCTCATCCAGCGATGACAGTCACGATCTGTCTCGACGCCGCCCCTCCCAGCGACACGACCACGACTACGACGCGCGTGATGACATCACACAGCGCAAGATCGACAAGTCAAGGGCGCAAAGTGCCCGATCGACTGACTCCGAAGACGAAGACGTGGAGCTCTATGGCGCTAGATGCTTCAGCAGGGCCATCAGGCAAAAGCGAATGCCCAAGGGGTTTAAGCTCCCATCAGAGAACCCAAAGTTTGACGGTCTACAGGACCCAAAAATCTGGTTGGAGGACCATATCTCCTCCGTCAGGCTCCACGGCGGGAGTCGAAGCATGGCTATGCAATGCCTGCAACTATAGCTACAGGGCGCCGCCCGGGCATGGCTCAACAACCTCCCACGCGGACCCATTCGTAGTTGGGAAGAGCTGGTCTACAACTTTGTGCGCAACTTCAAGGGCACCTACAAAAGTCCCGCGTCAATCGAAGAGCTGAGGTGCTGCCAACAAAGGTCGGGCGAATCGCTACGCTCGTACATCTAGAGGTGGTCCATCATCAAGAACTTCGCAGAAAATATCTCGGACGATTGCACAATCGATGCATTCAACGACGACATTCGCCGCATAGAGCTCAGGGAGGAGCTGGGCTGCTCGAAGCCCAAAACCATTGACCACCGGATGGAAATTGCGAATCGGTGGGCAGATGGAGAAGATTCGGTGAAGAATCGCCTTCACTCCAACGATGAAGCAGAACGCGAACGCAGATGCGATCGCCGAAGCAAACATCGAATGCGCATCTACGATGACCGCAACGACGTCAACATGGTCATAGCCGGCTACGCCGATAGACGCGACGACAACCGCAATAGCGGCTACCGCAGTGGTGGACATCGCGACTCCGGGAAAACCACGCAAGTATGGTAGCGCCGCACTCGCGACGAAACACCCGCAACATCCATTGATGATAAGCTGTCTGGGCCGTGCATGGTGCACTTCTACATCGACACGACCACGACTATGACGCGCGTGATGACATCACACAGTGCAAGATCGATAAGTCAAGGACGCGACGCCATCGGACGAGTCGCGCTTTGGGGGATCGAACTGTCTCCACGAGACATTACATATGAAAAACGCGATGCAATCAAGTCGCAAGTTCTCCCTGACTTCCTCGTGCACTGGATGGAGAACCAGCTCCCTAAAAAACCAGATATGTCCTACCTCTGGAGAATGCACTTCGATGGATCCAAGCGAAAGGATGGAGCTGGCGTAGGTGTCATACTGACATCGCCCTAGGGAGACAAGCTGAAATATATCTTGCGAATGCAATTCACCGCCTCCAACAATGAAGCTGAATACGAGGCCCTGCTACACGGGATGAGGATGGCAAAAGCCTGCAGCACCAAGAGACTCATAATATACGGCGACTCCAAGCTGGTCGTCAACCAGACAATGCACGAGTGCGACGCATTAAACGACAATATGATCGCCTACGCGACCTCTACGACACACTCGAAGGGGACTTCGACGGTTGCGAGCTGCAGCACATAGGCCGCGAAAGCAATGAAGAGGCGTACGCACTCGCCAACATTGGCTCTACTTGCGCCCCCATACCACCTGGGGTATTTCTAGAGCGCATCTGTGAACGCTCCATCAAGCCAAAGGCCACAGAGAAGAAAACAAGCGCAACAACGGACTCGGGGGCTGCGCCGCCCAATGAGCCAATAGCACTCGACGACCTGGAGCTTGACACAGGACTCAAGGACCAATGAGCGTCATGATGATCGAGCCATCATGCACTCAACCGTACATCACGTACCTTCTCAACAAAAGGCTATCGGACGACCCGACTGATGCTCGACACATTGCGCGGCGATCCAAGGCATTCGCTGTTATCAACGGCGAACTATACAAGCGCAGTATCACATGAGTACTCCAACGATGCGTCTCCAACACCGATGGAAGAGCTGTTCTACTCGACATCCATGAGGGGACTTGCGGGCACCACGCTGGCAGTCGAGCCCTCGTTGCCAAAGCTCTATGAGCTGGATTCTACTGGCCTACGGCCATGCTGATGCCAAGGACATCGTCAAAAAATGCAACGCTTGCCAGCGATTCGCGGACGAGCCACACGCACCTGGCGCGGAGCTCCGACCAATTCCATTGGCCTGGCCCTTCGAGCAATGGGGACTCGACATGGTCGGCAAGCTCCCAAAGTCCTCACGAGGAGGCTATGTCTACCTACTGGTCGTAGTCGACAAATTCACCAAGTGGATAGAGGCCATGCCAGTGACTAACCAGTCAGGATACAACGCAGTCAAGTTTTTCGAGTCCATCGTCTATCGCTTCGGAGTACCACACAGCATCATCACGGACAATGGGACGAACTTCACATCTAAGGAGTTCCAAGAATTCTGCGAGAATCTGGGAATCAACGTAAGGTATGCCTCCGTAGCACATCCATGTTGGGTCCGCAGCATAGAAAACAAAAAATTTCCTACGGTGTGAACTACACGCCAAGATCTATCTACTAGGTACAAAGCAACGGGTGGACATACATCCAACGAAAACTTACCCTCATAGACAACGAGCTTTGTTAACGAGTAGGAACTCGTGGTTGATGTAGTCGTACACTTGCCGATCTCAAGATCGTGATGAAGTCAAGCAGGTCCGACTCCAGCACGTCCATCAGATCCAGCTCTAGCATCACCAAGTCCAGCACCGCAAAGCAGCGGTGCATTCGTGATCGCACACACATCCGGTACCCCGACAACCTCCGTCCCTCGCTCCAGCAAAGCATTCACATAAAACCCCTGCAACATTTCAATATTACATGCAGAACCAATTTCAGCAATTTCACCCGAAACAGTTTCGGTGTCTATTGAAATAATTCCAGCGCTTCCTTAAATCTTTATCTGAAACATATTTGCTCCAAATGGTGTCGGTATCCCTTAAGTGTGTCACCCTACGGTTCGCGAATAATGCAGACATGATCGAGACCCCTCTCAGATCAATAATCAGAAGCGGGACCTGGAGATCCATACTGACTCCTACACATTCAACGATGACTTCTGTGATCGTGAGAACCTTTAACGCTAGTAACTAAATCCTTTTGTCTCGCGATATATTACATGTCCGAGATTCAATCATTGGTATCTCCATACCTAGTTTGATCTCGTTACCGACATGCTCTCTTTTCTTGTTCCCGTGATATAACATTCTAGTGATCACAGCACTTGCTTACAAGCTATTTCAATGTGATATCACCGAGAGGGCCCAGAGTATATCTATCCGTCATCAGGATTGACAAATTCCACTCTTGATCCATGAGCATCAACATAACACCTTCGTAGCACTGAACCCATCTTTATAGTCACCCTGTTACGGCGTGACGTTTGATGTTATCAAGATACATTTCTGGTGTTAGCAATTAACATGATCTCATGGTCTAAGGATAAAGATTACTTCGTATGATGTTATAGCAATATAAACATAATGACTTTGATCGTAATGCTATACTTCGGATGAATGTTCATCACATCATTCCACCAATGTTGTGACCTTGTTATTAACAACATCCAATGTCCATGATCAGGAAACCTTGATCATCTTGTTAATCAACGAGCTAGTCTATAAGAGAGGCATAACTAGGAACCCTTTTTGTTTATTAAACACACATGTATTGACGTTTCCGATCAATACAATTATAGCATGCAAAATAAACATTTATCATAAACATGGAATAAGATAATAACCACTTTATTATTGCCTCTCGGGCATATTCCCTTCAATCCATAGACCAACAGTTAGGTCAAAAAAGCTAATGGGCTCGTCTGCGGCGGCATCAAGAAGCGACTCCTCAGGCCACTCGTACAAGCCGTAGGCTGCTGGCCAGACGAGCTGCAATCGGTACTCTGGAGCCTGCGCACAACTCCCAACAGTGCCACGGCCTATACCCCATTCTTCATGGTGCACGGTGCTGAAGCGGTGCTACCCGCAGAGGTACGATACAAAGCACCACGAGTGGTCGCTTACAGCGAGCAGGAGTCAACTCTTGCACTCGAAAACTCTGTCAACCTCCTTGACGAGGCACAGGAAATCGCCGCGGAAAGATCAACGTCTACCAGCAGAACCTGCGCAATTACCACAGCAGAAGGCTACGCCCCAGGTCCTTCGTCGAAGGAGACCTGGTCCTACGACTAAAACATCAAGGGTATCTCAAGCTCGAGTCCCCCTGGGAGGGACCATACGTGATTACAGAAGTGATCCTAGGTGGCGCCTATCGCCTCAAAGATTTCGAGACTGGAGTCGCGTACTCCAACCCCTGGAACGTCGCGCAGCTGCGATGCTTCTACCCTTAGTCATCTTTTATTTTTACATTACAAATAAGGCTACTCAGCCAAGGCTACTTAGCCACACATTGTACCCCGTACTATCCTGCGAATAAATAAAGCTAAGTGCCCCAAAACTCTGTGTTCCTTTTATTTTTTGCAAATTATCCACTGGGGGTGCGCCACCCTATACACATCTGTTCTACGAACCAACGCGATATCCTGAGTAGCTGACGTACTAATCGAACCCTTGACAAACACCAATCCAGTTGCAACACATCTGACAGGTTGGCAAGGTGCTGAGATAAACACAAGTCAGGCTAACGAAAAGGAATCGCATAGTGCAACGCACTCACAAAACATACACGCTAACAAGCTCTGTATATACATCAATGTCAATGAATTATACATAGTACATATATATATGAACTTTTCAACACTGGTGCCACTATGTGCAGGATACAAACTAAACTTTTGTTGCAACAAAGGAACGTTTGTCTGCTCCTCGAAGAAGTCGACGATTTCCTCCGCTGGGCGATCAACCGCTTGATAGTGAGGAACCATATTCCAAGTCGAACCTGCTAGCAGCGCTGGCGGTCCGGCAGCAACTGCTGCAAAATCCACATCAGGCCTGTGCAGTCGCACCAGCGATAGAGCAGCCTTGGCACCAGCCACTAACTATTGCCGTACACACTCGCGGACTACACTCAAGTCATGAAATTTGGCAAGAAGGGCTAGCAGGCTCGATGGAACGACGTCCAGTAGGAACATCGTCTGATAAATATTTCTCAAGCACGATTGTGACTTCTTCAGAAAGTGAAGCACTTGCGAAGCACGATCCTGCAGGGTCGCAAGTGCGATTGCACGATCATGATCCACCCAGAAGTACCCACTCGCCCGAAGCTGCTCTTGGGTCAGATCATTCATGCGAATGGCAATCCTGTCCTTCTCATCCTGCGGATGGCGTGCACTGACAACTATACCAAGCAAAGGCAGAAGTATGAAGACAACGAACTACTGCGAGTGACTACAAGAAAAAGATAAGGAAGAAGAAAGCTAACACTTGAATTGGTCACCCAGTTGCGTCACCTCCCCTAGGAGATATTGCTCTCAGGCGACGGCCTTCTCCGCCCTCGACTTCCATACATCCGCGTTACCACGGAGCACAGGCAGTTCATGCTCCAACTGCTTCACGCGGTCACAGAGTCACGAGAGCAGAGACAACTCATCCACCCTTGAATGCGACTGCGCCAAAGTATCATCAGCGGATGGCATATTCCGAGGTTCACTCGAGGGACCACTCGATGCGCCCTATCACAAGCCAAGAAAGAGACAATAAGAAGACTAAGGCGATGCATAGACAAAAGACTCGAGTGCATTCAAGAATAATAAAGTATCAACAGATACACTCGCCAAAGGCATGTTCCATACAAAAGAGACATGCTATTTAACTATTACAGACACGACTACTGAGGAGCAATTGGCTTCTTCAACTTGGACTTCGGTTTTGGGGGCCTCATCGAGTCTCTGGTGGTATCAGACGCCACAGACTTCCCGCCAGCCCCTGACGCCGCAGCCTTCGCCGCCTTCTTGGCTCGTTGCAGTTCCTCAGAGTACTTCGCAACTGTATTGATCAGCTGCGGCCCGTACTTGCCACCGGCAGCTGCGAAAGGAGCAAAGACTACCTGTTGGCCATCGGCACCGACAAGCATCGCCTTGGAGACCGCAGCAGGATCAACCTCGAGTCCATGGGCTTGCACCATCGCGAGTGACATCGAAGCACCAGCCGCACGGAGTGAGTTCTTGAAGCCTGTAGGAATGCCTCCAGCAAGGGACTCCACCAGATCATCCATATTTTCAATTAACTCAGCCTTGGGCGCCAGCTCCTCACGGAGGCGACTAAGCACGCCCTTGGCCTTGGTGAGTGTCCCCTGAATGGCAGCACTGCGATCTTTGACTGCCGAGATGGCGCCCGCCAAGGCATCGTCACAACGGAGTGCCTGGGCGTCGAAGCTCAGACCGCTGGCATCTACACAAGAATCAAGCATTGGCACAAAAATCAGCACAACAACAAATTCAAAAGAAGGGACACGGCGAAAATCCAGACAAGGGAATACCTGAGAGAGCCTTGGCAATCGAGAGAAGCTGTTCTTCGAACAACTTCTCCCGAGCTATGATGGAAGCGCGTAGATCCTCTTCGTGTTTCCGTGACTTGTCATGTGCTGCGATTGCCTCATCACGACTCTTCACCGCTGTGGCGAGCGCCTTTTCGAGGGAAGTGGCATCGCGAAGTAGTGCATTATGCTCAGATGTGAAACAAACAAAGATAGACTGTCAATCGAATATATCACAAGGATGAAGAAGAAAAAGAAAAAACACTCACTTTCAACCATGCGATGGCGATTGTCCAGCATTGCATGCTGGCGACCCGTCGCAAGCACCTGCTCCGCCAGGCGAGCGGCTTCCTTCACAATGAGCTTCGACAAGAGAAACAGTAGAGGATCAACAGATGGTATGGATGAAAAAATTTGACTGCAAAAATCAGAAGAAGCAACACTACACATACATGATCCTCCAATGACTCCGAAGTCGACTGACGCACAGTCGTCCGGATAACCATCTGATGCTCCACATCGTGTGGAGAACTTGATGAATTATGCCCGCAGTAGGCCGCCAATGGAGGAGAAGGAGTGCGCTCAGCCACTTTCTTAGCCTTGGAGGTCGCGACTCCAGATTCCTTCAAAAATTGGACGTCGCTAAAAGATGACGACACTGGCTGACTGCAGAACAAAACCAACATCAAGAGAATGCAACTCCAAATAAGAACCAAAAGGAAGACTCGTATACTTACCAATCAAACTTGTCAAAATCGAAGGTTTGATCCCCCGACTCCGACAACGACTCCTTTGGCAACCGCATCTTCTTGCAGGAAGACAACGCCATAGCACTCACAGGAACGGCAGGTATCGGCGACTCTGCACCAATTGTTGCACCTTCCGGAGTCGAAGGAGATGATGCATCTGAATCCTCGCTGTGCGAACGCTTGCGAGTGTCCGAACTACTCGACTCGGGGGCTTGCTCCTCCACATCGGATGGGACGGTCGACTCCGACTCGTCCTCTTCCAAGGCTTCACGAGGAATAACCCCCTCAGGAAGAGGGGGCATACAGGGTGACACCCTCCAATCTTGCATACGGGAAACAAGTTAGCACAAGTCAAGGAAAAAATAAGCATTCGACAAACAAATCTACTTCGTAGCACAACCGTACCTCTAGAGGAGGATTAGTAGCATCGAATGGAGGTACGACTGGTTCACTGGGGAGCACATCCTTGGCGGTGTACTTGGTGAGCAGTCGTACCCTCTTATCTACTTCACTCACGGAAATGCCATCGGAAGATACGCGAGTGACATCGTCCGCGCTAGCCCACTAGAACATAGGGTGGACTCTGGCCTGCAGGGGCTTGATGCGGCGGCGCAACCACGTGCGAATGAGGGTGCAGCCTCCCTCTTCTTTACCCATGCGACTCTCGAGGTCGCAGACACGCTCGTACAGCACATCTGTCTCCGTGGACTCGCCGGGTATCACTACGTTCTTCTAGGAGCGCCTCCTCTTGCACGGCGTCGCGGGATCAAAGGGCGCAAGTTCGAAGTGGTCTCCGTCAGCCTTCTGGTTGCGGATGTAGAACCACTTGTCCCTCCATCCCTGGACTGACGCCATGAGTTTGATGTCGAAGTACGTGACGGAGGAGTCGACGTGGATACCGCAGCCTCCTACATCATAGAATACGGAGCCAGACACCGACTGGCGCTTCAGCTTAAAGAGACGCTTGAAGAGACCGAAGTGTGGCTCGAGTCTGATCCAGCACTCGCAAAGTGTAATGTAGCAAGCTACATGGAGGATGGAGTTGGGGGACAGCTGGTGCAGCTGGAGCCCATAGAAATAGAGAAGGCCCGTGAAGAAAGGATGCAGGGGTAGCGAGAGACCGCGGATGATGAACGCTAGGAACATCATCCGAAAACCGGCAAGAGGACAAGGAGTTACCTCACCACCTGGGACTCGCGAGTCAGCGACTGCAGAGGACAGAACTCCGTCTTGGCGCAGGACACGGAGCTCAGATGACTTGATCACGGATGCGCGCCACGCGCCATTGGTGACGCAAGTGCCCGTGCCCTTCTTATTTCTAGTGATGGTGGTGCTGGTGCCCACAGAGGCAGAGCCGCCCTTCTTCTTGGCAGCAACAGTGGCGGCGGCGGATTCAGCCGCAAAACCTCCCTTCTTCTTCCCCATCTTGCGGTGGCGATGTGACCGGAGAAAGTAACTAGGGAATACGCGGAGCTAGTCCAGTTCCGTGAGAAAGATGAACTCTAGGAAGCGGAGAAGCAGCAGCAATGGTGACAGAGGCAAAGGCAGAGAAAAGAGTAGATGGGAAAATTATCGTCGCAACACTGCTACTTAACCCCCTGGAAGATGTAATCCAACGACCAGTAAAAACCCTATCAGACGCGTGGCGTCCATCGTGATCGACACGTGGAGGACCCGAAGCGCGAACCGTCCCCCACTACCCCCATTACACGCGGAAATAGAGGAGGCGCAGTGAAAACAAAGATTACGCATGTCCGGTCAAATCAGAGTCAGAAAATGGGACCCACCGCTCATCACGTCTCGTCAAACCCGCTCACGCAGGCAACTGAGATCATCATATCGTCAGCACTGATGTCATCCAAAATTGAGCAGCAGAAGACTTCGACTACTTTAGTCCTTGCTCGAGTCTTCGACTCCACCAAGCACTCGGGGGATACTCCCATAGGGAGCGCTGGTCGCACACCCTACAATTTTTTCTTTTTCTTTTCTGCAGAAATATGGACATTCAAAGCATACCCAACCACTCGAATCCACGATTCGACTACGGACATGGGTTACTCCCATAGGGAGCGCCAGAAATAAATTCAACTGAAACAAGCAAACAAAAGACGACAGCAGTCACAAAAGTTCTTTAGTCCCTGCCTGAGTCTTCGACTCAACCAGGCACTCGGGGGCTACTCCCATAGGGAGCGCTGGTCGTGCACCCTATGATTATTTGTAAATCATGCTGTGTGTTGATAACATCCACACTCGAAGTTTATGGTGACACCGCCTCATGATTTTTTCCCTACAAAGAGACTGCGTCTCCTGGGTCACCCGAATCATCTTCGTGATGACAAAATTCCGATGCCATGCCTGCAGCGTGAAGGTAAGACCTGAATAAGGCCTGGCAACACATTCGCTGCGCACTACCAGAAATATGTGCCTACAGGTACGATGAACATGCCTTGACGAACGCGTCGAGTGCTCACACCCATATACTGGAATTCGACTCCTGTAAGACCTCCACGACTTGAGTCGAATTACACCAGCACTTTCCCGGATTCGAGTCCGGCGACTCAAGTTTGAGTAGACTGCGTTGTTTTACCCTAAGGTAGTTAACTGATACCGATACATCGGTTAAATCAGGCACGCACATCAACAATCCCTATGACACAAACATAGCAGTCAAAAATATACTCATTTAGGCACTCGAAAGGCTTCATAAAGTCCCCAGTGGAATCTTCGATTCCACTGGACACTCGGGGCTACTGACATGGGTATACCCTACAAGAGCTTGGTATATACGGCCTAAATACAGCGGAAGCCCACGGTGTCGCCAAGGCCCAAATGGAGAACTCGAGTAACCTACGGACTCTCGATTGCTTGTGGAACAAGAAGAAGCCAAAGATAGAAAGTTTAAAGGGAAACCCTAACCTGTAACCTACTCGACCTGCTACCTGGGACCTAGCCTATGTATATAAAGGCTAGGAGGGGGCAGCGAGGAAGACACACACAACCCTAGTTTCCACAACCCTCGTCAGATTGCATCTGCGCATCATTGTAATCTTCGATTCCTCTGTTAATTCCACGAGCAGACAAGCAGGAGTAGGGACCTCTACGAGGCCTGAACCTGGGTAAATCTTCGAGTCCCCCGTGTGCTTGTGTGCTAGCCGATTGATGCTTCTAGTGCTCCCTTCTTCTCCAAAACCCAAGTCCATAACAATGGGCATTGATGAGTTAAACCCTCGTCACCGTCCCTTTAAGCCTGTTGGTTCTTCTGGTGAAGTTTCAAGATTTGAGTGCGGTCCGTGAGTGTGTGCGGCAGCAGTTAGTAGCTGGTGCTAAGGCTGCGTTGTCGCTGGTGCAACTCCATAGGCCGGATGTAGATGTTGCGTCTGTTGCCGCTGGGCCACCGCCTCCGCCAGAAGGTATGACCTGGAACATGGTTCCGCACTATCAAGCGGTTGATCGGCCAACAGAGGACATTGTCGATTTCTTCGAGGAGCAAACGAACGTTCTTCTTTTGCAGCAGTAGCGTGATTTGTATCCTACACATAATTGTATAAGTGTTGTAAAGTTTGTATGATTATGTTGGGTGTAATTAATACCCATTGATATGTGAAGAGTTTGCTAGCTTTTATATTTTGCGAGTGAATTGTACTCTGTCGTTCCTTTTCGTTAGCCTGACTTGTGTTTATCTCAGCACCTTACCAACCTATCAGGTGCGTTGCAACTGGGTTGGTGTTTATCAAGGGTTCGATTGATGTTGTGTCAGCTACTCAGGATACTGCGATTTGTTCGTAGAACGAAAGTATAAAGGGTGGCGCATCCCCCGAGTGACAAAATTGCAAGAAAATAAGGAAAACACAGAGTTTTGGGGCACTTAGCTTTATTTATTCGTGGAATAGTAAGAGGTACAATGTGTGTCTAAGTAGCCTGGCTGAATAGCCTTATTTGTAATGTAAAAATGACTAGGGGTGGAAGCAACGCAGCTGCGCGATGTTCCAGGGGTTGGAGTATGCGACTCCTGTCTCGAAATCTTTAAGGCGATAGGCGCCACCTAGGATTACTTCTGTAATCACGTACGGTCCTTCCCGTGGGGGCTCGAGCTTGAGATGCCCTTGTTGCTTCAGTCGCAGGACCAGGTCTCCTTCGACGAAGGATCTAGGGCGTAGCCTTCTGCTATGGTAGTTGCGGAGGCTTTGCTGGTAGATCGTTGATCTCTCCGTTGTGATTTCCCATGCCTCGTCAAGGAGGTCGACGGAGTCTTCGAGTGCAAGAGTTGACTCCTGCTTGCTATAAGCAACCACCCGTGGGGCTTTGTCGTGGTGGTGTCACGGCAGATGCCATGGATAGGCTAAAGGTGGGGACTAATATGCGCTAGGGGAATCCAGGGAGGGATAGTAGAGTGATTCTCCACACAGAAGTTTATATTGCTATATCTTTAAGATTACAAGTGCTCCTTGAGCTGTATTGGCGAGAGGAGGAAGAAGAAGCTCTCTTACTCTTGCCTAGATCTCCTAGCCCTAAGGAATCACCAAACCAACTAGTGCTCAATCAAGTAGAATTCTGCCAACCCCCTCTACCAGAACCCTAACCCCCCTTATATAGAGGTGGTTCGGTCCTGGCCTAGGGCATACGTGGAGGCATATTCCTAAGAATATGCCCCCTCCCAAAGTGGTAACCCGACCGGGGTGCTTTACCCCCGCGTCACACATGCTTTAGCGACGTAGCCTCTGCGGCGCCCGCGTCAGCCGACGTGAGCGTCGTCACCCTTGTCGGCCATGACCCGGTGGTCCTGTCCTTGCTTTATTCGCTCATCCTGTACGTACCGAACCTTCTTTTTTGACCAGAGAGATTCCTTCCTTCTCCTGGAAGCTAAGCGAGGATCCGGATCATAGTAGATCCGGCTACACCTGTTCCTGCATATAAGTTAGACAAGCATTTCCGACTTACTCCTTAAGTCGGATGAGACAATGTTAGGTGACCCCCCCTGGTCTGGGTTACCCCGTGAACCGGCCTGCCTTGAGGTGACTCGGACAGCATCCGCTTTGACCTTGCCGAATCTCGGCTAACTCGGCCCTTATACCCCGGGAGTGACCCTACTCGGGGGTATCCCCCCAACATTAGTCCCCGAAGCTGGTGCGGTCTTAGCTGCCTCGGCCGCTAAGGCCACATCAGGTTCATTTATGTTCAAGCCTCGGACGTTTAATTCCGAGTTAGCTCCTTATCTCGGTTTATATGGATTTACGTTCCCTTTGCACGTTCCAAGTTTTCACTTGCCGGCCGGGTCACCACTTTGGCTCGGATCCCATGGTTATCATGGTTTGATCCGGGCCCCGTTTCCTTCTCTCATATGCCAACCCACGCTGAGGCTAATCATTACCTTGTCTTATTTTAAGGGCCTGTACAGTAACCGCCGCAGTAATTGTCAGTTTTACTGTGCGCGGGTTACGTCATGCCTGTCTCCTCGTTTATCGCAACAGCATGTCGCATCATGGGATCACATCTACTCTGCGGCCCCCTGTGTGGCTTTTCTCTGATTGGCTGATGCCGGTGATACACGGCCACACCGTGTGGCTCGTCGGCGCAGCGCGATCCCACTCATCGATCACTGGGGGTGATTAAATAGGGGAGGGGCGCGTTCCTTAGCGTTTTTCCACCTCCGCGCCCCTTTGCCAGTTGCGTTTTCCCCTTCGTCTTCCTCGCGACCACGCCGCCGCCGGTGCTTCTAGCAGCAACGCCGCTGCCGCACTCTCCCCGTGCTTCTGCTTCGCAGCCACCGCTGCGCAACTGCTTAGCCACGGGTCCTCGCCAATCCAGGCCACAGATTCCCGTCGCCGCTAGCTCCAGCGAGGACAGAGAATACGAAATGACGGAGGAGGAGCTCGTCGTCGCTGAGCAGGAGATGGAGGAGGACGCCGGCGCGGCGGACCGCGGCGCATGGGCCGGTTCGTGGGTCTGTCAAGACGACATTGACTGGCTCTACCGGACTAGGCGTATTCCCGCTGGCGTCGCCGCTCGTCTCCCCTCCTCGGAACTGGCCCCTCACCCAATCCGGGTCAGTTCGTTGTCTTCCTATCCCATTTCCAACGGAGATTTGGTCTCCCGGTGAGCGACTTCTTCCGGGATTGGGTCAGGACGTATCACCTGCAGCCGCACCATCTCCTAGCAAACGCCATCACCTCTCTTTCCGCCTTTGTCTCTAAGATTGAGGGCTACACCAGACTATGGCCCACGAAGGAGCTGTGGATCTGGTTCTTCGGTCTTCATCGCAACATCGTCCCCAACATCCACGTCGAGTCGGAGGACAAGCAGCTCACCCAGTTCGGAGCTGCCTCCATCTCGCCCTGGAGATTTTCAATCTTTCCCCGGGTCACCGGGCTTGACTCCTGCAAAGGATGGGCCTGGACCTTCTTCTACGTCCGGAACAAGGGTACCGAAGACTTGATTCGGTTGCTGCCCTACGCTCTGGGTCTACCTGACACGGATTTCTGGGAGGAGGTCCCCAAGAAACCTACAGCTCTGGCCAACCAATTCAACAAGAGGTTCGTGGAGCTGAAGAAGCTCGGATTGCGCAACGAGGATGCTATGATCACGTTCATGCGCAACCGAATCTCTCCCCTCCAGAGGCGCACCCACAAGTTGTGCCACATGAGCTTTGGTCGCGACCCCAACCGAACCTCCTCCTTCGAATTGAGCAACACAGAGATCTTCCGCCAGGTCAAGGCTCTTTTCACCACTCACAAGGATTTCTCCGCCGAATGGACGTGGGGAATCGAGCATTACTGCCGTGACAGGCTCCCTCCCACAGTAAGCTTCACGGGGTAAACTTATTTCGGATCAAGTATGTGTCGGTTTTTGTCATATTTTTGACTCTGCTCTTTGTGCTTCTTCTCAGCTGTTTCTCCAGTAAACTCTCGAGGATGGCACGGATCCGACCCTTAAGTGGGCGCCGGACCGAGATATCCTGGATGAGGAGGAGCCGGACCAGGAGATGTTCCTCCCTATGACCGATGCCACCAAACGACCCAGCGGTAAATTCTCTTCTCTTAGAGATTGGCCCGATGATGAGGATGACTCGGATATCGACGTGATTGAACCCATTGAGGCTGTCCCTCCTTCTTTTGCCTTTCCGGCATCAGCTAACCCTGGTGGGCATATCCACGAGGATCCTCCACTTGCCACGGGCGAGCCGGTTCCGGTGGCGTCGAAGAAGAAGCACGGATCCGCGTCAAGTTCTTCCTCTGAACCTTCTCAGGCCACAAAAAGGCAAAAGAAGGCTGGAGACAAGACTGCCTCCAAGCTGGCAGGCAAAGCCCCGGCACGGAGGGCCCGGAAACCCAAGGAGGCCGAGACCTCGGATGCGTAAGTCGTTTTTCACTATGCAACTCACTTTTCCTTGCATCGCGGTAATTTCACACCTAACCTGATTCTCTTTTTCAGGCCGCCTGTGGAGGCCCCTCAGAGCGGATCGAGCATCTCTTCTCCCCTTCGGTCTGGTCCTTCCCCTCCTCGTGACGACGAGTCACGCCCGCTGAGCCCTATTCTGGAGGGCTCTGCGGCTGCTCCGGGTTCCGCAGTACCTCATCAAGAGGAACGCGACCTTGGAGCGGGAGGGGTCAGTTCGGCCGAGGCAACGGTGTCCACCACTTCGGCATTGCTGCAACCAGCAACCACCAAGTCTACCGCAACACCAGCACCAGCAGCAGTTCTAGTACCAGCTTCCGAGCCAGCACCTATCCCGGCAGCCAGGAAACCCACAGCAGCTCCAGTTCCAAGTTCTTCTGCCTCGTCCGAGTCATCTCAGCCTCGGCGAGGAACTATTCCAGTAGCTTCCAAAGGGAAATCCACCATGGTTACTTCTTCCTAGCAAGCTAAAGGCAAGAAGGCTCCGGATACTGCCAAGTCTACATCCGTCGAGGTCGGGCAGCGAACCTTGTCGTCGATGCTTCCGAAGAAATTACCAGCAGCGCCGGATGTTCCTGCCGAGCCAATAGATGCGCAGCAGATGGTTCTGCACACCAGCCCAGCTCTTGCCCTAATTGAGAGGAAGGAAGCTCATGCAAAGGGCTTGGTGGCACCCCACATGCCCACTGGCGAACGGTACCCTCCGAGCCTTATCGAGTTTGTCATGAACTGGAATAAGGCGGAGTTCGTCTACAACGACGATCTCCTGGAAAAGTTCGGCCCCGCAAAATTTTCTGCCCAGATGAATACTGCCGCCAAGGCAATTAACCTCGCGGGGCGAATGATGGAGGTATGTCATTTCTCCTTTACATGCTGTAGATAATAACCATTAGTCCCCGAGCCTCCGGTGGAGTAGCTTGTTACTCGGCCGGATGCTCATTAGAAAATCAACGTAGCTGCATGTAAACTTCAAATATGCACACACCTAGAGCCGGGTTAAGTTCCACTTGACCCGGATCTTACACACTTCGAATATGCACACACCTAGAGCCGGGTTAAGTTCCACTTGGCCCGGATCTTGCACACTTCGAATATGCACACACCTAGAGCTGGGTTAAGTTCCACTTGACCCGGATCTTACACACTTCGAATATGCACCCACCTAGAGCCGGGTTAAGTTCCACTTGGCCCGGATCTTGCACACTTCGAATATGCATACACCTAGAGCTGGGTTAAGTTCCACTTGGCCTGGATCTTGCACACTTCGAATATGCACACACCTAGAGCCCCGTTAAGTTCCACTTGGCCCGGATCTTGCACACTTCGAATATGCACACACCTAATTTTACACTTCTGTACTTCTTTCAGGTAACTACCAATCGCCGGAGCGCCGAATTTCAACACCTGCTTGATACCCACAAGATCCTGCGCGCAAAACATGTTGCACTTGGCGCAGAGCATGAAAAGAGGGGTAATTTTCTCCCTCAGCACCTCTCCGTTTTTCTTCACTTTCTTCTGCCGAACTAATTTCCTCATTCGGTTTTTGCAGCTGGGGTGGAGGCTGAGAACAAAATTATGCGGAAGAACTTGGAGGAAATCCGGGGTATGTCCTCTTTTGTCCGGCCTTGTTGTGTTTTCCATTTCTTCTTCTCCTTGGCTCGGCAAACATTCACACCTCGGCTTTGCCGGGTCAACATACTATTTTAGCATCGCTTGAGGATAGTGTGCCCGTGCCTGATATGATGCTGCATTTTCTCGAACAAGTAGGGCAGCATCAGGCCGAGCTGAAGAAGAAGAATGACGAGATTGCTCTCCTCCGGACTAAAAATGACGAGATTGCCAAGCTTAAAGCTGAGATGGAGAAGATGAAGGCCCAACACCGAACTGAGCTCCAAAAGGTTCGCCAGGACTTCACCGAAGAACGTGAGCGCCTTACTCTCCAGATCTCTAAGGGCCAGGACCTGCTCAGAGAATCCGACGTCCAGCTTGGCCCGGCTAACGCTGAGCTTGAGCAACTGCGCAAAAGACGCGATGCCTGCATCAAGGAGTTAACCCGGATCCATAGCCACATTTCTCGTAAGTTCCTTTCCCTTGTATGTCTTTCCACATAACTCTCCGGGTTACCTCATATGTCTTTCCTTTACCTTCTTCTTTTGCCTCATTTCCAGACCACTTTCTAGAGGGTACTGCGATTGCCAGCACTGCTATTGCCAAGTTTCGCCGGGAGAGGGGTACTCCCCTTGCTCCTGATGGTGAGAACATTCCCTTGGACATGGAGGACCTATTGTTCAGCTTGTCCTCTCGCGTGGAGACCATCAAGAATTATGGACAAGATATTCTCGACGTTGCAGTTCGCATCTTCAATACGTTCTGGCCCAGAGAGAGTAGCCCGGAGACCATCGCAACTCTCGTCGAGAAATTAATGGAAGTTGAGACCCAACTTGACCTCTGGAGAGAATCTGCTGGTCGTGCTGCAGCTGACACCATCCTTCATCATATTCTCACGTGGTACGAGAAGATCGACCTCAGCCTCCTCACACGCCGGCGCACCGGATCCAGATGGACCGATGATCCGGAGTGGGTAGTTCGGCGCCAGGCTTGCGCCTACAGCCTCGTTGAAAATTCTCCTATTCATGACTGGATTGAAGGGCTGAGCTTCCTGGAATCCGCTGGGGACGAGCAAAATGAGAATCTTGAAGATGGGTCGGATGAGGACGGGGAAGATGATGCTTCAAATATTGAAGACATCGACGACGATGTCGAACCTGCTCCTCCTGCTGCTCCTTAGTGCTAAAAACCTCGAAAATTTATCAGATCCCTGGTATGCCGGGTGCAATTGTATGCTGGATATGTGATATTTTGCTACTACGTTTTTATGCCGGATTAACTTGGGCGTAGTCCCCGAGTTTCATTTTCTTGTTCGTTCAATTCTCTGGCTCGGTCCGTGTCTACCTTGATTCGGTTTTACGACTTACGAATCCGAGCTTCAAAAATTGTCTTAACAGTACTTAGAAACTTTGAGGCTTGGCTCAAAATAATTCAGCATAATAACTTGAAAATAAATACAGGGTTAGTCCGAAAAAGCAAACGTTAGCTCGAATAAATTCGTTTCCTTAGTCGTTTTTTCATGTGCTACGCAATTCCAAACTTGTTCCCTTGCTTGCCATGAAGCCAATTCTTGTTGGACAGCAGCAAGTCGAAGGGTTGCGTTTTTGGTGCTCACACATTACTAATCCGGGTTAAGTAGAACGACTTATTCCAGCTACCGCATAAGAAATTACAACTAACATTATTAAGGCAGTCCCCGAGTTACTGCTCGAGGCGCTGCTATTTTATTGATAAGCTCATTGCCGACATACATACTGACATATGAGACGACTCGGATACATACACTTCTTAGCTAAGTGTAGAAGGGACGAAGTAGTGCTACATTCCACGGTTGCTTGGATTCCTCTCTAGACCTGTCCGCCTTGTTCTTTTCCTGTGGCTTTGCATCTATAAGATAGTAAGATCATTGTGCAATGCTTTGCTCACAATGAATGGCCCTTCCCATGGGGGGGATAGTTTATGCATGCCAGTAGTACGTTGTACCAACCAGAGCACCAGATCGCCTTCCCGGAAGACTCGGGGGCACACTTTCCGGCTATGATAGCGTCGGAGATTTTGCTGATATATGGCGGATCTGGACAGTGCCAGTTCTCTCGCTTCTTCCAGCAGATCAACATCATTTTGCCGGGCTTCTTGCACTTTGGCTTCTGTGTATTGGGTGACCCTAGGCGAATCATGCTCTATGTCGGCTGGTAATACAGCTTATGCCCCATATACCAAAAAGAATGGCGTATAGCCTGTTGATCGATTCGGAGTTGTTCTTAAGATCCACAGTACCGCTGGTAGTTCTTCTATCCAGCACCCCGCTGATCTTTGCAGCGGCTCAATGAGCCAGGGTTTTATCCCGGATAATACTAATCCGTTGGATCTTTCCACTTGTCCGTTCGATGCGGGGTGGGCTACCGAGGCGACATCGAGTCAGATCTTCTTATCTCGGCAGAAGCGCGCAAATGCTCCTTCCGCAAAATTTGTTCCATTATCAGTTATAATACTGTGTGGATAACCGTATCTCAAGATGATGTCTTTGAGAAATGTCACGGCCGTAGCTCCATCACATTTTCTTATAGGTTTCACTTCAATCCATTTTGTGAACTTGTCCACCATGACCAAAATGTATGTCATGTTTCCTCTCGCTGGTTTGAATGGGCCAACCATATCCAAGCACCATACAACAAATGGCCACGTAATTGGTATGGTCTTGAGTTCCGACATAGGCATATGTGTCTTGGTGGCGTACCTCTGACAACCATTGCATTTTCTCACCAGATCTTCTGCTTGTTCCAAGGCACTTGGCCAGTAGAATCCATGCCGGAATGCCTTTGCCACCAAGGCTCGGGATGAGGCATGATGCCCGCATTCTCCTTGGTGTATATCTCGGAGGATGTCAAGCCCTTCTTCTGGGTCAACGCATCGCTAGAGGACATTGGTTACACTCCGTTTGTATAACTCGGAATTGATGATTGTGTATGCTTTTGCTCTCCTCTGAGTTTGCCTGGCTAACACCTCCTCAGCGGGTAACATTCCATCTTTCAGGAATTGGAATATAGGCAGTGCCCAAGCTGGTATGGCTCATGGGGGGAATATCTCCTCATCAATTTCCATCTGATCCACCGGCATAACTTCAGCCGGATCACGCTGAGCAGTCCCCGGGTCTAGTGAGGTAGTCCCCGGGTTTGCTGACGTAGTCCCGGGTCTCGCGTACCTCCTCCCATGTTAATGTCCATGGGCTCAGCTCCGGATTCCGTATTTTCCGGGACATAGATCGAGTCGGTTCCTGGGGACGGCCTGATAGATGGTTTTCTGAGGTGTTCCAATGCTACACCCGGTGGAATTGCCTGTCTGGTCGATCCGAGCTTTGACAACATGTCGGCAGCCTCGTTTTCCGCCCTGGGTACATGGTGAAATTCACACCCCTCGAAGTAACCAGATATCTTCTGCACGTGAAATTTGTATAGTGCCATGTTTGGATCCAGGGCGTCCCACACTCCGGACACCTGCCGCACCACCAGGTCCGAGTCGCCAAAGCATATTATCCGACGTATGCCAATCTCCTTTGCCACTTTGAGCCCATGCACAAGAGCCTCATACTCAGCGACATTGTTCGATGCCGCGAAATGGATCTGCAATACGTACTTTAGCTGATCCTTCTTTGGCAAGGTAAGCACAACCCCGGCGCCTAATCTGGTTTTGGTTTTCGACCCGTCAAAGTGCATCCTCCAGCAATTCGGATCTGGTGGCGGTGGTTCGTATTGTACCTCGGCCCAATCCACGAAAAAGTCCGCCACAGCCTGAGATCGCTTCTCTTCTGTCGTATTGGGGCGCATAAGGAGCTAGCTCAATTGCCCATTTTGCGATCCTACCACGTCCTCGTTACCCATTATCTCGGATATGGGAGCTTCACATATTACTTTGATGGGGTGCTCCTCAAAGTAATGCTTTAACTTCTTTGCCGCCATATAGACACCGTATGCCACCTTTTGAAAGTGTGGGTAATTCTGTTTTGAGGCAGACAATACCTTGCTCAGGTAATACACTGGCCTCTGCACCGACTTACCTTCTTCATTGCGTTCCACTACGATTACTGCACTTACAACTCGGTTGGTTGCGGCTACGTAGAGCAACATTGGCTCCTTCGATAGTGGAGAGGCTAACACTGGCGCAGTGGCTAACATATTTTTCAAGTGGGCAAAAGCTTCATTGGCCTGTGGCGTCCAAACGAATTTATCCGACTTTTTCATGAGTTGGTAGAGAGGCAATGCCTTTTCTCCCAACCGACATACAAATCGACTCAACGACGCCAGGCATCCAGTGAACTTCTGGACATCATTAAGACACTTCGGCAGCTCCATTCGTTCGATGGCTCGGATCTTAGTTGGATTAACCTCGATACCTCGGCTGGAGACGAGAAATCCGAGTAACTTTCCAGCCGGGACACCGAAGGTACATTTTTCCGGGTTGAGCTTCATCCGGAACCTTCTCAAGTTCGCGAATGTTTGCCTTATGTTGTCAAGGAGCGTTGCGCTTTCCTTGGTCTTGATAACCACATCATCCACGTATACTTGTACGTTTTGACCTATTCGGTCGTGCAAACATTTTTGCATACATCTTTGGTACGTTGCACCTGCATTACGTAAACCAAACGGCATAGTGCGATAGCAGTAAGCCCCGTACGGGGTAATAAACGCCGTTTTTATTTGATCATCCGGGTTCAGAGGTATTTGGTGGAAGCCAGAAAATGCATCAATGAATGACAACAGTTCGCATCCCGCGGTTGAGTCTATGACCTGATCTATCCTCGGCAGTGGAAATGGATCTTTTGGACACGCCTTGTTCAGGTTCGTGTAATCGATACACATACACCAGACCACTGCCACGTTCAGATCGTCTTTCTTCTTTTCTACCAGCACCGGATTAGAGAGACAATCTGGATACAGTACCTCCATGATAAATCCTGCTTCTAGTAACCGAGCTATCTCGTCCCCAATGACTTTTCTCCTATCCTCGGCGAAGCAGCGGAGAGGTTGCTTCAGCGGCCTTGCTCCGGGTCTTACGTTCAAAGAGTTCTCGGCCAACTCCCTCGGAACACCTTGCAAGTCCTGTGTAGACCAAGCAAAAATATCCCGATTCTCACGGAGGAAGTTGACGAGCTCGCTTTCCTATTTGTCACTAAACCCGGCACCAATTGTTACGGTGCGCTCCGGAAACATGTTATCAACTGGAATCTTCTTGGTGTCCTTTGCGGCTTGAAATGAAATGCTGCCATGCGGGTTACTTAGTGCCGACATATATTGCTGTGCGGACTGAGCCAATGCCGCCACCTCTTGGATTTTTCTTTTCTCTTGCGCAATCACGAGTGACTCGGCTAGGTTAGACCCGGCTGAAGCACACTCCATGGAACGTCGGAAATCTCCAGCAATGGTTATTACTCCATTTGGCCCGGACAACTTCATCTTCAGATAACTGATGTGACAGCTTGCCATGAATTTGTTCAATGCTGGTCTTCCGAGTAACGCGTGATACGCATTTTCCAAGTTCACCAGTTCAAACTCCAGATTTTCAGTTCAGCAGTTATCCCTTGTGCCGAATAGCACGTCGACCCGGATTTTGCCTATGGGTTCACACGAAATGCCTGGTACAATGCCATGGAAAGTTGTTCTCGTAGCCTGGAGCATGTTCTCCGAGATGCCCAACTTGCGCATCGTATCCGCATACATGATGTTAATGCTACTCCCATTATCAATCAAAACCTTGGAGAACCTCACATTGATGTTCGGTCCAATGAATGTAGGATCTAGTACTAGCGCATACGAACCTAGGCTCGGCATAAGTTTAGGATGATCTTTGATATTCCAGGTGATTTCCTAGTCCGACCAAGGCATGTACCTCGTCACTGCTGGCATGACCGCATTGACCTCCATATGTCGGCGCTGCAAGCTCTTTCTATCTGTTTCCTCAGTCGTGAACACACAATAACTTTGGTGATGTTCCCTGTACTCATTCCTTCCCTCGTTTCCGGGGTACCTCTGATCCGGTTGTTGCTGATTTTCCACCTGATGCACTGCATCCCTTCTCTCATTGTTGTCATACCTCGGCGGAGGGGGAGGCAACATTAGCTGCTGCGTGTTCGCTCCGGAGAGCAATTGCTGCCGGGGTAACTCCTGCCGAGGTTGATCATTCCGGGGTGCCTGAGCATTCCACGAACCACCTTGCTCTATCTTTCGCATCCACTCACATTTCCTCGTCGTGTGACCCGCCGGGCTATTCGGATTTGGCGTGTGAAACTTACACGGCTGGTCCAGCATCGACTCATATGTATACCTCGGACGGTCTTTCTTTTCCTGCCACTGTTTCTTCTGCTCCGGAGTCCATGTTTTCTTGCCATCATTTCTTGGAGTCCACTACCCTCCAGTTCTCTGGCGTTGGTTACTCCCTGATCCGGGTTGATCTTGATTCATGGCTGCAACTTGTTGCGAACCGTAACGATGATCCGGTCTATCATCTCTCCTCTTTCCTCTGTAATCATTCCTCCGGGATGACCCGGCTCCATCCCTCTGATAGTATTCCTCGTTTGACTCACTTGACGCGAGCCTAGGTTGAGTCGGATCGCCCAACGCATACGAATCAGCAATCCAGCCAGTGTAACTGGCATTTTCCTTTGCAGCTTCATCAACAGCTCGCTGCCATACCTGCACCCTTGCGCGAACCACGCTATGGCCTGCGACTCTATGACACCCTCACACGAGTTTCTCACGGTACACCACCGGGTTAAGAATTCACTATCCATCTCGTTGGGTCTTTGCTTGCACATTGCTAGGGTCTGCGGTCTATTCGGCCTCTGGTATGTACTTGAGAAGTTGCTGATAAACATTTCTTCAAAATCTATCCAGCAGTTGATGCTTCCAGGTGGTAAATTATTCAATCATACTCTGGCCGGGCCTTCCAACATCTGGGGCACGTAACGCACAGCCCATCTCAAGTTGCCAGTTGCAATTTTCACTGCCGTAGCGTAGTTTATCAGCCAATCCTCTGGCTTGGTACTGCCGTCATACGTCTTCGTGCCTCTGGGTAATTGGAAGTTGGGTACCGGTGGTTCCTTCATGATCCGGGGTCCAAAGCATGCTGGACCCGGAGGACCTTGACATTCGATCTGTTCCGACCTATACAGGCGATCCAGTTTCAACCTGGCATCATCCGGCATTAAATCCCTGCTTCCCAATCTTGACCCTATCACATGATAGTCTGGTCTAGGGTACCCTGAGTTCACCATCTCCGAATCACCGTTGTTTTACCGGTTTTGGTCTCGTTGCGCACCTTTCTGCTGCATACCTCAGCCGGCGCTTTGCTCTTGCCTCGGTATATTCCACTGCTGCGGTTGCCCTGCTCCTGCGGAGTTGCGCTGTCCGGCATCGCCGTTGGCAGCGTCCCCTTGACCGACATTGCCTTGGTCGTGATTACCTCGGCCAGCTTCACCTAGGCTCACACTCCGTCGATCATCATTTTTCCGCATCTCTTTTTCTTTTCCCGCACGCGTTGGGTCGTACGGGACGATCTGTTTGTTCCGTCTGGCCGAGGTTACTACCTCTTCTCTCCTTGGACCTCCATGAGGCGATGATGCGGCTCCAGCGGATTTCTCTGGGTTACCCATCACCGAATGGACGATCTTGGAAGCCCAGCTCTCTCCGGGTTAGCTCTCAGCAGCTCCTCATTCTGCCTGTTCGCGATCCGAACCAGCTCGTTAACCCTGTCTTGCTGTCTTTGACGGGCCTCACCCGTCAGACCCTCTAGCTCGGATGCAGCCGCATCTGCTGCTCTGAGGTTTTTCGACGGGGTACTATACCTCGGCAACCCCACAGACAGATAGTTTTCCGACCCTTCTGCTCCATCATCACCTTCTCTGTTCATCTCACTTATGAGATTTCTCCCTTTTACCCTTACTGCATCAACCTTGTTTGCCTTTGCGTACTCACGCAGCATAATGTTCAGCGACTGCTGAGCCGCGTCTATTTTCTTTGCGCCCTCAAGTATGTTCTGTCGAGTTTCCTCTAGCTCGGCCTGTGCCTGAGCCGGATCTATCACTGCTGCTACCGGGTTAGCCAAGCTATCCATAGCTTCCCTCAGTACGTTCTCAGGCCTCTCTAGTGGAGCTCCTCTACCTTTCCTCGGTGCCTTAGGTGTTACCTCCGCATGGTCCGGGGAGAGAGCGATACGCGCCCCGCGAGCCACAGTGAGGGGTGGTTCCCCCGCATCGACGACGCGATGCGGATGAACGCACGAGACGTCCACAGCCATGTAGACCTTGTGCGCGCCGAGCTTGACGAAGAGGCCATTGCACGGAAGCGGGCGCATGCTGAAGCAGCCAGCGTTGTCGCTGACGAAATTCAGCGCTCCAAAGCGCTGAACGAGCCCGGAGATGATGCGTTCGCCGATGCCGATGAAGTTTCCCGTTCGGATCTTCACCCCTGCTAGCGCCACTAGCCCCACGGTAGGCGCCAACTGTCGTGGTGGTGTCACGGCAGATGCCATGGATAGGCTAAAGGTGGGGACTAATATGCGCTAGGGGAATCCAGGGAGGGATAGTAGAGTGATTCTCCACACAGAAGTTTATATTGCTATATCTTCAAGATTACAAGTGCTCCTTGAGCTGTATTGGCGAGAGGAGGAAGAAGAAGCTCTCTTACTCTTGCCTAGATCTCCTAGCCCTAAGGAATCACCAAACCAACTAGTGCTCAATCAACTAGAATTCTGCCAACCCCCTCTACCAGAACCCTAACCCCCCTTATATAGAGGTGGTTCGGTCCGGCCTAGGGCATATGTGGAGGCATATACCTAAGAATATGCCCCCTCCCAAAGTGGTAACCCGACCGGGGTGCTTTTCCCCCGTGTCACACATGCTTTAGCGACGTAGCCTCTGCAGCGCCCGCGTCAGCCGACGTGAGCATCGTCACCCTTGTCGGCCATGACCCGGTGGTCCTGCCCTTGCTTTATTCGCTCATCCTGTATGTACCGGACCTTCTTTTTTGACCAGAGAGATTCCTTCCTTCTCCTGGAAGCTAATCGAGGATCCGGATCATAGTATATCCGGTTACACCTGTTCCTGCATATAAGTTAGACAAGCATTTCCGACTTACTCCTTAAGTCGGATGAGACAATGTTAGGCGACCCTCCCTGGTCCGGGTTACCCCGTGATCCGGCCTGCCTTGAGGTGACTCGGCCAACATCCGCTTTGACCTTGCTGAATCTCGGCTAACTCGGCCCTTATACCCCGGAGTGACCCTACCCGGGGGTATCCCCCCAACAGGCTTTGTAGCATACTTCCGCGGGTAGCACCGCTTCCGCACCGTGTACCATGAAGAATGGAGTGTATCCTGTGGCGCTGTTTAGAGTTGTACATAGGCTCCAAAGGACTGATTACAGTTCATCTGGCCAGCATCCAGCGGCTTGTTTGAGTGGTCGAAGGAGTCGCTTCTTGATTCCACCGCAGACGAGGCTGTTGGCCTTTTCGACTTGACTGTTGGTCTACTGGTGAGCCACCGAGGCGTAGCTTATGTTGATTCCTAGGTTTTCGCAGAATTCCTGGAACTCCTTAGAGGTGAAGTTTGTCCCATTGTTCGTGATGATGCTGTGTGGCACTCCAAAGTGGTAGACAATGTACTCGAAGAAATTGACAGCACTAGCCCCTGATTGATTTGTCACCAGCAAGGCCTCGATCCACTTGGTGAATTTGTCGACTGCAACGAAGAGGTAGACGTAACCTCCTCGCGAGGATTTTGGGAGTTTGCCGACCATGTCGAGTCCCCATTGCACGAAGGGCCAGTCCAATGGTATAGGCCGAAGTTCCTCGCCAGGTGCGTGAGGTTTGTCTGTGAATCGCTAGCAGGCCTTGCAGCACTGGACGATGTCCTTGGCGTCGCGCATGGCCGTGGGCCAGTAGAATCCAGCTCGTAGAGCTTTGGCAACGAGGGCGCGACTTCTAGCGTGGTGCCCGCAAGTGCCTTCGTGGATGTCAAGGAGGATGGCCCTTCCGTCCCTGTTGGATATGCATCATTGAAGTACTCCTATGATTCTGCGCTTGTACAATTCGCCGTTGATGAGGGTGAATGCCTTGGATCGTCGTGTGATGTGCCACGCGTTTGTTAGATCATCTGGTAGCCTCTTCTTGAGTAGATATGTGATGTAGAGTTTTGTCCAAGATGGCTCGATCATCCTGACGCCCATTGCTCCTTCGAGTCTTGTATTGAGCTCTAGGTCGTCGAGTGCCATTGGCTCGTTAGGTGGCGTAGCCCTCGAGTCCGTTGATGTGCTTGATTTCTTCTCTGGAGCCTTGGGCTTGATGGAGCGCTCGCAGATGCGCTCGAGAAATACCCCAGGTGGTATGGGGGCGCACGTGGAGCCAATATTGACGAGTAGATTCGCCTCTTCATTGCTTTCGCAGCCCACATGTCGCAGCTCACAGCCGTCGAAGTCTCCTTCGAGTGTGTCGTAGAGGTCCCTATAGGCGATCATGTTGTCGCTCAGTGCGTCACACTCTTGCATCGTTTGGTTGACCACCAGTTTGGAGTCGTCATAGATGATGAGCCTTTTGGCGCCACAGGCTTTCGCCATCCGCATCCCATGGATTACGGCTTCGTACTCAGCTTCATTATTGGAGGCGGTGAATTGCGTTCGCAGAATGTATTTCATCTTGTCTCCTTGGGGCGATGTCAGTATGACACCTGCGCCAGCTCCGTCCTTTCTCTTGGACCCGCCAAAGTGCATTGTCCAGAGGTAGGACATATCTGGCTTGTCGGGGAGCTGGTTCTCCATCCAGTGTACGAGAAAATCCGGGAGAACTTGTGACTTGATCGTGTCGTGCTTTTCATATGTGATGTCTCGTGGAGACAATTCGATTCCCCAGAGCACGACTCGTCCTGTGGCATCAAGGTTATTGAGTATATGTCGTAGTGGGGCATTATTTACCACCACAATTGGGTGCTCCTGGAAGTAGTGGCGCAGTCGCCTGGCTGTCATGAAGACGCCATACGCCAGCTTCTGGTAGTGCGGGTACCACAGTTTTGTTGGCGTGAGCACCTCGCCGAGGTAGTATACTGGGCGCTGGACCCCGTGGACTTTATTTTCTTCGGCTCGTTCCACCACGAGCACCGTGCTGACCACCTGGTTGGTGGTAGAGATGTAGAGCAGTAGTGGTTCCTTTTCACGAGGCATCACTAGTACTGGCTAGATGGATAGTAGGCGCTTGAGATATTCGAATGCTTCTTGCACCTCGTCTGTCCACTCGAATTTGTCAGTTTTGCGGAGAAGTTGGTAGAAGGGCAGTGCCTTTTCACCCATTCGACTGATGAATTGACTAAGCGCCGCGATTCGCCCAGCTAGCTGCTGGACGCCTTTTACATTCTTCGGCTTCTCCATGGATAGTATGGCTTTTATTTTCTTCGGGTTTGCTTCAATCCCTCTCGCAGAGATGAGATACCCAAGTAACTGCCCAGATAGCATGCCGAAGGTGCATTTGTCTGGATTGAGCTTGATCCGGTAGCGGTCGAGGTTGGCAAAGTTTTTGCGTAGATCGTCGATTAGCGAGGCTTCCTCTTTGGTTTTGATGACGATGTCGTCAACCTAGACTTGGATGTTGCGACCAAGTTGGTTCTTGAGGCAAAACTGCATGCACCGCTGATAGGTGGCTCCTGCATTTTTTAGCCTGAAGGGCATCGCGTTGTAGCAGAACACACCAAAGGGCGTCGTGAACACTGTTTTCTCCTGATCCTCCTCCTTCATTCGAATCTGATTGTAGCATGAGTAGGCGTCGAGGAAGCAGAGGCGCTCAGATCCCGCAGTGGAGTCGATGATTTGGTCGATTCGTGGTAGCGGGAAGTGATCCTTTGGGCAGTGCTTATTCAAGGAGGTGAAGTCCACGCACATCCGCAGGATATCCGTGTCTTTTTTAGGCACAAGCACTGTGTTAGCGAGCCAAGTGCTCTCCTTGATCTCACATATGAATTTTGCATCAAGGAGTCTGTTGATCTCCATTCCGACTGCCTTTGCTCTTGGTTTAGACAGTCGTCGAATTGTCTGCTTGACTGGCCTTGCATCTGGATTCATGTTGAGTGTGTGCTCGGCGAATTCCCTGGGAACTCCTGGCATGTCAGCTGGACACCAGGCGAAGATCTCCCAGTGCTCACGGAGGAATTCGATGAGCGCGAGTTCCTATGCGGAACTCAAGTTGTTGGTGATGAGGGCCATCTTGGTCGGGTCCGTTGGGTGGACCTGGACTTTCTTCGTGTGCACCGACGAGTCGAAGGACAGGTCTGGTGAACTTGGCCTGCTCAGGGTAGGCGGACTTTTGTCTGTCGATTCCTTCAATCTTGCGAGTTCCTCCTGCATGCCAAAGGACTGGGAGATTCTGTTGAATTCCCTATCGCAGCTGTCGGACCTCTCGAAGTGTCCATTGATTGTGATTACACCATTTGGACCTGGCATTTTCATCTGCAGGTAGGCGTAGTGCAGCACTGCCATGAACCTAGCGAATGCGATACGTCCGAGGATGCAGTGGTATTGTCAGGGCCAGTCGACGATCTCAAAGTCGATGCGCTCTCGCTGATAGTTTTGTGGTGTGCTGAAGATGACATCGAGGTTGATTTTTCCTAGGGGATATATGCCCTTCCCTAGGATGATGCCGTGGAACATCATGTCTGAAACTTCCAGACAAGTCAGAGGGATCCTCATCGCACGCAAGGTACTCGCGAACATGAGGTTAATGCCGCTGTCCGTGAAGACACGACTCATATCGAAGCCACCGATTTGCGCCTCGAGTACGAGGGGACAGTGGCCTAGATGAGGAACTTGGCGCGGGTGATCGCGCCTGTCGAAGGTGATGTAGGAGTCGCTTCCGCTAAGGTACTCAGTGGTGGAGGGTGGAGAGTTTATCGCCATATTGACTTGGCGAGTGATGGCCTTCTGCACTCGATTTGAGGGGCACCCTTTTTGGATCATCCCCATGTTGCCCATGGCTCGTGGGTATGGCTCACCTCCGTGATGCTGGACTGGTGCGGCCGCGGGTGGTGGTGGTCCGGGCGGTGGTGGAGGAGCTCCATGTGCCACAGTGCCTGGGGCAGCTCCATAGCCCCTGTTGACCACGTCGAGATTCATCCGAGCCAGGCCCTCATGGAGTTTGAGGAACTCGCGGCAATCCTTGAGAAGGTGGCTGGATTTCTTCTTCCCATCGTGCTTGTCGATGTAGAAGTGCACGTTGCATGGTTCAGACAGTTTATCCTCGATAGATCTTGCGAGTGCCTCTTCGCGAGTGCGGCGCTGCCACACCTGCGTGGTTTTTCCGCTATCGTAGTATCCACCACTGCGATATCCGTTGTTGCGGTTGTCTTCGCGTTTGTCGGCGTAGCCGGCTACGACCATATTGACCTCATCGCGGTCATCGTAGACGCGCATTCAACGTTTGCCTTGGCGGTCGCGTCTGCGTCCGAGGTCGTCATCGTCGGAGTAGGTACGGTTTTTTACCGAGTCTTCTCCGCCAGCCCACCGATTCGCGATTTCCATCAGGTGGTCAATCGTTTTGGTCTTCGAGCGGCCTAGCTCCTTCCTGAGCTTTATACAGCGAACGCCGCCGTTGAATGCGTCGATTGCGCGGTCCTCCGAGATGTTTTCTGCGGAGTTATTGATGATGGACCACCTCTGGAAGTACGAGCGGAGCGATTCGCCAGATCTTTGCTGGCAGCTTCTCAGTTCTTTGATTGATGTGGGCCTTTTGTAAGTGCCCTTGAAGTTGTGCACAAAGCTATAGACCAGCTCTTCCCAGCTACGAATGGATCCGCGCGGGAGGTTGTTGAGCCATGCGCGAGCGGCGCCCTACAGCTGTAGCTGCAGGCATTGCATGGCTGTGCTTCGAATCCTGCCATGTAGCCTAATGGAGCAGATGTGGTCCTCCAACCAGACTTTCGGGTCCTGCAGGCCGTCAAATTTTGGATTCTCCGATGGGAGCTTGAACCCCTTAGGCATTCGCTTCTGCCAGATGGCTCTGCTGAAGCATCTGGCGCCGTAGAGCTCAGTCTCGTCTTCCTCCGAGTCAGTCGAACAAGCACGCCTTGCCCGCATCTTGTCGACTTTGCGTTGTGTGATGTCATCACGCGTGTCGTAGTCGCGGTCATGCCGCCGTGACTGACATCGCCGTGACAGATCGTGACTGTCATCACTGGAGGAGTACGAGTAGTACTTGTCTAGAGCCTTGCTTTCCTTCGGCTCTGGTGTTGGTTCTTTGTCGAGGGCAGCCTCGATTAGCCCCAGGCCCGCGATCGTAGATCGGTGCATGGCAGCTCGCGGATCTCCAGCCGGTGGCTGGTTGTTGAGGAGGTACATGGTAGCCGCAATCACCGCGGCTTGCGGCGTTTTTGGGAGCATGTTGCCCCGCGTATCCACTATCATAGAGCTGAAGTCGAGGACATTCGCAGCTTCTACGCATTCTTGCTCGGTGAGGTGGGCCAGTCAAGATCACCACTTGTTGGCCACGTACTCGTCGCCTTTAGAGGAGGATCCTCCATGGGAGGAGAGTCCAGCTCGTCCAAGACTCGATTCGTCCGCCGCCTTTCTGCGTGCTTCGAGTTACGTGATCACCTGCTGCTGGCGCTTGAATTCCTCCTTTAGCAGCCAATGCTAGCCCAGCAGCATGTCCTGCAGTGTGTTCGGGGGTAGAGGATTGCCCCGTAGAGCTTCACGATAGCGGGCCCACTCGTTATCGTTGAGCTTGATCAGCATGTGCTCACTGGTGTTCTCGTTCGTCATGAGTGACGGTTCTCCCCCTGTCCCATTGTTGACGGGCGCGCCATTACCACCATTGGTGGGGCCACCATTTGCGACTGGTATGCCACCATTGGGCGTACTGCCATTGGGCGGTCCGGTGCCAGATCCGGTGCTAGTGTTTTCGCGATTGACGCCTGTCGTTGTATTGGGAACGACAGTACCTGAGCAGGTTAGGTAAAGGTGTGGGGACTAGCAGCGAAGCTATCGACGTCGTCCGCAGGCGGGATTGGATACAAACAAGAGTAGCTGGACGCAGGAAGTACCCAGGTTCGGAGCCCTCGTGATGAGGTAAAGCTCCTACTCCTGCCGATCTGACTATGAGCGATATACGGGCTACAAGGCTCCTCGACCTGTATTCTCTAGCTACTGCCTTAAATGCACACAGACCAACCCTTTCTACTGAGGCCTTGCCTCTCCTTATATAGGCAGAGAGGCAACAGTCTCACTGACCAGTCTGGCTGGTGGGCCCCACAACTGGGTCCCAGCCGGCTGGTCATCTACAGTATCCAGTACAACTATGTCCCATCAGAGCACGAGCGGTATGGTTGTCGTGGGCATAGTGAACGCCATGCGAGCCCGTCGTCAGCATCGGGCCACTGTTCCCGCGTCATCCCGCAAAGTCTTCGGTATGGCCAAGTAGTTGCCAGTATTGTTGTCGTACCAGGGCGTACCGCTCACTGTGCTGCATGATGTTTACACACTTTTATTCTTGTAGACAGTTGTTGGGCCTCCAAGTGCAGAGGTTTGTAGAATAGCAACAAGTTTTCCCTTAAGTGGATCACCCAAGGTTTATCGAACTCAGGGAGGAAGTGGTCAAAGGTATCCCCTCACAAGCAATCCTGCAATCAAGATACAACAAGTCTCTTGTGTCCCCAACACACCCAATACACTTGTCAGGTGTATAGGTGCACTAGTTCGGCGAAGAGATAGTGAAATACAAGTGGTATAGATAATTATAAGTGGTAACAGTGATAGAAAATAGCTTGCTGGCGTGTGGTTGACGTGGGAAAAGACTAAAGGCAAACTGAAATAAAGAAGGAAGCAAGCAAACATGTAACATATATAATTGCAAACGGTGTTTCAGTGCTTAGAAACAAGGCCTAGGGATCATACTTTCACTAGTGAACACTCTCATATAAATATATTCTCTTTTATGATACTACGCCGAACTACTCTCTGGTTGAACACTCTAATCAATGGTAGGGATATAACAGCACACCTCAAAGTTCGCTTTCCGCATGAGATAACCCCACACTGTCACCTTGAGTACTAGATGAGTCCAACAAACACCACAATTTCATAAAGACATCCAACTCCAAATATAACTCTTAACAAGTATTTGAAATCTCTAGCCTAAGTGCCACCATGGTGTGCACGCTGTCACTTTCACACACATGGGGAGAGCAGAGATCTATTAAAGCACTTGAGTAGCAAGGTAGATCTATAGATTACAAGCTCATGATCTCAATAAGATCATGCATAGAGAGAGATAAACACATAGCTACCAGTAGAACCCTTAGCCTCGAGAGAGAACTACTCCCTCCTCATCATGGAATCAACAATGGTGATGGAGATGGTGGTGGAGATCGATGGAGATGGCTCTGGGGGCACTTCCCCATCCCGACAGGGTGCCAGAACAGAGACTTTCTGTCCCCCGAATATCCCCTTTGGTGGCGGTGGCGCTGCGGAACTTTTTGTGGATTTCTAATTGACGATCTAGGGTTTTTGCCTCGGGGGAGATATATAGGCGAAAGAGGCAAGGTCGGTTGCCGACCAGGGGGCCCACACCATGCCCTGGCGCGGCCTGGGCTGGCCCGCGCCAAGGGGTGGTGTGGCCACTCTATGGCCCCCCTTCGTGTCTCCTTCTGGCTCCGTGAATCTTCCAGGAAACATCAACTTTGGCTTTTGTCCGGTCCAATTTCGAGAATATTGATTTTCTGACTTTCCTGGAACCAAAAACAGCAGAAAACAGGCAACTGGCACTGTGGCATCTTGTTAATAGGTTAGTCCAAGAAATCATATGAAAATTACTCCAAAGTGTGGAAAAAACATAAGAAAGTAGATAAAACCAAGCATGGAACATCAAAAATTATAAATACATTTGCAATGTATCAACATCCCCAAGCTTAACTCCTGCTCGTCCTCGAGTAGGTAAGTGATAAAAAGAAAGAATAATTTTTGAGGTGACATGCACCATCATAAACTTGATCAAAGTATTTGTAAAACATTGATAGCTGGGATCATAGTACTTCAATCATAACATGAAAGACAAAGTTCTAACAATAAGACAAAGAAACTATGTTGCAACATGAAAAGGCACAAACAAAAGATTCATGAATAACAATGCTTTGCAAGACGTTTGTTTGTTTCACATAAAGAAAACATAGCATAATAGAATTCAGCTTGTCCCTCATAGAGTAGCAAATATAAATGCATAGGACACCTTCAAAGTTCATAAGAGTGACTAGATACAAATAGTTTAAAACAAGCAATATCAAGTTAGGCATCAATCAACTAGTCTTGGGACAATGCACATAGAACTAAGAATGACCACTATGCTCTCCAAGTAGGTGCATAAAGGTAGAAGGTGGAGACTCAATATAATGGTGGAAGAAAGGCCTTCATAAAAGGAAGTAGGGATTCAAGTCTCATAAGAGCTTCCAAAAATTATGGTACTTATAGCTTTCAGCTCTCATTGCCCCTATCATAAGCATCTTGAAGTGATTAAGGTTAAAGTGAACAAACTATGGTGTATATGCTTGATGAAGTATAAGTTAGAAATCTCATGTCCCTTGAATATGAGGGCCGCTCCTCGTGCTACTCAAGTATAGTCACCGGTAAGTTCTTGTCATCGTAAGTACATGTGTATCATAGAGAACCGCCAATGGGGTACCCCTTGCCCGATGATACGGAAGAATCCCCATATCAAAATGACAAGGCAAGCAGACAATGAGCATCTCAACAATCTTCTTATTTACCATGGGAATATGGTGCTTTTTTCTCTCTTTCCTCTTTTCATAATCTCTTTTTTTCTCTTTTCTCTTTTTTTCTCAATATAGGACTCTTTTTTTTAAGAAGAATGCTTCATAGACAACTCATTATGGTTACGCTGCAGGTTTCCACCATGTCAGCATGGATTAGACCAGCGGCCCAGGCGTTTCTCTAACACATATACATAACTCCATGGACTTACAAGCTCCCCTTTCATTTCACACCGACAACATCCATAGACAAAAGAGCATGATATCAACTAGGTACAAAGTACCAGTGCAATGTTGAAAGCGTTCCCCATGACAGCATGGTTCTGCTAATTCCCAACAAATAAGTGCAACCATATACAACATAGAAGACACAATGGTTCAAGTTTATTAAGGGAAATAAAATTAAAGTGTGCCATCAAGTTCGTGAGAGCTTTAATCACTAGTTTTCTCATAACAAGTTTAATTCGGAAGGTAAACAAAAGCATGAATATACTTGGAATAGCATATGCTAATAGGGAGTTGGATGCATGAGTGGAACTCATACTTGGTTGTGGAGGCTAGCAAAATACTGGGAGCCACAAACTAAGAGAGCAATAATGGCCATAATCATGCAGAGCGACAAAACATCATTGATCAAAGCATAAAGTGATACTACAAGTTGAAAACTAAAGGATCATAAAGGCTTATGGTGACTTGGGATAGTCATAACATGGTGTGAGCATGCGCCAAGTCAACCCTAAATAAAGCATCAAAGGAGAATACCACTATACTATGCTTTAATATGCTAAAACAACGCATGATTCATCCAAGGCACATTAAGCAATCTCAATTATTTATAACAAGTCATGCTACAGCAAAGAATACTAAGCATAAAGCTAAAACAATATCAAGCATGTCATGACAAAGCATAGGCCATAGTCAAAAACAAGCTCTCTTTACCACTTAAGCATGAACTTTCCTACTCTTTTCCAAACCAAACCAAACTATTTGAAAACCAATGTATGAAAGAGGGGGTCCAACCAATTTATTCAGCAAACTAAGCAAACAAAAAACCAAAACGAAAACGAAAAAGAAGACGCTCCAAGAACAACACAACTGTGCATGAAACAATAAAAATGAAGCGTTTGGAAGAAACCTAAGATTTTTATTGATGAAGAAGGGGTTGCCTTGGGCATCCCCAAGCTTTGACACTTGTACTTCTTGGATATTTCTTGGGGTGACACGCGTGGCATCCCCAAGCTTGAGCTTTAGTCCATCCTTCATCTCATTACTCATTCATTCCATACACCTGAAATTTTTTCCTTCATACAAAACTTCACACAATCTTTATTAGCAACATTAGTGCACTCAAGATAATAGGTCTTTAAGGTTCAGTTCAAACACCAATAAAACTTCCATTAAAACACTAGCTACTGTAGCACTTCCCTCAAAAAGCTCAATTCCCCAAAAGAACTCAAAAAGGAACCAACAAGAGGCAAATGCAGAAAATGGCAGAAATCTGTCAAAACAGACCAGCACGTAAAGACGATTTTTTCGAAGACCATCTTCTGCTCAAATAAAAAAGTTTTGAACTAACGAAAGTTAGATAACAACATGGGGCAGAAGCACAAAAATTCACGCCTCAAAAGGTCCCACAGATATTTTACACGAATTTTTACAGTGAAGAACAGAAATCTGTTTCGGGACAGCAACTTTCCCAATCATTACTTCTCTCTCATTAGAGGTTACTCTTGGCACAAAAAGAAAATAAAAAGGATAAGGAGCGTTTAATACAGAGGTAATAACTTCCAAGACTCATCTAAAACTTTTGGGTTATCTCCCAATAAGTACTTTTCTTTAACGCCTTTAAGTTAGGCTTGATAGTTTGAGAAGATGCTCACATAAGAAATATGAATTGAAGTAAAAAAGAGCATCAAGAAGAAATTTCAAAACACATTTAAGTCTAACCAACTTCCTATGCATAGGAATCTTGTAAAGAAACAAGTCAGGAAAGCACAAAGCAACAAGCATAGTAAAGCAAAACAAGTGCAACTTCAAAATTTTCAACATAAAGAGGGGAAACTTAATATTGTTGAGATACATGAAACAATGTTTCCCTCTCTCAAAATAACTTTCAGTAGCATCATGAATAAAATTAACAATATAACTATCACATAAAACATTCTTATCATGAGCCACATGTATATAATAATTATTACTCTCCACGTAAGCATAGTCATTCTTATTAATTGTGGTGGGAGCAAATTCAACAAAATAGCTATCATTATTATTCTCAATACCATAATCATCAAATATAGGAGGCATATTGTAATCATAATTAATTTTCTCCTCAATAGTAGGTGGACTGAAAATATCATATTCATCATTGTAATCATCATATATTGGAGGTTTGGTATCATCATAAGCAACAAAATAGCTATCTTCCAAAGCTGGGGAACTAAAAAGATCATTTTCATAAGAACTAGCTTCCCCAAGCTTAGACTTTTCCATAACATTAGCAATAATGGTGTTCAAAGAATTCATACTAACAACATTGTTATTAGCATGCAAATAAAGTTCCATAGGTTTTTTAATTTTCTCTTCAAACACTTCATGTCCTAACTCAAGATAAATACTATAAAGCTCTCTAATTTTTATGTTGTTTTCCATTAAGACTAACTAGTGAAAACAAGAAACAAAAAGACAAAATTGCAGAATCTAAAGGAAATAACTTCGAGCACTCACACCGGAGGATGTGAGTACCTTTTACCTTACCTCCCCGGCAACGGCGCCAGAAAATAGGTGTTTGTCATGGGAGGTTCTTCTTCTTTAATCCTCCGGTGTGAATACCTTTTACCTTACCTCCCCAGCAACGGCGCCAGAAAATAGCTTGATGTCTATGCACTTCTATTGTTGTAGACAGTTGTTGGGCCTCCAAGTGCAGAGGTTTGTAGAACAGCAGCAAGTTTTCCCTTAAGTGGATCACCCAAGGTTTATCGAACTCAGGGAGGAAGTGGTCAAAGGTATCCCCTCTCAAGCAACCCTGCAATCAAGATACAACAAGTCTCTTGTGTCCCCAACACACCCAATACACTTGTCAGGTGTATAGGTGCACTAGTTCGGGGAAGAGATAGTGAAATACAAGTGGTATAGATAATTATAAGTGATAATGGTGATAGAAAATAGCTTGTTGACGCGGGAAAAGACTAAAGGCAAACTGAAATAAAGAAGGAAGCAAGCAAACATGTAACATATCTAATTGCAAACGGTGTTTCAATGCTTAGAAACAAGGCCTAGGGATCATACTTTCACTAGTGAACACTCTCATATAAATATATTCTCTTTTATGATACTACGCTGAACTACTCTCCGGTTGAACACTCTAATCGATGGTAGGGCTATAACAGCACACCTCAAAGTTCGCTTTCCGCATCTAGATAACCCCACATTGTCACCTTGAGTACTAGATGAGTCCAACAAACACCACAATTTCATAAAGACATCCAACTGCAAATATAACTCATAACAAGTATTTGAAATCTCTAGCCTAAGTGCCACCATGGTGTGCACGCGGTCACTTTCAAACACATGGGGAGAGCAGAGATCTATTAAAGCACTTGAGTAGCAAGGTAGATCTATAGATTACAAGCTCATGATCTCAATAAGATCATGCATAGAGAGAGAGATGAACACATAGCTACCGGTAGAACCCTTAGCCTCGAGAGGGAAGTACTCCCTCCTCATCATGGGAATCAGCAATGGTGATGGAGATGGTGGTGGAGATCAATGGAAATGGCTCCGGGGGCACTTCCCCATCCCGACAGGGTGCCGGAACAGAGACTCTCTGTCCCCTGAATCTCCCCTTCGGTGGCGGCGGCGCTATGGAACTTTTCGTGGATTTCTGATTAACGATCTAGGGTTTTTCCCTCGGGGGAGATATATAGGCGAAAGAGGCAAGGTCGATTGCCGGCCAGGGGGCCTAGACCATGCCTGGCGCGGCCTGGGCTGGCCCGCGCCAAGGGGTGGTGTGGCCACCTTGTGGCCCCCCTTCGTGTCTCCTTTTGGCTCCATGAATCTTCCGGGAAAATATCAACTTTGGCTTTTGTCCGGTCCAATTCCGAGAATATTGATTTTCCGACTTTCCTGGAACCAAAAATAGCAGAAAACAAGTATCTGGCACTGTGGCATCTTGTTAATAGGTTAGTCCAAGAAATCATATGAAAAGTACTCCAAAGTGTGGACAAAACATAAGAAAGTAGGTAAAACCAAGCATGGAACATCAAAAATTATAGATACATTTGCAATGTATCACTGCACGTCGCTCTGTCCTCCTTATTGGTTCTAGCTACGCTGTTGTAGCCGGTTGCTTCTCCCTGCTCCGGCTACCGTGAGGTAGCCGGCTTCACTTGTCTTGTCCGACTGCGCTTAGCCAGCCGGGCGCGATCCGACTGCCATAGTTCTTGTCTAGTTTGGGTATCCAGAGGTCATCCCCCCGACACTAGCCCCCGAGCGCGTGTAGATTTCACCCTTCGGTGAAATGTGCGCGCTCTCCCTTGTCGTTTTGAATTTCTGGCTGGCTACGCCTGGCGGTTGCGCTACCCGTGATGTAAGTGCTGACGCCGGCCACGCGCACAGGTGCCATCATTACTCTGCGGAGGGTAGCGAAACGTCTCGTCGCACGTCTCCTCGGGAAACTGCTGCATGGCTCTTCGGTTCTCGCTCTAGGATCTTCTGCGTGCCCCGCGTCCGCATACGGGATCTGGAGCGGCGGTTTGAGTGGCGTGCGCCTTGATGGGTGCTGCGTGGCGCCGCGGACAGTTGCCATGCCGGGCCTTTAAAGGGGCGCTCGGAAGAGGGCGGTTCCTCCCTTCGCTTTCCCTGCTCCTAGTTACCTTCCTCTTCTCTTCTTGCACCCTCGTCTTCCTCGTGCCGCTTCGCTTCGCCACCGCCGCTATAGTCCGACGCGCCACCCGTTTAGCATTGTCGGCGGTATGGGCCACTGCCACTCTTCCATCGCAGCACCTCCCAGCAAACCGGCGATGGCGGCCGAACATGGAGTGTGGTGCGGCTCCTCTATTACAGAGGAGCACATCCAAAAGTACTGAGCAACCCACGTCCTGCCGTCGGAGGAGGAGGTGGAGGTACGGCTCGCGCCGGCGGGGGAGGAGTCGCCGCAGCCGGCAGAGGGGGAACGGGTCGTCTTCCTCTCACACCTGGCCCGCGGGTTCGCGCTGCCGGTGCACCCATTCTTCCTCACTTTCCTCGCCTTCTTCGACCTCCGCCTCCACCATCTAGGCGCCAATGCCATCGGGACGTTGGCGCACTTTGCAGCCTTCTGCGAAGGCTACCTTGGGATCTAGCCGGATCTCGGGCTCCTCTGCCGGCTCTTCCGAGTCTGGCCACAAGTTCAATTCACTAAGGGGCCGCTAGACGCGTGCGGCGGCGCCTCCATCTACTCCTGCATGCAGACCGGCTACCCAAGTTCCGGCTGCACGACACGGTACGGCTGTGGCAACAGTCGTACTTCTATGTCCGCAACCTCACCGCCGAAGACCAGATCAACTTTCCGGCGTTCCAGGACGTGGAGTCCAGCCGGCAGCACTGGGATCTGAAGATCCACGGTGAGAAGGCGGAGTCGGATGCAATGTTGCAGTGCATGCAGTCCCTCATCACCGCCGGCCTAACCGGCCTGGACATCACCCTCAGCTGGATGTCCAGGCTGATGATGCCGCTGCAGCGGCGGGTGCACAAGATGTGCTATTACTCCGGCCAGCTAGACCCGACCCGGCTGTCTCACCGTGATCCCTGCTACCACAACCTGAAGGAGTGGGTGTGGACCATCACGAAGGAGCGGCTGCCGGAAGGATGGAAGTTTGGGCTGGCCCCTTACTGCCGCGACAACCGCGCGCCCCGGGTAAGTCCTTCTAGCCAGAATTTATTTTGATTTTCTTTTTCTATCATTCGACTGATCTTATTGCCTTTTTTCCTCTTCTGGCAGATGTTCCCTTGCATCCCTCGCGAGGAGGGCGGGACCCCTCTTCAGAACTTCACGCCCGACTTGCCCAAGCCGCGCGCTCGCCGGTCTAGCAAGGAGTCTGACGGGGACGGGGACGTCTTCCCTAGCTAGAATGACGAGCCGGCCGCCGATCCTCACGCGGAGGTCGACGAGGAGGAAGAGGCCGCGCCGGCTCCCGAGCCATCTCGGCGCCGTGCGACGGACGGCGACTCCAGCCGGTTCGGTGCTGGCAGGAGTGGCTCCAGCCGTTCTAGCGCCAGCTGGCCTGCCGTGGAGGAGCCGACCCCCAAGCGGAGCCGGACCGGCACCCTTCCTCCAAGCCGCCTTGGCCGGAAGAAAGGGTCGCCCCCGGTGGTATGGGGGTAAGTCTTCTTCTAAGTGTTTTTACTGTCTTCCGTTCCTTGTGCTTCTTATTTGTCTTTGGCTTATTTGATTTTTTCCTTTCTGTTTGCTCAGCACGCTGGTCTCCTTCGGCGCCGCGAGCCCGGCATGGACGCCGACTGGATTGCCGCCCCGCGCGCCGCCTACGTCTGCCTCCTCCCCTCCTTCTTCTGAGGCGCCGCCTCCGTCAACGCCTCGGGCTGAACCGGCTGCCCCAGCCGGAGGAGGGGATCCTTCGCTGGCTACAGTGGTCTAGCCGGAAACGGTTGTGGCCACCTCGCAGAGCGGGGATGGCTCTTCTGCGGGGACACGGAGGGCGGCCGCCGGGAAAGAACTCATGGTTGTCCGTGACGACAACTTCGAGGACGAGCCGGGGGAGGAATGGAGGACGGTGGTGGTTGCGGCAAAGGAGTCGCTGGCCGCCAATGCCGTGGATGTTGACGCCTCCTCCGCCGCCTCGCTGATGGATCTCGCCGTGACCCTCGAGCTAGCGGTGAAGGAGATCTGGCTGCTCGAGGCCGCAGCCGGCGGCAACCGGTCCTTGGAGCAGAAACTTGCTGCTGCCAACGGTACCTCGCAGAGTAAGTTCGCTTCATCTGGAATCATCCTTTTTTTTTGCTGATAGCCGATTTTGTCGTAGCTATCCTTGTGTGTGCTAAGCGGGAGATCGATCGCCTGAAGAAGGCGAACGATCGGCTGAGCAAGTCCAATTCTATGCTTCGGCTGTAGAATAAGGACTGACACGCCAAGGTGGACGCTCTGGAGGCCACCATGAAGGAGCGCGAAGCCTCCCTCGCTAGCCGGACCGAAGCTTTCAACCTACTCGAGGCCCAAAACAAGGACCAAGAGAAGGAAGTTAAGTGGCTGACGGCAAAGGAGAATGCCCTGGTGGAAGAGCTGATGCAGGTCAGGCACACGGCCAAGGGTAAGTTCCCTTTTCCGACTTCCCTCGTCTTTCTGGATCCGGTAGCTGGATCTGACTTTCTTTTTTCTAACAACCTTTTATCCCGGCATAGACCTGCTGGCCTACAACCGGCTGCAGGATAACTGGCCGGGAGAACAGCCGATCGCCCAGGAGCTAGTCGTCCTTCCTGGCGAGGAGGCTGCCAAGCTTCGCCAGGCGGCGCAAGCCATCTTCTCCTTCCTTTGGCCTGACGCTCCGATTCCAGAGATGATGGCGCAGCTGGCCGCCAAGGTGGGGGAGGTGCCGGCTACCGTCGACCGGCTGCGAGACTTGGCGGCACGAGTCGGAGCAGAGATGGCTTTGGCCCTCATGCTCTCCTGGTACAAGGACGCCCATGTCGAGAAGATCGACGGGGTTTCCGCGCCAGCGCCGACCTTGCCACCATCCACTACGCCCATCCGGAGCTCCGGGCCTCCGCCATCAAGATTGTTGACTACGTGGACACCGACGAGGTGCTCACCGACTCGGAGTCTGTCGGCACTCCGGATGCGGAAGCCTCGATGCAGCCGGCTGGTGGTGGCGCTGGAACCGGATCAACCGCCGCGCCTCCTCCATCGCCTGAGACTGCTGCCAGCTAGGGCGCTCCGCACGGCAAGGGCCCCGCCGTTTAGTTATGACCCCGGGATGCCGGGTGTATTTGTTTATCTTGCCTGGCTTGAAACTTGTTTGTCTGTACCGGCTGCTTCTGGCGCCGGGTAAATTTATGGGAGCTTCATCTCCCCTTTCCTTTTAATGTCAATTTGAACTAATTTGATTTGCTATCAACTTGTGCTTTTTGCATGTCCTTTCAATATTTCACAGATTGACTTTATCTGGCTGACTTCGCTCGGCTGAACGCCTTTAGCCGGGGGAACTGCAATTCCAGTGGTGGCGCGCCAGTGCACTCACTGGGTGTAGCCCCCGAGATTCGGAGTAGCTGGCGCAGCCAGGTACTTCGAATCTTCTTTCTTTCCTTAAGTCTTCTAGCTTCATCCGACTAGACACCTCTTAGTCGGTTACTTCCGCTGGCTGAACGCACGCAGCCGGGGGAACTTCCATTCCAGTGGGGGCGCGCCAGCGCACCCACCGGGTGTAGCCCCCGAGATTCGGAGTAGCTGGTGCAGCCAGGTACTTCGAATCTTCTTCTTTCTTCTGCTCCTGCCCTTGCCCTCACTTGGGCTCCAAATATCCGGCTAAATGCCCTTAGCCGGTCGGGAAACTACAAGATTCCACTGGGGGCGTGCGAGCACACCCAATGGGTATAGCCCCCGAGATTCGGAGTGCTTGATGAAGGCAAGGACTTCGAATCTTCTTCTTCCTTTCTTCCTGGATTCCAACTCGAAATAGTCGTGCAAAATATACACGCATACATACATTCTCACCCGTTAATAGGTTAGTCTGTTAAACTATAGCCGGAAGGCGGATTTGTTTTTTGAAAACTAGCTCGTGCCTTTCTGGACACTTAGTCATTTTCCCGTGCGCTCTGCTGTTTTCGCTGCGTCCTTGCGGGGCAGCCAGGTTGCGGTCTGCAGCTGGAATCGAAGGGAGCTGACAGTACTGTTGGGTCCGCAGCATAGAAAACAAAAATTTTCCTACGGTGTGAACTACACGCCAAGATCTATCTACTAGGTACAAAGAAAACGGGTGGACATACATCCATAGAGAACTTACCCTCGAAGACAATGAGCTTTGTTAACGAGTAGGAACTCGTGGTTGATGTAGTCGTACACTTGCCGATCTCAAGATCGTGAGGAAGTCCGAGCGCCGCAACTCAGCAGCGCATCCGCACTCGCACACACGTTCAAGCCACCGGACAACCTCCACCTCCTCGCTCTAGCGATCCAGCGGAAGCAGCAACTCCTTCTAGACGAAATGCCACCGAGAACATGTATCTCGCTAATCCGAGACCATGGGGGAATAATTCTAGAGGGGGAGAGACATCCTTCACAAGGAGGTGTAAGGATGAACGAGGGAATGGGTGACCTTTTATAGTAGGAGGGGGGGTGCCCCCTCACTCCATGGCCGGCGCATGGGGGGGGGGGGTGACCCTCACCTCCCCCATTCATGTGGTGGTAACTCCTCCACATTAAAATGCCTCTTCACATTCCCTTTTAAAGTCTCCACTTTAAATGCATTAAGTTTCTCCAAATTTAATGCTCTCTCATTTAATAAAACTCTTTTATTAAATTTATTCAGAATTTTTTTAATTACTTTAATTAACAAACATTCACATATAGCCCCTTAGAATATTTCAATATCACATGCAGAACCACCTTCTGCAATTTCACCCGAAACAATTTCTGGTTTCTATTGAAACAATTCCTGCGCTTTGCAATTCTTTCGTCTGAAACATATGTGCTCCAAAATGGTGTCCGGTAACTCTTAAGTGTGCCACCCTACGGTTCGCGAATAATGCATACATGATCGAGACCCTTCTCCGATCAATAATCAGCAGCGGGACCTGGAGATCCGTACTGACTCCTACACATTCAACGATGACTCCTGTGATCGTGAGAACCTTTAACGTTTGTAACTAAATCCCTTTGTCTCTCGATATATTACATGTCCGAGATTCGATCATCGGTATCTCCATACCTAGTTTGATCTCGTTACCGACATGCACTCTTTTCTTGTTCCCGTGATATAACATTCTAGTGATCACATCACTTGCTTGCAAGCTATCCTAATGTGATATCACCGAGAGGGCCCAGAGTATATCTATCCGTCATCTGGATTGACAAATTCCACTCTTGATCCATGAGCCTCAACATAACACCTTCATAGCACTGAACCCATCTTTATAGTCACCCTGTTACGGTGTGACGTTTGATGTTATCAAGATACTCTTCCGGTGTTAGCAATTAACATGATCTCATGGTCTAAGGATAAAGATTACTTCGTATGATGTTATAGCAATATAAACACAATGACTTGATCGTAATGCTATACTTCGGATGAATGTTCATCACATCATTCCACCAATGGTGTGACCTTGTTATTAACAACATCCAATGTCCATGATCAGGAAACCTTGATCATCTTGTTAATCAACAAGCTAGTCTATAAGAGAGGCATGACTAGGAACCCTTTTTGTTTATTAAACACACATGTATTGATGTTTCCTATCAATACAATTATAGCATGTAAAATAAACATCTATCATATACAAGGAATACATAATAACAACTTTATTATTGCCTCTCAGGGCATATTTCCTTCAGTCTCCCACTTGCACTAGAGACAATAATCTAGTTCACATAGTGATAAATCTAACACCATGGAGTTCTGGTGTTGATCATGTTTTTCCCTAGGGAGTACTTTAGTCAACGGATCTGCTACATTCAGGCCCGTGTGCACTTTACAAATCTTTATATCTCCATCCTTGACACGTTCGCAGATGGAGTGAAACCGGCGCTTAATATGCTTGGAATTCTTATGAGACCTTGGTTCCTTGGCATTGGCTATGGCTCCATTGTTGTCACAATAGATCACCATCGGGTCCAACGCACTGGGAACCACACCCAGTTCCGTAATGAACTCTTTCATCCAAACTGCTTCCTGCGCCGCTTCTGAAGCAGCAACATATTCCGCCTCCGTTGTTGATCTAGCCACCACAGGTTGTTTGGAGCTCCTCCAACTATCTGCTGCTCCGTTCAAGAGAAATACGTATCCGGATTGAGACTTAGAGTCATCCGGATCAGTGTCAAAGCTAGCATCGGCATAACACTTAGCGACTAGCTCTTCTTCACCTCTGTATACAAGAAACATATCCTTAGTTCTTCTCAAGTACTTAAGGATATTCTTGACCGCTATCCAGTGTTCCGAACCTGGATCAGATTGGTACCTACTAGTCAAACTAATAGCATGTGCCACATCCGGTCTTGTACATAGCATGGCATACATTATAGAGCCTATGGCTGAGGCATAGGGGATCTTATCCATTATCTCTCTTTCTTCCGCCGTAGCCGGACTTTGAGTCTTACTCAATGTCTTGCCTTGCAACATAGGTAAGAACCCCTTCTTACTTCCGTCCATATTAAACTTCTTTAATATCTTATCAAGGTATGTACTCTGCGATAGCCCAATTAGGCGTCTTGATCTATCTCTATAGATTTTAATGCCTAATATATATGAAGCTTCACCAAGGTCCTTCATCGAAAATTTGCTGTTTAGATAACTTTTAACACTGTTTAAAAGATCTAAATCATTTCCAATCAATAATATGTCATCCACATATAGTATCAGAAATGCCACATTGCTCCCACTCACTTTCTTGTAAATACAAGCCTCTCCATAAGTTTGGACAAATCCAAACTCTTTGATCACCTCATCAAAGTGGAGATTCCAACTTCGTGATGCTTGCTTCAGTCCAGAGATGGATCGCTGAAGTTTTCACACCTTATTAGCATCCTTAGGATCGACAAAACCCTTAGGTTGTATCATATACAACTCTTCTTCAATCTTACCATTGAGGAACGCAGTTTTGACATTCATCTGCCATATTTCATAACCGAAATATGCAACAATTGCTAACATAATGCTAACCGACTTAAGCACCGCTACGGGAGAGAATGTCTCATCGTAGTCAACTCCTTGAATTTGTCGAAACCCCTTTGCGACAAGTCGAGCCTTATAGATGGTCACATTACCATCAGCATCGGTTTTTATTTTGAAAATCCATTTATTCTCAACGGCCTTTCGGTCGTGAGGTAAGTCCACCAAGGTCCAAACCTGGTTTTCGTACATGGATTCCATCTCGGATTTCATGGCTTCTAGCCATTTGTTGGAATCCGGGCTCATCATCGCTTCTTCATACGTCGCATGGTCATCCATTTCATCAATCATGAAATTCATAACAGGATTGCTGTACAGTTCAGGAGCTGCACGTGTCCTGCTTGACCTGCGAGGTTCGGTAGTGTCCTCTTTCGGAGTTTCATGATCAATATCATTAGCTCTCTCTTCATTAGGTGAAGTCAACTCCGAAACAACTTCTGGAGCTGCGCTACTCGCCATTTCATGAAGAGAAGGTTTAATAACCTCTTCGAGTTCTACCTTCCGACTACTCACACCTTTCACGAGAAACTCCTTCTCAAGAAAGGATCCATTCTTGGCAACAAAGACCTTGCCCTAGGATCTGTGATAGAAGGTATACCCAATCATTTCCTTAGGGTATCCTATGAAGACGCATTTTTCCGCTTTGGGTTCGAGTTTATCCGGTTGAAGTTTCTTCACATAAACATCGCATCCCCAAACTTTAAGAAATGACAGCTTAGGTTTGTTTCCAAACCATAATTCCTACGGTGTCTTTTCAACGGATTTAGATGGTGCCCTATTTAAAGTGAATGTAGTGGTTTCCAGTGCATAACCCCAAAATGACAGTGGCAAGTCAGTCAGAGACATCATAGATCGAACCATATCCAATAAAGTACGATTACGACGTTCTGACACACCATTACGTTGTGGTGTTCCGGCAGGCGTGAGTTGTGAAACTATTCCACAGTCTTTCATATGTGTGCTAAACTCGTAACTAAGATACTCTCCTCCACAGTCGGACCGCAGAAATTTGATCTTTCTGTTACGATGATTTTCCACTTCATTCTGAAATTCTTTGAACTTTTCAAAAGTTTCAGACTTGTGTTTCATCAAATAGATATACCCGTATCTACTCAAATCATCCGTGAAAGTAACAAATAACGATATCCACCTCGTGCCGACACACTCATTGGTCCACACACATCAGTATGTATGATTTCCAATAGATTTGTCGCCCGTTCCATTGAACCAGAAAACGGCGTTCTAGTCATCTTGCCCATAAGGCATGGCTCACATGTATCAAATGATTCAAAATCAAGTGATTCCAAAAGTCCATCAGAATGGAGTTTCTTCATGCGTTTAACGCCAATATGACCTAGACGGCAGTGCCACATATATGTAGATATATCATTATCAAGTTTAATCCTTTTAGCATCAACATTATGAATATGCGTAATACTACTATCGAGATCCAACAAAAATAAACCATTCAACATAGGTGCATGACCATAAAAGATATTATTCATATAAACCGAACAACCATTGTTTTCAGACTTAAATGAATAACCACTTTGCATCAAACACGATCCGGATACAATGTTCATGCTCAGTGCAGGCACCAAATAACAATTATTTAGGTTTATAACTAATCCCGATGGCATATGGAGAGGCAGTGTTCCGACGGCGATCACATCAACTCTTGATCCATTGCCAACCCGCATCGAGACCTCATCCCTTGCTAGTTGTCGCTTGTTTCGCAGCCCCTGAACCGAGTTACATATATTAGCAACCGATCCCGTATCAAATACCCAGGTGCTACTGCGAGTAGTAGTCAAGTACACATCAATAACATGTATATCACATATACCTTTGTTTGCCTTGCCGGACTTCTTGTCCGCCAAATACTTGGGGCAGTTGCGCTTCCAATGGCCAGTCCCCTTGCAATAGTAGCACTCGGTGTCAGACTTAGGGCCAGCTCGGGGTTTCTTTTCAGGCGTGGCAACAGACTTGCCACCCTTCTTTCCCTTGTGCTTGCCTTTCTTGTCCTTCTTGAAACCGGTGGTCCTATTGATCATCAACACTTGATGTTCTTTCCTAATCTCCACTTCTGCAGTCTTAAGCATTGACAGAAGCTCGGGAAGAGACTTCTTCATGCCTTGCATATTATAGTTCATCACGAAGCTCTTGTAGCTAGGTGTCAGAGATTGGAGAACACGATGTATGCCTAGGTCAATGGGAATCGTTATTCCCAAGGACACAAGTTTATCGGCGTACCTAGACATTTTGAGTACGTGCTCACTAACGGAGCTGTTTTCCTCCATCATGAAGCTAAAGAACTTTTCTGTAGCATTATAACTCTCTATGGCAGCATGGGTATCGAAAATCATTTTCAATTCTCCCATGGTATCAAAGGCATTGCCATTTTCCAAAAGTTTTCGAAGTTCTGGCTCTAGCCCATACAGTATGCCGCAATGAACTAAGTTGTGGTCCTCCTGACGAGTTATATAGACGTCCTTTTCCTCGCCAGGGGCATCAGGAGCTGGTGGGGGGCCTAGCGGCGTATCTAGCACATATTGCTTTTGTGCAGCAGTGAGGAGAATCCTCAAATTCATAGCCCAGTTGGTGAAGTTGCTACCATTCGCAGCAAGTTTCTCTTTCTCCATGAACACATTGAAATTAAAAGCAGGTGGTGCCATCTACAATAGAATTTGTAAAGTATATTTAGACTAAGTTTATGATAGATTGAGTTTGACTAATCCAAATTAATAATGAACTCCCACTCAAAAACGACATCCCTCGTGTCCTTTTGGTGATTACATGAACCAAATCCACTACACCAAGTCCGATCATCACGTGAGTCGGTGTAGCTTCAAAGGCGAGCATCTATATGGGCATCATATCAACTATATGACTCATGCTTAACCTTTCGGTCCGTGTTCCGAGGCCATGTCTGTACATGCTAGGCTCGTCAAGTAAGAACCTTAGTATTTGCGTGTGTAAAACTGTCTTACACCCGTTGTATGAAAGCGTAGAGTTGAAAACACCCGATCATCACGTGATGCCTCAAAACACGATCCACAAAACGGTGCATACTTAAGGAAGAACACATTTTATCTTGATATCTAAATGAGGGATCATCTTATAATTCTACCAAACGCGCCAAACTAGCAATATAAGATGCTAACATCTAATGTGTGAAGTGAGATGATATGGTCCATGCGTTTGATCTCTATCATTTGCATCGTGGTATGATCTTTATCATTCCTTTGTGTGTGAAGTGAATGTGTGAAGTGATTACACGTTAAGTGAGATGATAAAGTATATGGAACTTTTGGTGAACGTTAAGTGACATCCCTCGTGTCCTTTTGGTGATTACATGAACCAAATGTGTGAAGTGAGATGATAAGGTATATGGAACTTACACGTTAAGTGAGTTGTAAGAGTATCTATTATACATCTACTTACAACAATACCTGATCAAAACACTAGCCCAGCAACGATCTAAACTAGACGCCTCTAATTTATCAATTGCAAGTTTTACGTGGCTTAGGGATTTCGGAGATAGAACCTGTCTAACCTACGAACATGAACCACAACGAGGATAACTAAGATATTAGCAACTCGTTGTAAATCAGATATTGACTATAGTAGGAGAGACAGACACCCGCCAGCCACTTATGCAAAACAAGTTGCATGTCAGTCGTGGAACCGGTCTCATGTACGATGACATGTAAGGTTGGTCCGGGCCGCTTCATCCCACTATGCCACCAATATCCAAAGTACATAGAAGATGCACTAACATGATCATCATCGCCCACATATAAACATATGTGTACTACCCGTGCAAAGCACCTACGCATAGATCAGTCTCTGATACCACTGTTGGGTCCGCAGCATAGAAAACAAAAAATTTCCTACGGTGTGAACTACACGCCAAGATCTATCTACTAGGTACAAAGCAAACGGGTGGACATACATCCATAGAGAACTTACCCTCGAAGACAACGAGCTTTGTTAACAAGTAGGAACTCGTGGTTGATGTAGTCGTACACTTGCCGATCTCAAGATCGTTAGGAAGTCCGAGCGCCACAACTCAGCAGCGCATCCGCACTCGCACACACGTTCAAGCCACCGGACAACCTCCACCTCCTCGCTCCAGCGATCCAGCGGAAGCAACAACTCCTTCTAGATGAAATGCCACCGGGAACATGTATCTCGCTAATCCGAGACCATGGGGGAATAATTCTAGAGGGGGAGAGAGATCCTTCACAAGGAGGTGTAAGGATGAAGGAGGGAATGGGTGGCCTTTTATAGGAGGAGGGGGGTGCCCCCTCTCTCCATGGCCGGCGCATGGGGGGGTGACCCCTCACCTCCCCCATTCATGTGGTGGTAACTCCTCCACATTAAAATGCCTCTTCACATTCCCTTTTAAAGTCTCCACTTTAAATGCATTAAGTTTCTCCAAATTTAATGCTCTCTCATTTAATAAAACTCTTTTATTAAATTTATTCAGAATTTTGTTAATTACTTTAATTAACAAACATTCACATATAGCCCCTTACAATATTTCAATATCACATGCAGAACCACCTTCTACAATTTCACCCGAAACAATTTCCAGTTTCTATTGAAACAATTCCTGCGCTTTGCAATTCTTTCGTCTGAAACATATGTGCTCCAAAATGGTGTCCGGTAACTCTTAAGTGTGCCACCCTACGGTTCGCGAATAATGCAGACATGATCGAGACCCTTCTTCGATCAATAATCAGCAACGGGACCTGGAGATCCGTACTGACTCCTACACATTCAACGATGACTCCTGTGATCGTGAGAACCTTTAACGTTTGTAACTAAATCCCTTTGTCTCTCGATATATTACATGTCCGAGATTCGATCATCGGTATCTCCATACCTAGTTTGATCATCCTAATGTGATATCACCGAGAGGGCCCAGAGTATATCTATCCGTCATCTGGATTGACAAATTCCACTCTTGATCCATGAGCCTCAACATAACACCTTCATAGCACTGAACCCATCTTTATAGTCACCCTGTTACGGTGTGACGTTTGATGTTATCAAGATACTCTTCCGGTGTTAGCAATTAACATGATCTCATGGTCTAAGGATAAAGATTACTTCGTATGATGTTATAGCAATATAAACACAATGACTTGATCGTAATGCTATACTTCGGATGAATGTTCATCACATCATTCCACCAATGGTGTGACCTTGTTATTAACAACATCCAATGTCCATGATCAGGAAACCTTGATCATCTTGTTAATCAACAAGCTAGTCTATAAGAGAGGCATGACTAGGAACCCTTTTTGTTTATTAAACACACATGTATTGATGTTTCCTATTAATACAATTATAGCATGTAAAATAAACATCTATCATATACAAGGAACACATAATATCAACTTTATTATTGCCTCTCAGGGCATATTTCCTTCAAGTACATTGCGCACGGTACTAATGGCTTAGCAGACGGATTGTCTTAGGCTAGTTGCAAGGCTGGGACGCACGGTCTGTCGCATCTCCTCCCTGTTTTTCATGTGGGATGCGTCGGGCTTTTGCTCTTGCTAGCCGGACAGCCGGGTTGCGGTCTCTAGATAAGACGAAGAGTGGGCCTCTGACATCACCGCACATTACTCAGCCGGTTTGCAGATTTAGCAGTCCGGGCTAGCCGTCAAGCCCCCGGGTAGGGATTGCCGGAGCCGGAAAAAACTGAACCAGAAAACGGATGCACACAAATTTCTAGCAAGGAGCCCCCGAGTATCTCATAGGAGTCCGCATTTTCATTCACAGGGTTTGCAGGATACATACACTATCTGGTGACTAGGTGTAAAACGGGCGGAGCAAGGCCGTGTTCCAGGGGCGCTCTGTCTCTTCATCCGACTTGTCCATCTTGTTCTTGCGCGGCTGATGTGCGTCGATGAGGTAGTAGGAGTCGTTGGGCAGCGCCCGGCTGATGGTGAAGGGACCCTCCCAGGGTGGTGATAGCTTGTGCATGCCCTTCGTGTCCTACACCAGCCGGAGGACCAGGTCGCCTTCACAGAATGCGACAAGGCGGATCCGGCCTGAATGGTAGCAGCGTAGGCGCTGCTGGTACAAGGCCGATCTGGACAATGCCAGTTTGCCGGCCTCTTTAAGGAGGTCCACACCATCTTCTCGCGCCTCCTGGTTAGCCTTTTCATCGTATAGGAGCTTGCGCAGAGAGTCGAACTCGATGTCCACGGAGAGGACAGCTTTCGATCCGTAGACCAGGAAGAACAGGGTGTAGACGGTTGATCTGTTCGGCATGGTGCGGAGGCTCCATAGCAAGCCGGAAGCTCCTTGATCCAGCATCCGGGCGACCGCTCCAAAGGTTCGATGAGGCGTGACTTGATGCCGGCTAGCACTAAGCCGTTTGCCCATTCGACTTGCCCGTTGGACTGCGGGTGCATGACGGAAGCGAGGACCAGCTGGATGCCCTTGTTGCTGCAGAACCGGGCGAAGGCCCGCTTGGGGAAGTTCGTGCCATTGTCGGTGATGATGCTGTTATTGGAGATATGCCAAGAGGCAATAATAAGAGTGGTTATTATTATATCTTTGTGTTTATGATGAATGTTTACATCCCATGCTATAATTGTATTATAAGGAAACACTGATACATGTGTGTTTTGTAAACATAAAAGAGTCCCTAGTAAGCCTCTTGTGGAACTAGTTTGTTGATTAAATGATGATCATGGTTTCCTGATCATGGACATTGGATGTCATTAATAACAAGGTTATATCATTAGGAGAATGATGTGATGGACACACACCCATAGTAAGCGTAGCATAAGATCAAGTCATTAAGTTTGTATTGCTGTAAGCTTTCAAATGCATAGTAACCTAACCCTTCGACCGTGAGGTTATGTTAATCACCATCACCGGATGGGTACTTTGATGACATCAAACACCGCTTTGTAAATGGGTGGTTATAAAGGTGTCATTGGGTATTCTGAAAGTATGTGTTGAAGCGCATGAACCTAGATTGGGATTTGTCCATCCATATGACGGATAGATATGCTCTAGGCCCTCTCGGTGGAATGTCATCTAGATAGCTTGCAAGCATGTGACTGGGTCACAAGGGATGACATAACATGGAACGAATAAAGAGTACTTATCGGTAACGAGGTAGAACTAGGTATGAAGATACCAATGATCAAACCTTGGATAAGTAGAATATCGCGTGACAAAGGGAATTGGTTTCGTATGTAAATGGTTCTATCGATCACGAAGTCATCGTTGAATATGTGGGAGCCATTATGGATCTCTAGATCCCTCTGATGGTTATTGATCGGAGAGGTGTCTTCATCATGTCTGTATATTCACGAACCATAGGGTGACACACTTAAGGTTCGAAGTTGTTTTAAGTAGATATGGAATATGCGTTGGAGACCGAATGTTGTTCGGAGTCTCGGATTGGATCAGGGACATCACGAGGAGATCCGGAATGGTCCGGAGAATAAGATTCATATATTGGGGATCATTTTCTAAGTTAGGAAATGTTCCAGAGTGTTTGTATGGAGATTCTAGAAGGTTTTGGAATGTTCTGGAAGGTTCTAGAAGAGTTCTTGGAGTTTGCTTGAAAACCAAGAAAGGGTCAAAGGAAACCTTGTGGGGCGAGACACAGATTCGTGGGGGCGGAGGACTCCTACCCCCCTTCCCAACCCGCCGGCCATAGGAGGGGAGTCCTACTAGGACTCCCCCTCCCTAGGCGCGCCTCCCTCCTTTAAATAGAAGGGAGGGGGCGCCCCCTCCTAGCCCTCTCTCATAACAAGCTCTAGCCGCCGCCTCTCTCCTCTACCTTTGCTCTGCTCCAGCTTAGGCGAAGCCCTGCAGAATTCTCTCCTCCTCCACCACCACCACACCGTCGTGCTGCTGGGATTCTGTGGAGAAGATCTACTACCTGCGTTGCTCGCTGGAACGGGGAGAGGAAGGTCTACTTTGACTCCGCACGTGTGACCGACTGCGGAAGCGCTGCCGGAACGCGGCGCCGGAAGGATCGTCCACACGATCTTGAGATCGGCAAGTGATCGACTACATCAACCCCGAGATCTAATCTTGTAACGCTTTCGGTTCTACGAGGGTTAGTACAGATCTATCTCGTTGCTCATGTCTAATAGATTAGATCTTGGCTTTTATCTAGATTAGATCTAGGTTTTGTTCGTTCTTGCGGTAGAAATTTTTTGTTTTCCATGCTACGAACCCATCAGTGGTATCAGAGCCTTGTCTATGCGTAGATCTGTTGCACGAGTAGAACACAATGATGTTGTGGGCGTTGGTACTTGTGCCGTCTTTTGCTATGTGTGTACTTTGCATCTTGCGGTATGGTGGGATGAAGCGGCTCGGGCTAACATTACATGTCATCGTACATGAGACTTGCTCCATGCTTGACGTGTAACTTGCTTTGCACAAGTGGCTTTGCGGGTGTCTGTCTCTCCCATCATAGTATAGATCCAATCTACACTTTGCACTTGATAGCACTTGTATCAACGTTGTGGTTCAGTTTCGTAGGTAAGATCCGTTCTTATTCGAAAGCCCCAAACCACGTAAAACTTGCAAAGAAAATTAGAGGCGTCTAACTTGTTTTTGCAGGGGTTTTGTAATGTGATATGGCCATCATGTGATTGTGGTTATATTTGATGTATGCAATGATCCTTGTTGTAATATGGCAACCGGCAGGAGCCTAATGGTTGTCTTTAATTCTGTTAAGACCTGCGTGTCTATTCATCTTGTAATAGCTTTATTCCAAGTAGTTGTAATAGTTGTTGGTGATGATGGACAACCATGAAGCGGCGCCACTGACCTTGACGCAATGCTGGTGATGATGGAGATCATGTCCGTGCTTTGGAGATGGAGATCAAAGGCATAAGAAGAAAGGGCCATATCATATCACACTAATTATGAATTGCCTGTGATGTTAATCCTTTATGCATCTTGTATTGCTTAGATCGCGATGGTAGCATTATAAGATGATCCCTCTCACTAAATTTCAACTAATAAAGTGTTCGTCCTTAGTTGGCACCGTTGCTAAGACTCATCGTCTCGAAGCATCTCGTGATGATCGGATGTGATAGATTCTACGTGTGCATACAATGGGTGCAAGCCAGATTTGCACATGCGGAAACTAAGGTTAATCTTGATGAGCCTAGCATGTACAGACATGGTCTCGGAACACGGAATACCGAAAGGTAGAGCATGAATCATATAAGTGATATGATGAACATGAAGATTGTTCACCGATGAAACTACATCTTCTCTCGTGAAGATCGGACTTGGCGTAGTGGACTTGGTTTGTGTAATCACTAAGACAATGTGAGGGATGTTGTTTTGAGTGGGAGTTCACCTAGTTAATTTAAGAATTAAAGTAGAACTCAATTTATCATAAACTTAGTCTAAACTACTTGCAAATTTGTTGTAGATTATGGCGAATCTCTCCATCAATTTCAATGCGTTCCTAGAGAAAGAAAAACTTAAGAACAATGGAAGCAACTTCACGGTCTGGCTCCGTGGTCTGAAGATTGTCCTTAGGGCTGGTCAGATGACCTATGTGCTCGAAGCATCGCTAGGTGATCCACCTGCAGCTGATGCCACCGATGACGTAAAGAATGTTTACGCCACTCGGAAAAATCATTACTCCACAGTTCAGTGTGCCATCCTGTACGGTTTAGAAACGGAGCTCCAGAAGCGTTTTGAGCACCATGACCCGTTCAAGATCATTAAGGAGCTCAAGCTCATTTTTGAGACTCACGCGGCTGTGGAGAGCTATGAGGCCTCCGAGAAGTTCTTTACCTGCAAGATGGAAGAGGGAAGCTCCGTTAGCGAGCACGTGCTCACCATGTCTAGGCACGCAAACAAACTCCAAGAGTCTAGGATAATGATTCCTAATGAGTTAGGGATTCACCGTGTCCTCCAATCACTGCCACCGAGTTATAAGAACTTTGTGATGAACTACAATATGCATTGCATGAACAAGACGTTGCATGAACTATCATCCATGCTGAAAACTGCTGAAGTGGAGATCAAGAAGGAGCACCAAGTGTTGATGGTCAATAAGACCACCAATTTCAAGAAACAGGGCAAGCCTAAGAAAAAGGGCAACTTCAAGAAGGACGGCAAGAAAGCTGCCGCACCTTCTAAGAAGCCCAAGGCTGGTCCTAAGCCTGAAACTGAGTGCTTCTACTGCAAGGGTGCTGGTCACTAGAAGCGTAACTGCCCCAAGTACCTGGCAGATCTGAAGAACGGCAACATCAAGAATAAAGGTATATTCGATATACATGTTATTGATGTGTATCTTACTAGTAGTCGTAGTAGTGCCTGGGTATTTGATATTGGTTCGGTTGCTCATATATGTAACTCGAAACAGGAGCTGCGGAATAAACGAAGACTGGCAAGAGACGAGGTGACGATGCATGTTGGAAATGGCTCCAAGGTTGATGTGATCGCCGTCGGCATGCTCCCTCTACATCTACCTTCAGGATTAGTTTTAAATTTAAATAATTGTTATTTGGTGCCTGCGTTAAGCATGAACATTATATCTGGATCTTGTTAATTGCGAGACGGTTACTCTTTTAAGTCTGAGAATAAAGGTTGTTCGATTTATATGATTAATATCTTTTATGGTAATGCACCTGAGATAAATGGTTAATTCTTATTGAATCTCGATAGTAGTGATACACATGTTCACAACATAGATGCTAAACAAATAAAATTGAATGATAATTCTACATACATGTGGCACTGTCGTCTTGGTCACATTGGAGTGAAGCGTATGAAGAAACTCCATTCTGATGGACTTCTTGAATCACTTGATTTTGAATCACTTGAAAGATGCGAAGCATGTTTAATGGGAAAAATGACTAAGACTCCATTCTCTGGAATAATGGAGCGAGCTACAGACTTATTGGAAATAATACATACCGATGTGTGTGGTCCAATGAGTGTAGCATCGCGTGGTGGATATCGTTATGTTCTCACTTTCACGGATGACTTAAGTAGATATGGGTATGTCTACTTTATGAAACATAAGTCCGAAACTTTCGAGAAGTTTAAGGAATTTCAAAGTGAAGTGGAAAATCATCATAACAAGAAGATTAAGTTTCTGCGTTCTGACCGCGGAGGTGAATATCTGAGTTATGAGTTTGGCATGCATTTAAAGAAATGTGGAATACTTTCGTAGTTGACACCGCCAGGAACACCACAGCGTAATGGTGTGTCCGAACATTGTAATCGAACTCTCTTAGATATGGTTCGGTCTATGATGTCTCTTACAGATTTACCACTATCGTTTTGGGGCTATGCATTAGAGACAGCTGCATTCACTTTAAATAGGGCACCATCTAAATCCGTTGAAACGACACCGTATGAATTGTGGTTTGGAAAGAAACCTAAGTTGTCGTTCCTTAAAATTTGGGGTTGCGAAGCGTATGTAAAGAAGTTACAACCTGATAAGCTTGAACCCAAAGCGGAGAAATGCGTCTTCATAGGATACCCTAAAGAAACAATTGGGTATACCTTCTATAATAGATCCGAAGGCAAAGTTTTCGTTGCCAAGAATGGATCCTTTCTTGAGAAGGAATTTCTCTCAAAAGAAGTGAATGGAAGGAAAGTAGAACTCGACGAGGTTATTGAACCTTCTCTCGGAGTTGAGAGTAGCGCAACACGGGAAGATGTTTTTGTGCCGCCTGCACCAACTGGAGAGGAAGCTAATGATGCTGATCATGAAACTTCGAATGAAGTTACTGCTGAAACTCGCAGGTCAACGAGGGTTCGTACCACTCCTGATTGGTATGACTCTGCCTTGAACGTCATGTTGGTGGACAACACTGATGACCCTGCGACGTATGAAGAAGCTATGGTGAGCCCAGATTCCGACAAATGGCTAGAAGCCATGAAATCCGAAATGGGATCCATGTACAAAAACCAAGTATGGACTTTGGTGGACTTACCGGATGGCTGTAAGGCTATCGAGAACAAATGGATTTTCAAAAGAAAAACAGATGCTGATGGTAATGTTACCGTCTATAAAGCTCGACTTGTCGCGAAAGGGTTCCGACAAATTCAAGGAGTTGAGTACGATGAGACTTTCTCACCAGTAGCGAAGCTAAAGTCTGTGAGGATTTTGTTAGCAATCGCTGCATATTTCGATTATGAGATTTGGCAGATGGATGTCAAAACAGCGTTCCTTAATGGTGACATTGAGGAAGAGTTGTATATGGTACAACCCAAGGGTTTTGTCGATCCTAGTGATGCTGACAAGGTATGCAAACTTCATCGCTCCATTTATGGACTGAAGCAAGCATCCCGGAGTTGGAATCAACGTTTTGATAAAGTAATCAAAAACTTTGGATTTATACAAACTTATGGAGAAGCTTGTATTTACAAGAAAGTGAGTGGGAGCTCTGTAGCATTCCTAGTACTATATGTAGATGACATATTATTGATTGGGAATGATATAAAACTTCTTAATAGCGTCAAAACCTATTTGAATAATAGTTTTTCAATGGAGGATCTTGGCGAAGCGGCATATATTCTAGGCATCAAGATTTATAGAGATAGATCAAGATGCCTAATAGCGCTTTCACAAAGTACATACATAGACAAAGTTCTAAAGAAGTTTAGAATGGAAGAGAGCAAGAAAGGGTTCGTGCCCATGTTGTCAGGTAAGACCTTGAGTAAGACTCAAAGTCCGGCTACGGCAGAAGATAGAGAAAAGATGAATAATATTCCCTATGCCTCGGTCATAGGTTCTATCATGTATGCCATGCTGTGTACACGACCGGATATAGCACATGCAGTTAGTTTGACTAGCAGATATCAAAGTGATCCTGGAATGGAACACTGGAAAGCGGTCAAGAATATCCTAAAGTACCTGAAAAGGACTAAGGATATGGTTCTTTCTTATGGAGGTGATGAATAGCTTGTTGTAAACGGTTACACTGATGCTAGTTGGAACACCGATCAAGATGACTCGAAGTCACAATCTGGATACGTATTTATTTTGAATGGTGCTGCAGTGAGCTGGAGGAGTGCCAAGCAAAGCGTTGTGGTGAAATCTTCAACTGAATCGGAATACATAGCTGCTTCGGAGGCTGCAAAAGAAGCCATATGGATGAAGGAGTTCATTACTGAACTTGGCGTGGTTCCTAGTGCGTTGGACCCGATGGCCATCTACTATGACAACACAGGTGCCATAGCTAATGCACAGGAGCCAAGGTCACATAGCAAGCTGAAGCACATCAACCTACGTTTCCATGCTATTCGCGAGTATGTCCGAGATGGTGACATAAAGATTTGCAAAGTACACACTGATCTGAATGTGGAAGATCCCTTGACTAAACCTCTCCCTAGAGCAAAGCATGACCAACATCAGAACGCCATGGGTGTTAGGTATATTACCATGTAATATAGATTATTGACTCTAGTGCAAGTGGGAGTCTGTTGGAGATATGCCCAAGAGGCAATAATAAGAGTGGTTATTATTATATGTTTGTGTTTATGATGAATGTTTACATCCCATGCTATAATTGTATTATAAGGAAACACTGATACATGTGTGTTTTGTAAACATAAAAGAGTCCCTAGTAAGCCTCTTGTGGAACTAGTTTGTTGATTAAATGATGATCATGGTTTCCTGATCATGGACATTGGATGTCATTAATAACAAGGTTATATCATCAGGAGAATGATGTGATGGACACACACCCATAGTAAGCGTAGCATAAGATCAAGTCATTAAGTTCGTATTGCTGTAAGCTTTCAAATGCATAGTAACCTAATCCTTCGACCGTGAGGTTATGTTAATCACCATCACCGGATGGGTACTTTGATGACATCAAACACCGCTTCGTAACTGGGTGGTTATAAAGGTGTCATTAGGTATTCTAAAAGTATGTGTTGAAGCGCATGAACCAAGATTGGGATTTGTCCATCCATATGACGGATAGATATGCTCTGGGCCCTCTCGGTGGAATGTCATCTAGATATCTTGCAAGCATGTGACTGGGTCACAAGGGATGACATAACATGGAACGAGTAAAGAGTACTTATCGGTAACGAGGTAGAACTAGGTATGAAGATATCGACGATCAAACCTCGGATAAGTAGAATATCGCGTGACAAAGCGAATTGGTTTCGTATGTAAATGGTTCTATCGATCACGAAGTCATCGTTGAATATGTGGGAGCCATTATGGATCTCTAGATCCCGCTGATAGTTATTGATCGGAGAGGTGTCTTCATCATGTCTGTATATTCACGAACCGTAGGGTGACACACTTAAGGTTCGAAGTTGTTTTAAGTAGATATGGAATATGTGTTGGAGAGCGAATGTTGTTCGGAGTCTCGGATTGGATCCGGGACATCACGAGGAGATCCGGAATGGTCCGGAGAATAAGATTCATATATTGGGGATCATTTTTTAAGTTAGGAAATGTTCCGGAGTGTTTGTATGGAGATTCTAGAAGGTTTCAGAATGTTCTGGAAGGTTCTAGAAGAGTTCTTGGAGTTCGCTTGAAAACCAAGAAAGGGTCAAAGGAAACCTTGTGGGGCGAGACACGGATTCGTGGGGGAGGAGGACTCCTCCCCTCTTCCCAACCCGCCAGCCATAGGAGGGGAGTCCTACTAGGACTCCCCCTCCCCAGGCGCGCCTCCCTCCTTTAAATAGAAGGGAGGGGGCGCCCCCTCCTAGCCCTCTCTCATAACAAGCTCTAGCCGCCGCCTCTCTCCTCTACCTTCGCTCTGCTCCGGCTTAGGCGAAGCCCTGCAGAATTCTCTCCTCCACCACCACCACCACACCGTCGTGCAGCTGGGATTCCATGGAGAAGATCTACTACCTCCGCTGCTCGCTGGAACGGGGAGAGGAAGGTCTGCTTCGACTCCGCACGTGTGACCGACTACGGAAGCGCTGCCAGAACGCGGCGCCGGAAGGATCATCCACACGATCTTGAGATCGGCAAGTGATCGACTACATCAACCCCGAGATCTAATCTCGTAACGCTTTCGGTTCTACGAGGGTTAGTATAGATCTATCTCATTGCTCATGTCTAATAGATTAGATCTTGGGTTTTATCTAGATTAGATCTGGGTTTTGTTCATTCTTGCGGTAGAATTTTTTTGTTTTCCATGCTACGAACCCATCAGCTGTTGGGGTAGCCGAACCGGTTGATGATGTCGGTGAAGAAGGTGACGACTGTCGCCCCGTCCAGCTTCCGGATGGGCTTGGCCTCGATCCACTTTGTAAATTTGTCCACCGCCACCAGCAGATGGGTCATGCCTGCGCGCGCCCGCTTGAAGGGACCGACCATGTCGAGGCCCCAAACAGCCAATGGCCAGGTGATCGGTATGGTCTTCAGCACCGAAGCCGGCATATGCCTGAGCTGTCCGAAGCATTGGCACCCATTGCACGCGCGGACTAGCTGTTCGGCATCCTCGAGGGCGGTGGGCCAATAGAAGCCATGGTGAAACGCCTTGGCGACTATCGCCCTTGACGAAACGTGGTGCCCGCACTCACCCTGGTGGATGTCCTTCAGCAGCCGGTAGCCTGTGTCCACATCGACACACCTTTGGAAAATGCCGGATACGCTGCGCTTGTACAATTCTTTGTTGATGATGGTGTACGTGTGCGCATGGCGCCGGATTTGCCTGGCCTCCACCTCGTCATCCAGAAGTTCCCCGTTGGCGATGTAGTTCATGAAGGGTTGTGCCCATGATGGTATTTCCCAGATGACGAGGATGCTTCCGCTCTCCGGTTGATGGTCGTCAGGGGGTCGTCTGGATGAGGTACCCGGGACGGCAGCCCCCGGGCCGCTTGATGAGTCGGCAGCCCCCGGGTCTTGCGAGCCGGAGGGTACTGACTTGCCGGAGTTGGTGCGGGCCTTCTTCTTTGGGGGTTCTGCTGGCTCTGCATCTGCCGCACCGTCAACCGGGGCACTCCCTGCCCATATGATGGAATCCGACTCGGGAGACGGGTTGATCGAGGGCTTGCGCACGTGCTCCAAGGAGACCCCGGGTGGGATCGCCTGCCTGGTGGATCCAATTCATGCGAGCAAATCGGCTGCCTCGTTGTTGACACGAGGGATGTGATGAAATTCACATCCATCGAAGCAAGCGCTGAGCTTCTGTATGTGGAACCGGTAGAGAGCCATGTTCGCATCGTGGACATCCCACTCTCCGGATACCTGCTACACCACCAGATCCAAATCGCCGAAGCAAAGGATCCAGTTGACACCAATCTCTCTGGCTAGCCGGAGGCCGTGCGCCAGTGCCTCGTATTCGGCTACGTTGTTGGAGGCCTTGAAGTGGATCTGCAGGACGTACTCTAGCCGGTCTCCTTTGGCCGAGGTTAGCAGGATGCCGGCTCCCAAGCCCCCGAGCATCTTCGACCCATCAAAGTGCATCCTCCAGTGGTCCGAATCCGGAACCGGTGGGAGGTATTGGGTCTCGGCACAGTCGACGAGGAAGTCCGTCAGCGCCTGTGACTTGATCGTGAGCAGGGGATCGTACTGGATGGAGTAGGCGGCGAGCTCAATGGCCCACTTGGCGACTCGGCCAGTGGCATCCTTGTTGCCGATGATTTCCGAAAGGGGTGCAGTGCACATGAGCTTAATCAAATGCTCCTGGAAGTAGTGCTTGATCTTCTTGCATACCAGGTACACGCCGTAACACATCTTCTGGTAGTGGGCGTAGTTCTGCTTGGAGAGGGAGAGAACCTCGCTAAGGTAGTAGACGGGTCACTGAACCGGCTAAGCCTTGCCTTCCTCGGGGCGCTCCACCACCAGGACGACGCTGACGACCCGGCTGATGGCTGCTATATAGAGAAACATCAGCTCCTTGCTAGCCGGCGTGGCTAGAATCGGCGCTGTGGATAGCATGCGCTTGAGGTCATGAAAGGCGGTGTCGGCTTGCAGGGTCCAGGAGAACTTGTCCGTCTTCTTCATCAGCTGGTACAATGGGAGTGCCTTCTCCCCAGCCGACTGACGAAACGGCTAAGGGAGGCGAGGCATCCTGTGAACTTCTGGACTCCAAGCAGGCTCCTGGGCGGCTACATCCTTTCGATGGCCGCGATCTTTTCCGGATTCGCCTCGATCCCTCGTTACGATATGAGGAAACCGAGTAGTTGGCCGGTAGACGCATTTCTCTGGGTTCAGCTTCATCTGGTATTGCCGGAGGTTGCCAAATGTCTCCCCCAAGTCTTCGAGGAGGGTGCGCTTCTCCTTGGCCGATCTGCGAGTGCAAGCACTTCTGCATGCAGCGCTGATAGGTAGCGCCTGCATTCTTCAGACCAAAAGGCATGCTTACATAGCAGAAAGCCCTGTACAGGGTGATGAACGATGTGTTTATCTGGTCAGCCGGGTTTAGCTGGATCTGATTGTAACCGGAATAACAATCTAAAAAAGACAACAAATCATAGCCGGCCGTGGAATCGATGACTTGATCGATACGGCTCAATCCGAATGGGTCTTTCGGGAACGCCTTGTTCAGGCTGGTGTAGTCGATACACATGCGTCAGGTCTTGTTTTTCTTCAGCACCAGGACTGGGTTTGCCATCCAGTCCGGGTGGTACACTTCAATGATGAAGCCGGCTGCGAGGAGCCGGGTGATCTCGTCACCGATAATCTTCCTCTTCTCCTCTACGAACCGGCGCAGAGGTTGCTTGACCGGCTTGGCATCCGGCCGCACATGAAGTGAGTGCTCGGCGAACTCCCTGGGTACACCTGGGATGTCCTTTGGTGGCCATGCGAAGATGTCCCGATTCTCACGGAGGAAGTCGACGAGCGCGCCTTCCTACTTGCTGTCCAAGGTGGCACTGATGGTGACGAACTTGGTCGGGTCAGAGGGTTCGAGCAGGATCCTCTTTGTCTCCTTTGCCGGCTGGAAAGCTCCTTCTCCAGTTGGCTTGCTGCTAGCCGGCATATCTTGCTGGGCCATGGCCACGTTGCGCATGATCACGCGCTTCTCTTCGGCTATGATGAGGGCCTCTGCCAGTTTGGAACCAGATGAGGCGCACTCCATCGACCGCTTGAAGCAGCCGGCGACGGTGATCACAATGTTTGGTCCCGGCATCATCGTCTTGAGGTATGCATAGTGGGGGACGGCCATGAATTTGGCGAGGGCAGGGCGCCCGAGGAGAGCATGGTAGGATCTCGTCAGGTTTACCACCTCGAACCAGATCGGCTCGCGGCGGAAGTTTTCCTCGGTCCTGAAGATGATGTCCAGCTGGATTTTACCCAGCGGGGCACAAGCCGGTCCCGACAGTACGCCATGGAACATTGTGGTAGTCGAGCGCAGGTAGCATTCGCGAATGCCTAGCTTCTCCAGCAAAGACTGGTAGAGGAGGTTGAGGCTGCTACCTCCGTCGATGAGGACGCGCGAGAAGCGGCAGGTACGCTCGTTGGAGATGATGAGGGGGTCAAGCACCATGGCGTAGCCCCTGGGAGTCGGCAGCTGCTCCGGCTAGTCTTCTCAGCTCCAGGTGATGGGGGTTTCCGACCAGTTCAGGTACTGGGGGACCGGAGAGACGACGGCGTTGACCCCCTTGGAGCGTCACCTGCGGCTGTGCTTGTCGTCCACCTCCGTCTCGAAGATGTGGTAGGAGACGTGCGGCTGGGGGTAGCCGTTGTTGTTCTTGCCGCTGTTGCCGCCGTTACCATCATTACCGGCTCCCCTAGCCGGTGGTGGTGGTCCACCAGGAGGGGGCGGGGGGAGACGTTGCTGGTTGCCCTGATCCTTTAGCTAGCGAGTCTAGCTGCAGTTCCGGGTGGTGTGCATGGCCGGTTTGATGGGACCGCTATGCCACTTGCACGGGCCGTAAGAAGGGAAACGGGTAGGCTACACTAGCGTAAAATCAAAATTTTCTACTGCGTCAACCAGGAATACTATTGACATAGATCACGGGATTACCACTAGACGCGCAGTTGCGGAACTCGATGAAGCACGTCGGGGCAGTGTAGATGTTCTACGTCTCCTCCTCGTCCTCGTCCCACGAGCAGCTCCCCTTTGCGCGGCTCGTCCAAGTGCTACAGCTGTAGCACCTCCGAGGTATCCACACGTCCGGAGTGGAAGCCGTCACACGCCAGACTGCTAGGTCTGCCGTGCAACACAGGCGGAAGAGGAGTGGCGGCTGGGTGGAATGCTCAACCCTATTCAGCTCGCCTCACTCTCTCTTATATAGGCTACCCTGGTGGGCTTCTACATTAGCAGCCCATTAGCAGCCTAAGCCTGGTCTAATTCGGATCCAATCCTCATTAGGCTTCCCGCCCCTAAAGTATGTGACCCTATGGGTTCATACACGTATAGACATGACATGAGTACACTTACTCTGTCAATAGTTGGTAGCGGCCTCTAGCAAGACGTGCCAACTCCTAAACGCATATAAAGATCATTCGGACAAACCATCACAAGGTTGAGTACATGTCTTTCCCTTTGCCTCACGATATTTGGTCTACTCCAAGTTGACCACTCTTTCTCGATACTATGATTCGGAATCCCTTTACTAGGTTAACTCTTAACCATATGTAGCTCGGCCATGCATTTCTGGATCCGACCACTCAAGGGGCCCCGAGATATCTCTCTCAAGTAGAGAGGGGCAAATCCCATCTTGATTGACCGATGCGATGCAGCATGTATCAGGACAAACCCGAAAGCTACCTTTATAACTATCCAGTTACGGAGTAGTGTTTGATAGCCCCAAAGTAGGTCGATCCACATCTCAAGTACATGCGACAATCTCAGGTCTAAGGACAAAACGTACACGGTGTGTAGAGAGAACTGCAAGTATTGGGTCAGTCCAACCTCATGTTCATAACATGTGTCCACATCATTGGTTTGACATCTCCATGTCTATGACTTGCGAAACATAGTCATCAACCAATCAATGTGCTAGTCTAACATTCACGTGTGTCCTCACATGAACTCCGACTAGGAACAATTATTAGATAACCATACAAGTAAAGAGTTTCACAAACAATTCACATAATTGCCAATCAATACAAGTTGCCTGGTATATGGATATTCAAGGAATATTATAAAAACTCATGGATACACATGAAATACAATCATATCTATGATTGCCTCTAGGGCATATTTTCTTTAGTCTCCCACTTGCACTAGAGTCAATCTAGATAGTATCTAATACCTATTGCTCTTGTGTGCGCTTCATGCGCAGGCTGCGGGAGTGGCTTAGTCAAGGGATCAGCAACATTTGAGTCCGTATGTATTTTGCATAACATGACAGTACCATCATCAATTAACTCACGAATCAGATGGTAACGCATGCGAATATGTTTGTTCTTCTGGTGCTGTCTAGGTACCTTGGCTTGTGCAATAGCACCATTGTTGTCACAATAAACGTCCAAGGGATTAGACGAGCCCTGAACCACACCAAGAGCAATCAGTAAATTCCTAATCCAAACAGCTTCCTTTGCAGCCTCCGAGGCAGCAATATATTCAGCTTCTGTTGAAGAGGAGGCCACTGTATCTTGCTTGGAACTTTTCCAGCTCACAGCACCTCCATTCATGACAAACACATAACCTGGTTGCGATTTTGAGTCATCTGAGTCATTAAGGTAACTCGCATCTGTGTAACCCTTTACACTGAGTTCAACCTCACCTCCATAAACTAGGAACATATCCTTAGTCCTTCTCAAGTACTTAAGGATATTCTTTACCGCTGTCCAGTGACTCTCACCTAGATAAGCCTGGTATCTGCTCGTAACACTTAGAGCATAGGAAACATCTGGGCGAGTACATGTCATTGCATACATGATGGATCCAATAGCCGAAGCATATGGAACCCTACTCATGCGCTCTCTCTCATCAGTGGTCGAAGGACACTAAGTCTTGCTAAGTTTAATGCTGTGAGACATGGGCAAGAACCCCTTCTTAGCCTCTTCCATGCTGAACCGTTTCAACACTTTGTCAATGTACGTACTCTGGATTAATCCAATTAGCCTCCTTGATCTATCTCTATAGATCTTGATACCCATAATATATGCCGCTTCTCCTAAGTCCTTCATAGAAAAACTATTTTTCAATGAGGTCTTAACAGACTCGAGCATAGGAATGTCATTTCCAATCAGTAATATGTCATCTACATATAAGATTAGAAATACAAGCGATTTCCCATTTTCTTTCCTATACACACAAGGTTCTTGTTCGTTTTTGGTGAAGCCAAACTCCTTTACAACTTCATCAAATCGAATGTTCCAACTCCGAGATGCTTGCTTCAGCCCATAAATAGACTTTTGAAGTTTGCATACCTTTCCAGCATTGTTTGGATCGACAAAACCTTCGGGCTGCATCATATACACATCCTTAGTAAGGATTCCATTTAAGAAAGCCGTCTTGACGTCCATCTGCCATATCTCATAATCGAAATATGCAGCAATGGCTAGAATGATCCGTATAGATTTAAGCATCTCTACGGGCGAGAAAGTCTCGTCGTAGTCAACTCCTTGAACTTGTCGAAAACCTTTTGCAACAAGTCGAGATTTATGGATGTGAACATTTCCATCCATATCAATCTTCTCCTTATAGATCCACTTGCACTCGATGGCTTTAAAACCATCAGGCAGGTCAACCAAGTTCCAAACTTGATTGTCTCCCATGGACTCTATCTCGGATCTCATGGCAATCAACTATTTCTCAGAGTCTGGGTCCACTATCGCTTCTGCATAGGTCGTAGGCTCATCATTGTCTAACAATAATAACTCTCGCGCTTCGCGGAGCCTCGCTGACCTTCGTGGCTGTGGTGTTTCTATTACCACGGGTTCCTCAACTTGTTCTGCTACAATAGCATCACTCGTAGAAGTATCCCTGACTGGTTCATCTTGAACTTCTTCAAGTCGCACCGACCTTCCACTCGTTCCCTTTGTGAGAAACTCTTTCTCTAGGAAAACATCGCTACGAGCGACGAACACTTTGCCCTCTTCTCGGTTGTAGAAGTAATACCCTAAGGTTTCCCTTGGGTATCCCACAAAAATGCACTTATCCGATTTGGGTGTTAGCTTGTCCGACTTAAGTCGCTTGACAAATGCATCACAACCCCAAATCTTTAGAAAAGACAAACTGGGATTCTTTCCAGTCCACATCTCATATGGTGTCTTAACTACGGATTTAGACGATACCCTATTTACTGTGAAAGCTGCTGTTTCTAGCGCGTAACCCCAAAATGATAATGGTAAATCCAACTGGCTCATCATTGATCGAACCATGTCCAACAAAGTTTGATTACGCCGTTCAGAGACCCCGTTTCTTTGAGGCGTTCCGGGCGGCGTGAGCTGTGGAACAATTCCGCAACTCTTAAGATGATTGCTAAACTCGTGACTCAAATATTCACCTCCACGATCAGATCAAAAGGCCTTTATTTTCTTGCCACGTTGATTCTCTACCTCATTCTGAAACTCTTTGAACTTTTCAAAAGTTTCAGACTTATGCTTCATCAAGTAGACATAGCCATATCTACTGAAATCATCAGTGCAAGTAATGAAGTAGTGATATCCTCCTCTGGCTGTCGTGCTCATTGGTCCACATACATCAGTATGTATGAGTTCCAACAAGTCTGTCGCTCTCTCGGGAAACCCCGTAAAAGGCGTCTTGGTCATCTTTCCAAGTAAACAAGCTTGACATGTCTCGTATGATTCAAAATCAAACGAAGTTAGAAGACCATCACCATGGAGCTTCTTCATGCGCTTTTCACTTATATGCCCCAAATGACAATACCATAAATAGGTAGGACTCAAATCATTTGGCCGAAGCCTTTTAGAACTAACATTGTAAACACATGCATTATCAAGATTTAAAATAAATAACCCATTCACAATGGGGGCATCAGCCACAAACATATCATTCTTAGAGATTACACAACCATTGTTTGTACTCGCGAATGAATAACCATCCCTCATCAAACATGAAGGTGATAAAATGTTTCGACCCATACTAGGAATGTAATAACAATTATTCAATTCCATGATAAATCCTGACGGAAGGTGAAGTTGCATGACGCCGACGAACAATGCAGCAACCCTTGCTTTATTTCCGACGCGAAAATCCACTTCGCCTTTCTGCACTTCTCTAGTCCTCATTAGCCCCTGCATCGAATTGCAAATATGAGCAACCGATCCGGTATCAAATACCCAAGAGTTAACATAAGAATCTGTGAGAAAAATGTCCACAACATTTACAACAAGCGTACTTGAGTGGGAAGTACTCTTACTTCCACCCTTCTTCAAAGAAGCCTGGTACTTGCTGCGGTTTCTCTTCCAGTGGCCATATTCATGTCAAAAGAAACACTCAGTGTCTCCTGTAGGTCCATCCTTTTGCTTGGGTGCAGGGTTTGGCTTAGGGATCATATCCTTAGCCTTGCCCTTCTTCTTCTGCCAAGAAGTGCCCTTTTTCTTGAAGCTAGGCTTGTTCTGCACAGCCATCACATGGCTATGCCCTGCACACTTCTTAATGTCACATTTTGCTGTTTTCAGCATCCCACATAATTCATTAAGGCCCTTCTCCAACCCATGCATATGGTAGTTCGAAATGAATGCCCATAGATAGATGGAAGAGATGCCAAAATGAAATCAGTGGCCAACACTTGGCCTAATGGAAAACCAAGCTTTTCCAAAGTCTGACTGTAACCAACCATTTTGATCACATGGGGGCCTACAGCTGCTCCCTCTGCCAGCTTGCATTCCACAAAGGACTTGGCGACATTGTACCTCTCAGTCCTAGCCTGAGTCTGGAACATGTCCTTAAGCGCAACGATCATATCGTACACTTCCTGATCCTGAAACTGCTTTTGAAGATCATGTTCCATGCATGCAAGCATAAGACAACTAACCTCAAGAGATTCATCACATGCTTTCTTGTAGGCATTCTTAAGGGCATCAGTTGCATTATCAGTAGGTTCATTCGGGATTGGGGTATCCAGAACAGTTTCCTTTTTCTCAGCCCTGAGAACAATTCTCAAGTTACGAACCCAGTCCGAATAGTTTGTTCCATTTAGTTTATCCTTTTCAAGAATCGAACGCAAAGCAAAAGGTGATGAATTGTTCGGTGCCATTGATCTACAACAAAATGCAAAATACTAAGCCATGTAACCATGAAAGAGTAAAACATATTAAACAATTTAATAGCATATACTCCCACTTAAATCAACATCCCTCTATTGATACTAAGTGATTCAAGATCCACAATTAACAAGTCGACTAGTGAGCTTTAGCATCACTGCTAGAAGACAAGGTAAATTAGTAAGCAACCTTTGTTAATCATATCACATATGACTCTTGTTGTTGGGTGACATCTCTATGTCAAAACTAGGCGCCCAACCTTTATGCCCCAAGGTCCTTAACTATTAAGATGACCTTGTTAAGCTCACCAACCCTTATGTGTGTAGGTATCCGATACAAACCCATCCAGCCAAGGAAAACCGCGGCACCCTAATTTCATAGACCCACCAACGATTGTACAGGGCATAGGATGGTGCAAGGTTTGGTTGGGAGGGCATGGTTTAACTTAAACTTTGTGAGGGATTGTTCTACTTCTATCATCTAATCATGCATAGTAGTAAAACGTATAAGAATAGCATTCACATAGATGTGATACAGTATGGCCCATTTTTCTCAGGGTGATCTCCATCGCCATTGAACCTGTCCACCATGCTGATCTCCATCTTCATGCTCTATGCGAGCCATCCTCCAAGTAATGAGTTCTCCAAGAACTAATACAAGATATTACTCCTAACAGCTAGTAATCAAAATTACATGGTATTGGGATCATCACAAGTTGGCACGCAGGCCATTACAATAATTGACAACACATATGGCTCCAGCCGTGTTGCCCTACTCACGACACGCAGGTCATGAAAAATACATAGATGCATCACATACATTCTTGGGCCATACTGATCACATAAATCCTGCAAAAACAAGTTGTGCATAGAATCGCATTCTACCGGATCATGTGAAATCGTAGCACCTATGAACCTTAACGTGATACCAAAAGGGGGCTACGATTAAGGGGGGCTAGGGGGTCTCCCCCTGCGGGGTTCGAAGGGGCAGCGCCCCTCGCGGTACGTCAAATTTATACAATTTTCTTTAAGGATTTTGATCAGCAAATCAAATTTACCATAAACTGACCATAGTTCCGATTTGACCAAACTCCTTTGATCACGGTACGTCGATTCAGATCTAATTCCCGATTCGATCAATCATATTGATCTTCGCGTGATTCAAAAGGATTTATGTGTCACTGTCTACCCCGATGGCGGAATCCGACCGGTAGGGGTAAGTCATTCGACGACCTTAGAATCACGATCACGGAAAGTAAGATCATTGATCAATCCAGAACCACCGCCATATAGACAATCACATCATCCATATCAATCTACATATCACCATATGCAAACTTCCCGAACCTATGACTGAACAGCATCGTCTCTGATACCACTGAAGGGAAACGGGTAGGCTACACTAGCGTAAAATCAAAATTTTCTACCGCGTCAACCAGGAATACTATTGACATAGATCACGAGATTACCACTAGATGCACAGTTGCGGAACTCGATGAAGCATGTCGGGGCAGTGTATATGTTTTACGTCTCCTCCTTGTCCTCGTCCCACGAGCAGCTCCCCTTTGCGTGGCTCGTCCAAGTGCTAGAGCTACAGCACCTCCGAGGTATCCACACGTCCGGAGTGGAAGCCGTCACACGCCAGACTGCTAGGTCTGCCCGTGCAACACAGGCGGAAGAGGAGTGGAGGCTGGGTGGAATAATCAACCCTATTCAGCTCGCCTCACTCTCTCTTATATAGGCATCCCTGGTGGGCTTCTACATTAGTAGCCCATTAGCAACCTAAGCCTGGTCTAATTCAGATCGAATCCTCATTAGGCTTCCAACCCCTAAAGTGTGTGACCCTATAGGTTCATACACGTATAGACATGACACGAGTACACTTACTCTGTCAATGGTTGGTAGCGGCCTCTAGCAAGACATGCCAACTCCTAAATGCATATAAAGATCATTCGGACGAACCATCACAAGGTTGAGTACATGTCTTTCCCTTTTCCTCACGATATTTGGTCTAGCTCCAAGTTGACCTCTCTTTCTCGATACTATGATTCGGAATCCCTTTACTAGGTTAACTCTTAACCATATGTAGCACGACCATGCATTTCTGGATCCGACCACTCAAGGGGCCTAGAGATATATCTCTCAAGTAGAGAGGGGCAAATCCCATCTTGATTGACCGATGCCTTGCAGCATGTATCAGGACAAACCCGAAAGATACCTTTATAACTACCCAGTTACGGAGTAGTGTTTGATAGCCCCAAAGTAGGCCGATCCACATCTCAAGTACATGCGACAATCTCAGGTCTAAGGACAAAACGTACATGATGTGTAGAGAGAACTGCAAGTATTATTGCTAGTCTCAAGTTGGGTCAGTCCAACCTCATGTTCATAACATGTGTCCACGTCATTGGTTTGACATCTCCATGTCTATGACTTGCGAAACAAAGTCATCAACCAATCAATGTGCTAGTCTAATATTCACGTGTGTCCTCACATGAACTCCGACTAGGGACAATTATTAGATAACCATACAAGTAAAGAGTTTCACAAACAATTCACATCATTGCCAATCAATACAAGTTGCCTGGTATATGGATATTCAAGGAACATTATAAAAACTCATGGATACACATGAAATACAATCATCTCTATGATTGCCTCTAGGGCATATTTCCTTCACCATCAAACATCTGGTCGAAGGTGAGCCACGGCTTCTGCCTTCTTGCATCGCTAGCCGGCGCGTCGGGCGCGCCCTCTACATCGTTGACCTACCCCGCGTGGTAGCGAGGATCCTGCTGTCCGGCCTGGCGGTCCCCATGGAACCGGTTGTTGTTGCCGTGGCGCCTGGAGGATCCGGCTTCTCCAGCCGGATTGCTCGGACGGTCGCGAGCCAGCTTCGTAGGAGTCGGACGCCCGTCAGCATTTACTCGGAGGGGCTTCTTCATGGCGGCATCCGCCATGGCGTACTGGTCCGCTACCATCATGAGCTTTGCCATGGTTTTCGGCTCGTCACACAGTAGCCAGTGACGAAGCATGGTGCCTTCTCAGCATCCCTCGATGAAGAAACCAATGGTCTGGATCTCTAGGATGTCTGGCAAGTGTTGCGCAGCTCCGTCCACTTGGCGAGGTATTCGTGGTCGGTCTCGTGGTCGCCCTGGACGCACAAGGCCAGGTCACGTGGGCGTCCTGGACGCTTGTACGTTCCATTGAAGTTGCGGACGAACACCTTCTCGAAGTCTGGCCAGGCGTTGATGCTATTGGGTGCGAGGCTGTTGAGCCATGTCCTTGCTGACCCAGTTAGCATAAGAGGGACATAGCGCACAGCTGTGCGCTTATTCCCGTGGGTGATGCCGACTGTCGTGGCGTAGTCGGTTAGCCAGTCTTCCGGCTTCATACTGCTGTCATACTTGGGGGTGTCCCTGGGCAGGGTGAACTTATCCAGAAACGGCTCGTTCCGGATGTGGGGTCCAAAACAAACCGGTCCGGTGGAGTCTTCTTCCTCTGTAACACGCGCCTGAGCGAGGAGCTCGATGCGGTCAAGGGCATCCAGGAGATCCAGGTTGGGTGCTCCCACTCGGCCTAAGAGACGGGAACCGGCGGGTCTTGGCGCTCCGGTTGGGGGAGGGGGAGGCGGTGGGTTGCTGTTCACCGTTTGCTCTTGGCGTAGTGGCCCTTGCTGCCCGAACCGCGATGGTTGCTGCGGGCCTTGGCTAGCTGAGGGGAGGATGCTTGTTGGGTGTTACGAGGCGCGCCCTTGCTATTGGCGGGTGGCCTGCTCCCCTTGGAGTAGATGGGGTCCTCCTGCATCTGTCGGTTGGCGTCGGCCTGCTCGTCCGTGATCCAGAGGAGCTCCTGCACTCGAGTGTGCTGGCAGGCTCGCTCCTCGCCCTCCAGGTTGGGCAGCTCTTCTGCTACGGCTCACGCCGCGTGCAGGTTCTTGATGGGCGTGCTGTAGGTGGGCTGGATGAGGGTGGGAGCGAGATCCGGTTCCCCGTCCTTCTCCATCCTTCCGCCTAGCTCGCCGCCCCGGCGCCGCACCTGGCCGCGGTGGCTCGGCTCCACGGTAGCGGGGTGAAGCCGTGCGCGCAGTCGTACTCGCGTCGGGTGATCTCGAGTTGCTTGCGGGTTGCCGCCAGCTCCATGGCCTCCTGGAGGAGAAGCTGTCTCTCCATGGCGAAGTTGGCCTTCGCCTCCTCCAGGTTATCCTCGAGGTTAACCGGCATGAGGAGCCGATCAATGGCCTCTTCCACCAGGTTCCAGGGCTGCGGTGGCGCGGAGGTTCCGCCCTCGTCCGCGCCCCGCTCCACACGGCTGGCGGGGGTGAGAGCTGGAGCCGTCCATCATGACCTTGACGCCGCGGGAAGCGACGGAGGTGCGGCTGCCCAGATGTGGCAGCCCCACGACGGAGATGATCTCCCTAGGGAAACGCTCTAGAATGGTGGCGACATAGATGGGGAGGTCGCCGAAAAGTAGGATGGAGCCGTTCGCCGGGAAGGAAGTTCCGACAAAGCAGGAAGCGTTATCGATGACGTAGTCGAATTTGCCGAGCGTGAGCACCAGGCCGGAGGCCACACACTCACCGGCTGAAGGGCAGGGTCCCATGCGGAACGTGACTCCAGTCGAAGCCATTAGCCCCACGGTGGGTGCCAACTATCGTTGTATTGGGAACGACAGTACCTGAGCAGGTTAGATAGAGGTGTGGGGACTAGCAGGGAAGCTATCGACGGCGTCCACAGGCGGGATTGGATACAAGCAAGCATAGCTAGACGCAAGAAGTACCTAGGTTCAGAGCCCTCGTGATAAGGTAAAGCTCCTACTCCTGCTGATCTAACTATGAGCGATATACCGGCTACAAGGCTCCTCGAGCTGTATTCTCTAGCTACTGCCTTAAATGCACACAGACCAACCCTTTCTACTGAGGCCTTGCCTCTCCTTATATAGGCAGAGAGGCAACGGTCTTACGGGCCAGTCCGGCTGGCGGGCCCCATAAGTGGGTCCCAGCCGGCTGGTCATCTACAGTATCTGGTACAACTATGTCCCATCAGAGCACGAGCGGTATGGTTGTCGTGGGCACAGTGAACGCCGTGCGAGCCTGTCGTCAGCATCGGGCCACTGTTCCCGCGTCATCCCGGAAAGTCTTCAGTATGGCCGAGTAGTTGCCAGTCTTGTCGTCGTACCAGGGCGTACCGCTCACTGTGCTGCACGTCGCTCTGTCCTCCTGATTGGTTCCAGCTACGCTATTGTAGCCGGTTGCTTCTGCCCACTCCGGCTACCGCTAGGTAGCCGGCTTCACTTGTCTTGTCCGGCTGCGCTCAGCCAGCCGAGCGCGATCCGACTGCCATAGTTCTTGTCTGGTTGGGGTATCCGGAGGTCATTCCCCCGACAATGCCGGTGTCGCCCACGTTGATGACGGCGCACATGAAGTGGTTGGAGAAGCCGTTGCTGAGGTGTTGAGTTCGCTGAAGGTGCCGATTGGTGGCAGGAACCACGACGCTGGAGTAATCGCGGGTGCCATTGGCTGGTCAGGCAGGCGAAGCGTGCCCAGTTGACCAACCTGGAAGTGGAAGCTCCCAATCGCGAGACTGATTCCATCGCCCATGGACTCGAAAGCCGGGCGAGTGGCCGGCGTGTGGACGGTGAAGTCGGACGCGCCAAAGAGTTGGCGAATCTCTTCTGTTGCAGAGTTGTAGATCGTGGTTGACGGGGCCAAAGAAGCCGCGACATCAGCACTCCCAATTCCCACGGACGGCGCCAATTAACGAGTGTTCAACTCGTCAATGCCCATTGTTATGGACTTGGGTTTTGGAGAAGGAGGTAGTGCTGGAGGCATCAACCGGCTAGCAAACAAGCACACTAGGACGCAAGGTTTACCCAGGTTCAGGCCTCATAGAGGTCCCTACTCCTACTTGTCTGCTCTTGGAATTAACGAAGGAATCAAAGATTACAGGGGCGCGCAGATGCAATCTGGTGAGAGTTGTGGAAACTAGGGTTGTGATCGTCTCTCCTTGATGCCCCCTCCTAGCCTTTATATAGATAGGCTAGGTCTCGGGTAGCAGGTTGATTCGGTTACAGATTAGGATTCGCCCTTTGAACTTTCTATCTTAAGCTTCTTCTTGTCTCGCAAGCAATCGAAGAGTCCGTGGTGTGGCATCCCGCTAAAACCACTACTACAAAATCACTATGTTTTTGTGCATTACATCATCATGACCGCGTGCTCATGTCATCATGCCACATTGCATTTGAGCATCGTCATCAGCATGCATATGTTTGTCTGAAACTATTTTCGAAAACCTATTTTGTTTTTCTAAATAAGCCACGTCTTTATTCAAATACAAAACCCCGGCTTGGCCAGAATATTTTGTTTCATCTACAAACGGATTTCAAAATCCCCATTTTAAACAAATAAAATATTTTATATTATTTTTTAGGGGGCAGCCGAACCAGGCCCGAACCAGCCCTGCCGGCCACCCCCAAAAATCCCCAAACCTAGTTCTAACCAAACCCTAACCTGCCCTAAACCTAACCCTACCCCAGCCGCCACCCACCCCGCTCCACACCACCCCAGTCCCGCACACCCCCTACTGACCCACGTGGTGCACCGCAACCCTCTCCCCTCGAAACAGCACAACGCCCACGTATGCACCCCACCCGCGCCGCACAGAAGCCCTCGATGGATCACAACCCAATCCCCACATCGATGCGCCCCGACCCACCCCACGTCGCGCACACTGCCCCGATCCCCACCCGACGCGAGCCCCTGCCTTGTCACGCTGCAATGCACCCTCGCGTGCATCGCCCGCTAACCCTGCTCCCCGTCTGGCCCCACCACCCACCAACTCCCCCTCTCGTTCTCGATCCCACCTACCCCATCCGTCCCGCTCGCCCTGTGTCGCCTCCATCCTCGCTCGCTGCCAAGCTCGACCCCGAGCACCGTAGGCACCCCTTCGCGGCCCCGAGCGCCTCCGCATCACCTCCGGTGAGCTCCGCCTACCTCGCCGTCCGGAGCTACGTCGCTGAGCCCTGCCAGATCCTGCCGTCGCCGCCCTGCAGGCCCCATCCGCCCTCGCCTGGACCCCGTCTCCCTGGAGCTCCTCTGCACCGGCGCCTTCCGCCTCCTCGCCCCCTTCCGCGTCGTGCGGCTCCGCCACCATCCTCTGCCTCCATCCCGTCCTCGGGCCGCCGCCACGCGCGGGAACCCCATGCTCGGGCCGCCACCGCTCGCCCTCTCTCCGTTGCTGGCAAACGTCCTACATCTGCCACCGTCGCCTCGCTTTGCTTCCGCAGACGCCGCCACAGGCGCCCTTCCGCCGGGCTCTTGCTGCCCATCGTTGCTGCCACCGCAGTCCCTGGCAGCTCCGACTGCCTATGCTCTGTGTGCACGCTTGGTACCAACTTGATGCTCTTGTTGCGCACAAGTGCAGGTGCTGTAATTTTTGTTTTGGTGCCATGTTGGTCTTATCTGTGCCCGCTAGATCCTCTCTGTCTTAGGGATGGCTCCGTATCCGTCAAGATCTCCGTGTGGTTCCCAAAATACGAGCGTGCCTTCGCCAAGATCTTCTTCTGACCAAGGAGAAAACCGGATGAACACGGTGTTCCCCAAGACCACCTGTAAGGGGTTTTGAGAAGATATGCAAGATCTTCTACCCGGACCGCGAAGACCTCGATGACCAAAACCAAGATCTATTTCCTCGCGTGTGAATAGTAAAACGCCAAGATCTTCTACTCGGACCCGATGGCCGAGAATACCCTGAAGATCCCGAAGACCGATCCCGCTGAACCCAAACCCCTTCGAACCAAGATCTTCGACCCTAAATGTGTGACCCCTATCCGAGACCTCTATTTTTTATAATATAATATATCTTGTGCATATTAAATTTTTAACATTCGCATCTCATCATGGGGTTTAGGGGTATTTAGTCGATTCACCTAAATTAAATATGGAGTCTATATGCGGGCTATACTAGTCTTATTTCGGCTCCATTTAAATTTGTGTACGAACCGATGTTCTGTTTTGCCTTGTTAATACAACATTTAATTTGCGGGGTTTTAAATAACTTGAACCATATAATTATTTGTCGGGACCCCGGTTCCGCATAATATTGCCTAATTGCACCGCATCTATGCCATGCCATGCATCATAGCATAATCATGCCGGATCTTCTGCCGTAGTATTAAATATTGCATCCGGTGTTTCTTCTAGTGTTTGCTTCTTCGCGGATTAGGCCGATGAGTTGATGCGAGTGTCGACAAGTTCTCCGGATATGATCCGTCGACAGTGTTTCCCAGGCGAGCATTCTCCCCCTTTCTACCTATTTTGCATTTATAGTCTTTATTTCCTCCTGTTGATCTATTGCTATCCGTGTCGTGATGCTTTAGTGTTTCGTACTAGATATATTCCGTGCAGCCTTTATATTTCCTTGGACACCTCCTATTACCTATTGTTTGGTAGATAGATGGTCTTGCGAGTTGTAGTCGCTTGCTCAGGTGCGATCCCGTGTCGTGAAGTACCACACAGTTATTGGAATGTTGTCATATGATTTACGGTGGAGAGGATCATGACTTTAAATACAACTATTAAACTGTTGGGATAACTAATGAAAGAGGCACCGGTGGGCAATATATGCTATTTGGTTTTTCATGTCCACTTGTGTCCCATAGGCCCCAAGTACTTGATACCTGTTCCTTGATTATTCGCACTATCCACATCCGGGAGACCCTATGGATCCCCCTTAGACAGAGCTTGATTCATTCTTATTTCTTGGGGCCACAAAGTAGTTTGGGGCTTTATTACTATCCTGTACTTATGCCATGCTTTACTGCTTTATTTACAATTGTGCGTGGAGCACCTGTACTATTTTGGAACGTGGAATGTTTTCGCGGTATCGACAAGCCCAGTCACACTTTCGGGTTCCCAGTCGTTTACAGCCATTGACACAAACCCTGGGGCCGTCTCGGAGCCGGCCAACTTCGTTGCGGGTAGCTTAGTGGGGTGCCCCCCTGAAATGATTTATGAATCCTATGATTGCTTTGTCGTGAAAGCCTCGTTGGGTTTTGATTTGGTTTTTCCGAGGTTGATCGTGTGTGTGTTGCTATTTGTGCACCCCTGTAGGGTAAGTCTTTCTGAAAGTCGTGTCCGCGGTTATGGACGACTTGGAGGACAGTATCTCGATCATAGACAAGCATAACTAAAGTAGTGCTATAAATTTGACTTAGTATGTGACTAGTAATTAGCTTTACTACAATGGAATGGATAATAAAAGTGCCAACAACTGGTGGAACTGGGATGTATCTTGTCATATTATACATGCCTAGTAAGTATCGCAACTCCAATAGAATGAAATAAAAGGGCCAACAACTGCTGGGTTTGGGATGTCACATGCTAGTTGTATCTGACTAGTAAGTACTGCAACTACAACTGAATGGTTAACTAAAACTGCCCACTACTTATGCTATCAGGATGACTCATGCTGTCTATATCTGACTAGTAAATGCTGAAACTATAATGAAATGAATAAAACTGCCAACCGTGTGAGTTCCACGGTTTTGACTTCCTCGTTGGTATCGAGGGGGAAGTGCCAGGACGGGTATGTTTGGTGTTAGTATCAGGTTGGATCCGAATAGGTCTTTCTTATCCCTCTCTAATAGCTACCAGTTCTACTGAGTCTCTATAGGTTGTTTAGTGCTACTTCGCTGCCGCTTCAGTCCACATACCTATGTAGGCGAGAGTCACCGAATTCTAGCCTCGCCGTGTACTGGCCTAAGTACTGACGCTCCTCTTTTTCCTTTGCCCTTTGTTGGCACCCCTTTTGTTTTAGCAGGTTTGAGATCGACGTCATTAGCAGGGTTACCCTTCCGGCTTGGCCTGGGCAGGGTTATGGACACCATTGGTTATTCTTCAGGGCTCTTAGCCCCATTTGCATCTTGTCCGTAGTCGGACGCTCTATCGTTTTCAAGGTGATTTGGGTCTTTGTAGTGTATATCTGTATTCTTGACTCTTGGAGTCGTGCTGTATATATATCTGTTCTGTGGGTCCCATCAAGGACTGTTGTTTAATGGTATTACTTCGTTTTCCACCCGCACGAAAGTGCCTGGTGGGCGTCCTTGAATCGTTTCTATGCGGGTTTGGCGGGAAGCGCTAAAACTTGCATAGGGCCGATTCGACGGTGTTACACGTGGGTCACCCGAATTCTACATTGGGCCTTGGCAACACCATGGGCTTCTGCCGTATCTGGGCTGTATATACCAAACTCGAGTACCTATAGGGTAGACCCATGTCATTTGGTGTTGATCATGTTTTTCCCTAGGAGAACTTTAGTCAATGGATCTGCAACATTGAGATCCGTGTGTACTCTACAAATCTTTATATCTCCATCCTTGACATGTTCACGGATGGAGTGAAACCGATGCTTAATATGCTTGGAATTCTTGTGAGGCCTTGGTTCCTTGGCGTTGGCTATGGCTCCATTGTTGTCACAATAGATAACCATTGGGTCCAACGCACTAGGAACCACACCTAGTTCGGTTATGAACTCCTTCATCCAAACCGCTTCTTGCGCCGCTTCTGAAGCAGCAACATATTCCACCTCCGTCATTGATCCAGCCACCACAGGTTATTTCGAACTCCTCCAACTAACTGCTGCTCCGTTCAAGAGAAATACATATCCGGATTGAGACTTAGAGTCATCCGGATCGGTGTCAAAGCTAGCATCGACATAACACTTAGCGACCAGCTCTTCTTCACCTCCGTATAAAATAAACATATCCTTAGTTCTTCTTAAGTACTTATGGATATTATTGACCGCTATCTAGTGTTCCGAACCTGGATCAGATTGGTACCTACTAGTAAAACTAATAGCATGTGCCACATCCGGTCTTGTACATAGCATGGCGTACATTATAGAGCCTATAGCCGAAGCATAGGGGATTTTATCCATTATCTCTCTTTCTTCCACTGTAGCCGGACTTTGAGTCTTACTTAATGTCTTGCGTTGCAACATTGGTAAGAACCCCTTCTTACTTCCGTCCATTTTAAACTTCTTTAAAATCTTATCAAGGTATGTACTTTGTGATAGCCCTATCAGGCGCCTTGATTTATATTTATAGATCTTTATGCCTAATATGTATGACGCTTCACCTAGGTCCTTCATCGAAAATTTGCTGTTTAGATAACTTTTAACATTGTTCAAAAGATATATATCATTTCTAATCAGTAACATGTCATCCACATATATTATTAGAAATGCCACATTGCTCCCACTCAGTTTCTTGTAAATACAAGCCTCTCCATAAGTTTGGACAAATCCAAACTCTTTGATCACCTCAACAAAGCGGAGATTCCAACTCCGGGATGCTTGCTTCAGTCCATAGATGGATCGCTAAAGCTTGCATACCTTGTCAGTGTCCTTAGGATCGACAAAACCCTTTGGTTGTATCATATACAATTATTCTTCAATGTTACCATTGAGGAACACAGTTTTGACATCCATCTAACATATCTCATAATCGAAATATGCAACAATTGCTAACATAATCCTAACCGACTTTAGCATCGCTACGGGAGAGAATGTCTCATCGTAGTTAACTCCTTGAATTTGTCAAAACCCCTTTGCGACAAGTCGAGCTTTATAGATGGTTACATTACCATCAGCTTTAGTTTTCTTTTGAAAATCCATTTATTCTCAATGGCCTTTCGGTCGTGAGGTAAGTTCACCAAGGTCCAAACCTGGTTTTCATACATGGCTTCCATCTCGGATTTCATGGCTTCTAGCCATTTGTTGGAATCTGGGCTCATCATTGCTTCTTCATACGTCGTCGGGTCATCTATTTCATCAACCATGAAATTTATAACAGGATTTCCGTACAGTTTAGGAGCTGGACGTGTCCTGCTTGACCTGCAAGGTTCGGTAGTGTCCTCTTTCGGAGTTTCATGATCATTATCATTAGTTCCCTCTTCATTCGGTGAAGTCAACTTCAGAACAATTTTCGGTGTTGCGCTACTCGCCGTTGCATGTAGAGAAGGTTCAATAACCTCTTCGAGTTCTACCTTCCGACTACACACGCCTTCCACGAGAAACTCTTTCTCTAGAAAGGATCCATTCTTGGCAACAAAAACCTTGCCCTCGAATCTATGATACAAGGAATACCCAATAGTTTCCTTAGGGTATCCTATGAAGACGCATTTTCCGCTTTGGGTTCGAGTTTATCCGGTTGAAGTTTCTTCACATAAACATCACAACCCCAAACTTTAATAAATGACAACTTAGGTTTGTTTCCAAACCACAATTCATATGGTGTCGTTTCAACGGATTTAGATGGTGCCCGATTTATAGTGAATGCAGCAGTTTCTAGTTCATAACCCCAAAATGACAGTGGCAAATTAGTCAGAGACATCATAGATCAAACCATATCTAATAAAGTACGATTACGACGTTCTGACACACCATTACATTCTGGTGTTCCGGCAGGTGTGAGTTGTGAAACTATTACACACTCTTTCATATGTGTGCTAAACTCGTAACTTAGATACTCACCTCCATGGTCAGACTGCAGAAATTTGATCTTTCTATTACGATGATTTTCCACTTCATTCTGAAATTCCTTGAACTTTTCAAAGGTTCCAGGCTTGTGTTTCATCAAATAGATATACCCGTATCTACTCAAATCATCCATGAAAGTAACAAAATAATGATCTCCACCTCGCGTCGACACACTCATGGGACCACATACATCAATATGTATGATTTCCAATAAATATGTCGCCCATTCCATTGAACCGACAAACATCGTTCTAGTCATCTTGCCCATAAGGCATGGCTCACATGTATCAAATGATTCAAAGTCAAGTGATTCCAAAAGTCCATCAGAATGGAGTTTCTTCATGCATTTAACACCAATATGACCTAGCCAGTAGTGCCACATATATGCAGATATATCGTCATGAAGTTTAATCCTTTTAGCATCAACATTATGAATATGTGTAACACTATTATCGAGATCCATCAGAAATAAACCATTCATCATAGGTGCATGACCATAAAAGATATCATTCATATAAATCGAACAACCATTGTTTTCGGACTTAAATGAATAACCACTTTGCATCAAACAAGATCCAGATATAATGTTCATGCTTAATGTAGGCACAAAATATTAATTATTTAAGTTTATAACTAATCCCGACGGTAGGTGGAGAGGCAGCGTTCCGACGGCGATCACATCAACTCTTTATCCATTGCCGACACGCATCTTGACCTCACCCCTTGCTAGTGGTCACTTTTTCCGCAGCCCCTGATTCGAGTTACATATATTAGCAACAGATCCAGTATCAAATACCCAGATGCTACTGCGAGTACTAGTCAAGTACACATAAATAACATGTATATCATATATACCATTGTTTTCCTTGCCGGCCTTCTTGTCTACCAAATACTTGGGGCAGTTGCGCTTCCAATGGCCAGTCCCCTTGCAATAGTAGCACTCGGTATCAGACTTAGGGCCATCTCGAGATTTCTTTTCAGGTGCGGCAACAAAATTTATGCCCTTCTTTCCCTTCTGCTTACCCTTCTTGTATTTCTTGAAATCGGTGGTCTTATTGATCATCAACACTTGATGTTCTTTCTTGATCTCCACTTCTGCAGTCTTAAGCATTGAATAATGCTCGGGGAGAGACTTCTTCATGCCCTGCATATTGTAGTTCATCACGAAGCTCTTGTAGCTAGGTGGGAGAGATTGGAGAACATGATGTATGCCTAAGACAATGGGAATCGTTATTCCCAAGGACACAAGCCTATCGGCAAACCTAGACATTAAGAGTACATGCTCGCTAACAGACCTGTTCTCTTTCATCATGCAATTAAAGAACTTTTCAGAAGCATTATAACTCTCTACGGCAGCATGGGTATCAAAAATAAATTTCAATTCACCCATGGTATCAAAGGCATTGCCATTTTTGAAACCCTTTCGAAGTTCTGGCTCTAGCCCATATAGTATGCCGCAATGAAATAATTTGTGGTCCTCCTGACGAGTTAGATAGACGTTCTTTTCCTTGTCAAGGGAATCCGGAGGTGGTGGGGGTCCTAGTGGCGCGTCTAGCACATATAGCTTGTGTGCAGCATTGAGGAGAATCCTCAAATTCATGGCCCAATCGGTAAAGTTGCTACCATTCGTTGCAAGTTTCTCTTTTTCCATGAAGACACTGAAATTAAAAGCAGGTGGTGCCATCCACAATAGAATTTGTAAAGTTTAGACTAAGTTTATGATAGACCGAGTTCCACTAATCCAAATTACAAATGAACTCCCACTCAAAAACAACATCCCTCATGTCTTTTTGGTGATTACATAAACCAAGTCCACTACACCAAGTCCGATCATCACGTGAGTCAGTGTAGCTTCAAAGGCATGCATCAATATGGGCATCATATCAACTATATGACTCATGATTAACCTTTCGGTCCATGTTCCGAGGCCATGTCTATACATGCTAGGCTTGCCAAGTAAGAGCCTTAGAAATTGCGTGTGTAAACTGTCTTACACCCGAAATATGATCGTGGATTCAAGTACACCTAATCATCACGTGATGTCTTGAAGCGGCGAAACATAAACGGTGCATACTTAAGGGAGAACACATTTTTTCTTGATATCAAAATGAGGGATCATCTTATAATGCTACTAAAACGCCAAACTAGCAATATAAGATGTAAATATCATATGTGTAAAGTGGAATGATATAGTATATGCATTTGATCACTATCATGTGCATCGTGGTATGATCTCTATCATTCCTTTGTGTGTAAGGCCAAGGTCTATGGAACTTACACGTTAGGTGTGTTGTAAGAGTATCAACTTACAACATTACCATATCATGACACTAGCCCAACAACAATCTAAACTAGACACTTCTAATTTATCCATTACAAGTTTTACATGGCTTAGGGCTTTCGAAGATAGAACCGGTCTTGCCTATGAACATGGAACCACAACGATGATAACTAAGTTATTAGCAACTTGTTCTAAATCATATATTGACTATAGTAGGAGAGACAGACACCCGCTAGCCACTTATGCAAAACTAGTTGCATGTCAGTCGTGGAACCGGTCTCATGTGCGACGACATGTAAAGTTAGTCCGGGCCGCTTCACCCCACTATGCCACCAATATCTAAAATACATGAAAGAAGCAATACCATGATCATCATCACCCACATATAAACATATGTGTACTACTCGTGCAAAGCACCTACGCATAGATCGGGCTCTGATAGTACTATTGGGTGCGCAACATAGAAAACAAAAAAATCCTACGATGGGAATTATTATACGTCAAGATCTATCTACTAGATGTAAGCAATAGGTGGATATACATCCATAGAGAACTTACCCTCGAAGACAACAAAGCTTTGTTAATGAGATGGAACTCGTGGATGTTGTAGTCGAACGCTTGCCGATCTCATGATCGTGTGGAAGTCCTAGCGCCACAAATCAGCAGCGCATCCGTTTTCGCACACACGTTCAGGCCACCAAAAAACCTCCACCTCCTCGCTTCAGCGAATCAGCGGAAGAAGCAACTCCTTCTAGACGAAATATCACTGGGAACATGTATCTCGCTAATCCGAGACCATGGGGGGATATATCTAGAGGGGGAGAGAGATCCTTCACGATGAGGTGTGCTTTGAGAGGGAGGAGAGGGAGGCCTTTTATAGGAGAGGGGGCTCTCCCCCTCCCCATGGCCGGCACCCAAGGGGGGTGCCCCCACCTCTTCCTCATTCATGTGGTGGAAGCTCCACTCACATAAACATGCCTCCACTCACACATCCACTCACATGCATTAAATTTTCACCAAATTCAATGCAACTCTCATTTAATAAAACTCTTTTATTTATTTTATTCAGAATTTTTTAATTACTTTAATTAACAAACATTCACATCAAACCCCCTGCAATATTTCAATACACATGCAGAACCAATTTCAGCAATTTCACCCGAAACAATTTCGATGTCCATTGAAATAATTCCAGCGCTTTGCAATTATTTTTATCTGAAACATATTTGCTCCAAATAGTGTTTGGCAACCCCTAAGTGTGTCACCCTACGGTTTGCGAATAATGCAGACAAGATCGAGACCCCTCTCAGATCAATAATCAGAAGCGGGACCTGGAGATCCATTTTGACTCCTATACATTCAACGATGACTTTTGTGATCGTGAGAACCTTTAACGCTAGTAACTTAATCCCTTTGTCTCATGATATATTACATGTCTGATATTCGATCACTGGTATCCAAATATTGAAATACAAGTAATATGGATATAAGAAAATGGTGCCAGAAAAGAGCTTGACGGGAGGAAAAGACTAAAGTCAAAAAGATGGAAGCAAGCAAACATGTAATAAATCTAGTTGAAAACGGTGTTTCAATGTTTAGAAACAAGGCCTAGGGAACATACTTTCGCTAGTGAACACTCTCATATAAATATCTTCTCTTCATGATACTACTCTGAACTACTCTCCGGTTGGACACTCTAATCCATGGTAGGGCTATAACAGCACTCCTCAAAGTCCGCATTCCCCATCTAGATAACCCCACACTGTCACCTTGAACACTAGATGGTTCCAACAAACACCACAATTTCATAGAGACATCCAACTCCAAATATAACTCATAACAAGTATTTATGTAACCTTAGCCAAAGTACCACACGGTGTGCACACTGTCAACTTCACACACGTGGGGATAAGCAGAGATTCATTAAAGCACTTGAGTAGCAGAATAGATCTATTGATTACAAATCGCATGATCTCAATAAGATCATGCATAGAGAGAGATGAAAACATAGCTACCGATAGAGCCCTTAACCTCGAGAGAGAACTACTCCCTCCTCATCATGGGAATCAGCAACGACGATGGAGATGGTGGTGGAGATCGATGGAGATGGCTCCGGGGGCACTTCCCCGTCCCGGCAGGGTGTCAAAACAGAGACTTTCTATCCCCCGAATCTCCCCTTCGGTGGCGGCGGTGTTGTGGAACTTTTCGTGGATTTCTGATTGACGATTTAGGGTTTTTGCATCGGGAGGATTTTATAGGCGCGCGTAGGCACAGTGAAATACAAAAATCCGTACTCTATTTATGCAAAAATAAGTGGTAAATATGCTTCAATTTTGGACGCATCAGCCGCAAAACCGTTAGAGGACTTTCTTTAGGATAGCTTCCCCTAAAATATACTCCCCTCTCCTATTTTTGCTCGGCGGCCAAGCCACCAACTAAAATTTTCCCTCCCGCCAAGCCAGCAACGCCTCCCGCCCAAACTCACCGCCAGGCGTTGCTGGCACCACCATTTTCCTCCCCAATGGTCTGAATGGCACCAGTGGTCGGTTCCGCTGCCCTGCCGGAGTTTCCCGCCGACTCGATGCCATGAAATAGACCACGGATGTCTACGCACTTCTATTCTTGTAGACAGTTGTTGGGCCTCCAAGTGCAGAGGTTTGTAGAACAGTAGCAAGTTTTCCCTTAAGTGGATCACACAAGGTTTATCGAACTCAGGGAGGAAGTGGTCAAAGGTATCCCCTCTCAAGCAACCCCTCAATCAAGATACAAGAAGTCTCTTATTTTCCCAACACACCCAATACACTTGTCAGGTGTATAGGTGCACTAGTTCGGCGAAGAGATAGTGAAATACAAGTGATATGGGTAATTATAAGTGGTAACGGTGCTATAAAATAGCTTGATGGCGTGGAAAAGACTAAAGGCAAACTGAAATAAAGAAGGAAGCAAGCAAACATGTAATAGATCTAATAGCAAATGGTGTTTCAGTGCTTAGAAACAAGGCCTATGGATCATACTTTCACTAGTGAACACTCTCATATAAATATCTTCTCTTTATGATACTACTCTTAACTACTCTCTGGTTGAACACTCTAATCGATGATAGGGCTATACCAACACCGCTCAAAGTTCGCTTTCCGCATCTAGATAACCCCACACTGTCACCTTGAGCACTAGATGGTTCCAACAAACACCACAATTTCATAAAGACATCCAACTCCAAATGTAACTCATAGCAAGTATTTGTAATCTCTAGCCTAAGTGCCACCATGGTGTGCACATTGTCAACTTCACACACATGGGGAAAGTAGAGATCTATTAAAGCACTTGAGTAGCAAGGTAGATCTATAGATTACAAGCTCATGATCACAATATGATCATGCATAGAGAGAGATGAACACATAGCTACCGGTAGAGCCCTTAACCTCGAGAGAGAACTACTCCCTCCTCATCATGGGAATCAGCAACGACGATGGAGATGGTGGTGGAGATCGATGGAGATGGCTCCGGGGGCACTTCCCCGTCCCGGCAGGGTGCCGGAACAGAGACTTCTGTCCCCCCAATCTCCTCTTCGGTGGTGGCGGCGCTGGGAACTTTTCATAGAAATTTGATCTTGTCTTTAGGGTTTTTGTCCCGGGGGGATTTTCTAGGCGAAGGGGCGATGTCAGAGGGTGTACCAGGGGCCCACACCACATGGTGGCGCGGCCAGGGGGACCCGCACCACCACATGGTAGTGGCCAGCCCCTGGCCCCTCTCCATCTCGTCTTCTAGCTCCGTGAGTCTTCTGGTAAAATATCGACTTTGGCTTTTGTCCGGTCCAATTCCGAGAATATTTCTTTTCCAGCTTTTCTGAAACCAAAAATAGTAGAAAACAGGCAACTGGAACTGTGGCATCTTGTTAATAGGTTAGTTCCAGAAAATGCATAAAAGTATCTCAAAATGTAGACAAAACATAAGATAGTTGATATAAAACAAACATGGAACATCAAAAATTATAGATACGTTTGCAACGTATCAACATCCCCAAGCTTAACTCTTGCTCGTCCTCGAGTAGGTAAGTGATAAAAAAGAATAATTTTTGAGGTGACACGCACCATCATAATCTTTATCAAAGTATTTGTGAAACATTGATAGCTGGGATCATAGTACTTTACCATAGCATGAAAGATATAGTTCTAACAATAAGACATAGCAACTATGTTGTAACATGAAAAGGTACTAACAAAAGATTCATGAATAACATTGCTTTGAGAGACGTTTGTTTGTTTCTCATATAGAAAACATAATGAGAATGGTATTCATCTTGTCCCTCATGGTGTAGCAAAACATAAATGCATAGGACACCTTCAAAGTTCATAAGGGTGACTAGATACAAATAGTTCAAGAACAAGCAATATCAACATTATGAATCAATCAATAAGTTTTGGGACAATGCACATAGAATTAAGAATGACAAGTATGCTCTCTTAATTGGTGCCTAAGGATAGAAGGTGGAGACTCAATATAAAAAGTGGATGAAAGGCCCTTCAAAGGGAAGCAGGGATTTCAAGTCTCATAAAGAGCTTCCCAAAATTATGGTACTTATTAGCTTTCATCTCTCATTGCCCCTATCATAAGCATATTGAAGTGATTAATGTGAAAGTGAACAAAATATGGAGTATATGCTTGACAAAGTATAAGTTGGCAATCTCATGTCCCTTGAATATGAGGGCTGCTCCTCATGCTACTCAAGTTTAGTTACCGGTAAGTTCTTGTCATAGTAAGTACATGTGTATCATAGAGAACTGCCAACGGGGTACCCCTTGCACATGATACAAGTGCTATCCCATAATCAAAATGACAAGGCCAGCAGACAACGAGCATCTCAGCAATCTTCTTATTTACCATGGGAAAATGGTGCTTTTTTCTCTCTTTCCTCTTTTCTCATCTTTTTTTATTTTTCTCAATCTCTATCTCTTTTTTATAAGAAGAATGCTTCATAGATTGCTCACTATGGTGATGCTACAAGTTTCCACCATGATTAGGCATGGCTTAGTCTAGCGGCCCAGGCGTTTCTCTAACACACATACATAACTCCATGGAGTTACAAGCTCCCCTTTCATTTCACACCGACGACATCCATAAACAAAACAGCATGATATCAACTAGGTACAATATACAAGTGCAATGTTGAAAGCGTTCCCCATGAAAGGATGGTTCTGCTAATCCCAACGTATAAGTGCAAGCATATACAACATAGATGACACAATGGTTCAAGTTTATTAGGGGCAATAAAAATAAAGTGTGCCATCAAGTTTGTGAGAGCTTTAATCACTAATTTTCACATAACAAGTTTAATTTGGAAGATAGATAAAACAAGAATATACTTGGAATGGTGTAACACACCATGCATAGGAATTTATAGTGGACTCTTTGGAATAACTTGGTTTCTTGGGAGTTGGATGCATGAGTAGAGCTTACTCAATACAAGTGGAGGCTAGCAAAATACTTGGAGTGACCAACTAAGAGAGCAATAATGGCCATAATCATGTAGAGCGACAAAACATTATCAATCAAAGCATAAAGTGGTACCACAAGTCAAAAACTAAATGATCATAGAGGCTAAGGTGACTGGTTCATAGTCATAACATGTTGTGAGCATGTGCCAAGTCAACCCAAACAAAGCATCAAAAGAGAATACCATAATATTATGCTTTTGTATGCTAAAACAACGCATGATTCTTTCAAGGCACATTAAGAAATCTCAATTGTTTGGAACAAGTCATGCTACAGCAATAATCACTAAGCATAAGATCAAAGGAACATCTAGCATGACATGATAAAGTCTAAGCCACAGTCAAAACAAGCTCCCTTTTGTACCACTAAAGCATGAAGCTTTCTACTCTCTTCCAACGCCAATCAACTTATTTGAAACAACTCACAAATATAATAATAAATAAAGATCAGTGAACTTGTCTCACAAATCCACAAAGAAGAACTAAAAAGTTCTAAGCTGAAAGCACAAGAAAACTAAGCCTAACATAGTGCTAGCAAAAGAGAACACTCACAAAAAATAAGAATGAAAACTAGAGTGTTCTTAAACAATGAAAGCAGAGTGTGTCTCTCTCCAAAAGAAGTGCTGGGATCCAACCAACTTATTGCAGCAAACCAAGCAATAGAAAACTAAAAAAAACAAAGACGCTCCAAGAACAACACAACTGTGCATGAAACAATAAAAACGAAGTGTCTAGAAAGACCTGAGATTTTTATTGATGAAGAAGGGGATGCCTTGGGCATCCCCAAGCTTTGACGCTTGTACCTCTTGAATATTTCTTGGGGTGACACGGGGTGGCATCCCCAAGCTTGAGATTTTTTCCATTCTTCATCTCATTACATCATTCTTTCCCCACACCTGAAAATTTCCTTCATACAAAACTTCACACAATCTTCATTAGCAACATTAGTGCATTCAAAAGATAATAAACCTTTGAGTTTTAGTTTTAAAACAGCAAAACTTTCATTAAAAACACAAGCTACTGTAGCAATTCCCTCAAAAATCTCAATTCACCAAAAAACCCCAAAAAGAAATCGATAAAGAGGCAAATACAAATAATGGCAGAAATCTGTCAAAACAGACCAGCAGGTGAAAACCGATTTTTTCTAAGACCTTATGTTGCTCAAATCTAAAAGTGTTGAACTAACGAAAGTTAGATAATAACCTGGGAGATTTATTCAGAAAATTACAGCTCAATCCGACATACAGAGATTTTTGAGGAATTTTACAGTGAAGCACAAAAATCTGTTTCGGGACAACACTTTCCCAAATCTTACTTCCCTCTCATTAAAGGTTATTCTTCGCACAAAAATCAAATAAAAAGGATAAGGAGAGGTTATTACAGAAGTAATAACTTCCAAGACTCAAGAAACTATTGGGTTATCTCCCAAGAAGTACTTTTCTTTAACGCCTTTAAGTTAGGCATGATAGTTTGAGAAGATGCTCACATAAGAAATATGAGTTGAAGTAAAAGAGAGCATCAAGAAGCAAATTCAAAGCACATTTAAGTCTAACCCACTTCCTATGAAAAATAATCTTGTAAAGTAACAAGTCATGAAAGCACAAAGCAACAAACATAGGAAAGCAAAACAAGTGCAACTTCAAAATTTTCAACATAAAGAGGGGAAACTTAATATTGTTGAGACACATAGAACCATGTTTCCCTCTCTCATAATAACTTTCAGTAGCATCATGAATAAAATTAACAATATAACTATCGCATAAAACATTCTTATCATGAGCCACATGCATAAAAGAATTAATACTCCCCACATAAACATAGTCATTCTTATTAATTATAGTGGGAGAAAAATCAACAAAATAGCTATCATTATTATTCTCATCACCATAATCATCAAATATAGGAGGCATATTGTAATCATAATTAGCTTCTCCTAAATAGTAGGTGTAATGAAAATATCATATTCATTATTGTAATCATCATATATTGGAGGTGTAGTATCATCATAAGCAATAGAATATTTATCTTCCAAAGTGTGTTCATTTGTAAACATATCATCATCAAAAGGAACATGGATAACACTAATAGTACAACAATTATTAATATCATCATTTTCAGAATTGGTATAGAAGAGATTTTAAATATCAAAAGTAGTGTGTTTTCCCAATCATGATCACTACTATAGGTAATATGCATAGGAACATCATCGAGTTCAGACTCATCAAAAACTATAATAGGAGCAACATGCTTAGGGGAAAATACCGTTTCCTATCTCCTTTTACTCCTCCTCTTCTTCTTTTTCTTCTTATCTTTAGGAGGGAGAGGCTTGAAAGGAAGCTTCTCCATATACCCTAGTTTATTGTTAGAGAAAATAGAAGAAACTTTGGAGGATTCCTTCTTTTCATTAATAAGATCAAAACACATATTAGTCCTATCATATTTTGGTAAAATATCATCTTTTATAATATTTTGTATGTAAGTATTTGTGTGGAAATTATCAACACAATAAATATGACAACCATGCAAGACGCTATTCATACCAAAAACACTCATATCTACCAAAGAAGTTTTTCTCGATAACTCTTCACACCCCAAAAATAATGTAAGTTCATCATGCTGATTAGGAGTGATCATGTCATCACAATACAAACTTGCAGTACTCATTGGATTAGAAGGGCTATTATTATGGCCTGAGCATTGAAAATTGAAATGACCCACTTCAAATCAAAGTTCACAAATAAAAGGATAGAGGGCACAAACTTTTTTACCAAGATCATTTAGAGCCCTATACCACGTTCTAGTTTTTTCATTCTTGTGGGTGATACAATATTCTTCTTCAATTTGATTATTATCACAAGGTATATGTATTCTAGAAAAATTAACATGCTTATAAGAAATAGTACTTCCAGAGGTTTGAGCATGTTTATTGCTATCATTAATAACAATTTCATTTTCCATGCAAGTGTCTTTAAAAGGCTCATGATACAGGTCCCATTTTTATTTAGGAGAATTAATATGAGAAGCAAAGGCTCCACAACAATCAACAAGAATTTGAGGATCAATACCATATTTAGCACTAAGCTCTTGAAAATCAGCAGTTTCAGTGAAAGACTTAATGCAATCATACTCATAGTTTATACCTGGTTCTTTACCTTTGTCATTATCCCGAACTTCGGTATTGCTTTGAATTGTTTCAAGAAGATCCCACTTAGCTTTGACCTCCTTACTTGTGAAGGATCCCTCTAAACAAGTATCTAGATAGTCCATGTAATGTCCTGAAAGCCTTGCATAAAAATTATTAATAACAATATTACTGGGGATCTCATGAATGGGACATTTGAGCATCAGTGAGTTCAATCTCCCCATGATTGGGCAATACTTTCTCCATCATGAGGATGAAAATTATAAATATAATTCCTATCTTTATGAATTTCATGAGGAGGATAAAATTTAGAGTAAAAGAGAGATTCAAGTTCCTTCCACTCCAAATGATGAGGATCATCTAGTAGCTCATACCACTCCCTTGCTTTTCCCTTAAGTGAAAAAGGGAATAGCTTCCTATTAACTTGGTTCATTGAAATACCTGCACACTTGAACAACTCGCATAATTCGTGTATAAAGAGCAAATGATCACCAGGATGGACAGCTCCATCTCCAAAATAACAGTTATTCAAAACACGTTCAACAATTTTAATAGGTATTTTAAAAGGTATGCTTTTGTATGTGGATTTAAAATATCACAAGTATCATTAGATTTACCACATATGGAAGATAAAGTATCATCAAAGCAAATTTTCTTCTTTAAAGCCGGGGAACTAAAAAGATCATTTTCATAAAAACTAACTTCCCCAAGCTTAGACGTTTCCATAGCATTAGTAACAAAGGTGTTCAAAAAATTCATACTAATAACATTGTTATTAGCATGCAAAGAAAGTTCCATGGGTTTTTTAATTTTCTTTTTAGACCATTCATGTTAGATCTTAGGAAAAATACTAAAAAGCTCTCTAATTTTGTTGCTGTTTTCCATTAAGCCTAACTAGTGAAAATAAAAACAAGAAACAAAAAGATATAATTGCAGAATCTAAAGGAAATAAGTTCGAGCACTCACACACTAGCAACCGCACTAGAAGATAGCTTAGTAGCCAGAGGATGCGAGTACCTTTTACCTTACCTCCCCGACAACAGCGCTAGAAAATAGCTTGATGTCTACGCACTTCTATTCTTGTAGATAGTTATTGGGCCTCCAAGTGGAGAGGTTTGTAGAACAACAACAAGTTTCCCTTAAGTGGATTACCCAAGGTTTATCGAACTCAGGGAGGAAGTGGTCAAAGGTATCCCTCTCAAGCAACCCTGCAATCAAGATACAAGAAGTCTCTTGTGTCCCCAACACACCAATACACTTGTCAGGTGTATAGGTGCACTAGTTCAGTGAAGAAATAGTGAAATACAAGTAATATGGATATAAGACAACGGTGCCAGAAAAGAGCTTGACGGGAGGAAAAGACTAAAGGCAAAAAGATGTAAGAAAGCAAACGTGTAACAGATCTAGTTGCAAACAGTGTTTCAATGTTTAGAAACAAGGCCTAGGGATCGTACTTTCACTAGTGAACACTCTCATATAAATATCTTCTCTTCATGATACTACTCTGAACTACTCTCCGGTTGGACACTCTAATCCATGGTAGGGTTATAACAGCACTCCTCAAAGTCCACATTCCCCATCTAGATAACCCCACACTGTCACTTTGAGCGCTAGATGGTTCCAACAAACACCACAATTTCATAGAGACATCCAACTCCAAATATAACTCATAACAAGTATTTATGTAACCTTAGCCAAAGTGCCACACGGTGTGCACACTGTCAACTTCACACGCGTGGGGATAAGAAGAGATTCATTAAAGCACTTGAGTAGCAGAATAGATCTATAGATTACAATGATCATGATATCAATAAGATCATGCATAGAGAGAGAGAGATGAACACATAGCTACCGGTAGATCCTTTAGCCTCGAGAGAGAACTACTGTCCCCTGAATCTCCAACGGTGATGGAGATGGTGGTGGAGATCGATGGAGATGGCTCCAGGGGCACTTCCCCATCCCGACAGGGTGCTGGAATAGAGACTTCTGTCCCCTGAATCTCCTCTACGGTGGCGGCGGCACTATGGAACTTTTCATGGAAATCTGATCTTGTCTTTAGGGTTTTCGTCCCGGGGGGATTTTATAGGCGAAGGGGCGATGTCAGAGGGTGGACCAGGGGCCCACACCACCTGGTGGCGCGCCTAGGGGGACCTGCGCCACCACATGGTGTGGCCAGCCCCTGGCCCCTCTCCGTCTCGTCTTCTGGCTCCATGAGTCTTCCGGTAAAATATTGACTTTGGCTTTTGTCTGGTCAAATTTCGAGAATATTTCTTTTCCAGCTTTTCTGAAACCAAAAACAGCAGAAAACAGGCAACTAGCACTATGGCATATTGTTAATAGGTTAGTTCCAGAAAATGCATAAAAGTATCTCAAAATGTAGACAAAACATAAGATAGTTGATATAAAACAAGCATGGAACATCAAAAATTATAGATACGTTTGCAACGCATCAAGGGCCCAGAGTATATCTATCCATCACCGGGATGGAAAAATCGCACTCTTGATCCATGAGCCTCTACATAACACCTTTGTAGCACTGAACCCACCTTTATAGTCACCCTTTTATGGTGTGATGTTTGATGTTATCAAGATACTCTTCCGGTGTTAATGATTAACATGATCTCATGGTCTAAGGACTAGGATTACTTTGTATGATGTTATAGCAATATAAACACAATGCCTTTGATCATAATGCTATACTTCGGATGAATGTTCATCACATCATTTCACAAATGTTGTGACCTCGTTATTAACGATATCCAATGTCCATGATCAGGAAACTTTGATCATCTTGTTAATCAACAAGCTAGTTCAAAGAGAGGCATAACTAGGAACATTCTATTTGTTTATTAAATACACATGTATTAACGTTTACGTATTAATACAATTATAGCATGCAAAATAAACATCTATCATATACTTGGAATATACATAATAACAACTTTATTATTGCATCTCAGGGTATATTCCCTTCAAGCACATGAGCCTTTGCCCTTTCCACCAGCAATGTCCGTGCGTTGCAACAAAAAATAAAAATGCGTCACAAAGATGCAAAGGCAATTTTCCGTTGGTACGACCACAACCACCTGAGCCATACCATTGTTACATGTGCACACCAGCAAAGCACCGCACCCCTCCCGGCAAAGGTCTTTGGCTCCCTAACTTCATGGAGTAGAGGAAGCATTGAAGGGAAGATAGATTGTTCTGGAGGAGTCAGGATACCGATTAACAGAACCAACCGAATTTCAAAGGTCCTTCCCTTTTACACCAGATGGAGTAATATAATTCTTCTCATAATTATAATAACATGAACAACTATCACAACCAAATCACCAGAACATCTAAATAATACTTTGTGATGAGAGATGAACATCGTACTAGTACTTTCAAATTCATCTAATTGTGTTGTCGAAAATAGTAGTTCTACAATTTTGGCTACTTTATTGTGTGCATGATGAACGATGGAACACTCTTCTATAAATGATGTCAGGATAAGCTAGCTATCTTAATTATTTATGTTGATGATATCATTTTTACACGAGATAATGTTGAGGAGATAAAACATCTAAAGGAACATTTAGCTAGAGATTTTGAAGTTAAAGATCTAGAACAGTTGAGGTACTTTATTGGAATTGAAGTTTCAAGAAGTCCTAAAGGCATCTTGTTGAGATATGCTAAATGGCTATCACCATTGCATGTCTCTAATCCGAATAACCCGGGTGACCCATGATGGCCCAAGATATCTCGAGCTCGTTGGGGAACCCCAAGAGGAAGGTATGATGAGCACATCAGCAAGTTTCCCTTAGTTATGAAACCAAGGTTATCGAACCAGTAGGAGCAAGGAAACACCTCCAAGGTGTTGTTGCCAACTTGGAATCCTGCACAACACAACCACAGAACTTTGCCCCCAACTTACAGTGAGGTTGTCAATCTCACCGGTTTTGCTGAAAACAAAGGATTAAATGTATTGTGTGTAAGAAAGTAAAAGCTTGCAGAAAGAAAACAGAAAGTAGTAAACAATTGTAGATTGATGGTAAAAGAAAGGACCAGGGTCCATAGTTCACTAGTGGTGTCTCTCCTTAAGATAGATGACATGTTGGGAGAACAAATTACAGCGGGGAAATTGACAAACATCGAGAAAGCATACATGCATATACTAATCATCTTGACTCCTATGATTTGATTGGGCATTACAACATTATACATAGACCATAATCAACCTGCATCTATGAATAATAATCCACCATCAGGTTATCATCCGAACCCCCTCTAGTATTAAGCTGCAAGCAACAGATAATTGCATAACACATTGCATGTAAAGTAAACAATACGATTGTTCTATGAACAAAGGATTGCTGTTTTATCCCTAGTAGCAACATCACATCTAGTACCTTAGAGATTTCTGTCACTTCCCCGGATTACTAGAGGCATGAACCCACTATCGAGCATAAATACTCCCTCTTGGAGTTGCTAGCATATACTCGGCCAAGATATCTACTAACAACGGAGAGCATGCAAGATCACAAATAACAAAGACATGATAGAATCAATAATCAATCTGAAATAGAATCTCAATATCCATCGGATCCCCCCAAACACAACATGTATGATTACAAATAGATGATCTTGATCATGAACGGAGCTCACAAGATCTAAACATGGTAGCACAAAGGAGAAGAACCAACCATCTAGCTACTACATGGACCCATAGTCCAAGGATGAACTACTCACGCATCCCACCGGAGGCTTGCATGGTGATGAAGAAGGCCTCCAGGGTGAATTCTCCCCTCCGGCGGGGTACCAGGAAGAGCTTCAGATCCCTCCCGATCTAGGGATGGAAATGATGGCGGCTATAGACTCTTTCGTGGAATTTTGATCGGGTACTTAGGGTTTCTGTATCGGAGGCATCTTATGGGCGAAAGGGGAGGCCGAGGGGGTACCCTAGGCGGCCACACCACCCCCTGGCGCAGGCCAGGCCTGGCCACGCAGCCAGGTGGTGTGGCGGCCCTCTGGCCCCTCTCCGTCTCGTATTCTAGCTCCATGTCCCCCTCGGTGAAATACTGACTTTGGCTTTTGTCCCGTCCAATTCCGAGAATATTCATTTCTGACTTTCCTGGAACCAAAAACAGCAGAAAATAGGCAGTTGGCACTGTGGCATCTTGTTAATAGGTTAGTCCAAGAAAGTGTATAAAAAGTACTCCAAAGTGTGGACAAAACATAAGAAAGTAGATAAAAACCAAGCATGGAACATCAAAAAATTATAGATACGTTAGCAACGTATCAACATCCCCAAGCTTAACTCCTGCTCGTCCTCGAGTAGGTAAGTGATAAAAGGAAAGAATAATTTTTTGAGGTGACATGCACCATCATAAACTTGATCAAAGTATTTGTAAAACATTGATAGCTGGGATCATAGTACTTCAACATAACATGAAAGATAAAGTTCTAACAATAAGACATAGCAACTATGTTGCAACATGAAAAGGCACAAACAAAAGATTCATGAATAATAATACTTTGCAAGACGTTTGTTTGTTTCACATAAATAAAACATAGAAAAGTGGCATTTAGTTTGTCCCTCATAGAGTAGCAAACATAAATGCATAGGACACCTTCAAAGTTCATAAGAGTGACTAGATACAAGTAGTTTAAGAACAAGCAATATCAAAGTTATGCATCAATCAACAACTCTTGGGACAATGCAAATATAACTAAGAATGGCCACTATGCTCTCAAAATAGGTGCATAAAGATAGAAGGTGGAGACTCAACATAAAAGTAAAAGAAAGGCCTTCATAGAAGGAAGTAGATATTCAAGTTTCATAAAGATCTTCCAAAAATTATGGTACTTATTAGCTTTCAGCTCTCATTGCCCTATCATAAGCATCTTTAGGTGATTAAGGTTAAAGTGACACAACTAAGAGGATATGCTTGACAAGTTATAAGCCGAAATCTCATGCCCCTTACTTACGAAGACCAAACCTCATGCTACTCAACTTCAATCACAAGTAAGCTCTTGTCACTGTAAGTACATATGTATCATAGAGAACCGCCAACGGGGTACCCCTTGCACATGATACATGAGCTATCCCATAATGAAAATGACAAGGCAAGCAGACAATCAGCATCTCAGCGATCTTTTTATTTGCTATTTGCATAGGTTTTTATTGAGGATGCTTCATAGAGTGCTCACTATGGTTATGCTGCAAGTTTCCACCATGATTAGGCATGGCTTAGGCTAGCGGCCCAGGCGTTTCTCTAACAGAAATACAAACTCCATGATCTTACAAGTTCCCCTTTTATTTCACACCACCGGGATCCATAAGCAAAAGAACATGATATCAACAGGGTACAATGTACAAGTGCAATGTTGAAAGTGTTCCCCATGATACATGGTTCTGCTAACTTCAACTTATAAAGCACAAGCATATACACAACAAAGATGGACGCAATGGTTCAAGTTTATTAAATTTCAAGAAAGTAAAGTGTGCCATCAAGTTCGTGAGAGCTTTAATCACTAATTTTCACATAACAAGTTGAATTCGGAAGGTAGATAAAAACATGAATATACTTGGAATATCAAAAGTTAATAAGTAGGTATGGTGGACTCTTTGGAATAACTTGGTTTTAGGAGTTGGATGCATGAGTGGAACTCACACTAGGTTATGGAGGCTAGCAAAAGACTGGGAGCGACCGACTAAGAGAGAAATAATGGCCATAATCATGCAGAGCGACAAAACATCATTAATCAAAGCATAAAGTGATACTACAAGTCAAAAACTAAAGGATCATAAAGGCTATGGTGACTTGGGATAGTCATAACTTGGTGTGAGCATACGCCAAGTCAACCCAAATAAAGCATCAAATGAGAATACCACAATACTATGCTTTAATATGCTAAAACAACGCATGATTCTTCCAAGGCACATTCAGCAATCTCAATTGTTTATAACATGTCATGCTACAGCAAAGATCACTAAGCATAAACCCAAAACAATATCAAGCATGGCATGACAAAGCATAGGCCATAGTCAAAAACTAGCTCTCTTTACCACTTAAGCATGAACTTTCCTACTCGTTTCCAATCCAAACCAAACTATTTGAAAACCAATGCATGAAAGAGGGGGTCCAACCAATTTATTCAGCAAACTAAGAAAACCAAGCAAACGAAAACCAAAAAACAAAAACGAAGACGCTCCATGAACAACACAACTGTGCATGAAACAATAAAAATGAAGTGTTTGGAAGAAACCTGGGATTTTTATTGATGAAGAAGGGGATGCCTTGGGCATCCCCAAGCTTTGACGCTTGTACCTCTTGAATATTTCTTGGGGTGACACGGGGTGGCATCCCCAAGCTTGATCTTTAGTCCATTCTTCATCTCATTACATCATTCTCTCCATACACCTGAAATTTTCCTTCATACAAAACTTCACACAATCTTTATTAGCAACATTAGTGCACTCAAGATAATAAGTCTTTGAGTTTAGTTTCAATAATCTACTGAAGCACTTCCCTCAAAAATCTCAATTCCCCAAAGAGAACTCAAAAAGGAACCAACAAGAAGCAAATGCAAATAATGTCAGTAATCTGTCAAAACAGACCAGCAGGTAAAAACCAATTCTTTCGAAGACCTTATGTTGCTCAAATAAAAACATGTTGAACTAATGAAAGTTAAATAACAACCTGGGGCAGAAGCACAAAAATTCACGCCTCAAAACGACGTACAGAGATTTTACACGAATTTTTATGGTGAAGCACAAAAATCTGTTTCAGGACAGCAACTTTCCCAATCATTACTTCCCTCTCATTAGAGGTTACTCTTGGCACAAAAAGCAAATAAAAAGGATAAGGAGCGGTTATTACGGGAGTAATAACTTCCAATACTCATCTAAAACTTTTGGGTTATCTCCCAATAAGTACTTTTCTTTAACGCCTTTAAGTTAAGCATAAGAAGCAAGAAAAAGAATCAAGTGTTCTCAAATGAAGAAGCATTAAGAGCAATTTTTTTTTCATAGGAGAGGCAAAAGAAATCCTCTCTCTATTCTTAGGGAAGTGTTCTATACCTTTCTTGAGTGGGAGTTGATATTTAATGGTGCCTCCTTTCATATCAATAATGGCACCAACAGTTCTAAGAAAAGGTCTTCCCAAAGTAATAGGACAAGAAGCATTACATTCAACATCCAAAACATAGAAATCAATGGGGACATAAGTATTGTTAACCATAATAAGAACATCATTAATACTCCCTATGAGTTTATTTTTAGTATTATCATCAAGTGGGACATTCAAATAACAATCTTCCAAAGGTGGCAAATCAAGCAGATCATAAATCTTTCTAGGCATAATAGAAACACTACTATCAAGATCACATAAAGCTTTAAAATCAAAATCATTCACTTTCATATTAATGATGGGTTCCCAACCATCTTCTTGTTTCATAGGGATGGAAGCTTTATGTTTCATCTTTTCTTCTTTAATTTTTATGAGAGCATCAGTAATGTGTTTTGTAAAGGCCATATTCATAGCACTAGCATTAGGACTTTTAGAAAGCTTTTGTAGGAACTTGATTACTTCAGAGATGTTGCAACCATCAAGATCAAAATCATAATTATCATCTAAAGTAGTAGAGCTATTACAAGCTTCAACACTAGTGGTAGTGGTAGTAGAAACACTAATGTTTCTACCAATTTCATCTTCTCTCTCGCACTTAGCATGCAATTCAGCTAGTAAACTAACATTTTCATCAATTCTAACTTGTATGGCATTAGTAGCAGCAAAGGGATTATCAATAGTTTCGGGTTTAGCAGCCATTTTATTAATCAAAGAGGATTGTGCTTCAGACAAAGATGATATATTTCTTTCAGCATTAGAAAGTTTCAATTGCAAACTAGGAATTTCCCTATTTAAACTCTCAAGTTGATGACTAATATTCTTCAAAATGGTAGATTGTTCCTCCATAGTTTTAGTAAATAGTTTATTTTGTTCATATTGCATTTGCATGAAGTTTTTAGTGGATCTTTCAACTTCTAAAATTCTTCCTTCACTAGGTATTCCAGGTTTGCCATTATAACCATAAGTATTATTAGGAGGGTAAGGCCTATAATTGTTATTACCATAAGCATTGTTGCCAAAATTATTATTTCTTATAAAGTTCACATCAACTTGCTCTTCTTGAGAAACCAAAGAGGCTAAGGGAACATGATTTGGATCAATATGAGCTTTCCCATTAACAAGCATAGACATAATAACATCAATTTTATCACTCAAGGAGGAGGTTTCTTCAACAGAATTTACCTTCTTACCTTGTGGAGCTCTTTTAGTGTGCCATTCAGAAAAGTTAACCATCATATTATCCAGAAGCTTCGTTGCAGCACCCAAAGTTATGGTCATAAAGGTACTTCTAGCAGCAGAATCCAATAGATTTCTTGAATAATAGTTCAATCATGCATAAAAGGTTTGGATAATCATCCAAGCAGTCATTCCATGAGTGGGACAATTCTTTACCAAATATTTCATTCTTTCCCAAGCTTGAGCAACATGTTCATTATCATATTGTTTAAACTTCATTATTTCACTTCTCATAGATATAATCTTAGCAGGAGGATACTATTTTCTAATGAAAGCATCTTTGCATTTAGTCCAAGAACCAATACTATTTCTAGTTAGGGATTGAGTAGAGCAGGTTTAAGCTTAAATAATATCTCCATCTATATCCCTATGCTTAATAATATCTCCATCTCAAAGAGAAAGGAAACAATTTAAGCTTAATAATATCTACATCTATATCCCTATGCTTTTGCATCTCACAAAGTTCAACAAAGTTATTTAGATGAGGAGCAACGTCTTCATTACCAATATCAGAAAATTGTTCTCTCATAACAAGATTGAGTAGAGCAGGTTTAATTTCAAAGAAAGTAGCTTCAGGAACAGGTGAAGCAATAGGTGTGCACATGAAATCATTGTTGTTGGTGCTAGTGAAGTCACAAACTTAGTATTTTAAAGAGTAGTCATTTTTTTGTGTTTTTAATAAAGAAAGCAAACTAGTAAAACTATTTTTTGTGTGTTTTTGATAAAGAAACAAGCAAACAAAGAAAGAATAAACTAAGAAAAACAAAGTAAAGAGATTGGTTGTGAGGGACTCCCCTTGTGAAGATGTCCTTGACTCCCCGGCAACGGCGCCAGAAAAGAGCTTGATGGCCCAAGATATCTCGAGCTCGTTGGGGAACCCCAAGAGGAAGGTATGATCAGCACATCAGCAAGTTTCCCTCAGTTATGAAACCAAGGTTATCGAACCAGTAGGAGCAAGGATACACCTCCAAGGTGTTGTTGCCAACTTGGAATCCTGCACAACACAACCACAGAACTTTACCCCCAATTTACAGTGAGGTTGTCAATCTCACCGGTTTTGCTGAAAACAAAGGATTAAACGTATTGTGTGGAAGAAAGTAAAAGCTTGTAGAATGTAAACAGAAAGCAGTAAAAAGTTGTATATTGATGGTAAAAGAAAGGACCGGGGTCCATAGTTCACTAGTGGTGGCTCTCCTTAAGATAGATGACATGTTGGGTGAACAAATTACAGCGGGGCAATTGACAAACATCGAGAAAGCATACATGCATATACTAATCATCTTGACTCCTATGAGATTTGATTGGGTATTCCAACATTATACCTAGACTGTAATCCAACTGCATATATGACTAATAATCCACCTTCAGGTTATCATTCAAACCCCCTCCAGTATTAAGTTGCAAGCAACAAATAATTGCATTACGCATTGCATGTAAAGTAAACAATTTGATTGTTCTATGAACAAAGGATTGTTGTTGTCTCCCTAGTAGCAACAACACATCTAGTACCTTAGAGATTTCTGTCACTTCCCAGATTACTAGAGGCATGAACCCACTATCGAGCATAAATACTCCCTCTTGGAGTTGCTAGCATCTACTTGGCCAAGATATCTGTCAACACCCGGATTTTTAATCCCAGATGCCCGTTATGCCATACCTCGCAATCCCAGGATTACCATTTTTGCGAGACATAACGGATTGGATATGACATTACATCATCCATTACATACCATACATAAGGTTTTAGACAAATAAGGATCTCATGATCCAGTCTTTAATACAACAAGCAGCGGAAAAAAAAGATAAGCGTAGCGGTGGGGTCCATCTTTAGGGGGCACAGGCAATGCTGACGAAGGCAGATAGTCCTAGTTATCATAGCCGTCCTGCTGACCATCATCTTGATAATCTCCTTCATAGTTTGGCCATGATAATAGCCAGGGACAAAAGCCATGAGTACTCTTTAAGTACTCACAAACTACCACTAACAAGTAGTATAATGCTAAAATAAAGTGCTAGAGCTAAGTTTAACTATAAAGTTAAGTTTGAAACCTAAGCTGAGTTCTGAAGCAAAGAAAGATAAAATAAAAGTTCTAGAATCACTTAAGTTGGGAAGCTATTATCATAAACACAACCCTGTTGTGGTCAAGTCAAAGTTCATCATTCATTTCAAGTTATTTAGAAAACATCTGACAACGAAACAGTATGGCCATTCCAACTGTCCATAGCCACGGACGCGGCTATTCGAATAGTTTGACACTCTGCAGAGGTGGTACACTTTCACCACAATATTCGATACATCTATTAGGGGTAACCCTGAATCATCATACTTAGTATGCAGATAATCAAACATAACCTTACCTTTACACACCCTAGTATAAGCACCTCTCCTATGAGCATGGCCTCCCAACCATGACCATCAGTCATCTTGGGCACTGCATAGGTGGACACCATTGAGAGGTAGCCTCAGCTCAAACCTCTCCTATGAGGAAACTAATACTAATGCATATAAATTTCCATCTAAGCCATACCCAATTCAGGTAGTGTGGTTGTAAGGGCATCCGAATCCAACCATCAGTTTTATCAAAGGGTTAAGGCTCATGCCTCATCATTTTCATCATCATAAACCAGTTGTGTTTCTCAACACATGTCAAAACATCTCAATAGAATGACTCATCATTCCAAGGTTTTCACAATTCATTTTCAGCCATTTGTTCCCATCTAAAGTGACTCAAGTTTTTGATCTACTCTAAAATACTAAGTTAAGAGTGTTTAATAAGGTGGAAGGATGGGATTAATCTCATGCCATAGAATGACATCTAAAGGTTTCTAAGTAGGTCAAGTTTTATACTTTTTATGCTACCTTCAAAACAAGTAAAGAACTTTGTGTAAACTAAGGGAGGTAAAACTTGTAAGTAAGACTTGGGGTACTAATAGTCAAAAGGGTGTGATCAAAGGATGCTTAAGGCATCTTTGCTAAACCATCTAGTTTGATTCTTGTTGCTAAGTACTACACTTGCAAGTACTAACTTGCAAGGGTTAATCTTGGATAGTGCTAGCTTGCTAAGGGTAGCTTGTACTGTTAATGGTGGCTTGCCTTGGTTGGTGCAGTGGTTGAAGTTTTCTTCGTCTTCGTCTTGATAGCACTCCTCCTCCTCGTAAGCTTGGTCGGCACTATCTTCTATAACAATACATACGGAGTAGACAATCACCAAACAATACTTAATAGGCTAGATAGCATTCTAAGACACACCATTGGTGATCTATTATCATCACAAGCATCACAAGTTTAATTCAATAGTTTCTTTCTTTTTATTTTAGAAAAGTAATTTCTACTCATTGAAAATTTAACTAAGATTTAATATTCACCACTTAAAATATGGGATCATGTTGACACATGTCATCACCACATACTCTAACATGTGGGAATGATATTTCAAAGGTTGGATCAATATTACTTTGGTTTAAGTTCATTATTTAATGATTTAAAGTGACTAGAAATGCCTATATAGCATTATTTTGGTACTAGTCCAAAGTCACTGCATGTAAACCTTAATATTATTACATATTTAGATAGATATGATGAAATGTGATTTTTGAGAGTTGGAATCAACTCAAAAGCTAACTTGGTTGATTTTATAAAAATGTTGCAAGTTGCAAAATCTTCTGTCTACTTATTTTTATTAGGAAAGATCTATAACTATAATTGAATTAAATCCAACAGGATTGGATAGATCATTTTAATACCTTTCAGACAAAATTGGTTTCATGCAATTTGGATTTCTAAAACTCTCTGAATTGATTTTCAAACTAGGGGACAGAAACTAGATTTAACTAAAAAGAAAAATCCAGATTTGAATGGGTGGGCTAGCGCGGGAAAAGAAATAGGCCGGCCCAGTGGGGCTCCGCGGCACGGGGCTAGGCTGATAGGAGGGTCCCGCGTGTCAGCGGCACTTAAAACGCGAAACGGTACGCGCACTGTGGGCCGTGCGATTAGAATAGGAATCTACGGCTGAGGGTCGTCATCGACGACGAACAGGTCACCGGCGAGCTCGAACCCTAGCGGCTCGGTGGGGGTCTACTGGGGGCGTACCAGGGATCCAGCAGGGTCGGTGAGGCGGGCAAACGACGTGGAAGACGACGGCGAGGCGAGGCGTGGTTGCGACGGAGCTTGGGGTGGTTGCAATCAACGACGCCCTTCTCCTCCTGACGCGGCTGCTCCGGCTCCAATTCTGGCGATGCAGATCTCGCCTTGCTCCGGCTAGAGGTGGGTGAGGCTTAGAGAGGTGAGGGGAGTGGAATGGTGTGGAGAGAATAGGCTAGGGAGGGCTCCTTTTATAGGCCCGATGGTGAGACCGAGCGGAATGGGCAGTCGACGGTGGCGACATGGCTACGGCGGGGTAGAGGCATGGCTAGGGGTGGCGATCGATGGGCGGTTCCCTGGCGGTGCTCTAGAACTTGAATGCGAGCGTAGGGGCGGTGGCACGTGGTCTGGGCGAGGTGGCGCTCTGAGAGGCACGGTGTCCACGGCGAGCGGTGGCTGTGAAGCGTTGGGCGGCCAGCGGGGGTGTCTGGGGTGTTCTCCAGGTCGACGCGGAGCGGTGGGCACGGGCTGCTGCCAAGGGACGGTCTATGCGAGCGGGGACCAAGCACGCTCTAGGGGCGGCACTGGCATGGTGCGGTGGCACTGGGCGCGGTTTGTGCTTGGTGGTCCACTGCTGCTCTGGGCTTGGGCAAGGGACAAGGGGTGGCGGTGAGCTCCTGGCTACCTCCTAGACATGGCGAGGGAACAGGGAATGGTCTGCTGCAGCGGGGCAAGGGTTGGCCGGCGAGGCATGGCTCGGCATGGCATGGCCTGGGGACTAAGGACAAGGGAGAGGGGTGTTAGGGGTTTGGTTAGATCAAGAGGGGACAGAGGAGGTAAATGAAGGTCATTTGGGGGCAAAACCCTGTAGTAAACAGTGAGCAAGGATTAGAGTAGAGATTATACATGCCAAGTGTTTGATTAAATGGCCGCATGAAAGAAAGTTTTGAATTTTGGTTCAAAATTTTTGAGTGATCTCCACTAGTGATAGGTAGTCTCTGGTTGCAAGGGTTTTGAAAGTGGAGCTCAAATAGATGGTTTTTGAAATAGGGGTGATCTATGCATATGCATTAGATTCAATTTTAAACTGTCATTTAAAATAGTTAACAGAATGTTTTTAGCAGATCCAAAGGTGGGCCTTGGTACCTCATTATGTGTACTAGCAAGGGGTGCAAGGATCAAGAATTGTTTCTGTTAAGTTTTGAGTACTAGGAATAGCCAAAGTAGGCATGGGAGTTAAATTTGCCAAAATGACCATTCCTCCTTTTTAATTCTTTTTGATTTGATTTTCTTTAGGAAAAGTTTGGGAATGATGTAGATGATGTTTAAATCACCTAAGAACCATTTTACAAGCATTGGATCATTCAATCATGGCAATTCAAACAACTCCTATTTTTAATACACACATATATGAATGCTTTCATTTTAAATTTGAAAAAGGTTTTGTTAACCCTATTTTTGGATGATTTGATCTTGATAACCTTGGATTAAAGTTTTGGGATGTTACAAACCTTCCCCCCTTAAAAAAAATCTCATCCCGAGATTTACAAAGAAAACTAGGAACTAAAGAGATCTGGGAACTCTGTTCTAATGTAATCTTCGCGCTCCCAAGTAGCTTCCTCCTCGGTATGGTTGCTCCACTGAATCTTGAGAAACTTGATACTCCTGGTCCTGGTGGTTATGTAGGCTTCTTCTAAGATACGGATGGGTACTTTCTGATAGGTCAGTTCATTGTTGATTTCCACAGCTCTGTGATCGATGTTATTGAAAACTTCAGTCTTCTCAGGTACTTCCAAGCATTTGCGAAGTAACGAGATATGGAACACATTGTGGATGGCTGACATCTCTTCAGGAAGTTCCAGTTGATACGATACTTCTCCTCGGCGGTTCAGAATCTTGAAAGGTCCGATATATCTAGGAGCTAACTTTCCCTTCAGACCAAAGTGTTGAGTTCCCTTCAATGGTGAAACCTTGAGATATATGAAATCTCCGACATTGAAAGTCAGGTCTCTCCTTCTCTTGTCGGCATAGCTCTTTTGTCTAGATTGGGCGGTCTTGAGGTGCTCACGGACTTTGTGAACTTTCTCTTCTGCTTCTCGAAGAATGTCGGGTCCAAAGATCTAACTCTCTCCTACTTGCGACCAATTCAAAGGGGTACGACACTTTCTTTCGTATAGGAATTCAAATGGTGCCATCTGTAAACTAGCCTGATAACTGTTGTTATATGAGAATTCTGTGAAAGGTAGGAAGTCTTCCCATTTGGATCCATAATCCAACACACAAGCTCTAAGCATATCCTCTAGGATCTGGTTGACTCTCTCAGTCTGTCCATCTGTTTGCGGGTGATAAGCGGTACTGAAGTTCAACTTGGTTCCTAAACCTTCCTGAACTTTCTGCCAAAATCTTGAAGTAAACTGGGTTCCTCGATCTGAGACGATGGTCTTGGGGGTTCCATGCAGACTAACAATCCTAGCAATGTATAGCTCTGCTAAATTTGCACTCTGGTAGGTTGTCTTTACAGGTATAAAGTGGGCTACTTTGGACAGTCTATCAACTATGACCCAGATTGAATCATTTCCCCTACTAGAAGTAGGTAAACCGGTGATAAAGTCCATTCCGACGGAATCCCATTTCCATTCCGGAATCTGCAATGGTTGCAACAATCCTGCAGGTCTCTGATGCTCTGCTTTGACTCTTTGACAGATGTCACATTTGGCGATGTAGCTTTCGATCTCTCTCTTCATCTTATGCCACCAAAATTGCTCTTTCAAATCCTGATACATCTTTGTTCCTCCGAGGTGGATAGAATAAAGAGTATCATGAGCTTCCTTCATGATAACTTCCTTCAGCTCCGAATCTGCTGGCACACAGATATGTCCTCTGTACCACAGTACTCCTTCGTCTTCGGTGAATCCAGGTACCTTTCCTGTACCAATACGACGTTTGATTCCGTCGATACTTTCATTCCCCTTCTGGGCTTCCTTTATTTGGCTAATCAAAGTGGGTTGAAGTTCAATGCTAGCTAGGAATCCTTTGCTAACTAACTCAGTCCTGAACTGCTCCAACTCCTCATACAAACTTGGTTGCTTCTCTTTGATCATGGTGTTAAGCCTACACGACAATCTGCTAAGAGCATCCGCTACCACATTGGCTTTGCCGGGGTGATAGTGAATGTCAAGGTCATAATCCTTGATTAACTCTATCCATCTTCTTTGCCTCATATTCAGCTCCTTCTGAGTGAAGATATATTTCAAGCTCTTATGATCCGAGTAAATCTCACAGCGATTACCCATCAAATAATGACGCCATGTCTTCAATGCTAGAACCACGGCTGCTAGCTCAAGATCATGGGTCGGATAGTTCTGCTCATGTTGCTTCAATTGTCGAGACAGATAAGCGATGACTTTGCCTTCTTGCATCAATACACATCCTAGGCCAATCTTGGATGCATCACAATACACATCAAACGGCTTCTTGATGTCTGGCATGATCAAAATTGGGGCTGATATCAATCTCTTCTTCAGCTCTTGGAAACTGGCTTCGCACTTGTCTTTCCATTCAAAAAATTTGTCCTTCTTCAACAATTGGGTCATTGGTCGGGCTATGCTCGAGAATCCTTCTACGAACTTGTGGTAATATCCCGCTAATCCGAGAAATGAACGAACTTGGGTTTGATTGGTTGGGGCTTCCCATTCTTCGACATCTTTGATCTTGGTGGGATCAATAGAGACTCCTCCGGCAGACACAATATGTCCTAGGAATCCTACTTCTTTCAGCCAAAACTCACACTTGCTGAATTTGGCATATAACTGATGCTCTCTCAGGGTTTCTAGGATGATTCTCAGATGTTGCTCATGCTCTTCTTCTGACTTGGAGTAGATAAGGATGTCGTCGATAAACACAACTACAAACTTATCTAGGAAATTCATAAATATCTTATTCATGAGATTCATGAAATAAGCAGGGGCATTGGTTAATCCAAAAGACATAACCGTATACTCGTATAAACATAGCGAGTAGTAAAGGCGGTCTTCGGAATATCCGTTGCATGAATCTTAAGTTGGTGATAACCAGTCCTAAGATCAATCTTTGAGAATACCTAAGCTCCAGTCAACTGATCAAATAGATCCTCTATCTTTGGCAAAGGGTATTGGTTCTTGACGGTGACATCTTTCAATTTTCTGTAATCTGTACATAGACGGTTGCCTCCATCTTTCTTGTCGACGAATAACACTGGTGATCTCCATGGCGATGCGCTTGGCTGAATCAAGCCTGTGGCTAACATGGCATCCAACTGCTTCTTCAGTTCCACTAACTCTGAGGGGTTCATGGTATAGGGTCTCTGGGCTATAGGTCCGGTTCCGGGGATTAGTTCGATAATGAACTCAATATCCCTATCTAGGGGCATACCTGGCAATTCATTTGGGAATACGTCGGGGTATTCACAGACTACTCTGACTTGGTCAATGGTGGGCAGGGCTACACTCTTGTTGCACTTGAATTGACGGGGTAAGGTTTCAGAGATATGCTCTACTGTTATTCCAGAACTACTGGTCATGGTGATGGCTTTCTTAGCATAGTCTATCAGTCCTTTATGCCTTGACATCCAGTCCATACCTAGTACTACTTCCAATCCTTTGGTTCCAAGTACAATTAGGTTGGCATAAAAATTTATCCCATGTATTCTGATAGGCACAGCTTTGCAAATTTTTCTAGCTTTTGTAGTTGAATCGGGGATTTGAACTATCATGCCATGCTTCAGGTTGGTTGGGTGAATCTTACTAGTGCATACAAATTCTTTGGTGACAAATGAATGCAATGCTCCAGAATCAAACAATACTCATGCTAAAACTGAGTTGACAGAAAACATACCCAGCACTACATCTGGCGCTTCCTGGGCTTCTTCTGTGTTCATGTGGAAGAGACGACCGTTGCGGTTGTGAGGGTTCCCTGGGGCAAATCTCCTTCCTGGTTGAACACGACGCTGCTGCTAAGCTGGGGCATTCACAGGGGCATTGGCGGCAGTCTTCTTGGGACACTCATTCGAGTAGTGACCCTTCACTCCACACTCGAAACAAGTGATCTGGGACTTGTCCTTGACTGCAACAGGCACAACATTGCTGCCAGTTCTGGGTGCAGTGTTGTTGTTGTTGCTCTTGGGAGGGGCACGGTTGAAATTGTTGGTATTGCCGGAGTTGTGATTGTTTCCTCCGGACTTCACATTACCTCCGCTACGGTTGGGGTAGCTTGGGCGAGAATTTGGGGGTCGGTTGTTCCTTGGTGCATATCCTGGTGAGGGGTTGGGATGGTACTTCTGGTGACTACTGGATCCAGACTGCTGCATCATACGACGCTTGCGGTTGTCGTTTGCCTGGTTAATCTTCCCTTCCATCTGAACGGCAGAGTCGACTAGCTCTTCGAGATCATCGAAACGGATGTTGACGAGGACAGTCTGCATCTCATCATGCAGTCCGTTTAAGAATCTCTCCTTCTTCTTGGCCTCCGTGTTGATCTCATCTAGTGCATATCTGGCAAGTGACAAGAATCTGTCACGGTACTCCACCACATTCTTCATTGCTTCAATTCGCGGAATTCATCTCTCATCCTGTTGACAAGACCTTGCGGCACGTGGGTGCGGTTGAACTTGACCTTGAATGCTTCCTAGGTCATCACCTGGCCATGGTTCATATTGCGGATGCTATTCCACCAAGCTCTTGCATCTCCTGCCAGATAGTGGGTGGCAAAGAGAACTTTCTCATTCTCATCAACTCTGGCAACCTCTAAGTTGTTTTCCATGGTCTGTAACCAGTCATCAGCATCTAATGGGTTTTCAGATTGGGGGATTGGTGTTCTGAAAGTTTTTGAGTTTGGATCCTTGGTGATCCTGATTTCCATGTCCTTGGTTGTTGAGAGCCATTTGGGCGATCTGTTGCAATGTTGCTATGTTGGCTTGACGCTCGGCCCTGCTTGCTTCACGGTCCACGATGAGATTCTGCAAGATCTGCAGCATTGGGTCCTGCGACGAGCTGCTCCCTCCTTGGTTTCCACGAGTCATCTAAAGATTGAGATAGATATAGGGGTAAGAGGGAAATTATAAGGTTCATGGTTTTGGGTTTTCAAAGCTAAAACATTGAGTTAAACTCAGGTTTTTCAACTAACTTCTTTTTCATTCATGCAAGCAAGCACACGATACAACACACACCACAGCAATCAGAGGGGAAAACAGATGGTTTGAAGAACCATTCTGCAAGCTACGATACAATGAGATGATACATCTCATGCTACGACAATGCTCCAGTGCATCTACTCATCGTCGATGAAGTCGGAGTCTTCATCATCAGTGTAGAAGTCCACAGCATCATCCTCCAGAAAGTCATCATCGTTGCTGAGGTAAGAATCCATATCTCCCTGGATGTCTTCACCCTCATCTTCTTCTTCCTTGGCGGCAAGCTGAGCTTCCTGCTCCTTGACGGTCTTCTCGAGGTCGGCCACCTTCTTGCAAAGACGGGCGATGGTGCGATCCTTCTTTGCACGCTAGCGGCAAAGAGACTGGCGATCTTGGACGAGCAGTGCGAAAGTCTGGGCCTTCTGGTCGGCGATGGCACGGTTCTAGTTAGCTAACTCCCTAGCATTGTCCAGTTCCTGCTGTCTGTCATGAAGCAAGAAGTCAAGGTTCTCCACTTGATGCCTCAACTCTGGGTGACTTGGCATCTCCATCGACATTCCCATGAAGTCATGTCTTGCATAGTGGGCAAAACGGTTTCCTTGGATCTTGTTGAAGCTGAGGGCACATAGACGTGCGAGAGCTTCATGCATTGCCCTGGCTAATCCATCTAGCCAGTTGTTCTCTCTCGCAGAGAACTGAATTCTCCTGGAAGTTGGTGCTTCGATGCTTCCTCGAAGATCCGCGGTGACTAGCCACTCTAGGTATCCTCCTAGGGGTCCTGGAAGTTGAGCTCCAAGAAACTCCGGATGTGGGCGTCCCAGTAACTCCGACAGTGAATCCAGATCCCTCTCAAAGATCAGCTGACCTCTGTTTCCCAACTGGTAAAACTTGTTGAACCGAGTCTCCATCTACATGGATTAAGGATGAGGAATTTAGTGAAGTGATCAAGTGTGTCAAATTTTAGGTAGTAATGTAAGAATTTTGAGGAACATGAATTTTTGAAAAGGAATGAGTTCACAAAGGTAAGAGAGGAAATAGTTTTTCATAAATACTCACTTTGGTTTTGAAGCTAAGTTTTTGGTTTGGACGTCCATTCTAACTAGGGTCTCCTATGGTCAGGATGGCTCTGATACCAACTTGTCAACACCCGGATTTTTAATCCCAGATGCCCGTTATGCCATACCTCGCAATCCCAGGATTACCATTTTTGCGAAACATAACGGATTGGATATCACAGTACATCATCCATTACATACCATAAATAAGGTTTTACACAAATAAGGATGTCATGATCCAGTCTTTAATACAACAAGCAGCGGAAAAAAAAAGATAAGCGTAGCGGTGGGGTCCATCTTCAGGGGGCACATGCAATGCTGACGAAGGCAGATAGTCCTAGTTATCATAGCCGTCCTGCTGACCATCATCTTGATAATCTCCTTCATAGTCTCGCCATGATAATAGCCAAGGACAAAAGCCATGAGTACTCTTTAAGTACTCGCAAACTACCACTAACAAGTAGTATAATGCTAAGTTAAAGTGCTAGAGCTAAGTTTAACTATAAAGTTAAAGTTGAGTTCTGAAGCAAAGAAAGATAAAGTAAAGTTCTAGAATCACTTAAGTTGGGAAGCTATTATCATAAACACAACCCTGTTGTGGTCAAGTCAAAGTTCATCATTCATTTCAAGTTATTTAGAAAACATCTAACAACGAAACAGTATGGCCATTCCAACTGTCCATAACTGTGGACGCGGCTATTCGAATAGTTTGACACTCTGCAGAGGTGGTACACTTTCACCACAAGATTCGATACATCTGTCAGGGGTAACCCTGAATCATCATACTTAGTATGCAGATAATCAAACATAACCTTCCCTTTACACACCCTAGTATAAGCACCTCTCCTATGAGCATGGCCTCCCAACCATGACCATCAGTCATCTTGGGCACTGCATAGGTGGACAACATTGAGAGGTAGCCTCAGCTCAAACCTCTCCCGTGAGGGAACTAATACTAATGCATATAAATTTCCAGCTAAGCCTTACCCAATTCAGGTAGTGTGGTTGTACGGTAAATTTGGAATGGTATCGCATCCAAATCCAACCATCAGTTTTATAAAAGGGTTAAGGCTCATGCCTCATCATTTTTATCATCAGAAACCAGTTGTGTTTCTCAACACATGTCAAAACATCTCAACAGAATGACTCATCATTCCAAGGTTTTCACAATTCATTTTCACCCATTTGTTCCCATCTAAAGTGACTCAAGTTTTTGATCTACTCTAAAATACTAAGTTAAGAGTGTTCACTAAGGTGGAAGGATGGAATCAATCTCATGCCATAGAATGACATCTAAAGGTTTCTAAGTAGGTCAAGTTTTATACTTTTTATGCTACCTTCAAAACAAGTAAAGAACTTTGTGTAAACTAAGGGAGGTAAAACTTGTAAGTAAGACTTGGGGTACTAATAGTCAAAAGGGTGTGATCAAAGCATGCTTAAGGCATCTTTGCTAAACCATCTAGTTTGATTCTAGTTGCTAAGTACTACACTTGCAAGTACTAACTTGCAAGGGTTAATCTTGGATAGTGCTAGCTTGCTAAGGGTAGCTTGTACTGTTAATGGTGGCTTGCCTTGGTTGGTGCAGTGGTTGAAGTTTTCTTCGTCTTCGTCTTGATAGCACTCCTCCTCCTCGTAAGCTTGGTCGGCACTATCTTCTATAACAATACATACGGAGTAGACAATCACCAAACAATACTTATAGGCTAGATAGCATTCTAAGACACACCATTGGTGATCTATTATCATCACAAGCATCACAAGTTTAATTCAATAGTTTCTTTCTTTTTATTTTAGAAAAGTAATTTCTACTGATTGAAAATTTAACTAAGATTTAATATTCACCACTTAAAATATGGGATCATGTTGACACATGTCATCACCACATACTCTAACATGTGGGAATGATATTTCAAAGGTTGGATCAATATTACTTTGGTTTAAGTTCATTATTTATTGATTTAAAGTGATTAGAAATGCCTATATAGCATTATTTTGGTACTAGTCCAAAGTCACTACATGTAAACCTTAATATTATTTCATATTTAGATAGATATGATGAAATGTGATTTTTGAAAGTTGGAATCAACTCAAAAGCTAACTTGGTTGATTTTATAAAAATGTTGCAAGTTGCAAAAGCTTATGTCTGCTTATTTTTATTAGGAGAGATCTATAACTCTAATTGAATTAAATCCAACGGGCCTGGATAGATCATTTTAATATCTTGCAGACAAAATTGGTTTCATGCAATTTGGATTTCTAAAACTCTCTGAATTGATTTTCAAACTAGGGGACAGAAACTAGATTTAACTAAAAAGAAAAATCCAGATTTGAATGGGTGGGCTAGCGCGGGAAAAGAAATGGGCCGGCCCAGTGGCGCTCCGCGGCGCGGGGCTCAGCTGACAGGGGGTCCCGCGTGTCAGCGGTACTTAAAACGCGAAACGGTAAGTGCGTTGTGGGCCGTGCGATTAGAATAGGAATCTACGGCTGAGGGTCGTCATCGATGACGAACAGGTCGCCGACGAGCTCGAACCCTAGCGGCTCGGTGGGGGTCTACTGGGGGCGTACCAGGGCTCCAGCGGGGTCGGCGAGGCAGGCTAACGACGTGGAAGACGACGGCGAGGCGAGGCGCGGTTGCGGCGGATCTTGGGGTGGTCGCAATCAACGGTGCCCTTCTCCTCCTGCCGCGGCTGCTCCGGCTCCAATTCCGGCGAGGCAGAGCTCGCCTTGCTCCGGCTAGAGGTGGGTGAGGCTCAGAGAGGTGAGGGGAGTGGAATGGTGTGGAGAGAAGAGGCTGGGGAGGGCTCCTTTTATAGGCCCGACGGTGAGACCGAGCGGAATGGGCAGTCGACGGTGGCGACATGGCTACGGCGGGGTAGAGGCATGGCTGGGGGTGGCGATCGATGGGCAGTTCCCTGGCGGTGCTCTAGAACTTGAATGCGAGCGTAGGGCGGTGGCACGCGGTCTGGGCGAGGTGGCGCTCTGAGAGGCAGAGGCGGCGGTGTCCACGGCGAGCGGTGGCTGTGAGGCATTGGGCGGCCAGCGGGGGTGTCTGGGGTGTTCTCCAGGTCGAGGCAGAGCGACGGGCGCGGGCTGCTGCCAAGGGGCGGTATGTATGAGCGGGGACCGAGCACGCTCTGGGGGCAGCACTGACATGGTGCGGTGGCACTGGGCGCGGTTTGTGCTCAATGGTCCACTGCTGCTCTGGGCTTGGGCAAGGGACAGGGGTGGCGGTGAGCTCCTGGCTACCTCCTAGACATGGCGAGGGAAGAGGGAACGGTCTGCTGCAGCGGGGCAAGGGCTGGCCGGCTCGGCATGGCTCGGCATGGCATGGCCTGGGGACTAGGGACAAGGGAGAGGGGTGTTAGGGGTTTGGTTAGATCAAGAGGGGATAGAGGAGATAAATGAAGGTCATTTGGAGGCAAAACCCTGTAGTAAACAGTGAGCTAGGATTAGAGTAGAGATTATGCATGCCAAGTGTTTGATTAAATGGCCGCATGAAAGAAAGTTTTGAATTTTGGTTTCAAATTTTTTGAGTGATCTCCACTAGTGATAGGTAGTCTCTGGTTGCAAGAGTTTTGAAAGTGGAGCTCAAATAGATGGTTTTTGAAATAGGGGTGATCTATGCATATGCATTAGATTCAACTTTAAACTGTCATTTAAAATAGTTAACAGAATGTTTTTAGCAGATCCAAAGGTGGTCCTTGGTACCTCATTATGTGTACTAGCAAGGGGTGCAAGGATCAAGAATTGTTTCTGTTAAGTTTTGAGTACTAGGAATAGCCAAAGTAGGCATGGGAGTTAAATTTGCCAAAATGACCATTCCTCCTTTTTAATTCTTTTTTATTTGATTTTCTTTAGGAAAAGTTTGGGAATGATGTAGATGTTGTTTAAATCACCTAAGAAACATTTTACAAGCATTGGATCATTCAATCATGGCAATTCAAACAACTCCTATTTTAAATGCACACATATATGAATGCTTTCATTTTAAATTTGAAAAAGTTTTTGTTAACCCTATTTTTGGATGATTTGATCTTGATAACCTTGGATTAAAGTTTTGGGATGTTACAATATCTAGTAATAACGGAGAGAATGCAAGATCACAAATAACAAAGACATGATAGAATCAATAATCAATCTGAAATAGCATCTCAATATCTATCGGATCCTCGCAAACACAACATGTATGATTACAAATAGATGATCCTGATCATGAACAGAGCTCACAAGATATAAACATGGTAGCACAAAGGAGAAGAACCAACCTTCTAGCTACTACATGGACCCGTAGTCCAAGGATGAACTACTCACGCATCACACCGGAGGCTTGCATGGTGATGAAGAAGGCCTCCAGGGTGAATTCTCCCCTCTGGCAGGGTGCCGGGAAGAGCTTCAGATCCCTCCCGATCTAGGGATGGAGATGACGGCGGCTACCGACTCTTTTGTGGAATTTTGATCGGGTACTTAGGGTTTCTGTATCGGAGGCATCTTATAGGCGAAAGGGGAGGCCGAGGGGGTGCCCTAGGCAGCCATACCACCCCCTGGCGCGGGCCAGGCCTGGCCGCGCGGCCAGGTGGGGTGGTGGCCCTCTGGCCCCTCTCCGTCTCGTATTCTGGCTCTGTGTCCCCCTCGGTGAAAAACTGACTTTGGCTTTTGTCCCGCCCAATTCTGAGAATATTCATTTTCTGACTTTCCTGGAACCAAAAACAGCAGAAAATAGGCAGCTGGCACTGTGGCATCTTGTTAATAGGTTAGTCCAAGAAAGTGTATAAATAGTACTCTAAAGTGTGAACAAAACATAAGAAAGTAGATAAAAACCAAGCATGGAACATCAAAAAGTTTTAGATACGTTAGCGACGTATCAACCCACAGTTGATAGCACGGCCCATGGCCTGCTGGAGGACCAAGTTAGAAGGATTCAGAAGGGAGACCCATGCTGGAAGAAGGAAGGCTACGGTGCAGTTACCTACTAACCCGGAGCCTTGGAGTACAAGACACGAAGACTAGTTAGTATTAGTGTAGGACTCTGTACCCTGACTGGCAAGATCTTGCCCTATAACCCGAGGTTCTGGCGCCTTTATAAGCGGGCCTATGGAAGCGTTTAGGGCACGATACACAACACCTCACACGGCGAACCGATCCACGTAACTCGGCGTATTGCCATTATAGTGATTTATAGAAGGAGTAGAGTTCCACCACCATTGTGGGACTTGAACCTGGGTAAATTGTGTTATCTCGTACCAGTCAACTCACCGACTTCCCCCACCTATCTAAACACGCTCTGTGAGGACCCCTCCATGGTATACTCGTCGGCAATACCACGACACATCTATCTATCACAAATAAAATATGTATTGCATATGTTATCAGAAACGGGGTTATTTGGATGTCGCCCTATTGCTACTCCAATTGAGCAGAATCACCGGTTGATTAGTAAACATGGAACATGGACATCCAGTGGATCGAGAGCGCTATCAAATATTAGTTGGGCGCTTAATTTTGTAGTACATCCTGATATAGATTTTGTAGTACATGTTGTTAGTCAGTTTATGCATGATCCATGTTCTCGTCATTTGATGTTGTAATAGGGATAATTCGTTATCTCAAATGATGTCCTAGAAATGGCCTTCTTTGTACTACTCATGCCAATTTACAAGTAGAATGCTACACATATACAGATTAAGCGGGGTCCTTAGAAAATTGTCGGGATTAGGGTATTGCATATGCTACACATGTGTAGACTGGGTAACACCGACACACGCGAGGATGGGCCACCTAGGTATAAAATTGTCAGGACGAGAGTATCATGCGCACGGTGATACTGGATCGGATGGCCACAAATCGGTGGCTCAGTTGGACAAACCGACCACCGATTGGTTGGGAAGAAAAAAGAGCAGCAGATGCCTAAGTCCACCACAGACCAGAAAAGTTGTGCGGAGACACGCCGCCGTCACCCATTCCACACCGACACAGTGACAACACTCCACTCCACACTGCTCTGCTCCCCCTGCCTACCTAGCTCTAGCTGTCTCTTCTGCAAGCATAATCTGATTACCAACTTTTACCAAATCGATCCACTTTGTGGATGTTAATATCAAAACTTGAGAGGAGATCATATTAAGTATTCGATGATGTAACTACATGTGAATTTATGGGATTTTGTGTGGTGCAGACTAGACTTAGGACTAGGCACTAGTAAGAAAATGCCTACCAGTGGCGCACTAAAAATGAAGTCCGTGGCGCACGTCTCGTGCGCCACTGATATTACGCTACTGATATCAGAGAAGTCAGTGGCGCACCGGGTCGTGTGCCACGGATAGTTGGCAAGTCCGTGGCGCACGGAATGGCGGTGCGCCACGGATATTACCAGCAGCGCACGTATGGAAACATGCGCAACGGAAATTACTAGCAGCGCACGCGCAGGAATGTGCGTCACGGATATTATCAACAGCGCACGAGCACTTGGTGCGCCACTGACGTGGTGCGCCACTGAACCCAAAATCAATGCGCCACTGATTGTTCGGGTGTTTTTTTATATATACAGCGGGTATATACGGCAGTTATATACAGCAATACACCAAATATGAATTTAATCTAAGATATGAATTCAAAGTGCTGAAATACATCAAATATGAATTAAAGTGTTATTAGATTATTACATAAAGTGTGGTAGTACAAATTCGGTCGATCACATTACAAATTCGATCATCACATTACACATGCATAGAGCTATCACTCTAGACTATGATCGAATAAAGCATAGCAGCGACGACGAGGAGCAACACCAAGACCATGATGATCTTCATCCGGTTCTTCTTCCACATGTATCTCCTCCACGAGGCTACCGCTAGCTCTCTTGTCTTGTAGCCTTTGTAGCTGTTGCTTTTTTGAAGTTGTTCACTTGTGCCTGGCAGTCCTCCCACTCGTGTAGACCCCTGGAACCTGACCCCTGTATACCACGTACCACTTTGCCATCTCTGTAGACATGCATGTAGTATATGTTATAGAACGAAAAGAATGGCAAACTACAAACATGTTTGCATGATCAGAAAAATGAGCAAAGATTCATAACCAATAAATAAAATATAGCACCGATGACGATCATATCCGGTCTGTTGTGCATCATGAGAATCTTCGGTTGAATGATACTACCCTTCGGCTGGATAGGGAGTGCCTCTATGGCCAGCTAAAGTGAGATGCCTGAGGACTGGATCCTCGAGCATCTCGCTCAAGCTGGTCGTAGTGTTGTCCCTGCTCTCGCATCTTGGAGTTTATAACTTGTCTAGAAAGATCAAAATATGAGGAGCTAACTAATCTCACATATTAGGGAGTGCCTCTATGGCCAGCTTCAGAGAGATGCCCGAGGACTGGATCCTCCGGCATCTCCCTGAAGCTGGCCGTAGTGTTGTCCCTGCTCTCGCACACCATCTTGGAGTTTATAACTTGTCTACCTAGATCAAAATATGCTGGGGAGCTAACTAATCTCACATATTAGGAAGTGCCTCTATGGCCAGCTTTAGGGAGATGCCTGAGGACTGGATCCTCCAGAATTTTCCTGAAGTTGGCCGTAGTGTTGTCCCTCCTCTCGCACACCATCGTGTTTCACATATTAGGGACTAGTACATCTATGGCCAGTTTGAGGGAGATTCCGGCGGGCTGGAGGACTAGGCTCCGTCGGAATCTCCCTCAAACTGGCTGAAGTGTTGTCCACGCTCTTTCACACCCTCCCGGCATCGGTGGTGTCACCAATATACCACATACCACTTCGCCATCTCTGTAGACAAGGCATGCATAGACAAGACATGCATCAGAGAAATGAGCACAGATTCATAAACTTAAAATAAAATATATATAGCACCAATGATGACTATCATATAAGCAAGTCCAACATCGACCGTCAAGGGTTTTACTAGCCTTGGGTAGTTAATAATGTTTATGACACACACGTCAAACGATAGTTTGGAAAGACATCACGAGGATAGTCAAGTCTACGACATGACACAAAAACGATAGGCACACGCACATCATGTAGACCTTGCCGGGAACGGGGTCACGCCCTCTCTCGTCATGAACGTCCTAGTGTCGTGTTGCATGTCGAGGCGTTCTTCAATCTCGCGGTTACTCAACGTGATGGGCACGTACATGGCCCCCCTTTTGTTTCAACGTCATCATGGATGATTTGGCAGAGCTGAGTCTGGATGCGCCAGAAGTCCTCCATAAGGTCCGCATCATGGATCGCCGCCAACTGTGTGGCCCAGTGTCGAAGATTAGCTGGCAGCGCCTCGACCTGTGAATCCCGCATGAACCCCCTAATGTGATGGAGGACGTAGAAGGCCTCCTTCACACTATTGGTCGGCTGCTTGGCGTAGGGGAACTTCGTGTTATGACTGAACACATGTTTGCCATCCTTGGTTCTTGCCCCCCTGGAGAATTTGCCTCCCTTTTCGACATAGACTTGTAGAGCATCATCTAGAACTCTCTTGAATTTGTTGTAGTCCTTCGGCTTTGTGTCACTAGATGAGTCGAAGTACGTTGCTTGCGAAAACCTCGGACAAACAGAGATAGTGTGCAGTATATGCCTCTGCGCAACACAATTGAAACATAACTAATTATTTGTTGGAAGGGGACAACAAAAATCTAAGAAATAATTTGTTACGACGATGACCTAGTGTGTGTTTGCTTACTCGGTAAAGCAAGGCATAAGAATGGAATCAATGGTCTGGTTCTCATGGAAGATATTCCCTAGGTACTCTACCACCATTGCCCGATCCCCATTGTTCGCCAAGACAACCTCACGCATGTAGTAAGGGTCCACTATCACGATGCCCTTGGCTTTCTCCCTCTTGGCCTTCAACGCCATATTGAGCGAGTACAGACGGACCAAGTTATAGTCCAGCCGTTTCAAGTGCAGGAGATTGTAGATATCCTCGTACCGCACGAAGAATATGTATGCGGGTGCTTGGTAGACGAAGCCATGGCCCGATGGCACCTTGCATGTGAAGACCGGGTACCCGGGCTTATTCTCTTTAAGAAGGGTGGTATCAATATGCAGAATTGAGTAATTCATATTCGTTATGGGTCCACCCGCGACTTCAAGCATTTTCTTAGTCAGAATCGGCTTACCCGCTCTGTGCACCCTAAAATCACTGGGCTCGTGTCTCACACCGTCCCGAGCCTAGAGTATCTTCTTCGGAAGCGGCTGGCTCGAAGCCTTCTTGCTCCGGTTATGCTTCCATCCATTCTTCGGCTTCTCGGCCGCCTCGATAGGATCAGTGAATCGTCCTAACTGCTCCTCGTCCGCCTTGTGGAGTCTGGTGGGGCTAATGATCACCGTCGGGTTGGGTTGTGGACCAGCGGCGTCATCCCGAGGTGTCTCTTGATCATAAGCGCCGCCGAAGTGCAGACACTGCGTGCATGACATGGGACGACCGGTTTGTTGACCGCGGGAGGCTGGCTCTCCAATAGGAGGCATGTACAATCCGTCGGTGCCTATGGCGTTGAGGTAGCCGTCGACGTCATCCTCATCATTGGCGATGTGAGGTGCATCTTGATGCACGTCCTCGGGCTGTGGCGACGGCATGTGTGTGATTAACTACTGATGCCTCTTGGTGGTGGGGACGAACACCGGTGGCCGTGACTTATTAGTTGGGGCGATGGGGCGCCACCCTTCCTTGGCTACAACAAGGCGGATCTGGGACTTGGGCCATAGCAAGGGCCAGCTGTAGCAACCCATTCTTTTGCGTTATCGGTATCCAATTCCTCCTTGAAGAGGAGATAGTCATCGTGTTCGAGCAGTGGCTCGTGCTTCTTTATCTCCTCCTAGCTTTCATTTTTGTCTATCTGCTTATTCACCCGGGTTCTCCAGTTGCTCAAGAGGGTGCTCATCTTCGTGAGGGCCGCCTCGTTCACCGTATTGTTCTTGACCACAAGATTGTCATAATCCTGGGGGAACTTGTAGCGTCTGTGAAGCTTCTGCATGAGGAGCTAGACTAAATGCGCATTGCCGGGATCTCAGAGGTTCCTCGTGTTGACCGTCAAGGTCTCCCGTACAATGCACCCGAGTTGTATCCCATACCGAGCGACGAGGGCTGCAGGCGCCACGGGTGCACCGCTCGCTGTCACTTTGGTGAATTCCTCGTGCTCCGTGCCGAGCATCGACGGGTCCCGATTCTTCCTCACGGCCTTCTTCTAAGCTGCCAGGGCGGCAGAACTATCCGTTTCTCCTCCCGCATCGGTGCGATCGCCAGCATCGGTGGTGTCATCCTCGGCGCCATTGGTGCGTTCGCCGCCAGCATCGATGGTGTCATCCTCGTGGCCATCACTCGTTCCAGCATCGTTGTCACCCTCCATGTCTTCTTTGTCGACGGCCATGGCAGCTATTTCCTGCTCCTCCTCCTCCCTCTAGGAAAGCTACCAAAACGACATGTTGGACTTCCTGGCTTCTTCTTCTACAGACATTTTCTTCGAAGGTCCGGCCCCATCATTTACTTGTCCGGTCGACATCTTTGCACTAAACAAGTAGATGCAACTAATTAGTACAAGAGAAATCAATCAGAAAATTCGACAACACCTACCCTAAAAAAGGCTACCTAGGAGGACCCATTTCTCCCCGAAACAGAAATGAATCAACATTTCGGGAGTAATGGGCACTCAGTTTGGAATCCCTGCAACAATTGACAAAAAACTGCCCACCATCAAAAAACACAGCCATAGCACACTAAAAAACAGACATAACTCCCAGGGCCTATTTTGAAACCTCTTTATATGCACACAAATATGACAAATTCTCTCTTAGTACACAAAAAAACCATTGTGGCAGACTTGTACTGAAAAAAGATCAGAATTGCCTCCTGCATTGAACACTAACAAGAGAGCATAAATTCAGAAGAGAAAACATGTAATACACAGATGTAATTAACCAAGATGTAATACACAGATGTAATTAACCAAGATGTAATACACAGATGTAATTAACCAAGATGTAATACACAGAGCATAAAACATAAGGATTTCCACAACTCTACTACTGGTGATGCTTACAACATTTCTGTATAGTATTTCGATGGCTCTTCATTATTAGGATGGTAGAGATGTAAAAAATGAGATATTACAAATGGCAGAAGTTAGACCATAAGAGTTTGCTTACTCCTCTTCTATTTACATTACTTTAAGTTTAAAGCATTGAAGATTCCCTTAGTATGACCATTGGTACTTCACAAAATTAACTTATGCACAAATAGCTTATTTAGCACACTGACCATGCAAACTTCTGTAAAACTTATATTTATTTGATCCCTCTATTTTTCCTTTGCACATATGTATACTACTTTAAAATATTAACATATGCAGCAGGAATTTAATTCCTCTCAGATCATATGCTAGCATAAGGATAATCTCAATAAAAAAGAGTGGAAGAACACCCAGGGCCGGTCCTGAAATCTGGGGGCCCTGGTGCAAGATAATAAAGCGGGCCTTTTGTTCACATGTAAAATTGATTTTATTTCTAACATGGAATGATACAATCAAATTGATGGGAGAAAAACAAATGAATAGCCCATGTACGTATGCCGTAAGCAAGGCCTTGTTCCAGTTCTTTAAGGAATAACCCATGTAAGTATGAGTTACTAGATTCATCTTGGACAATACACTAATTATATTTTACTAATACCACGATGAGTACACTTGAGCTGGGGCCCTTCACATCTGGGGGGCTCTGTGCGCATGCACAGGTTGCACAGTCTCAGGGCCGGCCCTGAGAACACCCCTAGTAAGAATGAGAACCTAGGAAGCAACAGTTGAGGTGCATCGTAGTTATTAATTGAAGGCGGCCATGAAATGAAGCATACTCTAGTTAAACATGTTTAACTATTATAGAGCATATCCTTTTTCTTAAATTTATAAAGTTCCGATCTATCCACATAAGAACATGATGCATCCTAAAATCATGAAGGTTGAATATCTACATATATTTGACAACAGTAAATCATTTAGTAATAACGCATACACGCCAAAAGTCTGATGGCTTATCGACTCCTATCAATTCAGTAAGTAGAACATTTTGCTGCGCTTCAATGCAATGAATCATCTATGAATTAGTTATGACAGCTGAACATGCATTGGCTATAAAGCTAAAACAGTAGTACTCTTTGTCCAGAAAGATGAATTTCACCTTTAGAAACCCATTCATGTAGTAACTATGTAATTGTTAGACTTAGGAAATCCAGAAACTATAACTGAAGATAGAATAATTCGAATGAAGAAAGCCCCAAACCATTATAGGATGGTACATTTGTAAAAAAGAAGATATTACAAATGGAAGAAGTTAGAACTTAAGAGTTGGTTACTAACCTGATACAGTCTATTTACATTGGTTTAAAGGATTACTATTTTGATAAAAATATCAACATACAGCCAGCAAAAAATAGCAATGGAGTGGCAAATTCTTCTAACCGTAGAGCAAAAATGACGAGACAAACAGAGCAGCTCAGACTTGTAGAGCTCACCATTGTTGAGGTCGTCAACGAATCACTAGCCTGCTAGATGGAGAGGGAGAAGAACAGGAGAGAGGGGAGAACCCTAACCCTAACTGGCGGCGGCAGCGGGCACTCCTCTCTGGACCCTAACCCTAACTGGCCTAGGAACGAACCTGGAGAGAGGGGAGAGGGGAGAGGGGAGGGGAGGGGAGGAATGAACCTGGCAGGTGGGCGTCTTCTTCTCTCTGCTGGCGGACGACCGGCGGTGGCAGGGGCGTCCTTCTCTCCGGTGGCAGGGCGTCCTTCTCTCTGGTGGCGGGCGTCCTGCTCTCCGGTGGTGGGCATCCTTCTCTCTGGCAGGCGTCCTTCTCTCTAGTGGGCGGTGTGTGGACGACGGTGTGGCGGTGGGGATCGAACAGATCGAGAGCAGCAAGGAGATAAGGGCCGAGCGTCCGTGGCGCACTGATTAGGGATGCGCCACTGATTTTCCACGGTTAGCTCAAAAAGTCGCGCGGTGCATAGTTGAAAGGAACACAAGCCTGCCTCACTGGTTACTATGTTGGTTAGTTGGTTGAACTCCTAGGTGCCAGGTTCGAATCCTAGCATCACCCTTTTTTTTCTTTAATTCATAACTATATTTAACAAAGACTAAAATTATTATTTGGCCTTGTAATATTTACTCATCAGAAAATAATTGTCTAGTATTTTTAGAATATGAACAATTCAACATTTACAAATATAAAAGGAAAAACACATGTATACAATTGCAAGTAGACGAAAAATTTATTCCAAAAAACCGCGAATCATGTATATATGATTATTGTTCCAAAATACCATATGTATCATGTATATAGTAAGAGACCTTCTACGGATGTCGATTCTGAACAAGCTAGCGTCTGGTCATGGCAATCTTCTTGCCCTTTTTCGTCGCAGTTGAATAATTTAGCCTGGGAACATGGGGATTTCTTCTCGTGTACGGACATCCTTTAGAGGGTAGGGTGGTCTTCCTTCTTCCTGATGCAACACTAGGTTTATCTAAGTACTTGTCCAATTTCGCTTCTATCTTCGGATCACCGTACTTGTCAAAGTCTTGTTCGGTGGCTGCTCCCTCTATTCCGATGATGCTCCTTTTCCCCCTCCTGACAACAACGCGGCTAGGCCTTACAGGGTCGGTAATGTAGAAGCATTGATCAACCTGGCAAGCCAGTACCCATGGCTCATTTTTTGCCTGGACGTTCGCGCCAAATGTCTTCGATGATTTGGCTTCGGGTATAACCATCGTGGTGAAATACTGGCCTTCTTTTTCGATGTTCTTGGCTCATCTGACCCGGAACATCGGCATCTTGTCTCCACAGTAGTCGAGTTCCTAGATCTCCTCGATCCTACCGAAGAATCTCTCCTTGACAGTGGATTCCTCGTCTGCGTATGATAGCATCGTGACTCCCGAGTTCTGATATTTGTTGTTCTTGTCCTTTTCCTCGGTGTAGAATGTGTAACCGTTGATGTCCTACGCCTGATAGGTCCTCACATTCATCGCGGGGCCCTGTGACAAGGTGAATATGAGTTTTTTCTCATTCATAGAAGGTCTGTTACCATGATAAAGATGGAGTAGCTCTTTCTTGAACCAACGCGTGAAGCTGGAGTTGTGCTCTCTAGTCACGTCTCCCTTAGTCCGTCGTCGGCATGTGTCCCTAAACATCTTCTCAATTAAGCTTTTTTGCTCTAGAACCCATGGTTTGACCAACTCTATGTGTTATAGCACGACTCGATGCGCCCTGTCATAGTATGTGTGTCGATCAGTGAAGACGATATGCATTGGGGCATTGCCCTCGTGGTGACCACTTCCATCGAGCCTTCCGAGGTGCCTCCTGATTGGCAGACCAACCGGGCCGTCGTCATCCTCATTTCGTAGATAATTCTGGCAGAACGATATGGACTCGTACGTCAGAAAGCCCTTGGCTATGCTTCCATCCGGACAGTTCCTGTTGCGAACGAATCCTTTGAGAACGTCATTTAGCCTTTCAAACGGCATCATGTTGTGTAGGAATAGCGGCCCGAGGTGGATGATATCATCCACGAGGTGGACTAGCAGATGCACCATGATGTCATGGAACGCTTGAGGGGGGAAGTAAATCTCGAGCTCGCATAGTATCACGATGATCTCTTCTTGTTTCCTGTCGAGCTGCTTCACACCGATCGACTTCCTAGAGATTATGTCGAAAAAGTTACAGAGCCCAAACAGCGTCTCATGTACGTTCTCGTCCATTATCCCTCGGATAGCAACCGGAAGTATCTGCGTCATCAGCACGTGGCAGTCGTGAGATTTCATTCCGGAGAACCTCTTCTTTTCCATCCATATATCGGGATATCTTCCCTCCGTAACCGATAGGACGTTTGGTTCCGACGAGAACGTTGAAAAACTGCTGGAGCTCCTCCTCACTCATAGTGAAGCAGGAAGGGGGCAGTAGTAGTCATTCCTCTTAGCCCTTTCGCGCCGACGACCTTGAGTATCTTGCGTCTGAGCGTCATCATCATCATCGGGGCGTCCTCCATAAAGTTCTTCCTTTATGCCCAGCTTGATCAGGTCGTTTCTTTCCTTTGGCCCGTCTTTGGTCCTCTCCGGCATGTTGACAAGAGTGCCAATCAGACTCTCGCACACGTTCTTTGTGATGTGCATGAGGTCAAGGCTATGTGGCGTGTGGAGGTATTTCCAGTACGGCAGGTCCCAAAAAACAGACCTCGCTTTCCATACACCCAGTAGCGGCTTTGTCCTCGGACGCTTCTTTTCCGGCGTGGGGCACTTTTCCATTTTTCCAGTAAGTCGTTGGTATCCTTGCCGCTCCTCCTAGGTGGGGCTGTTTCGAGCTCATCCTCACCATTGAACAGATCTCTGTGTTTTCTCCATGGGTGATCCGCGGGGATCCACTTTCGAATCCCTGGGAACACGGTTTCCGAAGACCCGGAATCCCTCGGTAGCTGCATATGCGGGGTTCTCTCCATGCACCTGATGCATGCACCGTGTCCGTGGTTCACCTGGCACGATACATATCCCAGACCAAGATAGTCCTGCACCATCGTTATCAATGCGGTTTTCAGAGGGAAATATTTTTCTGTGTAGGCGTCCCACGTACGGGCTGACGTCTCCCGCAGTGTGGCTAATTCCTCTTTCAACAACCTGAGATACAGATGCATGTCGATACCCAGTTGTTTCAGCCCCTGAATAAGAATACTCATGTGTACGTACCTTCCCTTCGTGCATATCCAGGGGGAGATTGTATGGCCATACAAACACGGGCTACGTGATATGCGTGCTACTCTGGTTTCCAAAGGGATTGAGTCCATCGGTACTCATACCCAGCCTAACGTTCCTGGCATCATCCCTGAACTCCTCTTCGAACTCCATGTCAAATGTGTGCCACTGGCTAGCGTCTACGGGGTGTGTTAGGATCTTGCCCTTCTCCGGATCCTCTTCGGGCTTCTCCCTTTCCGCATGCCATTGCATGAGCTTCGCTTCCTTAGGGTCTACGAAATACCGCTGCAAACGGGGAGTGATAGGAAAGTACCATACCACTTTTTGAGGAACTTTCTTGTTCCCTCTCTTGTATCGTGCATGGCCGCACACCGGACATGTGGTTCTATCCTTGTACTCGCCCCGATAAAGTGCGTAGTCGTTGAGGCAGGTGTGGTATTTTACGTACGGTAGATCAAGAGGGCACACGACTTTCTTGGCCTCGTTGATACCTCTTGGCAATGTGTTCCCCTCGGGAAGTATATCGTGCCAGAATTCCATGATATGGTTGAAGCTCATGTCGGTCCATTTGTGTTGCACCTTCATCTCCAGAGTCGTGAGGGTTACATTCAGGCGTGTATGCTCGGGCCGACACCCAGGATACAACGGAGTAATCCCGTCTTTATCCATTTGCGCCAACTTGTCTTTCTCTCTGGCAGCAGCTTTGTCGTTGCTCGTCTGCTTAAGGAGAAGTTCTTGAAAATGAGGGTCCTATAAAGCTGAAGTTAGCGGTGTCTGCGTGTCCGCGTCTTCTCCACCACCATCGGATCCGGCATCTCCTTTATGATGATAATGATCATGTCCACAGGCATATTCTTCATCATAATCATGTCTGGCGTCTTCGTGAGCACCATTTCCTGCCGGTGCCCCGTTGTTGATGTCCTCGTCAATGTAGTCGGGCATGAAACCACCTATAAGCAAGTGCTTTTCCAATGTCCCAGAATCAGGTTTGATTAGGGTACCAAGTTTGCATCTCTTACAAGGACATCTTATCTCGGTCATGTTGTTCAGAATCATGACGGCCGTCGCGCGTGCCTTGTATCTAGCCACCATAGCTTCGCTCATCTGATGCACCATGGTTGCATGTGTGACGGTATGGACCAAAAGAGAATATTTAGAACCATGCATGCAAAAAATCAGCATGACCTTCCCTATAAGTAGGACATATGAGTAGTGCAAAATTTTGCCAAAACAGAAATGAATCAACATTTCGGCAAACATTCATTGCACCACACACACCGGCACCTGCACAACACAATGCATACACAAGAACACAAGCATATATCCATGTAAACATCGTCTCCCGAGCCAACACCGTCGTCCACACACACAAATCCATGCATGTACATAAGAACATATATCCATGTAAACATCGTCTCCCGAGCCAACATATATCCATGCATGTACACAAGAACACAAGCATTTATCGCAAGAACACAGGCATATATACCGCCAACATCGTCGTCCACACACACAAAACAAGCACAAGTTACACGAGATGAGAGAGGTCGCGCAAGAGAGCGTGTGGTGACTTGATGTGGAGAAGAGGAGAGAAAAAGGTGTATGCACTTACTTTAGTGGATCTACACGGTGGAGAGGAGTTTCCTTTATAGATCCATCCAACCCAAAGAAGTTTTGGCAACTTAAAATGGAGAAATTGTTTGAAAAAATGGGATGAGGAGGAGCAACTCGAGCTAGATCTAGTAGTAGAGATGGGGAAAGTGAACTAGCTAGTGGAGGGGTAGGGGAAAGTGTGCATTTTTGTGTGCCTGGCACGACATATCTGTGGCGCATCAGATACACGGTGCGCCACAGACCTAATATATCTACGGCGCAAGTCCAGACCGTGCACCACAGGTGACCTGTCTCTTTTTAGACAGATGGGCCCACAGACACCCGTGTCGCACCAGAATAACGTGCGCCACTGATAAACCCACCATGCGTGGCGCACAACTCAAACGGTGCGCCACAGATATGTTGTCCATGCACGGGGTCGGCCGACAGCGTTGGGGCCCACCTTATGGTGGCGCACCGTTTGAGCCATGCGCCATGGGTATGGATAGGTTAGTGGCGCACATCCTGGCATATGCGCCACGGGTAAGTATCTGTGGGGCACAGATTTACTGAGCGCCACTAATAATGACCCTGTGGATAAGCATTTTCCTACTAAGGAGGAGTAGGGCTTGCTGTACCTTTTTCCCCAACTGCTACGTCGTGACACTAGGGATCATCTCACTATGCTGACAGCCGAAAGTTGTCGGCATAAGCCAAATTACCATCAGCGTAGGTCTATACCGACGGCAGTCGTCGGCATAGCCCCGTCGGCGTAGCACAGCGTCGTCCTAGACTGAACTTCCATCGGTGTAGACGGCTATGCCGATGCCTAAGACGTCGAAATAGCTTAGATGTGTCCCACCTAAACGGCCAACGGCCGTTTGGTTACGCCAACGGCTTAGCCGTCCGCCTATTTTTTTAGATATTTTTTAATTTTTCTTTTAAATTTCCTTTTCATAATAAATCAATTTTTTTGAATTATTTCACTTGTTAATCTCACAAGCTTTTTTTAATCTCTAAGTACACTTAATCTCCGGTTAAATTGCACTTATGATCAAACTTTTCGATCGATCACCCATCTTAACACTATTCTAGCCCTAGCAAGCTTAACTTTTCTATTCCTTCTAGATGAGCTTCCGATAAAGAAATTAAACCGTGTTAATAATACTACTGTATCAATCATATTAACCTTTGAACTATGGTGTCACACGCATTTATTTTTTAAATTTCAAACAATTATTTAAGTAAACAAAAATGAATAAGTAATAATAATCTTGATTTCAAATAAAAATAAAAATATATATTTTTGCCTTTTTCTATTTAATATGAAAAAATTCATATCTTTAAATCTGTAAATCAGAATTCGAGAAATAATGTCTAAATCGACCAGAAAAATGAGATGAATCAAAAATAGCATCCCTATCATCTTTTTAATCATGCATCATGTATTTTTAATAGTGTACTGCAAGGTTTTCTAAATACAATTTATTTAATAGTGTTCAAATCCTCAAAAAATCCCTTTTGAATTTGAGGATTTAAAAAACCTTAGCTCGGAGCTGAGCCTCGCTAAACTTACATCGGATATCTGGTAAAATAGCATATTATGAGTCTAAAAATGATTTTTTTTAAAAATCATGAGCATCAGATAATGTACATGTGGATCAAATCTGACCCACTTCCACCGATTCGGCAGGAATTTGTCTTTTTCAGCAGGGGTGGACGAAAAGGTTTAACATCCCCGGTTAGGACATTGTCCATGTAAAATGGTCTAGTATTTTTAAAAAATTGGATGGTAGCATTTTGAATTACCCTTTCGTGGATGCTTCACAAACCACCCGTTTTTAGCACTCGAAAAATAAGAAATGGTTTTTACGTGCGACGAAAAAGAAAACTCCTCCTGCAATATTGTTCGTCATCCCGAGATGCACATGAGTGCACAATATGGACACATTATCACAAACTATGCCGCAATTCTGGCCATAACATTGGTCGTTTGGCCTGAAAGTCATGAAACCTCGAACATGATAGGTCATTTCTCAGAATGTTTTTTTGAAATGCAATCAATATACCAAGTTTAGTATTTTTCCTTACAACTATGTCACATAATATGACACCCCGCGAAGATTTTATATTGTTCGGACCGTTGTTGAATTTCTTATGTTGTTTCAAACTATAGTCAAAATGTTGGGCACGAATGCTCTTAACTAGGGGAAGAGCCTCACTAAACTTGCATTGGATATCCAATAAAATTGCATATTATGAGTCTAAAAATGATTTTTTTGAAAAAAATATGAGCATGAGATAATGTACCTGTAGTTCAAATCTGATCCATTTCCTACTGATTCAGCAGAAATTTATCTTTTTCACAAGGGGTGGACGAAAAGGTTTGAGATCCCCCGATTGGGACATTGTCCATGTAAGATGGTATAGTATTTTTAAAAAATGGTGGTACCATTTTGAATTAGCCCTTTCGTGGATGCTTCACAAAACACCCTGTTTTTAGCACTTGGAAAATGGGAAATAGTTTTTCCGTGCGACGAAAAAGAAAACTTCCTCCTATAACATTGTTCATCATCCCAAGATGCACATGAGTGAACAATATAGGCACATTATCACAAACTATACCGCAATTCTGGCCATAACATTGGTCGTTTGGCCTGAAAGCCATGAAACCTCGAACATGATAGATCATTTCTGAGATGGTTTTTTGAGATGCAATCAATATTCCAAGTCTGGTATTTTCCTTGCAACTATGTCACGTAATATGACACCATGTGAAGATTTTACATTGTTTGGACTGTTTTTCAATTTCTTATGCATGTTTCAAATTATGGTCAAAACGGTGGGCATGAAGGTTCTTAGCTAGGGGATGAACCTCGCTAAACTTTCATTAGATCTCTGATAAAATAGTATATTATGAGTCTAAAAATGATTTTTGCAAAAAATTATGAGCATCAGATAATGTACCTGTAGTTCAAATCTGACTCACTTCCTTCCTATTCGGCGGGAATTTGTCTTTTACATCTGGGGTGGACGAAAAGGTTAGAGATCCCTCGATTGAGACATTGTCCATATAAGATGGTCTATTATTTTTGAAAAATGGGGTGGTAGCATTTTAAAACTTTTATTTGATGGTTGCTTCACAAAACACCCCTTTTTAGCACTCGAAAAATGAAAAATGTGTTATACGAAAGTATTTGTTATGTTTTTATATTTTATTCAACAAAAATATCTAATATTTGAGTTTAGATGGATAGATCTTATTTTTATGAAAATTTTGATATATTATATGTATTTTTCTGAATTAGAATCATTTAGTTATAATTTTTCTTGGATTAATGTGGCAAAAAGGGAAAATAGCTATGCCGACGGCAAAGCCGCCGGCGTAGCTGTGAAACATACGCCGACGGTAAAGCCGTCGGCATAGCTTTGACGTTGTCGCATCGCCGTTACGACCAATCAACTATGCCGCCGGCTGCCGTCAGCCTATCCTATCCTATGTTGATGGTCGGTTTGTTCGACTGCCCGCCTCAGGGGCTACGCCGACGGCCCCAACAAATAGCCGTAGGCGTAGCTTCTGACCGTCGGCGTCTTGACTTGTCAATGGTCAGGCCTAAGCATGTCATGTGGCATGCCAAGTCACCATCTGGTTTATTTCTTTCTTTGATTGTTTTTCAATCATTAGAACATCGCGAAAGATGCCTTAAAAGAGACAATCGCTACTGAAACCTTTAGATCTCAGAGAACCAAGCGCCGGCTTGGTGGCTTAACCTCAATGTTGAGTTCACCCACCTGGTTTTAAGTTGCAAGTGCGACCGAATTAACCGGGATGCTATCTAGCGCATACAAATTCGCTGTTGGAGAGATGTCATGTATCGTACAATGTATAGCCACGAGAGGAATTTGATACCAGAATGATCGGAAAGGAATAAAATATTCCTTTTTTCTACTTGATTATGATAAGATGCCGTTAACTTTACGGCACTCTAAAATGAATACGGGCCATACTTTCTCTGTTCTGATGGATACGTTTACCTGGTACTCCAATGTAACTGTCAAAGAGTACTATCAAAAATACGTTAAGGCGTACCTTGATTTTGAGGGTGAAAATCCAATGGACCACTGGATGATTTCTTGCAGTCATCTTCTTCATTCTTCTTCATTCATAATCATCTTCAACCTCTCGTATGCTTTATCAGAATGAGATGCAAATAAACATCTCTTAAGTAATAATTTTCGCAGCTCACAAAACCACTTCAGGATTTTCGAATACCCATACATGCTCTTTCTGGTCGAGGGAACTATAGCATTTGCACTCATCATCCACCTGGCAGGAACACAATAGTTGGGAAGTTTTTTGACTTGCAATATTTCCAACACGAAGAATATGTGGGAATATGGTGTGCCTAAGCACTCTAGCTTACGGCAACAACAAGATATCCTATCCTCCGAAGCACCGATACTTCAAAGTCCGCCGTGTCCGTGTATGATACTCCGCAGATACTTGGACACGCCGATACGCGGGCGATGTGCATATCCTAGGAGTATCTACTTTTCTGATTTAAAAATAAATAAAATAAATGCCGATACTCCACTGAGATGTCGACGACACGGCTGGGACACCGAAAGCACAGTCAAAGCCCACTACTGACCCTAATAGCCAGTGCGCAATATCTCTATTTGCTCGATTGACCATGGCAGTGGATTGGATCAAGGCCTCAGGAGCAACAGCACGAGCACACTACCGCCGTCCTCATTTCCCATGCTTGCTGCTCCTGTCATTGTTGCTACCGCCTGCTGCACTGGGCATCCATGCTTGGTGTGGGGCTGCATGTGTGGTTTCTTGCTGCTGGTCTTAGGCGCTGGCCACTGATTGTATTTTGATCAGCATTCAATTATCCTTTGGCTTCAACGGATCATATGGCATTTTATGAATTTTTATACGTATGTTGGCCGTATCACCATACTGTTGTTTCTAGAAACGCCATATCCCGTGTCCTCGTGTCTGTATCGCCGTATCCTTCTTGTCGTGTCGGTGCTACGTAGATCCTATCTAGAGAACATTCCTTTCGGTTACAGACCACTTGGAACTTCTTCTCTCTTCTATCCTTCATGTACACACGAAATGTAGTCAATTCGTCTTCATCTAATATCTGCCATACGACACAATTGTTGGCAACATCTGCACTATATCTGATAACCGCAAACACTGCCGGCGTGAAAACAGTTACAGCGTGTTTCTCAAGACATGAAGCATCCACCTCCGTAAATGGAATGGACTGCACATCCACAATGTCCAGGACCGGGTTGTTTAGGAAACTCTCATAGTGTTCTAGCATCTTGAACAATATCATTCTACTGTCCAAATGCGTGTGTAGAACAAAGTGTAGGCTCTCGCTCCTTTGATTACTTCTCAGTCCTAAAAAAAAAATTCCCACCAGATACGGAGCACACCATACCTTCGTAATCTTATACATCTCATGCAACCATAACTTCTCACTTGTTATTTTATACCTTTCCAAGAAGTGTACCCATTTTATCTTGTGCTCCTCTATGGAAGCACAGTCATATATAAAAGATCTGAACTCTTTCTTGACCGTATCACCGCCCAGATTACGTATAATGTTCTGCTGAATGTGCCACATGCATTGCCTATAAATCGTGTCAGACCAGATCATCCTGATAGCTCTCTACATTGTCAGGTCCCCGTCGCTGATCATGGATATTGGGTGCTTCTCGGCCATGTAATCGGAAAAGGTCTGCAATATCCACTCGTACACCTCGGTTGTCTCCTAGAGATAATACTACATCTAAAGATAATAGTGTTGCGGTGATGATTCAACCCAACAAACGGCACGAAGGGAAGATTGTACTTATTTCCCATACGTGCTATCAAAAACAACGACGTCTCCAAAATCTTGGTAGTCGCATCAGGATTGACTATCAAGCTAGAACAGTCCCTTCATATGCCCCTCTCCATCAACCAAGTACTTGAAGAAAAAATATGGATCCTTCTCCTATCGCGCCTTCATGTGACGGATCACTGTTTGGGTATCACTATCAGCAATTGTTTCCTGCTTATAGATATCGCTGAATTATAAATGTCCCTTTTGGTGTATCCAACTTCATCGTACCCATCGTACTGCAACACCAAGACATCTATGATTTTATGCTTGCGCATCCTAGATATCTTCATCTCTACAATGTCCGCTTTCTGCTCGTCGCTGATTCCTCTATGTGAACGCATCAAACAAGCAAGATTCGATGGGGCCATAGGATGGGTGTGTTCATCGATGAAATCCTTCACAAACAACTGTCCGATTTCCTCGACCCTTGCAATTAGCAGTTTCACCTTATAACCAACACGGGTGATGTTCCGGGGCCTCCTCTTCCTGTCTTCTCTCTTATTTTTCATGTTCTTCTCTTTATGACAACCTTCCCAGTTGCAGACAAGTTTTCTCGGAATTATCTCCTTGTTGGCTAGATCCCACTCAACATAGATTTTCTGCACACTAAATCCTTTCCACAGAGCATACTTGTTATAGAACTCAAATCCGTCATCCTCATTACTAAACGTCATGTTGGCAATGCCCCGGTACTCAGCATCATCACCTACATCGGCCATGTCTTCCTGCATACCACATACAAATAAAAAATTATAAGATTAATCATGTCAACTAAACAACTAAAAAATAAATTGTGCTAACAAAAACTAGAAAAAAGGAAGTAAACCAAAATCAAGCAAAATATGTTTTCCTACATTTGAAGTTTAGAAAGAATCTTTATTAGCAAGGTCAACATCATCTTCTCAATAAAAGATAACGAAATGCTTAATTATTTACAAAATTAGATTCCCTGTTTATAGTAAAAAATGTAATGCTACAGTATTTGGAGTTGTAACTAGAGAATATTGTTTTCATAACTAAGTTGTTACACAGAAGCCTCAAAACAATGAGCATACTTAGCTGGCAAAATTGGTGGCAAGCAGAACAAAGACATCACACAAGCAACTATGACAGACCCCTAGCTCTCTATAATTGGCTATCTCACTCTCTCTATTAAATATCAGTTCACTTGCACTCACTTGGATATACTTCATGATAAATTAGAAAGAACACATATTGAACCTTCTGAATATTTTTACATCGGTTGAGGGTCGTTGGTTTCTTGTGCTCTGAGTTAAATTGAGAATGTTTGGTTAAACAGGAGCAAGAAGCAGGTGGAATGATATACATACATGATAGATATATACGTGGGTGCAAACAAGGCTTTATATCTATATCATGATGAAAACGTGTTTTCATCTTTGAGTTGAAGTACAACCATTCAACCAACATATAGTATAGTGAAAACACAACACCAGAGCACATCAGTCATAAAATATATTCAAATATTGCATCAGCCTTTTGATTTGGAGATAGTGCAAGTTTGATTCAAAGCAAGAATGTAGAGGACGAAGGCATCACGTACTCAAACGAACTGATGGGGTTTGTTGCATGGAAAATAAAAAAATTCTACGATTGCAACCACCAAGATCATATATAAGAGATACCTGTAACGGTTTTAGATAGACTCACCCTCGAAGAACGTAACGCGGGATAACGTTCCTGCAAACAAACGTGGTTGTTGGAGAGTGTACACGACCATCCTCAAGGACGCAATGACAGTACCACACGTGCAGCACCTCCGTAATCGGTCACACATACGGACGACTTCCGTCCCTCGCTCTAGGGCGGCAGCGGAAGTAGTGGATCCACGGGAACACTGCCAACACTACGACATGGTGGTGATGGTGGTGGAGAAGATCTTGAGCGCTGCTTTTCCTAAGCTCCTCGCTCATGCCAATGGACAAGGCTAGAATGGAAGGAAGATGCCAACCAATGGGCATATGAGAGGAGGGGATGAGTGAGTGTAATGGTGTGTGGAGAGGGGGTCTCCACCTACTCCTTTTATAGGAGAGGGGGGCTGCTCCCAAGAGGAATGAACCAGCCCCTAGTGGTTCCCCCACATCTCCCCTCTTGATGGTGGTGGAGTCTCCACTCACACAAATCAAAGGGTCACCATAATTCCATTAATTCTCCACACAAAATCAAAGATCTTTCCATTAAAGCACTTTAATACACTTGGTTTAATGTCACTCAATTTAATGAACACTTCATTTAATGAATACTTCATTTAATGAACATATTAATATTTTATCCCCTTGCAATATTCCGAAACATCGAAAATATTTTCTAGCAGTTTTTATCAGAACAATTCCCGCGATATCCAGTATTTTCTCAGGTGTTCCTTATTCACTCAAATGTGTCGCTACCGTTAAATGTGTCTCCCTACGGGCCGCGAACTGAGCAGACATGATCGAGACATTCTCCAATCAATAATCATTAGCGAGACCTAGAGATCCATAATGACTCCCACCAGCTCAAGCGATGACTTAGTGATCGCGTGACCTTTATTCGTAGTAACCAATTCCTTTTGTCTCGCAATATTTTACTTGTCCGGGATTTGATCATTCAGTATCATCCATACCTAGTTTGATCTCGTTACTTACAAGTACTCTTTTCTCGTTCCCGTGATATAACATTCTTAGTGATCATTATCACTTGCTTGCAAGCTATGTTAATGTGATATCACCGAGAGGGCCCTGAGTATATCTCTCCATCATTAGGATGTACAAATCCCACTCTTTATCCACAAGTCTCAACTGACACTTTCTAAGTATCTGAAGACACATTTATAATCACCCTGTTACGGTGTGAAGTTTGATGTAATCAAGGTACTCTTCTAGAGTCATTGATTGACGTGATCTCATGGTCTAAGGATTAGAGTTACTTCGAATGACGTTATGATATTGTAAACATAATGGCATGATCGTGTTACTATACTTTGGGAGAATGTTCATCACATCATTCAATCAATGTTGTGACCTTGTTATTAACAACATCTAGAGTCATGATTAGGAAACCTTGATCATCTGTTAATCAACAAGCTAGTGTAAAGAAAGGCATAACTAGGAACCTTTTATTTGTTTATTAAACACACATGTATTAACGTTTCTGGTTGACACAATTATAGCAAGAGAAATAAACATTTATCATAAACATACAATATAATATAATAACTACTTTATTATTGTCTCTCGGGCATATTCCTTTCAGTCTCCCACTTGCACTAGAGCCAATAATCTAGTTTGAAAAACTTGAGCATTTAACACCTATGGCTTTTTGGTGTTGTATATACACGTTTTCTAGTGGCAAACATAATCTCTGGATATGACGCTTTCAGATCCATGCGTATTTGAATCTTTTTACGTCTCTATGCATCACTCATTCTCAAATGAGATTGCATTTGTATAAATTTGGTCCTTTGGTGAGACATTAGTTCCTTGAGGTTTAAAACATGTTGACACTATTGTCATACAATAGATCTTCATATTACTAGCCCATGGAGAACCACACCTAGTTCCTTTGCTGCTACTATAGCAGTTTTATACTTAGCCTTTTATTATAGTATCCATCACAATGTCCTTAAACTTTTGGAACTTATCCAAATATATCATGGAACTTCGTTCCATTACATTGTGCCACCTTAACCTATAGCCTAAATTTAGATAAACTTAGTTTCTATCTGGTGACAGAACTGGTATCAATGTAACACTTACAATGAATTATTTGTTTAGTTCCAATGTAACACTTACAATGAGTTATTTGTATAGTGCCAATGTAACATTTTACAATGAACTATCTTTCTAGCATCAACGTAACACTTTATAATGAACTATTTGTCACTTCTACATACAGAATGTATTCTTAGTTCTTCCAAAGATTATAAGAATATCCTTACTATCATCCAATGATCATCTTATGAGTCACCCTGGTATATGCTCATAACATTTAAAGCATAGGACATATCTGGATATGTACATATCACATTATGATTGATTAAGATATTCATGTGATTTTACTCACCAAGTATCAAAACACTTGAATATCGTTTATCAAGATATTCATGTGATTTTACTCACTAAGTGTCAAAACACTTGAATCTCATTTATCAAGATATTCATGTGATTTTACTCACCAAGTATCAAAACACTTGAATCTTGATTCACTCACCAAGTATCAATATACTTGAATCTCGATTTAACCTTTTCCATGTGGCAAGAACCTTTCTTATCGTTTCTATATTGAACTCATTCAATATTTGATCAATGTACATTTGGCATAAAAATATTAACGTGTCAATCTATCCAAATAGACTTTGATGCCAAATATTCTGGTTTTGCCCAAATCTTTCATTTAAATCTAATTTTAATGAAATCCTTAACTTGTGTCAATAAAAGATACATCATTTCCAATCAACAATATATCTTATACACAATGTATTCGTCATTGATGAAATTAAACATTTTAATATTTTCATCACGGTAAAGATTCCAACTTCCCTATGGTTGCTTCAACTATTGAAGTTTACATGTCTTTTTAGCATCCTTTGATTTAATAAAACAATTCGGACTGTGTCATGTACACGTCCTAGGAAACCATTCTATTATAAGAACGTTGTTTTGTTTGTTCAACTAGCATATATAATAATTGACATATGTAGTGGTTTGCTAGACTAATCTGTCCAGACCAAATGTCGCTACGAAAGATCGAATCTTGTCGTATTCAACTCCTTTAACATTGTTGTAAACTTTTTACCGACATGTCGACAATTTTAAAGATGTGAAACATCCATGTCTATTTCTTTATATATCCAAATACGATTGATATGCTTTATACCTTTCAGAGGGTCTTCTAAGTACAATAACTTGGTTTCTTATATATGGAACTATCATAGATTTTATGGATTCAAGCCATTTTACGAAGTCATGGCCCATCATCGCTTTGTTGCGTGTAGTTGGTTCATCATTGTCAAATAATTATGATTTAATCTCAAATATTAGTATTTGTTTATTTACCTGACCTACGCAGTTCAATAGGAACTTAGATATCCGTGACCACAATTTTTGAGGCACAGGAGCCATGAGCATTATGGCTGCCTCCAGGACACTTTCCGATGTTGCGCATCTCTGCACATATAGCTAAAGTTCAATAATTTTATCAAAGTTCTATTGTACTCCCACTTAACTTTTCGCGAAAAATTTCTTCTTAAAAAATTAACGTTCTATGTCTTTAGTGTTATGGAGGAATACCCAACGGTTATTTGGGATAACCTAAAAAGATGTGCTTATCCGACTTTGGTTGTAAACATTTCACTTATGCATAGCATACCAAATTTTAAGAAAAGACAACTTGGGTTTTATCCCAATCCATAACTCATCTGGTGTCATTTCAACAAATCACGATGGAGCTCTTTTTAGTGTAAAAGCGATAGTCACTAGAAGCTTAATCTTCAAAATATAATGATAATTTTATAAATAACACTGTTGATCTTATCATGTCAAACAAGGTTTGGTTATATCCTCTCGAATACTCCATATTCCTATGGTTTATCGGGAAACATAAATCCATGGAACGATTCCTTGAATCTTAGGTGTTTTTGCTAAACTTGTAACTTAAATATTTTCCTTTATGATCCAATCATAAATTCTTTATTTTCTCATTACAATGATTTTCCACTTCATCTTGAAATCATTTGAACATTTTTGAACATTTCATACTTCTCCCTGCTTAAGTAAATCTACATATATTCACTGAAATATTTGGTTAAAGTATACGAAGTTTGAATGATCCACCAGATATAGCTACACATAATAGACTATATACATCAATAAGCACAATGTCCAATAAGTTAGTTGCTCATTACTCTTTGGCCTATTAATGAAATTTAAATCATTTTCAGAAAATTCTCACAAGCGTCAATTGATTCAAAATTAAAAGGACTCTAACATTCCATCAACATGGAGTTTCTTCATGTTTTCTTTCTGATATGATTTAAAATGCAGTGTTACTCATAAGTGATCTTCTAATCATTCATCTTACGAAACTTAAGCATTAGTGTTTATGGACGTGATTTATCCAACTAGATTTGTAAGAGTTCATCCATCTTTAATGGTACAGTGATTATTTGAACGATCATTGTTCTTATAATACCGGAACAAACTAACAACTATTGAAATATAAATCTTAAAGGAAAGCTTTGATGTCAACAAAAAACATAATAACACTTTATTTGTTTTTGATGAACATCATCACATATTCTCTTGCTAGTTACTTAGGCCATTGTAGTTCATCAATTGAGTTGCTCTGTGTGATATTTCACACCAATCAATTCAGTATCTAATACCCAAGAACCACATTGTTTAACAAGCAAAGAATACACCCATAACGTGTATATCATTCATATAGCTAAGCTGGATATTTTCAGTCTTTTCTTTTCTGCCAAATATTTCCAAGATTCTCTTTCAACATTTCCTTTTCTCTTTTATGAGAAACTATCAACATCAATAGTGGTATCATACATAAGACACATAATTCAGAGCGTGTATATTCAAATACTAATACCTTTGGACTTACACTTTTGAAGTAGATCACCATCATCAAATGATTGGCGTTCTTTCAAAATTTCATTCCTTTTTACTAATCCATTTAACGTAGTAAACATTTTACCTACATCTTCTATCCATCCTTATCATGACAACTTTCATGATCAAGCTACTATAGCTCATAAGGACGAATCATGAATATAATGTCAATTCCCAAAACCTTCTGGGTGATTAGGATGTCTAGCGTCTCCAACTTTTACAAGTTCTCATACAATACGAGAATATATATTTTATTAAATTATACTCCATCATATTTCAACCAAGACATTGTTTCAGATATCACAATATCTTCTATACATGATGGTTTATAAAACAATTTTCAGCTCTTAGATAACATTGATACTAAAAAAAATCAATATCAAGAATCATGGAGGCAAGCATGATACTTTGATACTAACGCTGGAATTTGTTACTCTTGATTCAATACAATTTATTGAATTTCACGGAGTAAGTGAGGTTTTGCTGAAAATTTGCAATAGTACTTTTAAACTTTAGATTGACACTCATAAAATAATACGATACCATCTCATAAAGTAAAATTCCAGAATTGTATAGTTCTATTATCTCAATTATAGCTAAATAAAAGGTAGTAAACGAATGCTAGTGACTACAACAAATTAAGAAAATTCACTTAGATTTAGTTTATTATAAATTGAGTTCATATTAATCCAAATTACTAAATTGAACTCCCACTCAAAACAACATCCCTTGAGTTTTTTGGTGATTACACAAACCAAATTCACTACACCACGATCGATCATCACGAGTGGTGGTGTAGCTCCAATGACGAGCATCATATGGACATCATATCATTCATATGACTCGTGCTTTACCTTTCGGTTCATGTTCTGAAGCCATATTTGTATATGCTAGGCTCACCAAGTAAGAAACTTAGTATCCACGTGTGTAAAACTGTCTTACACCCGTTGTATGCGAATGTAGATTCTATCACACCCGATCATCACATGGTGCTTCAAAACGATGAACTTTTTTAACGGTGCAAACTAAGGAAGAACATATTATTATGTTGATATTAGTGAGAGGGATCATCTTATAATTCTACCGCCAAGTTCTAAGCTAGACATAACAAAAATAAGATGCAAACAAAACATCATATGCATAAAGTGATATGATATGGTTCTTGCACTTGATCACTATCTTGTGCATCATGGTATGATCTCTATCATTCCATTTGTGTAGCGCCAAGGTCTATGGTGCTCCCACTTTGTTATAATTCACGAGAGTATCTCACCATACTAAAATTATAACATTTGCCATATCATGACACATGCCCAACAAAAATAAAACTAGACGCTTCTAATTTATCTTTTGCATATTATACGTGGCTTTGGGCTTTCGAGGATAAAATCGATCTTATCTACGAACAAGGAACCACAACAATGATAATCAAATTAGTATCAACCTATTGTAAATCAGATATCAACTATAGTGCGAGAGACAGACACCCGCTAGCCACTTATGCAAAACTAGTTGCATGTCAAGTGTGGAACAGGTCTCGTGTGCGAGGACATGTAAAATTTGTCTGGACCGCTTCATCCCACTATGCCACCAATATCCAAAATACATGAAGGATGTAATAACATGATCATCAATGCCCACATATTCATATGTGTTCTACCATACAGATTATCTACGCATAGACACGTCTCTAATACCACTGATGGGGTTCGTTGCATGGAAAATAAAAATAATTCCTATGATTGTAACCAACAAGATCATATCTAGGAGATACATGTAATGGTTTCATATGGACTCACCCTCGAATACCATAACATGAGATAACATCCCCGCAAACAAACGTGGTTGTTGTAGAGTGTACACGACCATCCTCAAAGACGTGGTGATAATACCACACGTGCGACACCTCCGTAATCAGTCACACATACGGTGTACTGACGACTTCTGTCGCTAGCTCTAGTGTGGCAGTGTAAGTAGTGGATCATCAGGAACTCCGTCAACACTACGACGTGGTGGTGATGGTGACGTAGAAGATCTTGAGCAGGGCTTCACCTAGTCTCCTCGCTCGTGGCAATGGATAAGGCTAGACGGGCAGGAAGATTCCAATCAAACGGCATATGAGAGGAGGGGATGAGTGAGTGTAATAGTGTGTGGAGAGGGGGTCTCCATCTCCTCCTTTTATAGGAGAGGGGCTGTGCCCAAGAGTCATGAACCAGCCCCTAGTGGTACCCCCATCTCTCCCCTCTTTATGGTGGTGGAGTCTCCACTCACAGAAATCAATGGGTCACCATAATTCCATTAATTCTCCACTCAAAATCAAAGGTCTTTCCATTAAAGCACTTTAATTCACTTGGTTTAATGTCACGCAATTTAATGAACACTTCATTTAATGCACACATTAATATTTTATCCCCTCGCAATATTCCGATACATCGAACCTATTCTGTCAGTTTTTATCAAAACAATTCTTGCGCTATCCAGTATTTTCTCTAGTGTTTCCTATCCACTAAAATGCGTTGAATATCCTTAAGTGTGTCTCTATAACACCCCAAACATATTAATCAAGATTATCAAGTTCTAATCACCCAAGTTTAGGGTTAACAAAAACTTTTATTATTAAATTGAATATGAGTGTATGTGTGAATTGCATTAGTGTATGAATGAGTGAATTTGCCATGTTTGATTGCTGAAAATGATAAGGAATGGTTTAAAGATGAATACTACATCATCTAGGCCATTTACAAACAAAATCCAAAGAAAGGAAATGCAAATATGAATCATATGATCAAATGGTCATTTTGACCAAAATTAACCACTAGACCACTTTGGGTGTTTCTAGTAAAAGATTTCTAATATAAACTTTCTCAATTCTTTTCACCCCTTGCTAGACCAAGTAAAAGTAAACCCAAGCCCACTTTACAAACCACCAGAAACAAATTCCAGATCTATTTGAAGGACATTGCAAGATTGGATCAAGTTCATATGCATAGATCACCATTTTTCAAAAACCACTCAAATCAATTCCACTTGACTTTTCCCAGCAACAATAGACACCTAAGCAAGCAGCAAGCACACTCACCAAATTTCATTCAAAAATTCAAACCTTGACAACATGCGGCCATTTGGTCAAGCACCTGGCAGACACAGAAAACACGTGCCTAACTTATACTACTTTGAACAGTGATCAATTACCACTAGCCCCTCATTTCTCTCCATGGTCTCCCGCAACACCTAGCATTGCAGCAGACCAGCTCCCCCATTTGCCATTGCGCTAGTGCAGCGCCGCCCGACACTCACCGCACCGGTCGACCATGGATCACACTCGCCACAGCCAGGTCCGCCCTCTCCCACGATGTCCAGGAGACAGGCAACCGTCCACCACCACCCTCTGTCCACCCTCGATCGCAGGCACGTCGTGGACCACCCGTGATCGTCACGCCCATTTCTCTGCCAGCCATGCCGAGAGCGCGCCAGAGCGTTGTAGCCAACACACGCGCACACGCCGCGCCTCTCCCTCACCGCGCGTGCATGCACTAGCCGTGACCCTAGCTACCTCCCAGACATGACCGTTCACCGCCGCGCGGACTGTAGCCACTGTGTGCCGTCTCGAACGCCGCTGTTTCCGCCCAGAGCACCGACCTTTCCCGACCGTTCTCGACCTCCCCTTGCCGCCCCATCAATTGCACGACGACTTCCCTGAAGAACCACGTCGACCCCTACCCTCAGCCATGCCACTAGCCCCCTATAACGACGTCGCTGACGAGCCCGAGCCATCACGCTCTGTCCCTCTCGCCGGTGTATAAATAGAGGTCGCCCCAGCTCCAATTCGCCACACCATCTCACTCCCCTCTCTCTCAGACACCTCCCACACCTCTCCCCGGAGCAAGGTGAGCACCACATCGCCGGAATTTCACCGGAGCCCGCCGCTACAGAGGAGAAGAGGAACCGGAGCTAGGAGCCACCCCAGGAGCCGCCGCGACCACCATTTGAACCGTCGTCATCTACAACGTCGTTCGCCCCCATCACCAACCTTAGTTGGTGCCCAGGTGAGCCCCCACGTACCCCCACCGTCATGTTAGGGTTAGTTCTTCGCTGGAGCTAGTCACCAGAGACGATGAACCATAGCCATAGATCCTAGTCTAATCGCACGGCCCAGATTGAAACTTACGCTTTGTGTTAGATGAGTTGCTGACTAGTGGGACCATTTTTTCAGTAGCCCGCTGCGCCGCGATGTGCAGAGCCCGTAGATTCAAATAAGATTTTTCTATTTTAGTTAAATCTAGATTCTGCAAGTAGATTCAAAAATCAATTCAGAGAGATTCACTAAACCAAATTGCATGATTCCAATTTTGTTAGAAAGGTATTCAAATTATCTATCCAAGACCATTGGATTCAAACCATTTGAAATTACAGATCACCTATACGAAAAATAACAAGACAAAGACTTTTGTCACTTCAAACATTTTTCAAAAATCAACCATAAATGCTTTTGAGTTGATTCCAACTCTCAAAAATCACATTTGACAAGATCTATCTGAATATGTAAAAAAATTTAGGTTGAAATGCAGTGACATTGGACTAGTACCAAAAGGATGCTATATAGGCATTTCTAGTCACTTTACTGTTATTAAATAGTAATATTAAACTTTATAAAATATGACCAACACTTTAAATCACATTCCCAACTGTTAGAATATGTGGTGACGACATGTGTCAACATGATCCCATATTTTAATTGGAGAATATTAAATCTTAAGTATTTTCAATGAGTAGAAATTACTTTTCCAAAATAAGATAAATAAAACTAGGTCTTTATTTCATGTGATGATTGTGATGCTAGATCATCAAGTGTGAGCCTTAGTGTGCTAAATAGAAGTAGTTAAGTATTATTTGGTGATTGTGTACCTCGTATTCATTTATAGATGATAGTACCGACCCGGGATACGAGGAGGAGGAGTACGAAGAAGAAGAAGAAGAAGAAGAAGAAGAAGAAGAGAACTTCAACCACTGCACTACTCAAGGCAAGCCATCACTAATTGCATGCTAGAACTATGCAAGCTAACACTTGCAAACTTGATAACCTATGCAAGATGCTTTAGGCATGCTTTGGTTATATAACTTTGATTATACCAATCCCAAGTTTTACTTGCAATCTTTATTCTTTTACTTTTACCAAAGTTCTTTACCTTTAGTTAGTAAATTGTGAGTATTGGAAAAATTGTATAGATACCATAAAGAGTATAAAACTAGGCCCTAAGTACTTATACTTAGATGCCATCCAAAAACATGAAAACTAGAGTTGGATAGTGAATACCATCAACTTTAGCACCCTCATTAGTGAATACCATCAACTTTAGTGGCTAGTGCTAAGCATAAAAGTTGATCACTCTACAGCTTTGTGCGCAACTTCAAGGGCACCTACAAAAGCCCCGCATCAATCGAAGAGCTAAGATGCTGCCAGCAAAGGTCGGGCGAGTCCCTACGCTCATACATCCAGAGGTGGTCCATCATCAAGAACTCCGTAGAGAACATCTCGGAGGATCGCACGATTGACGCATTCAATGGCGGCGTGCCCCGCATAGAGCTCAGGGAGGAGCTGGGCCGCTCGAAGCCCAAAACCATCGACCACCTGATAGAAATCGCGAATCGCTGGGCAGATGGAGAAGATTCGGTGAAAAATCGCGTTCACTCCGACGACGAGGCAGAACTCGAACATAGACGCGATCGCTGAAGCAAACGCCGCATGCGCATCTACGATGACTGGGACGACGTCAACATGGTCGCAGCCGGCTACACCGACAGACGCGACGACAACCGCAACAGTGGCTACCGCAGCGGTGGAAACCGCGACTCTGGGAAAACCACGCAAGTATGGTAGCTCCGCAACTGCGATGAGGCACCTGCAACATCCATCGAAGACAAGCTGTCCGGGCCATGCACTATGCACTTCTACATCGACAAGCACGACGGAAAAAAGAAGTCCAGCCACCTCCTCAAGGACTGCCGCGAGTTCCTCAAACTACATGAGGGACTGGCTCGGATGAATCGCAACGCAGTCGAAAGGGGCTACGGAGCCGCCCCAGGCGCCATGGCACATGGAGCTCCGCCACCGCCACCTGGACCACCCCCAAGTGGAGTACAGCGCCCAGTCTACTACCTCAGCGAGGTACTTACGCCAACAAAACAGCGGTACCCGCACTACCAGAAACTGGTGTACGGCGTCTTCATGACGGCCCAGCGACTGCGCCACTACTTCTAGGAGCACCCAATCGTGGTATTCAACGACGCCCCGCTTGGGCACATCCTCAACAATCCCGACGCCACCGGACGATTCGCGCTTTGGACAATCGAACTGTCTCCACGAGACATTACGTATGAAAAACGTGATGCAATCAAGTTGCAAGTTCTCCCTGACTTCCTTGTGCACTGGATGGAGAACCAGCTCCCCGAAAAACCAGACTTGTCCGACCTCTGGACAATGCACTTCGACGGTTCCAAGCGAAAGGACAGGGCCGGTGCAGGTGTCATACTAACATCGCCCCAGGGAGACAAACTAAATTATATCCTGTGAATGCAGTTCACCACCTCCAACAATGAAGCTAAATATGAGGCCCTACTACACGGGATGAGGATGGCAAAAGCCTGCGGCGCCGAGAGACTCATAATATATGGCGACTCCAAGTTGGTCGTCAACCAGACAATGCATGAGTGCGATGCACTGAACGACAACATGATCGCCTACCGCGACCTCTACGACACACTCAAAGGGGACTTCGACGGTTGAGAGCTGTGACACATAGGTCGCGAAAGCAATGAAGAGGCAGACACACTCGCCAACATAGGCTCTACCTGCGCCCCCGTACCACCTGGGGTATTTCTCGAGCGCATCTGCGAATGCTCCATCAAGCCAAAGGCCACAGAGAAGAAAACAAGCGCAACAACGGACTCGGGGGGCTACGCCACCCAATGAGCCAATGGCACTCGACCACTTGGAGTTGGATACAGGACTCGAAGGACCAATGAGCTTCATGATGATCGAACCATCCTGGACTCAACCATACATTACGTACCTTCTTAGCAAGAGGCTACCAGACGATTCGACTGACGCACAGCACATCGCGCGGTGATCCAAGGAATTCGCCGTTATCAACGGCGAACTATACAAGCGCAGCATCGTAGGAGTACTCCAAAGATGCGTCTCCACGGCCGATGGAAGAGTTGTTCTCCTCGACATCCATGAGGGGACCTGCGGGCACCACGCCGGCAGTCGCGCCCTTGTTGCCAAAGTTCTACAAGCTGGATTCTACTGGCCTACGGCCATGCGCGACGTCAAGGACATCGTCCAGAAATGCAACGCATGCCAGTGATTCACAGACAAGACACACGCACCTGGTGCAGAGCTCCGGCCAACTCCATTGGCCTGGCCCTTCGCGCAATGGGGACTCGACATGGTCGGCAAGCTCCCAAAGTCCTCACGAGGAAGCTACGTCTACCTCCTGGTCGCAGTCGACAAATTTACCAAGTGGATAGAGGCCATGCCAGTGACCAATCAGTCAGGATATAGCGCAGTCAAGTTCTTCGAGTCCATCGTCTACCGCTTCGGAGTACCGCACAGCATCATCACGGAAAATGGGACGAACTTCACATCCAAGGAGTTCCAAGAATTCTGCGAAAATCTGGGAATCAACGTCAGCTATGCCTCCATAGCACATCCACAGACCAACGGTCAGGTCGAAAAAGCTAACGGGCTCGTTTGCGGCGGCATCAAGAAGCGACTCCTCAGGCCACTCGAACAGGCCGCGGGTTGCTAGCCAGATGAACTATAATCAATACTCTGGAGCCTACGCACAACTGAAACAGCGCCACAGGGTACACTCAGTTCTTCATAGTGCACGGGACCTAAGTGGTGCTACCCGCCAAAGTACGATACAAAGCACCATGTGTGGTCGCTTACAGCGAGCAAGAGTCAAATCTTGCACTCGAAGATTCCGTCGACCTCCTTGACGAGGCAAGGGAAATTGCCGCGGAGAGATCAACGATCTACCAGCAGAACCTGCGCAACTACCATAGCAGAAGGCTACGCCCCAGGTCCTTCGTCGAAGGCGACCTGGTCCTACGACTAAAACAGCAAGGACATCTCAAGGTCGAGTCCCCCTGGGAGGGACCATACGTGATTACAGAAGTAACCCCAGGTGGCGCATGTCGCCTTAAAGATTTAGAGACAGGAGTCGCATACTCCAACCCCTGGAACATCGCGCAGCTACGGCGCTTCTACCCATAATCGTTTTTAATTTTTACATCGCAAATAAGGCTACCCAGCCAAGGCTACTTAGCCACACATTGTACCTCGTACTATTCTGCGAATAAATAAAGCTAAGTGCCCCGAAACTCTGTGTTTTTCTTTTATTTTCTGCAATTAAGCCACTCGGGGGCTGCGCCACCCTGTGCACATCTGTTCTACGAACTAACGTGATATCCTGAGTAGCTGGCGCACTAGTCGAAACCCTTGATAAACACCAACCAAGTTGCAACGCACCTGACAGGTTGGCAAGGGGCTGAGATAAGCACAAGGCAGGCTAATGAAAAGGAATCGCATAGTTGAACGCACTCGCAAAACAAACACGCTAACAAGCTCTATATATACATCAATATTAATCAATTATACACAGCATGTCTATGAATTTTACAACACTGGTACAACTATGTGCAGGATACAAACTAAACTACTGTTGCAGCAAAGGAACGTTGGTCTGCTCCTCGAAGAAGTCAACAATCTCCTTCGCTGGGCGATCCACCGCCTGGTAGTGCGGAACCATGTTCCAAGTCGACCCTGCTGGTGGCGCTAGTGGTCTGGCCGCAACTGCTGCAACGTCCACATCAGGTCTGTGCAGTCGCACCAGCGGCAGAGTAGCCTTGGCACCAGCCACCAACTGCTGCCGTACACACTCGCGGACCGCACTCAAGTCATGGAATTTCGCAAGAAGGGCCAACAGGCTCGATGGAACGACATCCAGCGAGAACATCATTTGATAAATATTCTTCAAACATGATTGCGACTTCTTCAGGAAGTGAAGCACTCACGACGCACGATCCTGCAGGGTCGCTAGTGCGATTTCACGATCATGATCCACCCAGAAATATCCACTCGCCTGAAGCTGCTCCTGGGTGAGATCATTCATGTGAATAGCAACCCTATCTTTCTCATCCTACGGATGGCGCACACTGACAACTACACCAACCAAAGGCAGAAGTATGAAGACAACGGATACACGAGTGACTATAGTGAAAAGATAAGGAATAAGAAAACTAACATTTGAATTGGTCGCCCAGCTGCGTCACTTCCCCTAACAGATATTGTTCTCGGGCGGCGGCCTTCTTCGCCTTCGACTTCCACACATCTGCATTACCGCGGAGTACGGGAAATTCACGCTCCAATTGCTTCACGTGGTCACGGAGTCGCGAAAGCAGAGACAGCTCATCCACCCTTGAGCGCGGCGGTGCCAAAGTGTCATCAAGGGGCGGCGAATCCTAAGGCTCCCTCAAAGGATAACTCGATGTGCCCTATCACAAGTCAAGCAAGAGACAATAAGAGGACTAAGGCGAGGCATGGACAAAAGACTCGAGTGCATTTCAAGATCAACAAAGTATCAGCAGATACATTCGCCAAAAGGCATGTTCTCGACAAAAAGACATAAGCTATTTAACTATTACAAGATGCGACTACTAAGGAGCGATTGGCTTCTTCGACTTTGACTTCGGTTTTGGGGGCCTCATCGAGTCTGTGGCAGTGTCAGGTGCCACAGACTTTCCCACGGCCCCTGACGTCGCAGCCTTAGCCATCTTCTTGGCTCGCTGAAGCTCCTCAGAGTACTTCGCAACTGTATTGATCAGCTGTGGGCCATACTTGCCACAAGCGGTCGTGAAGGGAGCAAAAACTACTTGCTGGCCATCAGCGTTGATAGGCATCGCCTTGGAGACTGCCGCAGGATCAACTTCGACTCCATGTGCTTGAACCATGGCAAGTGACATTGAAGCACCAGCCGCACGGAGTGAGTTCTTGAAGCTTGAAGGAATGCCTCCGGCAAAAGACTCCACCAGCTCATCTATATTCTCGATCAACTCAGATTTGGGTGCCAGCTCTTCCCGGAGGCGACTGAGCACGCCCTTGGCCTTAGTAAGCGTCCCCTGAACGGCAGCGCTACGATCTTCGACTGCCAAAATGGCACCCGCCAGGGCGTCATCATGACGGAGTAGCTAGGGGTCAAAGCTCAGACCACTGGCATCTACACACAAATCAAGCATCGGCACAAAAGTCAAGTACGAAAAACAAATTCGAAAGAAGGGGCACGACAAAAAATCTAGACAAGGGAATACCTAAGAGGGCCTTGGCAATCGAGAAAAGTTGTTCTTCGAACAACTTCTCCCTGGCGGCAATGGAGGCGCGCAGATCCTCCTCGCGTTTTCGCGATTCATCTCGTGCTGCGATTGCCTCATCACGGCTCCTCACCGCCGCGGCAAGGGTTTTCTCGAGGGAAGCAGCACTGCGGAGGAGTGCATTATGCTCAACTGTGACACAAATGAAGACAAACCGTCAGTCGAATACATCAAAAGGATGCAGAGAAAAACATAGTAAAGAACACTCATTTTCCACTGCGCGATGGCGACTGTCCAGCATTGCATGCTGACGACCCATCGTAAGCACCTGCTCTGCAAGGCAAGCGGCCTCCTTCACAATGAGCTACGGCAAAAACATAGTAAAGGGTCAACAGATGGCATAGATGAAAACGTGACTGCAAAATCAGAAGAAGAGATACTACACTTACATGATCCTCCAAAGACTCCGAAGTTGATGGATTCACAGACGTCCGGATAACCATCTGGTGCTCCACATTGTGTGGAGAACTTGACGAATTATGCCTGGAGTGGGCCGCTAATGGAGGAGAAGGAGTGCGCTCAACCACTTTCTTGGCCTTGGAGGTCGCGACTCCAGATTCCTTCAAAAACTGGACGTCGCCAGAAGATGACGACGCCGGCTGACTGCAGAAAAAAACCAACATCAAGGGAATGCAACTCCAAAGAAGAACCAAAAGGAAGACTCATATACTTACCAATCAAACTTGTAAAAATCGAAGGTTTGATCCCCGACTCTAACGACGACTCCTTCAGCAGCCGCATCTTCTTGCAAGAAGATGGCGCCACGGCGCTCACAGGAACGGCAGGTATCAGCGACTCTGCACCAACACCTGCACCTTCCGAAGTCGAAGGAGACGACGCATCCGAATCCTTGCTGCGCGAACGCTTGCGAGTGTCCGGACCACTCGACACAGGGGCTTCCTCCTCCACATCAGATGGGACGGTCGACTCCGACTCGTCCTCTTCCAAGGATTCACGAGGGATAACCCGCTCGGGAAGAGGGGGCATACAGGGTGACACCGCCCAATCCTACATACAGAAAACAATTTAGCACAAAGTCAAGAAATCAATGAAGCAGTCGACAAACAAAGCTACTACGTACCACAACTGTACCTCAGGAGGAGGGTTAGCAGCATCGAAGGGAGGTACGTCTGGATCATTGGGAAGCACATACTTGATGGTGTACTTGGTGACCAGTCGCACCCTTTTATCTACCTCACTCGCAGACATGCCATCGAAATACGCGAGTGACATCGTCCGCGCCAGCCCACTGGAACATAGGGTGGACTCTGGCTTGCAGGGGCTGGACGCGACGGTGCAGCCATGTGCGAATAAGGGCGCAGCCTCCCTCCTCTTTGCCCATGCGACTCTCGAGGTCGCAGACGCGCTCGTATAGCACATTTGTCTCCGTGGATTCGCCGGGCATCACTACGTTCTTCCAGGAGCGCCTCCTCTTGCACGACATCGCGGGATCGAAAGGCACAAGTCCGAAGTGGTCTCCGTCGGCCTTCAGGTCGCGGATGTAGAACCACTTGTCCCTCCACCCTTGGACGGATGCCATGAGTTTGATGTCAAAGTATGTGATGGAGGAGTCGACGTGAATACCGCAGCCGCCTACATCGTAGACGCCAATTGGCGCTTCAGCTTGAAGAGGCGCTTGAAGAGACCGAAGTGCGGCTCGATTCCGAGCCAGCACTCGCAAAGAGTAGTGTAGCAAGCTACATGGAGGATGGAGTTTGGGGACAGCTGATGGAGCTGGAGCCCGTAAAAGCAGAGAAGGCCCCTGAAGAAAGGATGCAGGGGAAACGAGAGACCATGGATGATGAACGCTAGGAACATCACCCGAAAGCCAGCAGGAGGAGAGGGGATTACCTCGCTGCCAGGGATGCGCGTGTCAGCGACTGAGGAAGACAAAACTCCGTCTTGGCGTAGAAGATGAAGCTCTGAGGATTTGATCACAGATGCACGCCACGCACCATTGGTGACGCGAGTGCCCGTGCCCTTCTTTTTCCCGGCGGCGGCGGTGCTGGTGCCCACAGTGGCGGAGCCACCCTTCTTCATCACATCAACCGTGGCGGCGGCGGAATCGGCCGTGGCACCTCCCTTCTTCTTCCCCATTCTACGATGGCGGTGTGACCGGAGAAAGTAACTGGGAAAAACACGGAGCTGGTCTAGCGCCGCGAAGGAGAGGAGCAGAAAAGAAGCAGAGGAGCAGCAGCAATGGCGACAGAGGCAAAGGCAGAGAAAAGAAGCAGATGTGAAAATTACCGTCGCAACATCACTATTTAACCACCTGGAAGATGCAATTTAACGGTCAGGAAAAACCCTACTAGACGTGTGGCGTTCATCGTGCTCGACACGTGGAGGACCCGAAGCGTGAACCGTCCCCCACTACCCCCATTACACGCGGAAATCGAGGAGGCACAGTTAAAACAAAGATTACGCACGCCCGGTCAAGTCCGAGTCAGAAAATGGGACCCACCGCTCATCATGTCCCGTCAAACCCGCTCACGTGGGCAACTGAGCTCATCACATAGTCAGCACTGACGTCATCATAAATTGAGAACCAAAAGACTTCGACTACTTTAGTCCTTGCTCGAGTCTTCGAGTCCACCAAGCACTCGGGGGCTACTCCCATAGGGAGCGTTGGTCGCGCACCCTACGATTTTTCTTTTCTGCAGGAGCATGGATAAACCCAACCGCTCGAATCCGTGATTCGATTATGGACATGGGTTACTCCCATAGGGAGCACCGGAAATAAATTCGACTGAAACAAGCAAACAAAAGACGACAGCAGTCGTGCAAGTTCTTTAGTCCCTGCCTGAGTCTTCGACTCAGCCAGGCACTCGGGGGCTACTCCCATAGGGAGCGCTGGTCGCGCACCCTATGATTATTTGTACATCGTACTATATGTTGATAACATCCACACATGAAGCTTATGGCGACACCGCCTCAAGAATTTTCCCTACAAAGAGACTGTGTCTCCTGGGTCACCCGAATCACCTCCGCAGTGACAAAATTCGGATGCCGCGCTTACACTATGAAGGTAAGACCTGAATAAGGCCTGGCAACGCATTCGCTATGCACTACCAGAAATATATCTGTGCCTACAGGTATGATGAACATGCCTTGACGGACGCGTCGAGTGCTCACACCCATATACTGGAATTCGACTCCTGTAAGACCTTCGTGGCTTGAGTCGAATTACACCAGCACTTTTCTGGATTCGAGTCTGGGGACTCGAGTTCGAGTAGATGGCGATGTTTTACCCTAAGGTAGTTAACTGATACCTATACATCGGTTAAATCAGGCACGCACATCAACAATCCCTATGACACAAACAAAGTAGTCGAAAAACATACTCGGTCATGCACTCGGAAGGATTCATAAAGTCCCCAGTCGAATCTGCGATTCCACTGGACACTCGGGGGCTACTGACATGGGTATACCCTATAGGTACTCGAGCTTCGTATATACAGCCTGAATACAGCGGAGGCCACGGTGTCGCCAAGGCCCAAATAGAGAACTCGAGTAACCTACGGACTCTCGATTTCTTGAAGAACAAGAAGAAGCTAAAGATAGAAAGTTCAAAGGGGAAAACCCTAACCTATAACCGATTCGACCTGCTACCCGAGACCTAGCCTATCTATATAAAGGCTAGGAGGGGGTGGCGAGGAGAACACACGCAACCCTAGTTTCCACAACCCTCGCCAGATTGCATCTACGCACCATTGTAATCCTGGATTCCTTCAATAATTCCACGAGCAGACAAGCAGGAGTAGGGACCTCTACGAGGCATGAACCTGGGTAAATTTTCGAGTCCCCTGTGTGCTTGTTTGCTAGCCGATATATGTCTCCAGCGCTCCCTCCTTCTCAAAAACCAAAGTCCATAACAATGGGCATTGATGAGTTAAACCCTTGTCAAGAATACTTGGTGAATATGATTATGAAAACCTTGGAATGATGGTTCATTCTATTGAAATGTTTTGACATGTGTTATGAACACAAAATGATTTGATGATGAAACTTGTTGAGGCATGAGCCTTGGCCTTTATAAAAACTGATGGTTGGGTTCGGATGCGATACCATTCCAATTTTACCGTACAACCACAATACCTGAATTGGGTAGCGCTTAACTGGAAGTTTATATGCCTTAGTATGGGTTCCCTCACGGAAAGAGGTTGAGCCTCGTGAGTGTGAATGTCCACCTATGCAGTGCCCAGGATGGCAGATGGCCATGGCTGGGAGGCCAAGCTCATAGGGGAGGTGCCTATACTAGAGTGTGTAATTGAAAGGTTAGGATTGATTATCCGCATACTAAGTATGATGATTCCGGGTTATCCCTAATGGATGTATCGAATTTTGTGGTGAAAGTGTACCATCTCTGCAGAGTGTCAAACTATTCGAATAGCCGCATCCGCAGTTATGGACAGTTGGAGTGGCCATATTGTTCCGTTGTCAGATGTTTTCAAAATGGCTTGTGAATGAAACCATGACCTTGACTTGACCACAAAAGGGTTGTGGATATGAAAACTAGGTTCCCACTTAGGTGATGTAGAAAATTAAATTAGTTTTCTTTACTTCTAAACTCAGTATGAAATAAACCTGGCTTTTTGCAAATAAACCTAGATCTTAAGATTCCTACTAGAACTACCTTACTTGTTAGTGATAGTTTGCGAGTACTTAAAGAGTACTCATGGCTTTGTCCCTGGTTATTCCCGTGGCCAGACTATGAGGAGGACTGATGACCCACAAGTATAGGGGGTGTATCGCAGTATTTTTGAGGGAAGTGAAACCCAATTTATTGATTCGACACAAGGGGAGCCAAAGAATATTTATAAGCCTTAACAACTGAGTTGTCAATTCAGCTGCACCTGGAAACAATCTTGGTCACAGCAGTTTATCAGTAGCAACAGTTTTGTAATAGCAACAGCAAAGTAATAGCAGTAATAAAAGTAAAGATAGTAGTAACAATTGCAGTAAACAGTAGGATTAAAGTGCGGTAGGCATAGGGATGGATGGACGGGCATTGCATGGACAAGACAATTCATATGACAATCAAGAAATAGGGAATTTGTAGATAAATAAGATAAAGCATCCAAGTACTAAATAATCATATCATGTGTTCCATATATAGTCATACGTGCTCGCGATGAGAGCTTGCACAACATCTTTTGTCCTGCCAGCCCATTTGCAACGGGGCCTCAAGGGAACTACTAGCAATTAAGGTGCTCCTTTTAATAGAGCACCAGAGCAAAGCATTAACACTGCATGAACATATGTCATCCTCACATCAAAGCCATCCCCTCCGGTTATCCCGATTATTGTCACTTCGGGGCCTTTGGTTCCGGACAACAATATGTGTATACAACTTGCAGGTAAGACCATACACAATACTATCATAATGAATCAATAACATGTTCAGATCTCAAATCATGGCACTCCGGCCCTAGTTACAAGCATTAAGCATAACAAGTTGCAACAAAGTCAAAAAGCACTAATAATAGATACTAGGCACCATGCCCTAACAATCTGATGCCATTACATGAACGATCTCATCCAATCCCTACCATCCCCATAGCCTACAGCAGGGGATTACTCACTCATGGATGGGGGAATCATGGATGGTCGATGGAGAAGCGATGGTGATGATGATTGCGATGATATTCTCCAATTCCTCGTCCCGGCAGGGTGACAGAACGGAGTTTCTAGTTCTAAATCGCGGAATCTGGTGGTGGCGGCATAGCGGAACTCTTTCTGGAAAAACGTCGAACCCCCCTGGGTTTTTAGGTCAGGAGGCATCTTATAGGTGAAGAGAGAGGACGAGGGGGTGACTGAGGCGGCCACACCACTCCTTGGCGCGACCAGGCCTGGCCCGCGCGGCCAGGTGTTGTGGGCCCCTTGTGGCCCTCCTCCGTCTCGTCTTCTGGCTCCGTGAGTCTTTTGGTGAAATAGGATTTTTGGCATATTTTCTGGGATTTTTCCTGATAGTTGATTTTCTACACAAAAACTAGACACCAAGGTAATTCTGCTGAAAACAGCGCCTTTGTGTTAGTTGTATCCAAATCACACAAGTTTAGAGGAAAAACAATAGCAAAAGTGTTCGGGAAAGTAGATACGTTTTGGACGTATCAACTCCCCCCAAGCTTAGATTATTGCTTGTCCTCAAGCAATTCAGTTGAAAACTGAGTGCGATAAAAGAAACTTTCACGAACACATTTTCTTCATAAGATGTATATATTCTCAGCATATGATCAAGTACTTAGACAACTCATAATAAGGAGTATGCAAATAAGGTTACTCAATAATCATTGCAAGCTATGAAGAGATTCTAACTCAAAAATAGTAAGTAGCATGAAACATAAACATAAGCAACATTGCAATGCTCATAAAAAGGTATGATAGAGTGGTATCCCGCTTGCCTTTGATTGTAGAGAAAACATAAATGCCAAGGCACCTCTGAAATTCAAGTGAAGACTAGAAGTAAAGATATCAAAGATACAAGCATCAAAGTCATGACACAATTAATCCAAATTTTGGGACAAGCATATTACACTAAGAATGACAACTATGCTCTCAAGAAAGTGCTCATAGAATATGTGGAGACTCAACAAGGAAATGAAAAGGTTTTGAAAAGTTTGAAAGGATTCCAAATGTTGAAAGTATGGTACTCATTAGCTTTGAGATCTCATTGCCCCTATCATAAGCATCTTTAAATGGTTAAGGTGAAAGTGAGGTCCAATATGAGTTATATGCTTGACATACCATAAACTGGAAATCTCATGTCCCTTAAGTACGAGGGCCGCTCCTCATGCTACTCAACTTTAGTTACCGGTAAGTTCTTGTCATAGTAAATACATGCATATCATAGAGAACCGCCAATGGGGTACCCCTTGCCCGATGATACAGAAGAATCCCCATATCAAAATGACAAGGTAAGCAGACAATGAGCATCTCAGCAATCTTCTTATTTACCATGGTAAAAATGGTGCTTTTTCTCTCTTTCCTCTTTTCTCATCTCTTTTTTTCTTTTTCTCAATAACTATCTCTCTCTTTTTTTATAAGAAGAATGCTTCCTAGATTGCTCATTATGGTTATGCTGCAGGTTTCCACCATGATTAGGCATGGATTAGACCAGCCGCCCAGGCGTTTCTCTAACACACATACATAACTCCATGGACTTACAAGATCCCCTTTTATTTCCCACCGACGACATCCGTAAACAACAGAGCATGATATCAACTGGGTATATATTTACAGGTGTTGAAAGCGTTCCCTATGACAGCACGGTTCTGCTAATCCCCAACCTATAATTTGCAAGCATATAACTTTCATGGATAGCCACAATGGTTCAGTTTTATTAAGTGCAAGAAATAAAGTGTGCCATCAATTTCGTGAGAGCTTTACTAACTAACTTTCTCATAACAAGCAAACATTTTATTCGGAAGAAAACAAGGCATATTGAAATGTGCATGGAATAGCAAATGATGCTAATAGGTAGGTGATGACCCACAAGTATAGGGGGTGTATCGCAGTATTTTCGATAAGTAAGAGTGTCGAACCCAACGAGGAGCAGAAGGTGTTGGCGAATGGCTTGGAGCAGGAGTTCTCTGTAAATACTTAGCAAACGGATTTTTAGGGGTTTTTGATAATGCAGGTAAATAAAGTACGAGTAAATAAAAGACAATAAGAATAAATGCAGCAAGTGGACCAATCCTTTCTTTAAAAAAGGACAAGCCGGTTGTATTACTTAAGATGACCAAATGTTCTCGAGGACACATGGGAATATTGTCAAGTCCTTTCGCTTCATATAGTTGATTAATCTTCTTTAGTTTGCTAAGTGTTGTGTGGGTGAACCTGTGTTAATGTACCGACCTTCCTAGGACTAATACATACTTGTGATTATACCCCTTGCAAGCATCCGCAAGTACAAGAAAGTAATTAAGGTAGAAACCTAACCACAGCTTTAAATTCTAAGACTCTGACGTCCCTTGTGCAAAGGTTTCCTAACGGGGGTTCAGCTTTCTATCACTCCGGCAACACCTACGATTAGTAGCCAAATACACAATGCATTCCCCTCGGCCCATATAGGTGAAGTGTCATGTAGTCAACGTTCACACGACACCACTAGAAGAAATACACCACAACTTAAATATCAAATCATTGAATATTTCTCAACATAATTCCACTACTAACAACATGACTTCTCTCATGTCCTCAAGAACAAAACAAACTACTCACAAGACATCATACAGATCATGATCAGAGATGAAATAATGATATGTAACAATCTGAACATAAACGATAATTCAATGGTTCACTCAATAGCATCAACTACAAGGAGTTATCAACACCAGGAAAGTTCTCCCTAAGAACTATGCAAGATTCAACCCAATTGTTACAGCGGTATGAAGTGGTGATGATGGTGCTGGTGGAGATGATGGTGGTGATGATGATGATGATCCCGATGAAGTCCATCTTGATGGTGGTGTTGATGGCGATGATCTCCCCTCTCCAGGAAGGAATTCCCCCGGCAGAATTTTGTCTACCAAAGAGATCTTTCTCTCTCGGTGTTTTCTGCCCCGCAGAGGCGGCGAAATCTTTCTGTGGTCGCTCCCCGAGTCTTAGGGTTTCGGGAGGATAATATGCGCCAGAGGGGAGAGCCTAGAGTGGGCCAGGGTGGCCACACCACCTGGTGGCGCGGCCAGGGGTGGCCCGCGCTAGGGGTGGTGTGGGCCCCCTGTGGACCATCTCCCCTTCCCCTTCTAGCAATCTTCATCTTCTGGAAAAATAGAATTTTCCATGTATTTTCCCGGATTTTCTGATCTTCGCGAATTTTGTCTCCAAACAGCACCTTTTCCATCAGAATCCTGACTGCAGCGGTCCATGCTCCAAAAGTCATCAACCATGCAAAAACAGATGAAATAACATAAGTATCATCTCTTAATATGAAATATATCAATGAATACCAGTAAATTATGATATAGAATAGTGATGCAAAATGGACGTATCAACTCCCCCCAAGCTTAGACTTCGCTTGTCCCCAAGAGAAAACTGATCTCAATAAACATGACCTCAGGTTTATGGAGTGAAGAGTCGATAAAAGAATACGGATAAGAAGCATCACATTCATCAATACATAAATCATAATAGAAGACAACTCACTATTATATAACTTAACTTGCAATAAGTGAAGGAAACACAATAAAGATACATAAAGTAAATCATAATTGGTAATGGCAAACTTAGCTCTTGGTCAAAGAATAGTTGACAATTTGCAAGAGTTCACAAATAACTGGTTTTCAATGATAGCTTTCAAAGTAGTAGACACCAAGATAAGAGCAGTGTGCAAAACAAGGAACATAAGAAACATGATTGAATAGAATGAATGAAACACAACAACTCAAAATACTTGCTGAGGTAGAAGGGAATAAGTTTACTGACTCAACTAAAAAGTAATATATAGGCCCTTCGCAGAGGGAAGTAGGGATTTCAAGTTTCATAAAGAGCTTCCAAAAATTATGATACTTATTAGCTTTTAGCTCGCATTGCCCCTATCATAGGCATATTTAGGTGATTAAGGTTAAAGTGATCAAATATGAGGATATGCTTGACAAGTTGTAAGTTGAAAATCTCATGTCCCTTGAATACGAGGGTCGCTCCTCATGCTACTCAAGTTTAGTCACCGATAAGTTCTTGTCATAGTAAGTACATGTGTATCATAGAGAACCGCCAACGGGGTACCCCTTGCCCGATGATACGGAAGAATCCCCATATCAAAATGACAAGGCAAGCAGACAACAAGCATCTCAGCAATCTTCTTATTTACCATGGGAATATGGTGCTTTTTCTCTCTTTCCTCTTTTCTCATCTTTTTTCTTTTTCTCTTTTTCTCAATCTCTGTCTCTCTTTTTTATATAAGAAGAATGCTTCATAGATGCTCATTATGGTTACGCTGCAGGTTTCCACCATGATTAGGCATGGATTAGACCAGCGGCCCAGGCGTTTCTCTAACACATATACATAACTCCATGGACTTAAGCTCCCCTTTCATTTCACACTGACGACATCCATAGATAAAAGAACATGATATCAACTAGGTACAAAGTACCGGTGCAATGTTGAAAGCGTTCCCCATGACAGCATGGTTCTGCTAATTCGCAACTTACAAAGCGCAAGCATATACGCAACATAGATGGGCACAATGGTTCAAGTTTATTAAGTGTGCCATCAAGTTCGTGAGAGCTTTAATCACTAATTTTCACATAACAAGTTTAATTTGGAAGGTAGATAAAAACATGAATTTACTTGGAATAGCAATAATTATAATAGGTAGGTATGGTGGACACAAATGTCATAGGTTTTGGTTTAAGGATTGGATGCACGAAAAGCATTCCCTCTCAGTACAGGTTTTTGGCTAGCAAGGCTGAGTAGCAAGCATAAGAATTGAAGGAAGCAAACAAACATACAAGTGATAAAAACAAACATGCAATCTTCCTTGGAAGCACAAAAGATCTTAACTAGAGAATACTAAACTTATGAGAAAATCAAGAAAGAAAGATGATGAAATTATATTTCTTTAGAGTAATTTTATCTTTTTCATTCAATTCTCAAAATAGTGTTGCTACTGACCGAGCTAGGTTTGCCAAAACCAACTAAATTAAATCAATGATCCCAAACTGATACCAATACTAATGACAAGAGCAATCATATAACCATGAATTGAAAACTAAAATAAGATATGCAAAAGAGTAACTGATAGAACTTCTCATTAATATTCCATAACGGCAACTCACACCAAGGGATACATAGATATCTAACGAGAGGGGGGACACTTCCATAATGCAAATCATCCTACATGATAACTCCTCTATTCATGATATGACTCTACTAAAAAGGTAAAAAGATAGAAGATAGTGATATGATACCGTGACACTCCCCCAAGCTTGGAACAAACCAAGGGGATGCCAAAACCTGATGACGAATTACTCCTTCGGTAGTTGTGGTATTCTCTCGATGAGCTTTTTGATTAGTTTCCCCAAGTCCTAAATCTCGAAGGTGAGAGTACGAATCAACTCCGAGTTTTGCTCAATGTGGCTCATTATCATGTTGGGTTGCGAATTCCATCTCTTGAGATTCTTTCCCCACTCTTCCTCCTTGAAGTCTTATTTTCCTACATGGTTAGAATGAGGCATATCCCAATTGGAGGGTAGTTTCTCCTTGGGCATATTCTAGAACCGATGCTCATGGATAAGGGTATGGAAGGGATTCTTGGTGCGTGGAGGAAGTAACCGTGGAGCCAAAAAGTGACACGGAGGCTTCCCTCCAGTTGACATCCGTGTAGTCCTTTTGATCTTGGCAGGGTTTGCCAACACTCCAATGCTTGCAATGGTAGTGCTGGTGTGCGGATGCTGGCTTTCCTTTGCCTCCTCTTCATCTTCACTCTTGATCTCCTTCTCCTGGCCAGGGTCTTGGGGATCCTCCTCCATACGCTCCTTTCCCTTATCCTTAGCGGAGACCATTGTGCTTCTAAACTTTATGAATAGTTCCTGGCAGAAACAGCTCGAAACGAAAACACGACGAGAACACGATATATGAACCTCTGGGGATCCGCGGGATTATCTATTACGAAGTTTTACAACAAAAGGAAGGTACTGGGAGAAAACGGGTCGGGGACGGAGTCCGGGGCGGCCACACCACCTGCTGGCATGGCCAGGGGGCCCGCACCAGGGGGTGGTGTGAGCCACCCTGGCTCCGTTTCCGTCCCTCTTTCACTTCGTAGCTTTCCTTGTTGGATAAAAACTGCAAAAATATAACTGGATAGAATTTTCACGGAACTTTTCTTACCAGAACTGTTACCTGTTCGAAAACGGACTCTGCAGGTCTCTGAATTTGGCATTTAGCAGATTCTTCCAGAGTCACCGCTTGAATAACATCAATATCTTCATCTTCATACACATATTGCTCGAGTCATGAAACCTTTCACTATCTTATTACACCATTTTCTCCACTAACCTAGAAATTTCTTTCACACAAAACTTCACACAATTCTCATTAGCAACATTAGTGTAAGCGAGGTAATAAAACTTTTAGGTCCAATTTCAACTGAAATCCATCAAATCATAAGCTACTATAGCAACTCCTTCCGAAAACCCCAAAAAAATAATTCAAAAAGGAAATCGATTTAAAGAAGCAAATGCAAGAGTAGCAAAATCTGTCAAAACAGACCAGCAGGTAAAGATCATTTTTTCTAAAATCTTCTGTTGCTCAAATCAAAAAGTGCAAAACTAACGAAAGTTAAATAACAACCTGGGTCAGAAGCACAAAAAATTACAGCTCAATCCGACATACAGACATCTCTTACGAATTTTTACGGTGAAGCACAAAAATCTGTTTCGGGACAGCAACTTCCCCAAATCTTACTTCTCTTTCATTAGAGGTTGATCTTGACACAAAAACCAAACAAAAAGGATAGGGAGAGGTTATTACCGAAGTAATAACTTTCAAGACTCAAAGAAACAAAAACAAACTTAAAGCAAAATAAATATATTGGGTTGTCTCCCAAAAAGCTCTTTCTTTATAGCCATCAAGATGGGCATGATAATTTCAATGGTGCTCACATAAGATATGAATTGAAGTAAAAGAGAGCATCAAGAAGCAAAAATACACATGTTTAAGTCTAACTCACTTCCTATGCAAGGGAATTTTGTAAACAAACAAGTTGTTGAAACCAGAGGCTACAAGCATAGGAAGGCAAAACAAGTGCAACATAAAGACTTTAAGCATAAAACGAGGAAACTTGATATTATTGCAGTGCATAAGAATAGTCTTCCCTCTCTCATAATAACTTTCAGTATCATGTGTAAACTTAATTATATAACTATCACAAGAACCATTGTAGCAATGATCACTTATCCTAACAGAAAACATAGGAACACTAGCTCTCATAACACTACTTTGTGAAACAATATTAGGGATATCCTTACAGAGGATAGTGTGTCCATCTTCTACATATTTAGCAACAAAATCTTTCACATTTTCTATTATAGGTTCATCATCCATTTGTTTATCAGGTTCAACAGCTTTATTTGTACCTTCATTAACCACACTAGCTATCATAGAATGTTCCTTTATCTTAACTGGAAAAGGCATTTTCTCAATGTAAGGTTCAAGTAAAGCATGATTAGTAGTATAAACTTCAGTATTTCTTGCAGGAACACACTTAGCAACATCTTTATATGGTTCATGATACTTATTCCACTTCTTTTTAGGAACTTCAATATAGGAAGCAAAAGCCTTAAAATAAGTTGCCATAGCTTGAGAGTCTAGACCATAGGCACCTTTAATATTTTGAAAGTCATCAGTTCCCATAAAACATTTAATGCATTAATAATCATAATTTATACCTGACTTCCTTCCTTTGTCATTCTCCCATGCTTTGGCATTGTCTTGAATAGGGTCTAGAAGAACCCATTTAGCTTCTTCTTCCATGCGTGTGAATGATCCAGCACAAGAAGCATCCAATAAATCCTTATCATGAAGAGAAAGCCTTGCATAAAAATTATTGATAATAATATTGTTGGGGAGCTCATGAATGGGACATTTGAGCATTAGTAACTTCAATCTCCCCAAGCTTGAGCTATACTCTCTCCATCAAGAGGCCAAAAGTTGTATATTTGATTCCGATCTTTATGAATCTCACTAGGAGGATAAAATTTAGAATAAAAGAGAGGTACTATTTAATACCATTCAAGAGCTTGACCATTCTTCAGCAGCTTATACCATTCTTCAGCTCTTCCTTTTAGTGATAATGAGAATAACTTCTTCTTGACTTGATCTGTTGTAATACCTGCACACTTGAACAACCCGCATAATTCATGTATAAAGAGCAAATGATCACCAGGATGGATAGTTCCATCTCCAACATAATAGTTATCCATAACACGATCAACAATTCTTGTAGGTATTTTAAAAGTATCATTCTCAACAGGTGGTGGTTCATCTACTACCTTAGCAGTGGTAGTAACATTACGAAATAAGAAACTCAGCGAATTATCCATATTGAAATAAAGTAACTAACAGTAGTAAACAATACTCACAGTAGAAGTTTCCTTTACTAATTCCACTCTCCAATAGCACTTCACTCCCCGGCAACGGCACCAGAAAATAGTTTTGATGACCCACAAGTATAGGGGGTGTATCGCAGTATTTCCGATAAGTAAGAGTGTCGAACCCAACGAGGAGCAGAAGGTGTTGGCGAATGGCTTGGAGCAGGAATTCTCTGTAAATACTTAGCAAACGGATTTTTAGGGGTTTTTGATAATGCATGTAAATAAAGTACGAGTAAATAAAAGACAGTAAGAATAAATGCAGCAAGTGGCCCAATCCTTTCTTTAGCAAAGGACAAGCCGGTTGTATTACTTAAGATGACCAAATGTTCTCGAGGACACATGGGAATATTGTCAAGTGCTTTCGCTTCATATAGTTGATTAATCTTATTTAGTTTGCTAAGTGTTGTGTGGGTGAACATGTGCTAATGTACCGACCTTCCTAGGACTAATACATACTTGTGATTATACCCCTTGCAAGTACAAGAAAGTAATTAAGGTAGAAACCTAACCACAGCTTTAAACTCTAAGACCCTGACATCCCTTGTGCGAAGGTTTCCTTGTGCGAAAGTAATTCAGGTTTTTGTCACTCCGGCAACCCCTACGATTAGTAGCCAAATACACAATGCATTCCCCTAGGCCCATATAGGTGAAGTGTCATGTAGTCAACGTTCGCATGACACCACTAGAAGAAATACACCACAACTTAAATATCAAACCATTGAATCTTTCTCAACATAATTCCACTACTAACAACATGACTTCTCCCATGTCCTCAAGAACAAAACGAACTACTCACAAGACATCATATGGATCATGATCCGAGATGAAATAATGATATGTAACAATCTGAACATAAATGATAATTCAATGGTTCACTCAATAGCATCAACTACAAGGAGTAATCAACGCCGGGAAAGTTCCCCCTAAGAACTATGCAAGATTCAACCCAACTGTTATAGTGGTATGAAGTGGTGATGATGGTGCTGGTGGAGATGATGGTGGTGATGATCATGATGATCCCGATGAAGTCCAGCTTGATGATGGTGTTGATGGCGACGATCTCCCTCTCCGGGAAGGAATTCCCCCGATAGAATTCTGTCTGCCGAAGAGATCTTTCTCCCTCGGTGTTTTCCGCCCCGCAGAGGCGGTGGAATCTTTCTGTGGTCGCTCTCTGAGTCTTAGGGTTTTAGGAGGATAATATACGCCAGAGGGGAGAGCCAGGAGTGGGCCAGGGTGGCCACACCACCTAGTGGCATGGCCAGGGGTGGCCCGCGCCAAGGGGTGATGTGGGCCCCCTGTGGCCCATCTCCACTTCCCCTTCTGGCAATATCCGTCTTCTGGAAAAATAGAATTTTCCATGTATTTTCCTAGATTTTCTGATCTTCACGAATTTTGCCTCCAAACAGCACCTTTTCCATCAGAATCCTGACTGTAGCGGTCCATGCTGCAAAAGTCATCAACCATGCAAAAACAGATGAAATAACATAAGTATCATCTCTTAATACGAAATATATCAATGAATAATAGTAAATTATGATATAAAATAGTGATGCAAAATGGACGTATCAATAGGTATGGTGGACACTTTTGGCAATATTGGTTTTGGGGAGTTGGAAACACGAGTAGAGTTCATACTCAGTTCATGTGAAGGCTAGCAATATTAAGGGAGCGACAAATGAGAGAGCAATAACTTTCATAATCATGCTTGCAACAAAACAGGACTAATCATGGCATGAAAGTGATTCAAGACCCCTAAGGCAAAATAATTCATCGAGGCTTAACTGATTATTGTTTCAGTCATATGCATGCGTGAGCATGTGCCAAGTCAATTTAAGTGAAACATTTAGAGGAGGATACCACAGTGTCATACCAAGTTATGAATAGAGCAATGCAAGCAAACATTCATATGACATGCTACAAACCATTAGAAAGCTGGAGCTAATCATAAGAAAGCAAGAATGATAATCATCCATAAATAACATACACCTTACAGGAACAGACTAAGCATGCCCACAATGATGAGTATATGTACAAAAATGAAAACAAATAGAGTTCGTTACCAGCCTCTTACCACACCTCAAGTTGTCATTAATCCTCATTATTTCCCTTCACTTGTGTGGCTTGAACAATAACATGAAACCCAACTCCACTAAGGACTGCTAAACGCTACAACGAACTTCACAAAACCAAAGAAGAACAAAAAATATTTTTGGTGTTTTTGATTTTTAAAGACAAGAGCATAAAGGAGGAACAAGCAAAGCAAAATCTTTTTGGGTTTTTCGAATAGTCCAAACAAAGCAAAAAGGAAGAGGCAAACCAAGGCAAAAAGAAAAAAGAAGCAAACAAAGAGAAACAACGAAAATATTTTTGGTCTTTTTGTGTTTTGGAAAGCAAAAGAAAGCGAAACATGGATATACAAAGTACTGGCTAAACATGGTAAGGACATGAGTGTGGTGTCGGTGTACCTCCCCCCAAGCTTAGGCTTTTGGCCTAAGTGGGTATCAATCCCAAGCTGGCCAAGATGGAGCGCCTCCGTAGTATGACGAGGAGGTGCCCTCGTCCTGATATGAGCTCGAGGATGCCCTAGCGTAGTGCGTAGAATAGTCGTAAGAGGGCACATCCCCCTGGTGCTGCCCGTGGAAACCAAGCAAGTGGAGCTGCTCGTCCACCTCCTCCTTGGAACACGACCATGGCCTCTTGTAAATACTGAAAAAAGCGGATTGTGGCAAAGGAATTTCCCTCTCATCTCTATCAGTAAACAACATCCTGTATACTAAACCCTCCGTACTAGAGTCAGCAGTGAGAAAGTGATGCGTTTTCATAGCAGAAAGATCAAGCCTTTGTGGTGTCAACACAGTATCATTAGGATCCATAGAAAGTTCTAAAGTAGCAACCATACGTGAGGCAAAAATGCCCCCATAAATAGGTCCTCTAGCGGCTAGGCGGCCAGCAACGAGAGAGCCAAGATTATACTTGGTATCATTATTAAGTGCAGCAGCGAGGAAGGCCAAATGATAATTAGAAATATTACTAGTGTTCTCCCTACCAAGAATGCTAGTGGCAAGATACTAAGAAAAATATCTAAGAGTTGGGAGTTGAATGTTCCTTACCTTCCCGCGCTGAGTCGCTCGGTCATCGTCATTTGTCACACTTCGATAGAGCTCCAGCAAATCAGGGGGTCGACCTTGGATCTTCTTCACTGTCCCAGTCATGCCTATGCCTACAATGCTGCAAAAAATTTCCAATGGCATGGTAATAGGTAGATTATAAATCTTGAATGAAACAGTTGACTGATAAGGGGTGTTAGTGAAAACGAAACTCTCAACGAAAGTTTTGGTGAGCACGGCATATTTCTCACTCTCATCTTCCATATAGGTGGTCAGCCCAACCCTGTGAACAAGAAGTAAGAACTCATCGAGGATCCCTGCAGCTTGCAAAAAGGTAAAACAAGGGAAGGTAGATGGGTGAGCATCTCCCTCATCTCCTTCATTTCTAAAGCGTGGTGCAATAAGATCTTCATTATATGAAGGCCTAAACTGAGAGGCTGATCTTGAAGGCCTTGCCCTCCTGGGTGTGTCCATCTCAAATATTTCTCCAAAAATGTGGTTGTTCATCTTTGATATTCTGAAATTTAAACATCCATTATACAAGTGGTTGCAAAGTGATACATAATGAAGGGAACTACTCATAGGGACTTGTAAGAAGCCTAAACATGCATCAAAACAAATTTTCTAAGCATTGAGCAAGCTTACAAGCTCACATAACCTATCACCTACAGTAGCAAAATACTCAAGATATAAACCACTAAACAAAAATCTACTTGGACAAGCAGAGGAGTCACATACCAAAGAACAAATGCTCCAAATTTCAGCAGCAAAGATGGGATGAGCAAGGAGATCAAATAATCCTGAGCAATAATAGCAAGAACGCGAGTTTGAGAAATGAACTCGTGTTTTCTCGGGAGAGATAAAGAAGTGGCAAGTGAGAGAGTAAGTGGAGGGCCAGGGGTGGCCCATACCATGGCCAGGCGCGCCCCTGGGGTGGCCGCGCCACCAGGTGGTGTGCCTGCCTGGTGGGCCCCCCTAGGTCACTCTAGGCACTTCTTTGTCCCTTTTTTCACGTAAAAATTTAAAATGAATTTTCTGGAATTTTTTGAGATACTTTATTTTTGAGCAATTTTTAGGTAATGATGAATGATTTTCTGACAGAAAGATGCAAAAGCAAAACAAAACTAAAACTTCAGAAGTTCTAAGACACTCTAATATGCAAGCAACTAACAATAGAAAAGTAAACTAAGTGAAAGAAAAACCAACATGGATAAAATAAAAGTAGGCGAAGATAATCATGGTGAAAACATTGTTTTGTTCATTAAAATCCCTTTGTTAACAAGGTTGATCAGGTCTTGCTACCAAAAAAAATTTATATGAAACAAAACTTTGTATTCCACTAATGATTATGTTACCTCAACCTTGATAGCAACGGTCCCAATCATAATAGTTTCATATTTTTCTCGTGGTATGGGATAATATATTTCTCCAACTTGGATTCCCTCAACATGTTCAATTGAATTTAAACCATAAGTCCTATCAATCTTCTTGGGTAAATAGACATTATGCTCCTTGTCATTAACATTAAAAGTCACCTTTCCTTGATTACAATTAATAACAGCTCCTGCAGTATTAAGAAAAGGTCTCCCAAGAATAATAGACATATTGTCATCTTCAGGCATTTCAAGCACAACAAAATCAGTTAATATCAAGAAATTATGAGCAACTTGAACAGGTACATCCTCACATATACCAACAGGAATAGTAGTAGATTTATTAGCCATTTGCAAAGATATATCAGTTGGTATTATTTTTTCCAATTGAAGTCTCTTATAGAGGGAAAAAGGCATAACACTAACTCCTGCTCCCAAATCACACAAAGCAGTTCTAACATAACTATTTTTAATAGAGCATGGAATAGTTGGAATCCCTAGGTCTCCAAGTTTCTTTGGAACCTTACCATTAAAGGAATAATTAGCAAGCAAAGTAGAAATTTCTTCATGAGGGATCTTCCTTTTATTAGAGACAATATCCTTCATATAATTTGAATAAGGAGGCAATTTAATAGCATCAGTCAAAGGTATTTGCAAAAATAAAGGTTTCATCCACTCACAAAACTTATTATAGTGTTCATCTTCCTTTGACTTGTGTTTCTTATCAGGGAAAGGCATAGTTTTTGGACCCAAGACTCTCTTTCACTACCATGTTTCTTAGCAACAAAATCTTCTTTAGTGTATTTAGTATTCTTAGTGTGCCTTTTAGGTTCTTCTTCAACTTTTTCTTTATCAGGAGCATCATTTTCCTCATTACCACTTTCAGTTTCAGCATCAGAGATAGATATACTATTAGGATCTTTAGCAGGTTCAGAAGGTTCTACAATAGTTTTACGTTTGTTTTTCCTTTTCTTAGGAGTAGTACCACTATTTTCAGTTTGTTGAGAATCCTGCTCAATTCTTTTAGGATGCCCCACGGGATATAGAGGATCCTGGGTAGCAGCACCACTTCTAGTTCTAATTTCATAAGCATGTTTTTCTTTAGCAGCATTAACTAGCAAGTCTTTTTGTACTTTAATAAGCTAATCAATTTGAGTTTGAACCATTTTAAAATGTTTAACAAGCATTTTTAACATCATTAGAGGTTCTTTCCACAATATCCTTCAACTCAACAATATCTCTAGAGTTTTCCATTAGATGATTTTGCACCCTTTTATTAAAACTATCTTGCTTAACAATAAAAATATCAAATTCTTCTAAGCATTGATCGGGAGGTTTAGAGTAAGGAATATCACCTTCATCAAAATGTTGGAGAGAGTGTACCTCAATAGTGGATGAGTGGGGGATTGGCTTACATAATTCTTCTATAGGAGGTAAATTCTTGACATCTGCAGCTTTAATTCCCTTCTCCTTAAGACATTTCTTAGCTTCCTTCATCACTTCATCATTCAGTTTAATAACTCCCCTCTTCTTTGGTTTTGGTATTGGTGTTGGCTCAGGCACAGTTAACTCAGATGTAGCTGTCTCAGGTGTAGTTGGCTTAGATGAAGTCCAGTCTTCATAATTCTTGCTTATTTTAGCCATTAATTCCTTAGCTTCTTTGGGGATTCTCTTCCTGAAAACACAATCAGCACAACTATCCAGGTATGTCCTAGATTCTTCAGTTAGTCCATTAAAATATATATCAAGAAGCTCATTTTTAGGTAATGGACATCCAGCCTGTGCATGAATCAAAGCACAAAACCTTGCCCATGATTCAGGCAATATCTCTTTCTCTCCCTGTTTAAAATCAAAAAGTTCCTGCAAAATAGCATGTCTAGCACTAGGAGGGAAATATTTCTAAAGGAAGGTACTAATCAAGCAATCAGCGCTGTCAATAGATCCAGGAGGTAAATTGTTAAACCAAGTTTTAGCTTCTCCTTTTAGTGAAAAAGGGAAAAATTTAGCAACAAAGTAGGTGCGCATCTTAATATCATTAGAAAATAAACCACTCATGGTAGAAAGCCCAGTCATATGTGCTACAACACTTTCATTCTTAGTACCACAAAAAGGTTCTTTCTCAACAATGGTTATGTAAGATAAATCAAGAGAGAAATCATAATCCTTATCTTTAATGTTTATGGGAGATGTATCAAACTTAGCATTAGGAGATAATTTAGGTCTAACAGTATATTTCTCAAGAAGACTCTTAATAGCACTTTTATCATGAGTGTTTTGACATTCTTTAATAAATTCATCGGTCATCTCTATATAACTGTCTTCAATATCATAGCTCTCTCTAGACTCAGGTGAACTGATAGGTGTAGTAGTTTCTTCATTAGGAGTTTCAGTATTTCCAGCTATAGTTCTAGCAATCGTAGCATCTAGGAAAGGACCTAATGAACCACTCTTATCAAGCACAGTAGAAGCATCATCATAAGTATCAGAAGTTTCAGATTCAGTAGTAGTAGCAGTGTGTGTAGCATGTGTATGTGGTGGTGTAAGGAGATTACTCATAACAGATGGTGAATCAAGAGCAACAGAGGTGTTCATAACCGTACCTCTCCTTGTAGTGGATGGTAATATAGGAACCTTTCCATCACGAGACTTACCCATGATGAATGAATGGCAGCGAACAATAGTGAATCCAAGTGAACTTGATAAATAGAGTTATGCTCCCCGACAACGGTGCCAGAAAATAGTCTTGATGACCCACAAGTATAGGGGGTGCATCGCAGTATTTTTGAGGGAAGTGAAACCCAATTTATTGATTCGACACAAGGAGAGCCAAAGAATATTTATAAGCCTTAACAACTGAGTTGTCAATTCAGCTGCACCTGGAAACAATCTTGCTCACAACAGTTTATCAGTAGTAACAGTTTTTAATAGCAATAGCAAAGTAATAGCAGTAGTAAAAGTAAAGACAGTAGTAACAACTGCAGTAAACAGTAGGATTAAAGCGCGGTAGGCATAGGGATGGATGGACGGGCGTTGCATGGACAAGACAATTCATATGACAATGAAGACATAGGGCATTTGCAGATAAATAAGATAAAGCATCCAAGTACTAAATAATCATAGGCATGTGTTGCATATATAGTCATACGTGCTCGCAATGAGAACTTGCACAACAACTTTTGTCTTGCTAGCCCATTTGCAGCGAGGCCTCGAGGGATCTATTGGCAATTAACGTGCTCCTTTTAATAGAGCACCGGAGCAAAGCATTAACACTCCGTGAACACATGTGATCCTCACATCAAAGCCATCCCCTCCGGTTATCCCGATTATTTTCACTTTGGGGCCTTTGGTTCTGGACAACAATATGCGTATACAACTTGCAGGTAAGACCATGAACAATACTATCATAATGAATCAATAACATGTTCAGATCTGAAATCATGGCACTCCGGCCCTAGTGACAAGCATTAAGCATAACAAGTTGCAACAAAGTCAAAAAGCACTAATAATAGATACTAGGCACCATGCCCTAACAATCTGATGCCATTACATGAACGATCTCGTCCAATCCCTACCATCCCCATAGCCTATAGTGGGGGATTACTCACTCATGGATGGTCGATGGTGAAGCGATGGTGATGATGATGGCGATGATCTTCTCCAATTCCCCATCCTAGCAGGGTGCCAGAACGGAGTTTCTGGTTCTGAATCACGGAATATGGTGGTGGCGGCGTAGCGGAACTCTTTCTGGAAAAACGTCGAACCCCCTGGCATTTTATGTTAGGAGGCATCTTATAGGCGAAGAGGGAGGCCGAGGAGGTGACCGAGGTGGCCACACCACCCCTTGGCGCAGCCAGGCTTGGCCCGCGCGGCCAGGTGGTGTGGGCCCCTCATGGCCCTCCTCCGTCTCGTCTTCTGGCTCCGTGAGTCTTCTGGTGAAATAGGATTTTTGGCATATTTTCCGGGATTTTTCTTGATAGTTGATTTTCTGCACAAAAACTAGACACCAAGGTAATTTTGCTGAAACAAGCGTCAGTCCGTGTTAAGGACTACCAGGAAGATGGACAGCAAGAGGTTTATGACAACTAGGATCATCTCCCATCGTTAGCATTGCCTGTGACTCTGAAGATGGAGCCCCTACTACATTTACTTTCCGCTGCTTTGATTGTATTAAGACTGGATCATGAGATCCTTTATTTGTAAGACCTTTATTATGGTTTGTAATGGATGATGTACTGTGGTACCAATTCTGGTATGTCTCGCAAAAATGGTAATCCTGGGATTGCGAGGTATGGCATAACAGGCATCTGGGATTAAAAATCCGGGTGTTGACAAGTTGGTATTAGAGCCATCCTGACCATAGGAGACCCTAGTTAGAATGGACGTCTGAACAAAAGAAGTGAGTATTTATGAAAACCTATTCCCACTCTTATCCTTGAGATTCTTTCAAAAAAATCATGTTCCTAAAAAATTCTTGCAATCCTACATAAAATTTGACACACTTGATCACCCCACTAACTTGCTCACCCTAAATTCTTATAGATGGAGGTCAAGTATAGCAAATTCTACGAGCTGGGCAACGGAGGCCACCTGATCTTTGAGATGGATCTATATGCACTTGCAGAGTATCTTGAGCGCCCGCACCCGGAGTTTTTCGGGGCACAACTCAATGATCATGTAGGAGGAGATCTACAATGGCTGATAGTTGCAGATATCAGAGGCAAGATGGAAGCACCCACTTCGGAGAAGATCCAATTCAGCTTGAGGGAGAACAACTGGCTAGATAGATTAGCCATGGCTATGCAAGAAGCTCTTGCCCATCTGTGTGGGCAAAACACCAACTAGATCGAGGGAACTCGCTTTGCTCACTACGCAAGGCGTGATTCTATGGGAATGCCAGGACACCCGGAGTTGAAGCACCAAGTGGATAATCTCGACTTCATGTTGTATGATAGATAGATGGAGTTGGACAACCCCCGTGCCTACGCCAACCATAACAAGGCCATTGTAGTCAAGAAGGACCAGACCCTCGCCATCCTAGCCAAGGAGCGCCAATCACTTCATCGTCAGCGTGACAAGAAGGATCACATCATTAATCGTCTTCGCAAGAAGGTGGCCACTCTCAAGAAGACCATCCGTGAACAAGAGATCTAGCTTGAAGCGAAGGAGGAGGAAGGTGAAGATATCCGTGATCTCCACTCTTACATCAGTGATGATGACAACTACCAGGAGGACGATTCCACGGAGTTCCACACTGATGATGATGATTCCGCCTTCATTGATGATGATTAAATGCACTTGAGCACTACCGTAGGAATGAGTTGTATCCGGTCCCACTGTATCGTAGTTTCACAGAATGGTTCTTAAAACCATATGTTTCTATTTGTGTGTGGTGTGTGTTTGTATGGTGTGCTTGGACTGAATGAATGAATGAGAGGAAGTTGTTAGTTTACAAAACCTGAGTCAAACTCCAAGTTTAAAGCTTTTGAAACAAAACCATGAACCTTAGAGATTTCCCTCTTATCTCATTATCTATCTCAATCTCCAGATGACTCATGGAAATCCCGGAGGAAGCAGTTCATCTCAGGACCCAATGCTGCAGATTCTGCAAATGTTAGTTTCTGACCGTGAAGCTAGTAGAGCCGAACACCAAGCCAATTTAGCCACTCTTCAACATATAGCTCAGATGTCCCACAATAATCAAGGCCACGGAAACCAGGATAACCATGGATCCAAGCTAAAGAACTTTCAGAATACCAACCCACCTATCTTTAGTAAGTCTGAAGAGCCCTTAGATGCTGATGACTGGCTACAAACCATGGAGAACAACTTAGAGGTTGCAGGAGTTGAAGCCAATGAAAAAGTATAGTTTGCCACCCATTATCTGGCAGGTGATGCAAGAGCCTGGTGGAATAGCACCCGTACCATGAACGGAGGTCAGATGATGACTTGGGATGAGTTCAAAATCAAGTTCAGCCGGACTCATGTGCCCCTAGGTCTGATTAAGAGGATGAGGGATGAGTTCAGAGAATTGAAGCAAGGAAGGATGACTGTGGTGGAATACCGTGACAAATTCTTATCTTTATCTAGATATGCCCCTGATGAGATTGACACAGAAGCAAAGAAGAAAGAGAGATTCCTGAACGGACTGCATGATGAGATGCAAACCGTGCTAGTCAACATTCCCTTTGATGATATTGAAGCTTTAGTAGACTTTGTCATTCAGATGGAAGGGAAGATCAACCAAGCCAATGACAACCGCAAGCGTCGCATGATGCACCAGCCTGGATCCCACCATACCTAGAAGTATCGCCCCAACCTGTCTGCAGGATATGCCCCAAGAAACAACAGACCCCCTATGTCCCATCCAAGCTATCCCAACCATGGAGGAGGAAACCCAAGGTCTAGAGGAAACCACAACAATAACCCCGGTAACTCCAATAACTTCAATCGTGTAGCACCCAAGTCCAACCACAACAACAACAACAATACTGCCCCAAGGACTAGAAACAATGATGTGCCTATTGCAGGAAAGGACAAGTCCCAGATTACTTGCTTTGAATGCGGAGTCAAGGGCCACTACTCCAACGAGTGAACCAAGAAGCTTGCAGCAACAACTAATGTGAATGCACCCGCTTAGCAGCAACACCGTGTTCAACCTGGAAGGAGATTTGCCCTAGGGAACTCGCTCAACCGCAACAGCCGTCTGTTCCACATGAATGCAGAAGAAGCTCAGGAAGCGCCAGATGTTGTGCTGGGTATGTTTTCTATTAACTTAGTACTTGCAAGAGTGTTGTTTGATTCTGGAGCATCGCACTCGTTTGTTACAGAAGAATTTGCATGCACTAGTAAGATTCAACCAACAAAATTGAAGCATGTTATGATAGTTCAAATACCTGGTTCAACCACCAAAGCTAGAAAAATTTGCAAGGTTGTACCTATCAGAATCCATGGAATATATTTTTATGCTAATCTAATAGTACTTGGAACCAAAGGTTTGGAAGTAGTATTAGGAATGGATTGGATGTCGAAACATACAGGATTAATCGACTGTGCCAAGAAAGCCATAACCATGACCAGTAGCACTGGAGTATCAGTAGAGAATGTATCTAAGACATTGCCCCATCAATTTAAATGCAACAAGAGTCTAGCCCAACAAACCCTAGACCAAGTCAGAGTAATCTTATACCCGACGTGTTCCCAGATGAATTGCCCAGTATGTCCCTAGATCGGGATATCGAGTTCATCATTGAACTAGTTCCTGGAACTGGACCCATAGCTCAGAGACCTTATAGTATGAACCCATCGGAATTAGTGGAGCTGAAGAAGCAACTTGATGCTATGCTAGAGAAAGGTTGATTCAACCAAGTGCGTCGCCATGGAGATCGCCTGTTTTGTTTGTGGATAAGAAAGATGGAGGTAACCATTTGTGTATGGGTTACTAGAAGCTAAATGATGTCACCATCAAGAACAAGTACCCACTACCAAAGATAGAGGATCTATTTGACCAGTTGACCGGTGCCAGAGTATTTTCTAAGATTGATCTTAGAACTGGTTATCATCAACTCAAGATTCATGCAATGGATATCCCAATAACCGCCTTCACCACCAGATATGGATTGTATGAGTACACTGTCATGTCTTTTGGATTAACCAATCCCCCCGCTTATTTCATGAATCTCATGAATGAGATTTTTATGAACTTCCTGGATAAGTTTGTCGTTGTTTTTATCGACGATATTCTGATCTATTCCAAGTCAGAAGAAGACCATGATCTACATCTGAGAACCATCCTTGAAACCCTTAGAGAACATCAGTTGTATGCCAAGTTTAGCAAATGTGAGTTCTGGTTGAAGGAAGTAGGATTCCTAGGACATATTGTGTCGGCAGGAGGAGTAGTTGTCGATCCCACCAAGATCAAAGATGTGGAAGAATGGAAAGCCCCAACCACTCAAACCCAAGTCCGCGCATTTCTTAGATTAGCGGGATATTAGCACAAGTTCGTAGAAGGATTTTCAAGCATCGCAAGTCCAATGACCCGGTTGTTGAAGAAAGATAAGAAGTTTGAATGGACTAACAAATGTGAAGCAAGTTTTCAAGAGCTCAAGAAGAGATTGATTTCAGCCCCAATTTTGATTATTGTGATGCATCCAAGATTGGTCTCGGATGTGTGTTGATGCAAGAAGGCAAGGTCATATCATATCTGTCTAGACAACTAAAGCAACATGACCGAAATTACCCTACGCATGACTTAGAACTAGCAGCTGTAGTTTTAGCTTTGAAAACCTGATGTCATTACCTTATGGGTAACCGCTTTGAGATTTATTCGGATCACAAGAGTCTGAAGTATATTTTACACAGAAGGAGCTGAATATGAGGCAAAGGAGATGGATAGAGTTAATCAAGGATTATGACCTTGACATTCACTATCACCCCGGCAAAGCCAATGTGGTAGCGGATGCTCTTAGCAGATTGCCGTGTAGATTAAACACAATGATAAAAGAAGCCCAGCCAAGTTTGCATGAAGAGTTGGAGCAATTTAGAACGGAGCTAGTTAGCAAAGGATTCCTAGCCAGTATTGAACTTCAACCCACTTTGATCAGTCAGATCAAGGAAGCGCATAAAGGAAATGCAAGTATCGACGGAATCAAGCGTTGTATCAGTATAGGTAAGGTACCCGGATTAACCGAATATGAAGAAGGAGTTTTGTGGTAAAAAGGGCGTATCTGTGTACCAGCAGATTCGGAGTTGAAGCAAGTCATTATGCAGGAAGCTCATGATACTCTTTATTCTATCCATCCCGGAGGAATGAAGATGTATGAGGATTTGAAGGAGCAGATTCGGTGGCACAAGATGAAGAGAGAAATCGGAAGCTACATAGCCAAGTGTGATATTTGTCAGAGAGTCAAAGCGGAACATCAGTGACCCGCGGGACTTTTGCAACCATTGCAGATTCCGGAATGGAAATGGGATTCTGTCAGAATGGTTCCATCACTGGATTGCCTACCTCTAGTAGGGGAAATGACTCTATTTGGGTCATAGTTGATAGACTGTCCAAGGTAGCCCATTTTATACCTGTCAAGACCACCTACCAGAGTTTGAAGCTAGCAGAGCTATACATTGCTAGAATCCTAAGTTTGCATGGAACTCCTAAGACCATAGTGTTAGATCGAGGAACCCAGTTTACCTCAAGATTTTGGCAGAAAGTCCAAGAAGGATTAGGAACCAAGCTGAACTTTAGCACAACCTATCACCCGCAAACTGATGGACAAACTAAAAGAGTCAACCAAATTTTGGAAGATATGTTGAGAGCTTGTGTGCTAGAATATGGATAAAAATGGGAAGATTGTCTGCCTTTCGCAGAATTCTCATACAACAATAGTTATCAAGCTAGTTTGCAAATGGCCCCATTTGAATTTCTGTATGGAAGGAAGTGTCGTACCCCCTTGAATTGGTCGCAAGTAGGAGAGCGTCAGATTTTCGGACCCGACATCCTAAGAGAAGCCGAAGAGAAGGTTCACAAAGTCCGTGAACACCTCAAGACCGCCCAATCCAGACAGAAGAGTTATGCTGACAAGAGACGTCGAGACCTGACCTTCATTGTCGGAGATTTTGTGTATATCAAAGTATCACCCTTGAAAGGAATGCAACGTTTTCAACTAAAAGGGAAGTTAACCCCCAAATATATTGGAACCTTCAAGATTTTGAATCGCCGAGGATAAGTATCATATCCACTAGAACTGCCAGAGGAGATGTCATCCATACATAATGTGTTCCATATCTCGTTACTTCGCAAATGCTTAGAAGTTTCGGAGAAGACCGAAGTGTTCAAGAATATTGATCACCGAGCCATAGATATCAACAAGGATCTCACCTATCATGAAGTACCCATTCGTATCTTGGAAGAAGCCTTTAGAACCACCAGGACCCGGAATATCAAGTTTCTCAAGATCCAGTGGAGCAACCATACTGAAGAAGAAGCTACTTGGGAGCGAGAAGATTACATTAGGACTGAGTTTCGAAATCTCTTTAGTTCCTAGTTTTTCTTAAATCTCAGGACGAGATTTTGTTTAAGGAGGGAAGGTTTGTAACACCCCAAAAATATTAATCAAGATTATCAAGTTCTAATCACCCAAGTTTAGGGTTAACAAAAACTTTTATTATTAAATTGAATATGAGTGTATGTGTGAATTGCATTAGTGTATGAATGAGTGAATTTGCCATGTTTGATTGCTACAAATGATAAGGAATGGTTTAAAGATGAATACTACATCATCTAGGCCATTTACAAACAAAATCCAAAGAAATGAAATTCAAATATGAATCATATGATCAAATGGTCATTTTGACCAAAATTAACCACTAGACCACTTTGGGTGTTTCTAGTAAAAGATTTCTAATATAAACTTTCTCAATTCTTTTGACCCTTTAAACCCAAGCCCAGTTTACAAACCACCAGAAACAAATTCCAAGTCTATTTAAAGGACATTGCAAGATTGAATCAAGTTCATATGCATAGATCACCATTTTTCAAAAACCACTCAAATCAATTCCACTTGACTTTTCCCAGCAACCATAGACACCTAAGCAAACAGCAAGCACACTCACCAAATTTCATTCAAAAATTCAAATCTTGACTCCATGCGACCATTTGGTCGAGCACCTGGCAGACACAGAAAACATGTGCCTAACTTATATTGTTTTGAGTAGTGATCAATTACCACTAGCCCCTCATTTCTCTCCCTGGTCTCCCCCAACACCTAGCATTGCAGCAGACCAGCTCCCCCTTTTGTCATTGCGCCAGTGCAGCGCCGCCCGACGCTCACCGTGCCGGTCGACCATGGATCACTGGCCACAGCTAGCACCGCCCTCCCCCATGATGTCTAGGAGATAGGCAACCGTCCACCGCCACCCTCTGTCCACCCTCGACCGTAGGCACACCATGGACCACCCGTGATCGTCGCTCCCATTTCTCTGCCAGCCATGCCGAGAGCGCGCTAGAGCGCCGCAGCCGACACGCGTGCACACGTCATGCCTCTCCCTCACCGCGTGTGCCCGCACTCGCCGTGACCCTAGCTACCTCACAGACATGCCCGTTCGCCGCTGCGCGGAGCGTAGCCACTATGCACCATCTCGAACACCGTCGTTTCTTCCCAGAGCACCGACTGTTCCCGACCGTTCTCGACCGCCCCTTGCCATGCCATCAATCGCACGACGACCGCCCTGAAGCACCGCGTTGACCCCTACCCTCAGCCATGCCGCTAGCCCCTGTAACGACGTCGCCGACGAGCCCGAGCCATCCCGTTATGTCCCTCTTGCCAATATATAAATAGAGGCCGCCCCAGCTCCAATTCGCCACACCATCTCACTCCCCTCTCTCTCAGACACCTCCCACACCTCTCCCTGGACCAAGGAGAGCACCATATTGCCGGAATTTCGCCGGAGCCCGTTGCTGTAGAGGAGAAGAGGAACCGGAGCTAGGAGCCACCCCAGGAGCCGCCGCGACCACCATTCGAACCACCATCATCTACAACGTCGTTCTCCCCCATCGCCGACCTTAGCTAGAGCCTAGGTGAGCACCCACGTGTTGGGTCTGCAGCATAGAAAACAAAAAATTTCCTACGATGAGAACTATACGCCAAGATCTATCTACTAGATACAGAGCAACAGGTGGACATACATCCATGGAGAACTTACCCTCGAAGACAACGAGCTTTGTTAACGAGTAGGAACTCGTGGTTGATGTAGTCGTACACTTGCCGATCTCAAGATCGTGAGGAAGTCCGAGCGCCGCAACTCAGCAGCGCATCCGCACTCACACACACGTTCAAGCCACCGGACAACCTCCACCTCCTCGCTCCAGCGATCCAGCGGAAGCAGCAACTCCTTCCAGACGAAATGCCACCGGGAACATGTATCTCGCTAATCCGAGACCATGGGGGAATAATTCTAGAGGGGGAGAGAGATCCTTCACAAGGAGGTGTAAGGATGAAGGAGGGAATGGGTGGCCTTTTATAGGAGGAGGGGGGTTCCCCCTCTATCCATGGCCGGCGCATGGGGGGTGAGCCCTCACCTCCCCCATTCATGTGGTGGTAACTCCTCCACATTAAAATGCCTCTTCACATTCCCTTTTAAAGTCTCCACTTTAAATGCATTAAATTTCTCCAAATTTAATGCTCTCTCATTTAATAAAACTCTTTTAATTAAATTTATTCAGAATTTTGTTAATTACTTTAATTAACAAACATTCACATATAGCCCCTTGCAATATTTCAATATCACATGCAGAACCACTTTCTGCAATTTCACCCGAAACAATTTCCGGTTTCTATTGAAACAATTCCTGCGCTTTGCAATTCTTTCGTCTGAAACATATGTGCTCCAAAATGGTGTCCGGTAACTCTTAAGTGTGCCACCCTACGGTTCGCGAATAATGCAGACATGATCGAGACCCTTCTCCGATCAATAATCAGCAGCGGGACCTGGAGATCTGTACTGACTCCTACACATTCAACGATGACTCCTGTGATCGTGAGAACCTTTAACGCTTGTAAACTAAATCCCTTTGTCTCTCGATATATTACATGTACGAGATTCGATCATCGGTATCTCCATACCTAGTTTGGTCTCGTTACCGACATGCACTCTTTTCTTGTTCCCGTGATATAACATTCTAGTGATCACATCACTTGCTTGCAAGCTATCCTAATGTGATATCACCGAGAGGGCCCAGAGTATATCTATCCATTATCTGGATTGACAAATTCCACTCTTGATCCATGAGCCTCAACATAACACCTTCGTAGTACTGAACCCATCTTTATAGTCACCCTGTTACAGTGTGACGTTTGATGTTATCAAGATACTCTTCCGGTGTTAGCAATTAACATGATCTCATGGTCTAAGGATAAAGATTACTTCGTATGATGTTATAGCAATATAAACATAATGTTGATCGTAATGCTATACTTCGGATGAATGTTCATCACATCATTTCACAAATGTTGTGACCTTGTTATTAACAACATCCAATGTCCATGATCAGGAAACCTTGATCATCTTGTTAATCAACAAGCTAGTCTATAAGAGAGGCATAACTAGGAACCCTTTTTGTTTATTAAACACACATGTATTGATGTTTCCTATAAATACAATTATAGCATGCAAAATAAACATCTATCATATACAAGGAATACATAATAACAACTTTATTATTGCCTCTCAGGGCATATTTCCTTCAGTCTCCCACTTGCACTAGAGACAATAATCTAGTTTATATAGTGATAAATCTAACACCCATGGAGTTCTGGTGTTGATCATGTTTTGCCCTAGGGAGTACTTTAGTCAACGGATCTTCTACATTCAGGTCCGTGTGTACTTTACAAATCTTTATATCTCCATCCTTGACATGCTCGCGGATGGAGTGAAACCGGCGCTTAATATGCTTGGAATTCTTGTGAGACCTTGGTTCCTTGGCGTTGGCTATGGCTCCATTATTGTCACAATAGATCACCATTGGGTCCAACGCACTAGGAACCACACCTAGTTCCGTTATGAACTCCTTCATCCAAACCGCTTCATGCGCTGCTTCTAAAGCAGCAACATATTCCGCCTCCGTCGTTGATCCAGCCACCACAGGTTGTTTGGAGCTCCTCCAACTAACTGCTGCTCTGTTCAAGATAAATACGTATCCGGATTGAGACTTAGAGTCATCCGGATCAGTGTCAAAGCCAGCATCGACATAACACTTAGCGACTAGCTCTTCTTCACCTCCGTATACAAGAAACATATCATTAGTTCTTCTCAAGTACTTAAGGATATTCTTGACCGCTATCCAGTGTTCCGAACCTGGATCAGATTGGTATCTACTAGTCAAACTAATAGCATGTGCCACATCCGGTCTTGTACATAGCATGGCATACATTATAGATCCTATGGCTGTGGCATAGGGGATCTTATCCATTATCTCTCTTTCTTCCGCCGTAGCCGGACTTTGAGTCTTACTCAATGTCTTGCCTTGCAACATAGGTAAGTACCCCTTCTTACTTCCGTCCATATTAAACTTCTTTAATATCTTATCAAGGTATGTACTCTACGATAGCCCAATTAGGCGTCTTGATCTATCTCTATAGATTTTAATGCCTAATATATATGAAGCTTCACCAAGGTCCTTCATCGAAAATGTGCTGTTTAGATAACTTTTAACACTGTTTAAAAGATCTATATCATTTCCAATCAATAATATGTCATCCACATATAATATCAGAAATGCCACATTGCTCCCACTAACTTTCTTGTAAATACAGGCCTCTCTATAAGTTTGGACAAATCCAAACTCTTTGATCACCTCATCAAAGCGGAGATTCCAACTTCGTGATGCTTGCTTCAGTCCATAGATGGATCGCTGAACTTTGCACACCTTATTAGCATCCTTAGGATCGACAAAACCCTTAGGTTGTATCATATACAACTCTTCTTCAATATTACCATTGAGGAACGCAGTTTTGACATCCATCTGCCATATTTCATAATCGAAATATGCAGCAATTGCTAACATAATCCTAACCGACTTAAGCATCGCTACGGGAGAGAATGTCTCATCGTAGTCAGCTCCTTGAATTTGTCGAAACCCCTTTGCGACAAGTCGAGCCTTATAGATGGTTACATTACCATCAGCATCAGTTTTTCTTTTGAAAATCCATTTATTCTCAATGGCCTTTCGATCGTGAGGTAAGTCCACCAAGGTCCAAACCTGGTTTTCGTACATGGATTCCATCTCGGATTTCATGGCTTCTAGCCATTTGTTGGAATCAGGGCTCATCATCGCTTCTTTATACGTCGGAGGGTCATCTATTTCATCAATCATGAAATTCATAACAAGATTGTCGTACAATTCAGGAGCTGCACGTGTCCTGCTTGACCTGCGAGGTTCGGTAGTGTCCTCTTTCGGAATTTTATGATCAATATCATTAGCTCTCTCTTCATTAGGTGAAGTCAACTCTGAAACAACTTCTGGAGCTACGCTACTCGCCATTTCATGAAGAGAAGGTTCAATAACCTCTTCGAGTTCTACCTTCCGACTACTCACACCTTTCGCGAGAAACTCCTTCTCAAGAAAGGATCCATTCTTGGCAACAAAGACCTTGCCCTCGGATCTGTGATAGAAGGTATACCCAATCATTTCCTTAGGGTATCCTATGAAGACGCATTTTTCCGCTTTGGGTTCGAGTTTATCCGGTTGAAGTTTCTTCACATAAACATCGCATCCCCAAACTTTAAGAAATGACAGCTTAGGTTTGTTTCCAAACCATAATTCATATGGTGTTTTTTCAACGTATTTAGATGGTGCCCTATTTAAAGTGAATGCAGTTGTTTCCAGTGCATAACCCCAAAATGACAGTGGCAAGTCAGTCAGAGACATCATAGATCGAACCATATCCAATAAAGTACGATTACGACGTTCTGGCACACCATTACGTTGTGGTGTTCCGGCAGGCGTGAGTTGTGAAACTATTCCACAGTCTTTCATATGTGTGCTAAACTCGTATCTAAGATACTCTCCTCCATGGTCGGACCAAAGAAATTTGATCTTTCTGTTACGATGATTTTCCACTTCATTCTGAAATTCTTTGAACCTTTCAAAGGTTTCAGACTTATGTTTCATTAAATAGATATACCCGTATCTACTCAAATCATCCGCCAAAGTAACAAAATAACGATATCCACCTCGCGCCGACACACTCATTGGTCCACACACATCAGTATGTATGATTTCCAATAAATCTATCGCCCGTTCCATTGAACTGGAAAACGACGTTCTAGTCATCTTGCCCATAAGGCATGGCTCACATGTATCAAATGATTCAAAATCAAGTGATTCCAAAAGTCCATCAGAATGGAGTTTCTTCATGCGTTTAACGCCAATATGACCTTGACGGCAGTGCCACATATATGTAGATATATCATTATCAAGTTTAATCCTTTTAGCATCAACATTATGAATATGCGTAATACTACTATCGAGATCCAACAGAAATAAACCATTCAACACAGGTGCATGACCATAAAAGATATTATTCACATAAATCGAACAACCATTGTTTTCAGACTTAAACGAATAACCACTTTGCATCAAACACGATCCGGATACAATGTTCATGCTCAGTGCAGGCACCAAATAACAATTATTCAGGTTTATAACTAATCTCGACGGCATATGGAGAGGCAGCGTTCCGACGGCGATCACATCAACTCTTGATCCATTGCCGACCCGCATCGTGACCTCATCCCTTGCTAGTTGTCGCTTGTTCCGCAGCCCCTGAACCGAGTTACATATATTAGCAACCGATCCCGTATCAAATACCCAGGTGCTACTTGGAGTACTAGTCAAGTACACATCAATAACATGTATATCACATATACCTTTGTTTGCCTTGCCGGCCTTCTTGTCCGCCAAATACTTGGGGCAGTTGCGCTTCCAATGGCCAGTCCCTTTGCAATAGTAGCACTCGGTGTCAGACTTAGGGCCAGCTCGGGGTTTCTTTTCAGGCGCGGCAACATACTTGCCACCATTCTTTCCCTTGTGCTTGCCTTTCTTGTCCTTCTTGAAACCGGTGGTCCTATTGATCATCAACACTTGATGTTCATTCCTAATCTCCACTTCTGCAATCTTAAGCATTGACAGAAGCTGGGGAAGAGACTTCTTCATGCCCTGCATATTATAGTTCATCATGAAGCTCTTGTAGCTAGGTGGCAGAGATTGGAGAACACGATGTATGCCTAAGTCAATGGGAATCGTTATTCCCAAGGACACAAGCTTATCGGCGTACCCAGACATTTTGAGTACGTGCTCACTAACGGAGCTGTTTTCCTCCATCATGCAGCTAAAGAACTTTTCTGTAGTATTATAACTCTCTACGGCAGCATGGGTATCGAAAATCATTTTCAATTCTCCCATGGTATCAAAGGCATTGCCTTTTTCGAAACGTTTTCGAAGTTCTGGCTCTAGCCCATACAGTATGCCGCAATGAACTAAGTTGTGGTCCTCCTGACGAGTTATATAGACGTTCTTTTCCTCGTCAGGGGCATCAGGAGCTGGTGGGGGGCCTAGCGGCGCATCTAGCACATATTGCTTTTGTGCAGCAGTGAGGAGAATCCTCAAATTCATAGCCCAGTTGGTGAAGTTGCTACCATTCGCAACAAGTTTCTCTTTCTCCATGAACACATTGAAATTAAAAGCAGATGGTGCCATCTACAACAGAATTTGTAAAGGATATTTAGACTAAGTTTATGATAGATTGAGTTCCACTAATCCAAATTACTAATGAACTCCCACTCAAAAACGACATCCCTCGTGTCCTTTTGGTGATTACATGAACCAAATCCACTACACCAAGTCCGATCATCACGTGAGTCGGTGTAGCTTCAAAGGCGAGCATCTATATGGGCATCATATCAACTATATGACTCATGCTTAACCTTTCGGTCCGTGTTTCGAGGCCATGTCTGTACATGCTAGGATCGTCAAGTAAGAACCTTAGTATTTGCGTGTGTAAAACTGTCTTACACCCGTTGTATGAAAGCGTAGAGTTGAGAACACCCGATCATCACGTGATACCTCAAAACATGATCCACAAAACGGTGCATACTTAAGGAAGAACACATTTTATCTTGATATCTAAATGAGGGATCATCTTATAATGCTACCAAAAGCGCCAAACTAGCAATATAAGATGCTAACATCTAATGTGTGAAGTGAGATGATATGGTCCATGCATTTGATCTCTATCATTTGCATCGTGGTATGATCTCTATCATTCCTTTGTGTGTAAGGCCAAGGTCTATGGAACTTACACGTTAAGTGAGTTGTAAGAGTATCTATCATACATCTACTTACAACAATACCATATCAAAACACTAGCTCAGCAACGATCTAAACTAGACGTCTCTAATTTATCAATTGCAAGTTTTACGTGGCTTAGGGCTTTCGGAGATAGAACCTGTCTAACCTACGAACATGAACCACAACGAGGATAACCAAGTTATTAGCAACTCGTTGTAAATCAGATATTGACTATAGTAGGAGAGACAGACACCCGCCAGCCACTTATGCAAAACAAGTTGCATATCAGTCGTGAAACCGGTCTCATGTACGATGACATGTAAGGTTGGTCCGGGCCGCTTCATCCCACTATGCCACCAATATCCAAAGTACATAGAAGATGCAATAACATGATCATCATCGCCCACATATAAACATATGTGTACTACCCGTGCAAAGCACCTACGCATAGATCAGGCTCTGATACCACTGTTGGGTCCGCAGCATAGAAAACAAAAAATTTCCTACGATGAGAACTATACGCCAAGATCTATCTACTAGATACAGAGCAACGGATGGATATACATCCATGGAGAACTTACCCTCGAAGACAACGATCTTTGTTAACGAGTAGGAACTCGTGGTTGATGTAGTCGTACACTTGCCGATCTCAAGATCGTGAGGAAGTCCGAGCGCCGCAACTCAGCAGCGCATCCGCACTCACACACACGTTCAAGCCACCGGACAACCTCCACCTCCTCGCTCCAGCGATCCAGCGGAAGCAGCAACTCCTTCCAAACGAAATGCCACCGGGAACATGTATCTCGCTAATCCGAGACCATGGGGGAATAATTCTAGAGGGGGAGAGAGATCCTTCACAAGGAGGTGTAAGGATGAAGGAGGGAATGGGTGGCCTTTTATAGGAGGAGAGGGGGTGCCCCCTCTCTCCATGGTCGGCGCATGGGGGTGACCCCTCACCTCCCCCATTCATGTGGTGGTAACTCCTCCACATTAAAATGCCTCTTCACATTCCCTTTTAAAGTCTCCACTTTAAATGCATTAAATTGCTCCAAATTTAATGCTCTCTCATTTAATAAAACTCTTTTAATTAAATTTATTCAGAATTTTGTTAATTACTTTAATTAACAAACATTCACATATAGCCCCTTGCAATATTTCAATATCACATGCAGAACCACTTTCTGCAATTTCACCCGAAACAATTTCCGGTTTCTATTGAAACAATTCCTGCGCTTTGCAATTCTTTCGTCTGAAACATATGTGCTCCAAAATGGTGTCCGGTAACTCTTAAGTGTGCCACCCTACAGTTCGCGAATAATGCAGACATGATCGAGACCCTTCTCCGATCAATAATCAGCAGCGGGACCTGGAGATCCGTACTGACTCCTACACATTCAACGATGACTCCTGTGATCATGAGAACCTTTAACGCTTGTAACTAAATCCCTTTGTCTCTCGATATATTACATGTCCGAGATTCGATCATCGGTATCTCCATACCTAGTTTGATCTCGGTACCGACATGCACTCTTTTCTTGTTCCCGTGATATAACATTCTAGTGATCACATCACTTGCTTGCAAGCTATCCTAATGTGATATCACCGAGAGGGCCCAGAGTATATCTATTCGTCATCTGGATTGACAAATTCCACTCTTGATCCATGAGCCTCAACATAACACCTTCGTAGTACTGAACCCATCTTTATAGTCACCTTGTTACGGTGTGACGTTTGATGTTATCAAGATACTCTTCCGGTGTTAGCAATTAACATGATCTCATGGTCTAAGGATAAAGATTACTTCGTATGATGTTATAGCAATATAAACATAATGACTTGATCGTAATGCTATACTTCGGATGAATGTTCATCACATCATTTCACAAATGCTGTGACATTGTTATTAACAACATCCAATGTCCATGATCAGGAAACCTTGATCATCTTGTTAATCAACAAGCTAGTCTATAAGAGAGGCATAACTAGGAACCCTTTTTGTTTATTAAACACACATGTATTGATGTTTCCTATCAATACAATTATAGCATGCAAAATAAACATCTATCATATACAAGGAATACATAATAACAACTTTATTATTGCCTCTCAGGGCATATTTCCTTCACCACGTACCCCCACCATCGCGTTAGGGTTCGTTCCTTGCCGGATCTAGTCGCCGGAAATGACAAACCACAGCCGTAGATCCTAGTCTAATCGCACGACCCAGATTGAAACTTACCGCCTCGCGTTAGATGAGTCGCTGACTACTGGGACTGTTCTGTCAGTAGCCCGATGCGCCGCGCTGTGCAGATTGGGCCGACCCAGTTTGTTCCCCGCGCAGAGCCCGTATATTCAAATAAGCTTTTTCCATTTTAGTTAAATCTAGATTCTTCCAGTAGATTCAAAAATCAATTCAGAGAGATTCACTAAACCAAATTGCAAGATTCCAATTTTGTTAGAAAGGTATTCAAAATATCTATCCAATCCCATCAGATTCAAACCATTTGAAATTATAGATAACCTATACCAAAAATAACAAGACAGAGACTTTTGCCACTTCAAACATTTTTCAAAAATCAACCATAAATGCTTTTGAGTTGATTCCAACTCTCAAAAATCACATTTGACAAGATCTATCTGAATATGTAAAAATATTTCGGTTTACATGCAGTGACATTGGACTAGTACCACAAGGATGCTATATAGGCATTTCTAGTCACTTTACTATTATTAAATAGTAATATTAAACTTTATAAAATATGACCAACTCTTTAAATCACATTCCCAAGTGTTAGAATATGTGGTGATGACATGTGTCAACATGATCCCATATTTTAATTGGAGAATATTAAATCTTAAGTATTTTCAATGAGTAGAAATTACTTTTCCAAAATAAGATAAATAAAACTAGGTCTTTATTTCATGTGATGATTGTGATGATGCTAGATCATCAAGTGTGAGCCTTAGTGTGCTAAATAGAAGTAGTTAAGTATTGTTTGGTGATTGTATACCTCGTATTCATTTATAGACGATAGTACCGACCCGTGATACGAGGAGGAGAAGTATGAAGAAGAAGAAGAGAACTTCAACCACTGCACTACTCAAGGCAATCCATCACTAATTGCAAGCTATAACTATGCAAGCTAACACTTGCAAACTTGATAACCTATGCAAGATGCTTTAGGAATGCTTTGGTTATATAACTTTGATTATACCAATCCCAAGTTCTACTTGCAAGCTTTATTCTTTTACTTTTACCAAAGTCCTTTACCTTTAGTTAGTAAATTGTGAGTACTGGAAAAATAGTATAGATACCAGAGTATAAAACTAGGCCTAAGTAGTTATACTTAGATACCATCCAAAAGCATGAAAACTAGAGTTGGATAGTTACACTTGATTAGAACCCTCATTAGTGAATACCCTCAACTTTAGTGGCTAGTGCTAAGCATAAAAGTTGATCACTTTAGATGGGAATACTTGGTGAAAATGATTATGAAAACCTTGGAATGATGGTTCATTCTATTGAAATGTTTTGACATGTGTTATGAACACAAAATGATTTGATGATGAAACTTGTTGAGGCATGAGCCTTGGACTTTATAAAAACTGATGGTTGGGTTCGGATGCGATACCATTCCAATTTTACCGTACAACCACAATACCTGAATTGGGTAGGGCTTAACTGGAAGTTTATATGCCTTAGTATGGGTTCCCTCACGGAAAGAGGTTGAGCTGAGGCTACCTCGTGAGTGTGAATGTCCACCTATGCAGTGCCTAGGATGGCAAATGGCCATGGCTGGGAGGCCAAGCTCATAGGGAAGGTGCCTATACTAGAGTGTGTAATTGAAAGGTTAGGATTGATTATCCGCATACTAAGTATGATGATTCAGGGTTATCCCTGACGGATGTATCGAATTTTGTGGTGAAAGTGTACCACCTCTGCAGAGTGTCAAACTATTCGAATAGCCGCGTCCGCGGTTATGGACAGTTGGAGTGGCCATACTGTTCCGCTGTCAGATGTCAACACCCAGATTTTTAATCCCAGATGCCTGTTATGCCATACATCGCAATCCCAGGATTACCATTTTTGCGAGACATAATAGATTGGATATCACAGTACATCATCCATTACAAATCATAATAATGTCTTACACAAATAAAGGATCTCATGATCCAGTCTTAGTACAATCAAGTAGCGGAATAAATAGCATAGCGGTGGGGTCCATCTTTAGAGTCACAGGTAATGCTGATAATAGGAGATGATCCTAGTTGTCGTAGACGTCATGCTGTCCTCCTTCAGGGTAGTCCTCCTCATAGTCTGGCCATAGGAATAGCCAGGGACAAAAGCCATGAGTACTCTTTAAGTACTCGCAAACTACCACTAACAGGTAGGATAGTTCTAGTAGGAAATGCAAACTCTAAGTTTGTTTGTAAAGTTAAGTTTGAAACCTAAGTTGAGTTTAGAAACAAAGAAAGATAAAAGAAATTTGAAAACACCTAGGTGGGAACTTAGTTGTCATAGTCACAACTCTTTTGTGGTCAAGTCATGTCACAATTCATTTCATAAGTCATTTTGAAAACATCTGACAACGGAACAGTATGGCCACTCCAACTGTCCATAACTACGGGCGCGGCTATTCGAATAGTTTGACACTCTGCAGAGGTGGTACACTTTCACCACAAGATTCGATACATCTATCAGGGATAACCCTGAATCATCATACTTAGTATGCAGATAATCAAACATAACATTTCCTTTACACACCCTAGTATAAGCACCTCTCCTATGAGCATGGCCTTCCATCCATGACCATCTATCATCCTGGGCATTGCATAGGTGGACAACATTGAGAGGTAGCCTCATCTCAAACCTCTCCCGCGAGGGAACTAATACTAATGCATATAAACTTCTGGCTAAGCCTTATCCAATTCAGGTATTGTGGTTGTACGGTAAAATTGGAATGGTATCGCATCCGAACCCAACCATCAGTTTTGTAAAAGGGCTCAGGCTCATGCCTCAACATTTTCATCATCATCATCATAAACCATTGGTGTTTCTCAACGCATGTCAAAACATCTCAATAGAATGACTCATCATTCCAAGGTTTTCACAAATAATTTTCACTAAGTGTTCCCATCTAAAGTGAATCAAGTTTTGGTTTAGTTCCAACTACTAAGTTAAGAGTGTTCACTAAGGTGGAATACTAATCTCAATCTCATGCCATAGAATGACATATAAGTCTAACTAGATAGGTCAAGTTTTATACTCTTTATGCTACCTTTAAACAAGTAAAGGACTTTGGTAAAGTAAAGAAGGTAAAGCTTGTAAATAAAAACTTGGAGTAGGTATAAGTCAAAATGATATAACCAAAGCATGCCTAATGCATCTTGCTTGGGTTATCTATATTGCAAGGGTTAGCTTGCATTGCTAAAGATGGCTTTCTAGGTATAATACTTGCAAGTGTTAGCTTGCAAGGGTGATCTTGCATTGTTAATGATGGCTTGCCTTGGTTGGTGCAGTGGTTGAAATTCTCTTCCTCCTCTTCGTGGTAGAACTCCTCCTCCTCGTAGACTTGGTCGGTACTATCATCTATAAATACATACGGAATACACAATCACCAAACAATGCTTAACTAGTCTACTTAACACACTAAGGCACACATTTGATGATCTATTATCATCACCAACATCACAAGAATTAATGAACTAGCTTCATTCTTTTTATTTGAGAAAAGTAATTTCTACTCATTGAAATTAACTAAAATTTAATATTCTCCAATTAAAATATGGGATCATGTGTACACATGTCATCACCACATATTCTAACATATGGGAATGTGATTTAAAGGTTGGATCATATTTTAATAAGTTTAAGTTTAATAATTAATGATTTAAAGTGACTAGAAATGCTTATATAGCATTATTTTGGTACTAGTCCAAAGTCACTGCATGCAAACCTTAATATTATTACATATTCAGATAGGTATGGTTAAATGTGATTTTTGGGAGTTGGAAACAACTCAAAAGCTATTATGGTTGATTTTAGAAAAATGTTTAAATGTGCAAAACCTTCTGTTTCATTATTTTAACTAGGAGAGATCTATAACTCTAAATGATTTAAATCCAACGGGCTTGGATATAGATTTTCATTAGCTTTCCAAAAAAATTGGAATCACTCCATTTGGATTTGTATAACTCTCTAAAATGATTTTTAAACTAGTGGATAGAATTGATTTTAAGTCTAAATAGAAAAATCCTAATTTGAATTAACTGGGTCGCATGGGAAACTAAATGGGCCGGCCTAGTGACGCTCAGCGGCGCAGCGGGCAACTAACAAGGGGGTCAACACGTCAGCGGCACTTAAAACCCGAAGCGGTACGGGGCGATGTGGACCACAGGATTAGAACTAGATCTAACGGCTCACGGTCATCGTCGATGACGAACTCGTCACCGGCAAGACTGAACCCTAGCAGCTCGGTGGGGGTGCAGTGGGGGCGTACCAGGGCTCCAGCGAGTGTGATGAGGCGGGCAAACGAACGAGTAGATGACGGCAAACTCAGGCGAAGTCGCGGTAGGGGCTGAGGTGGACGAAATCAATAGCAACGTCTCCTCCTCTGCTGCGGCTGCCTCCGGTGAAATTCCGGTGGCCTACTTCTCGAGCTGCTCGGGCGAGAGGTGGGGAAGGACTGGTGGGGATAGGGGAGTTGAATGGTGTGGCGATTGAGGCTAGGGGAGGCCTCCTTATATAGGTGTGACGAGGCAGTAGTGAGGCATGGGCGGTGCTCGCCGGTGACGACGGTCAAGCGGGCTACCGGCATGGGCGAGATAGGTGGACGGTGGCTTGCCTCCTAGAGGTCCTCTATGGCTTTATGGCACAGCTAGGGGCGGTGGCAATCGGTTGGGAGCGTCACACGCTCTGGGGGACAGAGGTGGTGCTCGACGTGGTTTCCGGCGATCGTGGGTCACGCGGCGGTGCACGCTCGTGTCTGGCAGGGTGAGGTGGTCAAGGCGGAGCGGCGTGCATGGTCTGCGGTCGAGGCGCGGTCTATGGCGTGCTGGCAGCGAGGGCGCTCTAGCATGCTCTGGCGTGGCGCAGAGGCTTAGTGCGGCGCGGTTCTGGGTAGTCCAGGGGCTAGCAGGGGCTGTGGGGTGGACCGTGGGCGGTGGTGGAGTGGCCCCTTGCTTCCTGGAGCGGCGGAGAGGGGCTGGTGGTCTCCTGCGGCTTGTGCATGATCGGCCGGCGATCATGGCCTCGGGGTGGCGTTGCACTGGCGCTAGGGGCTAGGGGATGGGCTGGTTTTGGTCTGGTTGGGTCTGGGGGAGACCAAGATGGTTAATGTGGCTCAAATGGCTCGACAATTTTTGATCCAAAACAGTATTAGTTAGGCCCGTTTGATTCTGCTCACAAGGTGCTCGATCAAATGACCGCATGAATTCAAATTTCAAATTTTGAAATGCAATTTGTTGGAGTTGTTGGTCTCATGCTTGAGCATCTCTGGTTGCTAGGATTTGTCAAATGGAATTCATTTGAGTGGTTTTTGAAAAAGTGTGATCTATACATATGGACTAGATTCAATTTTCAAATGTCATTTAAAATTAGAGTTTGAATGTTTTTGGGAGATCACAAAGTGGGCCTTGCCACATCACTACTTGTACTAACAAGGGGTGCAAAGATCCACAATTGTCTCTGTTGGAAATTGAGTGCTAGGAACACCCAAAGTGGGCTAGGTGATTAAAATGGCAAAAGTGACCATTTCCTTATTTAATTCTTTTTGATTTCTTTTTCTTTGGTTTTTGCTTGGGAATGATCTTGATGATGTGACATTCATCATAGAACCATTTTACAACCATTAGAACAAACAATAATGGCCTTTCAAACACATATGCATGCTTAAATATTTTAAAAGGAAAAAGGTTTTGGTAACCCTAAATTGGGTAGATTTGATCTTGATCACTTGGATTAAAGTTTTGGGATGTTACAAACCTTCCCCCCTTAAACAAAATCTCGTACCGAGATTTAAGAAAGAAAACTAGGAACTAAAGAGATCTGGGAACTCAGTCCTAATGCAATCTTCTCGCTCCCAAGTGGCTTCTTCTTCGGTATGGTTGCTCCATTGAATCTTGAGAAATTTGATACTCCGGGTCCTGGTGGTTCTGTTGGCTTCCTCCAAGATACGAATGGGCACTTCACGATACGTCAGATCCTTGTTGATATCCATAGCTCGATGATCGATGTTCTTGAAAACTTCGGTCTTCTCTAGTACTTCTAAGCATTTGCGAAGTAATGAGATATGGAACACATTGTGGATGGCAGACATCTCTTCCGACAGTTCCAGTTGATAAGATACTTCTCCTCGACGATTCAAAATCTTGAAGGGTCCGATGTATCTAGGGGCTAACTTTCCTTTTAGACTAAAATGTTGGGTTCCCTTCAATGGTGAAACCTTGAGATATACAAAATCTTCGACATTGAAAGTCAGGTCTCTCCTTCTCTTGTCAGCATAACTCTTCTTTCTGGATTGGGCGGTCTTGAGGTGCTCACGGACTTTGTGAACCTTCTCTTCAGCTTCTCGGAGAATGCCGGGTCCAAAAATCTGACTCTCCCCTACTTGCGACCAATTCAAAGGGGTACAAACTTTCTTCCGTATAGGAACTCAAATGGTGCCATTTGCAAACTGGCTTGATAACTGTTGTTATATGATAATTCTGCAAAAGGCAGACAATCTTCCCATTTTGATCCATATTCTAACACACAAGCTCTCAACATATCCTCTAGGATTTGGTTGACTCTTTCAGTCTATCCATCGGTTTGCGGGTGATAAGCGGTGCTAAAATTTAACTTGGTTCCTAGTCCTTCTTGGACTTTCTGCCAAAATCTTGAGGTAAATTGGGTTCATCGATCCGACACTATGGTCTTGGGGGTTCCATGCAAATTGACGATCCTAGCAATATACAACTCTGCTAGCTTAGAACTCTGGTAGGTTGTCTTGATAGGTATAAAGTGAGCTACCTTGGACAGTCTATCAACAATGACCCAGATTGAGTCATTTCCCCTACTAGAAGTAGGCAAACCGGTGATAAAGTCCATTCCGACGGAATCCCATTTCCATTCCGGAATCTGCAATGGTTGCAACAGTCCTGCGGGTCTCTGATGTTCCGCTTTGACTCTCTGGCAGATATCACACTTGGCGATGTAGCTTCCAATTTCTCTCTTCATCTTGTGCCACCAGAATTGCTCTTTCAAATCTTGATACATCTTTGTTCCTCCGGAATCGATAAAATAAAGAGTATCATGAGCTTATTGCATGATAACTTGCTTCAGTTCTGAATCTGCTGGCACACAGATACGGCCTTTGTACCACAGAACTCTTTCTTCATCTTCGGTGAAGCCAGGTACCTTTCCTGTACCAATACGACGTTTGATTCCGTCAATACTTTCATTTCCCTTCTAGGTTTCCTTGATTTGGCTAATCAAAGTGGGTTGAAGTTCAATGCTAGCTAGAAATCCTTTGCTAACTAGCTTAGTCCTAAACTGCTCCAACTCCTCATACAAACTTGGCTGCTTCTCCTTGATCATGGTGTTTAGCCTACACGGCAATCTGCTAATGTCATATTCAGCTCCTTTGCCTCATATTCAGCTTTGTCGGGGTGATAGTGAATGTCAAGGTCATAATCCTTGATTAACTCTATCCATCTCCTTTGCCTCATATTCAGCTCCTTCTGAGTGAAAATATACTTCAAGCTTTTCTGATCTGAGTAAATCTCACAGCGATTACCATAAGATAATGACGCCATGTCTTCAATGCCAAAACTACGGCTGCTAATTCAAGATCATGGGTAGGATAGTTCTGCTCATGCTGCTTTAGTTTTCTAGACAGATATGCGATCACTTTGCCTTCTTGCATTAACACACATCCGAGACCAATCTTGGACGCATCACAATACACATCAAACGGCTTCATGATATCGGGCATGATCAATATTGGGGCTGAAATCAATCTCTTCTTCAGCTCTTGGAAACTTGCTTCACATTTGTCAATCCATTCGAACTTCTTGTCCTTCTTCAACAATTGAGTCATGGGCCTGGCGATGCTCGAGAATCCTTCTACGAACTTGCGGTAGTATTCCGCTAATCCGAGAAATGCACAGACATGGGTTTGAGTGCTTGGGGCTTCCCATTCTTCGACATCTTTGATCTTGGCGGGATCAACAGGGACTCCTCCGGCAGACACAATATGTCCTAGGAATCCTACCTCTTTTAGCCAAAACTCACATTTGCTGAACTTGGCATACAACCGATGCTCTCTAAGGGTTTCAAGGATGATTCTCAGATGTTGCTCATGCTCTTCTTCTGACTTGGAGTAGATAAGGATATCATCGATAAACACCACGACAAACTTATCTAGAAAATTCATAAAGATCTTATTCATGAGATTCATGAAATAAGAAGGGGCATTGGTTAATCCAAAAGACATGACCGTATACTCGTATAATCCATAACGAGTAGTAAAGGCGGTCTTCGGAATATCCGTTGCACGAATCTTAAGTTGGTGATAACCAGTCCTAAGATCGATCTTAGAGAACACATTTGCTCCAGTCAACTGATCAAAAAGATCCTCTATCTTTGGCAATGGGTACTTGTTTTTGATGGTGACGTCATTCAGCTTCTTGTAATTTGTGCACAAACGGTTGCCTCCATCCTTCTTGTCGACGAACAATACGGGCGATCTCCATGGCGATGCGCTTGGTTGAATCAAGCCTGTTGCCAACATAGCATCCAGCTGCTTCTTCAATTCCACTAACTCTGAGGGGTTCATACTATAGGGTCTCTGGGCTATGGGTCCGGTTCCGGGGATTAGTTCAATAATGAACTCAATATCCCTATCCAGGGGCATACCGGGGCAATTCCTCTGGGAATACATCGGGGTATTCACAAACTACTCTAACTTGGTCAATGGTGGGCAGGGCTAGACTCTTATTACACTTGAATTGACGGGGCAAGGTTTCAGATATATGCTCTACTGAGACTCCAGAGCTACTGGTCATGATGATGGCTTTCTTGGCGCAGTCAATCAATCCTTTATGCTTTGGCATCCAGTCCATTCCTAGTACTACTTCCAAACCTTTGGTTCCAAGTACTATTAGATTGGCATAAAAATCTATCCCATGTATTCTGATAGGCACAGCTTTGCAAATTTTTCTAGCTTTTGTAGTTGAACCAGGGATTTGAACTATCATGACATGCTTCAAGTTGGTTGGGTGAATCTTACTAGTGCATGCAAATTCTTCGGTGACAAATGAGTGCGATGCTCCAGAATCAAACAACACTCTTGCTAAAACTGAGTTGACAGAAAACATACCCAGCACTACATCTGGCGCTTCTTGGGCTTCTTCGGCATTCATGTGGAAGAGACGACCGTTGCGGTTGTGAGGGTTCCCTGGGGCGAATCTTCTTCCTGGTTCAACATGACGCTGTTGTTGAGCTGTGGTGTTCACATTGGCAGTGGCGGCAATCTTCTTCGGGCACTCATTGGAATAGTGACCCTTCACTCCACACTCGAAACAAGTAATCTGAGACTTGTCTTTCGCTGCCACGAGCACAGCATTGCTTCTAGTTCTGGGTGCGGTGTTGTTGTTGTGCTTGGGAGGTGCACGGTTGAAATTTCTGGAGTTGCCGAGGTGATTGTTGTTTCCTCCGGACTTCACATTTCCTCCGCTACGGTTGGGGTAGCTTGGGCGAGACATTGGGGGTCGATTGTTCCTCGGTGCATATCCTGCAGAAGAGTTGGGACGGTACTTATGGTGACTTTTGGATCCAGCTTGGTGCATCATATGACGTTTGCGGTTGTCGTTTGCTTGATTAAGCTTCCCTTCCATCTGAATGGCAGAGTCGACTAGCTCTTTGAGATCCTCGAAACGGATGTTGACGAGGACAGTCTACATCTCATCATGTAGTCCGTTCAGGAATCTCTCCTTCTTCTTGGCCTCCATGTTGATCTCATCAGGTGCATACCTGGCTAGGGGCAAGAATCTGTCACGGTACTCCACTACAGTCATTCTGCCCTGCTTCAATTATCTGAATTCATCCCTCATTCGGGTGACTAGACCCTGCGGCACGTGGGTGCGGCTGAACTTGATTTTGAAGGTTTCCCATGTCATTACTTGACCATGGTTCATTATGCGGGTGTTGTTCCACCATGCTCTTGCATCTCCTGCCAAATAGTGGGTGGCAAAAAGAACCTTCTCGTTGGCATCCACTCCTGCTACTTCTAGGTTGTTCTCCATTGTCTGCAACCAGTCATCAGCATCCAGGGGGTTCTCTGAAGTGCTAAAGATTGGGGGATTTGTATTCTAGAAGTTTTTGAGTTTGGATCCATGATGATCCTGATTTCCATGGTTTTGATTGTTGTGAGCCATCTGGGCGATCTGCTGCAGTGTTGCTAGATTAGCTTGGCGCTCTACCCTACTAGCTTCACGGTCTGTGATGAGAGTCTGCAGAATCTGCAGCATTGGGCCTTGCGATGAGCTGCTCCCTCCTTGGTTTCCATGAGTCATCTAAAGATTGAGATAGATAAAGGGGTAAGAGGGAAAGTTCTAAGGTTCATGGTTTTGATTTCAAAGCTAAAACTTTGAGTTTGACTCAGGTTTTGCAACTAACTTCTTTTCATTCATTCAAGCAAAGCACACGATACAAAAACCCACACACCAGAACGTCAAAGGAAAACATATGGTTTTAAGAACCATTCTGTAAGCTACGATACAATGGGACCGATACTCCTCACTCTATGATAGTGCTCTAGTGCGTCTACTCATCATCGATGAAGTCGGAGTCATCATTGTCGGTATAGAAGTCCACGGCATCCTCCTCTAGGTAGTCATCATCATTGCTGAGGTAGGAGTCAATATATCCTTGGATATCTTCACCTTCCTCTTCTTCTTCCTTTGCTGCAAGCTGAGCTTCTTGCTCTTTGAGGGTCTTCTCGAGGTCGGCCACCTTCTTGCAAAGACGGTCGATGGTGCGATCCTTCTTGGCGCGTTGATAGCGAAGAGATTGACGATCCTTGACGAGCAGTGAGAAATTCTGGGCCTTCTGGGCGGCAAGGGCAAGGTTGTGGTTGGCGACCTCTCTAGAATTGTACAACTCCTTCTGTCAGTCGTACAGTAGGAAGTCGAGGTTCTCCACTTGACGCTTCAATATTGGGTGACTTGGAATCTCTAGCGTCATTTCCATGGAATCACACCTTGCATAGTGAACAAAGCAGGTTCCTTGGATTAGGTTGACACTCAGGGCACATAGACGTGTGAGAGCTTCATGCATTGTCCTGGCTAATCCATCTAGCCAGTTGTTCTCTCTCACGGAGAACTGAATCCTCCCAGATAATGGTGCTTCTATCTTGCCTCAAAGATCAGCAGTTACTAGTGATAACCCACAAGTATAGGGGATCGTGTGTAGCCTTTTCGATAAGTAAGAGTGTCAAACCCAATGAGGAGCTAAAGGTAGGATAAATATTCTCTCAAGTTCTATCAACCACTGATACAACTCTATGCACACTAAACGTTCGCATTATCTAGGAAATAAAACTAGAGCAACAATACGAGTAATAGGGATAGCTTTGCATGATAATAAATAACAAGAAAGTAAAGCTAGTTGCTGCAGCAATAAAATACACTAAACTAACATAACCATGAGTGTGGAATAGTGGTGGTAATTGTGGTGGCTTTGTCCAAGTTTAAATAGTGAATAGATCCGGTTCATTGTCTTCGATGAAGTTTTCTATGTGGGAGAGGCTAAATATACATGCGCTTCACTACTTGAAATTACATGTACTATATGATTGGATTGTTAGCAAACATCCGTAAGTACTAATCAATGCATTAAGGTTTTCCCAACCATAGCCTTAAGTTTAATGGTCCTCTTACTCCCATACGTGCAACGTTCCGGTTCGCGTCCTCGGGTTTCTGTCACTCCGGTAGAACTTCCCCCCTTCCTCTTACACATACTACAAACCCTATGATGTTTAATCCATGCGCGCACAAATATAATAGATACCAAAGGACTTTACCATATCAACATACAACTCTAATGAACCAAAGACGTTCGACCATTCAATCTAAGAACAAAGAAACTACGCAAACATGACATACATCATGTTTACATAGGACGGTACAGAGGTGTGTGGGAGGATGAACCACTGCATACTAGGAGGATTAGGTGATGGAGATCGCGGTGAAGATGGTGAAGATGGTGAAGAGGGCGGTGGCGGATCCGGCAGCAGCACGGGGGACTCCTTCCCCGCCGCCGGTATCATGGGGGAGCACCGCCCCTTAGTCCCCTTCCTTCATGGCTTCTTGGGAGCCCTCCCCGATGGAGATGGGATCCATGGGAGAGGCAAAAACATGGCTTTGGTGGCTGCAAATTCGTGGGTGGAGATCCCCTAGGCGAATTAGGTTTCCTCCCTTTATATAGTTTCTCGGATTTCTGTCACCCCATGCTGCAGTAAATCTGGCCTAAAAGGCCTGTCCGGACTCGCAATCAGCTAAATTTTATGTCCAGGACGTTTGTCGCGAAATTTCCAACAACTTTGTAGTTGAAGAGTTTTCCGTTTGACGCCTTATTCAACCCGAAACGTGACCATCTTTAAAAAGAGTTCTGAGACAAATTTCTGGAAAAATCCCAATTTTACTCCAACAAGGTTTCCACTTATATTCTTGGTAATTCCTACACATCAAAGTATAAAACAAGAATATTGTGCACTTTTGCAACTATTAGTAGGTTAGTCCAAATAAATCATAAACTTTATACAAAAAGGAGTGTCAAAAGCATATTATTAGCATAAAACCATCAAAAATTAGATACGTTATGGACGTATCAACATCCCCAAGCTTAGTTCCTGCTCGTCCTCGAGTAGGTAAACGATCAAAACAATATAATTTTTGAGGTGACATGCAGACAACACAATCTTGATCATCGTTATTGTAAAAGTATTGATAGCTGGGATTAAGGTACTCTAAACATGAATCATGAAAGATAGAGTTCTAACAATAAGACATAGCAACTATGTTGTAACATGAAAAGGCACAAATAAAAGATTCATGAATAACAATGCTTTGCAAGACGTTTGTTTGTTTCACATAAAGAAAGCATAATGAGAATGGTATTCAGCTTGTCCCTCATAGAGTAGCAAAACATAAATGCATAGGACACCTTCAAAGTTTATAAGGGTGACTAGATACAAATAGTTTAGGAACAAGCAATATCAAAGTTATGCATCAATCAACAAGTCTTAGGACAATGCATATAGAACTAAGAATGACAACTATGCTCTCTTAATTGGTGCATAAAGATAGAAGGTGGAGACTCAATATAAAAGTGGAAGAAATGCCTTCATAGAAGGAAGCAGGGATTTCAGTCTCATAAAGAGCTTCCAAAAATTATGGTACTTATTAGCTTTCAGCTCTCATTGCCCTTATCATAAGCATCTTGAAGTGATTAAGGTTAAAGTGAACAAACTATGGAGTATATGCTTGACAAAGTATAAGTTGGAAATCTCATGTCCCTTGAATACGAGGGCCGCTCCTCATGCTACTCAAGTTTAGTTACCGGTAAGTTCTTGTCATAGTAAGTACATGTGTATCATAGAGAACTGCCAACGGGGTACCCCTTGCCCGATGATACGGAAGAATCCCCATATCAAAATGACAAGGCAAGCAGACAACAAGCATCTCAGCAATCTTCTTATTTACCATGGGAAAATGGTGCTTTTTTCTCTCTTTCCTCTTTTCTCATCTCTTTTTTTTCTTTTTTCTCAATCTCTATCTCTTTTTTTATAAGAAGAATGCTTCATAGATTGCTCATTATGGTTACGCTGCAGGTTTCCACCATGATTAGGAATGGATTAGACCGGCGGCCCAGGCGTTTCTCTAACACACATACATAACTCCATGGACTTACAAGCTCCCCTTTCATTTCACACCGACGACATCCATAGACAAAAGAGCATGATATCAACTAGGTACAATGTACAAGTGAAATGTTAAAAGCGTTCCCCATGACAGCATGTTCTGCTAATCCCCAACATATAAGTGCAAGCATATACAACATAGATGACACAATGGTTCAAGTTTATTAGGGGCAAGAAAAGTAAAGTGTGCCATCAAGTTCATGAGAGCTTTAATCACTAGTTTTCTCATAACAAGTTTAATTCGGAAGGTAGATAAAAGCATGAATATACTTGGAATAGCAAATGCTAATAGGTAGGTATGGTGGACTCTTTGGGATAACTTGGTTTTATTTGGAGTTGGATACATGAGTGGAACTCATACTTGGTTATGGAGGCTAGCAAAAGACTAGGAGCAACCAACTAAAAGAGCAATAATGGTCATAATCATGCAAAGCAACAAAACATCATAAATTAAAGCATAAAGTCATATTACAAGTAAAAAACTAAAGGATCATAAAGGCTATGGTGACTTGGGATAGTCATAACATGGTGTGAGCATGCGCCAAGTCAACCCAAATAAAGCATCAAAAGAGACTACCACAATACTATGCTTTAATATGCTAAAACAACACATGATTCTTTCAAGGCACATTAAGCAATCTAAATTGTTTATAACATGTCATGCTACAACAAAAATCACTAAGCATAAATCCAAAACAATATCAAGCATGACATGACAAAGCATAGACCGCCGTAAAAAAATGAGCTCCTTTTACCACTTAAGCATGAACTTTTCCTACTCTTTTCCAATCCAAACCACACTTATTTGAAAACTAATGTATGGAAGAGGGGGTCCACCAATTTATTCAAGCAAACCAATCAAACGAAAACAAATACGCTCCAAGAACAACACAATTGTGCATGAAACAGTAAAAATGAAGTGTTTGGAAGAACCTAAGATGTTTATTGATGAATAAGGGGATGCCATGGGCATCCCCAAGCTTTGACGCTTGTAATTATTGATTATTTCTTGGGGTGACATGGGGTGACATCCCCAAACTTGATCTTTAGTCCATTCTTCATCTTATTACATCATTCTTTCCTTAACACCTGAAATTTTTCCTTCATACAAAACTTCACATAATCTTCATTAGCAACATTAGTGTACTCAAGATAATAAGTCTTTGGGTTCTGTTTCAACACCAATAAAACTTCCATTAAAACACAAGCTACTGTATCACTTCCCTTAAAAAGCTCAATTCCCTAAAGAGAACCCAAAAAGGAATCAACAAGAAGCAAATGCAAATAATGGCAGAAATCTGTCAAAACGGACCAGCAGATAGAAATCAATTTTTTTGAAGACCTTCTATTGCTCAAATCAAAAAGTTTTGAACTAATGAAAGTTGGATAACAACCTGGGGCAGAAGCACAAAAAATTACAGCTCAAACCGATGTACAGAGATTTTACAAGAATTTTTACAGCGAAGCATAAAAATCTGTTTCGGGACAGCAACTTTCCCAAGCATTACTTCTCTCTCATTAGAGGTTACTCTTGGCACAAAAAGCAAATAAAAAGGATAAGGAGAGGTTATTACTAAAGCAATAAGTTTCAAGACTCAACTAAAACTTTTGGGTTATCTCCCAATAAGTACATTTCTTTAATGCCTTTAAGTTAGGCATTGGATCAAGATTCAAGTATTTTCAAATGAATAAGCATTAAGATCAATACCAGAAATATCTTTCTTTTTCAAGGCTTCATGCATTCCTATAAGTTTTTAACTGAAAAGCTTACATGGAAAGATTTGTTTTGGTTTCATAGGCATGAACACAAGTGTTCAAGGTCGACCCCCACTTAACCATTACTCATCTTTCCAATCACTTTCCTTTTTTAAAATATTTTTAGGTAACAAGTACAACTTTTTTTAATTCTTATTCCCTATCCATACTAAGATAGAGAACAACTTAAAACTGAAAGTAAAACCTACTTAGATATACAAACAAGTGCACACAAGAATATTCACCCACACGCTATTGCTCCCCGGCAACGGCGCCAGAAAAGGTCTTGATAACCCACAAGTATAGGGGATCGTGTGTAGCCTTTTCGATAAGTAAGAGTGTCGAACCCAACGAGGAGCTAAAGGTAGGATAAATATTCTCTCAAGTTCTATCAACCACTAATACAACTCTACGCACACTAAACGTTTGCATTATCTAGAAAATAAAACTAGAGCAACAATACGAGTAATAGAGATAGCTTTGCATGATAATAAATAACAAGAAAGTAAAGCTAATTGTTGCAGCAATAAAATACACTAAACTAACAGAACCATGAGTGTGGAATAGTGGTGGTAATTGTGGTGGCTTTGTCCAAGTTTAAATAGAGAATAGATCGGATTCATTGTCTTCGATGCAGTTTCCTATGTGGGAGAGGCTAAATATATATGCGCTTCACTACTTGGAATTACATGTACTATATGATTGGATTGTTAGCAAACATCCGTAAGTACTAGTCAATGCATTAAGGTTTCCCCAACCATAGCCTTAAGTTTAATGGTCCTCTTACTCCCATACGTGCAACGTTTCGGTTCGCGTCCTCAGGTTTCTGTCACTCCGGCAGAACTTCCCCCATTCCTCTTACACATACTACAAACCCTATGATGTTTAATCCATGCGCGCACAAATATAATGGACACCAAAGGACTGTACCATATCAACATACAACTCTAATGAACCAAAGACCTTCAACCATTCAATCTAAGAATAAATAAACTACGCAAACATGACATAGATCATAGGATTATAACATATAGCATCAAACATCATGTTTAGATAGGACGGTACAGAGGTGTGTGGGAGGATGAACCACTACATACTAGGAGGATTAGGTGATGGAGATGGCGGTGAATATGGTGAAGAGGGCGGTGGCGGATCCGGTGGCGGCGCGGGGGACTCCTTCCCCGCCGCCGGTATCATGGGGGAGCACCGCCCCTTAGCCCCTTCCTTCATGGCTTCTTGGGAGCCCTCCCCCATGCAGTTGGAATCCATGGGGGAGGCAAAAACGTGGCTTTGGTGGCTGCAAATTCGTGGGTGGAGATCCCCTGGGCGAATTAGGTTTCCTCCCGTTATATAGCTTCTTGGATTATCGTCATCCCATCTTGGGCTGTAGTAAATCGGGACTAAAAGGCCCGCCCGAACTCGGAATCAGCTAAATTTTATGTCCAGAACGTTTTTCGCAAAATTTCCAATAAGTTTGTAGTTGAAGAGTTTTCCGTTTGACGACGTATTCGACCCGAAACGTGACCATCTTCAAAAAGAGTTCTGAGACAGATTACTGGAAAAATCCCAATTTGACTCCAACAAGGTTTCCACTTGTATTCTTGGTAATTCCTACACATCAAAATGTAAAACAAGAACATTGTGCACTTTTGCAACTATTAGTAGGTTAGTCCAAATAAATCATAAACTTTATACAAAAAGAAGTGTCAAAAGCATATTGTTAGCATAAAACCATCAAAAATTATAGATACGTTATGGACGTATCAAATAGCCATTGTAAATCTCCTCCTGGTGGACCCAGGAGTTGAGCTCCAAGGAATTCCGGATGAGGACGCTCCAAGAACTCAGACAGTGAATCCAGATCCCTCTCGGGTAGAACTTGCTGTATTGGGCTTCCATCTATGAGAATTTTAGGATGAGAAAGTTAGTGAAGTGCTCAAGGGTGTCAAAGTTTTATGTAGTAATGTAAGAGTTTGGAGGAACATGATTTTTTTGAGAGAAAAAATCCCCAAGGGTAAGAGAGGAAATAGTTTTCATAAATACTCACTTTGGTTTTTGAAACTAAGTTTTTGTTCGGACGTCCATTCTAACTAGAGTCTCCTATGGTCAGGATGGCTCTGATACCAACTTGTCAACACCTGGATTTTTAATCTCAGATGCCTGTTATGCCATACATCGCAATCCCAAGATTATCATTTTTGTGAGACATAACAGATTGGATATCACAGTACATCATCCATTACAAATCATAATAAGGTCTTACACAAATAAAGGATCTCATGATCCAGTCTTAGTACAATCAAGTAGCGGAATAAATAGCGTAGCGGTGGGGTCCATCTTCAGAGTCACAGGAAATACTAACGACGGGAGATGATCCTAGTTGTCGTAGCCATCCTGCTGTCCTCCTCATAGTCTGGCCATAGGAATAACCAGGGACAAAAGCCATGAGTACTCTTTAAATACTCACAAACTACCACTAATAGGTAGGACAGTTATAGTAGGAAATGCAAACTCTAAGTTTGTAGATAAAGTTAAGTTTGAAACCTAAGCTGAGTTCGGAAACAAAGAAAGATAAAAGAAATTTGAAAACACCTAAGTGGGAACTTAGTTGTCATAGTCATAACTCTGTTGTGGTCAAGTCATGTCACAATTCATTTCATAAGTCATTTTGAAAACATCTGACAACGGAACAGTATGGCCACTCTAACTGTCCATAACCGCGAACGCGGCTATTCGAATAGTTTGACACTCTGCAGAGGTGGTACACTTTCACCACAAGATTCGATACATCTGTCAGGGATAACCCTGAATCATCATACTTAGTATGCAGATAATCAAACATAACCTTTCCTTTACACACCCTAGTATAAGCACCTCTCCTATGAGCATGGCCTCCCAGCCATGACCATCTGTCATCCTGGGCACTGCATAGGTGAACAACATTGAGAGGTAGCCTCATCTCAAACCTCTCCCGCGAGGGATCTAATACTAATGCATATAAACTTTCGGCTAAGCCTTACCCAATTCAGGTATTGTGGTTGTATGGTAAAATTGGAATGGTATCGTATCCGAACCCAACCATCAGTTTTGTAAAAGGGATAAGGATCATGCCTCAACATTTTCATCATCATCATCATCATAAACCATTGGTGTTTCTCAACACATGTCAAAACATCTCAATAGAATGACTCATCATTCCAAGGTTTTCACAAATCATTTTCACCAAGTGTTCCCATCTGAAGTGAATCAAGTTTTGGTTTAGTTCCAACTACTAAGTTAAGAGTGTTCACTAAGGTGGAATGCTAATCTCAATCTCATGCCATAGAATGACATATAAGTCTAACTAGATAGGTCAAGTTTTATACTCTTTGTGCTACCTTTAAACAATTAAAGGACTTTGGTAAAGTAAAGAAGGTAAAGCTTGTAAATAAAAACTTGGAGTAGGTATAAGTCAAAATGATATAACCAAAGCATGCCTAATGCATCTTGCTTAGGTTATCTATCTTGCAAGGGTTAGCTTGCATTGCTAAAGATGGCTTTCTAGGTATAAAACTTGCAAGTGTTAGCTCGCCAATAATAGCTTGCAAGGGTGATCTTGCATTGTTAATGATGGATTGCCTTGGTTGGTGCAGTGGTTGAAATTCTCTTCCTCCTCTTCTTGGTAGAACTCCTCCTCTTCGTAGACTTGGTCGGTACTATCGTCTATAAATATATATGGAATACACAATCACCAAACAATGCTTAACTAGTCAACTTAGCACACTAAGGCACACATTTGATGATCTATTATCATCACCAACATCACAAGAATTAATGGACTAGCTTCATTCTTTTTATTTGAGAAAAGTAATTTCTACTCATTGAAATTAACTAAAATTTAATATTCTCCAATTAAAATATGGGATCATGTGGACACATGTCATCACCACATATTCTAACATATGGGAATGTGATTTAAAGGTTGGATCATATTTTAATAAGTTTAAGTTTAATAATTAATGATTTAAAGTGACTAGAAATGCCTATATAGCATTATTTTGGTACTAGTCCAAAGTCACTGCATGCAAACCTTAATATTATTACATATTCAGATAGGTATGGTTAAATGTGATTTTTGAGAGTTAGAAACAACTCAAAAGCTATTATGGTTCATTTTAGAAAAATGTTTGAATGTGCAAAAGCTTCTGTTTTGTTATTTTAACTAGGAGAGATCTATAACTGTAAATGATTTAATTCCAACTGGCTTGGATAGAGATTTTCATTAGCTTTCCAACAAAATTGGAATCACTCAATTTGGATTTGTATAACTCTCTGAAATGATTTTTAAACTAGTGGACATAATTGATTTTAAGTCTAAATAGAAATATCCTAATTTGAATTAACTAGGTCGCGCGGGAAACTAAATGGGCCGGCCCAGTGACGCTCAGCGGCGCAGCGGGCAACTGACAAGGGGGTCCACACGTCAGCGGCACTTAAAACCCGAAGCGGTACGGGGCGATGTGGACCGCAGGATTAGAACTAGATCTAACGGCTCACGGTCGTCGTCGATGACGAACTCGTCACCGGCGAGACTAAACCCTAGCGGCTCGGTGGGGGTGCAGTGGGGGCGTACCAGGGCTCCAGCGAGTGCGGCGAGGCAGGCAAACGAACGAGTAGACGACGGCGAGCTCAGGCGAAGTCGCGGCAGGGGCTGAGGCGGACGAAATCAACGACAACATCTCCTCCTCTGCTGCGGCTGCCTCCGGTGAAATTCCGGTGGCCTGCTGCTCAAGTTGCTCCGACGAGAGGTGGGGAAGGACTGGTGGAGAGAGGGGAGTGGAATGGTGTGGCGATTGAGGCTAGGGGAGGCCTCCTTATATAGGTGCGACGAGGCGGCAGTGAGGCATGGGCGGTGCTCGCCGGTGACGACGGTACAATGGGCTACCGGCATGGGCGAGATAGGTGGACGGTGGCTTGCCTCCTAGCAGTCCTCTACGGCTTTATGGCGCAGCTAGGGGCGGTGGCAATCGGTCGGGAGCGTCGCGCGCTCTGGAGAACAGAGGTGGTGCTCGACGTGGTTTCCGGCGATCGTGGGTCACGCGGCGGTGCACGACCGTGTCTGGCGGGGTGAGGTGGTCAAGGCGGAGCTGCGTGCACGGTCTGTGGTTGAGGCGCGGTCTGTGGCGTGCTGGCGGCGAGGGCGCTCTGGTGCTCTGGCGCGACGCAGAGGCTTAGTGCGGCGCGGTTCTGGGGTGGTCCAGGGGCTAGCAGGGGCTGTGGGGTGGACCGTGGGCGGCGGTGGAGTGGCGCCTTGCTTCCTGGAGTGGCGGAGAGGGGCTGGTGGTCTCCTGCGTCTTGTGCACGATCGGCCGACGATCATGGCCTTGGGATGGCGTTGCACTGGCTCCAGGGGCTAGGGGATGGGCTGGTTTTGGTCTGGCTGGGTCTAGGGGAGACCAAGATGATTAATGTGGCTCAAATGGCTCAACAATTTTTGATCCAAAACAGTATTAGTTAGGCCAGTTTGATTCTGCTCACAAGGTGCTCGATCAAATGGCCGCATGAATTCAAATTTCGAATTTTGAAATGAAATTTGGTGGAGTTGTTGGTCTCATGCTTGAGCATCTCTGGTTGCTAGGATTTGTCAAATGGAATTCATTTGAGTGGTTTTTGAAAAAGTGTGATCTATACATATGAACTAGATTCAATTTTCAAATATCATTTAAAATTAGAGTTTGAATGTTTTTGGGACATCACAAAGTGGGCCTTGGCACATCACTACTTGTACTAGCAAGGGGTGCAAAGATCCACAATTGTCCCAGTTGGAAATTGAGTGCTAGGAACACCCAAAGTGGGCTAGGTGATTAAAATGGCAAAAGTGACCATTTCCTTATTTAATTCTTTTTTATTTCTTTTTCTTTGGTTTTTTCTTGGGAATGATCTAGATGATGTGACATTCATCATAGAACCATTTTACAACCATTACAACAAACAATAATGGCCTTTCAAACAATTCCTATCTTAAATGCACACACATATGCATGCTTAAATATTTTAAAAGGAAAAAGTTTTTGTTAACCCTAAATTGGGTAGATTTGATCTTGATCACTTGAATTAAAGTTTTGGGATGTTACATCAGATGTTTTTAAAATGGCTTGTGAATTGAACCATGACCTTGACTTGACCACAAAAGGGTTGTGGATATGAAAACTAGGTTCCCACTTAGGTGATGTAGAAAATTAAATTAGTTTTCTTTACTTCTAAACTCAGTATGAAATAAACCTGGCTTTTTGTAAATAAATCTAGAGCTTATATTCCTACTAGAACTACCTTACTTGTTAGTGATAGTTTGTGAGTACTTAAAGAGTACTCATGGCTTTGTTCCTAGCTATTCCCGTGGCTAGACTATGAGGAGGACTACCAGGAAGATAGACAGCAGGAGGTCTATGACAACTAGGATCATCTCCCATCGTCAGCATTGCCTGTGACTCTAAAGATGAAGCCCCTACTACGTTTACTTTCTACTGCTTTGATTGTATTGAGACTGGATCATGAGATCCTTTATTTGTAAGATATTTATTATGGTTTGTAATGAATGATATACTGTGGTACCAATTCTGTTATGTCTCGCAAAAATGATAATTCTGGGATTGCGAGGTATGGCATAACAGGCATCTGAGATTAAAAATCCGGGTCTTGGCAGTCTCCCTACGGGCCACGAACTGAGCGGACATGATCGAGATATTCTCCGATCAAGAATCATTAGCGAGACCTGGAGATCTATAATGACTCCCACCAGTTCAAGCGATGACTTAGTGATCACGTGACCTTTATTCGCAGTAACCAATTCCTTTTGTCTTGCTATATTTTACTTATCCGGATCCGATCATTCGGTATCATCCATACCTAGTTCGATCCCGTTACTGACAAGTGCTCTTTTCTCGTTTCCGTGATACAACATTCTTAGTGATCATTATCACTTGCTTGCAAGCTATGTTAATGTGATATCATCGAGAGGACCGTGAGTATATCTTTTCATCATCAGGATAGACAAATCCCACTCTTGATCCACGAGCCTCAACTGACACTTCAAATATCTGACGACACCTTTATAATCACCCTATTGCAGTGTGACGTTTGATGTAATCAAGGTACTCTTCCGGAGTCAGTGACTGGCATGATCTCATGGTCTAAGGATTAGAGTTACTTCGAATAACGTTATAATAGTGTAAACATAATGGCATGGTCATGTTATTATACTTTGGGAGAATGTTCATCACATCATTCAATCAATGTTGTGACCTTGCTATTAACAACGTCCAATATCATAATCAGAAAACCTTGATCATCTGTTAATCAACAAGCTAGTGTAATGAGAGGCATCACTAGGAACCTTTTTCTTTGTTTATTAAACACAAATGTATTATCGTTTCCGGTTAACATAATTATAGCATGAGAAATAAACATTTATTATAAACATGGAATATAATATAATAACCACTTTATTATTGCCTCTCGGGCATATTCTTTTCACGAACATGACTCACCCCTATGCAGTGCTGTCCGATCCCGCGATGAGGAGGGCGGTGGCCGGTGACTCCAATCCTGCCTGCGAGTCGAGCGGCCACAGAGAAAAAATTCTCGTGTTAGGCTGCGCCGGAGTAGGCACGGTGGTAGCGGCGGCAGGTCAACTAGAGTAGATGCGTGCTCCGAAGGGGCGGGGCGCATGTTGGCGGCGCTCCGGAGTGGAGGGGCGCGCGGTGGCGTTGGTAGATGAACCCTAAAATTAGTCGTCGTTGCTACTCACCTAGGGTGTTGGCGCGGGTGACGGAAGCAACGAACTTTCGACGCAGGGCTTCAAAGGTAAGGGGCGCGCGATAGCGGCGACGAGGTTGGTATGATCGTCAGATTAGAATACACGCACATTCAGCTGTATTCTAACATCTAATTAACAATGGATTCTATGTCAAAACTTGATAGAGTAATCGACAGTTTTAATCAACTGTTAGAAAAAATCATAGGCGGCGGAACCAGATAGAACGCGGCGGAACTCGTTCCGCCCCAATCACCGTTAGTTCATACTCAGAGTCACGTTTCTCTGATTTTTGTTTAGCCCAAAGTGCCACACATTTTTACACATACACATAAATCAACTTTATGTATTTGTACTAGAAAAAAGATGTTTTCCAAACTTTCAAATATGATTTTCAATCTTTTGAAAATACCGAGTTCATGCGAAAATTCGAGCCTATGGAGAAGAGTTGGTTGTATATTTCAACGCCGTCCTGGAAATCGTAGACTTAGAAAATCGTAAACGTAAGATCGATGAAATATCACAACTGTTTAACCCCTCCGTCTCGAAATAGATGTCATAAATTTTATCAAAATTTAGATGAATTTATATACCAAAAAGTGTCTAGATTTAACCGAATTTTAACAAATTCGAGACATTAATAGTGCGTTGATCGGGTCTTGAGTTAAAACCACTTGACTCTCATTGCTCCTGATGATTTAATCATTTTTCTTGATGATTTCTTTATCATATATCACATGTTTTTTCCTTCTAAAATAAAATAATTGTGTTTGTCTACAGAATTGAACAAAATATTAAAATTTTACATCTTTCCGTAAAACAAAAGAAAGAAAAATAAAAGCAGCAGATACCTGGGTCCACCACAGACCAGAAAAGCAGCCAATCCTATGAGACCGGGTCTATTAATAGACCCTCTCCTATGTCTGATACATGTCCGTTTATTTTCAGTTTTCTAGGCTTTTTATCTGTTTAAAATTGGATGAATTTATCCTTCAGGACAATAGACCAGGTCTGGTAGCATTAATTTCCGGAGCAAGAGCAAAAGCTCCTCAAGACGCGCCGCCGTCACCCATTCCACAGCGACACAGCGACAGCACTCCACTCCATACTCTGCTCTGCTCCCCCTGCCTACCTAGCTCTAGCTGTCTCTTCCACTCGCAAGTCGCAACGGCAGCATTCGCATCCTCCAATCCGCTGCCGCCAGATCGTCCGAGCCCAATGGTGGTGGCAGTCTCGCCTCTCCCCCTCTCCCTCACTCTCCTTCTCTTCGTCGTCCGCGCGGCCGGGACAGTCGGGGTGAGCGGCGGCGGGCAGCTGTGGTGCGTCGCGAAGAACAACGCCGAGGACGGCGCGCTGCAGTCCGCCATCGACTGGGCCTGCGGCCCCAACGGCGGCGCCGACTGCCGCGCCATCCAGCAGGGTGGCGCCTGCTACGAGCCGCAGGACCTCCTGGCGCACGCCTCCTACGCCTTCAACGACTACTTCCTCCGATCCGGCGGCGCCGCCAGCCCCGCCGCCTGCGACTTCTCCGGCGCCGCCGCGCTCATCGGCCTCAACCCCAGTAAGCACCCACGTGGTGGAATCCTCTCGTGAATGAGGAAGCATCCTTGGATTTCAAATTTATCAAGCACCCATTTGCGTCCTTAATTGTTGGATTCATCCTTCGGGGTAGTAACACCGTGGTGTCGGTGCTGCTGCCGACACTTGTTTTTGCAGGTCGTGGGAACTGCGTGTTTCCTTCCAGGTTAGTGCACTGCGCCTGCCCTCCGAATTCAGTTGTCATTCTTCGAATTCTGTCGCTGTGTTAATTTCTGGCATCCTGTCTAAATTTCTTCTATAGCAGACGGAAAGCACAGGAGCACTCCACTCTTCTATATTGGTCCTATAACTCGAGGAACTGAACTGAATATTTAATTTCGAAACAGCAAAATCGTGTGTGTGTGTGTGTGTGTGTGTGTTGGAAGGTGATGTTAATATGTTATGGAAGTATAACACATATCCTTCTGACAAACACATTGAGCTCATCATACTAAAGATCTAAAAATACTACTGTACTGTATATAACATCTGCTAAGTGCACTGCAAGAGCAATTCAGATGATTCTGTATCAGTCATTCTTCTATAAGCATCATCTGATTACCAACTTTTACCAAATTGATCCTCCTTGTGGATGTTAATATCAAGATCTTGATGGGAGATCATATTAGGTATTCGATAATGTAACTACATGTGAATTTATGGGATTTTGTGTGGTTCAGACTAGACTTAGGACTAGGAGTAGGGATTGCCATACCTTTGCCCACAGCTGCTACATCATGACGATACGACACAGTGCGACAATGGTCAAGCCTGAGCATGTCATGTGGCACTTACTTTCTTTGATTGTTCTTCAATCTTTAGAACATGGCAAAATAGACGTCCAGAATTTGTCTAAATTTGAATGTATCTATATACTAAATAGTGATTAGATACTTCCAAATTTAGACAAATTTACGACATCTATTTTGAGACGGAGGGAGTACATGCTATTATTCTTTCCTTCTCCTTTTTCCTCTTGAGTTCATTTGATGTTACCGGTTACCCTTTTACTAGTATGGTCAAACTAGTTATCACTACACCCTAACCAATCAGTCATTATAAATAATATCGTGCAAATTCTTCAGAAGTTCTAGTGATGTTAAGTAATGGGCCATAAAAATTAACCGAGTGCGATTTTATTTTTATTCATATTAATATGGTGTGCATGTGGGGGAGCAGGGTAGAGGCGTAGAGCCAGGGTCCGACCATGCTGGAGCAGCAACAGCTTAAGCAGTACATTCTAGTGATATTTACATATTGGGTGTGCTTGGTACACCTTTTTTTAGAAAAGGGTATTTTTGTCCATTGACACTGCTAATCAAGATTCAGCTGTATTAGTTGGTTAATTAGATGGTCGACGGCTGCATCTGGGATTAGCATATCTGTTGTGTGGAAGAAGCAAATTTATTAGGTAGATTATTCAAGACTTACATTCAGTTTACGGTTATTGTGTTGTGCTTGTTTTTGAAGCTGCTATGCAAAGAAAAGTTGTGAAAAGTCAATTAATCCATTTTCGTAAATCAAATTAGAAGTTATGACTTTTTGGAGACAACTGTTGTCGTGTACATTTCATCTCATATGCTCTAGAAAGTAATAAAATATCCCTTTTTGCTACTTCATTATGATAAGCCGCCATTAACTTTGCGGCACACTAAAATGAATACAGGCCGTACTTTCTCTGTTCTAGTGGATAAGTTTAGTTGGTACTCCAATGTAACTGTCAATGAGTTCTATCAGAAATGTTAGGGAGTACTTTGATTTTGAGGGTGAAACTTTAGTCTTGCATAGCGGAACTCACAATATAAAATAAATACGGTCCATTCATTCTTTCTAATCCAATGGATAGACTTAACTGGTACTTAGTTGTCAAAGAGTACTATGACAAAATGTTAGGGAGTACCTTGATGTTGAAGTCAAATTGTAGCCTTGCAGAGCCAAACTCGGAATACAAAATAGGCGATGACTCAGTGCAATCCCTTCAATTAGTTACCAACTGAATGTTGCAGGCCAGTGTGTTATTTTCATCGGCGAGGTAGACACACTTCTTCCTAGAGTTAGTTGGATATTGATTGATTGATTGATAATTTCTTGACTCCGCTTATTCTATTAATCAATGTATGGATAAAAGATTAAAGAAAACATTGAGTATCAAATCAGGATTAGTAATCACTTTGTCCATCACTTCTATATCTTATGGTTGAATGCAGTCATGCCTGATTGGAAATTGTATCACTTAATCAATTAGATCCCTCTAGTAGATGCAACGCAACAAAGTACGGCAAATCCATTTATAGCGCCGGCAGCACTGGCCTTCAAAAAAATGAACCAGTCATTTGAAGCAACGATGGCAACCCACAGAAATTGAACTGGTTGTTAGGTTAAACAAAGCCACCCATTAACCAAGCCATAGACCAGCGGCTCTGGCCTCTCTACTCTTCCCAAGTGACCAGGGATCGAACCCCGGCGAACACAAAGCCACCCATTGCAAACTATAAAATTCTATATACAACCCTACCCCTATGTCATCAATGGTCAGATCTGATTGGTACTCCATGCCACCCTGTAGGAGTACAGGGTACCGTTATAATCGTCACACCAAAATATGTAAAAACAGCTCGACCAACACAATTATCATAATTAACCAGTCATTTGAAGCAACGATGGCAACCCGCAGAAATTGAACTGGTTGTGTTAGGTTAAACAAAGCCACCGATTGCAAGCTACAAAATTCTGTACTACCCCTCCGTAATCAATGGTCAGATCTAATCGGTGCTCCATGCCACCCTGTAGGACTACAGCGTATCCAAATATATCTAAAAACAGCTCGACCAATACAATTATCATAATCCATTAATAATACCAAACTGGTCCTCAACGTCTTAAACTCAGCCACTTTGCCCATTTTCAGTTCTTAGAAAATGGGAGTGATTAAGGGTTATCTTTCTCCCTGTGAAAGAAGTGCAATCTTTCTGCTGTTAAATATACGATGCACAATTTCCTTTTTGAGTTTGATATGCTTTAAGATGTCAAGTCTCTGCGGAACCATGTTAACCCTATACTTGTACCTATGCAGTTCATCCCCCAAAAATGGCAGCTTCATAGGAATAACAACCTACGGTCAAACAGGTGCAGATTTAAGAAGCAGTTCTTCATGGCAACTTCGCCTCTGGTCATTGCTTCTATGCATCTCTCTATCTGTAACAATGTCTGTTGTCTCGTATTCCTGATGGATTTACTTGAACTCCTGTCTCTGTGTATATGATAAACATTGAGCTGCAGCAGTGCGGTTTGTTCTCTATGTGGTGGAGGCAGTGTAGCGCCGAGCGAGGAAAGAAAAAATCCTCCTCCCTCTGATGCTTCTCATTTTTTTCTTCTGATTCTGTGGAGCATTCAGAGGGATCCTTGTCTCGTGTACTTGATTCAGTTTCGCTTCTGTTTTACGTGTCCATCTCATCCTATCTGCAGTATAACATCTCATTGTTGCATTAATGATTACTCTGGTCACTGGTGTTTATGTTATGTCATGTGCGCGAATGCCTCAACGCCCTGAATTTTGTTTCTGTCTTCCATGTTGACACTTGACACTGGAAGAGCCTGCGTGTAATTCTAAGCTGGAAATTCATGACTGCAATTCCACTCTTCCGGTGAATACTATATATGCACAGTTGCATTCAGAAAAAAGAAAGGAAGAAAAACTACTGTACAGTACAGATATTTATTACAGTACAGAGATGTCATGTGGCGCGCGACCTATGCAGGTGAAAAATAAGCAAGGTCCTCCTGAACCGTCTTGTGGCCTTCATCTCCCCGGTGACCGGCGACCCTGCAGCGGCAGAGAGGGCACGTGGAGTGCGAAGCCAGCCAGAGGTCGACGCAGTGGGCGTGGTAGACGTGGGCGCACGCCGGCAGCAGCTTGGCCATGGCGCCGACCTGGATCACGCCGAGGCAGACCGCGCACTCCGTGGAGCTCGCGCCCTTGCCGCTGTGCCGGACGAGCCGGTTGTACATGAACGGTGGGGGAAGAAGAAGTCCCGAAGCCACCGCCGTGAGCGACTGGTGCTCCTTCTCCTCCTCCTCGGTGCCGCTGGGGTGCCGTCGTCGACGGTGCGCGAGGTGCCTGTACAGCGAGAAGAGGCCGAAGGCCGCGGTGACCGACGCCACGACGGCGTAGAAGAAGAGGAGGCTGTCGGGTGACATGGGGAAGTGCATGGCGGCAGGAGCTGGAAATGGCCACTGCAGTTGCGTAGGCGAACGCTGGAGCTGCATGATTCGATTTATGCCATCTTCTTGTTTGTTGCGTGCACTGCGACACTGCCTCCTTTTCGGAGTTGTTGAACTGAACCGCTGAAGTGGACTGTTCGTTCTGATGATTGGTCTGGTTCGTCTGAATAATCGTAGCCCCAACAAACGCTTCTCTGGTGGTTAATTAACGCAGCACCGAGAGCGACCGAGTATTCGTTCCATTGATTTGAATTCTTCTAAAGGGTCAGTGGTACGGAGGCTTTTCCTTAGCATGGCTGTAGCTACACCCGTCATCGTTCTGAATGTTCTCGTTGTTCCATCAATTCTGAAACTTTTTCTCAACATTGCATTATTAAATCCAGGGTGCCGACCCGTAGAATTTTATTGTCCATATGTGATGCCGTTTGGAAGTAAAGAAAAACAGACACATACGTTTCGATATATTTGCTATCACCTGCGTTTCCTGTACATGCTGCACATCATTTGTTTCTCGTATTCTTTTTTTTACAGTGTGGTACTATAGTCAAGTTATTTCAAGATTTTTTGGTCACTAGCAAAAGTGCCCGTGCCTTGCACCGGGTCGATAATTGATCAATCATATCCGTTATCCAGTTTTCATGATAATCTATTTTTTTATCGTCGACCCACATACTGCTGCTATGCTGCACACAATGTAGTTGGCCTCAAGTTATGTCGATCGACCGAATTTATACTCCCGCTACTGTTGTGTGTATGTCGGGCTGAAATTATGGGATCGTCTTAATACACTGCTATTGAGTGCAACCCATCTGTCCTAGGTGTATTGATCCCAACTTCAGCCGAAGTTATAAAGTACTCTCTCCGTTCTAAAATAAAATCTGTTTTAGCTTTGTGAAAAGAGTATATCTAGAACCATTTTGGAGTGTAGGTTTATCTAGATTTTGAGTGAACCTAAACACTAAAAAAAGTCTAGATGCACTTCTTATATTTTAAACCGCCTTCTGCCCTTTCTTCCTTCTTTACTTCTTTGTTGCCTTTTTCTTCTTTGCTCTCCGGGAAATATCACGTAGATACATCTATTAGGTGAAATCACCTGGAAGGTTGGAATAACGTACATGCTTTGCTCATTCTCCGAAGTTGTTGCCATGTTAAGTATGGAAAAAACAAAGAACAAGCCATGTGGAACCGATTGAAGACACCCTAGACTCGCATGCCGCGGCAGCAGGACTTGATCAGGTCAAATTTAATTCGAGAAGCCCAGGATCATGCGCATCATCAAGGCCCCCTCGCCGGGTTCCTCTGGGTGCCCCCACATCCGCCTTCTAACATCCCCGTCCGGAACGGAACAACTCAACAACCCCTTTCCCGTGTGCTACAGTCTCTCTTTCCTTGAGAGTCGTCTCCGCCGCGTCGGGCCAAGCCGACGCCATCCTTGGCGACGCCGTCGCTTGGGGATGGTTGAGGTGTCGCGCCGGCAGCTGTAAATTAGGATCTAGTAGTAGGAGTCTAGGTTGTGTGTCCCCCGTGGCGTATGGGAGTAGGCAGTCAGATCTCTCCCGCCAGATCTGGTTCGTCCTGCCCGCTCTTCTTCTCGCGGTGTTTCTCCGGTGGCAGGGCGATGGCTGGAGGGATGGAGAGATACAGGGATCTCCGACAATAAGGCTGGATTTCTGAGCTCTGATGTGTTGGAGATCAGGCGCATCTCTGGCCGGCTGTTCCTGGACCTCCACGTTGAGCTTCCATGGTGGAAGAAATGTGAGAGGTTCTCTGGTGCTGGCTCATTCAATAAGCGCCGTCTTCCTCTTTTGCTCTGGGTTGAGTTGATCTGCAGGGGCAGAGGAAATTGGGAATTTTGTGATACTGCTTTTTCCTGGAGTGTCCCATCGGAAGCACGTGTTTCCCTTCCGAATCTTGTGGCAGACAGACAGCACATCCAGACCATGACGCCGACGTTGCGTCAGGTGATCCTCAACCTCCAGTGGAGGCCCTCTCCTGGTCTTGCGGCGATGCTCCTCTTCTCCTCGGCTCCATGTGGCCTCGATGGTGCCGATGAGCTTGTTGCTCGAAGCCAGATCTCGTCGTCGGTGATGACGGACCTGATTGCGTTTTCTGTAAACTTGTTAGGGTCTACTTTGCATTGTGCAAGGACCTGGTCCAAATTGTTTTATTTTCTGAGGTCCTTCTTGTAATTTGTACCACACCGCTTATTTAATGCAGTATCCAGGCCCTTCGTGGCATTTCCCTTGTTTCATAAAAAAACATCCCCGTCCGCACTCTCCAAGGACAGCCGGCCCGCTGACGCCTCCGCACCCAACCCCACGTCGCTCGCTCGCATCATACCCTGTCCCAGGAGGCCGCCTCAACTCATCTTCACTAATACTCTGTGCTGCAAAGCGCCGGCCCGCCGTGATGACCTCGCATGCCTCCTCTTCTTCCTCTTTTACTCTCTGAGTCGCTTCCTCTTCCGGCCTACTCAACAGCTCCTTGCGCCCACCACCTCCACAGCTCCTCCCCCTGCCGCAATTCCGATTCGCCATGACCTCCCGCCTCCTCTAGTGCAGATCCCCCATTTAATTAGCCATATATGGGGTTCTTTTCTTATTTGATTCCCAGGGTGTTGCCGATTTCAGGTACCTTGCGAACCTATATAAACCAGTTAGTTTTGGTGTAAGGTATCGATGTGGGACTATTCGATGCATCCTCTCATTGGTGTATTGATTGAGAGTCAGAGTTTTTCTTCGGTTAGTTCGCTGGAGAGAAGTGGCCACATGCACGCGTCTCAATGCCAGAGCCCAGTTAATGTATGAAAGCTCACAGAAGAAGTAATTTCCAGGACAGAAACCCAGTTAGGTTGGCCGAAACAGTATTTTTTTTAGGTGAGCTTCGTGTTGGTGCTAGACTGCGTGAGCTTCCCGGCTTATTCAAATTACGAGTGATATCGGTGGGTAATTATGTGTATGGTTGAAGGGTAAATCTGTCAAAAAAGAGTTGGACCGGAAGAAACAACCCGTCCTTTATTATATATATACTATAAATGACCGTGCGTTGCAACGGGAATGAAAGCTATAAAAGAATGATGATTCTTTCTTGGCAATTGTCTTCACACATTAACAACACACTATCTTGTTTCTTTCACCATGTACTCAATCTTGTCTCTCTAGTGACGATTATCATTAGTACTCAGTATCCTTCATGAAATCATGGTTGAGTTTCTAGAAGAGCATCTTTCTTCCACTCGTCTTGGTGCGCCTCTGCAACTTGACTTTCATGTTGTTGGCCTCATCCAGTTTGTCCAACTTACCAGTGACAATCGATGTCTGCCATCAACATTGATTCGACGAAGTCAATCGCTTGTCATAGATGATCTCGTCACTGTTGGTGGCCTAACTAGTACTCTATGCTTGTGGCTAAATGTGTACACTATGTTTTTTGCTCCACCTAATTGAAGTGTTCCTTCCCGCTTCTATTTGGTTGCAGACTCTGGTTTTTACTTTGTTTACTTCTATTTCTTCATACGGAGAACCGCCAATTTTCATGGGAGGAAGAACAGATACACTGTATGCATCAGCGTATCAGCAAAAAATGAAAAATCGTATGAAGTAGTTTTAGTTTCAGTAGAAGTTTAGGACCAGCCTCATCCAGATTCAATAGAAGCAACAACCGTGAGGCTCTGGTACTCCCAGTTTAGATATTCCAATAGAGAATACGTTGCGAAGTTAGCTACCATGCCAATTCAAAATTAATTCACTCTAACCAGCACTCTATTGCTAGCATGGGAGAACCTGCCAAGGGTCAAGTCGGGGAATCACTGGAGGGTATTGACAAAGGGGAAGAGCTCATTTCCGTTCAAAAAGTCTCTGGAGCTCTCGTTGCGGTTAGACCACCTGAAGGCTCTGAACTCCAGCTTCCACCCATGGCCTACAGCGGGAGGTTCATAGAAGCGCGGCCATGAGGTTCGGAGCGAGCCATGTGCGTGGAAAGTTCAGACCGGCACAGACTACCCACCGGTTCCGGTGACCTCTGTTGTGGTACCGATGGCCGGAGGGAGCCGAGACCCATTTAACAGGACGTCAATTCAGTCGACACAAGTTGTAAAGCTCCTAAAAATCGCTGGAGTCGTACCGCCCCATCAAAATCAGATTTGTTGCTTCTGCCACCTGAATCCAGTTTTATGCATGGGCAAAGCAGAGTCCATATCCTAATCGAGGCCTTATCTTGGAGCTCGCCGCCTCGCCATCCGATTCACGCCTGAGACCCCTCCCCTTTCGGGGAAGCCGTGAAGGTTCGGTTTCAGCAGACGAAGGAGGTACTCCCGGCTGCATACGGTGCAACATCAATTGGGATCAGGAACTTGTCCCGACGGCCATGACACCAAGGCCACGTACCTAGACCTCGGCTGCCGCACTGCGCTAGTTGCACAAACTGCTACGCCCCCGGTCGGCTCGGAGAGGAACATAACTGAAATCGAGGGGCCGTGTCCGTGCCATGGTTCTCGATCGATCTCTCCTCGAATCGCTAGGCAGGTTAGATCGATTGGATCCGGGGAAACCTATCGCTCCCATATTTATTGGATTAGGAGTCGGACCAAATCGGGATACTCAGGGTCATTACTGCGTTCTAATGGACCAACTTAAGAGAGGAGTCATGTATACCTAGGAGGCTAGGACACCTCATACACGATCGAGGCTTTCGATGGAAAAAATTCAAAAAAAATAGGCTTCCGATGGAAAAGTTTTTTTATGTACGAAACTAATAGCTTTTTGACTTACCGGTGGCATATGTGGGTAATACGTGCTTTTATGGGAAGGTAAAAAGGTCTAAAAAAATGTTGGACCGGAAGAAACAATCCATCCTTTATTATTAGGTATAGATAGTTGTAGTGCCACAAATAGTTATCAACAAAGTTTGGTGCGTATACTTGCCCTCGACCTCAGCCACATTTTAATGAAAAGGTCCTTATCTGCATCAGACCGAGCGCATGGCTCTTATTTTATATATAAGATCATGTAAACAATATATGCTAATGTATCATTCCAGTTTGTCACTGACAGGGACTAGGTGAGCTAACCAGCCAAGCGTACATATTTTCTAGGAATACCCGGCATACGTTTTTAGAAAATGGCCATATCAGAACTTTGCAAAGAGAGTTGTTAGATAGAGCTAACTCAATATTCATTTTTTCTGAAAAACAATTAATCTATTTTCCTGGTGTGGAAAGTGACACATGTTCCATCAGGAAGGAGGAAGCAACCTCAAAAGTCAGAACTCACCTGATCGTCTACGCGACAAACACCATCCAACAAGTTTGTCTCTTTTTTTCAGGGAAAGTTTTTTCTAATTACCACATAATGGAGTGTTCCTACAGTCTCGTCATGATTTACAGAATCTTCTATTTTACGAGGAAAACCAAGTTGAAAATCTTAGGAGGAAACCATGCAGAAGCTGTATGCCTAAACTAACGCCAACAAAACATAGTGCTGTCTGCCGCTAGTAAAAAAGGGGTCTTTGGTCCAGCCTCCAAAGCCATTCATCCCAGTTGGAATAACAAATCGGGACCAATGCCAGGCATCGGTCCCGGTTCATGCCGCCAGAACATCGGTCCCGGTTCATCTTGAGGTATTGGTTCCAGTTCATGGCATGAACCGAGACCAATGGTCAGCGGAGCATTGGTCCAGGTTCATGCCGGGACCAAATGGTCCCTTTTTAGTCCTGGTTCGGGACATAAACCGGGATAAAAAAATTAGAAATTCTTTGCCGCCTGCTCTGCCGCGGCAGGAAAAAGGCCCAAAATCCTGCCGCGGCAGGAGAAAATCCACCCTCCCCGAATCGCCTTCTAGTTTCAAAAACATGTCATAGAAAATTGTAAAAAAATTAAAAAATAAAATCCTTTCAACTGTAGTTGTATTTAGTGATACACTTGTCATGAAAATTAACAAACTTGAATTTCGACTTATTTTGCAAAAAAATGTTATAAAAACTTCAGATAGCCGCCATTTGTGCATACGATGTGGGAAAAAACGTATAATATATCAAAATGATCGGCAAAATATTACAATACCGATGGCAACGCCTTAGGCCGTTTGCAATTTTTTTAGATTTTTGAAATTCCAAAAGTGTCAAAATTCAGATTTTTCATTTTTTTAAAAATAATTCAAAAAAATAAAAAATGACATATTTGGATTCCTCACATTTTTCTAATAATAATGGACATATTATTTGTGGAATTTCGATTTATGGATTTAAAGATATGAATTATGCCATATTAAATGAATTAATGCAAAAATAATAAAACATATTTTATTTCTATATTTATTCAATATTAGTATTACTTAGTCATTTTTGTACATTAAAATCATGTTTGTAACTCAAATTATAAAAATGTGTGACTCACAAGATGCATGGGTTAATATCGTTAATAGCATAGTATAGACATAAGGTTATAAATGGTACATAGGAAGGAGGATAGAAAGGAACCAGGATGTTAAGCGTGCTAGGAGTATAGAATAGTGTTAGGATGGATGACCGACCGGAAAGTTTAACCAAAGATTAGAATTTGACCAAAAACTAAGTGTGATTGAGAGGCTTCGGATAAGAGATTAACCAGTCCAAATATTCATAGATTCAAAAATATTTTTAAAAAAATTATTTTTTAGAAAGAAAAGAAAAGACCTTTGGTCCCGTTTCATACCGAACAGGACCAAAGGTCCTACTGTAAACGCACGCGACGACGGGCCAAGTGGAGACCCATTGGTCCCGGTTCATGCCAGAACCGGAACCAGCATTAGTCCCGAGTGATTGGTCCCGGTTTAAAATCCCGGACCAATGGCCCTTATGAACGGGACCAAAAGGGTGTTTTTCTACTAGTGTGCCATCGAGAAAGCACTCATCCCTCAAAGCCACAATAGACAGATTGACCCAAATTGTGCCATAATAAACAGATTGACCCAACTTGTGCCAACTTGCGCCATTGTTACCGTCATAGATCCCAGTCGAGATAAATGTTTCATCTAGAGTGGCTTGTACCACCATTCCACCAAAATGCAAAGGAGGTAGGCAGTGTTGTATTCATTACAAGAATGAAATAATTAAGCACATGTGCTTCGAATGAAAATTCGCTCGTGCATCATGGGCTCTTGTAATTTGTGTCTGGAAGTGTTCCTTACTTGCCTACGAGGCATTGGTAGAAAACCTAGAGCACTCATCCTGGTGTGGTGACCACACTATCATTGTCATATATAGGAATGACACGGTTTTGAAATATCCCTCTCCATTTCTTGTTATCTACATCTATATATATCGGCTCCATACTTGGTATGTTCTTCGGGGCTAGCCCACACCGAAAGTTGCTGTTCAAATATTAGACAATTTCCTCATAAGATTAATTATCAAAATCAACATTATATAAGCACTAGCAGATCTAAACACATGCAGCCAAACAACCACATCTAGTAGATCTGAAAATCTAGCAAGAACTAGTGCATACAAAGATAAGAATAACACATACAGGTTGACCGAAAAGGTCGTCACCGCAGCAACACCTTGGTCCTTGTTGATGTCGCCCATGGTGCTGATGAGGTCGTCAGTTACTGGAGAAGAACACACGAACGGAGGTGAGCAGTCGCACGCAGCCGCCGGGATGGGGAAGCCTAGAGAGCAACGCATCAAGAGGAACACACAGTGAGAGAGACTGAGAAAAGAACTGGATCCATCTAGATATGTCTGTCTCTCGCTCTATAGCCTAGGAGGTGAGCCGACTGAGTCGCCACACGGTGGAATACAAGGACACGTGTCAAACATGCACACAAATATTGACACATATCCAACAGCTGGTGCACCAAGCAAAAATTTAGTCTTCCACAAAACGAGTTTCTAACTCGAACTCGAACTCGATTCACGAAACCCGACGCGCGTGCGGGCGAGGCGAGGCGGGCGGCGGAGGAGGAGGAGTGCGCGTGGACTCCTTCTCTTCTCGCTCACTTAGTGGGAGTGAAAAAACTCACCTTATAAGCTGGTCCAACTCTCTCCCAACTAGCAATGTGGGACTAAACTTTGTCTCCCACAGATCTCTCAAGCTACCATAGTAGATGGGTCTTGAGATTTCAGGATTTATTAGACTAAATTGACTGCCTACATGGGTCGCAGCCCATATAAATCTAACAATTCCCCCACCAGATCTCAGAGGCACATCATATGGAACATTAGTTCCAATCACTGTTTAATATACCTACAGTTCAGTGGAGGCTGTTAAGTTGAACTTCCACATAGACAAAGAGATACACTTACTACAACTGAACAATGGACTATGCCTTGAATTTCTAGTCTTGCGCAGCAAGATTCACTCAATGTCGTTACCGGTACTTGGCTGCCATAGGCTACCCCTCGGGTGGAGCTTATAAGTCATACTCCTCGGCCTTTCATGAGATTCCCAGAGATTCACCCAAATCTCATACACAGTGACCAGAAGTGTAGCTCATATAGATGTGTTCTTTCAAGATCGCTCTGTAGGAAAACGTCTTTGCTCCCAAGGAGAAAGCAGAACACATTAAGGCATAATCAACCTTCCTTACAGAATACTATGAGAGAATTGCATTTGCGGCAGAGTAGGAGTTTTAAAAGTTTCTCTCAACTCAGTTGTTTCTATTTGTTTTCCCAGGTCCTAATTCACGGGATCTCCGATCACATAGGTTGGGTTACCCCCTTAACAACTCACGTGGGTCTCAAACCCATCTCCCTCGATGCATTTTCTATCAAATTTCTTGATAGTCCTTTCATAAAAGGATCTGCCAGATTCTTAGTTGTTTGGACATAATCCAATGCTATAAATCCAGAGTTTCTCAGCTTTCTGACAGACTTCAGTCTTCTCTTGACATGTCTTGAACTCTTAATATTGTCCTTAGAACTATTCACTTTGACAATCACAGTTTGGTTGTCACAGTTCATAAGGATTGCCGGTATTGGTTTTTCAATCATAGGCAAATATGTTAAGAGTTCACGAAGCCATTGTGCTTCGACAGTCGCAGTATCTAATGCTATGAGTTCTGCTTCCATAGTTGACCTCGTTAAGATGGTCTGCTTGCAAGACTTCCATGAAACAGCGCCACCACCAAGAGTGAATGCATATCCACTTGTGGCCTTTATCTCATCAACATCTGATATCCAATTTGAATCACTATACCCTTCAAGTACTCTTGGATACCCGGTATAGTGAATTACATAGCTCAATGTTCCCTTTAGATAGCGCATTACCCTCTCAAGAGCATGCCAATGATCATCTCTCGGGTTGGCCACAAACTGGCTAAGTTTGCTCACAACAAACAAGATGTTAGGCCTCGTAGCACAAGCTAAATACATAAGGGAGCCAATACTCTGAGAGTATCTCAATTGATCTCTAGTTGCCTTTTGATTCTTTCGAAACAAAACACTAGGATCATAAGGTGTGCGAGAGGATTTGCAATCATCATATCCAAATCTGCTCAACACCTTCTCCACATAATGTGATTGCACAAGTGTAATCCCATTATTCTCATCTCTCAGTAGCTTGATGTTTAAGATAACATCAGCTTATCCAAGATCCTTCATCTCAAAACATTGAGATAAGAAGGTTTTGGCCTCATTAATCACTTTGAGACTTGTCCCAAAAATTAATATGTCATCAACATAGAGATATAGGACGACTCCCTTGTCCCCACCATGGCGGTAGTATACACATTTTTTAGCTTCATTTACAACAAAGCCCATAGATGGCAAAGTTCTTTCAAACTTCTCATGCCATTGCTTGGGAGCTTGTTTCAGGCCATATAAAGATTTCTTCAATTTACACACCTTTCTCTCTTGACCTTCTAGTACAAAACCATCGGGCTGTTCCATTTAAATTTCCTCATCCAACTCTCCATTTTGGAAAGCCATCTTAACGTCCATTTGATGAACGAGAAGACCGTGTGAGGCAACCAGTGATAGTAGTACTCAAATTATGGTCAATCTAGCCACATGTGAGTAAGTATCAAAGAAATCTTCGCCTTCCTTTTGGGGTATAGCCTTTAGCCACAAGCCGAGCTTTGTACTTTTCAATAATACCATCAGCCCTAAGCTTCTTTTTAAATACCAATTTACATCCTATAGGTTTACACCCATACAGATGTTCAGATATCTCCCATGTTCCATTAGCCAAGATGGAATCCATCTCGCTTTGAACTGCTTCCTTCCAGTAGTCTGCATCCGGAGATGCAAAAGCTTTTGAAATAGTAGTGGGAGTGTCATCCACTAGGTACACAATGAAATAATTACCAAAAGACCTTACGGTCCTTTGTCTCTTGCTCCTTGTGGGAGCTTCATTGTCATCCTCATCCGAATCTGAACTCTCATCATCTGATTTTTCATCAATCTCTATGGGAGTTTCAGGTTCAGAAACTGGATCATATTCCTTATTAGATATGCTAGGCATATCTATCGTAGGAAATATATCCTCAAAGAATGTAGCATCTCTTGATTAAAAAATGGTACCAACACTCATGTCGTCCATTTCAGATTTCACCACAAGAAATCTGTAAGCAATGTTGTGAGAAGCATAGGCAAGAAAGACACAATCCACAATTTTCGGTCCAAGCTTACGATTCTTGATGATTGGCACGTTGACCTTTGCCAAACAACCCCAAGTACATAAGTAGGAGAGTGTCAACCTTTTCTTTTCCCATTCTTCAAATGGAGTAATCTCTTTATTCTTAGTTGGAACATGGTTTACGACATGACATGAAGTCAATATAGCCTCCTCCCACCATTCCATGGATAAACCGGCACTGTCTAACATGGCGTTAACCAAATCTGTTAGAGTCCGGTTTTTCCTCTCAACAATCCCATTGGATTGAGGGGAATTGGGAGGCGTCCTCTCATGTATAATACCATGTTCCGAACAGAATAAATGAACTCATTAGAAAAGTAGTCTCCACCACGATCAGATCGAATTCTTTTGATATTTCTCTCAAGTTGATTTTCAACTTCTGCATTATAGATTTTAAAGAAATCTAAAGCCTTATATTTAGTTTTTAAGAGATATACATAACAGTACCTAGTAGAATCATCAATCAAAGTCATGAAATATTTATTTTCACCAGTTGTCAACACACCATTCATCTCACATAGATCTGAATGTATGAGCTCTAAAGGTGCCAAATTTCTTTCCTCTGCAGGCTTGTGAGGCTTGCGAGGCTACTTTGCTTGAACACAAGCATGGCACTGAGAGCCTTTGACAATAGTGAATTTTGAAATTAAACTCATACCAGCAAGCCACGATATACAACTGAAATTAATATGACAAAGTCGTGAATGCAAACATTAGTTTCATTACCAGTAGTGCATACATGGTTCACAACATCATCACAGAAGTCTGCCAACAAAAAATGGAACATGCCTCCGCATTCATAGCCTTTTCCAACAAAGGTTCCATACTTAGACAATACAACTTTATTGAACTCAAATACCAACTTAAACCCATCTTTCATAACACGGGATCCACTAATGAGATTCTTCTTTATAGAAGGGGAATTCTGCATGTTCTTCAATTGCACGATCTTGCCCGAAGTAAACTTCAGAAATACCGTGCCAACACCAATAGCAGTAGCATGTAACCCATTCCACATCATAACCTAGGAACCTCGAGCCTGATAAGAGGTGAACATGGAAATGTCAGCACACACATAAACATTGGCACCTGTATCAACGCACCATTTTGTGGGTTGAAATACTGAAAAACGTTAGGTAATAAATTACCATACCCAGAACCTGAAGTTCCTAAGTATTGCCAATGACCATGTTGACAGATTTAGAACTATGTCCAGCTTGAACCTTCTTGTCTTTCTTTTGTGGACAACGATGAGCCTAATGGCCAATCTCGCCACACACCCAGCAAGGTTCTTTCTTTTACTTGTTCTGCCCCTTCTTCTTCTTGAAGTTGGTAGTCTAGCATACTTTGTTATTTCCCTTAGACTTATGGGCATTTTTATGCACCATGTTGGCAGTAGAATGTGAAGGGGTTTGTTGCATAGAAAACAAAAAATTCCTACGATTGCAACCACCAAGATCATATCTAGGAGATACATGTAATGGTTTTAGATGGACACACCCTCAAAGACCGTAACACGGGATAACTTTCCCGCAAACAAACGTAGTTGTTGTAGAGTGCACACGACCATCCTTAAGGACGTGCAGACGATCAACGCCATAAGAGGTCAGCACCTCCGTGATCGGTCACACGTACGGTGTGCCGACGACTCTCAAACCCTCGCTCCATCCAGGCAACAGAAGTAGTGGATCCCCAGGAACTCCGCCAACACTACGACATGGTGGTGGAGAAGATCTTGAGCAGGGCTTCGCCTAAGCACCACGCTCGTGGCAATGGACAAGGCTAGAAGGGGGAAGATGCTAATCAAAGGGCATATGAGAGGAAGAATGAATGGTGTGTGAGAGGGGGAGGTCTCCACCTACTTTTATAGGGGGAGGGGGCAAGCCCCTCCCTTGGCCGGTGGCCAAGAGGGTGCCCCCTCCCCTCCTCTCATCCATGTGGATGGACTCTCCGCTCACATAATTTCAGTCTCCACTTTCTCCCATTTATTCTCTATTCAAAAACTAAAGGTCTTTCCATTAAAGCACTTTAATTCTCTTGTTTTAATGCAACTCAATTTAATGAACACTTCATTTAATGAGTACTTCATTTAATGAACATATTAACATTTTGTTTCCTTGCTCTGTTTTCATACCCAAAAACATTTCGGCAGATTCGACAGAACAAATTCCTGTGATGTCCATTATCTTCTCCTGTGTTTCCTATCCACTCAATTGCGTCTACTAACCTTAAGTGTGTCTCCCTACGGGTTCGAGGACTATGTAGACATGATCAAGACTTTCTCTGATCAATAATCATTAGCGGGATCTAGAGATCCATAATAACTCCCACTAGTTCCACGAAAATACAATGATCGTCTGAACCTTTTTCGCTGTAATCAAATTCCTTTTGTCTTGCGATATTTTACTTGTCCGAGATTTGATCACTCGGTATCATCCATACCTTGTTTAATCATGTTCCCGACAAGTACTCTTTTTCTCATTCCTATGATATAATATTCTAGCAATCAAATCACTTGCTTGCAAGCTATGTCAATGTGATATCACTGAGAGGGTCCTAATTATATCTCTCCGTCATCTGGATGGACAAATCCCACTCTTGATCCATGAGCCTCAACTAACGCTTTCCAAGTACCCGACGACACCTTTATAATCACCCTGTTATGGTGTGAGGTTTGATAGAATCAAAGTACTTTTCCGGTGAAAGTGATTGACGTAATCTCATTGTCTAGGGACATTGAGTTACTACGAATGTGATAGCAATATAAACTTGAGGTCATGATCGTATTGCTACATCTACTGTGGATGACTATTCATCATATCATTCTCCAATGATATGACCCTTGATCATCTGTTAATCAACGAGCTAGTATTAAGAGAGGCATTACAAGGAACCTTTTCTGTTTATAAATCACACATGTATTAATATTTCCTCTTAACACAATTATAAGATGAAAAATAAACATTTATCATAAACATGGAATAAGATAATAACCACTTTATTATTCCCTCTCGGGCATATTCCTTTCAGAATATCCCTCGTTTCAACTAGTGTGTTTGTATTTTCCCCTCGCTTTCTCTTCTACATCTAGAGAGCCAATGGGGTACTCAACAGAGAGCTCATGCCTCTGATGTTTCAGAGAAGTGGGAAAATTCCTCCACGAGGGGGAAGCTTAGCGATAATGCATCCTGTGAAAAACTTGTCTGGAAACACACACATGAGAAATTCGAGTTCCTTTGCCATGATCGGTAGATCATGAGCCTATTCTACTATAGATCGGTTTTCAACCATCTTATAGTCATTGAACTGCTCCATAGCATACAGTTCAACACCGGCATCGGTAGCACCGAACTTAGCGTCCAGCACATCCCACAGTTCCTTGGCATCATGAATATGCATATATGCATCAACCAACTTATCTCCAAGCACACTGAGTACGGAGCCCACAAAAAGTACAGTGGCCTCCCTGAACGCTCTGTCTTCTTCGAGAGTACGCGGACCTCTAGAGTGTCATCTGCAACTTTTTCTATGCCCATAGCAGTAAGCCACAAGAGGATTTTCCCTTGCCATCTCTTAAAATGAGCACCCATAAACGGGCTCGGTTTGAACGAAGCAGCAAAGGTAGATGATGAAAATTGCCTAAAATAAATAAGTTTTTGGATTGATGGAGTATTAGGCAATTTTATTATAAGATTAATTACCGAAATCAACATTATGTAAGCACTAGCAGATCTAAACACATGCAATCAAACAAGCACATCTAATAGATATGTAAATATAGCAAGAACTAGTGCATACAAAGAGAGAAATAACACGTACATGCTGACCGGGAAGGTCATCACCGCAACATCATCCTGGTCTTTGTCAATGTCGTCCATGGTGTTGTTGAGGTCATTGGTTGATGAAGAAGAACATGGATGGAGGTGAGCAGCCGGGCCGAGACACTCTCCAAAACATTATCGCCCGTCTCCTGGTGTAGGATCTTAATGGACGGGGCTTTGGAGGCATGCTGTCCCGGACGGCAGTGCACGGAATCGCCAGGATGGGAAAGTCTAGAGAGCAAGGACACACGTCAAACATGCATATTCTTTCACAAAACGAGTTTCAAACTCGAACTCGATTCATAAAACTCGTCGTGCGTGCAAGCGAGGCGGGCGACGGCAGAGAAAGAGTGCGCGTGGACTCCTTCTCTTCTCACTCACTTAGTGGAAGTGAAACAACTCACCTTATAAGCTGGTCCAACTCTCTCCCAACTAGAAATGTGGGACTAAACTTTGTCTCCCACAAATCTCCCAAGCTTCCATAATAGATGTGTATTGAGATTTCAGGATTTATTAGACTACATGGGCCGCAACCCATATAAATCTAACATTACTTAGTTATTTTAATAGAACTGGACCACTCACTCACCCGTTATTTAAGAAAACATGTATTGTTGTTCAGCACTAACCTGGTGCATTATAAAGACTATTCATTCTTCTAGTACCTTTTATGTTTGGAGATCGTTCTGCTATTATCCATAAGCTGCACCAAACCCACGTGAAAATCCGTGATAACGTTAGGTAGTACTACCATCGTCCGGTTGTTATCGGCAGGGCCGGCCCTGAGGGGATCTGGAGGGACGGCCGCCCCGGGGCCAAATATTTTGGGGGCCCTTCTCATATATGTGCTTCATATATGGTTTAGTATAGAGTCCTTAAAAATAGCAGTAGTTCAATTTTAATTGGGATAGACTAGACCTTTTAGTTTTCTAGTCTACACAAAACATATGTATCGGGAGTACAGGTAGAGCGATCAGATCAGATCGCTCATTGCATCATCGTTGATTGCATCGATCATGCGACTACACGAGCCTGGTTCGGCGGTTTACCTCGCCCGTTCCTGAACTATTTGCCTAATCATCTTTCATCTTGACTTTCCATACACATGTCGTTGGTATGTCACCCGTCTTATCACCCGCATCTCGTCTCGCTCGCAAGGACATGTTGTTCAGGCACTAAAGGTCCGATTCCAGTTTGTTGTCTACACGGAAGTAGGAACTTATAAAGGTATCAAAACATCTTTCCCTAATCAAACTTGTGGTAGGTACTATAAGTTTATGCCCTAATTCTACTTCTGATTAATAGTTTTTCTTCTTATTTTAGTGTGGATAATTGGTTATGGTGCCTGATTCTAGTGCTAAGAAAAGGAAAAAGAGGCACTTCAAGAAATCCAGATGAGTTGGCATTGGTTCTTGTAGGGGAACAGAGTAATGTTTATCTAGAGGACGATATCAGTATAGAGGACAATGTTGACATCAACATGGATGATAACAATGTGAGTGATCATGAGCACGTATTTAATTCATCTCCTACATAATCTACTAGTGTTGATGAGAAACCAGTTAGTGTAGACATTTATGATCTGGTAAATTCAGCTCGTCTTGATAACAAAGCAAGGGATACATTAGTCGAGAAGGGGTCTGTTAGATAAGAAAATATTACTTTCCTTTAGATGGTACTAGAGGAGATATGCCCTAGAGGCAAATAATAAATAGGTTTTTATTGTCATATCTCAATTAGTTTATAATAGTTTCATATTGTACTATAACTGTATCAAGTAGAAACATTGGTACAAGTGTGGTATGAAACAAACAAGTCCCTAGTAGCCTCTATTCATACTAGTTCGTTGGTTATATGGATGATCTAGGTTTCAAGATCATGAGCATTTATGCCAATTGACAACGGGGTTATATCATTGGAGAATGATATGATGGACATTCCTCGAAGGATTGCGACACGATCAAGTCATATAGTTCATTGTTGCAATAGATAAAATCTAGACTCCTTTTCCTTAGATTGTGAGTTCATATTACTCACTGTTTCCCGAGGCTGCTTTGACTGCATCAAACGTCACTCGGTGAAACAGTGATCATAAAGGTGTATGTTGGGTATTACAAAGGAACAGTAGATGACATGTGACCTCGAGACCGGGATTTTTTCACCCACATGACGGGTAAAGATACATAGGACTGGCTTGGTGAGGTTACATCCATAAATGTTGCAACATGTGACTCGGTCACGGGGATGTAATATCACGGTAACAAGTAAAACATAACTTGTTGGTAACAAGATTGAACAAGGTATGTGATACCAATGATCGCATCTTAGACAAGTCGTATCAAGAAACAAAAGGAAATTAGATTCTACATTTACTGGTTCAAACGACATTGTCATCTGGAATGCATATGGGTCACATGGACATCCCTGGTCTCTCTATTGATCAGTGATATAGATCATGCCTAGAGCATTCCTGAGCCATGAGGGGATACACTTAAGGGTACGATGAGAGCGAACATCCGTAAGATAAAATCATAGTATAGAAAGATAAAGCTGGAAGTGTTCCGTGGATAAAGAAAGGAAACCGGAAAAGTTTTGGTGAGAGGACCGGAATCGTTCCGGGAATTCCGAAGTTGTTGGGAGGATATAGAAAGGGAACCAAAAGGTGTTTCAGGTCGAATCGGATTTTGTAATATATGTATTTACATATTAATTAATGTAATTAATATTAAATATGATATTAAAATCTAATTTGAAGGGTTATTCCACTAATGGGCCAAACTTCCTAGGGAAAAAGGGCCCATGAGGGAAACCGAAAGAGGGAAGGCCACCCAGATGGGCCCTAAGGGCCCATGCACCTAGGGGAAACCCTAGGGCGCCTAGGGTTAGGGTTTGGTGCACCCTAGGGCTGCCCCCTCCCTTAGCCGCCACCTCCTCCTCCTTGGCCGCCGCCTAGGTGCCTCGGGGAAGGGGCAAGCCTGCCCCCTCCACCCCTATATATAAGGAGGCCCTCTCCCCCCTTGGAGACACACAAGAGACACGAATGCCATGAATTGGGAGCTCTCCTCCCTCCGCCATGTGCCTCCTCTCTCCCTTGTGACCATGGCCCCAATTTGGGCTGTGCGAACAATGCACAGCTGCAGCACGCCGTTGCGCTGCAGGGATTCCTAGCCGGATATCAACTTCCGCACCCCCAGCGGGATCTAGGCTCCGGAGGTCTCATCGTACACCGGATGTGTACGAAGACACAAGGCGCAACACTTGGGGCACTTAAATGTCGTGAGCCGGAGTTGCTGCACGATGAAGAAGGAGCAAGGGGTGACCTGCGAGGGGCTTCACGACCTTGAGGTTGGCTACAAGTACGACTACATCAACCATGTTCCCCTCGGAACATTAACCACGTACGGTCTACAAGGGTATGTATTCTATATGCTCGTCCGTTACCGCATTACTACATAGATAGATCTTGGGCAATATTAGGCGGTTCCAACGTAGGAATTTTTTTGTTTTCTGCTGCGGAACCCTTCAGTGGTATGAGAGTTGATATATACGTAGGAGTGTTGTACGGCCAGTACACAAAATTATTATGCATGCATTGATCCCTTAGTTGTTACCCTCTAACGTGTACTAGTTTATATCGTGGTATTGTTTAATAAAGTAGCCCAGACTGACCTTACGCGTATTCGTATGCGAGACTAGTTCCACACTCAACATACGGCTTGTACTGTATAAGTGGCTAGCGGGTGTCTGTCTCTCATTTAATAGTTGATATAGCATTTACAACCGAGAGCCCCAAAAGAGGTATAGTAGAGACAATAGTTGGATCCATGTTGTGGTTGGAAAGTTTGTAGTTTAGAAACGGTTCTATTGCGAAAGCCCTAACAACCACGTAAAACTTGCAAAAGTTAGAGTCGTCTAACTTTGTTTTGAAGGAGGGCATGTGATTATGATATGATATTGGTCGTTACAAAGGTAAAGTAATTTACTTTTATGTTACTAAGTTATGTAGTAATAGCCATCGTTCCGATGGATAACCTAGTGGTGGCGTCGTGGACTTGGCGTCAAACCAAGGGCAAGATGGAGATCATGCCAGAGCGCTCGATGGAGATCAAGGCGCAAGAAGAAGGACCATATCATATCACAGTATACATATGATGTTGATACCTGTTTTACATCTTATTGTGTGCTAGTATTAGATACTCAACAGTATCAAATAATATAATCCCTATTTAATTCCAATGATCGTGTTCCCCTTGTGTGTGCACCACCAAGAAAGTTCTTCGTTATGAAGCCGACCGTGATGATTGGGGGCTAGACATATCTATGTTCGGATATAATGGGTGTAAGACATGTTGCACAGCGAATACACACAAGTTAGATTTGGCGAGCCTAGCATTTAGAGACATGGCCTCGAAACACAAGAGATCGAAAGATCGAACATGAGTCACATGGATGATGTGATTGGCATTAGGGAATGTATACCTTTGAGGCTGCACTGATGACCGTGATGATCGGGGGAGGTGCAGAGGATTGGGATCATGTGATCACTAAAATTGTCTAGGGGATAAAATTTTTAGTGGGAGATCAATTATTAATTGAACTCATATTATGAACCTAGTCTAGATGTTTGTTTGCAAATATCTTAGTAGATTATGACCTATCCCATTGAGGTCCTTTGCGACCATGGGAAATTTGTTGTTTGATGTGGAACTTAGCAAAAGGGTCCAACTTCATAGATTAATACCCACGCCCGAGGGATATCCTCGTAAAAGGTGATCTTCTCTTCTTGATACAATAACCGTTAGGAGATAATTCGATGACTCCGTAAAGTTTATGTTTTCTCCATAATCATCCAACAATCCATTCTCCATTCGATGGAGAGTTGGGCTACATTTTTTATTTTGCAGAATAAGGCACATAGCGTATGAGCCGTTGGATGAGTTTTCTCCATGAAGATAATATTTGGAGAATCATGCAGCAATCTTGCATTAGAGTTGAGAACTCTTAGAAGGGCTTGATTGTAGATGGAGGTCATGGATGAAAAGGTATATGTTAGATATACAAAATTATAAGTGTAATTCTTGCAAAAACTCGTTGCAATTTGCAAAGTATTTGATACTTGTCCTGCTTTGTGAAAATAGGATGATCTGCTTGAGAATTGCTGGATTTGAGGCAATGTGACTTGATGACAACAAGAAAAACAGTTGATGGCCGACATCACCCCTTTCCTCAAGGTTTATCATTTGGATTAGTGGAATTGAATATAATTTTGTAATCCTTGTTTGTGTGTCTTGCTTTTGGCAAGACAATTATTCATATGAACGAGTTACAAGCCAGTTGTACTATCCTTATGAACAATACCTTATGGTCACATTACGATTATACATAAGTTATTCTCATCACTATGTTAATGATAATAGTTTAAACATTTATACACTACTAGGAAAACGGCTATAGGTAATCAGCACATCCGTGGCTCACATGGTTGAAGTGCCCCACGGCTAAAACAGGCGTGGCTCACCTGTGGGCAGTGCCCTACTAATAACTAGAACAACTGTGGCGCACATGACTATAGTACGCCACAGATGTGTGTGGGCCAGGGCCCTGTTGGCCGCACGCCAAACATCTGTAGCGCACTATAGTCATGTGCGCCACGGTTGTTAGGGTCATCTGTGGCGCACATGGGGCTGGTGCGCTATGCCTAAGCGCATGCCCCCCTCTGCTCTGAAACGGCCACAAACTTCTGTGGCGCACTCGGCCTAGTGCGCCACAGGGAGTAGGAGCATCTGTGGCGCACATGGCATAGTGCGCCACAGATGTTTGTACTCCCTGTGGCGCACTAGGGCCGTGTGCGCCACGGATGTGTCGATTTCTTTAGGACAGCACTTTATGTGCACATGTGTGACCACATCCACCACCCCACACTTCACTTTCCCCTTCTTCTTCCTCCTTAGATCTAGTCGGGATCTTCTCCTTCCCACCTCAATTTCTCCACACATTCACCATTTTTAGCATGTAAAACTTGCTTTGGATGTTACATAAGTAATAGAGGAGGTCTCCGGTCTCTCATCTATCCTTCTCCGGTCGACGCGCGCACCTCTCCTTTCCATCTTTCTCGCGATCGGTCTCTCATCTCGGTAACCATGTAAGGATGTGTTCATGTGTATATGGATGATGTGCTCATATGTATGTAGATGATCGATGCTCATGATGTGTGTATGTGGAGAGGATCGATGGTCATATGTGTGTGTATATGGAGAGTATCGATGATGCTCATGCATGTGTGTATGGAGAGGATAATGATATGTTCATGTGTGTATGGATCGGTCTCTCTCTCTCTTGTGTTTGTATGTGAACAAGTTGCCATTTGTTTTGCCAAAATGTTGATTCATTTCCATTTTGGCAAGACTTTGGCATTTCGCAAAGGTCCTAATTTTAGGATAGGTCATGCCAAAATTTTCTATCGACCATTGCATGCATGCATTCATTATGTGGTTCTAATAGACTTCAAAATTGTACCGTGTACATCGTGCAGGCAAAAATGGTCCGCATAATGAGCGAAGGCATTGTGGCTAGATTTTTGAAATGTGCGACGGCCGACATGATACGAAATAACAAGACAGATATAAGATGTCCGTGCAGAAGATGCAAACTCAACTGGGTGATCGACCCAGATTCCGGGAATCTGCAGGCGCACTTGCTCCGCCATGGTTTCATGGATGGATACACTCGTTGGATAAGCGATGACGTAGATGATGGAGACGGTGAAGAAGGTGGCCAACATGACGATGATCATCATCACGGCGAGAACGGGCGAGATGATGAAGAGTCTCCTGGAGATGGTGAAGGTGCGGAAGTAGACCGGGATGATGATGATCTAGATGCTGGAGGAGCAGACGACGATGGAACAACGTCAGGCTGGGTGCAGGACCCTTATGTGCAAGAGCTGCTTCTCAAGCAGACGAGTAACGCCAGGGCTGCCGCTAGAGAGAAAGCCAAGCTTGCGCAACTTGAGAAAGACGCGGTTACTCCATTGTATGAAGGATGCAGGCCCGATGATACCCGGTTGAATGTAACGCTCAAGGCTATGGAGATGAAGGCAAAGCACAAATTGAGCGACGCAAGCTTCGACGATATGATGGCATTCTGGCACGATCGTCTCCCGGAGGGGAACACATGTCCAACTAGTATCGAGGATGCCAAGAAAATCGTCTGTCCTCTCGATCTACCGCACGTTAGATATCACGTATGCATCAACGATTGCATCATTTATCGGGGCGAGGACGCGGAGAAAACCACATGTCCGGTGTGCGGCGTGAGTCGATACAAGAAAGGGAAGAAAGCACCTCGAAAAGTGGTATGGTACTTTCCTATCACTCCTCGTCTGCAGCGCTATTTCGCGGACCCTAAGGAAGCGAAGCTCATGCGATGGCATGCGGAAAGGAAGAAGCCAGGAGATGATGATGACACCGAAAAGGATGATCTGCTGATGCACCCTTCAGATGCTAGCCAGTGGAAAGCATTGGACCTTGAATTCCCAGAATTCGGTGGAGATTCGAGGAACATCAGGCTTGGTGCGAGCACCGATGGACTCAATCCGTTCGGTAGCCAGAGCAGCACGCACAGCACTTGGCCCGTGTTTGTATGGATGTACAACCTCCCTCCATGGTTATGCATGAAGAAGTACATACAAATGAGTATGCTAATTCAAGGGCCGAAACAACCTGGTACCGACATCAATCTGTATCTCGGGCTGTTGAAAGAGGAGCTAGCCACGTTATGGGAATCTGGAGCCAATACTTACGACGCCGTCGCACAAGATTATTTCACTATGAGAGCCGCGTTGGTCACTACGGTGCAAGACTATCCAGGTTGCGGGTATATCTCGGGGCAGGTTATCCAAGGATTCTGCGCATGCGTTAGGTGCATGGATAACACAAGCTATCTCCAACTAGAGAAAGATCCAGGGTCATCGAAAATCGTGTTCATGGCACACCGGAGGTGGCTCGGCAAGAATGATCCATGGAGAAAACGTGGATACCTGTTCGATGGCAAATCAGAGACCCGAGGAATCCCAGAGCGTAGGAGCAGCGAAGAAGTGGAAGAGTTGCTGAAAAACTGGAAAGATTGTCCTAAGCCAGGAAAGAAGCGAAAGAGGCAGCAACAAGACAAGCCGCTGATAAAGGTATGGAAAACAAGGTCTGTTTTCTGGGAGTTGCCATACTGGAAGTTTCTCCGCACGCCTCATAGCCTCGACATCATGCATATCACGAAAAACGTGTGCGAGAGTCTGGTCGCCACCATAATCAACATGCCAGATAGGACGAAAGATGGTCCGAAAGCAAGGCACGACCTGATATGCTTGGGTATCCGGAAGGAGCTTCACGGAGGACGCACTACTCCTGATGATCAGGAAGATGACGATGATCATGAGTCGGAGACGACACAAGGTCCTCGGAAGGGTAAAAAGTTCAAGAAGAATGAATATTACTGCCCTCCTTCTTGCTTCACTCTAAGCCAGGATGAGATCAAACAGTTTTTCAAGTGCCTTCTAGGAGTCAAATTTCCTTACGGCTACGCGGGCAAGATAAGCAGATACCTAGACGAGGCGAAGCAGAGGTTCAGTGGCATGAAGTCTCATGACTGTGCCGTGCTAATGACGCAGGTACTTCCGGTCGCACTAAGAGGGATAATGGACGAGCACTTCCGTGAAACGTTATTTGGCCTATGCAAGTTTTTCGACGTCATCTCTAGGAAGTCGATTGGCTTGAATCAGCTCGGAAGGCTACAGGAGGAGATCGTGGTGATACTATGTGAGCTTGAGGTCTACTTCCCACCCGCATTCTTCGACATTATGGTGCATCTGCTGGTCCATGTCGTGGAGGACATCGTACAACTCGGGCCGATGTTCCTCCGCAGCATGATGGCGTTCGAAAGGATGAACGGGCACATCAAAGGATACGTTCGCAATAGGTCCCGTCCAGATGGAAGCATAGCCAAGGGCTTTCTGGCCGAAGAGTGCATCTCTTTCTGCATGAATTATCTAGACATCGAGAACCCTGTCGGTCTTCCCGTCAACAGACACCTTGGCAAGCTCGACGGATCTGGTCACCGAGAGGGTCGTCGCATACTGCATGCAGACTTCGATTTTCAATGCGCAGACTTTGATCGAGCAAACCTCGTCGCGCTACAGCATTTAGAACTGGTCGATCCTTGGGTACAGAAGCACAAAAGGTTAATCGAGAAGAAATACAGTGACCGGGGCATACAGAGGACGCAGGGAGAAATAATCAAAGAGCACAACTCAGATTTCACGCGTTGGTTTAGGCAGACGCTCCTTGATAATCCCCCGCGCTCGCATTCTTCTGACACGGAAAAGATCATATTCACCTTGTCGCAGGGACCGATGCAAAACCTGGTGACCTATCAGGCGTATGATATCAACGGCTACACATTCTACACGGAGGAAAAGGACAACAAGTGTGATTATCAGAACTCAGGCGTAACGTCGGAATTCTACACCGATGACAACGTGAAGGAAAGATTCTACGGAAGAATCGAGGAGATCTGGGAGCTCGACTACTGTGGATAAAAGGTGCCGATGTTCCGTGTCAGATGGGCAAAGAGCGTCGAAAGAGAAGACCGGTATTTCACAACCATGGTTATACCCGAAGCAGTCAAATCCAAGGCCGTCGGTGCAAATGTGGCCGCGAAAAATGAACCATGGGTACTGGCTACCAAAGTGGACCAATGTTTTTTCATTACCGAACCGACAAAGCCTAACCGTGTTGTCGTGAGGAGAGGAAAAAGAAACATCATCGCAATGGATGGAGTCGCCAACGAGCAAGACTTCGACCAGTACGGCGACCCAAAGATTGAAGATGATGACGACTACGATGCAGCAACATACATCACAAGAAGAAAAAGGACAACCCTACCCAAAAAAGGTAGCCCGTTCGAAAGAAGAAACATTAAAGTGCCGGGGCTAAATTATTCAACCGCGACAAAGAAGGGAAAAAAGATTGTAAAACGCTAGCTCAAAAAATATTGTAAAACGTGTGGTCGAAAAAGATTGTAATATTTATGGACAAATTATTATGACATATTTGAAGCATATTTAATTTGTACCACTTTTATGACATATATTATCACTTTTGGGCATTTTGGAATATTTATAAGTATTTTAAAAACAAAACAAAACATTTGTATCATATATCACCACTTTTGGGCATTTTTTGGAACATTTAAAAGTATTTTTAAAATAAAATTAAAAAATGTGGCACCAGGATTCGAACCTGGGTGCTAACAGGTTTAGAATAGAGCAGTGGGAGGAACCAGTGGGGTAAGGCAGTGCTAGTGTTAGCAAAGGGGGTGGCATCCCTCTTATCTGACTAGTCCTACTCACTTAGGCGTAGCGCACCCTGGCCAAGTGCGCTACGGTTATCCGTAGCGCACTTGGCCAGGGTGCGCTACGCCTAAGTGGGTAGGACTAGTCACCGTGAGCCAGGCCCTCCCCATCGTCGTCCTCAGACACATCGTCCCCATCCCCATCCCCATCCCCGCATCGTCCCCATCCCCATCGAGGCGCCTCCGCCGCCGCATCCCAAGAGGAGGAGGCCGCCACGCCAGGAGGAGGAGGCCTCCACGCTAGGAGGAGGAGGAGGCCGCCTTGCCCGCACGCTCGTTCCATGGAGGAGGAGGTCGGTGGCGGCGAGGTTCCTGCAGAGTCGGCTCCGCTCCTCCGACGGCAAGGCGCTCTGCCGCTCCCTCCCCCTCGTTACCTCATCCGCCAGCCCTCGTCGTCATCATCTCCCCCTCTCTCCTCGAGCAATCTCAGAGGTGAGCTCTGCCCCTCCCCTCTATCCTTCTCCCCCTCTCTCCTCGAGCAATGGTTAGGGTTAGCACCTGATGATTTAATTGATGCCTCTGACAGTGATCAAATTATGTTCTAGATGTACTAGATGTCCATCAAATTATGTTCTAGATCAAATTATGTTCTGTATCTATTTTCCTGGACCGAGGACTTGGCTTTGCCTTGTTGTTTATCTAGTGGTTCTTCCTAGGTGTGTTCAACTGTTAGCAATCTATATGTCTGACGTTCAAATTCTCAATTAAATGCTCTGTTATAGGTATTTTTTCCTTCATGATTCTGTTGCATCTGGTTAGGTAGGTCTTATCAGAGACAAGTTACAGCAAGAACTGGATACAATATTTGTCTTGTTCCAATGGAGTTTCTGTGTTGTTCATGGTCTCTGTGTTGTTCATGGAGTGCATCATCCTTTGCTGTTGTTGTTGACACTACTGACAATATAGCAGTAAATTTTTTTTGCTGTTGTTGTTGTTGATTGTAATAAGCAATAGTCTACATCATGGTTGTTGTTATCCCATGATTAGCAGTTGAGGTTAGCCTATGATTAGAGTGGTTTCAGAGTGGTTTCAGAGATATAGGTAGTTGACAGAGATACAATTGTATGCTATTGATGAACATTTTTAATTGTCCTTGGATTATGCTGTCGATAGATATATATATATCACTAATGATGCAAGCTTAATTTAGATTGACCTTGGATTATTCAGTACACCAAGGTTTAAATGCTCAAGTACTTCTAGTTCTAGGTATTAATTTAAATAAGAGAGTGCGAAAGCTGATGCTTCAGGGTTGTACAACATCTGGTTTTGCACTCCTGGGTCGACACTTAATTTTTTTTAAAAACTCTGTTGACACATAAGGTTCAGATTTATCTCGGTTGACAGTATTGACACATTAGGGTTCAAAGTAGTGCAGGAGGTTGTTGACACATTAGGGTTCAGAGTAGTGCAGGAGGTTATATGATCATGTTTGTGCCCCTGACTGAATATGGTAGCTGTTCTGGTGTTCTGGTTCCTCCATTTTCTTTGTTCCATTATGCCCATAGATGTGGTAGCTGTTCTAGTGTTGGTGTCCCTTGCAAAACTTGCTGTCATCTGGTACATGATAGCACCTGTTGGTATTGTGTGGTCCTAAGAATATTTTGTGGATGAACTACAAAATATATGCATATCACTGGTTACTTCCTCTGTTGTGTTTATTTTGCTTACACAGTTTCTCCCTTTATTGTCTACACTGTTTGTTACCATACTTAATATGGTTCTGCTACGCAAAGAAGTAGGCTCTTTTATTGCATGCTTATTTTGGATCCCATATATTTAAGTCTTAATAACGCTCTTCAGTGATACTTCTTATTCTTAATAATAGTACCTTGTCCAGATACTGATGCAATGTGGGGTATGTGGTTCTGCTTTTAGTGTTGCATCCAATATGCATTTGTTGTAAATAACTGATGGAAAAGCTCCTCTCTGAAATATTTATATATTGTCCTGATGTTGGATTGTCATGGTTGTAGTTCTAGTTGCGGTCTGTTATGCTATGATGCATTTGTCGAACTTTTATGCCTCACATTATGTTGTGGTAGTCTGGCAAGATGTATGGTTGATAGAAAATTTAGTGTAGCTTGGTTGACAAGGTCAAGAGTAAGCTTGGTTCATAGCTTAGGGTTCAGAGTAAGCTTGGTAGATAGCTTAGGGTTCAGAGTAGCAAGGGTTCAGAGTAAGCTTAGGGTTCAGATCAGTAGCAAGGTTCAGAGTAGCAAGGTTCAGATTAGTAGCAAGGTTCAGAGTAGCAAGGTTCAGAGTAGCATGGTTCAGATCAGTAGCAAGGTTCAGGTCAGTAGCAATGTACTGATTTTTATTGCTAAGCACTAGGTGGTTCTGCAATCTAGGTGGTTCCAATGTGCAAATTTATGCAATCTAGGTGGTTCTTAGTGGTGCCTGACCACTAAAGCTAAGCAAATTACTAGTTCATATTCCTAGTATTTTGTATTTTGTTTCAGTTACTTAAGCTTTGGTAGCTTGTAGCTTGTAGCTTGTAGCAGTTAGCTTTTGTAGCTTGTCCAAACCTGAACATCAGTTTAGGACTTCTTATGTGCTGCTAAGTCCAAACCTGAAACTGTTGTTTATTCAGACACAAGAATGTGCTAGTGCTGACACAAGAATGTCCAGCATTTGCAGAAGTATTTCTTGATTGATGTGATATACGGGAGCTACTTTATTATGTCGTGTATGCAGGTTCTTGTATGAAACGAGTCACGATTTTTGCCGGAATGTTGATTAACTTCCGTTTCGGCAGAAATCGGGCACTCCTAGTTTAAGAAAATTAGCAAAGGTCATGCCGGATTTTTCTGTGCATTTAACCAATTATTTGTTTTTTATTAGTGCAAAGATGTGTGACAACGACGAGGCTGAATGTTCTAAGCGCATCAGCGCTGAGAACTCAGACCTCCGAATAAACAATTGACATTCTGGGAGGCGGCCCAGCGGCTAGAAGACGATGAAGAATACCATCCTTCGGAGAGCGAGGATGATGAGATGGAAGACGCGGAGGAAGAAGCCGAAGGAACGGCGGACGATGAAACCACTGATGGCGGCGAGGGCACAGGGAGTGGTAGCAACCCTCCTAAGAAGAAGAAGAAGAAGCCGAAGGACCGGCGCCCGAACACGGTCGGCATGGTCAGGGAGGAAATTACCGAAGTGAGCCCATCAGGGGTTCCTTTGGAGCCCGCCCTTGTCGTCAAAGGGTACGGTGGGCAAGTGGCGGCGATCACCCGGACAACCATCTCGATCAACACCGAGAATCTCCGGCATAAAGATAATGGCCACTTGCGCACACTCCTCTTCGAGAAGCTGCACGCAAGATACAAGTTCCCCGCTAAGTATCAGAACACAAATTATCATGGGAACGAAGTAAACAAATCCGCCCTCACAAAGACGAGCACCGCACTGGCCAGCTGGAGAACCCGGATAAAGAAGAAGATCTATAAAGAAGGCAAAAGTCTCGAGGAGATCCAGAAGATTGACCCGCAGATCATCGAAGATCAGTTCCGGGAGTTCAAGGAGAGGTGTGAATCCGAAAGAGCCCTGGCCAATAGTAATCGGGGAAAGGTGCTGCAGGCGATGAATATAGGTCATCACCATCTCGGATCTGGTGGATACAGAACCGTGGAGGCCAAATGGAATAAGGAGGACGAAGAGTATAGATCCAAGGGGATAGAAAACCCCTTTGCCAAATTCGAACCCGGGCAGGTTCGAAACTTCATCAGGGCCCGTTACCATGTGGACCCAAAAACCAAACAACTCACCGTGGATCCTGCGGTGAAGGAATTCGAGGAAATTGTGGTAAGTATAATCTAATTACTGCGGATCAACACGATTGCAATCTAATCGATGATCTAAATGATTCACTGTTACTTCTTCTACAGGAGGAGGAAATTATTGCTAGTCATGGATCCCAGGGTTCCTCATCCCAGGGGTCGACGGCGGCCACCCGGTGGGATAACCCTTTTAACAGGGCGATGAACCGGGCCAAGAAAATAGAGCCAGTTACGAAGAAGCCGTCGTCGGCTGGCCGTCTGGACGGCCTCGGGGGTAAGAATTGGGTGGATCATTTTGGTCCACCGCCGAGGACGCATGTGGCGCCGTCGGGAAGGAGCGAGGAGGAAAACCGAGAGGTTCAAGAACTTAAGGCACAAGTGGCGCGGATCCCGCAGATCGTCCAAGACAACGTGGCAATCACCCTCACGTCCTTCCTGCCTACCTTGGTGGAGTCAATAGCGAACTGGAGTGCGGGTGGTCGAGTAGGGCCGTGCCCGATTCCAAGCATGGTCAGCAGCCACTCGAACAACGCGGCACCGACGAATCAGGCGAACTACGTGTTCGTGACTCCGCCAGCTAGCACCGCGGCGCCGCAAGTGTTGGTGACTCCCCTGCCATCACCGCGGCGCCGGAGTACATGTTGGTGCCCCCCTGCCATCGTCGCGGCGGCACCAGAGCTCCAAGCACCCGTCGGTAGGGAGAATACACCGGCGGCCAGCACCGTGCCATCAAGCAGCCCTTCCGTCTCTTGCACGCCCGTCGCCGTATGCGGTGCGTCGACATTAGCCGATCTCGACGCCATCACGGTAAACAAATTGCTTTAATTACCGCCTTTCATGCCATCTATTACTCTTATGGCATCTCGCTCTGACGACGCCGTACATGTTTTCCGCAGACAGATGTTCCTTGCACTCTCTTATGCTACGTGAACAACGAGCTGAGGGATGTTGCCAAGGGTACCATCGTTCAACCCTTGCAGCGCACGTTCCACTCAAAGCCGATGCCAGATAGCGTGCACAGGTTTAAAATTAGTCGGGTGCTAAGGGGCTGCGACGACCTGGAACCTCCCATTCAACCCCCAGGAGCGGATGAAGAAGAGCCGTCTGTCCTCAGAAGTTGCTTCGGCTTATTCTTGCTATGGCCAAAGAGCATGATCCGTTTGGGGACGGCGGGGGCCATCACGCCACAGACAACAGCACCGCCTGTCGTGCCAGCGACAAGCGGTGGCAAGGCCCCCTTACCACCCTCGCCGTCACCTCCACGCGGTGGGTCGGATGATCATGTTGATGATATGCACATGGCGCAGGATCCGGCCGAGGACGACGAAGACTGGAATGATCACTTCTTCAGCACTCAGTTTGGCAACGAAGAAGACCTAGCTGGTGGCCCCACAGAGAAAGCCACTATCACCAAGCGTCTGTTTGGTTCTCAGGAGACGCCTCCATCTTGCGCCTTTACAGAGCCAGCTGATACAACCAACCGGCCCTTTATTCTAAGCCCTGACACACTACATAGGGCGGCCAGTGCTCAGATTGCGGTGCCTGCCCGCTCTCCAAAAGGAAAAAAGGGCAGGAAAAGAAAATCTAGCAGCTCGAGCCAGTCAGTGGCGTCAACAACTGCGAATCCGATCAGGTTTCGGGACGGGCCACCAAGACCCGAGGGTATTATGTGGAGGATTCATGTGGCGGGTGAGCCCATGCTACCTAAGAATTTGCGGAAGCTCGCCAGTTCGGAACTGCAGAGTGTGCATGACGGCGTGCTGACGATAGAGAGACGCCTTCTATCGGAGAAAGATCCCTCGCACCCGGTATTCGTGGTTAAGGTGCCACTAGGCTTGGGCTTCGTCGACACTGCCCCCGCGGATCTGTTCTTCCTGCGGTTCGAGGACATCTTCAATATGTTCCACCTATACCCGCTGCACTATACCATGGTCCGTCTATTTTCTCTCAGCCTGGCCACGCAGATCATTAGAGAGAACACACCGGGCATCGCTATAGTGGACCCCTACTACATGCGTGACGGCTGCTTGGGTTCCCCCGCCGAACGACGTATCGTGGCCTCGTACCTAAAAAGAATCCTCGTGGCGAACAAGACAAAGGAATACATTCTCGTGCCTTACTTTCCCGAGTAAGTCGTTATTCACTCGCCACCGTCGATTGGCTTTATTAGATCATCATCATTCTTTTTCCAACACATTCCATTTGAATTTTTTGCGCAGAGATGAACACTGCACGCTCATCTCCTTATCGCGGAAGCATTCCCACGCCACGTATTTCGACTCGGGGAGTCTAGAAAAGAAGAAAAACTACGACAAGATCAAGGAAGTTCTGGATGATGCTCTCACTGGCTTTGCCTCGACGGAAGGCACCAGCTTCGTGCGTAAGAAGGTCAAGTTCGGCAGGCACGTCTTCAACCACGTAACGGAGTTCCCCTGCGTGAAGCAGCCGGAAAACAGTAAGAAGGAACCCTACTACGCACTCCATCACATGAGGGCGTTCCTACTTGACCAGCAGAATTCTACGCTGCCAGATCATCTCAAACAGTGGGCCGAAGCAAAGGCCAAGATCAATGATTCGGATATTAGACAAGAGATGTATCGCATCCAGCAGCAGTTTGGGGCAATCATCTTTCGTGATGTCATGACTTCGGGGGGGATCTTCTACGGAGGAAATATCCCGAATAACCGTGACATAGAAGATCGCCTAGAGATGCAGGGTGACTATAGGAAGTTCATGACGAGACAAGGCGTCCTCCCGTTCCCTAAGCCGAGCCAGAAGGCTTGATGTTGGCCTAGTTGTAGTTACAAACTATAGATGACCTTTGTGTGTGTGTGTGGACGACAAGTGAACTTATTTTGCTTATTATTATTATATATCAATCAATGCTTGGTTTTTTTGCTTACTCTTTGGTCCTTTGCTCAATTTGGTCCTTCTTTTTTTCCTTACTCTTTTTTCGAGAATAATGCCGATGATTGAAAGTCGTGGCACACTATATATGTGAATGTGCTACGATGGGACTGTGAGCCTTGTGATATGCACAAGTCCAGGTCTTGTGCATCCTACTTGGCTCACCGTTCCATCATAGCATATTCCTGTGTCCAACGACCTATGTATATATATGAGGCATTCTTTTCGAGTTATTTTTGTCTTTTTCGAGAATATGCCGATGATTGAAATGTCGTGGCACAATATATATGTGAATGTGCTATGACGGGATAGTTAGCCTTGTGATATGCACAAGTCCAGGAATTGTGCATCCTACTTGGCTAACCGTTCCGTCATAGCATATTCCTGTGTCCAACGACCTAGCTAGTTATATATGAGGCATTCTTTTCGAGCTACTTTGGTCTTTTTCGAGAATAATGCCGATGATTGAAATGTCGTGGCACACTATATATGTGAATGTGCTACGATGGGATTGTACGCCTTGTGCTATGCACAAGTCTAGGTGTTGTGCATCCTACTTGGCGTACGGTTCCATCGTAGCATATTCCTGTGTCCAACGACCTATGTATATATATGAGGCTTGCTTTTTGAGTTACTTTGGTCTTTTTCGAGAATAATGCCGATGATTGAAATGTCGTGCCTATATAGGAGTACTTTCTATAAGTGTATCTTCATATGCGACTTTAATTATATATGTTTTTTTCAATAGTCGGTTAATTATTATTGTCAACTTATAGATGACGTGGTACGTCGTGTACAAGGGACGGGTTCCCGGAGTCTACGATGATTGGGAAGACTGCCGGAGACAGGTGCACCGTTTCAGCGGCAATAGCTACAAAGGGTACAACACTATGGCGGAGGCGGAAGCTAGATACACGCGCTATCTAGCGGGAGTTAGGACAAGGAACCGGATGAAGACCTACACCTTCGTCGTGGCGGTGATCATGCTTATCTTCTTTGGTTATTTATCCCGCGTTTGTGTCTAGCTAGCTAGTTTAGATGTCTAGGCGAGCTTCCGAGCTCTAACTTGTTCGATCGACACATGTATTAGCATGTCACCAACTACTACTTTGTAACATGATCGAAACAATGCAACTTAGACTATGTATTCATGTATGAGACTTATCTATATGTATTTGTTTCAATCTTGTTTTTCATATTGAGTATTTATATATATATAATTGTATATCTTGTATCTGTGTGTGTATATCTGCTGTAATATTGTATATAATATGTATTGCATATAATCTGGCTCGGAAATTAAAAAAAACAAAAAATACATCTGTGGCGCACATGGTCTACCTTCTGTGGTGCACTACACCTAAAGCACACTATGGAAGTTTAGTGGCGCACTAGGTAGTGCGCCACAGAAGATCCCAGGGGTAGCGCACCATCCCAAACTTCTGTGGCGCACTAGGAGGTGCGCTACGCCTATCTCTACACAACCGTGGCGCACTAGGCAGTGCGCCACGGCTGAGAGATAGCCGTAGCGCAAGGCCCGTGGCGCACTGCTAGTGCGCCACGGATGAGCATTTCGGGTGCGCCACTAACAGCCTGTTTCCTAGTAGTGATAAAAGGGTTAGAATGTTAAAAGATATCCAAAGTTTAATAATGACATGACACTATAGTTTAAGTCATTTTGGTTATTGCATGTTCTTCATTCTATATGAAGATCGGGGTCCTAGATGATTAATCTGGAGACTTTGTAAAACCATGCCTTGTTGGGTAGAATGACTAAAACTCTGCATTCTGGTAAAATGGTAATATGCGAAGAAATGTTGAATCTTATACATAGTGATGTATCGTATTTTCAACATAAAGTGGAAATCATTAGTTAATTGTGGACTTAAGTGAATAAGCGTATTTACTTAATGAAACATAAGTTTGAAACGATTTGAATTGTTCAAATGAGTTCACAACAAAGGAGGATATTTAATTAACAAGTCTCTTTGATTTGATCAACATGACTAAAGTATTCGAGTTAAGTTTAGCATAAAAGGCCTTGTGAAAGATGTTTCACAAATTATGATAATTGGACAATTTCAAACTGTATTCAAATGTCTAAACATCATAATCAACTTGTATTAGATACATATGGTATGATATTATCTCTTATAGAGGTTATAGTTATTGTTTAGAGTTAGAGATCAAAATAAGCAAACACTCATTTGAAATAGAAAGGAACATCTAAAAGATTCATGGAAACAACACCATAAGAGTTATGGCACGTTCGAGTTTCTCGAGATTTCGATAAGTCGAAATCGTGGAGAATAAACAAATCTTTGTAGAGCATTCTTAGGAAGCTATGAATGCATCATCTACAAGAGGCAAACCTGCTATTGTCCAAAGTTGACATGTCTTGATGAAGATACAGGTGGAAGAAAGTAAAAGATCAAAACAAGGTATTTGACCTTATCTCCTGATTGTTGAGTGGCGCAGCGGAATTTGTTTCATGAAACCGAACTCTACAAATAGAGGAGAAACCAATGATAATGATCATAAAGTTCCAGCGAATACTTTTACTAAAGTAAGTGGCATTCAACGATATATTCTGCAAGTCTGCGGAATTATATCATTGATTCACTTTTCATGTTTTGAACAAGACATACCTACAAAGTACAAAGAAGCATGATGGACCTAAGTGCGAGAAATGACTAGGAGTCATAAAATCCTATATTAAGTTACATTTAAGATTGCAAAGTAACATGTTACTTGATCTTATTAAAGTAAAGAAGTTTACTTGATGACTGCAAAGTCATAAGAAGGAAATGAAACTTAATGAATGACAAAAGCTCCATTTGTCACAAGTTTGGACAAATTCAAGGAGTTGACTACAACTATAGTGATGCTTAAGTCTTTTGGATTTACACTATAAATATATGGATATTGAAGTCTCGTAATTGGAATTCTCAAATTGATGGTAATCAAAGAATTTTGGAATGTCCAAGATTATCGAGAGGACCTGGTTTTGAGTGGGAGCAAATTAGCTTGGCCAAATCTTAATATGTAAGAGACATATTTTGAGTGGAACTAAGTAGCTTGGCTAAACAATAATATGTAGCTGACATATTTTGAGTGGGAGCTAAGTGAAATCCCTAGATCTCAAATATGGATGCAATATTTGAGTGGGAGCGTGAAATCATTCTAGGATATGTGGACGACATATATGAATGATGTGATTGGTGTTAATAATATTTAAGTAGATAAATAAGGATGAAGTTGAAGTTATTAAACAATAAGATCTATCGAGATAGATTGGTGAGTTTAATAAAAGTCAAATGTCGAATGCTTCCTGGACTTGATTCTAAAAGATGTTCCGAATGTCCTAAGCAAGATTCTGAAGAAGCTCAGAATGGAACAAGGTAATAAAGAAGTTCTTACTATATGAAGCATTGAGATAGTATTGCAACTATGGTTAAAAGAAACAAAGAGATGCGTTGCATCTCCTGTGCTTAAGTCATAGGATCTTCCATACAACCATATTGAATACTTGACGTAATGTGACCCAAGGATCTAGTTGGAAGGACTAGCTCTTAACTGTAAGAACATGTCTTGAAGTGATTCCTGAGTTAATCACTAAACTAGAATTAAGTTAGTCCTTAAATGGCAAGAAGCAAAGTAAGTGGCATAATTACATTTCATGCACTAGGATCTACATAGATATAGAAGTATAAAGGCTCCATCTGATGTGAAGTATATTGTTATGGCGGGACTAGTTCGTCTTTAGCGTAGACTGATGTGTCCCAGGACACAGTCCCATGAGAAAGCCCCTGAGGTTGCTCTAAAGTCACTGTAGGCTCCTGGAAACTGGCCTCGTTCTGCTGCCATAACTGCCATATATACACAAAGGATTGCAAAGTGTGTTTTGAAGTTTAGATGACAACAGTGAAAATGACCGTCATTATAAACACTAGAAACAAAGTCTCACTTTGTCTCCAAATGAATACTTCGACCTATTATATGATAATGCTGTGAATGTCAAGATTAGGAAGACATTAACGATTTGCAAAAGGCATAATGATCTGGTAAAACAGAACATGGACAGGACATTTCCTGTGAGCATGCATGATCAATAAATGCATATGTTATATGGTTTATGATGAGTAAAATGTGAGCTAGATTATTTGTACTCTAGTGCAAGTGGGAGACTGAAGGAGATATGCCCTAGAGGCAAAAAATAAATAGGTTTTATTGTCATATCTCAATTAATTTATAATATTTTCATATTGTGCTATAACTGTATCAAGTAGAAAAATTGGTAGAGGTGTCGTATGAAACAACCAAGTCCCTAGTAGCCTCTATTCATAATAGTTCGTTGGTCATGAGGATGATCTGGGTTTCAAGATCATATGCATTTATGCCAATTGACAACATGGTCATATCATTGGAGAATGATGTGATGGACATTCCTCGAAGGATTATGACACGATCAAGTCATATAGTTCATTGTTGCAACAACTAAAATCCAGAGTCCTTTTCCTTAGACCATGAGTTCATATTACTCACTGTTTCCTGAGGCTGCTTTGACTGCATCAAACGTCACTCGGTGAAACGGTGATCATAAAGGTGTATGTTGGGTATTCCAAAGGAACAGTAGATGACATGTGACCACAAGACCAGGATTTGTTCACCCACATGACGGGTAAAGATACATACAACCGGCTTGGTGAGATTACATCCATAAATGTTGCAACATGTGACTCGGTCACGAGGATGTAATATCACGGTAACAAGTAAAACATAACTTGTTGGTAACGAGATTGAACAAGGTATGTGATACCAATGGTCGGATCTCGGACAAGTCGTATCAAGAAACAAAAGGAAATTGGATGCTAATTTACTGATTGAAACGACATTGTCATCTGGAATGCATAGGGGTCACATGGGCATCCCTGGTCCCTCTGTTGATCACTGATATAGATCATGTCTAGAGCATTCCCGAGCCATGAGGGGATACACTTAAGGGTACGATGAGAGCGATCATCCATAAGATGGAATCATAGTATAGAAAGATAAAGTCGGAAGTGTTCCATGGAGAAAGAAAGGAAACCGAAAAAGTTTTGGTGAGAGGCCTGGAATCGTTCTGGGAATTCTGAAGTTGTTCGGAGGATATAGAAAGGGAACCGAAAGGTGTTTCGGGTCGAATCGGATTTTGTAATATATGTATTTACATATTAATTAATGTAATTAATATTAAATATGATATTAAAATATAATTTGAAGAGTTATTCCACTAATGGTCCAAACTTCCTAGGGAAACAGGGCCCATGAGGGAAACTGTCAACACCCGGATTTTTAATCCCAGATGCCCATTATGCCATACCTCGCAATCCCAGGATTACCATTTTTGCGAGACATAACGGATTGGATATCACACTACATCATCCATTACAAACCATACATAAGGTATTACACAAATAAGGATCTCACGAACCAGTCTTAATAGAACAAGCAACGGAAATAAAAGATAAGCATAGCGGTGGGGTCCATCTTCAGGAGCATAGGCAATGCTGACGAAGGCAGATAGTCCTAGGTATAATAGCCGTCCTGCTGGCCATCATCCTGATAGTCTCCTTCATAGTCTGGCCATGAGAATAGCCAGGGACAAAAGCCATGAGTACTCTTTAAGTACTCGCAAACTACTATTAACAGGTACTATAGTTCTAAGTTAAAGTGCTAAATCTTAGTTTAACTATAAAGTTAAGTTTGAAACCTAAGCTGAGTTCTGAAGCAAAGAAAGATAAAAATAAAATTCTAGAATCACTTAAGTTGAGAAACTATTGTCATAAACACAACTTTGTTGTGGTGAAGTCAAAGTCATCATTCATTTCAAGTCATTTGGAAAACATCTGACAACGAAACAGTATGGCCATTCCAACTGTCCATAACCGCGGACGCGGCTATTCGAATAGTTTGACACTCTGAAGAGGTGGTACACTTTCACCACAAGATTCGATACATCTGTCAGGGATAACCCTGAATCATCATACTTATTATGCAGATAATCAAACATAACCTTCCCTTTACACACCCTAGTATAAGCACCTCTCCTATGAGTATGGCCTCCCAACCATGACCATCAGTCATCTTGGGCACTGCATAGGTGGACATCATGAGAGGTAGCCTCAGCTCAAACCTCTCCTGCGAGGGAACTAATACTAATGCATATAAATTTCCAGCTAAGCCTTACCCAATTCAGGTAGTGTAGTTGTACGGTAAATTTGGAATGGTATCGCATCCAAATCCAACCATCAGTTTTATAAAAGAGTTAAGGCTCATGCCTCATCATTTTCATCATCATAAACCATTGGTGTTTCTCAATACATGTCAAAACATCTCAATAGAATGACTCATCATTCCAAGGTTTTCATAATTCCTTTTCACCAATTGTTACCATCTAAAGTGACTCAAGTTTTGATCTACTCTAAACTACTAAGTTAAGAGTGTTCACTAAGGTGGAAGGATAGGATCAATCTCATGCCATAGAATGACATCTAAAGTTATCTAAATAGGTCAAGTTTTATACTTTTTATGCTACCTTCAAAATAAGTAAAGAACTTTGAGTAAAGTAAAGGAAGTAAAGCTTGAAAATAATACTTGGGGTAAATACTAGTCAAAGTGGTATAATCAAAGCATGCTCTAAGAATCTTTGCTAAACCATCTAGTTCAATCCTAGCTTGCTAATGGTAGCTTGCCTTGGTTGGTGAAGTGGTTGAAGTTTTCTTCTTCTTCTTGGTAGAACTCCTCCTCCTCATAAGCTTGGTTGGTACTATCTTCTATAAATACATATGGAGTACACAATCACCAAACAATACTTAAATAGGCTAGATAGCATTCTAAGACACACAATTGATGATCTATTGTCATCACAAGCATCACAAGTTTAATTCAATAGTTTCATTCTTTTTATTTTAGAAAAGTAATTTCTACTCATTGAAAAATTAACTAAGATTTAATATTCACCACTTAAAATATGGAATCATGTGGACACATGTCATCACCACATATTCTAACATGTGGGAATGAGATTTAAAGGTTGGATCATAGTTACTTTGGTTTAAGTTCATTATTTAATGATTTAAAGTGACTAGAAATGCCTATATAGCATCATTTTGGTACTAGTCCAAAGTCACTGCATGTAAATCTTAATATTATTACATATTTGGATAGATATGATGAGATGTGATTTTTGAGAGTTGGAATCAACTCAAAACCTATCTTAGTTTATTTTATAAAAATGTTGCAAGTTGCAAAAGCTTCTGTTTTATTATTTTTACTAGGAGAGATCTATAACTCTAATTGAATTAAATCCAACGGGCTTGGATAGATCATTTCAATACCTTTCAGAAAAAAATGGTTTCATGCAATTTGGATTTATACAACTCTCTGAATTGATTTTTAAACTAGTGGACAGAAACTAGATTTAACTTAAAAGAAAAATCCAGATTTGAACGGCTGGGCTAGCGCGGGAAAGAACATGGGCCGGCCCAGTGGCGATCCGCGGCGCGGGGCTCAGCTGACAGGGAGGTCCCGCTTATCAGTGGTTCTTAACACGTGAAACGGTACGCGCGCTGTGGGCCGTAGGATTAGAAGGGGGATCTAGGGTTGAGGGTTGTCGTCGACGACGAACAGGTCACCGGCGAGAGTTTGCCCTAGCGGCTCGGTTGGGGTCGACCGGGGACGTACCAGGGCTCCAGCGACGACGGCGAGGCGGGAAAACAAACTGGAAGACGACGGCGAGGCGAGGCGCGGCTGCGGCGGAGCTTGGGGTGCCCTAAATCGTAGGCGCCCTTCTCCTCTTGCTCGGCTGCTCCGGCTCCAGTTCCAGCGAGGAAGAGCTCGCTTGGCTCCAGCGAGAGGGGTGAAAGGATCAGTGAGAGGTGGGAGTGAGTGGGTGTGGAGAAATGGTGGGGGAGGCCGGCTTATATAGGCCTGACAGTGAGACCGAAGGGTGTGGGCAGGCGACTCCGGCGAGGGCGGCACAGGGGGCTAGAAGCATGGCTCGGGATAGGGGGCGGTGACATGTCTCCTGGCGGTGCTCTAGGAAGTGAATGCGGATGTAGGGGCGGTGGCATGCGGTCTGGGCGAGCTGGCGCTCTGAGCGGCAGAGGCGGCGGTGTCCACGGCGAGCGGTGGCTAGGGTCAGTTGGGCGGCCAGCGGGGGTGTCTGGGGTGTTCCCTAGGTCATGGCGGAGCGGTGGGCGTGGGTTATGGCCAAGGGGCGGTCTGTGCACGCGGGGACAGTGCGTGCTCTGCGGGCGGCGTTGGCATGGTCGACCAGCTCTGGGAGCAGCGGTTCTCGGCCGTTCCTGTCTCTGGCTCTGGCCTGGGGCTGGTTGGACGGTGGCAGTGGACCACTGGCTAGCTTGTAGACATGGTGAGAGAGGTGAGAGCGGTCTGCTGCTGCGAGGGCCAAGTTGGCCGGCAAGGTGCTCTCGGCATGGCATGGCAGTGTAGCTAGGAGGTAGGGGAGGTGTTGGGGTTGGTCTGGTTAGGCTTGAGGGGGACAAATATGATCAAAGCACTTCAATTTGCTAGACAAGATCAACCCAAAACAGTAATAGTTAGGCCACTTTGATCTTGCCCACAAAGTGTTTGATGAAATGGCCGAAAGAGAAAAACTTTTGAATTTTGATTTCAAAATTTTTGGGTCTTCTCCACTAGTGCTAGGTAGTCTCTAGTTGCAAGGGTTTTGAAAGTGGAGCTTGTTTGAATGGTTTTTGAAAAAGTGGGATCTTCCCATATGAAATAGATTCAATTTTGAACTATCATTTAAAATTAGCATTTGAAAGATTTTTGCAGATCACAAGGTGGGCCTTGGTACCTCATTATGTGTACTATCAAGGGGTGCAAAGATCATGAATTGTTTTTGTTAAGAAATGAGTGCTAGGAACACTCAAAGTAGTGTAGTGGATTAAAATGGCCAAAATGACCATTCCTCCTTTTTAATTGTTTTTGATTTGATTTTCTTTAGTAAAAGTTTGGGAATGATGTAGATGATGTTTAAATCACCTAAGAAACATTTTACAAGCATTGGATCACTTAAACAAGGCACTTCAAATCAACTCCTATTTTAAATGCACACATATGAATGCTTTTCTTTTTAATTTGGAAAAGTTTTTGTTAACCCTATTTTTGGATGATTTGATCTTGATAAGCATGGATTAAAGTTTTGGGATGTTACAAACCTTCCCCCCTAAAACAAAATCTCGTCTCGAGATTTACAAAGAAAACTAGCAACTAAAGAGATCTGGGAACTCTGTCCTAATGTAATCTTCTCTCTCCCAAGTAGCTTCCTCCTTGGTATGGTTGCTCCACTGAATCTTGAGAAACTTGTTACTCCTGGTCCTGGTGGTTCGGTAGGCTTCTTCTAAGATACGGATGGGTACTTCTCTATAGGTCAGGTCATTGTTGATTTTCACAGCTCTGTGATCGATGTTCTTGAAAACTTCCGTCTTCTCAGGTACTTCCAAACATTTGGGAAGTAACGAGATATGGAACACATTGTGGATGGCTGACATCTCTTCAAGCAGTTCCAGTTGATACGATACTTCTCCTCGACGGTTCAGAATCTTGAAAGGTCCGATATATCTGGGGGCTAACTTTCCCTTTAGACTAAAGCGTTGTGTTCCCTTCAATGGTGAAACATTGAGATATACAAAATCTCCGACATTGAAAGTCAGGTCTCTCCTTCTCTTGTCAGCATAACTCTTCTGTCTGGATTGGCCGGTTTTGAGGTGTTCACGGACTTTGTGAACTTTCTCTTCTGCTTCTCGGAGAATGTCGGGTCCAAAGATCAGACTCTCTCCTACTTGCAAAAAATTCAAAGGGGTACGGCACTTTCTTCCGTATAGGAATTCAAATGGTGCCATCTGCAAACTAGCTTGGTAACTATTGTTATATGAGAATTCTGTGAAAGGAAGGCAGTCTTCCCATTTTGATCCGTATTCCAACACACAAGCTCTAAGCATATCCTCTAGGATCTGGTTGACTCTCTCAGTCTGACCATCAGTTTGCGGGTGATACGCGGTGTTGAAGTTCAACTTGGTTCCTAATCCTTCCTGAACTTTCTGCCAAAATCTCGAGGTAAACTGGGTTCCTCGATCTGATACGATGGTCTTGGGGATTCCATGCAGACTAACAATCCTAGCAATGTACAGCTATGCTAACTTTGCACTCTGGTAGGTTGTCTTGATAGGTATGAAGTGAGCTACCTTGGACAGTCTATAAACTATGACCCAGATTGAGTCATTTCCCCTACTGGAAGTAGGTAAACCGGTGATAAAGTCCATTCCGACGGAGTCCCATTTCCATTCCGGAATCTGCAATGGTTGCAACAGTCCTATAGGTCTCTAATATTCTGCTTTGACTCTTTGACAGATGTCACACTTGGCGATGTAGCTCCCGATTTCTCTCTTCATCTTGTGCCACCAAAATTGCTCTTTCAAGTCCTGATACATCTTTGTTCCTCCGGGGTGGATAGAGTAAAGAGTATCATGAGCTTCCTTCATGATAACTTCCTTCAGCTCCGAATCTGCTGGCACACAGATACGTCCTTTATACCATAGTACTCCTTCGTCTTAAGTGAATCCAGGTACCTTTCCTGTACCAATACGACGTTTGATTCCGTCGATACTTTCATTCCCCTTCTGGGCTTCCTTGATTTGGCTAATCAAAGTGCTTTGAAGTTCAAAGCTAGCTAAGAATCCTTTGCTAACTAATTCAGTCCTGAACTGCTCCAACTCCTCATACAAATTTGGTTGCTTCTCCTTGATCACGGTGTTAAGCCTACACGGCAATCTGCTAAGAGCATCTGCTACCACATTGGCTTTGCCGGGGTGATAGTGAATGTCAAGGTCATAATCCTTGATTAACTCTATCCATCTCCTTTGCCTCATATTCAGCTCTTTCTGAGTGAAAATATACTTCAAGCTCATGTGATCCGAGTAAATCTCACAGCGATTACCCATCAGATAATGACGCCATGTCTTCAATGCTAGAACCACAACTGCTAGCTCAAGATCATGGGTCGGATAGTTCTGCTCATGCTGCTTCAGTTGTCGAGATAGATACGCGATGACTTTGCCTTCTTGCATCAATACACATCCTAGACCAATCTTGGATGCATCACAATATACATCAAACGGCTTCTTGATGTCTGGCATGATCAATATTGGGGCTGATATCAATCTCTTTTCAGCTCCTGGAAACTAGCTTCACACTTGTCAGTCCATTCAAACTTCTTGTCCTTCTTCAACAATTGGGTCATGGGTCGGGCGATGCTCAAGAATCCTTCTACGAACTTGCGGTAATAGCCCGCTAATCCGAGAAATGCACGGACTTGGGTTTGAGTGGTTGGGGCTTCCCAGTCAACACCCGGATTTTTAATCCCAGATGGCCGTTATGCCATACCTCGCAATCCCAGGATTACCATTTTTGCGAGACATAACGGATTGTATATCACAGTACATCATCCATTACAAACCATACATAAGGTTTTACACAAATAAGGATCTCATGATCCAGTCTTTAATACAACAAGCAGCGGAAATAAAAGATAAGCGTAGCAGTGGGGTCCATCTTCAGGGGCACAGGAAATGCTGACGAAGGCAGATAATCCTAGTTATCATAGCCATCCTGCTGACCATCATCTTGATAATCTCCTTCATAGTCTGGCCATGATAATAGCCAGGGACAAAAGCCATGAGTACTCTTTAAGTACTCGCAAACTACTACTAACAAGGAGTATATTTCTAAGTTAAAGTGTTGAATCTAAGTTAACTATCAAGTTAAGTTTGAAACCTAAGCTGAGTTCAGAAGCAAAGAAAGATAAAGTAAAGTTCTAGAATCACTTAAGTTGGGAAGCTATTATCATAAACACAACCCTGTTGTGGTCAAGTCAAAGTTCATCATTCATTTCAAGTAATTTAGAAAACATATGACAACGAAACAGTATGGCCATTCCAATTGTCCATAACCGTGGACGCGGCTATTCGAATGGTTTGACACTCTGCAGAGGTGGTGCAATTTCACCACAAGATTCGATACATCTGTCAGGGATAACCCTGAATCATCATACTTAGTATGCAAATAATCAAACATAACCTTCCCTTTACACACCCTAGTATAAGCACCTCTCCTATGAGTAAGGCCTCCCAACCATGACCATCAGTCATCTTGGGCACTGCATAGGTGGACAACATTGAGAGGTAGCCTCAGCTCAAACCTCTCCCGTGAGGGAACTAATACTAATGCATATAAATTTCTAGCTAAGCCTTACCCAATTTAGGTAATGTGGTTGTATGGTAAATTTGGAATGGTATCGCATCCGAATCCAACCATCAGTTTTATAAAAGGGTTAAGGCTCATGCCTCATCATTTTCATCATCATAAACCAGTGGTGTCTCTCAACACATGTCAAAACATCTCAGTAGAATGACTCATCATTCCAAGGTTTTCACAATTCATTTTCACCAAGTGTTCCCATCTAAAGTGACTCAAGTTTTTGATCTACTCTATAATACTAAGTTAAGAGTGTTCACTAAGGTGGAAGGATGGGGTCAATCTCATGCCATAGAATGACATCTAAAGGTTTCTAAGTAGGTCAAGTTTTATACTTTTTATGCTACCTTCCAAATAAGTAAGGAACTTTGCATACTAAGGGGACTAAAACTTGTAAGTAAGACTTGGGGTACTAATAGTTAAAAGGGGTGTGATCAAAGCATGCCTAAAGCATCCTTGCTCATTCATCTAGCTTAATTCTAGCTTGCTAACAATAGCTTGCCTTGGTTGGTGCAGTGGTTGAAGTTTTCTTCTTCTTCTTCTTGGTGGCACTCCTCCTCCTCGTAAGCTTGGTCGGTACTATCTTCTATAACAATACATACGGAGTAGACAATCACCAAACAATACTTAACTAGTCTAGATATCATTCTAATACACACGATTGATGATCTATTATCATCACAAGCATCACAAGTTTAATTCAATAGTTTCCTTCTTTTTATTTTAGAAAAGTAATTTCTACTCATTGAAAAATTAACTAACATTTAATATTCACCACTTAAAACATGGGATCATGTTGACACATGTCATCACCACGTATTCTAACATGTGGGAATGTGATTTAAGGGTTGGATCAATATTACTTTGGTTTAAGTTCATTATTTAATGATTTAAAGTGACTTGAAATGCCTATATAGCATTATTTTGGTACTAGTCCAAAGTCACTGCATGTAAACCTTAATATTATTACATATTTAGATATATATGATGAAATGTGATTTTTGAGAGTTGGAATCAACTCAAAAGCTAACTTGGTTGATTTTATAAAAATGTTGCAAGTTGCAAAAGCTTATGTCTTCTTATTTTTATTAGGAGAGATCTATAACTCTAATTGAATTAAATCCAACGGGCTTGGATAGATCATTTTAATACCTTTCAGACAAAATTGGTTTCATGCAATTTGGATTTCTAAAACTCTCTGAATTGATTTTCAAACTAGGGGACAGAAACTAGATTTAACTAAAAAGAAAAATCTAGATTTGAATAGGTGGGCTAGCGCGGGAAAAGAAATGGGCCAGCCCAGTGGCGCTCCGCGGCGTGGGGGTCAGCTGACAGGGGGTCCCGCGTGTCAGCGGCACTTAACGCGAAACGGTACGCGTGCTGTGGGCCGTGCGATTAGAATAGGAATCTACGGCTGAGGGTCGTCGTCGACGACGAACAGGTCGCCGGCGAGCTCGAACCCTAGCGGCTCGGTGGGGGTCTACTAGGGGCGTACCAGGGCTCCAGCGGGGTTGGCGAGGCGGGCAAACGACGTGGAAGACGACGGCGAGGCGAGGCGCGGTTGCGGCGGAGCTCGGGGTGGTCGCAATCAACGGCGCCCTTCTCCTCCTGCCACGGCTTCTCCGGCTCCAATTCCGGCGAGCTGCTGCTCCCTTTGCTCCGGGAGAGGTGGGTGAGGTTCAGAGAGGTGAGGGGAGTAGAATGGTGTGGAGAGAAGAGGCTGGGGAGGTCTCCTTTTATAGGCCCGACGGTGAGACCGAGCGGGATGGGCAGGCGACTCCGGCGACAAGGCTACGGCGGGGTAGAGGCATGGATGATTGTGGCGATCTATGTGTGGTACCCTGGCGGTGCTCTAGAACTTGAATGCGGCCGTAGGGGCGGTGGCATGCGGTCTAGGCAAGGTGGCACTCTGAGAGGCAGAGGCGGCGGTGTCCACGGCGAGCGGTGGCTGTGAGGCGTTGGGCGGCCAGCGGGGGTGTCTGGGGTGTTCTCCAGATCGAGGCGGAGCGGCGGGCACGGGACAAGGCGCGCTCTGGGGGCGGCACTGGCATGGTGCGGTGGCACTGGGCACGGCTTGTCCTCGGTGGTCCACTGCACGGCTAGGCTCGGGCAAGGGACAGGGGGTGGCGATGAGGTGTGAGCTACCTCCTAGACATGGAGAGAGGGAGAGGGGCGGTCTGCTGCGGTGAGGGCAAGGTTGGCCGGCGAGAGGCGGCTCGACATGGAATGGCCGTGCCACTATGGGCTAGGGGAGTGGGTGGTTAGACTCTGGTTAGATCAAGAGGGGACAGGGGAGATAAATGAAGATCAATTGGGGGCAAAACCCTGTAGTAAACAGTGAGATAGGATTAGAGTAGAGATTACGCATGCGAAGTGTTTGATGAAATGGCCGCATGAAAGAAAGTTTTGAATTTTGGTTTCAAATTTTTTGAGTTATCTCCACTAGTGATAGGTAGTCTCTGGTTGCAAGGGTTTTGAAAGTGGAGCTCAAATAGATGGTTTTTGAAATAGGGGTGATTTATGCATATGCATTAGATTCAATTTTAAACTGTCATTTAAAATAGTTAACAGCATGTTTTTAGCAGATCCAAAGGTGGGCCTTGGTACCTCATTATGTGTACTAGCAAGGGGTGCAAGGATCAAGAATTGTTTCTATTATGTTTTGAGTACTAGGAATAGCCAAAGTAGGCATGGGAGTTAAATTTGCCAAAATGACCATTCCTCCTTTTAAATTCTTTTTGATTTGATTTTCTTTAGGAAAAGTTTGGGAATGATGTAGATGATGTATAAATCACCTAAGAAACATTTTACAAGCATTGGATCATTCAATCATGGCAATTCAAACAACTCCTATTTTAAATGCTCACACATATGAATGCTTTTATTTTAAAATTGGAAGAGTTTTTGTTAACCCTATTTTTGGATAAGCATGGATTAAAGTTTTGGGATGTTACAAACCTTCCCCCCTAAAACAAAATCTCGTCTCGAGATTTACAAAGAAAACTAGCAACTAAAGAGATCTGGGAACTCTGTCCTAATGTAATCTTCTCTCTCCCAAGTAGCTTCCTCCTTGGTATGGTTGCTCCACTGAATCTTGAAAAACTTGATACTCCTGGTCCTGGTGGTTCTGTAGGCTTCTTCTAAGATACGGATGGGTACTTCCCGATAGGTCAGGTCATTGTTGATTTCCACAGCTCTGTGATCGATGTTCTTGAAAACTTCAGTCTTCTCAGGCACTTCCAAGCATTTGCGAAGTAACGAGATATGGAACACATTGTGGATGGCTGACATCTCTTCAGGCAGTTCCAGTTGATACGATACTTCTCCTTGGCGGTTCAGAATCTTGAAAGGTTCGATATATCTGGGGGCTAACTTTCCCTTTAGACTAAAGCATTCGGTTCCCTTCAATGGTGAAACCTTGAGATATACAAAATCTCCGACATTGAAAGTCAGGTCTCTCCTTCTCTTGTCGGCATAGCTCTTCTGTCTAGATTGGGCGGTCTTGAGGTGCTCACGGACTTTGTGAACTTTCTCTTCAGCTTCTCGGAGAATGTCCGGTCCAAAGATCTGACTCTCTCCTACTTGCGACCAATTCAAAGGGGTACGACACATTCTTCCGTATAGGAATTCAAATGGTGCCATCTGCAAACTAGCTTGATAACTGTTGTTATATGAGAATTCTGCGAAAGGCAGGCAATCTTCCCATTTTGATCCGTATTCCAACACACAAGCTCTAAGCATATCCACTAGGATCTGGTTAACTCTCTCAGTCTGTCCATCTGTTTGCGGGTGATAAGCGGTGCTGAAGTTCAACTTGGTTCCTAAACCTTCTTGGACTTTCTGCCAAAATCTTGAAGTAAACTGGGTTCCTCGATCTGAGACGATGGTCTTGGGGGTTCCATGCAGACTAACAATCCTAGCAATATACAACTCTGCTAGTTTTGCACTCTGGTAGGTTGTCTTGACAGGTATGAAGTGGGCTACCTTGGATAGTCTATCAACTATGACCCAGATTGAGTCATTTCCCTTACTAGAAGTAGGTAAACCGGTGATAAAGTCCATTCCGACGGAATCCCATTTCCATTCTGGAATCTGCAATGGTTGCAACAATCCTGCAGGTCTCTAATGCTCTTCTTTGACTCTTTGACAGATCTCACATTTGGCGATGTAGCTTCCGATCTCTCTCTTCATCTTGTGCCACCAAAATTGCTCTTTCAAATCCCGATACATCTTTGTTCCGCCGGGGTGGATAGAATAAAGAGTATCATGAGCTTCCTTCATGATAATTTCCTTCAGCTCCGAATCTGCTGGCACACAGATACATCCTTTGTACCACAGTAGTTCTTCTTCATCTTCGGTGAATCCAGGTACCTTTCCTGTACCAGTACGATGTTTGATTTCGTCAATACTTTCATTTCCCTTCTGGGCTTCCTTGATTTGGTTAATCAACGTGGGTTGAAGTTCAATGCTAGCTAGGAATCCTTTGCTAACTAACTCAGTCCTGAACTACTCCAACTCATCATACAAACTTGGTTGCTTCTCTTTGATCATGGTGTTAAGCCTACACGACAATCTGCTAAGAGCATCCACTACCACATTGGCTTTGCCGGGGTGATAGTGAATGTCAAGGTCATAATCCTTGATTAACTCTATCCATTTTTTTGCCTCATATTCAGCTCCTTCTGAGTGAAGATATACTTCAAGCTCTTATGATCTCAGTAAATCTCACAGCGATTACCCATCAAATAATGACGCCATGTCTTCAATGCTAGAACCACGGCTACTAGCTCAAGATCATGTGTCGGATAGTTCTGCTCATGCTGCTTCAGTTGTCGAGACAGATAAGCGATGACTTTGCCTTCTTGCATCAATACACAACCTAGGCCAATCTTGGATGCATCACAATACACATCAAATAGCTTCTTGATGTCTGGCATGATCAAAATTGGGGCTGATATTAATCTCTTCTTCAGCTCCTGGAAACTGGCTTCACATTTGTCTGTCCATTCAAACTTCTTGTCCTTCTTCACCAATTGGGTCATTGATCGGGCTATGCTCGAGAATCCTTCTACGAACTTGCGGTAATATCCCACTAATCCAAGAAATGAACGGACTTGGGTTTGATTGGTTGGGGCTTCCCATTCTTCGACATCTTTGATCTTGGTGGGATCAACAGAGACTCCTCCGGCAGACACAATATGTCCTAGGAATCCTACTTCTTTCAGCCAAAACTCACACTTGCTGAACTTGGCATATAACTGATGCTCTCTCAGGGTTTCTAGGATGATTCTCAGATGTTGCTCATGCTCTTCTTCTGACTTGGAGTAGATAAGGATGTCGTCGATAAACACCACTACAAACTTATCAAGGAAATTCATCAAGATCTTATTCATGAGATTCATGAAATAAGCAGGGGCATTGGTTAATCCAAAAGACATAACCGTATACTCGTATAAACCATAGCTAGTAGTAAAGGCGGTCTTCGGAATATCCGTTGCACGAATCTTAAGTTGGTGATAACCAGTCCTAAGATCAATCTTTGAGAATACCTGGGCTCCAGTCAACTGATCAAATAGATCCTCTATCTTTGGCAAGGGGTACTTGTTCTTGATGGTGACATCATTCAATTTTATGTAATCTGTACACAGACGATTGCCTCCATCTTTCTTGTCGACGAATAACACTGGTGATCTCCATGGCTATGCGCTTGGCTGAATCAAGCCTGTTGCTAACATGGCATCCAACTTCTTCTTCAGTTCTACTAACTCTGAGGGGTTCATGGTATAGGGTCTCTGGGATATAGGTCCGGTTCTGGGGATTAGTTCGATAATGAACTCAATATCCCTATCTGGGGGCATACCTGGCAATTCATCTGGGAATACGTCGGGGTATTCGTAGACTACTCTGACTTGGTCAATGTGGGCAGGGCTACACTCTTGTTGCACTTGAATTGACGGGGTAAGGTTTCAGAGATATGCTCTACTGTTACTCCAGAACTACTGGTCATGGTGATGGCTTTCTTAGCACAGTCTATCAGTCCTTTATGCCTTGACATCCAGTCCATACCTAGTACTACTTCCAATCCTTTGGTTCCAAGTACAATTAGGTTGGCATAAAAATCTATCCCATGTATTCTGATAGGTACAGCTTTGCAAATTTTTCTAGATTTTGTTGTTGAACCGGGGATTTGAACTATCATGACATGCTTCAGGTTGGTTGGGTGAATCTTACTAGTGCATACAAATTCTTCGGTGAAAAATGAATGCGATGCTCCAGAATCAAATAATACTCTTGCTAAATCTGAGTTGACAGAAAACATACCCAGCACTACATCTGGCGCTTCCTGGGCTTCTTCTGCGTTCATGTGGAAGAGACGACCGTTGCGGTTGTGAGGGTTCCCTAGGGCAAATCTCCTTCCTGGTTGAACATGACGCTGCTGCTGAGCTGGGGCATTCACAGGGGCATTGGCGGCAGTCTTCTTGGGACACTCATTGGAGTAGTGACCCTTCACTCCACACTCGAAACAAGTGATCTGGGACTTGTCCTTAACAGCGACAGGTACAACATTGCTGCCAGTTCTAGGTGCAGTGTTGTTGTTGTTGTTGCTCTTGGGAGGGGCACGGTTGAAATTGTTGGCATTGCCGGAGCTGTGATTGTTTCCTCCGGACTTCACATTGCCTCCGCTACGGTTGGGGTAGCTTGGGCGAGAATTTGGGGGTCGGTTGTTCCTTGGTGCATATCCTGGTGAAGGGTTGGGACGGTACTTCTGGTGACTACTGGATCCAGACTGCTGCATCATACGGCGCTTCCGGTTGTCGTTTGCCTAGTTAATCTTCCCTTCCATCTGAATGGCATAGTCGACTAGCTCTTCGAGGTCATCGAAACGAATGTTGATGAGGACAGTCTACATCTCATCATGCAGTCCGTTTAAGAATCTCTCCTTCTTCTTAGCCTCCGTATTGATCTCATCCGGTGCATATCTGGCAAGTGACAAGAATCTGTCACGGTACTCCACCACAGTCATTCTTCCTTGCTTCAATTCGCGGAATTCATCTCTCATCCTGTTGACAAGACCTTGCGGCACGTGGGTGCGGCTGAACTTGACCTTGAATGCTTCCCAGGTCATCACCTGGCCATGGTTCATATTGCGGATGCTATTCCACCAAGCTCTTGCATCTCCGGCCAGATAGTGGGTGGCGAAGAGAACTTTCTCATTCTCATCAACTCTGGCAACCTCTAAGTTGTTTTCCATGGTCTGTAACCAGTCATCAGCATCTAATGGGTTTTCAGATTGGTTAAAGATTGGGGGATTGGTATTCTGAAAGTTTTTGAGTTTGGATCCTTGGTGATCCTGATTTCCATGTCCTTGGTTGTTGAGAGCCATTGGGCGATCTGCTGCAATGTTGCTAAGTTGGCTTGACGCTCGGCCCTGCTTGCTTCACGGTCCGCGGTGAGATTCTGCAAGATCTGCAGCATTGGGTCCTGCGACGAGCTGCTCCCTCCTTGGTTTCCACGAGTCATCTGAAGATTGAGATAGATATAGGGGTAAGAGGGAAATTCTAAGGTTCATGGTTTTGGGTTTTTCAAATCCAAAACTTTGAGTTAGACTCGGGTTTTTCAACTAACTTCATTTTCATTCATGCAAGCAAGCACCCGATACAACACACACCACAACAATAAAAGGGGAAAACAGATGGTTTGAAGAACCATTCTGCATGCTACGATACAATGAGATGATACATCTCATGCTACGACAGTGCTCTAGTGCATCTACTCATCGTCGATGAAGTCGAAGTCTTCATCATCAGTGTAGAAGTCCATAGCATCCTCCTCCAGAAAGTCATCATCGTTGATGAGGTAAGAATCCATATCTCCCTGGATGTCTTCACCCTCATCTTCTTCTTCCTTGGCGGCAAGATGAGCTTCCTGCTCCTTGACGGTTTTCTCGAGGTCGGCCACCTTCTTGCGAAGACGGGCGATGGTGTGATCCTTCTTTGCACGCTGGCGGCAAAGAGACTAGTGATCTTGGACGAGCAGTGCGAAAGTCTGGGCCTTCTGGTCGGCGATGGCATGGTTCTGGTTAGCTAACTCCCTGGCATTGTCCAGTTCTTGCTGTCTGTCATGAAGCAAGAAATCGAGGTTCTCCACTTGACGCCTCAACTCTGGGTGACTTGGCATCTCCATCGACATTCCCATGAAGTCACGTCTTGCATAGTGGGCAAAACGGGTTCCTTGGATCTTGTTGACGCTGAGGGCACATAGACGTGTGAGAGCTTCATGCATTGCCCTGGCTAATCCATCTAGCCAGTTGTTCTCTCTCACGGAGAACTGAATTCTCCCAGAAGTTGGTGCTTCGATGCTTCCTCGAAGATCCACGGTGAATAGCCATTGTAGGTCTCCTCCTGGGGGTCCTGGAAGTTGAACTCCAAGAAACTCCGGATGTGGGCGTCCCAGTAACTCCGACAGTGAATCCAGATCCCTCTCGAAGATCAGCTGACCTTCCTTTCCCAACTGGTAAAACTTGCTGAACTGAGTCTCCATCTACAAGAGTTAAGGATGAGGAGGTTAGTGAAGTGATCAAGTGCGTCAAATTTAAGTACTAATGTAGGAATTTTGAGGAACGTGAATCTTTGAGAAAGAATGAGTTCACAAGGGTAAGAGAGGAAATAGTTTTTCATAAATACTCACTTTGGTTTTTGAAGCTAAGTTTTTGGTTTGGACGTCCATTCTAACTAGGGTCTCTTATGGTCAGGATGGCTCTGATACCAACTTGTCAACACCCAGATTTTTAATCCCAGATGCCCGTTATGCCATACCTCGCAATCCCATGATTACAATTTTTGCGAGACATAACGGATTGGATATCATAGTACATCATCCATTACAAACCATACATAAGGTTTTACACAAATAAGGATCTCATGATCCAGTCTTTAATACAACAAGCAGCGGAAATAAAAGATAAGCGTAGAAGTGGGGTCCCTCTTTAGGGGCACAGGCAATGCTGACGAAGGCAGATAGTCCTAGTTATCATAGCCGTCCTACTGACCATCATCTTGATAATCTCCTTCATAGTCTGGCCATGATAATAGCTAGGGACAAAAGCCATGAGTACTCTTTAAGTACTCGCAAACTACTACTAACAAGGAGTATAGTTCTAAGTTAAAGTGTTGAATCTAAGTTAACTATCAAGTTAAGTTTGAAACCTAAGCTGAGTTCAGAAGCAAAGAAAGATAAAGTAAAGTTCTAGAATCACTTAAGTTGGGAAGCTATTATCATAAACACAACCCTGTTGTGGTCAAGTCAAAGTTCATCATTCATTTCAAGTTATTTAGAAAACATCTGACAACGAAACAGTATGGCCATTCCAACTGTCCATAACCACGGATGCGGCTATTCGAATAGTTTGACACTCTACAGAGGTGGTACACTTTCACCACAAGATTCGATACATCTGTTAGGGATAACCCTGAATCATCATACTTAGTATGCAAATAATCAAACATAACCTTCCCTTTACACACCCTAGTATAAGCACCTCTCCTATGAATATGGCCTCCCAACCATGACCATCAGTCATCTTGGGCACTGCATAGGTGGACCACATTGAGAGGTAGCCTCAACTCAAACCTCTCCCGTGAGGGAACTAATACTAATGCATATAATTTCCAGCTAAGCCTTACCCAATTCAGGTAATGTGGTTGTACGGTAAATTTGGAATGGTATCGCATCCGAATCCAACCATCAGTTTTATAAAAGGGTTAAGGCTCATGCCTCATCATTTTCATCATCATAAACCAGTGGTGTCTCTCAACACATGTCAAAACATCTCAATAGAATGACTCATCATTCCAAGGTTTTCACAATTCATTTTCACCAAGTGTTCCCATCTAAAGTGACTCAAGTTTTTGATCTACTCTATAATACTAAGTTAAGAGTGTTCACTAAGGTGGAAGGATGGGGTCAATCTCATGCCATAGAATGACATCTAAAGGTTTCTAAGTAGTTCAAGTTTTATACTTTTTATGCTACCTTCAAAATAAGTAAGGAACTTTGCATACTAAGGGGAGTAAAACTTGTAAGTAAGACTTGGGGTACTAATAGTTAAAAGGGGTGTGATCAAAGCATGCCTAAAGCATCCTTGCTCATTCATCTAGCTTAATTCTAGCTTGCTAACAATAGCTTGCCTTGGTTGGTGCAGTGGTTGAAGTTTTCTTCTTCTTCTTGGTAGCACTCCTCCTCCTCGTAAGCTTGGTCGGTACTATCTTCTATAACAATTCATTTGGGAATACGTCGGGGTATTCACAGACTACTTTGACTTGGTCAATGGTGGGCAGGGCTACACTCTTGTTGCACTTGAATTGACGGGGTAAGGTTTCAGAGATATGCTCTACTGTTACTCCAGAACTACTGGTCATGGTGATGGCTTTCTTAGCATAGTCTATCAATCCTTTATGTCTTGACATCCAGTCCATACCTAGTACTACTTCCAATCCTTTGGTTCCAAGTACAATTAGGTTGGCATAAAAATCTATCCCATGTATTCTGATAGGCACAACTTTGCAAATTTTTCTAGCCTTTGTAGTTGAACCGGGGATTTGAACTATCATGACATGCTTTAGGTTGGTTGGGTGAATCTTACTAGTGCATGCAAATTCTTCGGTGACAAATGAATGCGATGCTCCAGAATCAAACAATACTCTTGCTAAAACTGAGTTGACAGAAAACATACCCAGCACTACATCTGGCGCTTCCTGGGCTTCTTCTGTGTTCATGTGGAAGAGACGACCATTGCGGTTGTGAGGGTTCCCTGGGGCAAATCTCCTTCCTGGTTGAACACGAGGCTGCTGCTGAGCTGGGGCATTCATATTGGCATTGGCTGCTGTCTTCTTGGGACACTCATTGGAGTAGTGACCCTTCACTCCACACTCAAAACAAGTGATCTGGGACTTGTCCTTGACTGCGACAGGCACATCATTGCTGCCAGTTCTAGGTGCAGTGTTCTTGTTATTGTTGTTGCTCTTGGGAGGTGCACGGTTGAAATTATTGGTATTGCCGGAGTTGGGATGGTTTCCTCCGGACTTCACATTGCCTCCCCTACGGTTGGGGTAGCTTGGGCGAGACATTGGGGGTCGGTTGTTCCTTGGTGCATATCCTGGTGAAGGGTTGGGACGGTACTTCTGGTGACTGTTGGATCCTGATTGTTGCATCATACGATGTTTGCGATTGTCGTTTGCCTGGTTAATCTTCCCTTCCATCTGAATGGCAGAGTCGACTAGCTCTTCGAGATCTTGGAATAGGATATTGACGAGTACAGTCTACATCTCATCATTCAGTCCGTTCAAGAATCTCTCCTTCTTCTTGGCCTCCGTGTTTATCTCATCAGGTGCATATCTGGCAAGTGACAGGAATCTGTCACGGTACTCCACCAAAGTCATTCTTCCCTGCTTTAATTCGCAGAATTCATCTCTCATTCTGTTGACTAGTCCCTACGACACGTGGGTGCGGCTGAACTTGACTTGGAATGCTTCCCATGTCATAACCTGACCATGGTTCATATTGCGGATGCTATTCCACCAAGCTCTTGCATCTCCCGCCAGATAGTGGATGGCAAAGAAAACTTTCTCATTTCCATCAACTCATGCAACTTCAAGGTTGTTTTCCATCGTATGTAACCAGTCGTCAGCATCTAATGGGTTTTCAAATTGGTTGAAGATTGGGGGATTGGTATTCTGATTTTTTTTTAGTTTGGATCCATGGTGATCCTGATTTCCATGTCCTTGGTCGTTGAGAGCCATCTGGGCGATCTGCTGCAATGTTGCTAAGTTGGCTTGACGCTCGGCCCTGCTTGCTTCACGGTCTGCGATGAGATTCTGCAAGATCTGTAGCATTGGGTCCTGCGACGTGCTGCTCCCTCCTTGGTTTCCACGAGTCATCTGAAGATTGAGAAGGATATAGGGGTAAGAGGGAAATTATAAGGTTCATGGTTTTGGGTTTTCAAAGCTAAAACTTTGAGTTAGACTCAGGTTTTTGAACTAACTTCATTTTCATTTATGCAAGCAAGCACACGATACAACACACACCCCAACAAACAAAGGAAAGCACATGGTTTGAAGAACCATTCTGCAAGCTACGATACAGTGGGACTGATACAACTGATGCTACGACAGTGCTCTCGTGCATCTACTCATCATCGATGAAGTCAGAGTCCTCATCATCAGTGTAGAAGTCCACAGCATCCTCCTCCAAAAAGTCATCATCGTTGTTGAGGTAAGAATCCATGTCTCCCTGGATGTCTTCACCCTCATCTTCTTCTTCCTTGGCGGCAAGCTGAGCTTCTTGCTCCTTGACAGTCTTATCGAGGTCGGCCACCTTCTTGCGAAGACGAGCGATGGTGCGATCCTTCTTGGCAAGCTAGCGGCGAAGAGACTGGCGATCTTGGACGAGCAGTGCGAAAGTCTAGGCCTTCTGGTCGGCAATGGCACGGTTCTGGTTGGCTAACTCTCTGGCATTGTCCAGTTCCTGTTGTCGGTCATGCAGCAAGAAGTCAAGGTTCTCCACTTGTCGCCTAAATTCTGGGTGACTTGGCATCTCCATCGGCATTCCCATGACGTCACGTCTTGCATAGTGGGCAAAACGGGTTCCTTGGATCTTGTTGACGCTGAGGGCACATAGATGTGCGAGAGCTTCATGCATTGCCCTGGCTAATCCATCTAGCCAGTTGTTCTCTCTCACGGAGAACTGAATTCTCCCGGAAGTTGGTGGTTCAATGCTTCCTCTAAGATCTGTGGTGACTAGCCACTCTAGGTCTCCTCCTGGGGGTCCTGGAAGTTGAGCTCTAAGAAACTCCGGATGTGGGCGTCCCAGTAACTCTGATAGTGAATCCAGATCCCTCTCGAAGATCATCTGACCTCCGTTTCCCAACTGGTAAAACTTGTTGAACTAAGTCTCCATCTACAAGAATTAAGGATGAGGAAATTAGTGAAGTGACCAAGTGTGTCAAATTTTAAGTAGTAATGTAAGAGTTTTGAGGAACATGGATTTTTGAGAAAGGAAGAATTCCCAAGGATAAGAGAGGAGATAGTTTTTCATAAATACTCACTTTGGTTTTGAAACTAAGTTTTTATTCGGATGTCCGTTCTAACTAGGGTCTCCTATGGTCAGGATGGCTCTTATACCAACTTGTCAACACCTGGATTTTTAATCCTAGATGCCCGTTATGCCATACCTCGCAATCCTAGGATTACCATTTTTGCGAGACATAACGGATTGGATATCACAGTACATCATCCATTACAAACCATACATAAGGTCTTACACAAATAAGGATCGCACGATCCAGTCTTAATATAACAAGCAGCAGAAATAAAAGATAAGCGTAGCGGTGGGGTCCATCTTCAGGGGCACAGGCAATGTTGATGAAGGCAGATAGTCCTAGTTATCATAGCCGTCCTCCTGGCCATCATCTTGATAGTCTCCTTCATAGTCTGGCCATGAGAATAGCCAGGGACAAAAGCCATGAGTACTCTTTAAGTACTCGCAAACTACTATTAATAGGTACTATAGTTCTAAGTTAAAGTGCTAAATCTAAGTTTAACTATAAAGTTAAGTTTGAAACCTAAGCTGAGTTCTGAAGCAAAGAAAGATAAAAATAAAGTTCTAGAATCACTTAAGTTGAGAAGCTATTGTCATAAACACAACTCTGTTGTGGTCAAGTCAAAGTCATCATTCATTTCAAGTCATTTGGAAAACATCTGACAATGAAACAGTATGGCCATTCCAACTGTCCATAACTACGGATGCGGCTCTTCGAATAGTTTGACACTCTGCAGAGGTGGTACACTTTCACCACAATATTCGATACATCTATCAGGGATAACCCTGAATCATCATACTTAGTATGCAGATAATCAAACATAACCTTCCCTTTACACACCCTAGTATAAGCACCTCTCCTATGAGTATGGCCTCCCAACCATGACCATCAGTCATCTTGGGCATTGCATAGGTGAACATCATGAGAGGTAGCCTCAGCTCAAACCTCTCCCGCAAGGGAACTAATACTAATGCATATAAATTTCCAGCTAAGCCTTACCCAATTCAGGTAGTGTGGTTCTACGGTAAATTTGGAATGATATCGCATCCGAATCCAACCATCAGTTTTATAAAAGGGTTAAGGCTCATGCCTCATCATTTTCACCATCATAAACCATTGGTGTTTTTCAATACATGTCAAAACATCTCAATAGAATGACTCATCATTCCAAGGTTTTCATAATTCCTTTTCACCAATTGTTCCCATCTAAAGTGACTCAAGTTTTGATCTACTCTAAACTACTAAGTTAAGAGTGTTCACTAAGGTGGAAGAATGGGATCAATCTCATGCCATAGAATGACATCTAAAGTTATCTAAATAGGTCAAGTTTTATACTTTTTATGCTACCTTCAAAATAAGTAAAGAACTTTGGGTAAAGTAAAGGAAGTAAAGCTTGAAAATAATACTTGGGGTAAATACTAGTCAAAGTGGTATAATCAAAGCCTGCTCTAAGCATCTTTGCTAAACCATCTAGTTCAATCCTAGCTTGCTAATGGTAGCTTGCCTTGGTTGGTGCAGTGGTTGAAGTTTTCTTCTTCTTCTTTTTGGTAGAACTCCTCCTCCTCGTAAGCTTGGTCGGTACTATCTTCTATAAATACATACGGAGTACATAGTCACCAAACAATACTTAACTAGGCTACATAGCATTCTAAGACACACAATTGATGATCTATTATCATCACAAGCATCACAAGTTTAATTCAATAGTTTCATTCTTTTTATTTTAGAAAAGTAATTTCTACTCATTGAAAAATTAACTAAGATTTAATATTCACCACTTAAAATATGGGATCATGTGGACACATGTCATCACCACATATTCTAACATGTGGGAATGAGATTTAAAGGTTGGATCATAGTTACATTGGTTTAAGTTCATTATTTAATGATTTAAAGTGACTAGAAATGCCTATATAGCATCATTTTGGTACTAGTCCAAAGTCACTGCATGTAAATCTTAATATTATATTACATATTTGGATAGATATGATGAACTGTGATTTTTGAGAGTTGGAATCAACTCAAAACCTATCTTAGTTGATTTTATAAAAATGTTGCAAGTTGCAAAAGCTTCTATTTCATTATTTTTACTAGGAGAGATCTATAACTCTAATTGAATTAAATCCAACGGGCTTGGATAGATCATTTCAACACCTTTCAGACAAAATTGGTTTCATGCAATTTGGATTTATACAACTCTCTAAATTGATTTTTAAACTAGTGGACAAAAACTAGATTTCACTTAAAAGAAAAATCCAGATTTGAACGGCTGGGCTAGCGCGGGAAAGAACATGGGCCGGCCCAGTGGCGATCCGCGGCACGGGGCTCAGCTGACAGGGGGGTCCCGCTTGTCAGTGGTTCTTAACACGCGAAACGGTATGCGCGCTGTGGGTCGTAGGATTAGAAGGGGGATCTACGGCTGAGGGTTGTCGTCGACGACGAACAGGTCGCCGGTGAAAGTTTGCCCTAGCGCCTCGGTGGGGGTCGACCGGAGACGTACCAGGGTTCCAGCGATGACGGCGAGGCGGGCAAACGAACTAGAAGACGACGGCGAGGCACGGTTGCTGCGGAGCTTGGGGTGCCCTAAATCGCAAGCGCCCTTCTCCTCCTGCTACGGCTGCTCCGGCTCCAATTCCGGCGAGGCAGAGCTCGCTTGGCTCCGGCGAGAGGGGTGAAAGGATCAGTGAGAGGTGGGGAGTGAGTGGGTGTGGAGAAATGGTGCGGGGAAGGCCGGCTTATATAGGCCCGACGGTGAGACCAAAGGGTATGGGCAGGCAACTCTGGCGAGGGCGGCACAGGGGGCTAGCGGCGTGTCTCGGGGTAGGGGGCGGTGACATGTCTCCTGGTGGTGCTCTAGGAAGTGAATACGGGCGTAGGGGCGGTGGCATGCGGTCTGGGCGAGCTGGCGCTCTGAGCGGTAGAGGCGGCGATGTCCACGGCGAGCGGTGGCTGGGGTGAGTTGGGCAGCCAGCGGGGGTGTCTGGGGTGTTCCCTAGGTCATGGCGGAGCGGTGGGCGCGGGCTGTGGCCAAGGGGCGGTCTGTGCACGTGGGGACAGTGCGTGCTCTGCGGGCGGCGGCGGCATGGTCGACCAGCTCCGAGCGCGGCGGTTCTCGGCCGTTCCTGTCTCTGGATCTGGCCTGGGGCTGGTTGGACGATGGCAGTGGACCACTCGCTATCTTGTAGACATGGCGAGAGAGGTGAGAGTGGTCTGCTGCTGCGAGGGCCAAGTTGACCGGCAAGGTGCTCTCGGCGTGGCATGGCAGTGCAGCTAGGAGGTTGGGGAGGTGTTGGGGTTGGTCTGGTTAGGCTTGAGGGGGACAAAGATGATCAAAGCACTTCAATTTGCTAGACAAGATCAGCCCAAAACAGTAATAGTTAGGCCACTTTCATCTTGCCCACAAAGTGTTTGATGAAATGGCCGAAAGAGAAAAACTTTTGAATTTTGATTTCAAAATTTTTGGGTGTTCTCCACTAGTGCTAGGTAGTCTCTGGTTGCAAGGGTTTTGAAAGTGGAGCTTGTTTGAATGGTTTTTGAAAAAATGGGATCTTCCCATATGAAATAGATTCAATTTTGAACTATCATTTAAAATTAGCATTTGAAAGATTTTTGCAAATCGTAAGGTGGGCCTTGGTACCTCATTATGTGTACTATCAAGGGGTGCAAAGATCATGAATTGTTTCTATTAAGAAATGAGTGCTAGGAACACTCAAAGTAGTGTAGTGGATTAAAATGGCCAAAATGACCATTCCTCCTTTTTAATTGTTTTTGATTTGATTTTCTTTAGTAAAAGTTTGGGAATGATGTAGATGGTGTTTAAATCACCTAAAAAACATTTTACAAGCATTGGATCACTTAAACAAGGCACTTCAAATCAACTCCTATTTTAAATGCACACACATATGAATGCTTTCCTTTTTAATTTGGAAAAGTTTTTGTTAACCCTATTTTTGGATGATTTGAAACCGAAAGAGGGAAGGCCACCCAGATGGGCCCTAAGGGCACATGCGCCTAGGGGAAACCCTAGGGCACCTAGGGTTAGGGTTTGGGGCCCCTAGGGCTGCCTCCTCCCTTGGCCGCCGCCTCCCCCTCCTTGGTCGCCGCCTAGGTGCCTTGGGGGAGGGGCAAGCTTGCCCCCTCCACCCCTATATAAGGAGGCCCTCTCCCCCCTTGGAGACACACAAGAGACACGAAGGCCACGAGTTGGGAGCTCTCCTCCCTCCTCCATGCACATCCTCTCTCCCTTGTGACCATGGCCCCAAGTTTGGGTTGTGCGAACAAGGCACACCTGCAGTACACCGTTGCGCTGTAGGGATTCCTAGCCGGATATCAACTTCCGCACTCCTGGCGGGATCAGGGAGCCGGAGGTCTCATCGTACATCGGATGTGTACGAAGACACGAGGCGCAACACTTGGGGCACTTAAATGTCGTGAGCCGGAGCTGCTGCACGATAAATAAGGAGCAAGAGGTGACCTGCGAGGAGCTTCACGACCTTGAGGTCGGCTACGAGTACGACTACATCAACCACGTTCCCCTCAAAACTTTAAAGGCGTACAGTCTACAAGGGTATGTATTCTATACGCTCGGTCGTTACCGCATTACTACATAGATAGATCTTGGGCAATATTATGTGGTTCCAATGTAGGAAATTTTTTGTTTTCTTCTACGGAACCCTGCAGGTACTATCTCGAGAAAAAATTCATATGGAGATTTTTGAGTTTGTCAAATAAGCAGATTGTTGTCCTAATATTTCTATCATTTATCAGATTTTATTACTATGCCTGTGATTGTTGCATCAGCTGAAAGAAACTTTTCAAAGTTGAGAGTATTGACGAACTATTTGAAATTTAAAATGTCTCAGAGAGGTTAAATGGTTTGACAACTCTATGTGACGAGGGTTAAACTCATAAATGCCCATTATTATGGACTTCGGTTTTGGAGAAGGAGGGAGCACCGGAGGCATCAATCAGCTAGCAAACAAGCACACAGGGACACAACATTTACCCAGGTTCAGGCCTCGTAGAGGTCTCTACTCCTACTTGTCTGCTCTTGGAATTATCGAGGGAGTCGAAAGTTATAGGGGTGCGCAGATGCAATCTGGCGAGGTTGTGGAAACTAGGGTTGTGATTGTCCTCCTCGTCGCCCCCTCCTGGCCTTTATATAGATAGGCTAGGTCTCGGGTAGCAGGTCGAGTCGGTTACAAGTTAGGGTTTGTCCCTTTAAACTTTCTATCTTAAGCTTGCCTTGTGCCGCAAGCAGTCGGAGTCTCCGTAGGTCACCCGAATCCTGGATTGGGCCCTGGTAACGCCGTGGGCTTCTGCCAGACTAGGCCATATATACCAAACTCGAGTACCTGTAAGGTATGCCCATGTCACTATGCATCAAGAAGAAGTTATTGGACGAGATAGATATTGATTCGATCGTCACCTGCTTTGCTTCTAGGAATAGAAGGCTAATGGTTTTAACCTCTGCCTTATAGATTTTAAAGAAATCTAAAGCCTCATCATTAGTTCTCAAGAGATATACATAACAGTACCTAGTAGAATCATCAATCAAAGTCATGAAATATATATTTTCACTAGTTGTCAACACACCATTGATCTCACATAGATCTGAATGTATGAGCTCTAGAGGTGCCAAGTTTCTCCCCTCCATAGGCTTGTGAGGCTTGCAAGGCTGCTTTGCTTGCACACAAGCATCAAACTTAGAGCCTTTGACAATAGGAAATTTTGGAATTAAACTCATACCAACAAGCCACGAGATACAACTGAAATTAATATGACAAAGTCATGAATACCAAACATTAGTTTCATTACTAGTAGTGCAAACATGGTTCACTACATCATCACAGAAGTCTACCAATAAAAACGGAACATGCCTCCGCATTCATAGCCTTTTCCAACAAAGGTTCCATACTTAGATAGTACAATTTTATTGGACTCAAATACCAACTTAAACCCATCTTTTAGAAGACGGGAACCACTAACGAGATTCTTCTTGATAGAAGGGGCATGATGCACGTACTTCAATTGCACGATCTTGCCCAAAGTAAACTTCAGATCCACCATGCCAGCACCAAGAACAGTACCATGTAACCCATTCTCCATCATGACTGAGGAATTTCGAGTCTGATAAGAGGTGAACATAGAAATGTCAGCACACACATGAACATTGACACCCGTATCAACCCACCATTCAGTAGGTTGAAATATTAAAAGAACAGTAGATAATAAATTACCATACCCAGAACCTGAAGTTCCTGCATCAGTATTGCCAATGATCATGTTGACAGATTTAGAACTCTGTCCAGCCTGACCCTTCTTGCCTTTCTTCTGTGGAAAACGATGAGCCCAATGGCCAATCTCACCACACACCCAACAAGGTTCTTTCTTTTCCTTGTTCTGCCCCTTCTTCTTCTTAAAGTTGGTAGTCTGGCAGACTTTGTTATTCCCTTGGACTTGTGGGTATTTTTTTGCATTATATTGGCAGTAGAATGTCCCTCGGTTCCACTAGTGTGTTTGTCTTTTGCCCTCACCTTTTCTTCAACATCTAGAGAACCAATAAGGTACTCAATAGAGAGTTCATGCCTCTGATGTTTCAAAGAAGTGGCAAAGTTCGTCCACGAAGGGGGAAGCTTAGCGACAATGCATCCCGCGACAAACTTATCCGTAATCACACACTTGAGGAGTTCGAGTTACTTTGCCATGATATGTAGCTCATAAGCCTGTTCTACTACAGATCGGTTTTCAACTATCTTGTAGTCATTGAACTGCTCCATAGCATACAGTTCACCACCGGCATCGACAGCACCGAACTTAGAGTCCAGCGCATCCCGCAGTTCCTTGGCATCACGAATATGCAAATATGCATCAACCAACTTGTCTCCAAGCACACTGAATATAGATCCCACAAAAAGTAGAGTGGCCTCCCTAAACGCTCTCTCTTCCTCGAGAGTAAGCGGACCTCTGGGAGTGCCATCTGCAACTTATTCTATGCCCATTGTAGTAAGCCACAAGAGGGTTTTTCCTTGCCATCTCTTAAAATTAGCACCCGTAAAAGGGCTCTATTTCAGCGAAGCAGCAAAGGCAGATGACGAAAATTGCCTAAATAAATAAGGTTTTTGGATTGTTGGAATATTAGGAAATTTCCCCATGAGATTAATTACCGAAATCAACATTATGTAAGCACTAGCAGATCTAAACACATGCAGCCAAACAACCACATCTAGTAGATCTGAAAATCTAGCAAGAACTAGTGCATACAAAGATAAGAATAGCACATACAGGTTGACCGGGAAGGTCGTCACCGCAGCAACACCTTGGTCCTTGTTGATGTCACCACATGATGCTGTTGAGGTTGTCGGTTGCTGAAGAAGAACACACGAACGGAGGTGAGCAGTCGCGGCGAGACGCTCCCCAAAAACCTTATCGCCCGTCTCCCGGTGCAGGATCCTAACAGACAGGGTTTCGGAGGCCTGATCTCCCGGACAGCAGTGCACGTAGCCGCCGGGATGGGGAAGCCTAGAGAGCAACGCAGCAAGAGAAACACACAGCGAGAGACTAAGAAAAAAATTGGATCCATCTAGATCTGTCTGTCTCTCGCTCTATAGCTTGGGAGGTGAGCCGACTGAGTCACCATGCGGTGGAAGACAAAAGCACGCGTCAAACATGCACACGAATGTTGACACGTACCCAACAACTGGTGCACCAAGCAAAAATTTAGTCTTCCATAAAATGAGTTTCTAACTCGAACTCGAACTCGATTCACGAGACGCGAAGCGAGGCGAGAAGGGCGGCGGAGGAGGAGGAGTGTGCGTGGACTCCTTTTCTTCTCACTCGCTTAGTGAGAGTGAAACAACTCACCTTATAAGTTGGTCCAACTCTCTCCCAACTAGCAATGTGGGACTAAACTTTGTCTCCCACAGAGCTCCCAACCTGCTAGTAGTTGGGCCTTAAGATTTCAGGATTTATTAGACTAAATGGGCTGCCTACATGGGCCGCAGCCCATATAAATCTAACAGTTGCTTTGCGCATATGGAGCAACAACTAAGGCAGATTTACCCAACACGGCTGACAAGTCTGCAACCTCAAGCTACATACTTTGTTTCTTTCAGTTGCATAATTTGTATATTTTAGTTATCTTGTGTAGGTTGTGTCCATCTTAGGTATGCAGAGGCTAGATGTGAACTCTACTATATATCTTGTATTGTCTTAATGCAAAATTTTGAGTCAATAAAAAAACCCTTCATAGAAAAGCTAAAATACCATAAGCCCTAGTTAAGGTTCAATATACCCATAAAAACCATCTGACTAGGTATCATTTCGACAAAAAAGATTATATTTTGTCTACCCACGAGTACATGATTCCACTAGTATCACCCACTGATGGCCCGCCGCCAGCGGACATGTTTCCTTTTTCGATAAAGCGAATATTTCAATATCAAGACCAATTACACATGGTTTTCGCAACAACACAATGTCCATAGAAAGTCAAGACATCAATGATGCACACAACCAAAAAACAAAAAGAAATAACATGACCTTGCCAAATCGATCAATGACTAGCAACAATAGGAAACAACCAACGCCAATGGGAAACACCAGGAAACAACCAACACCAATGGGAACACCTGGAATGCAAAAAGGTTCTCCAACAACGACGCTCTCAGGGAGAGAACATTGCACAAGAGCCATCGTCGCACAATCTAACCACTGAGATCAGATCATGGGTTTTCACACCTGAGAAATCCGATAAATCTCGAAAAAAATACCTTCAACAAGATAATGGCTAAGAGTTTGCCTTTGTCGTAACCAATTAAGGTCAAACCTAGGGTTTTCAACCCCGAAAATTGAGACTCCGTACTTTGAAAAGAACAAAGAAACAAAATCACGTGTGTTGCTACCCCACTTGCCAAAACACTGTAGCAAAGAACCCGTCATCATTATTTGCAGGTGGGGTGGGGTGGGGGGTAGCAACACACGTAATAAAAACATTGTAACAAAATGACATGTGTTTGCCAATGATGTTTTACAACGCTGACCCCTCACACACACTGCTAGGGATAAGGGGTCAGTGTTGAAAAACATCATCGGCAACACTTGAATAGTGACCGTTGCCCAAGGCGTGTGTGATGGGCCCGATTCAAGTGTACCACCGCTTGCATTTTGAAATTGAAACCTGTAAATTATAAGAGTTTTCGATTGTGTGAAGAGTGCTTGTCCACATGTTCTAATAGTAGTACTATTCTTGAAAAAAGCAAATACTCCTTTGTTGGGAAACAAGTGTCTTGCTTATTTCCGGATAGAGGGAGTACTTGTTTTCAGATGCAGTTTGATGGTTCGGAAGAGAAAAATAATTCTCCGAGACCTAACAACAAAGGCCCAAAGAACTTTGCACAGTGGCTACTCCGAAACAGGCAGGAGCACCATTCATATATAGCCACCGTATTTACCGTATCCTCCTTCGCAATGCATAGCTTCCACCTCGTTAACATATGTAATGTACCCTGCAAAAAAAAAACATATGTAATGTACAGTTCATTACGTGTATATGTAAAACAACACGTACTCTACACGCAATCCGGACGCTAAAAGGAAAAAAGACTGAACATTTTTTTTGACAAAAAAGACTAGACATTAGGTAAGCGGCCGATGCCCGTGGTCTGGTCGGTGTCTGACGACGGCAGAGCGGGCACGTCGAGTGCGCGCCCAGCCACGGGTCGATGCACTTGGCGTGGTACAGGTGCAGGCACACCGGCAGCAGCCGCACTGTCTCGCCGGCATGGAACTCCCTGAGACACACCGAGCATGTTGTTGCCGCCTCCTCCCCTCTGCCTGCCAAGTGGTACTTCGCTGACTGGCTGTACATGAAGTTGGGAGAACGGCCGTCGGGCAGGGGGCGCTCGTCGACGAGCACGCTGCAGTGTTCCAGCAGGGGCTGCGACCGATTGTCTGGTGCGACGGCCGCGGCGGTTACGGTACCCATGAAAAGGTTGTACACTGCTGATAATACAATATAGGACGCCACGATGCTGACGGCGACACCGGCGACGATTCTACATGGAGGATATGGCTTATCACTGGACGGTGGTGGCGGAGGTGGCGGCAGGGGAAGAGAAGGACGGAATAACCAACTCGGCGGAGGAGAAATGCCAAGGAGAGTAAGATCATATTTTATCCCTCCTCGGTCGTCCCCGTGACGACCATGGGAGGCTAACCCTAGCGCCCGCCCATCCCAGCCCTCCTACCCCCCTCCCTCACTGCCGGTGGAAGCCATCGGGCAAAGCCCATGCGGTGCTGACGGCGGCAGTCGTTCCTTCCCCGACGCTGAGGAGAGTTGCACGGGGCGACTGGCTCTAGGCGGCGGTGTACTTCGGAGATGGCGGCAAAACTCGACGTGGCGGTTGCCGGCCTGCTGTGGTCGGGGCAGCTTCTCGCTGCAGAGGAGGATGGGGTAGCAGCGTGCGCAACTGCAACAGCCGTAGGTGGCGGTGGCGGTGGTTCTGCGGGTTTCCATCCCCGGTCTCACAGATCGCAGAACCCGCAGAACCACCGCCCACTCTAGGTGAACTGCATGGTCGACTCTACGGCGAGTGACGTGGCGGTGGTGATGGCCTCTTCATTTGGCCATGAGGGTGGTGAGGAGCGGGTGAAGGGGGTCATGGGGTTGGTGGCAGAAGCTCCCAGATCGTGGTTTAGAGGCCTAGCTTGGAGACTTGGGCAGTTCGAGGTTACCAACAGCGATTTCGAAGGTTTTTCGAGCGAAAGCTCCGCGCTCCGGCACCAACGGCGGCGATGCCTGCGGGTGTCGTAACCCTCATAAGGGCGTCTTTGTGGCTACGTTCTCCACGATTGGGCTCCAGGTGATAACCCTTGATCGTTTGGCCTCGGTGGCAGCGACACTCCGTGTCGGCACCCTCTTGGGGGCGTCGTCATGGAGCTCCAGTACTCTCGGGCTCGTTTCTGCGTCTTCGGTGGCAAGTTCGGCCTTTCTTATGTTCTCTGTTTTATCTTCGATCTGCTATGTAAGAGTGTAGCCTCGTCGCTTTGTATCGGTTCTACCGTTGGTGGCTTTATTTATAAAGCGGGGCGAAAATTTATTTCGAGGAGAAAATGCCAAGGAAGCCCGGGGAAATTGAGCCATCAGTCCGTCTATGCAACTGAAAAATATGAATGTTGTTTGTGTTATATGTTGATCCAAATTCTACAAAGTAAAGGCCAACTTCTGACGGAGCGGAGCGAGACCCTTCGCCGGAGGCTTGGGCCGATGCGGAAAGACCGTAAGGCTTTGTCTATGATTCAACTTCATCTATCCAATAATATTTTGCAGGAAGTCTTGACAGAGAAATCTGCCGCTGCCCTTTGGGGGAAACTGGAATCGATCTGCATGTCAAAGGATCTAACCAGTAAGATGCATGTGAAGATGAAGTTGTTCTCGCATAGATTGCAGGAAGGTGGATCGGTAATGAATCACTTATCTCTTTTCAGAGAGATTATTTCCGATTTGCAATCTATAGAAGTAAAATATGATGATGAGGATCTAGCTCTATTACTCTTATGCTCGCTGCCTAGTTCTTATACACACTTTCGTGATACAATGTTGTTGAGCCGTGATAAGATAACCCTTGATGAAGTGCAAGATGCCCTCAAACAGAGGGAAAAGATGAAATCTATGGTGCAGGCAGATAGGGCGTCTTCCAAGGCTGAAGCTCTGCAGGTTCGTGGCAGGACCGAACAGAGATTTAACAACCATGGCAACCGAGATAAGAGCAAAGACGGCAGAGGTCGTTCGAAGTCCAAGGGAAAGGACAAGTTCTGCAGGTATTGTAAGAAATCTAATCATGTTATTGATGATTGTTGGAAGCTGCAGAATAAGGAGAAAAGGAACGGTACTTACCAACCAAAAGATAAGAATCAAGGTAATGGTAAGGCTGTTGTTGTTTCTGGTGATAGTTCTAACGGTGAATGTTTAGCCGTTTTTGCTGCTTGTGCTTCTCGTGATGATGAATGGATACTTGATACTGCATGTTCGTTTCATATTTGCTGTAACAAAGATTGGTTCAGTTCATATGAGTCTGTGCAGACTGGAGATTTTGTACGTGTGGGGAATGACAACCCGTGCCATATTGTCGGAGTTGGATCTGTTAAGATCAAGACACATGATGGCGTGACGCGTACGTTGAATGAGGTGAAGCACATACCAAGCATGGCCAGAAATCTGATCTCCCTGAGTACCATGGACGTTGATGGATACAAGTACGCCGATGGGCGTAGGTTGTTAAAGGTATCGAAATGCTCTCTTATTCACATGATAGGTGATATGAATTCTGCTAAGTTATATGTTCTTAGAGGTAACACTTTGCCTGGTATTGCTGCTGCTGTTACTGCTAATGATTCTGATGATTGTGGTAAAACAAATCTTTGGCATATGCGCCTTGGGCATATGAGCGAACATGGCATGGCAGAATTGGTTAAGAGAGAGCTGATTGATGGTTGCAACTTGGGTAAGTTTGAGTTCTGTGAGCACTGCGTTTTGGTAAGCACAAAAGAGTTAAATTCAATGCTTCCATTCATACCACCAAAGGCATTTTAGATTATGTGCATGCTGATGTATGGGGACCTTCCCGTAAGATATCTATTGGTGGTGCTAATTACATGCTTACTATTATTGATGACTACTTAAGAAAAGTGTGGCCATATTTTTCGAAACACAAATCTGATGTTTTTGATGCTTTTAAAAAGTGGAAAGTTATGGTAGAAAAGCAAACTGAAAAGAAGGTAAAGGTACTACGTACTGACAATGGTATGGAATTCTGTTCTAATGAGTTTGAGGAGTTTTGCAGTAATGATGGTATGATCAGGCACCACACCATCCCTTACACTCCTCAGCAGAATGGCGTGGCTGAGCGCATGAACAGAACCATCATATCGAGGGCTCGCTGTATGTTGTCCAATGCAGGTATGCATAGACGTTTCTGGGCTAAAGCAACCAACACAGCGTGTTACCTCATCAACAGGTCACCTTCTATTCCACTTGAGAATAAAACTCCTATTGAGGTATGGTCAGGTTCGCCTGCTGATTATTCACAGTTGAGAGTTTTTGGTTGCACTGCTTATGCTCATGTTGATAATGGAAAGTTAGAGCCTAGAGCTGTCAAGTGCATATTCCTTGATTATGGTTCAGAAGTTAAGGCATATAAACTATGGAATCCTGAAACTAAAAATATTTTGTTGAGTAGGAACGTTGTTTTCAATGAATCCGTTATGTATCATGACAGCTTGCCATCAGATCCCTCTCCTGTTGCTATTGGAGAGGAGGGAGTTCGTGTGCAGGTGGAGCACCTGCAGAAAACTGTTGATAATAATGTTGTTGTTGATGATACTCATGAGGAAAATATTGATGATGATGTTGTTCAGCACTCACCTACTGTTTTGCAGCAGCCACAGGAATCTATTGCTGCTGATAGACCGAGGCGTAACATAGTTCCACCTCGTCGTTTGATTGAAGAGTGTAATCTTGCTCATTATGCTTTGAGTTGTGCTGAACAGGTGGAGCATGATACTGAACCTGCTACATACAATGAGGCTGTTGCATCCGTTGAGCGTGAGAAGTGGGTTTCTGCTATGCAAGAAGAGATGCAATTGCTTGATAAGAATGGCACATGGGAAGTTGTGCGCTTGCCTAAACAGAAGATGGCCGTCCGCTGTAAGTGGATATATAAGAGAAAATAAGGTTTGTCTCCTAGTGAGCCTCCAAGGTTTAAGGCAAGGTTAGTAGCAAAAGGTTTTAGCCAGATTCCAGGTATTGACTATAATGATGTTTTCTCTCCGGTTGTGAAGCATAGCTCTATTCGTACTTTCTTTGGTACTGTTGTTATGCATGATCTTGAGCTTGAGCAGCTAGATGTAAAGACTGCTTTTCTGCATGGTGAACTGGAGGAGGAGATTTACATGGACCAACCTGAAGGGTTCATAGTTCCTGGAAAAGAGGATTTTGTGTGCAAATTAAAGATGTCGCTTTATGGTTTGAAGCAATCTCCAAGACAGTGGTACAAAAGGTTTGATTTATTTATGATCTCACAAGGTTTTAAGAGGTCTTAGTTTGATAGCTGTGTTTACATAAAGTTTGTTAATGGATCACCTATTTACTTGATGTTATATGTTGATGATATGTTAATTGCTGCCAAGATCATGAAAGAAATCACTACTTTGAAGGCACACCTAAGATGAAAGATCTTGGTGCTGCTAAGAAAATCCTAGGTATGGAAATTAAACGGGACAGAAAATCTAGGTTGTTGTTTCTTAGTCAGCAAAGTTACGTTGAGAAAGTTCTTCAACGTTTTAATATGCATGATGCAAAGTCAGTTAGTACTCCTGTTGCTCCTCACTTTAAATTGTCAGCATTGCAATGTCCTAGTTCTGATGAAGATATTGAGTACATGTCTCGAGTTCCTTATTCTAGTGCTGTTGGTTCCTTGATGTATGCCATGGTTTGCTCTCGCACTGATTTATCATATGCTATGAGTTTGGTGAGTTATTACATGGCTAATCCTGATAAAGAACATTGGAAAGTTGTTCAGTGGATATTCAGGTACCTCCGTGGCACATCCAACGCTTGCTTGAAGTTTGGCAAGACTGATGAGGGACTCGCAGGCTATGTGGATTCAGATTTTGCTGCCGACTTGGATAAGAGGAGGTCCCTCACAGGTTATGTGTTCACGGTAGGTGGATGTGTCATGAGTTGGAAGACAACGCTGCAATCAGTTGTTGCTCTATCTACAACCGAAGCAGAATATATGGCTGTTGCTGAAGCTTGCAAAGAGTCTGTTTGGTTGAAAGGTTTGTATGCTGAGCTTTGTCAGGATGATTCTTGCATTAACCTGTTCTGTGACAGTCAAAGTGTTATTTACCTTACTAAGGATCAGATGTTCCATGAGAGAACAAAGCACATTGATATCAAGTACCATTATGTTCGTGATGTTGTTGCACAAGGTACACTGAAGGTATGCAAGATAAGCACTCATGATAATCCTGCTGATATGATGACAAAGCCTGTTTCTGTTGCTAAGTTTGAGCTATGCTCAAGCTTGGTTGGTATAACTGCTTAGCCCAAGTGGCTATTGGCGTCGAAAGTGTTTTCTTTGTTTGTTTAGGGAGATGATTACTGTTGATGCTACAAGAAGGAATTTGTCTCAAGGTGGAGTTTGTTATATGTTGATCCAAATTCTATAAAGTAAAGGCCAATTTCTGACGGAGCGGAGCGAGGCCCGTCGCCGGAGGCTTGGGCCGATATATATACTTCTTGTAAGCCGCCGGAGCGGAGCGAGGCCCGTCGTACGGATCGCTAATGACCTAGGTTACCACCGCTATATATACTTCTTGTAAGCCGCCGGTTGGGATAAGTTGCATCTGTGAAATCCCCGGCGTTGTGTAAACACTCTCCGATATAGTGAAGTTTCGCTGGCTGACGCTCGTGGTTTTTCTCCTCTCTTTGTTGGAGAGGGTTTTCTACGTTAAATCTGTGTCCCCCTCGCTGTAATTTTATTTTTGTTTTTCATTATTTATTTGTCGCAAAGCTAACAGTTTGCAGGAACGGTCTATAGTACTGGTTGAAGCAGATTGTACGCGGATCGACGCAACTACTTGCAAGCCAATCCTGTGGTCAAATGGGTTGATAAACCGATTGCCGATTTTCTTTTTCAATGCGAGGAGGAAGCGACGCGATAGCAACCGGACAGTGGTAGTAGCTGACGTTGTCAAGGATGTTCAGATGGATGTGGTGCAGCTTATTGATAATATTCCCTCCATCCCAAAAAGATGTCAGTAGATACATCCAAGTTTAGATAAACTTGAGACATTCTTTTTTGGACGGAGAGAGTAAAATGATAGTAGTAGTAGAATGGATAGTACTCTGATAATACAAAATTCATAAGGAGTTTACCTGCCCATGTTCCTCTACTGGAGTTTACAATGCGAAGTCAACAGATGATGCTGTCTGTCATGGCAACTGTACTACATGGAGGGTGCAGCCTGCATTTGGAGAAGCCTGGAACCGATATACACATGGCTAGCTAGCCTTCTGATACTGGCTTTAGACATCCGTCAGGAGAGCTAGGCATGGAAATTTCTTCTGTCTGCTTCCTGTCTCTCTGTAGCAAGCGGGTGGCAGGATCATGGGTAACTGGGTACTCGAAGACACATAAACATTAGTAAACCAGCATTAGTGAACCAGCGAAGGCTATGCACAATCGTCTTAGAGCATCTCTAACCAATCCCTAAAAAGTTAGAGGATTAAAGGCCTCTCTATAATAGATGAGAAAATCCTCTAAATGGTGGCCGCTGGCGATCCCTAAAATTTAGATTCTAATGTGCCCATTCAAACAAACACCTTGTATGTATTTGAAATTAACAACATTTGGCATATTTTGTACATAGATTTAAACATAGATAAAACTATTACAAAAACATAAAACATAGATTTAAACCCTAAACTAAACAGCCGCTGGCGTCATTGCTATCTCCATCACCGACCACATCGAGGCCGCCACCACCTAGTCGTCGAGGCTATCCAACCACCTCTCGAAGGAGGAGTTGGAAGAGTCGTTGTCGCAGAGGTCGATGACCGGAGCGGAGGACGAGGATGACCCCAGAGCGGAGGAAGAGGATGGTGCGGCGGCGGACGAAAACAAGGCCGCGTGTTGTGTGGCGTACTCTGCGTACTTCTGCGCCTCTGTAGCCACACACCATGGATTGAGCTGCCGCAGCTCTACCATCACTAGTAGAAACCAGACAATTTGCCCCGGTTCGTAAGGACCTTTAGTCCCGGATTGCAAACCGGGACTGCCAAAGCGGGACTAAAGGTCTGGTCTTTAGTCCCGATTCTGTTATGAACCGGGACTAGAGGTCCACCACGTGGCCCCGCGAGCAGCGCTAGGCTGGAGGACATACACGAACCGGGACTAAAGGTTTCCTGCCGCGGCAGCGTTTTGGGACATTTGGCTGCTGCGGCAGGAGATGGGGTTTTAGGGTTTTGTGTTTTTTTTTCATTTTGTGTTTTGTGTTCAATTATTTTTCATTCTGTGTTTTCATTACAAACAAGTTTTCATATACATACACAATGCTACTACACAGTACTTGTACACGTTGATGCATATATAATATAATTTCTCTTACAAGCATACATGCATGGAGGTCGATTATTACATGGAGTCCCAACCGGGTCCAGAGCCTGTCTATTTGATTACATAAAGATCATTACATGGATACTTTAGGGTCTATCTATAGAGTATTCTCCTTATGAGTCTATGACCTCGTCGACAAGAAATCCAGCCAATTCCTCTTGGATTGCTAGTAGGCGGTCCTATGGTAGGAGCTTGTCCCGCATCACGTCCAACTATAAAGAAGGAGATCATATGAATTAGATTCAACACAACTTTTTGTAATAAAAATAAAGGGTGAATATATTGTTTACTTACTCGAACAGTTTCCAAGGGCTTCTCAGTAGTGATGCGAATGAACTCGCACATGTAGAATCCACATACATTAGTCCCCCGTGGCTACCTCGCGCACTTTACAAGAATAGAATTCAATCAAATAATAACTCTAGCATGATAAATGTACATAAACTAGAATTAAATAGATGCACGGACCTAGCTCGTACTACTTACCGAGACCGATTTAAAAAATAGCTCCTCATGCCATTGATCGCAGACCTTGTTCTTGAACCGTGTCCAAACACTACCCGACAAAGAAAATGAATGTATGAGTTAATAATTACTTGATATCCCAGAAAATGAATGAAAGAAATCGATATAGTTTGATAATGGTTGAAATTACCTCTGGAGCATATCGATAATGCTGCGGTACTCTTTCATGTCTTTGTTTAGTGAGTCCATAATGTGAACTCTTCCCAAGTCAACTGAAATTCTTAGACGAATCCAGTGGTTGCCACGCAAGGTTTACATACGTCAGTAACTCATCATTTACACTGAACATCGAGTAAGAAAAAGTTAATACGTACAATAACACACTCACCCGAAGTGGTAAGGAAATAGTATTTCATTACAGAAATACTGGTTCGTGAGAAACCGGAGCAAGTTTTTTACTAGTGCATGTATGCCTCACAGGAGGCCTCGGCCTCGAGGCTTTCCCGAGCCTTGTGGTCCTCCCGCGCAAGGCGTTTTGCGTGGCCGCGGCTGGACAGGGAGAACAACTCCGGCACGGCGCTGCCGAAGCCTAAGGGGAAATTGGGGTTGCCGCAGGCACTACAATAGAGCCGTTCGTTATCGACATCATGCGCCCATGCCACCTACCGAACAACTAGAATGTCCCCAGCCACATCCGGCGGTGTTTCGGCCGGTGGTCTCCGGCAACCAAGTCCCCCATGACCGTTGTCGCATTCCTTGATAATGGTCGTGCGGTGTTGGTGGCGGTGGGAGGTTTGCGGGCTCCATAGATCGGCTCTACGCGCGACACCGCCCCGAATGGCGCTGCGGATGGGCGGAGGAGAACGACGCCGAGATGAACCGGCCATCTCCGGTGGGCGGTGAGGAGGGTTGTGGTACGGGTGGGTGGCCGGAGCGGAAGCTGAGCGGTGCGATGGTGTATCGGTGGAGCGGTATCGGTGTGGGGAATTTTACTCTGTGGTGTCGCGACCGAGTAAAAATAAGAGAGTGGTATCTTAAATTTAGTCCTCTAACCGGTTTTAGGGTGTCGGTTAGGTACGGATTCGACTGTTAGAGAGGTAAATTTAGTCCTCTAACTGATTATTCGGGATCGGTTAGAGATGCTCTTAGATCATCTCTAACCCATCCACAGTAAGTTAGAGGACTAAAAACCTCCCTATAATAGATGAGAAATTTTTTATCCACTAAAAGGTGGCCACGAGAACTGATCCCCAATAAACTTAAAGGACTAGAAAATTAGAATCATTTTGTAACCGAAATTCAACCATGTAACAAACACATAATTCAAACATGCATAAATATTATCCAAAAATATCACATCGATCAAGTTTTATCCAAAAGCACAACATCTAGGCCACAACCATCTTGGCCACCTCAAACACCATCTCGGCTATCACCACCACTCTCTCGGGCCAAGATCTTTGCACAAGCGATCTCCCAATATGCTCTAGATTTATCATCCAAGGTGCTTGGGTTCATGAACACGATGACGCGGTTGGCATCCTCCCTCTCCTTACCCAACTTCGCCACCTCAAGTGCAAGCCATTGCTCTTCTATATTCTTCTCCTTCGACATTCTTTCTTCTTCGAGTGAAATCCTCCGTTCCTCTACCACTAACTTGGACCTCTACTTATCCTCCTCAAGGGCTTTGAACTCATTCCACCTATCCTCCTTGTCCTCTTTGCGTTCAACCGCCCATACTTTCTTCATCTCAATGATATCATTGAACTCTTCCTTATAGGAGCCGACACCTCCCCTCTTCTTATTCTCTTTTGCTATCTTGGCACCCTCTGGCCTCTTGTTGAGGTCTTAATCATCATCTTCATCCACATCAATGGTTTGACTAATCCGAGCCCTCTTTGGTGTGGTCTCGTAGTTCCGACGAGTCCACTTATCATTGCTAGCAAGTTCCTTGTAGCAATGGTGAAAAGCAAAGGCTTTTGATCTACCTTTATTTTTGTGGTGCTTGTATATGTCTTGATAGAGAGGGACATAATCGGTGATTGGCACGCCACGTGATGGTGCATTGGTCACATAGTCAACCACCCCAGCCCATCGGTAGCAATGCTCAAGTATTGTGCCCCAACGATGACCAAGTGAGCCTTGGGTTTAGTGCGATGGAGTGGTGACTGTCTTGTGATAGTGGTCCTCAGTTCTCCCCAAAACTTCTCCTTCGATTGATCCACGCCAACCAATGCATCAAGAAAGACGTTCATCCAAGCATGGCACAACACCACATCTTCTTCTTTGCAATAGTTGGATGACCCTATTGCCCTTGCCGGCCTTGGCTTTGCTTCATGTCGGTGCCTCCACCCCGGTTACCTCTTCCTTTCTGTGGTCATCAGCGACCTCCTCTTCCTCGGCCATGTAATCTTCATCGACCACTTCTTCCTCGGCCACCTCTTCATTGCCGCTAAAGTTGAGCTCATCAAGCCATTGAGTGTGTGAGGAATCGAGCTGTGACATGAACTCGGCGATAGTCAACTCGGTCATTTTATCGACCACCTCTTGGGTGGCGCCTCGAGCTGCTATGGAGGCCATGGAGGAGGCAGACGAAAGCTTGGCCGACGTAGTTGATGGCTTGGGCGTGGAGGCAGCCATGGACTTCCTCTTCTTATTCAACTCTGTCACATGCGAATGGGCAATCATGGACTCCGCCGGCTTCCCACCTTCACTGATAAATTGTTAGAGGCCTTCTCGGCCGCTCCCATCGCCAGTACCACGCCGATGGTGCCAAATCTCTTCCGTGGCATCGGAGGCGTCATGGTGGTTGATACATTGCAAATGTATCTATAATTTTTGATGTTCCATGCTTGGTTTTATCTACTTTCTTGTGTTTTGTCCACACTTTGGAGTACTTTTCATATGATTTCTTGGACTAACCTATTATCAAGAGCCACAGTGCCAGTTGCCTATTTTCTGCTGTTTTTGGTTCCAGGAAAGTCAGAAAATCAATATTCTCGGAATTGGACCGGACAAAAGCCAAAGTTGATATTTTCCCGGAAGAATCACGGAGCCAGAAGGAGAGTCGGAGAGGGGCCACAGGGTGGACACACCCCCTAGGCGCGGGTCCACCTAGGCCGTGCCAGGGCATGGTGTGGGCCCCCTGGACCGCCACCGACCTTGCCCCTCTCTCCTATAAGAGCCTCCCGATGCATAAACCCTAAATAGTCAATCAGAAATCCACGAAAAGTTCCACAGTGCCGCCGCCACCGAAGGGGAGATTCGAGGGACAGAAAGTCTCTGTTCCGGCACCCTGCCGGGACGGGGAAGTGCCCCTGAAGCCATCTCCATCGATCTCCACCACCATCTCCATCATCATTGCTGATTCCCGTGATAAGGAGGGAGTAGATCTCTCTCGAGGCTAAGGGTTCTACCGGTAGCTATGTGTTCATCTCTCTCTATGCATGATCATATTGTGATCATGAGCTTGTAAATATAGATCTACCTTGCTACTCAAGTGCTTTAATAGATCTCTGCTCTCCCCATGTGTGTGAAAGTGACAGCGTGCACACCATGGTGGCACTTAGGCTAGAGATTATAAATACTTGTTATGAGTTATATTTGGAGTTAGATGTCTTTATGAAATTGTGGTGTTTGTTGGAACCATCTAGTGCTCAAGGTGACAGTGTGGGGTTATCTAGATGCGGAAAGCGAACTTTGAGCGGTGTTGGTATAGCCCTATCATCGATTAGAGTGTTCAACCAGAGAGTAGTTAAGAGTAGTATCATAAAGAGAAGATATTTATATGAGAGTGTTCACTAGTGAAAGTATGATCCATAGGCCTTGTTTCTAAGCACTGAAACACCATTTGCTATTAGATCTATTACATGTTTGCTTGCTTCCTTCTTTATTTCAGTTTGCCTTTAGTCTTTTCCACGCCATCAAGCTATTTTATAGCACCGTTACCACTTATAATTACCCATATCACTTGTATTTCACTATCTCTTCGCCGAACTAGTGCACCTATACACCTGACAAGTGTATTGGGTGTGTTGGGGAAATAAGAGACTTCTTGTATCTTGATTGAGGGGTTGCTTGAGAGGGGATACCTTTGACCACTTCCTCCCTGAGTTCGATAAACCTTGGGTGATCCACTTAAGGGAAAACTTGCTACTGTTCTACAAACCTCTGCACTTGGAGGCCCAACAACTGTCTACAAGAATAGAAGTGCGTAGACATCCGTGGTCTATTTCATGGCATCGAGTCGGCGGGAAACTTCGGTAGGGCAGCGAAACCGACCACTGGTGCCATTCAGACCATTGGGGAGGAAAATGGTGGTGCCAGCAACGCCTGGCGGTGAGTTTGGGCGGGAGGCGTTGCCGGCTTGGCGGGAGGGAAAATTTTAGTTGGTGGCTTGGCCGCCGAGCAAAAATAGGAGAGGGGAGTATATTTTAGGGGAAGCTATCCTAAAGAAAGTCCTCTAACGGTTTTGCGGCTGATGCGTCCAAAATTGAAGCATATTTACCACTTATTTTTGCATAAATAGAGTACGGATTTTTGTATTTCACTGTGCCTACGCGCGCTATTTCATTCTGGTTTCAATAGGATCCCAAATCATGGAGTCATAGATAAAAATATCAATTAGAGCTGTCATACTGTGTAATTATATGATATTTCTAAGTGATAAAAGTCATTTTATGAATTTACCTTCGCACCTGGAACAATAACAAACAAGGAGGAGGCATCAACACCGATAAAGACCACTGGTACGGGTGGAGCCCGCCCGTACCAGGCGCCATGGGACCGCCTCATCAAATAGTTTCTCCTGGCAAAGACGAGGGAGATATTCGACATTCACAGCCACCAGAAACCACAAAACACCACATCTGAAAGGGATCTAAAGGAGGCTTGGCTGGGGCAAAATCCCAGCTGCTTCGCGGATCATTGGAGGACAACGCATCATCCCCTTCACCATCAACCACTACATCTTCATCATCACCATTACTCCATCTTTCATCTATTAGATCTCTTTGTAATTCCAGATCCAATTGTGGTTCGTGTTAGATCTACACCCGTACTTTAATCCATCCATTTGATTATGATGATGTTGTTGATTGCTTCCATGAGTGAGTAGTTCCTTTGTTCTTGGGGAGATGGAGAAACCCTAGCACCACTATGAACTTGTAATAAAGATGATCTATTCTTGTATCCATATGACTTGCTTGTCTATGATATAATTATGACTTGTGTTTGATTGCTCTCTTTAGCTGATATGTGAAGTTGACCACATATCATTTTCCTTCAGGGCTAAAGGGAGGAAGAAACCCTTTGGACGTGTTGTGGAAGCGTACCCAGAGTGCACCGTGATAGATTAGCGTCATCTCGTAACCCACACGGTGAAAGGAAGATCAAGAGAGACTCCCTAAGCTAATTACAATATCCATGGGGAAACCCTTAATTATGGTGGCCTGTATGGGTGATTGCTCTTAGGCATTGCAGTGGTTATGTAGAGGTGACCTCACACTTGGCTCAACGAAGTGGCTTCCTACGAGCATTGTCGTGAACATCTTACTATGGGGCTCTCTCCACACATATCATGACATAAGAAGTATGATACCTTGATTACATATAATGATATTACCATGCTAGCGGTGTATCCTACATCCCCGAGAACGTTTTAGCCCTATTGAGTTAAACCACGCTTTCATACAATCTTGTTATTTGTTTTCTTTCACTTATTTTAATTACTTTCCCTGCAAACAACCATAAACAATTCAAACACCCTTTACTTGGAAACCAAGACAACTTACAAGTATTTTTTGGTAAATAGTAATGAGGGGCATAAAGACCTTTACCAATAGCTCTCTGTGGGTTCGATATCTTTACTTCAAAACTAGCTTCAATTGATCTGTGCACTTGCAGTCATCAAGCTATTTCCTGGCATCGTTGTCGAGGAGCTAAGCGCTTTTGGTCTTTGTTCTTAGTTACTCATTTTACTTATTGTTCTACTTAAGTTGTTTACTAGTTTCAGGTAAACACCATGGCTGCACTCGGACTGATTAATCAGATCGATGCTACTAAATACCTCGGGAGATTCAATAGTGGATTAGTGAAAGAATTCCCCAGTGGGAGCGTACCAGAGTACGAGGTTAACCCTTGTTTTATCGCTATTATTAAAGAAAAAAATTGCAGGAGATGATCCCGATGAGGATCCTTATAATCATTTCATACACTTTACCGAGCTATGTTGTACTCTGAAATTGAGAGGCTATTCTGATGATGAATTAAAACTTAAACTGTTTAGCCAATCTCTAACCAACACTGCTTTGGCTTGGTATAGAATTTTCCCTGTAGAGAACATTGATACCTAGGAAAAGCTTAAAATAGAATTTGTGTCTCCATTCCTTTGCAAGGTGAAGACTGCTGAGGTAAGAAGGGAAATTACAAACTTCAAAAACCGCCCAGGTGAAGGTTTGGTAAGAGCCTACAAAAGGTATAAGTCTCTACTTCACAAATGCCCCCATCATGATTTACCAGAATGGTATGTACTACATATTTTTTATGGAGGACTTAATCAAGAAATTAAACATGAGCTTGACACGAATTCAGGAGGTTCTTTCATGGAGTTAACTATAATAAAATCTTGGGAACTTTTAGAACGAATTCTCTGTAATAGAGAAACATGGGGATTTGATTTAGGAGGCGAAGAAGGTATAGAAATTGAATATGATTGTCTCAATGCTTATAAAGACTCCGGTAAGGTAAAAGAAACTGATAATGAACTGCAAATCGATGATGATATTGTCTTGCAAATCCTTCAGTCTTTTACAGAACATATTGAAGCTCCAAAGAAGGACTGACTTCATTATACTCCGCCACCTGAGCCAGTTGATGAAGAAGAACCAATAAGTATGGTCCCTGTCGAGCCAATGAGGGAGGTGCCTTTGTATGTTGAACCCCCTCCTTTTCCAAGGACGGTGAGAAAACACATGATGGCTCAGCAACTTGAGGATCAACACAGAGAGAAAGAATTATTTCTCAAGGAGCTGGAAGAAGAAACACTAATGAGGAAAACCAAGGAAGGAAGTGAACAAGAGGCAGAGGCATCAATAAAAGAAGATATTCTAACCATGTTTGCACATTGCAATGTGATTGAGCTAGATTCCGAAGCCTCGCAATTTGTTGAAGGAAAGGTAAAAGCCAAAGAAGTGGGTAAGCCTATCCTTCCATGCACTTTCGGTGGAACTTCCTATTATGGTCTTTGCGATATAGGTATAGTTGTTAATGTTATTCCTTTTAACTTTTACTTAAAAATTCAAAACGAATTATCCCCAGCTAAAATGGAAGATACGGATATGACTATAATGCTTGCAAGTAAAACTCTAAGAGTCCCTATGGGAATAATCAAGGATGTACCAATATGTATTGGACCCCACAAATATCATATTGATTTTGTTCTTATCGATATGCCCACTGATGTTTATTGTCTCATCATCTTTGGAAGGACTTTTCTAAATACTACAGGTGCAAACATAGATTGCAGGAAGCAAACTGTGTCTCTCAAGTTTGGTGAAGAGAAGATGGATTTTCATTTCTCCAAATTTGACCATAAACCGTCTAATGAAGAATTAGATGATGATGAGTTCGAACGTGAGGAAGAAGGTAATATCATAAACTTAGCCTTAATAATTATCGAGACTCCAGATGATGATCTAGAAAGAAGTTTAGTCAACAACAATAACATTCTTGAGGACATAGAAAAAACTGAAATAGACAACTATCTCGACTCCACACTAGAGGTGGACATCGAGATTAATCAAAATATGAAGAACCTATAAGAAAGGGAGATGAGGATCTTCCTCCTCCAACCCTTAAAACTATACCAAATGAATTAAAATATAGATTCCTTAATGATACATAATTTCCCTATTATTGTAAGTGCTAACCTCGTAGAGAAAGAGGAGGCAAATCTGATGAAGGTTCTCCGCATGCATCGAAATGCTCTTGGGTATTCGATGAGTGACTTGAAGGGGATTAGTCCTTCAATAGCCACTCATAGAATATTCATGGAAGAAGGAGCCTAGCCCGTGGAAGACTTTCAGTGATGCCTTAAACCTCACATGAAAGAGGAGGTAAGAAAAGAAATAATAGGTTTGTTGGATGCAGGCGTTATCTTTCATGAGGGAAGTGAATGGGTAAGTCCCGTACATTGTGTTCCAAAGAAAGGTGGGTTCACAGTTGTAGAAAATGAACATAACAAAATGGTACAAACTAGAACTGTTGTTGGCCACAAGATGTGCATTGACTATAGAAAGCTTAATAAGGAATCTAGGAAGGATCATTACCCTTTACCGTTTATAGAACAAATATTAGAAAGGCTTGCCATGCATTCTCATTTTTGCTACTTAGACGGTTATTCCGGTGTTCCCAAATTGTTGTACACCCTGATGATCAACTTAAAACTACTTTAATTTGTCGTTATGGTCTCTATGCTTATCGTCGTATGCCTTTTGGTCTTTGCAATGCTCCTTCCACTTTTCAAAGTTGCATGAATACTATTTTTGCCGATTATGTTGAAAGTATTATGGAGGTGTTCATGGATGATTTCTCTGTTTATGGAACCTCCTTTAATCATTGCCTCCATAATCTGCATAAAGTTTTGCAGAGATGCAAAGACACTAACTTAGACTTGAACTGGGAGAAATTTCATTTCATGCTCCAAGAAGGCATAGTACTCTGCCACAAACTCTCAGGTAAGGGCATATAAGTCGATAAGGCAAAGATTGAAGAAATAGAAAGATTACCTCTCCTCGAGATATAAAAGGTATAAGAAGCTTTTTGGTTCATGTAGGGTTTTATAGAAGATTCGTTAAGAACTTTTCAAAAACTGTTAGACCATTAACTAACCTTCTTCAAAACGATGTTCGCTTTAATTTTGATGAAAAATGTGTTGCTTCTTTCAACATATTAAACAAGCTCTCCTTGAAGCACCAATTATTAAACCACCTAATTGGAAGAAACCCTTTGAGCTATTTTGTGAAGCTAGCCATGAAGCTGTAGGGGAAATTCTTTGCTAGTATGATGGTCTTGATCTCAATATCATTCATCATGCTACACCTTAAACGGGGCCCAAAATAACTATCCTATGGCTGAAAAGGAATTCTTCGTTGTAGTCTTTTCTTGTGATAAATTTAGATCTTACATCATGGACTCCAAAGTTAGAGTACATACTGATCGTGTTGGCTTGAAATAAATCCTGGAAAGGACAATGTTAAGCCAAGAATGATCCATTGGAATCAACTTCTACAAGAATTTGATTTACAGATTCTACAAAGGAAGGAAGAGGTGGAGGAAGCATTCGTGGATACTCAAGGAGTTCTTCATCCTAAGGAGGTATCATCTGTGTGCTTACTTGTGGGAACCACATAACCAAAAAGAAAGTTTCCTATTTCCCCTTATAATGGTTTTGGCAATTTTCTGCGACCTGTTTTATTCGAAGAGAGGAAGAAAAGAAATTCAAGTGAGACCATATTCCCTCGATGAAACATGACTTATGAAATTCCCAACACACCTTTGTTATGGACAATTTTCTGTTATTTCTTTTTGCATATTTGAACTTTTTTCGTTTTTCTGAGTCGACTACCAGTCTTACGAGATCGGTATGGGCAGACGGTACGGCCGGATCCACCGTACCGATGGTCGTTAAGCTTGCTGATACCTCATCGATGTTTTTGCGGAAGCGGTACGACCACGTGGTACGGGTGTACCCCCATACCGCTAGTCGTTATCGGTTCGGTGACTTTCTTCTTCTATTTCTCGTTTACACTTTTATGTGTTAAAAAATAGAGATTGTGAAGTCGGTACGGACGGGTAGTACGGGCGGAACCCGCCTGTACCACTTAGTCGGTTGACCTTTTACCGACTTCGTACCGTGCCGCTTTTGGAAATGACCCGGTACGGGCGCACCGTACGGGCGCCTCCCGTATCGCGTTGGTCGTTATGACCCAAATTTCCTTCTTTTGTATTTATTTATTTCCTTATTTGATAGGATTCTTTTCTTGGGCGCCCCTTTTTCCCCAGCACGAATTTTACATTGCCTCTAACCCTTTATAGGTATCTTTAGAGATCCACCTCTCTCTTATATCAACATATCTAATCTACTTGATGTGCTACTCAATTAAAGACAAAGGCAAGCCTCCAAACCTCATGGCTCGTTCGTAGGATAGTTTCCAGACCTCCTCCATCGAAGCCGATGATCATGAAGCTCAAGGCCTAAGCCCAAAGGACAAGCGGTACACGTATGAATTTGATGATGATTTTGAAGACGAGGAGTTCTAGATCTTCATGGAGCAATCAAAGAGGGGATGGAAGCAACCAGACTACTTGGTGATGGTGAAGCCCGAAGATGAGGAAGAAGCCAAGAAACCCCATGGGAAGGGGTGTACGGAGTCGCTCAAGCTCATCTCTGCCAACTGCTCATCACCAAAGTGTAAGAAGTCTAACAACTCCACTCCAGGAACTTATCAGGAGACTATGGCCCATACATCAACAACAAAGAAGATCACCGTGAACGCACGCATGGGCGTGAAGCTGCAAGAGGACTGGGGGTTCAACCTTCTAGATGTACCGGTTGGCATGCACGTCCTGGACAATGAACACCTCCTCAACAAGATAGAGAAGTACTAGAAAGAAGAACTCGTCCACATGGAGATCGTGCGCAAGCGCCTCTTGGATCTTGAAGGCAAGAAGGAATTCGATGAGATGATGAGAAAAGTCGTTGATGGGATGTTTCTCTTGCGTTTGGATCTACAGAAGTGTCTCCAATGCATATCTTCCCTGAAAAGGACAAACAAGAAGCTTCGAGCGGCACTCTCCAACAAGACCTCTTCACCATGAAGCACGCCACGGTATCAAATAATCGCAAGGGATTATTTGATCCACCTGGCTTGACTCCAAGCTTGGGGGGGATCTGAGATAACCTTGTAATCTATCTTACAGTTTTAGCATGTTTATTTTTCTACACGCATGGTTAGGCTTAAATTCTTGAATTTGCATTAGGTGCATCAACTTTGAGTTCCCTTTGTTCAAGAGAAGAATTATATCCGTTGAGTTATGAGACTTTATGATAATTGAAGTTGTGTTTGATTCATGATTATTATATTAGATGATTGAACTAGGTTGAGTGTTATGATACTTGTACACCTATCATAATTTTAGGGACTTCCACACCTATAGAAGTATTGATTAAGTTATGAGAAGAAGAATTCTGGTAGCAAATTATGATTAAGGGTTTTCAAAATCCATTGAAGTAGTGAGCATGATCAAATAGCTTGCTGAAAAGAAGAAGAGAAAAAGAGATCAAGGAAAAATATAGACATGCAAGTATAGAAAAATAAAAAGAAAGCAGCTATTAGAAGAATCAAGCATATAAAAAGAGAGGAAGAAGAAAAAGAAAATGACCATGAATCTTCACTATTAAACTTCGAGCTAGAAATCTCTAAACTCCGTGATTATATGATATGTTGAATCACTAGTAGCTTCTTATAATTTCATTAATACTAGAAAAAGGGTGTGGAAGCCTCTAAGTTATCTAATGTGTAAGGGTATGGTAATACCTCTGATGTATCTTTACATCCGATGTTGTATTCTTGTTTCAATTTTTGCCTCATTTATTGTAATGTCTCATGTCTCATGAACATGATGATCTTGTCCATAAGCCACCATCTTGCTCGGGGACAAGCAAGAACCTAGCATGGGGGAGTTGATGAGTCCAAAATGGAAGCAAATTTACCTCTTGTTTTTGCGTAAAGAGAGTAGGGATTTTTGTATTTCACTGCGCCTACGTGCGCTATTTCGTTCTTGTTTCAACAGGATCCCAAATCATGGAGTCATAGATGAACATATCAATTAGATCTGTCATATTGTGTAACTATATGATATTTCTAAGTGATAAAAGTCATTTTATGAATTTACCTTCGCACCTGGAAGAATAATAAACAAGGAGAAGGCATCAACACCGATAACGATCACTGGTACGAGTGGAGCCCGCCCGTACCGTCCACCCGTACCAGGTGCCATCGGGACCGCCTCGTCAAATAGTTTCTCCTGGCGAAGATGAGGGAGAGATCTGACATTCACAGCCACTAGAAACCACGAAACACCACATCTGAAAGGGATCTGAAGGAGGAACTTGGCTAGGGAAAAATCCCAGCTACTTCGCGGATCATTGGAGGACAACGCATCATCCCCTTCACCATCAACCGCCGCATCTTCATCATCACCATTATTCCATCTTTCATCTCTTAGATCTCTTTATAATTCCAGATCCAATTGTGGTTTGCATTAGATCTACACCCGTACTTTAATCCATCCATTTGATTATGATGATGTTGTTGATTGCTTCCATGAGTGAGTAGTTCCTTTGTTCTTGGGGAGATAGAGAAATCCTAGCACCACTATGAACTAGTAATAACGATGATCTATTCTTGTGTCCATATGACTTGCTTGTCTATGATATAATTATGACTTGTGTTTGATTTCTCTCTTTAGATGATATGTAAAGTCGACCACATATCATTTGCCTTCGGAACTAAAGGGAGGAAGAAACCCTTTGGACGTGTTGTGGAAGCGTACCCGGAGTGTCCCGTGATAGATTGGCGTCGGCTCATAACCCACACGGTCAAAGGGGGTATCAAGAGGGACTCCCTAAGCTAATTACGATATCCATTGGGAAACCCTTAATTGCGGTGATTTGTATGGGTGATTGCTCTTAGGCATTGCAATGGTTATTTAGAGGTGATCTCACACTTGGCTCAACAAAGTGGCTTCCTACGAGCCTTGTCGTGAATATCTTATTATGGGGCTCTCTTCATATATATCATGACATGAGAAATATGTTATCTTGATTACATATAATGATAGTACCATGCTAGCGGTGTATCCTACATCCTCGAGAACGTTTTAGCCATATTAAGTTCAACCATGCTTTCATACAATCTTTTTACTTGTTTTAATTACTTTTTCTGCAAATAACCATAAACAATTTAAACACCCTTTACTTAGAATCAAAGACAACTTACAAGTATTCTTTGTTAAATTGTAATGAGGGGCATAAAGACATTGATCAATAGCTCTCTGTGGGTTTGATACCTTTACTTCGAAACTAGCTACAATTAATCTGTGCACTTGCAGTCATCAGCGGCTTCAACCGCTAGAGAACTAAAAAAAATCCTCCGGTTAGAGATGCTCTTAGACGGTGAAGTGATGAGCCGGTACACACAAGGAATACCGGCTTGCCACCTTCCGGAATAACTAGCTAGCATAGTAGTCCGTAGACCCAAGCTGAGTGCGGCCCGTGCGGCTGGCACAGGGCCCATATTTTTGTATAGCCTTATATAGGTGTACAGCTCTGGTAGTGGAAAAAAAGCTTATCCAGTGGGACTGTGGTTGTGTGGGAACTGAAAACCGCTGCATGCGCCGGCCTTTTCTAGGATCTGCCGATTGGATTTGACGGAGTAGCAAGACCAGTGCCCAGCGAATCGATCGTCCATTATCGGTGCTACACTAGCCCCTGACCCTGGAGTCACGACGCTGACGCCGACTCGCCGACGCCGACTCGTTCATGTTCGTTTTCTCCTGGTTACCAGCGATCGCCAAAACTGAATTCGTGTATTGGATCGAATCCAACCCTGCTATCGCCAAAACTGAATTCGTGTATTGGATCGAATCCAACCCTGCTAGATCCCGTCAGGTGCATGCATAGTGCTATCTTTTCTTCTCTTCCCTAGCTGTACTACTGTACTTAAATTAGGAATTTCTGATTAACTCCAGTCACTGCATGCTCGGTTAATACTTGAATTGACTGATGATGCTATATTTCTTTAATTGTTTTTTAAGATAGAGGAAACCACATGTTAGACGACCTTGTATTGCTCATTATATAAGAGGATTATAAGGAGTCTTGGTTGCATACAACACGGACATATATACAAGAAAAATACACGCATACGTATCCTACATCTATACAAACATGTGTAGGATATGTATTCTAACACCCTCCCTTAGTCAATACTGGGCAGCCGACTAATGTTGAGACTGTCCCGAAAGTCCAAGAAGAGAGGCGATGGTAATCCTTTGGTGAAGATGTCTGTAAACTGTGATGAATTAGGAACGTGTAGCACCTTAACCTCGTCAGTGCTCACGCGATCTCTGACGAAGTGTAGATCAATCTCCAAATGCTTGGTGCGCTAGTGATGCACTGGATTCTGTGTCATGTAAACAGAGCTCACATTATCACATAAGACCACTGAAGCATCATGCACCGGTCGATGAAGCTCCAAAAGTAGCTGTCGAAGCCAACAAGATTCAGCCACCACATTTGCTACCGCCCGATACGCAGCCTCCGCACTCGACCAAGACACCAAATTCGCGTCGAGGAACACACAATAGCCTAAAGTAGACCATCGAGTGTCTAGACAACCTGCCTAGTCAGTGTCAGAGTAGGCCAGCAATTTGTTCGATGTGCGTCGATACAAAGTGAGACCATAGTCGGTGGTGCCGCGGATGTAGCGTAGAACACGCTTCACAAGGAGCAAGTGATTAGCCCGTGGATCATGTATATGAAGACATATCTGCTGTATTGCATAGGAGATATCTAGCCGAGTGAAAGTGAGGTATTGGAGACCTCCTGTAATACTGCGATATTCTGTAGGATCAGCCACGGAATCACTAGACTGAGCTGCAAGCTTAGAAGCTGTATCAACTAGAGTGGAGATAGATTTACACTGTAACATACCAGCTTTGTCAAGAAGCTCCAATGCATACTTCTCCCGTGAGAGGAAGAAACTGTCCTTAGTGCGTCTGACTGAGATGCCCAGAAAATAGTGAAGCTCACCCATATCTTTCATGCTGAACTCTTTACGAAGAGAAGCAATTAAACTGTGCAACAAAGTCGGAGAAGACGCTGTCAGGATAATGTCATGCACATAGAGCAGGAGATAGGCCATGTCAGTGCCACGCCGGTAGACAAACAAGGAGCTATCAGACTTGGAGCCAACAAAACCAATAGTAGCAATGAACAAAGCAAACCGCTGAAACCATGCTCAAGGCGCCTGCTTCAAACCGTAGAGAGATTAGTTGAGGCGACACACCTTGTCAGGAAATTTGGGATTAGTAAACCCGGAAGGTATCGAGCATACACGGTCTCGATGAGTGTGCCATTGAGGAAGGCGTTCTTGACATCAAGCTGATGAATCGGCCAGTTACTAGAGAGCGCAAGTGATAACACCATGCGTATGGTGGCTGGCTTGACCACAAGGATGAAAGTCTCATCAAAATCAATACGTTCGCACTGAGTAAAATCCCGGAGGACCCAACGAGCTTTGTATCGTTCCAACGAACCATCAGACTTCATTTTGTGACGAAAGATCCACTTGCCGGTGACAATGTTGGCACGACGAGGAGGATCAACCAAGTCCCAAGTATTGTTGGAGAGGAGCGCACTATACTCTTCAACCATTGCAGCATGCCAGTTGGGGTCTTTGAGAGCACCACGATAAGTCTTCCGTATTGGAGACAATCCTTCAACATGAAGATCAAAAGTCGTCTTGGGCTGCACAATGCCATGCTTGGCACGCGTGAGCATGGTGTGAGACGGTGCCGGCGGTGGTGCTCGAGGACGACGAGCCCGAGGAGCATCCGTGGCGGGAGGCAGGGTAGAAGCCGTAGATGGCGAGCTCGTAGAAGGCTCCGGGGCACCATCATCCGTAGACGCGGCGGGCGAGGGAGCGGACGAGGGCGATCCTGATGGCGACGATCCGGTAGAGGACGGGCCAGGCGAGGTGGCCTGAGGCGGCGTGCGCGGGGCGGAAGATCCTGCCGCGGTAGGAGAAGTGCCCGCGGCAGGCTGCCGAACACCCACGACAGGCTGCCGAGTGGCCGCGTCAGAGCCCATGACAGAATTTCCCGCAGTCTGTGCGGTGAATGGCATCGGCAACATCGGCTGCTCAACCTGCAGAAAGTCATAACTTTGAAAAGTAGGAGTAGAGGATGGTGGTGATGCGTTAGAGGCAAAGGGAAAGATGGACTCGTCAAACACGACATGGCAAGAGATGATGATCTTTTGGGTGGAACGATCAAGGCAGCGATAACCATGATGTTGAGATGGATACCCAAGAAACACACACAACACGGAGCGAGGCGTAAGTTTATGGGGGGCAACGGCGGTGGTGTTGGGGTAGCATAAGCATCCGAAGACCCTAAGACCGGCATATGCAGGGTCGACACCATGAAGGGCTCAAAAAGGCACGCGATCCACGATGGCCTTGGAAGGCAGCCGATTGTGCAACAGTACGGCTATATGGAGAGCCTTGGCCCAGAAGCGAGGTGGCATGCTAGTTTGAATTAGAAGGGTGCGAGTGATGTCGTTAAGGGTGCAAATAATTCTCTCGTCTTTACCGTTTTGTTGTGAAGTATAGGGACTTGAGAAGCGGAGTGCTATCCCATGGCGTTGGGCAAACGATTGTAGAGAGGAATTATCGAACCCACGACCATTGTCACACTGGATGGCTTTCAAGGGTGTATGAAACTAAGTTTGGGCTAAGGCGTGGAGGGACGACAAGTGTGAGAAGGCTTCTGACTTGGCACATAAAGGATAAACCCAAGCGTATTGAGTGAAATCATCGAGACAAACGAGATAATACTTAAAGCCAGAAATACTCTCAACAGGAGATGTCCACAAATCACAATGTATAAGTTGAAACGGAGAATGTGTTACACGATTGGTAAAAGAAAAAGGTAGACGAACATGGCGACCTAATTGACAAGCATGACACAAACTAGATTTATTTTTATCCTTAGGAATAATGCAGGAGCGAGCTAATGACTCCATGACCGGCCGTCCAGGGTGTCCAAGGCGCCAATGCCACATAGCAGGGTCGACGACGAGGAAGGCGTGTGGGCGGTTGGGGGAGGAGGTGCTGACAGGGTAGAGGGCTCCGGGACTATTGCATCTGAGAATCTCGGTCTTGGTTAGAAGGTCCTTCATAGAAAAACCAACAGGGTCAAATTCGACGGAAACACGATTATCAATAGTGAATTGACGAACGAACATGAGGTTTTTGACTATATCGAGAGCTACTAAGACATTGCGAAGATGCAGAGGACGCGAGGGAGTGTAAATAGGAAAACGTGCATGCCCGGTAGCGGTGATCGGAAGGGTGGAATCGTTATCGACAACGACAACACGAGAGGAAGAAGAAGGAGGAGACACGGAGGTGAGCATATCGGGGTTCGATGCAAAGTGGGAGGTGGCGCCAGTGTCCAAGACCCAATCGGTGGTGGGCGCTTGAAGGCCCATCGTCTGGAACTGATTCATCACCGCGGACTGGTCCCATGAGGCAGTCGATGAAGCCGGTGATGACGGGGGTGCAGCGCCGAGCCCATATGCAGGAGCCTGAGGAGCATAGCCGCCATAGCCGTAGCAATAGGCGTGCGACACGGTGTAGGGCCCTTGCGTGTAGAAGGCGTGCTGCAGGGGCGGGGGGCGGTGTATGTAGCTGGGGGGTCGAGCCTGCATACCAGGGCCGTATGGCCACATCTGGATCGCGTCGTTCCAGGGCAGGAGCGGCGTGGTCCAGGTTGGAGGAGCGGCGGCCGGAGGTGTGATGACGGGGCCGGCTTGGATGATGGCGGTGTCCTTGGCAGCGTCTGGTGCGGCCTTCTTCTTTTTCTTGCCCTTGCCACTGTTGCCCCGTCCGGAGTTGGGGGCGGTGGTGGCATTGGAGTAGAGGGCCGTGTCGTCGTTGCCATTGCGCGAGCGGCGATTCTTACGCTTCATGTCTTGGAGCGAGAGAAGAGAACGGCACTTCTCAAACGAGATGTCAGGCATGAGGGAGATGAGATCGGCGGCGCCCTCGTATTGCTCGGAAAGTCCGTTGAGGAAGTGGATCACCAGCTTGGTGCCGTCTTCTGGGGAGCCGAGATCCACGAGACCATCGGCGAGGGCCTTGATCTTCTTCAAGTACTCGGTCATGTTCATCTCACCCATCTTGATCTCGCCCAGCTCGGTGGAGAGGTGGAGCTGGCGGTTGATCTTGTGGTCGTTGAAGAGCCCGTTGATGCTTGTCTACATCTCGACGGCGAGGGGGTCTTCGCCTGGTGTCATGACGGCGTCGAGGAGGCCGAGGGACACAGACCCGTAGAGCCAGGAGACGACCGTGGCATCCAAGAGAGCCCACTCCGGAGTCGGAACGGATCAGGGGCGTCGACGTGGTCGAGCAGCGCATACTTGCGGAGGGCGGCGCGGAAGAAGGTGTGCCATTGGCGATGAACGCCGGTGTCGAGGGCCAGCTCGACGGGGACGTGCCCCTTGATGGAGTGGAGGCCGACGGCTTGGGCATGCAACGAGGTGAGCGAGAAGGCCCCCGCGCTGGAGGAGGGGGCGGTGGCGAGGGCGAGCTTCGATTGGGCGTCAGCAGCTTCTTTGGCCTCGCGGTCTTCTTTTTCCTTCGCGGCTTGCATGATTCGTGCGGCGTCGTCACCCATTGCAGAGGGGCGGCGAGGATAGAAGGGGAGATGTGGGTGGTTTGCAGAGGCCGGACGCCGAGATCGGCTGCTGCAACGGCGGCGGAAGCGGGAGGAGGCGCAGGTCCGGTTAGGGTTTTGCGTCTGATACCATGTAAGATAGGGGAAACCACACGTTAGGTGACCTTGTATTTCTCATTTATAAGAGCATTACAAGGAGTCTCGGTTGCATATAACACGGACATATATATAAGGAATACACACGCATACGTATCCTACATCTATAAAAACAACGTGTATGATATGTATTCTAACATTTTTCTCATCTTTCTTGTAACTAGTCTTTGAAGAATTAATACCGGAGTCATCATGGGAAAGTGGGAATCTGGTTATCAAAAGATTAATTGCAAAGATCTTATTGAAGATTTTATTTTGAAAAACACTAAAAAATGGTGTTGTTTAAATATTAAGTACGCAACCGGGAGTTTATAGGTATGCTTCTATATATATTCAATAGCTACGTAAGATACTCTAGCATATATAATTAAACATTAAAAAAATTCTAGTGCCATTAGAGCCTTATTTTAGAGTTTTGTATAGGGTCTCGGATTTTACTAGCTCTAAGATTAGAAAATGGCCCACATCTCGAAAGTCCGTGTCCACTCTGCGGATCGACGCAACTATTGTACTTGCAAGCCAATACTATGGTCAAATGGGTTTGATAAACTGGTTGTCGATTCTTTCCAAATGCGACGGGGAAGCAACCCAATAGCTAGGGCCGGTCCTGAGATTTCGAGGACCCAGAGTGAAACTAAAATTATAGACCGATTGTTTTTTTAATATATAAAAAGATGAAAAATAAATATTTCAAGTATACCCAATTATAATATTTATATAAAAATAACAATATTTACATATTACCTTAAAACATTATCCTTCTATTCCTAGAAGCAAAGCAGGTGACGATCGAATCAATATCTATCTCGTCCAATAACTTCTTCTTGATGCATAAAGTTGTCAAACCATTTAACCTCTGAGACATTTTAGATCTCAAATAGTTTGTCAATACTCTCAACTTTGAAAAGTTTCTTTCAGCTGATGCAATAATCACAGACATAGTAAATAAGATCTGATAAACGATAGAAATATTAGGACAACAATCCGCTTATTTGACAAACTCAAAAATCTCCATATGAAAATTTTCTCGAGATAGTACCATCTAAAGGAAAGTAATATTTTCTTATCTAACAGACCCCTTCTCAACTAATGTATCCCTTGCTTTGTTATCAACATGAGCCGAATTTACCAGATCATAAATGTCTACGCTAACTGGTTTCTCATCAACAATAGCAGATTCTGTACGAGATGAATTAAATATGTTCTCATGATCACTCACATTGTTATCATCCATGTTAATATCAACATTGTCCTCTATGTTGATATCGTCCTCTAGATCAACATTACTTTGTTCCCCTACAAGAACCAATGCCAACTCATCTGGATTTCTCGAAGTGCCTCTTTTTCCTTTTCTTAGCACTAGAATCCGGCACCATAACCAATTATCCACACTAAAATAAGAAGAAAAAATATTAATCAGAAGTAGAATTAGGGCATACACTTACAATACCTAACTCAAGTTTGATTAGGGAAAGATGTTTCCATACCTTTCCGAGTTCCTACTTTCGTGTAGACAACAGACTAGAATCAGACTGTAGCTCCTGAACAGCCTGTCCTTGCGAGCTAGACAAGATGCGGGGCGACATACTGACGGACTGTGTATAGAAAGTCAAGATGAAAGACGATTAGATGAATAGTTTAGGAACGGGCGAGGTAAACCGCCGAACCGGGCTCGTGTAGTCACATGATCGATGCAATCAACGATGATGCAATGAGCGATCGGATCTGATCGCTCTACCTGTACTTCTGATACATATGTTTTGTGTAGACTAGAAAACTAAAAGATCTAATCCATCCCAATTAAAATTGAACTACTGGTATTTTTGAGAACTCTATACCAGACCATATATGAAGCACATATATGTAAAGGACCCCCAAAATATTTGGCCCCGGGGCGGCCGCCCCTCCAGACCCCCTCAGGGCGGGCCCTGCCGATAGCAACCGGACGATGGTAGATTTTCACGTGGGTTTGGTGCAGCTTATCGATAATAGCAGAACGATCTCCAAAAATAGAAGGTACTAGAAGAATGAATAGTCTTTATAATGCACCAGGTTAGTGTTGAACAACAAAACATGTTTTCTTAAATAATAGGTGAGTGAGTGATCTAATTCTATTAAAATAACTAAGTAATATTTGACTTATATGGGCTACGACCTATGTATTCTAATAAATCCTGAAATCTCAATACACATCTAGTATGACAGCTTGGGAGATTTGTGGGAGACAAAGTTTAGTTCCATATTGTTAGTTAGGAGAGAGTTGGACTAACTTATAAGGTGAGTTGTTTCACTCCCACTAAGTGAATGAGAAGAGAAGAAGTCCACGCGCACTCCTCCTCTGTCGCCGCCCGCCTCGTCTCGCTCGCACGTGCGACGAGTTTCATGAATTGAGTTCGAGTTTGAAACTCGTTTTGTGAAAGACTATGCATGTTTGACGTGTGTCCTTGCACTCTACAATTTACCATCCTGGCGATTGCGTGCACTGTCGTCCGGGACAGCAGGCCTCTGAAGCCCTGTCCATTGAGATCCTACACCAAGAGACATGCGATAAGCTTTTGGGGAGTGTCTCGGCGTGACTGCTCACCTCCGTCCATGTTCTTCTTCATCAACCAATGACCTCAACAACACCATGGAGGAAATCGACAAAGACCAGGATGTTGCTGCGGTGATGACCTTCCCGGTTAACCTGTACGTGCTATTCCTCTCTTTGTATGCACTAGGTCTTGCTAGATTTACATACCTACTAGATGTGCTTGTTTGGTTGCATGTGTTTAGATCTACTAGTGCTTACATAATATTGATTTCGGTAATTAATCTTATAAGGAAATTGCCTAATACTCCAACAATCCAAAAACTTATTTATTTTAGGCAATTTTCATCATCTACTGTTGCTGCTTTGCTCAAACCGAGCCCGTTTACGGGTGCTTATTTAAAGAGATGGCAAGGGAAAACCCTCTTGTGGCTTACTGCTATGGGCATAGAAAAAGTTGCAGATGACACTCCCAGAGGTCTGCTTACTCTCGAAGAAGAGAGAGCGTTTAGGGAGGCCACTGTATTTATTATGGGCTCCATACTCAGTGTGCTTGGAGACAAGTTGGTTGATGCATATATGCATATTCGTGATGCCAAGGAACTGCGGGATGCGCTGGACACTAAGTTCGGTGCTACCGATGCCGGTGGTGAACTATATGCTATGGAGTAGTTCAATGACTACAAGATGGTTGAAAACCGACCTATAGTAGAATAGGCTCATGATCTACAGATCATGGCAAAGGAACTCGAATTCCTCAAAAGTGTGTTCCCAGACAAGTTTTTCGCGGGATTCATTATCGCTAAGCTTCCACCTTCGTGGGGGAATTTTCCCACTTCTATGAAACATCAGAGGCATGAGCTCTCTGTTGAGTACCTCATTGGCTCTCTGGATGTAGAAGAGAAAGCGAGGGAAAAATACAAACACACTAGTGAAAATGAGGGACATTCTGAAAGAAATATGCCCGAGAGACAATAATAAAGTGGTTATTATCTTATTCCATGTTTATGATAAATATTTATTTTTCATCCTATAATTGTGTTAAGAGGAAACATTAATACATGTGTGATTTATAAACAGAAAAGGTTCCTTGTAATGCCTATCTTAATAATAGCCTGTTGATTAACAGATGATCAAGGTTTCCTGATCATGAACATTGGATATTGTTAATAACAAGATCATATCATTGGAGAATGATACGATGAATAGTCCCCGCAGTAGATGTAGCAATACGATCATGTCCTCAAGTTTATATTGCTATCACATTCAGAGTAACTCAATGTCCTTAGACCATGAGATCATGTCAATCACTTTCACCAGAAAGGTACATTGATTCCATCAAACGTTACACCGTAACAGCGTGATTATAAAGGTGTCGTCGGGCACTTGGAAAGTGTTAGTTGAGGCTAATGGATCAAGAGTGGGATTTGTCCATCCAGATGACAGAGAGATATACTTAGGACCTCTCAGTGATATCACATTGACATAGCTTGCAAGCAAGTGATTTGATCACTAGAATATTATATCATAGGAACGATAAAAAGAGTACTTGTCGGGAATGAGATTAAACAAGGTATGGATGATACCGAGTGATCGAATCTCGGACAAGTAAAATATCGCAAGACAAAAGGAATTTTGATTACAGCGAAAAAGGTTCAGACAATCATTGGATTTTCGTGGAACTAGTGGGAGTCATTATGGATCTCTAGATCCCGCTAATGATTATTGATCGGAGAAAGTCTTGATCATGTCTACATAGTTCTCGAACCCGTAGGGAGACACACTTAAGATTAGTCGACGCAATTGAGTGGATAGGGAACACTATAGAAGATAATGGACATCGCAGGAATTGTTCTATCGAATCTGCCAAAATGGTTTTGGGTATCGAAACAAAATTTTAATGTGTTCATTAAATGAAGTACTCATTAAATGAAGTGTTCATTAAATTGAGTTGCATTAAAACAATAAAATTAAAGTGCTTTAATGGAAAGACCTTTAGTTTTTGAGTGGAGAATAAATGGGAGAAAGTGGAGATTGAAATTATGTGAGTGGAGTGTCCACCCACATGAATGAGAGGAGGGGAGGGGGCACCCTCTTGGCCGCCGGCCAAGGGAGGGGCTTGCCCCCTCCCCCTATAAAAGGAGGTGGAGACCTCCCCCTCTCACACACCATTCACGCTTCCTCTCATATGCCCTTTGGTTGGCATCTTCCCCCTTCTAGCCTTGTCCATTGCCACGAGCGAGGTGCTTAGGCAAAGCCCTGCTCAAGATCTTCTCCACCACCATGTTGTAGTGTTGGCGAAGTTCCTGGGGATCCACTACTTCTGTTGCCCGGCTGGAGCGAGGGTTCGGGAGTCGTCGGCACACCATACATATGACCGATTACGGAGGCGCTGACCTCTTGTGGCGTTGATCATTTGCACGTCCTTGAGGACAGTCGTGTACACTCTACAATAATCACGTTTATTTGCGGGAATGTTATCGTGTTAGGTCTTCGAGGGCGAGTCCATCTTAAACTGTTACATGTATCTCCTAGATATGATCTTGGTGGTTGCAATCTTAGGAATTTTTTGTTTTCTATGCAACGAACCCCTTCATATTCTGCTGCCAACATGGTACAGAAAATGCCCATAAGTCTAAGGGAAATAACAAAGTATGCCAGACTACCAACTTCAAGAAGAAGAAGGGGCAGAACAAGGAAAAGAAAGAACCTTGCTGGGTGTGTGTGGTGAGATTGGCCATTGGGCTCATCGTTGTCCACAGAAGAAAGACAAGAAGGTTCAAGCTGGACATAGTTCTAAATCTGTCAACATGGTCATTGGCAATACTGATGTAGGAACTTCAGGTTCTAGGTATGGTAATTTATTACCTAACGTTTTTTCAGTATTTTAACCCACAGAATGGTGGGTTGATACAGGTGCCAATGTTCATGTGTGTGCTAGCATTTCCATGTTCACCTCTTATCAGGCTCGAGGTTCCTTAGTTATGATGTCAAGTGGGTTACATGCTACTGTTATTGGTGCTGACACGGTAGATCTGAAGTTTACTTCGGGCAAGATCGTGCAATTGAAGAACATGCCGAATGCCCCTTCTATAAAGAAGAATCTCATTAGTGGATCCCGTTTTATGAAAGATGGGTTTAAGTTGGTATTTGAGTTTAATAAAGTTGTATTGTCTAAGTATGGAACCTTTGTAGGAAAAGGATATGAATGCGGAGGCATGTTCCGTTTTTTGTTGGCAGACTTCTGTGATGATGTTGTGAACCATGTATGCACTACTAGTAATGAAACTAATGTTTTGCATTCACGACTTTGACATATTAATTTCAGTTGTATATCATGGCTTGCTTGTATGAGTTTAATTCCGAAATTCACTATTGTTAAAGGCTCTAAGTGCCATGCTTGTGTTCAAGCAAAGCAGCCTCACAAGCCTCACAATCTTGCAGAGGAAAGAAATTTGGCACCTTTAGAGCACATACATTTAGATCTATGTGAGATGAATGGTGTGTTGACAACTGGCGAAAAGAAATATTTCATGACTTTGATTGATGATTCTACTAGGTACTGTTATGTATATATCTTGAGAACTAATGACGAGGCTTTAGATTTCTTTAAAATCTATAAGGCAGAAGTTGAAAATCAACTTGAGAGAAAGATCAAAAGAGTTCGTTCTGATCATGCTAGAGAGTACTTTTCTAATAAGTTCAATTAATTCTGTGTGGAACATGGTATTATCCATGAGAGGACGTCTCCCAATTCCCCTCAATCCAATGGGATTGCTGAGAGGAAAAATCGGACTCTAACAAATTTGGTTAACACCATGTTAGACACTCCTGGTTTATCCAAGGAATGCTGGGGGAGGCTATATTGACTTCATGTCATGTCCTAAACCAAGTTCCAACTAAGAATAAAGAGATTACTTCATTTAAAGAATGGGAAAATAAAAGGTTGACACTCTCCTACTTACGACCTTGGGGTTGTTTGACAAAAGTCAACGTGCCAATCAACAAAAAGCGTAAGTTTGGACCGAAAATCGTGGATTGTGTCTTTCTTGGCTATGCTTATCACAACATTTCTTATAGATTTCTTGTGGTGAAATATGAAGCGGACGACATGAATGTCGGTACCATTTTTGAATCAAGAGATGCTACATTCATTGAAAATATATTTCCTGTTAGAGATATGCCTAGCATATCTAATAAGGAATATGATCCAATTCCTGAACCTAAAACTCTCGTGGAGACTTATGAACAATCATATGATGAGAGTTTAGATTCGGATTCGGATGACAATGAAGCTCCCACAAGGAGCAAGAGACAAAGGACTGCAAGGTATTTTGGTGATGATTTCATTGTGTACCTAGTGGATGACACTCCCACTACTATTTCAGAAGCTTTTCACTACTACAAAATCAGCTTCCGGCGACGGTTTTCCACCATGGGCGAGCGAAGGTTTTGTCTTCCTACCCCCGCGATAGTTGCTGATAAATCGGCTTTTTCTGAGTCGGTTGGCCCAATCATATCCGGAAGTTCTCATCAAACGGTTCATATTAACGACCACCGCCATTAATATGAGTTTTGGAGACGGTCAAACCTATGAACCTATGGCACGCTAGGAGACGGGAGCCCATACGAACTGGCTCTAGTAGGCCATACTATCCGCAGTTGTCCAGACCGCTCGGGAAACTTGGAGACGGTTTACAGGACGAACATACTCCAAGGGCTAGGAGATGGTTTCTAAGATGAACCTACTCCAATGGGTTAGGGAACGGTTAAAAATATAAACCTCCTTAGATACAACGGGATGTCTGGGTTTGTCCATTTGATCTGGGTTTTCGTTTTCATGCCCGGAGCATCCGGTATAAAACTCGAGGACTCCGGGTGTCTTTTGCACATGTCCTTCATTTCATCCAATTACTCGTGAAATCACATTACAAAGACCACATATTTCAAATAAATAACACTTAATTAAGCATGAGTATAGTTTAGCTCCCACGTTATTACACCAGCTCATAAAATGAGTAAACCATTGGACAGACCAATGTGAAAGTATTGGATCAGAATATAGACTCGTGGCAATCCAGCTGAAAGAGTACTTTGCAAATAATGGGACTCTAACATCACCGGCTTGGAGGCCTTCGGCATCATCAACACAATATTAACGATAAAGCCAGACACTTCCCCACGGATCAGAGACAGCTCCTTGTCTGGCAGTGTGTTCACGTCAATGCGAGGATCCCATAAATAATAATAATGATTACTAGGTACAAATCTAAAAGACTATGTTCATGTAAGAATAGAAGATGTTACAATACCTTCTTTGATAATTCCGGCGACGAAATCCAAGCCATCATTAAGTTAGTATGGTGGAAAATATAGAACCCACACAAGATGGTTAGAATAGGATGTTGGTGACACTGTGAAAAATAGAGTACAAAATGGTTTCAGTCTATGCTCGAGGGAATACAATTAACGATGTTGGAGGTGCCCTGTTATTGCAGGAAACTAATCGGATAACCAATGCGGTGGGTTAGATTTTCATAACATGCAACATGCTTCTTAGTTTGACTTTGTGCTCGCTTGTTAAGTACTAGTTGGAAACATTTGTAAAGGCGATGACAATATCATAGATATGTATCATGTACACTAATGGTTCCTTTGTGAACATATAAATGTATCTTACGTACATGACAATAATCACTCACATGTCAAGAAGCTTTGTTACATCCATGTAATCTATCTTCTGGGTTAATTCAGAATCAAGATAATAGACAATACCATTCGCAAGTAACATGCAGACAAGAACCCAGTGATAATTACAAAGAATGAATCGATGTTTTGTCGGACTTTGAGGATGAACAAATTAATTCCTAACTTATATAATGCAACATTACTTTACCTTACACTACAAGGTCATATGATAACATCCTTGGCAGCGCTCTTCATGATCATTAGGAAAATGATGTAATCCTCAACACTCCTCATGTCTCTTCCCATGCATTGCTGCGAAGCATACTGAGGGTTGCAGAAGATTACATTTTCTTTAACATGTGCACACAAACCGTATTTCCTACATAATAAGATGCATATATTGTGAGACGTAGAATTTGAACTGCTAGAAAGGCTTATATTTTGGAACAAAGGTAGTATATCGGAAGCTGTAAGGATAAATACTCACACTATGAGACATTTTATGATGCTTTCACCCATGGAAGACAACTTGAACATCTCTTGCAACTCTGTGTAAGCGACTTCAAACTAGATGTAAGTGTTTGACTTACCAGGTCTATACTTAATCATGACCCCTGTGGACTTGCTCTTCACATTCACACTAACATGACTCCTAAATTTTCCAAAACACTGACCCGCCGTCTCACTATGCCTAAAGTTTAACATAGGCCTTGACAAAAACTTTTCCTTGTAGGAAGCCTTTTATAGCAGGGCACACTCTTTGGGGTTCTTCCTGTAGTGGGTTTGTCATTGCTACCTGGTTCCTCAGTCGACATTTTCCCCCCGCTTGCTGTGATGGGCTCTTTTTGCTCTCTCATGGAGGTAATACCCTTCGGGTTTTCATCATCTTGTGGTGCAAGGGGTGCTTCAGATACCTTGGTGGCCGTTATCTCCAACTCATTTCCCTCGCTTTGGACGGTACTTAATTTGGTCTTGTCCGGGCTCATGAATTATCTTCACCGTGATGTTAAAGTTGTGGTGCAGAGGGTGGTGCTGCCGATACCTGTAGGTTATGCACCATCGGGGGCGGGTTACTGCTTCTGTGAAGCATGGCCCGGGATAACCTCGATTGGATCCGACGCTTCAACACGTATATCTGACTTTGGCCACTGGATGAAGGTGCCTCTCGCTTCGTAGAGAGTGGTGACTTTGTCGTTGATGGGATCGAGAGAAGGTGGCCACGGTAAGAACATAAAACACTACCAATTTGTACGTTAGCATTGATGGCTCAAAATATGTCGAGCTCGTTAGGAACCCCAAGAGGAAGGTATGATGAGCACAGCAGCAAGTTTTCCCTCAGTTATGAAACCAAGGTTATCGAACCAGTAGGAGCAAGGAAACAACTCCAAGGTGTTGCTAGCAACTTGGAATCCTGCACAACACAACCACAGAACTTTGCCCCAACTTACAGTGAGGTTGTCAATCTCACTGGTTTTGCTGAAAACAAAGGGTTAAACGTATAGTGTGGAAGATAGTAATTGCTTGCAGAAAGTAAACAGTAAATAGTAGATGGTATATCAATGGCAAAGGAATGGACTGGGGTCCATAGTTCACTAGAGGTGTTTCTCCTTAAGATAGATGACATGCTGGGTGAAAAAATTACAGCGGGCCCGTTGACAGATTTGAGAAAGTATAACAATGCATATACTAGACATCTTGACTCCAATGAGATTTGATTGGACATTACAACATTATACATAGACCGTAATCCAACTACATCTATGACTAATAATCCACCTTCAGGTTATCATCCGAACCCCTTCCAGTATTAAGTTGCAAGCAAGAGATAATTGCATTAAGCAAAGTGTGTAAAGTAAATAATACGATCGCCCCATGGACAAAGGATTGTTGTTCTCTCCCTAGTAGCAACAACACAACTACAACCTTAGAGATTCCTATCACTTCCCCAGATTACTAGAGGCATGAACCCACTATCGAGCATAAATACTCCCTCTTGGAGTTGCAAGCATCTACTTGGCCAAGATAGCTACTAACAACGGAAAACATGCAAGATCACAAATAGCATAGACATGATAGAATCAATAATCAATCTGAAATAGTATCTCAATATCCATCGGATCCCCGCAAACACAACATGTAAGATTACAAATAGATGATATTGATCATGAACGAAGCTCACAAGATCTAAACATGATAGCACAAAGGAGGAGAACCAACAATCTAGCTACTACATGGACCCATAGTCCAAGGGTGAACTACTCACGCATCACTCTGGAGGCAGCCATGGTGATGAAGAAGGCCTCCAGGATGATATCTCCCCTCCGGCAGGGTGCTGGGAAGAGCTTCGGATCCCCCGATCTAGGGATGGAGATGGCGGCGGCTACAGACTCTTTCGTGGATTTCTGATCGGGTACTTAGGGTTTTCGTCCCGGGAGGCTTTTATAGGCGAAGGGGCAAGAACGATGGAGCACCAGGGGGCCCACACCCCCTAGTGGTTCCCCCGGCCGTGTGGCCACCAGGTGTGGCTGCCCTGGTGCGCCACTTAGTCTCTCCCTAGGTCTCCGTATTGCTTCTGGTAAAATATTGACTTGGGTTTTTGTCCCGTCCAATTCCGAGAATATTTCTTTACTAGCTTTTCTGAAACCAAAAATAGCAGAAAACAGGAAACTGGCACTGTGGCATCTTGTTAATAGGTTAGTTCCAGAAAATATATAAAAATACCTCAAAGTGTGAACAAAACATAAGAAAGTAGATACTAAACAAGCATGGAACATCAAAAATGATAGATACATTTACGATGTATCAAGCATATAGAGAGCTAAAGGAAACGTTGTGTATGACCTACACTTCACTTGCAGGATACACGATGCCAAACCCAACATCCACGGAGTCCCCTGAATTGGTGTCCATCACTGTTAGCCAGCAATTTGTGGGACCCTACATGACAAGCCCATCTAAGATAGGGTTTTCATAATTCGATGTTATTAAAGATGAAACATAGTTTGGTAGTCTACCTTCAATCCATCACATGGACACACACACCCGTGTCATTGACATCGACGACTATGGAGCCACAACTACTCCGACATAGATCGATGGTTGGTTGTGCCAAGGGGGGAACTCGACGCCAGAGGCCCATAATTCTGCTCTTAACTCCGCCAGTATTTTAACTTTAAGAGCAGCCCTTGCGTGCAAATTATTAAGTCTTTTGTGGTCCCGCTTGTCGTCCAAAGTCTGGTCGCCGCCATATTTCCATTCCGTGTAGCCACCTACTCCCCTCGTGCGACCAGGATGCTCTAGGTTCCCCAATGCCTTTACGAGCACATCTTCCTATAAGATGCCATGCTGATACTCCTCATCGTACTGGACCTATATAAAACAAGATAATGGACATCAATGGTAAGAAAGGTAAACATAGTTATGAAGTGATGGATAAGTTTAGCATATGAACTCTCACCACTTTCTTATATTTAAGGGAAGTATCTAGATGACTAAATTGCGGTGTCCCCATACTCTCATCATATGACACCGCTATAGATATGGTCCAGCTTCTTGCCCTGGAGTCTCTAATATGAGACAATACTGGTGTGCGTCCTTCCGACACCACCTTAGCATCCTATGCCGCCCATATCTTGGACATGCCGCGTACCCATTTGTCCCCATGTTGTGGGGGCTCTTGAAATTCTTGGCTCGTTCTCTTGCTACATCACTATTAGATTTAAACTCATCGGTGGTCTTCATTTGAACAAACTCAGTCCATTCACCTAATGTGATCTACAGGTATAGTCCAAAGGGACTTCTTGGGGTGTCGTCTTTTCTAACAAACTCCATCACAAGCTTGTTCTTCCAAGCATTCCATGCCTTGCAAGTAGACAACATGACACACCTTTCAACACGAGGAATGAGCCTGGTGCTAATTAGGAGGTTGAAGTAGCCGAGTAGCTCATCCCTGATACCATTGAGCTCATTTTCTTCCAAATTCTTCCAGCTGGGTAGAGTGATACAAACTCGTTCCCGGGTAATGATGCCACAAATGTTAATGAACTTTGTTTTAACACCCTCTGTCTCGATGGGAATTCCACTTGGCAAAATCGATCTCTAGCACGTCATACTTCGTCTCCAGGTCAGGGCATTGTGATTTCCTCCGGCGAGGGTCAGTATACTTCTTCTTAGCACTCTTATTTATTTGTCTATATTAACCACCAATGAGGTAGTGCCACTCCTGTAGCATAGATATTCATGAGAAAATTCGAACAACTTTGATAACAAGGAAATGCCTATAACATAAATAACTAATATGCCTCTAGTTATTATGAATTAAGACATATACAATCACTAAATTAAATGACAAATCCTTGAAATGCCTAACAAGAAATTTACCAGCTAAAATAACCTAGGGTTGGTGGAGCTTGACGTAATTGTCGTGGTGGTACCGTTCCCCCCGGTGTTGGTGGGGGGCGCAGTGCCGTCTGCAGCGGCCTTGGTGGGAGGCACCGTCCCATTCCCGATGGTGGTGGTGGTGGTGTGAGGCACTTCCCCATCCACGCTAGTGGTGGTGGCGGGAGGCACCGTTCTATCCCCCACGTTGGTGGTGGGAGGCACCGTCTTGTCTCTGATGGTGCTGGTGGTGGGAGGCACCACCCCGTCCATGCCGGTGGTGGTAGTGGGAGGCACCGTCTCATCCACACCGGTCTCGGTGTGAGGCACCATCCTGTCAATGCCCCTGATGGCGGGGTGTAGTCGGGTGTTATGTCGTGCATTCGTGGGCGCACCATTCTTCTTCTTCGCGTCCTTGGAGGGCATGATTGGCAGGACAGGAGAGCGTCGGTGGAAGAATGGTGGTGGGAGCGCAGGGATTGGGAGAGGAGGGGATGGAGAGCCGACATAGGGGGTGGGAGCTAGCGGCGGGAGCGGATAGAGGGATTGGGATCTAGTGACGACGAGACTAGGGAAAGACACAAAATTTGAAATGATTTGGGGGAAACGTGGCTAAAGCATCTCCTGCATCGCAAATTTGACCGCGAAAACAAAATTTCCGAACCATTCGATACGACACAGACATTCCAGATATTTGGGGTTTTCTAACCTTGGGACGTATAGATACATAGAAGTTGTACAAAATTGAAGCTTTGTTGCATTCACTAGTATTATTTCAGGTATCTCACATTGGGATAAACGGGAAATGTTGACACGCCTCTCCTAATCGGCAACATGATAAAATGGATGTGTGTGCATACGCGGGTGGTACGAATAAGGCCTGAATTCCGGATATCGACTTCTCATATAAAAAATAAAAAATTCCTTAAGCTTGTAAAAAATTGAAGAAATTTTGCTTGGCCTCATATTTTTAGCATGTGTCATAGGGATAAGTAGAAAAAGTCCATACGAACATCGTAAATGTAACTTGGTTTAGATCGACAACTCTCATGCTTCGGAGCACTGAATACCAAGTTTATAAAAATTTGAATGTTTGTTTCTGTTGGGATTGTGTGCATGAATCAATCCAGCATTAGAAACGAGTAATATGAAAAGAATGTACTGTACAATAATTACTTACCCAGTTCTAACCCTTCTTATGAGGATAATGATAAAAAATACATAGAAGTTGTAAAAGATTTAAGGTTTGTTGCATTCACTAGTATTTCAGGTATCTAACCTTGCGATAAACAGGCAATGTTGACACGCCTCTACTAAGCGGCGGTCTGAAAAAAAGGATGTGTGTGCCTATGTGGGTGGTCCGAATATGGCCGAAATTCCGGATATCGACTTCTCATATAAAAATATAAAAATGCCTTAATCTTGTAAAATATTAAAGAAATTTTGCATGCCCTCATATTTTTAGCATGTTTCATAGAGATAAATAGGACAAGTTGATACGAACATCGTAAATGTAAATTGCTTCACATAGTGGAGTATCTACTACGAAGTTCAAATGATTTAGATCGACAACTCTCATGCTTCGGAGCACCAAAAACCAAGTTTCTAAAAATTGGACTGTTTGTTTCCGTTGGGATTGTGTACATGAATCCATACAGCATTATGAACGAGTAATATGAAAAGAATGTACTGTATAATAATTACTTACCCATCTCTAAGCCTTTTTATAAGAAAAATGATAAAAAAATACATATAAGTTGTAAAAAATTCAAGGTTTGCTGCATTCACTAGTATTTCGGGTATATAACCTTGGGATAAATAGGTAATGTTGACACGCCTCTACTAAGCGGCACAATGACAAAAGGGATGTGTATGCACATGTGGGTGGTCCGGATGTGTCCGGAGATATTGACATTTTGTTTAAGACGCCACCGCTTTGCCCTAGGACCCCCTGGAGTCGCATAAGCCCACGCCACCGCATCCCACCAAAGTTTCCGCATCTGGCTACCACACAACAAAGGCTGTCGATCTAATCTGAGCCTCCGCCACGATTGCCGTTAGCGTCGACCTCCGGAAATGGCGAGCGATTCCGGTAACCGCTTCTTCCATTTTGTGCAAATCATAGTAGAATTTTTCTAAGATGTCGCACTCGTCATCCATTACTGAACGTTGATTAGATGCTCTAGGCATTATACAAACAATTTCTATCCCTCTAGACTTGCGTTTATTATCCGACCTTTTGCCCCTCTGTCATTTTCTTGAAATTTGTAACTTCTCTATGTGGCAGATTCGGACGCTCCATCAGATAGCTCTACTGGACGAGTGGATTTGAGGGAAAATAAGAGGGAAAGAGCTCATGGGGATTAAGACAAATTACCTACTAAGAGGCCCTTTAGAAGAAGTAATATCATAGCCAGCCGAGAAGGCATTCAACAGCACATCAAAGGCAAAGGGAAAGGGAAAGAAACCAGTGGCAAAGAAGCCAAAGAAGGCCAAAATGGCCATAGAAGGCACAATTGAATGTTGTTGAAGAAGCTGAAGTACCCAAATTACCGGATGGTTTTAAACTAGTGATGCGGATGTCGAAGAGAGAGTATGAAGTTTTTCGGTGGGATAAAAATCCTTATAAACATCACCGAGATCCAAATCTGAGGGATGAGTACTTCCATACCTTTTCTCTGATGAGCATCTATGAAGATGTGTTTATGCCAATGAAATATAAGATTGCTCCTCAGAAAGCAATCGATTTCACTTACATCAGTAAGAAGGAGGAGACTTTTGGCCCCATCGTCTGGCTTTGTGAGGTGTATGGCCTGAAGGAGATCATGGAGTTCTCACATTACTACCAACAACACTTGATTATACAGTTCTATGCTACCATGTATATTCACAATAGTGATCCTAATAATAAGTACTTTTATTGGAAGACGAACACATCTAGATGTAGAGGATCATTAGTTGATTTTGCTGAAGCTCTTGGAATCACAATGGCTGCAAAGTTCAATCCCAATTTCATCTGGCTCCATGATGATGATCCAAAGAAGCCTGCTGATATTTGTATGTGCTATGATCCACACCCAACGGATGTTATTTATGGGAATATAAAGCACCTCATGCCCATGTTTGATACATTGCAAAGATGTTTTCCTTGGACCTTGTTTCCAAAGTCAGGAGACTCATCGCACATAAGGGGTAATTTGAAGAACCTCCTTTGGCACATAGCAAAGCAAAAAACCAACTGTGATCAAGATTGATGCGATGGATCTCTTGTATCACGAGATAAGGAATAAAATGGTTGATCGCCAAAAGTCACTCGTGTATGCTTTATTAATCCAGGCTTTTATTGACCATGTCACTAGGAAAGATCACGCTGATGAACAAACCATGTTCTTCACCCCCTTCTTTTCACCAACTAGATGAAGTGAATCCCTTGAAAGGTAATGTGTCATCCCTCTCTGGACTGTGCCCTCGAGGGTCGTTGGAAATTCCTGGGTCCATCCTCTATGAAAACACAGAGAGACACATGTTTATGCTTAAATCTATGAACGAGGTCTTGGACATGGCCAGAGCAGATCACACACAATGTCACCTGGATCACCACCGAATCGAGGCAAACAACAGAATGCTAATAGAAATCAAGGTCCAACTTGGTTTGTTCACTGATGCCAACAAGGGTAAAGCAGAGGGCCACCTACACATCAGACCGGTGAGAAATACATCTGCCACTACTACTAGAGAAGATGGAAAAGATGGCGATGATGGAGAATATGGTGGAGAGGATGGAGAAGATGTTGGATAGGATGAAGAAGATGGAGAAGAGTCATTGCCTACAGTAGCATTCACCGATGACGAGGAAGGTGACAACAGTCCCCATGACGATAGTGATGACAGTCTCCATGGTGATGATGACACTCCTGGATCAGATAAATTCTAGATGACCACATCATTGGTTATTTCATATAACCTTATTTATGTATCAAACTTTATGTGTGTGAGACTATGTTTAGTTACTAGACCCTCTGGATTACATTATCCGGGTACTCTGGTTTTATTCCCAGAGACTCCGGATGTTGTTTTTTCAAGAAAATCTCATCCGAGTTGGTGTTTTTAGTTGCACCCTACTTTCCCAGTTTAATCTTATTTAATAGAAATACATAAGTCATGATCATTTCGTGTCTTGAATCTAGGAGCTTTGCACACCAGACATTCACGCAGATTTTTATGAGCATCTCCACGGAACAACACACAATCATATTCACAAGCATTTATTTTCTCAGCTTCCATTCCCAATGGACATACAATCATCTTAGATCTATAATAATTCTAGGGCATTTTGTTTCCCTATGGAAGTAAGTCGTGTAAATTTTTTGGAAAGAGAGTTACCCTACGGGCTGACCACTTGAACTTCTCCTTCATTTGCAATAGCTCCAGCATAGTGTCCAACTTTGTGTGCTTTGCCTTACGATTTGTATACATTGGAATCTCTGAGTCTTTTAGCATGCACGCAAATTTGTCACGTTGTTTCTCGCCCTTGCTATCAAAGTCTTTTTTAAATCTCCGAAACATCTGGCTCAGCTCTTGTTCAAGTGTCATCTAATGATGCATGGTCATCATATCTAGAATCTGTTGATGGGAACACAATGGTAGGCTCACCATCATCCATTTCATCATCTTCTTATTCATCATCATCCTCCACTGTACTTTGTTGTTTGTCGTGATTGCTCCAACGTTCGTACCCCATCATAAATCCCCTTGCGATCAAGTGTGCCTGGATCCTATAAATGTTTGTACAACGTATCTCATTTTTGAAGTCCAAACATGGGAAACTAACCCACTGGTCATTCCTACGACCCATATCTTCCAGCTTCCCAAAAACCTGCACGGCCATCGTTGAACACCTCGGATCCACGATTCCGTTGGTACATCCACTATCGCTCCATCTGCAAAATAATGCACATCAAAATTTACATATGGTTCCAAGAAAAATCAGGGCAAAACACAATTACATGAACAAAATCGGAGAAACAAAGCCTAGACCACCCGGGTGGATACACGGACGCCCCCGTATGTGCAGAATTCTGAATAATTCTAGCATCTCTTCATAATTCGACCGTTAAAGACTCGGCTCCGCATCTCCCTTTCCCCCCAACAGCCTCATTTCGATCTCCTCAGGATCCCTCCCTGCCCCGCAATCTCAAATCAACCCCAAATCGGCCCATCCGAGGTCAGATCTGCTGAGGTTAGATCCGTCATCGTCCCATGGAATTGGTGAATACCAACGAGGATGGTGAGAGTGACGTCGAGATCTACAACTCATTGTCCGAGGAGGTACACTTTCCCCGATTCGGTTAATTTGCGGCGACACACATGACATTGTGATTTTCCTAAATTTCTAGGAATGGGCATGTGGATGCAGTTTACAGGGTGGATGTGTCGAGTATCACCTTGTTCTAGAAAGAAAATTTAATGCTTTGAAAGATTTAGAGTCCCCAATGGAAGCAATGAGGAAATGAGATGAAGACAGGAGGAAGGCGAAGGAGAATCTTGAATTAGCTATCGAGGCAAACCAGGAGATTGAGGAAGCAATGAGGAAGGCCGTAGAAAATGCAGAGATAGCGCATGAGGCTAAACAGAAGATTGAGGAAGCAATGAAGAAGGCCGAAGAAAAAGCAGAGATAGCGCACGAGGCAAAACAGAAGACTGAGGAAGCAATAAAGAAGGCTGAAGAAAAAGCAGCGATAGCGCAAGAGGTAACCTGGAAGATGAATAAAGCAATGGAGAAAATATGTGAAGAAAAAATGTGGATGGAACTTCAATTTGCGGATATCCTCGATGAGCACAAGAAGGACGCCGAGGATTCTAGGATGAAGATGAGAAAAATAAAAAGATATGCTCTCGAAAAGGAAAGTTGTCTACAATACTCTTTCGGTGATATTGTTATCCTAGTTGCGGTCTTAATCACAATGTTAGGATTAGTTAGATGTGTGATGAGGTAGTCAATCTGCTTCTATGTACGGTTGAGGAATAATAGAAAAATTCAATTAAGTGTGGTGTATGGACAACCTAGGTAAATTCAATTATGTTTATTTAAAAAGGGGAAAATACGTAACTTCTGCAAACGCGGATAAGCCAGGGTTTTCTAGACACCCCAGATCACCAACAACCAGCGTTGTCTATGTACCCATCAGCCGATAATGCAGGATATATAGGCCTGGTCGGCGAGCCCTTAGTCGGGCCACATTTTAGGTCGGCTCCAAAAATTGTGCTCCAGAGAGGGATGTTGTTTTGGGCCGTCTCCTGGACAACCGGAGGTGGCCCCTTATTCCAACCATCTCCGATATTATAATTTATTCAAGCAGGTTTGGTTTTCGAGCCGATGCTCATATTGCTGGAGGTGTTTTGTTATTTTTACCCCCTCTGATCCGGTATTATCAGAAGCGGCTAAATTATTGGCAGTAGTTTTTCTAGAAAATCTGCCGACGGAAGTGATATTAGGAGGTGGTTCATTTTTTGGGAAAAAACATACTCCGGCCAAGTGCTAAAAAGCTCAATTCTGTAGTAGTGTTTGCATCTCCGGATGCAGACTACTGGAAAGAAGCGGTGAGATGGATTCCATCTTGGATAATGGAACGTGGGAGATATTTGAATATCCGTATGGGTGTAAACATGTAGGATGTAAATGGTTATTTAAAAATAAGCTTAGGGCTGTGGTACTATTGAAAAGTAAGCTCATCTTGTGGCTAAAGGCTATACCCAAAAAGGAGGCACATATGTCTTTGATCCTTACAAACCTGTGGCGAGATTGACCACAATTCGAATACTATTATCACTGGCTGCCTCTCATGGTCTTCTCGTTCATCAAATGGACGTCAAGTTGACTTTCCTAAATGGAGAGTTGGATGAGGAAATTTACATGGAACAACCTGCTGTTTTTGTACTAGAGGGTCAAGAAAGAAAGGTGTGTAGATTGAAGAAATCTTTGTATGGCCTCAAAAAAGCAGCCAAGCAATGGCATGAGAAGTTTGAAAGAACTTTGACATCTATAGGCTTAGTTGTAAATGAAGCCGACAATTGTGTATACTACTGCCATGGTGGGGGCGGGGAGTTATCCTATGTTTGTATGTTGATGACATATTAATTTTTGGGACAAGTCTAAAAGTGATTAATGAGGTCAAAACCTTCTTGTCTCAAGGTTTTGAGATGAAAGATCTTGGAGAAGATGATGTGATCTTAAACATCAAGCTATCGAGAGATGAGAATAATGAGATTACACTTATGCAATCACATTATGTAGATAAGGTGTTGAGCAGATTTGGATACGATGATTGCAAATCCTCTCCCACACCTTATGATCCTAGTGTGTTGCTTTTTAAGAATCAAATGGCGACTAGAGATCAGTCGAGATACTCTCAGATTATTGGCTCACTTTTGTATTTAGCTTACGCTATGAGGACTGACATCTCGTTTGCTATAAGCAAACTTAGTCGGTTTGTGGACAACCCGGGAGATGATCACTGGTATGCTCTTGAGAGAGTAATGCGCTATCTAAAGGGAACAATGAGCTATGGAATTCATTATACCAGATATCCAAGAGTACTTGAAGGGTATAGTGATTCAAACTGGAAGCAGATGCTGATGAGATAAAGGCCATAAGTGGATATATATTCACTCTTGGTGGTGGTGTTGTTTCATGGAAGTCTTGCAAGCAGACCATATTAACGAGATCAACTAGGGAAAAAGAGCTCACATCATTAGATACTGTGACTGTTGAAGCAGAATGGCTTCGTGAACTCTTAAGAGATTTTCCCATGGTTGAAAAACCAATACCAGCAATCCTTATGAACTGTGATAACCAAACTGTGATTGTCAAAGTGAACAGTTCTAAGGATAATATGAAGAGTTCAAGCCATGTCTAGAGCAGACTAGAGTCTGTCAAAAAGTTGAGAAATTCTAGAGTTATAGCATTGGATTATGTCCAAACAACTAAGAATCTGGCAGATCCTTTTACGAAAGGACTATCAAAATTTTTGATAGAAATTGCATCAAGGGAGATGGGTTTGAAACCCACGTGAGTTTTCAAGGGGGTAAACCGACCTATGTGATTAGAGATCCTGTGAATTAGGATATGGAAAAACAAACTGAAACAACTGAGTTGAGAGAAACTTTAAATAGTCCCACTCTCTTGCAGATGCAATTCTCTCATAGTATATTGTTAGGAAGGTTGGTTACATCTTAATGTGTTATGTCTGTCTCCTTGGGAGCAAAGACGCTATCCTACAGGGTGGTCTTGAAAGAACACACATATATGAGCTACACTATTGGTCACAGTGTATGAGACTTGAGTGAATCTCTAGGAAGCTCATGAAAGGCCGATGAGTATGACTTATAAGTTCCACCCGAGGCGTAGCCCATGACAGCCAAGTACTGGTAACGACATTGAGTGAAACTTGCTACACAAGACTAACAATTCAAGTCATAGTATATTGTTTAGTTGTAGTCAAGCGTATCTCTTTGTCTAGGTGGAAGTTTTACTTAACAGTCTCCACTGAAGTGTAGGTTATATTAAACAATGATTGGAACTAATGAGCCATACGATGTGCCTCAGAGATCTGGTGGGGATTGTTAGGTTTATATGGGTTGCGGCCCATGTACGCAGCCCATGTAGTTTAACAAATCCTAAAATCTCAAGGCCCATATACTATGGCAGCTTGGGAGCTCTGTGGGAGAAAAAATTTAGTCTCACATTGCTAGTTGGGAGAGAGTTGTACCAGCTTATAATGTGAGTTGTTTCACTCCCACCAAGTGAGAGAAGAGAAGGAGTCCACGCGCAAACCTCCTCCTCCGCCGCCTGCCTCGCCTCACCCGCACATGCGACGCATTTCGTAAATCGAGTTCGAATTAGAAACTCATTTTGTGGAAAACTAAATTTTTGCACGGTGCCCAGCTGTTGGGTACGTGTCAACATTTGGGTCCTTGTCTTCCACCGCGTGCGACTTAGTCGGCTCACCTCCCAGGCTATAGAGAGAGATAAAACGGATCTCTACACAACTTGTTCTTTCTCTGTCTCTATCGCCTTGTTTGTCTTACTGTGCTGATCTCTAGGCTTCCATATCCCGACGACTGCGTGCACTGTCGTCCGGGAGAGCAGGCCTCCGAAGTCCTGTCCGTTGAGATCCTGCACCGGGAGACGAGCGATAAGGTTTTTGGAGAGCGACTCGGCGCAACTGCTTGCCTCCGTTCGTGTTCTTCTTCATCAACCAACGACCTGAACAACACCATGGATGACATCGACAAAGACTAGGATGCTGCTGCAGTGATGACCTTTCCCAGTCAACTTGTACGTGTTATTTCTCTTTTTGTATGCACTAGTTCTTGCTAGATTTATAGATCTACTAGATGTTCTTGTTTAGCTGCATGTGTTTAGATCTTCTAGTGCTTACATAATGTTGATTTTGGTAATTAATCTTATAAGGAAATTGCCTAATGCTCCAACAAGTAAAGTACTCCTAAAATATCTTCATTTTGTATCTTCGCAAAGGGCCACTTATAACAAAATACAACCTAATGAAGCATATCTGAAATAATCAAAAAATAATAATGAAGCACAACTGACATAGAAGTATACAATATTGTTTGCGTACAAAAATGAAATAATTAAATACCTATTCTATGAATGCAAATTCACTCATGCGACATGGTCTTTATTCATGTTACTTGTAATTTGTATCTAGAAGAGTTCCAAATATGTTTGGTACTTTCCTATGATGCATTGATAGAGAACTTAGAACACTCATCCTGGTGGGGTCCAATAAATAGGTCATAGTTTATATATAGGAATTATGTCATTTTTGACAAAAAAAATCTTCTCCATTGTTGGGTATCTACGTATGCATGCATTGACTCTATACTTGAATTGTTCTTCAGTGAGTATCTAAGGAAGTTTTAACCAATATGGATGTCAAGTTTAGTCTTTGGATCGATCTTCTGAAACTTTGGCCACCTTGTTTCTTTTTGTTTCATATTACATCCATTGTGTATATTTTTAGTTATCTTGTATGTCTTGTATGCATCTTAGCTATGCAGAGACTGCATGTGAACTCTACTAGCTTGTATCACTTGGATGCAAAGTTTCGAGTCAAACAAAAATCGCTTTATAAAAAATAGATCAATACTGATTAAGGTCGAATATACCCATAAAAACCAGCCAAACATATATGATTGCGATAAAAAATTATATCTTTTTAGCCCACGATTCTGCTATTCCTTTGTTGTCGCCCACAGACGGCCCGTCACCACCAAACATGTATCACACGCCGAAGAAGATGGAGGAAATAAAGTTAAAAGCTAGTACCATTAGGGTTGGCAGCTCTCTTCTTTGAAGTTGAAAGTTTGTTTTAGTTGATCTCTTATGAGCAGTTTGATAAAAAGTTGACAAAGCCCTAGTTGAAAGTTGGCAATTTTTGTGTGGAAGTTGATGTTTTTAAGGAGAAACATGTGGTTTGTTGGGGTGAAAGTTTCAACTCTTGTAGCATACTCCTATAAGATGGGTTTTTCTCTTTTTAAGATTTAGAGACGTGCAACTTGTGAGAGTTATCGAGGAGTGAAGGGAGGACTAATCCACTGAGTCAACTATGCTCTCGATTGTTCCTCATTATGTTAGTGAGCAGAAGTTGAAAATCCGGTTGTGGCATTTCCATCGCACTCAGCGTATGGATAAAAAAGGAGTAAATTGCAAAAAATCACAAACAATTGGGTAAAGCTGTTAAAGACCCACCAAAATGCATCAAAACTGTTGTTTTTTTCTTAAAACGTTGTTAGCTTTGCCCAAATGGTGACATTTGTTTTTGCAATTTACTCTACGTGGAACCATGGCTAGATGTGGACGCCAGACGGAGGCAGACGTGGAGTCACAAGGTTGGGTGCAATTTTTTTCCTTCCATGTTTACAGGATCGTGGATCCACAACCAAATAGATCGAAAACCTTACTTGTCAATACAACTTTTTTCTGATACAGTTTCATTACCCGGCAACACAAAAGCTTGTGAAAATTAACACTAATGCTGGAGACACCAGCTTGAGCGTCAGACCTGAACAACAAAAGCCAGAAGAACCTCGCACCATGGCTACTCGAAACAGATCGACACGAACATGATTCGTTCAAACGATTCACCCATCGAGATAGCCTTACTGCATCTTCCTTCAGCAATTCATGGCTTCTACCTCGTCAGCTTCTGTACAATTTAGCACAGTATATACGAATCTAACACAAAGCCACGAAAAACAAAAACTAAACAGGCGGCAGTCGGCCGATGCCCATGTTCGGATCGGTGTCCGAGCGGCAGAGCGGGCACGTCGAGTGCGCGTCCAGCCAGGGGTCGATGCAGTCGGCGTGGTACAGGTGCAGGCACACCGGCAGAAGTCGCACCGTGTCTCCGAGCTGGAACTCCCCCAGGCACACGGAGCACGTGGCCGCCTCCTCCCCTCCGCCTGCCAAGTTGTGCTTCACGGACCGGCTGTACATGAACGCCGGGAGACCGGCCGTCGGAGTGGCGGCGTAGGCCTGGCGAAGCGGCCGCTCTTCGACGCGCGCGGTGCCATGTTCCGGCGAGGGCCGCCGCCGAGTGTCTGGTGCGGCGGCCGCGGCGCGAGCGCGACGGTGGCGGTACTCCCTGCAGAGGGCCCAGACGGCTATGAATACGACCAAGGACGTCGCGACGGTGAGGATGATGTCAATGGCGATCTTGCCTTGAGAATTTGACGGTTTATCATTGGACAGTGGTGGCGGCGGCGGCCGCAGGGGCAGAAAAGGAGGGAATATCCAGCTCGGTGGTGGAGGAGGAGGGATGGCAGGGAAGACCGGGGGGAATTGAGCCATCGGTCCGTCGTGTGCAACTGTAAACGGCTATTAATGGTTTTTGTATAAGCGGGTCAATGCAAGACTCGCAAGCCACATTGTGGTCAAAGGGGTTAATTGCCGTTTCATTGCCAAATGCGCGTCTGATACGCGACAGCAACCGGAAGCTAGTGCCTAGTGGTACTCGAAACCTGACTTTGTCAAGGTTGTTCTTGTGGATGTGGTGCAGCTTGCTGATAGTAGAATGAAGAGCTAATTACACCCCTCATCCCACAAGTTGAGCCTGATGTGCAAATTAGTACACTAAGTTGAAAACGTGGGTACCGCAGTTCCACATCTTTCCTTGCGGATTGCTTTTGGTTGAAACTCGCTCCGGTTCGGACGCGTGTGATGCCACCGTGGCAAGTGACACGCGCCCCGCCTCGGTAATGTTTCTGAATACCCCCTAATTATTTTATAGCTTACGCGTGAGCGAAGACCAGCGCGCTGAGCACTGGCTCACGCCCTTGCTACAATAAATAGCGCAGAAAAAACCGGCGAACCGGCCTCTAGAGTTGATCTCCTCCCGCGGGTGCGCCGCCACTCCCCGTCGTCTTCCCTCCGCTCCAAGCTCGAGGAGGTGGCGACGACCGAGCATCGTGCGGAGGCGGCAGCGATGCCTACGGAAAAAAGGTCAGGGACTCCTCTCCTCTCTCTACCCATGGTCTCTCCTTTCTCTCTCCTCCTTCTCCCCTTTCTTTGTCACTAGTGGCAGGGAACGGCGACGCCCCCTCATGAGATCCCCTCTACCGGCCTCCCCTCCTGGACTAAGCCCCGCCGCCATGATCTCCTCCCGCGTGAGAGCCGCCACTCACGTTGTCTTCCCTCCGCTCCAAGCTCGACGCCGCCCCGTGTCCGGTCGTTGTCCTCGCTTTCTCCCATGGTTTTGTTCGCCCATGGGATCTGAGGTCTGCTGCGCATCGTCGATTGGGGAGCCACTAGAGGTCCATGCGGAAGCTTCCCATCTGTGCGTAAATAGGAGCAGCAGGTGGACGAGTTCAACCACCAGCATGGCAGGAGGTGCTATCGCTGATCAAGATCTGGGGCTACATCTGCACAAGAGGTAGGGGTTGAATACTTGAGTCAGTGCTCGCCACTGCTTCTCTGCTATCCAACGTCACATTGCAGAATAGTTTTCCTTCAAAGTCATACCAAGATCCAAGAAAAAAATAGTGTATTGGGATTTCATTTCAAACTGTTTTGTTGATTTGGCTCAAATCTCTTCCTTCATGGTCATTTATGGAATGAATTTTTGGTTTTGATGTGAACTTACAAGACTAGAAAATGATAACGCTTTGTTTGTCCATGGTGTGAAGAATAATGTCCAGTTGCAATCTTTTTTGCACATTTTTGTTTATTAACTTCTGGCTCAATTTTCAGGAATAGCATTGTACAAGGCTCTGATATTTCCGGAATCAGATAGTGAAAAAAAATGAGAATTTACACTAATTTCTTTGTTCCGTGAATGTTTAGGAATAAATCTGAATGTGAGAAATCTTTTCCTATAGAGTACATTGGTCTGTGAATTACATTCTGGAGGTGACATTGAATAATCCATTTATATACTACGTAAGTTTCTTAGGAAGCTTCTTGCTTTATAGGCTCTGAGCTGCAAAATCTACCAGAGATTTTATTTTACTTGTGTTGTTTGACAGTGGTTTCTTCTGAATTTCAAGGTTTTGTATGAAACCCAACGCTACTATTTATTTTTAATGTTCACTACATTCATATGTCTACTCTAATGATTTGATGATAGGTTCTCATGGGCATTCTGATGATAGATTGCTGAGGTCTATTATTTTCCAAAATTACACACATTTTCTTACTCGGTTCTTCATATGGGCATTCTGATGATAGATGGCTGAGTCGTATTCACCGAATCACCAGTGGACAAGGTAGGGACTCGGACATGGAATGGAGACCTGTAAGCTTTGATTTCCCTTCAATCTTTCTTCCATTTAGCTTTCCTTTTTTAGATAGTAGCTAGATTGGATGTTATGTGATCCTCTACCTCGGTATTAGACTGAAAGCATGGTGTCTACTACTTATTCATTGTTATTGGAATTTATATGCTACTTTCACAAATTGTTTGTCTGAATACATAGCTTCGGAGGAAAAAAATTGAGAGATGCATGTTTGGTTCATGTTTGTACATAGATCATTGAGGTGTTTATATGTTGAAATTATACAGGCTTGCTATGTTTCCGAAGAAAGTGGCTGGGAACTTTCCCGTCATAAATGTGACCTTTCCACCTTGGAGACACTATACAGGTAGTTCAGCATCCGTGCTTTACACAGTGTATCTATCAAATGAGGTTAACAGAAATGTTGTATACTTTCATAAACTACTATGCTAAATCCATGTCTTAGAATTGATTTTCCATTCTTCGTGATATGGTCATGTTCATTAGGTATAGCTTTTTGTGATTGAATTGGTATCGTTATAGAATGCAGCTAGCTGAGCAGCTATCAGTTAGATACCAGTGTAGTGGTGTAGCCTCATACTAAGCTTTTTTGTGTGCATTGTAGGTATAAGGATTAATTCATGTTCGGTATGATCTACAAAATATATCATGTTTGACAGTAACATCTTTCAACACATAATGCTTAATCTTCATGTAGGTTGCAGCTAGAGAAACCATCTCAGTTTGCAATCATTTGAATATTTGGTTATGCTTCTATTATTGCACCGTAGAACTTGAGGTAATTATGTGTTCAACATAATTAAAGACCACCATGTGTATTTTGTGCTATGTTATTGACATCTGCTTGTTTTACTAACATAAGCACTAGAAAATCACTGCGGATAACATAATGCCTTGGATTTTGCTTCCTGAAAAAAGAAAGAGGTCATTATAGGAGTCAATCCGTCATCATTTGTTTCTTGGAAAAATAATACTCTTACTATATTTGTCCATTTTCAATGTTGCTAAAATATCCATTCGTTTTGCGTCGGCCTCACCTGAAGCACTCTCTTCTCAATAATGTCGTGTTCCATGCAGATTTTTTCTGGATTGAAGTATTGCATATTTATGTGAAGCAAAAACGTTCCGTGAAGAGTAAAATATGTATATGCTTGGGGAGGGTGTGAACCAAAGCATGGTGTTGTCGGGGACTGCCAAACTTTCAGTAGTCCAATTTCAAATTACACTAACCCGGTTGCTTGCTGATTAGATTCAAAAGATTCCACCTGTATTAATAAGCCTGGTGAGCTTGGTCATTTTGTTTCATATCATAATTTTGGTTCAGGGATGTGTGGGCAAGTGTTAATTATTATCGACGTATATGATTTATCATACACAGAAATCTACTGTACAATTGTATTTACACTTTTCTTGAGTAAAAGTCTTCAGAATATTCATCTAAGTAGCTTTGTTGTTTATATGGTGATTATTCCTGTTACATGCTTGGACATCCTTTTTAGTGAAATATTCTTAGTTATGTGCAAATATACAAAGTGTATTTTCAGAAGAGACTGGTTTTTGTTTTTTGAGCAACGGTCACATCAATCTGGCAAGCAAGGCATCATACGACCTTGGTAATATTGGTGGAATTTGTGATGCGCACTTTGTTAGTTCTAATGAATAAGGACAAGCTACGAACTTTGTTTACTCTCTATTATATTGCTGCAAATCATTCAATGCTCAAGTATTGCTCAGTATGGACTAGAGCGAACCATTGAACAATTCACTTCTAGGTATATGTACTTCATTCAGGAAAATTTGCTGAGAAATAATTTCAAACATGACCTAGAGAATATAGAAATGTGTTATATTTATTGATTATCATGTAAAGTATAATTATTGTAACTACACGGGAAAGCGTATGACCTAGATGGTGTGTCGGTGGGACCGTCTTAAACCTGGTGGCAGGTCGATTGCGCATGGCATGTGCTCTGCTTCTCGTAAATTTTCCGTATGTGTAAATGTTTGGCACGGTAGGATTCGAGATTGCATCGAACAGTTCTTGACATTTCCTCTTGTTTATCTTTGGCGATGGTCAGGTGAGGCAATCCTAATAGGAAAGCACAAGGCCACCACACCCATGTTCTGGACGGTTTAGTCAAGAAACCAATGAATCTTTATTCAGTTTCTTTGTTCCGTTCCACATTCTGAATCCAGTCTTGTATGCAATTTAGTCAAGGTGACCATTTTTGCTGCAGTAGGAGCTTATGTATGCAATTAGTGCATTTTTTATTAGAGGATTTGTGTAAGGTAGTGAGTTCTCAATGTGTTGTGTATAAAAGAAGCAATTTTTATGTTTCTGGATGGATGTGATGCTGTTGTAATTCTTATGATTTCGATTGAATAAATTGAGTTCAAATTCGGTAAAATTTGAGTGATGCGATGCTTACAAGCTGAATGCAAGTTGAGTGCTGATATGCTCACTAGCTGAATAAAGTGAGTTCAAATTCAGTGCAAATGAGCAGGGTTTTGGTGCTGTAACAATCTCAGCTCAAATTCAGTGCAAATGAGCAAGGTTTTGCTGCTGTAAAAAACTGAGCTCATATACAGTGCAAATTGAGTGCTATGATGCTTACAAGCTGAGTGCAAATTCAGTAGGAACTAAATTGAGTAAACATATCACATAGAAAACTGCCATTTAAATATCACGTGGATATATAATTCAAATTCATAGTGCTAATAGATTGAGTGAACTGACAGACGACTACCAATTAACAAAAGTGGAAATAAGATAACTCAATTGACAAGCAAAATAACAAAAGTAGTTCAGATGATTTGTGTCCACTATCACAACCAAAATAGTACACTGACTTCCATTTAAATACCATCATCACGTGGTGCATTCTGATTGAATGCAAACTCTAGCACATCAGGAACCACTTTAGCATTAAGGTCTGGAATTCTTGATCTTGTCTCGTGTTCATCCCGAAATAGCATGTAATATGCACTTCCAGACCCTGTGTTGTATCCTGTTGCTATTGCAGCAGCTTCAACTTCACGATCTTGTCTAGTTGCTCCAGTAGCAGCTTGAGCTTCATGACCTTGTCCAATTGCACTTGTAGAAGCTTGATCAGCTGTTCTTTTCTTCCCTCTACCTCTGCCTCTGTTTTTCCCAGCTCGTGTTGATTCTTCTTTTCTGACCGATGGTTCTTTAGTGGCACGGCTTCTTCCTCTGCCTCTTCCCCTCATATTTCCTATAGTAGAAGCAGTTGTCACCTTCATTCTAGATTCTGGAATGCTAACTCTTGCAGCCTCAACAAATGCATTCTCCGGCAATGGGCCAAGTACCCTAGGCACTGGCACATTGTTTATCTCCTGCCAAAAATGATGGAAATCATTGCACAACTGGACAAGTAAATCATGGACACTTGATGTGTTGGAAATATTCGCACATATCTCCTGTCCCAATTGATACACCATAATGTCCACTTGGTGTGTTGGATCCCTAGTTAGATTAGGAGTGTGTGGCATCACATGAATTTGAAATTTAAGTCAATTATCACCATATAACCAGCAACACTAAATGCAACAAATGTCACACAATATTTTATTATTTACCTGAAGAATCTCTGGGATATCAACATCTTCATCTTCACCATGAATTTCTCTTTGCCCTTGTAGCTGCCTCTCAACAAATTTAGCATGCCCTTTCTTATTATGATTAGGTTTTCCACACAGATAGCAGTGCATTGTGACTCAAGCTTTTGTTAATATTTTGACACCTTTCTTGATTTTCTCCTCTAGTGCCTTTTTCCTGTTTTTCTTTGGCATGCCCATGACCTTGGTGAACAGTGGAGGATGAATGTGCACTCCATTCATTTCCTCCCATAACAAGTGGTTACCTGTAGGTTTTACGCTACATTCATTGCTCCATTCTGTGACTTTGTCGAGTTTCTTCTTTATTTTGGGACATATCATTCCTGGCCATTTAAGTGCTTCCTTTTGTTTCTCAACAATCCTTTGCAGAATCTTGTAAAATATTGTCTCAAGCATGGATAAGAAAGGAAATTCCTTGGCTTCCACAATGTAGCCGATAGATAAGGAAAAGTAGTATTTCTTAGTTCAATATTCAAAAGCACGGAATGAGCACAATAAACATAAAAAATGCATTAATGCCTATTGAACAATTCTGAATGATTATTTAGCAACATGTCACACTTGGAAAAATCACTAAAAATGCCTGTATCCATGTGTTAGGTACTAGTTTCTCAACCCACTGATAGGCACCATGACTATCAACCTTTAACTTCTCCAAGTTTTTCTCCCACTTGGGTATACTTGTTGACCTAGCAATGGCCCACAAGTCATTTTTCAGAGTTTCTCCTTTATGCCCTGCTTTTTGGAAGTTTTGGAGCATATGTCTAACACAAAATCTATGTTCAGAGTTTGGCCATACTTTTTGAACTGCATTTATTAGCCCCTGCAATAAATATGGGAAAAAGATGACGTCAATTCTCATGTGCACTAATAAATTGGAAAATAGCAAGCCAATTGTACAAGCCATACCTTCTGCTTATCACTCATTATGGTCCATGGTGATGTGTTTGTGATGTTCAAACCGTCTTTCAAATTATCGAGGAACCATTCCCAAGTGCTTGTACATTCCACCTCAACCAACCCGAATGCAATGGGATAGATGCAGTCATTGGGGTCAATTCCAAGAGCTGTCAGAAGCACCCCTTTATATCTGGTTTTAATGTGGCACCCATCAATGCATATCAATGGTCTACATCCTTCTAAGAAACCTCTTTTGCAAGCATCATAGCTCCAATAAGTCGTGGCTAAATGTTGCTTATGCTCTGCACTGCTAGGATCATTCACTGAATTGTTTGTGAGGAAAAACTTAGATCTAGGATTACTCCTCCTAAGCTCTTGCCCATAATCTAGTAAATTCCTGAACTGTTCCTCCTCATCACCATGAATTTCTATTAGAGCATCCTTCTTTGCTCTGCTCAACTTCCATCTATATGGACACATATTGAATTCCCTTGTTACTTTAGCACGAAAACCCTGCAGATCAAACTTCTGGTTGTCTCTGAATGCATGCATGAACTTTTCTTTCAAATATTTAGCTGTCAGAGCTCTCATCTCCCAGACATTCTCACATGTATGATTGCCTGCATAAGCTGTGACACTAAATCCCTTATATCTGGTGTCTTTAGCAATTTTGATCATCCAAGGACATCCCTCATCACAGATAGCTTCCAACCTTCTCCTATCATTCTTGATCTTCCTAATTTTTTTTCTATTTCTAATAGTGTATGCTACAAGTGCCTTCCTTGCTTCCTCAACATCACTGAATACAAGCCCAACTCTGAACACCGGATTGTCCATGTCAATTGCAGGACCAAATGCCCTGAACTTGTTCTTTAGGAGCTCCCTTTCTTCATCTAACATATTCAGATCCTCATCCTCAAGAGCAGCTTCATCCTTATTTTCAACACACACTTCTTTCTCATTGTTATCATTGACATCTCTATCAACATACTCGGCAAATAAATCGTCATCCCCTTCTTCAGCATCACAATCACTATCATAGAACTCACTGGCACTATCACTGTCATCATCGGAATGCCTTTGCTCTGGAAGATAATCCTCATATTCATTATCTATCCACGTCTGTTCTAAAACAACCACTTATGGACTAGAAGCTTCACAATCAATGGATTGACCTGCTGCTGTCATTTTAATAGGACTGATGACTGGAGGCATGCTTAGGCCTGCATTGATGTTAGCAACAGCTCCCTCGTACTCTCCAAAAATAATATAGCATCAGCTCTCAACTCCCTGAGAAATTTTTTATGATCTAAAAACAGAACAAGGGTTTTATCGGTCTTGCTTGCAGTGATCATATTACCAGTGTCAGCATCTGTCTCCATAGGGACTAGTCCTTCGGTTATTTCCTTCCCTGGCGTGGACCAGTACACATGGAGTTTAGCATCCCTCTGATAGCCCAGCATGAACAATATTTCATCAACAACAGACATGGACCAAGTCTCAGCATAGCAGTTGTCAAATAACTCAGTTGATGAACTGACATATGACAAATCGCCATGTAATCCACAGAAGAAACCATTGAGACACACTTGTACCAAAAATAGATCACTATTGTCTCCTGCATTCAACATTGTTTGCAATAATATTAGATCACAAGTAATTAACTTTGCTAACTGAACATTGCAAAATAACAGTATAACTGCAGCAGATAGTACACATATTCAGAACATTCAGACTGTTATGCTTTAACACATTCACAAAATTCAGACTTTGCTGCTTCACCACTTCCAGGCAAAAATCAACACACCTACCTCCTGATCCTATATGCTCAGATTTATTTTCACCAACAAAACCAAGTACGAGAACCCGACACATGTAAAACAACCTCTAAACGCCCAAATCCCAGTATGATCTCTAACCCCTCTAGCCTGAATCCAAAACACAACAACATGGCACCCTGAAAAAAATGCATATGAACACTGGTCATGCGCACGCTCATCAGTGATGAGACATTAAGCGTGAATCAAAAAAAGGGTGTCCTTAGTTCTAAAGTAATCACGAATTGCTTCCTACTCCCCCGTTCTTTTCGTTTCTTGATTGAGATCGATAATGACTCTTTCTACTCCTGAATAACGTACGGCAGCCTTGGTAGAACAGTGCGCTGCATGAGAGGTTTGTGCCTGGATCGAGGCTTTAAGATGCGTTCATCTGACCAAGGAGTATGATGACGGCGAAAATCTTTGTCAAATTACTATGAAGAAATTATAAGGAAAACATAGCACAATCATCTCTCCCGCTGGTGGAAAACAGTCTATCAACCACACAACAATCCCCAGGAAATTGAAACAAACAACTGATCCGGTGCTATAATCTCCAAAATACAACCTATTTATACTAGCTAGAACCACTAAAAATATTTAAAAGGGCACTGATCACAGGGCGCCTGAAGAACCCTAGCTAAACGTATCAATTCGATTAGCAGGTCGGCAGGGAGTGAAATTCGTTGGTTACCGTAGTCCGGCGGGTCCTCATTCCACTCGCGGTAGTGCAAGTCTGGCGGCATCTCGCCGGAGACGACGGCACTGCCCACGGCAGAGAAGGCTGATCGTGAATCGTGATCGCCGCCGTAGCCTGGAACCGCCGTGAGACAATCACGCTACTTGCCACGAAAAGCTAAGGACCTGACATGCGGGAATCCCTCCCCTTAATTCTCCTAGGCCAGACATGCGGAAGACCCTCAGTGCAAGCCTTGAAGACTAGAGGGACACAAATGCAAAACAATTTAACCGGACAGAGTACAACGTGTCACAGTATCAGACTCTATCAATCTCTTAGTATCGGAAAGGAAAGATGTGGGACTGCGGTACCCCCATTTGCAACTTAGTGTACTAATTTGCACATCAGGCTCAACTTGTGGGATGGGGGGTGTAATTAGCTCTAGAATGAATAGTCATGATCCAGTTGGTCAGTGCTGAGCGAGAGTGTGTTTCTTAAATGATGGGTATTTTATATTGAGCAAAAGATCATACTTCATCAATGGACTAAAAATATATCAGACCGAAGAAACTGCCACCAATATAGATAAGACGCATGATAAATGAAAAGTTAAATCAAATATTCTTCGAAGTCGTATTCTCTAGCTTTACCTATTAGAGAGTGATTTTGATGTGCACCGTGGCTAGTGTGCATGTTTGCGTCTTACATCGATTCAAACCAGTGGCGGACCTAGGATTTTATCTATGGGTATGCCCAATAAAAAATTGATGACAATTTTAATAAAATATATTTAGTAATTTAATGAGTAATTGTACAATTTGCATTGTAGAACGGAAAAGAAATAGTAAATAATATCTAGTTGAAAGATCAACATAGAAAGTTGCATAAATTACCACAAAAATACTTCAAACACAAATAATAGCCTGAAATATGCATAAAAGAAACTTATCATATTACTATTTGTTTGACTTGACTGGCATATGCTTTCTTAAGGTCATGAAAGTATATATTATATTATCTTCATCCACCTCGGAGAAAATACCCGCTCTATGAATGTGACGAGATAATCATCGAGGATACTACCACCCATCTTATTTCTAAACTTTGTTTTCACTAAAATCATTGCACAAAACACCATTTCAATACTTGCCGTCATACCAACTATTTGAGAAGCCAATTAGACCCCGGGTGATAGAATTATAGTTCATACTCAAGAGGATATAATATCATTACATAAATAAATAATATGGACAATCATGAAGCATCAATATACATTTGCAATTTATTTTTATTAAACATCTTAATCCAAGATGATGTATACGTGAATCTATAACTTAAGCAAGATCGGCTACCGATAGTTACCTCTGCACGGATATGACTTGTAGGTGTCAAATATCCTGGTTTCGTAGGCTCGCGGCGACCGGCAGAGTAGGAAACATAAAGCCACGAGCCAATGTTCAATCTTGCCGGCGAGGGCGAGCGGCGTGCCGACGTCCGGAAACCTCGCTGTGTGCTGGCCTATGAGCGATCGGGTACCCGACCTGGCTTCTCCCAAGTCCTCGCCTGCCTGCCTGTGCAGGCCCGTGGCGGTGTAGCGGCGTCGTCAGTACTACTCCAGGTGCCATAGCCCACTATTAGTTAGCGACGGCGATCGGCGATCGGCGAGGCGACATGGGATTGGATCGGCAGCACTGGAAAAGAGACGTATCAGATCACGTAATCAGTTTTCGTACTGTTTTTCCCTACTATGACGCGCTCACGTCTCTAGAGCTGCCTAGTTTTGAAACCCAAATCGATCAGAAGTCGATTTCCTCCAACTAATTGTTAGATTATTAGGCATAATTTCCACGATTAATTCTAAAATATAAATCATGATAAAACCAGCTACTAGCTCATGTAACTCGAACATACTAGATGTACTAAACAACAGGATGATCGGAAACAAACAGCAGCCTAACATGTACTCGCAGAACATGATGAATAACCAAACAGGATCACGTAGCACGTACCGTTCGGTTGCCGTAGTAGAAACTTTGGGAAAGAGTGATCGCAGCAGATGGCGACGAAGACGGCGGTATGCAGCACCGCCTGACTTGGATGGAAGACGACCCGTGATGGAGAATTCGAGCAGTCGCGCAGAGCGCTTCCCAAAAACCTTATTCGTCCTCTCCCGTACAGGATCACAAGGGCGAGTGGTTCCGGAGACCTGCTCTCCCGTCCGCCGGTGCACGCCGGCAAGCGGGATGGAGTAGACTACGGTGACGGCACAAGTAGAGAGGATGGCAAAACCCTAGATTGGTTTTCGGTGGTTGTTGTGGCGGTAGCCGCGCAAGACTTTATATAGAGCGGCTCAGGAAACCCTAACGGAGGCGAACGTGGGCCGAGTCCACGTTACGCACGTTCGGGTCGGTTACAGTAGCCCACGATCCGGGAGCGACCTTGTTTGACACGTCTGTCAATTTTCCTGAGCAGCAAAATAAAGCTCGGCTCGGCGAGATTCCCGCAACCCGCAACCCGCAACCCGCGGCGCGCGCGCGCGTCCGGACGAGACGAGACGAGCGTGCGTGCGAGCGGCGGCGTCGTCGGAGGAGGAGCGCGCGTGTATCTCTCTTATTTCCACTTACTTACAAAGTGGTGCAACACTCCTCCTTATAAGGTGGTGCAACTCTCCTCCAACTTTCCATGTGGGACTAAACTTTAGCTCCCACTACACTCCCATGTGAGCTGCCACAAACATGGGCCCAAACACATATGGGCTGCCACAAATTTGGGCTTTGAGATTTAGGGAAAATCTGAAATACTCATGGGCCTAAATGGATTAGCCCCATTATTTCTAACAATCCCCCACCAGATCTCAAATGCCCATTTGAAGATTTGCCAATCCTTGCTACTTGTTTATATACCAGTGTTTCAGCAGAGACTGTTAAGTTGAACTTCCGCCTAGAAACTTGAACTACGTCTATCAACAACTTGAACAATGGACGAACCTTGAATTGCAAGTTTGGTGCCAATAGATTTCGCTCAGAATCATAACTAGTACTTGGCTGTCAGTAGCCTACCCCGCGGGTTGAAGCATATGCGTCATACTCCCTGGTCTCTTCATGAGTTTACTAGAGATCACCCAGATCTCATAGACCGCGACGTTTACAGTCGAGCTCATATAGGTGTGTTCTTTCAAGAATGCCCTGTAGGACGGCATCTTTGCTAATTAAAGCCAACAGAAACACATTAAGGCATGTTGCCAACCTGCCTTACAGATTATGAGAGTCATGCATCTTCACATAGAGAGGGTTATAAAATACTCTCCTCAGTCAAACCACTAGCTTGTTCTTCCCAGGTCCTAATTTACGGGATCTCCGATCACATAGGTTGGGTTACCACTAAGGTGTGACATCCATGGGTCTCAACCCCATCTCCCTCGATGCACTTTCTATCACATTTCGTGATAGTCCCTTTGTAAAGGGATCTGCCAGGTTTTTGTCTGTTTGAATATACGTAACAGTTATTACTCCGGAGTTTCTCAATTTCCTGACAGATTTCAAACGTCTCTTCACGTGTCTTGATGACTTCGCGTTATCCTTAGAATTGTTCACTTTGACAATAACAGTTTGGTTGTCACAATTCAAAAGGATTGCCGGCACAGGTTTCTCAACCACAGGCAAGTCCATCAAGAGCTCACGCAGCCATTCTGACTCAACAGTGGCTGTGTCTAAAGCAGTAAGTTCTGCTTCCATAGTTGACCTCGTCAATATGGTTTGTCTACGAGACCTCCATGACACTGCGCCACCTCCAAGGGTAAACACATACCCGCTCGTGGCGTAGAGTTCATCAACGTCAGAGATCCAATTCGAATCACTATATCCTTCAAGCACGGCAGGATTCCCTGAATAGTGAATCCCATAGCTCATTGTACCACATAGATAGCGCATGACCCTTTCAAGTGCATGCCAATGATCAATACCCGGGTTAGACATGAACCTACTCAACTTGCTCACAGCAAAAGAGATATCGGGTCTTGTAGCGCTCGCTAAGTACATGAGAGAACCAACAACTTGTGAATATTTCAGCTGATCTGTTGGTTCCTTCTTATTCTTTCGTAATGTCAAACTGGGATCATAAGGTGTTGGAGAAGTCTTGCCATCATTAAAGCCAAATCGGCTCAAGACCTTCTCAACATAATGAGATTGTGTTAAAGTAATCCCATTCTCGTTCTTAATAAGCTTGATGTTCAGAATGACATCAGCCTCTCCCAGATCTTTCATATCAAAACTCTTTGACAGGAAAGACTTGACCTCATTTATCACTTTCATGTTTGTACCAAAGATCAGAATGTCATCCACATACAAACATAATATAACGCTATCGCCCCCACCATGACGATAATAAACACCTATCAGCCTCATTAATGACAAAGCCAGCAGAAAGTAGAGTTCTGTCAAACTTCTCATGCCATTGCTTAGGTGCTTGTTTCAGGCCATATAAAGATTTTAATAACTTACACACCTTTGTCTCTTCACCTTTTACCACAAACCCATCCGGCTGATCCATATAGATCTCCTCTTCCAACTCTCCATTAAGGAAAGTTGTCTTCACGTCCATTTGATGAACGAGAAGACCATAAGAGGCAGCCAGGGATAGTAGTACTCGAATGGTGGTCAGTCTAGCGACAGGTGAATAGGTGTCGAAGTAATCTTCGCCTTCTTTCTGTGTGTAGCCCTTAGCTACAAGACGCGCCTTGTACTTCTCAATAGTACCATCAGGCCTTAGTTTCTTCTTGAACACCCACTTACATCCCACAGGTTTACAACCATAGGGTCGTTCTGATAATTCCCAAGTTCCATTAGAAAGAATCGAGTCCATCTCATTTTGGACAGCTTCTTTCCAATCATCTGCATCTGGAGATGCATATGCCTCAGTAATGGATCTGGGAGTATCATCCACAAGGTACACGATGAAGTCATTACCAAAGGATTTTGCAACCCTCTGTCTCTTACTCCTCGTGAGAGGTTCATCGTCATCCTTCTCAAGAAATTCCTCATGTGGTTGTTCAGAATTCTCAATAGATGCACTAGATTCAGGAAGTATTTCAGAAGAAATCCTACCAATGCTATGCATATCTTTCATAGGAAAAATATTCTCAAAGAATGTTGCATCACGAGATTCCATTATAGTATCAACATGCATATCAGGTACCTCAGATTTAACCACTAGAAATCTATAGCCTACACTCCGTGGAGCATATCCTAGAAAGATACAATCCACTGTCTTGGGTCCGAGCTTGCGTTTCTTGGGAATCGGTATGTTGACCTTCGCCAAACACCCCCAAGTGCGCAAATACGAAAGTGATGGTTTTCTCCCAACCCACTCCTCATAAGGGGTCTTTTCTTTATTCTTGTTAGGAACTCTATTCAGGACATGACATGAAGTCAACAAAGCCTCCCCCCACCATGCCTTTGATAAACCAGCAGTGGCTAACATGGAATTCACCAAGTCAGTCAGCGTGCGGTTTTCCTCTCGGCAACCCCGTTTGATTGGGGCGAGTAGGGAGGCGTCCTCTCATGAATAATTCCGTGTTCCTGACAGAATTCATCAAATATTTTGGGAAAATACTCACCACCACGATCCGACCTAAGACGCTTGATCTTTCTCTCTAGTTGATTTTCAACTTCGGCCTTATAGATTTTAAAGTAGTCTAAAGCCTCATCTTTAGTTTGCAACAAGTAAACATAGCAAAATTTAGTAGCATCATCTATTAACGTCATGAAATATCTCTTTTCACCTTTTGTCAACACACCATTCATCTCGCATAGATCAGAATGTATGAGTTCTAGAGGTGCCAAGTTTCTCTCTTCGGCAGCCTTGTGAGGCTTTCGAGGTTGCTTTGATTGCACACAACTATGGCACTTAGAACCTTTGGCAATAGTGAAATTCGGAATTAAACTCATGCTGGACATCCGAGATATCAGACCAAAATTAATGTGACATAAACGAGAATGCCAAATACTGGTATCATCATTAACACCACCACAAATATGATTCACGGATTTATTACAAAACTCTGAAAGTGAAAATCGGAACAAGCCTCCGAACTCATAACCTTTACCAATAAATTGTCCATGTTTCGAAACAACGACTTTATTAGACTCTAAGACAACCTTAAATCCATCTCTGCAAAGAAGGGAGCCACTAACGAGATTCTTGTTCATAGTAGGGACATGCTGCACGTTCCTCAGCTGCACGATCTTTCCGGAAGTAAACTTCAGATCCACCGTGCCAACACCACGAACAGAAGCATGTGATCCATTCCCCATTAGGACGGATGAATCCCGAGCGACCTGATAAGAAGTGAACATAGAGATGTCAGCACACACATGAACATTAGCACCCGTATCAAGCCACCAACACGGTGATTGAAATACTGAAAGAACAGTAAATAAATTACCATACCCATCAGTATTGCTAGCGGTCACGACGTTGACAGTCTTGGCCTTTTTCCCTCTGCGGTCTGCGCGTTCTGGACAGTCCTTGGAAAAATGGCCGGGCTCTCCACAAGTGTAACAAGACAGTTCACTCTTGTCCCTGTTCGTCTTCTTCTTCTTGAAGGTTGTAGTCTTTACAGGCTTGTTAAAGGAGGGTTTGAAGTTCCCTTTGTTCTTGCCTACGGATTTGCCTTTCTGCACAAAGTTAGCAGTAGCAAGACCCTCTCCTTTCTCAGTAGTGTCCTTAGCCCGAGCCTTCTCCTCAACATCAAGGGACGCTATCAGATTTTCAACTGATATCTCCTGTCTCTTGTGTTTGAGAGTTGTGGCAAAGTTCCTCCATGAAGGGGGCAACTTAGCAATAATGCATCCCGCCACAAACTTGTCGGGTAAGGTACACTTAAGGAGTTCGAGCTCCTTGGCAATGCACTGTATCTCATGAGCTTGTTGAACCACAGGAAGGTCCTTAGTCATCTTAAAATCATGAAAGCTCTCCATGATATACAGTTCACTACCAGCATCTGCAGCACCAAACTTGGCATCCAGTGCATCCCAGAGCTCCTTTCCGTCTTTTATGTGCATAAACACATCACACAGACGGTCAGCAAGAATGCTCAGAATACATCCCACAAAGACAGTATTATCATCCTCGAACTTCTTCTGATCCTCGTCAGATATAGTTCCCTCAGGTTTGCCTTTACTGATGTGGAACACTTTCATCGTGGTTAGCCAAAGCTCAGCCTTGTACTGCCACCTCTTAAAGTGCACACCGGTAAACTTATCCGGCCTCAGTGCATCGGTAAAACCAGCCATTGTTAATTCAGGAAATTGCCTACAATAAGGTTTTTGGATTGTTGGATTATTAGGCATAATTTCCACGATTAATTCCAGAATATAAATCATGACAAAACCAGCTACTAGCTCATGTAACTCGAACATACTAGATGTACTAAACAACAGGATGATCGGAAACAAACAGCAGCCTAACATGTACTCGCAGAACATGATGAATAACCAAACAGGATCACGTAGCACGTACCGTTCGGTTGCCGTAGTAGAAACTTTGGGGAAGAGTGATCGCAGCAGATGGCGACGAAGACGGCGGTATGCAGCACCGCCTGACTTGGATGGAAGACGACCCGTGATGGAGAATTCGAGCAGTCGCGCAGAGCGCTTCCCAAAAACCTTATTCGCCCTCTCCCGTACAGGATCACAAGGGCGAGTGGTTCCGGAGACCTGCTCTCCCGTCCGCCGGTGCACGCCGGCAAGCGGGATGGAGTAGACTACGGTGACGGCACAAGTAGAGAGGATGGCAAAATCCTAGATTGGTTTTCGGTGGTTGTTGTGGCGGTAGCCGCGCAAGACTTTATATAGAGCGGCTCAGGAAACCCTAACGGAGGCGAACGTGGGCCGAGTCCACGTTACGCACGTTCGGGTCGGTTACAGTAGCCCACGATCCGGGAGCGACCCTGTTTGACACGTCTGTCAATTTTCCTGAGCAGCAAAATAAAGCTCGGCTCGGCGAGATTCCCGCAACCCGCAACCCGCGGCGCGCGCGCGTCGTGACGAGACGAGCGTGCGTGCGAGCGTCGTCGTCGGAGGAGCGCGCGTGTGTATCTCTCTTATTTCCACTTACTTACAAAGTGGTGCAACACTCCTCCTTATAAGGTGGTGCAACTCTCCTCCAACTTTCCATGTGGGACTAAACTTTAGCTCCCACTACACTCCCATGTGAGCTGCCACAAACATGGGCCCAAACACATATGGGCTGCCACAAATTTGGGCTTTGAGATTTAGGGAAAATCTGAAATACTCATGGGCCTAAATGGATTAGCCCCATTATTTCTAACACTAATACACCGTAAAGTAGCTAGGCCGCAGGGTACGCCGCGGCATACCCGGCATACCCTGTAGGTCCGCCCCTGATTCAAACTATATAAACTCGATTTATCTTGTTTTCCTTGTAGAACACATAATTTTGGTGTGCAAAACTGGTTTCAGAAAAAAAATTAAATTTATTTTGATCGAAGTCAACTCGGAAACGCATTTTCTATTGGCTTTTTGATTGTGAGCTGACTTTGATATAAAATTCAAATCAAAACTCAAACCTAATTCTTTTTGGATTACCTATTAGCTTTTGACATTGATAGGCTCCTTGGGTGAAGAAACTGCAGACCACACAAACATGATGGTATGGTGCCTTACCTAAGTTCAAGCCAAGACTAGTTTTTTATTCCGAAAAGAGGATATCCCTTGTCTCTATATCAATCGATACATACAACCATCAACAAACTAGGACTTGTATGTATGGTGATTTGGAATTGCTTCTTGCGGAAGAGGTTTTTGAGCTTTTATGTCGAGGCATCTTAGGGCATATCTAATCGATCCCCAAAACTTTAGAGGAGTAAATCGACTCCTAAAACTTAGAGTAAAAATACTCCTCTAAAGGTTGGCGGTACCTAACCGAACCCAGTAAAACTTTTTTTACCCATTTCTTTCTAGCTTTTGACATATGCATTTCATACATTTCAAATATAGTTCATATAAGCAATTCAAACATATGGACAATTCAAATACAAGAAACACAACACTTGAACAATACACATAGATATAGTTCAATGAATTGAACAATTCGAAATAAAACATGCATAGAGTTCATCCAAAACTAGATTCTACCACCACATCGATCAAGGTCACCCAAAAAGAAGCATATCGACCTTGTTTGATCCAAGAAACCACCAACATATCACCTCATATGTTATGGACCATCTCAAAAGAACTACGACATCATCTCCGAACAACTCATCTCCACCTCCTCCTAGGCCAACACTATCAACTCCACCATGACCATCTCCAACATAACCACCCTCACCTCCTCGGCCAACTCCATCACCACCTCCAAATCCTTGAAGGATCTTTTGACGAGTGAGCTCCCAATGCTTTCTAGCCACGGCATCCATGTTGCTTGGGTTCATGAACATGATAGCATGCTCATCGTCCTCTTTATCTTTTGCTATCCTCTTCTCCTCGAGTACAAGCCTCTTATTCTCGTCCATGGCCTTCCTCTCTTTGGTGGCTATCTTGTTCCTCCACTTCTACTCCTCCATGGCCTTGAGCTCGGCCACCTTGCCACCTTTTCTTATCTCCTCTTGTCTGCCAAAACTTTCTTGGTCTCAACCATTGCACAAAGCTCATCTTTGTATCCACCTTGGACGACTCGCTTCTTCCTCTCTTTTGCAATTTTTCCCCTCGGGCTTCTTATGCGGGTACTCATCTTCCTCATCATTGGCCTCGACGAAGATGCTAACCCTTGACCTCTTTGGAGTGGTTTCCCATTTCATCCGCATCCACTTTTCATTGCCAACAAGTTCGATGTAGCAATGGTGCAAGTTGAAAGCTTTTCAACCATTCTTCTTGTTGTGTTGCTTGTACAGGTCTTGGATGATCATCCCATACTCAGTAACGGGTACCCCACTAGGTGGGTTATGGTTCACTTGGTCAACACAAACCAAACCAATGGTTGCATTGCTCTAGAATGGTGCCCCACCAATGGTCGAGAGAGCCTTGTGTATGAGTGCTTGGAATGGTGATCGTGTTCATGTAGTACTCCTCGATCCGAGACCAAAACTGTTCTTTGATTGGTCGGTACCAATCGATGCACCGAGTGACACATTCATCCAATCATAGCACAATGCAACGTCTTCTTTTTTGCTATAGTTGGTGCATCTTATCTTCTTCGTGATCCCTTGAGTATCCTCCACCTCTCCTTGCTCAGTGACCTCAACCTCTTCCTCCTCCACATCTACTTGCTCGGTGACCTCAACATCTTCTTCATCAAAGTTGATATCATCGATCCCGGTCGCATGGCTACCCTCCAAATGTGTCATGAATCCAGCCACCTCAGACTCCACTGTACTACAAACCATCACAACAACATCACTCCACGGCCGCAACCATCACCGAATGAGAAGCTAATGAGAAAACTGAAAATTGTACCTTGCTGGCATTTCATCGAGCACCTCTCGGTCATCGAGGGAGACGAAGGCTGAAAGGTTTAGCCGGCCTCGGGGAGGGTTCACTGGCAAGGCCTTACGAGATAGAGGAATCGATGTTGCCTTCGAAAGTGTTTTCGCAACCTTCTTCCTGTTCTTGGAAGCCGTCACCTCGGTGACCACCATTTTGTCTGGAGTAGGCTTGCTCTGCCGCCGACCGGCCACCGGAGCTAGCGGAGGCTGGGGTAGCACCTCCGGAGCCTCCACGTGCTTACCGCCGTCCTTTCCGGAGGCTTTCATAGCCATGGCGGTGGGCCAGACGACGTGGTTTGCCCCAATCTATTCTTCCCCGCGGGCACGACATTGGCGGCATCGAGCCGTCGGAGACACTGGGGATGGCTTGCGAGGAAGTGACTGCGAGATGCACGTCGATTCCGATCGAAGTCGGCGACATCGGCGCCAACGGGAAAGTGGGTGGGCTAGAAGGGCGGGGAGGTCGTCGGGTGGGAGGAGGGAGGAGGCCGGACATTTTATCTAGAGTGGTCGATGACTCCTATTTTTACTCCTCCGCGGCCGTTTTACTCATCCGACTCATATAATTTTTACTACTCTAACCATTTTGAGGATCGGTTAGGTGCACGTTTCTTAGAATTTTACTCCTCTAACCAGTTTTTGAGATCGGTTAGAGATGCCCTTATTTGGAAACAACTTTTTGAACTTCCGGTATAATTTGACCTATTTCCTCAACCAGCTTGGTAGATTGCCTAGTCGCGTCACGTCCACCATCCGATCCGTCGTCAATGTTTTTTTAGATTAAAGGTATCCCTACCTGACTTTAAATTAATAAATCCCACCAAGTTTGAATACAACCGGCACACGACAAAGACCATACGCAGCTAGGAGACGAGGCAACAAGGTTCAAACACAACACAAGGTCTAGCCATGTAGACATCACTTGTCTACAACAAACTAAGCTAACAAAACAAAATACAGTCGGAAGGCTAAATAGGTAGAGGCCTAGGAGAAGGAGTTTACAGAAGGTGAAATTGTTGGCGCGTCTGCTCCATCACCGAGTTCAGTTCTCCTCGATCGTCAGTCTGGAAGAGCGGTCTCCATTGTTGCAAAGTTAGGATAGTTTTGAACAGACAATTGGTCACATTATGCGGGGAGATGTTCTCAATTGAGAATTTATTTCTAATTTTCCAATTGGCCCAGCATTGTGCAATAATTAGGATCTAAAGACAACTAGCCTCTTTCTTCGAAATAGAATTCATTAAAAAGATACGGTGATCAAATGAGGAGGGATTTCACTAAAACCCAACAAGAAGGCGAAAAGCACTCCACATGAAATTTGCGAAATGACAGGCAAAGAAGATGTGAGAAAAGGTTTCTAATTCCCCATAGAGGGCATACTTGCCATCAGAGGGACCGTGTCTATGATGAATTTGGTGCCTAGAAGGTAGTCTATCCTGAGCCAACTACCAGAGGACGATTTTAATCTTAAGAGGAATTTTCAGCGGCCAAATGATCTTGGAAAAGGTTTTGTCTACTATAGGGCAAGTTTACGATATAGGGATGCAACAGAGAACACTCCCGATGGTTCCAACGCCCAGCTTACCTAATACTCACCATCACTAGGTGCTAGAGGTTCAAGTTCTTGGCAAAAGTCCTGCCAGAGGATGAGATCCTCAGGGCCAAAGGTTTTTTGAAAGGAAACATTCCACCCTTGCGCGAAAGCTGATGAAACCAGAATGGATTGGTCAGAGCAGATATTGAATAGACTAGGAAACCTGGTGGCAAGAAGCGCTGACCCTATCCACCAATCCAACCAAAAGAGGATCTTAGCACCATTGCCTAGTGAAAACTTGGTTCCTAATTTGAAGGCTTGTTTAATCTTATTCAGGCTTTGCCAGAACTACAAGCCATCCTGGCTATTAGAGGCAAAGATGTTGTCATCATTGTTGTATTTTGCTCTAATAATCTTTGCCCATGAGGTATGTTCCTGAGGTTGAGAAAACATGCGCCAAATCCATTTTACCATAAGTGAGATGTTGATTAGACGAGTATTAATCACCCCCAGGCCACCCTGGTCCTTGGGGTGACAAACATCCTTCCAGTTGATCCAGTGGTACTTCTTTTTCTCTCCAACTCCTTCCTAGAAGAAGCGAGATAGATGTTTGTCAAAACCAGCGTGCGTGTCTTCAGCAAGCAGGAACAAACCCATTAATAAGACATGAAAGATGGAAAGTGAGGAGTTGGTAAGAATTAAGAGCGCTATAGAGGAGCAGAATCTGCCTTGTTGATGTCTACGCACTTCTATTCTTGTAGACAGTTGTTGGGCCTCCAAGTGCACAGGTTTGTAGAACAGCAGCAAGTTTTCCCTTAAATGGATCACCCAAGGTTTATCGAACTCAGGGAGGAAGTGGTCAAAGGTATCCCCTCTCAAGCAACCCTGCAATCAAAATATAAGAAGTCTCTTGTGTCCCCAACGCACCCAATACACTTGTTAGGTGTATAGGTGCACTAGTTCGGCGAAGAGATGGTGAAATACAAGTGGTAACGGTGATAGAAAATAGCTTGATGGCGTAGAAGAGACTAAAGGCAAACTAAAACAAAGATGGAAGCAAGCAAACATGTAACAGATCTAGTAGCAAACGATGTTTCAATGCTTAGAAACAAGGCCTAGGGATCATACTTTCATTCACTCTCTCATATAAATATATCATCTTCATGATACTACGCTGAACTACTCTCCGGTTGGACACTCTAATCGATGGTAGGGCTATAACAGCACACCTCAAAGTAAGCATTTCCCATCTAGAAAACCCCACACTGTCACCTTGAGTACTAGATGAGTCCAACAAACACCACAATTTCATAAAGACATCCAACTCCAAATATAACTCATAACAAGTATTTGTAATCTCTAGCCTAAGTGCCACCATGGTGTGCACGCTGTCACTTTCACACACATGGGGAGAGCAGAGATCTATTAAAGCACTTGAGTAGCAAGGTAGATCTACTTGATTACAAAGCTCATGATCACAATATGATCATGCATAGAGAGAGATGAACACATAACTACCGGTAGAACCCTTAGCCTCGAGAGAGAACTACTCCCTCCTCATCATGGGAATCATCAATGGCGATGGAGATGATGGTGGAGATCGATGGAGATGGCTCTGGGGGCACTTCCCCGTCCCGGCAGGGTGCCGGAACAGAGACTTTCTGTCCCCCGAACCTCCCCTTCGGTGGCGGCGGCGCTGCGGAACTTTTCATGGATTTCTGATTGATGATTTAGGGTTTACGCATCGGGAGACTTCTTATAGGCCAGAGGGCAAGGTCAGTGGGCGGCCAGGGGGCCCACACCATGCCTTGGCGTGGCCTAGGTGGACCCGCGCCTAGGGGTGGTGTGGCCACCCTGTGGGGCCCCTCCGGCTCTCCTTCTGGCTCTGTAAATCTTCCGGGAAAATAGTAACTTTGGATTTTGTCCCGTCCAATTCCGAGAATATTCATTTTCTGACTTCCTGGAACCAAAAACAGCAGAAAACAGGCAACTGGCACTGTGGCTCTTGTTAATAGGTTAGTCCAAGAAATCATATGAAAAGTACTCCAAAGTGTGGACAAAACATAAGAAAGTAGATAAAACCAAGCATGGAACATCAAAAATTATAGATACATTTGCAATGTATCAACATCCCCAAGCTTAACTCCTGCTCGTCCTCAAGTGGGCAAGTGATAAAAAGAAAGAATAATTTTTGAGGTGACATGCACCATCATAAACTTGATCAAAGTATTTGTAAAACATTGATAGCTGGGATCATAGTACTTCAATCATAACATGAAAGACAAAGTTCTAGCAATAAGACAAAGAAACTATGTTGCAACATGAAAAGGCACAAACAAAAGATTAATGAATAACAATGCTTTGCAAGATGTTTGTTTGTTTCACATAAAGAAAACATAGCATAGTGGTATTTAGCTTGTCCCTCAGAGAGTAGCAAATATAAATGCATAGGACACCTTCAAAGTTCATAAGAGTGACTAGATACAAATAGTTTAAAACAAGAAATATCAAGTTATGCATCAATCAACTAGTCTTGGGACAATGCACATAGAACTAAGAATGGACACTATGTTCTCAAAGTAGGTGCATAAAGATAGAAGGTGGAGACTCAATATAATGGTGGAAGAAAGGTCTTCATAAAAGGAAGTAGGGATTCAAGTCTCATAAAAAGCTTCCAAAAATTATGGTACTTATAGCTTTCAGCTATCATTGCCCCTATCATAAGCATCTTGAAGTGGTTAAGGTTAAAGTGACACAACTAAGAGGATATGCTTGACAAGTTATAAACCAAAATCTCATGCCCCTTACTTACGAAGACCGATCCTCATGCTACTCAACTTCAGTCACGAGTAAGCTCTTGTCATTGTAAGTACATGTGTATCATTAAGAACCGCCAATGGGGTACCCCTTGCACATGATACGGGAGCTTTCCCATAATCAAAATGACAAGGCAAGCAGACAATGAGTATCTCAGTGATCTTTTTATTTGCTATTTGCATAGGTTTTTATTGAGGATGCTTCATAGAGTGCTCATTATGGTGATGCTGGAAGTTTCCACCATGATTAGGCATGGCTTAGGCTAGCGGCCCAGGCGTTTCTCTAACACACATACCAACTCCATGATCTTACAAGTTCCACTTTTATTTCACACCGCCGGGATCCGTAAGCAAAAGAACATGATATCAACGGGGTACAAAGTACAAGTGAAATGTTGAAAGCGTTCCCCATGGTACATGGTTCTTCTAATTTCAAATTATAAAGCGCAAGCATATATGCAACAAAGAAGGACCCAATAGTTCAAGTTTATTAGAGGCAATAAAGTAAAGTGTGCCATCAAGTTCGTGAGAGCTTTAATAACTAGTTTTCTCATAACAAGTTTAATTTGGAAGGTAAACAAAAGCATGAATATACTTGGAATAGCATAAGCTAGTAGGTAGGTATGGTGGACTCTTTTGAATAACTTTGTTTAGGGAGTTGGATGCATAAGTGGAACTTATACTTGGTTGTGGAGGCTAGCAAAAGACTGGGAGCGACAAACTAAGAGAGCGATAATGGTCATAATCATGCAGAGCGACAAAACATCATTGATCAAAGCATAAAGTGATACTAAAAGTTGAAAAATAAAGGATCATAAAGGCTATGGTGACTTGATATAGTCATAACATGGTGTGAGCATGTGCCAAGTCAACCCAAATAAAGCATCAAAGGAGAATACCACTATACTATGCTTTAATATGCTAAAACAACGCATGATTCATCCAAGGCACATTAAGCAATCTCAATTGCTTATAACAAGTCATGCTACAGCAAAGAATACTAAGCATAAATCCAAAACAGTATCAAGCATGGCATGACAAAGCATAGCCACAGTCAAGAACGAGCTCTTTTTACCACATAAGCATGAGCTTTCCTACTCTTTTCCAAACCAAACCAAACTAATTGCAAACCAATGTATGAAAGAGGGGGTCCAACCAATTTATTCAGAAAACTAAGCAAACCAAAGCAAACGAAAACCAAAACGAAAACAAAAAAGAAGACGCTCCAAGAAAAACACAACTGTGCATGAAACAATAAAAATGAAGCGTTTGGAAGAAACCTGAAATTTTTATTGATGAAGAAGGGGATGCCTTGGGCATCCCCAAGCTTTGACGCTTGTAATTCTTGGATATTTCTTGGGGTGACATGCGTGGCATCCCCAAGCTTGAGCTTTAGTCCATCCTTCATCTCATTACTCATTCCTTCCATACACCTGAAATTTTTCCTTCATACAAAACTTCACACAATCTTTATTAGCAACATTAGTGCACTCAAGATAATAGGTCTTTAGGTTCAGTTCCAACACCAATAAAACTTCCATTAGAACACTATCTACTGTAGTACTTCTATCAAAAATCTCAATTCCCCAAAAGAACTCAAAAAGGAACCCACAAGAAGCAAATGCAGAAAATGACAGAAATCTGTCAAAACAGACCAGCAGGTAAAGACGAATTTTTTTGAAGACCTTCTGTTGCTCAAATGAAAAACTGTTGAACTAACAAAAGTTATATAACAACCTGGGGCAGAAGCACAAAAAATTACAGCTCAATCCGACATACAAAGCTCTCTCACGAAGTGTTACGGTGAAGCACAAAAATCTGTTTCGGGACAGCAACTTTCTCAATCATTACTTCACTCTCATTAGAGGTTACTCTTGGCACAAAAAGCAAATAAAAAGGATAAGGAGCGGTTATTACTGAAGTAATAACTTCCAAGACTCATCTAAAACTTTTGGGTTATCTCCCAATAAGTACTTTTCTTTAACGCCTTTAAGTTAGGCATGATAGTTTGAGAAGATGCTCATATAAGAAATATGAATTGAAGTAAAAGAGAGCATCAAGAAGCAAATTCAAAACACATTTAAGTCTAACCCACTTCCTATGCAAAATAATCTTGTAAAGAAACAAGTCATGAAAGCACAAAACAACAAGCATAGGAAAGCAAAACAAGTGCAACTTCAAAGATTTCAACATAAAGAGGGGAAACTTAATATTATTGAGATACATAAAACCATGTTTCCCTCTCTCATAATAACTTTCAATAGCATCATGAATAAAATTAACAATATAACTATCACATAAAACATTCTTATCATGAGCCACATGCATATAATCATTATTACTCTCCACATAAGCATAGTTATTCTTATTAATTGTAGTGGGAGCAAAGTCAACAAAATAGCTATCATTATTATTCTCATCACCATAATCATCAAATATAGGAGGCATATTGTAATTATAATTAATTTTCTCCTCAATAGTAGGTGGACTGAAAATATCATATTCATCATTGTAATCATCATATATTGGAGGCATAGTATCATCAAAGTAAATTTGCTCCTCCATGCTTGGGGGACTAAAAAGATCATTTTCATAAAAACTAGCTTCCCCAAGCTTAGACTTTTCCATAGCATTAGCAATAATGGTGTCCAAAGAATTCATACTAACAACATTGCTATTAGCATGCAAATAAAGTTCCATAGGTTTTTTAATTTTCTCTTCAAACACTTCATGTCCTAACTCAAGATAAATACTATAAAGCTCTCTAATTTTTTTGTTGTTTTCCATTAAGCCTAACTAGTGAAAACAAGAAACAAAAAGACAAAATTGCAGAATCTAAAGGAAATAACTTAGAGCACTCACACCAGAAAATAGGCGTTTTCCATGGGAGGTTCTTCTTCTTTAATCCTCCGGTGTGAATACCTTTTACCTTTACTCCCCGGCAACGGCGCCAGAAAATAGGCGTTTGCCATGGGAGGTTCTTCTTCTTTAATCCTCCAGGGTGAATACCTTTTACCTTTCCTCCCCGGCAATGGCGCCAGAAAATAGCTTGACGTCTACGCACTTCTATTCTTGTAGACAGTTGTTGGGCCTCCAAGTGCAGAGGTTTGTAGAACAGTAGCAAGTTTTCCCTTAAGTGGATTACCCAAGGTTTATCGAACTCAGAGAGGAAGTGGTCAAAGGTATCCCCTCTCAAGCAACCCTACAATCAAGATACAAGAAGTCTCTTGTGTCCCCAACACACCCAATACACTTGTCAGGTGTATAGGTGCATTAGTTCGGCGAAGACATAGTGAAATACAAGTGGTAATGGTGATAGAAAATAGCTTGATGGCGTGGAAGAGACTAAAGGCAAACTAAAATAAAGATGGAAGCAAGCAAACATGTAACAGATCTAGTAGCAAATGGTGTTTCAATGCTTAGAAACAAGGCCTAGGGATCATACTTTCACTAGTGAACACTCTCTCATATAAATATATCATCTTCATGATACTACGCTAAACTACTCTTCGGTTGGACACTCTAATCGATGGTAGGGCTATAACAGCACACCTCAAAGTAAGCCTTTCCCATCTAGAAAACCCCACACTGTCACCTTGAGTACTAGATGAGTCCAACAAACACCACAATTTCATAAAGACATCCAACTCCAAATATAACTCATAACAAGTATTTGTAATCTCTAGCCTAAGTGCCACCATGGTGTGCACGCTGTCACTTTCACACACATGGGGAGAGCAGAGATCTATTAAAGCACTTGAGTAGAAAGGTAGATCTACTTGATTACAAAGCTCATGATCACAATATGATCATGCATAGAGAGAGATGAACACATAACTACCGGTAGAACCCTTAGCCTCGAGAGAGAACTACTCCCTCCTCATCATGGGAATTAGCAATGGCGATGGAGATGGTGGTGGAGATCGATGGAGATGGCTCTGGGGGCACTTCCTTGTCCCGGAAGGGTGCCGGAACAGAGACTTTCTGTCCCCCGAATCTCCCCTTCGGTGGCGGCGGCACTGTGGAACTTTTCGTGGACTTCTGATTGATGATTTAGGGTTTACGCATCGAGAGGCTTCTTATAGGCCAGAGGGCAAGGTCGGTGGGCGGCCAGGGGGCCCACACCATGCCCTGGCGCGGCCTAGGTGGACCCGCGCCTAGGGGTGGTGTGGCCACCCTGTGGCTCCCCCTCCGGCTCTCCTTCTGGCTCCGTGAATCTTCCGGAAAAATAGTAACTTTGGCTTTTGTCCCGTCCAATTCCGAGAATATTCATTTTATGACTTCCTGGAACCAAAAACAGCAGAAAACAGGCAACTGGCGCTGTGGCTCTTGTTAATAGGTTAGTCCAAGAAATCATATGAAAAGTACTCCAAAGTGTGGACAAAACATAAGAAAGTAGATAAAACCAAGCATGGAACATCAAAAATTACAGATACATTTGCAATGTATCACTTGCTAGGGGTCTACACGGTGCCTACCATGTTTACCAGCGGTATGTGAAAGGGAACGCTGTAGACTTACAATTCAGGTGGTTGGCCAAAAGGTCCTGAACCACTTGTGGCACCTCCATCACGATAACCTCGCTTTTAGGAAGTTGATCTTCAGACTAGATAAGATCTCAAAGCAGATGAGAATGAATTTCAGGTTCTTAATAGCCAAATCATCGAGTTGGAACATCAAGATGGTTTGATCAGCGTATTGAAGGTGAGTTACCCCTCTAGGGATTAAGTGAGGGAGTACACCCTTGATACGTCCAATTGCATTTTCTGCATCTAGCATCGCAACAAGCGGATCAACAATAAAATATAATAAGAGAGGTGATATTGGGTCACCTTGTCTCACACCTCTCTTATTTGTGAAAAAGGGTCCAATCTCTCCTGTAATCAACACATCAATTTGTCCCCCAGTAACAAGTTGCATAAGTCTGTGAACCACACTAGGTTCAAAATCTTTCTTTGAGAGCACTTCTCAAAGAAAACTCTAGCTAACCCTATCGTATGCTTTTTTGAAGTCTAATTTTAAAATCACGGCTCTCATGTTTTCCTTCCTCAACTCATGAAGGATTTCATGGAGGGAGAGAGCACCATCATTGATGCACTAGCCCTTGATGAAGGCCGTTTGGGACAAGGAGATTGTCCGATGTGCTATCGGAGATAACCTGGTCGTGTATGCCTTGGAAATGAGCTTAAAGATAATGTTGATTAGGGCAATAGGGTGGAAGAGATTGATTCCATCGACACCAAGGATTTTAGGGATAAGGGAGAGGATTCCCAAATTTAGCCTAGAGATATCCACACGACCCAAGACAAAATCATTAAGGATGTGAAGAACCAACAACCTAAGAATAAGCCAAAATGCATTAAAGAATACCATTGGGAGGCCATCTAGGCGTGGGGCTATGTCAGGTTTGGTGTTATGCATAACAAAGTCCAGCTCTTCAGGTAGAAATGTGAGAGCCATTGCCCCATTTTCCTCCGTCGAGACACTGTCTCACCTCCCACATGTTATTTACTAGATTCAGGATAATAGGCCCTTGGGAACCCATTAAGTTCCTATAGAAATCATAAATATGCTTCTGAATGAGATCTTTATTGGTGGTTGCGGCACCTTGAACACTCAAGATGGAGATCATACATTTCCTTCTGCGTCCGTTTTCTACGGCGTGAAAGTAGGTTGTATTAGCATCTCCCTGAAGAGTCCACTTAATATGGCCACACTAGCGCTAGTATTCCTCTTCCAAGCGATAAAAATGCATCAGGTTATCTTCCAGGTGGTAACACAGAGCCCAACTATCTTCATCGAGATTCCCGAGGTCCGCTTGTTGATCCAACACTTGGATTTGAGCAATGATATCATGTTTCTTGTCCTTAGAGGCCTTCCCTGGGTTCGCTACCCAACCCTTAAGATATATTTTGATGACGTCAACTTGAGCACTCCAAATGTCAATCGGGTCTCATCTTCTAGTAGCGTGGGAAAGGATATTGTTCCAAACTGAGATAATCAGACCCTTAAACCCCTGGCGAGCCAGCCAACTACTTCCAAAGAAGAACCTTTTCGGTTTCGAGATCACTTCATCACCGCTATCCAACATTAGCAGTGTGTGATTAGAGCCAATGCGGAGTTCAGTAGAGAGGGAAGTGAGGAGGAATTGGGTTTCTCAACTAGCAGAAATTAACGCCTTATCCAGAACACTTCTAACAGGGTTAAGTTGTTTATTTGACTAGGTGAATTTGGCACCGGATCTACAAACCTCACTTAGCCCCATGCGAGCAATGGAGTCATTAAACTGGTTCACCAGGTTCTAGTCCATGTTTTAGTTGTTCTTATCCCTTGTCCCTCTAATTAGGTTGAAGTCTCCCATTACCAGGACCAGTAACATCGAGGCAAAGACTTTTGCTTCGAGCTCACAAATGAACTGGCTAGATTGTGCATGATTTACTGGCCCGTAGACACCAATAAATTGAAAGGTGAACCTAGCTGCACGGTGGATAATATTTGCACAATAAAAAATTCTCCTTGATCTTTGGAATCCACTTCCAAGACACTATCTCTAACTTCTAAAAGCAGGCCACCTGAGTGCCTGACAAATGGGAGCCAGTCCCAATGGAATCTATCTCCATGAACTATGCCCTCTAATTCCAAGAGAGTGAAGCTTTGTCTAATAGTTTCCTGAAGGAAGATGATATCGATTTTGAATTTCCTAAGGTATTCTTTTAGAAGGATCCTTCTACCAATCCTACCGAACCCTCTAAATTCCATCCTATGGCTCTCATGGTGTCTGGCAGAGGGCCCATTCTTGTCGGGCCGGAGTTTTCCGCAAGTTCTTCCGTGGGCCAAGAGCCGCTTTAGGTTGAGCTAGTTGTCCCTTTATAGAGGCACGAGTTCTGGGCCGAGTAAAGCACACTTCTTGGGCCTCAACCAGAATAGGAGAATATATCAGATCGATAACCACACTGGTTGTGGATGGGCGTTTTGATGTGCCAGATTGAGTCACATGTTTTTTACCTTTACCTGCTTCCTTTGTAGCCACAAATGGGATTTAGCCAGTGCAACTTGTGCAAGTTCTTTTGCGTGCACTAAGGAAAGGAGCTTACCAGGAGAGGCAATAGAGAAATCCAGGGCTAAGCCAACATTAGAGGAAACTTCCAAAAATGGTCATCAGTCAGAGAGGCAAATATCGCAAAAGCTTAGGAAGGAGAGGGAGGTGCAACGGGGGTACCAATATCGTTTTTATCCGCCATTTGGCACACAGCCTTCTGGAGAAGGAAGTCTGCATCGTTACCCTTGATACGCTGATGCATCTGATTGATGAAGAAGGAGTGGCTGCGTCATCGTGGAGTTTCTTGTCCTTGAGGATTTGGTGGAGTTATCCTTTATGGGTGTGACAATGTCGTCCACAGTTTGCAATCTTCCTCCCTTTGCTGCGGGAGCCAGCACCACAGCATCTTTCGTGCAGTACATATTCTTAGAGGGGAAGAAGTGGTTGGCCTTCAGCTTCTTGGATGGTTCAGCAAGAGTTTTGTTCTCAAAATCCCACTCCTTAGGGCTTTCCCACTAAATTTCCTATCTCTCAGCTTGGGTCATATTGGCAGCTTTGGTAGGGGAGTATGCTGGGATGGGCACATGCTCACCATTTTCAGATGAAATGTCCAGCAGGGATCATGATGGAGGGGAGGCATAATTGTTCATGTCCTCAGGCAGCAACACCTCCTTCACCGCGATCGCCTCTATCATCTTCTCAGCAAACGACGGTCTCACATACAGGTTATATTCATACTGATTCACCCTAGCAGCACTCCCGGAGGTAGGGCCGAGCCAACCGCACAGAGAGGAGAATGAATATGTAGGGGGATTGGAACACCTGCCGCTCCTTTACCTTTGTTTGTCTTAACATCCAGTTTCTTCTTGCAGTGAGGGGTAGGGGTTGGGAAGCACACTAGTTTTGTCCCCCCGTGTCAAACAAGCTACCAGAACCCACTTTCTCCTTAGAAGAGTCTACTTTATGTGCTCAGGTTTTTCTTCTTTTCGTTTCAGTGTGAATCCAAAGCTGTCTTGTTGCCATCATCCTCATCTTGATCTTTCTGGTTATTGGGCTTTGGTGGTGTGGGAGGGGCGTCGTGCCAGCTCTGCGATGTGACGGTTCAGGAACCGCATCAATAGAGAACCCTTTACCATTGACAAAAAGGGGAACAGAGCATCTCATTTTTCTAGGCACTAGCATGGAGAACTGCATCAACACAGCTTGAGGCTCCTTAATCAGAGACAACACATTAGTGTGGACAGGTTTCTCCTGAATGGTCATTATCGCAAGCAGCCTATCTTCAGAGAGCATGGAGGGAGGAAGCCCGTGTAGGTGCACCCAAACATCCGACAGCTGCCGCACTAGATGTTGCTTATACTGTGATGATTCCACCACCACCACACGAATCTTGCTAATATGAAAGGTGAGGTCCATGTCATTCTTGCAAGGATTGATGCTTTCAGTATTGGTAAAGATGATAGAATAGTCTGTCTCATTGATCTTCCCGACTTGCTAGTCCCAGTCCTGATGAACCAGCTTCCTCAGCCCCTCATCGATAATCTAAGCAAATGCCTTTGGGTCATTGATGTCTACTGATACATTGCAAATGTATCTATAATTTTTGATGTTCCATGCTTGGTTTTATCTACTTTCTTGTGTTTTGTTCCAACTTTGGAGTACTTTTCATATGATTTCTTGGACTAACCTATTAAAAAGATGCCACAGTGCCAGTTGCCTGTTTTCTGCTGTTTTTGGTTCCAGGAAGTCAGAAAATGAATATTCTCGGAATTGGACAGGACAAAAGCCAAACTTACTATTTCCCTGGAAGACTCACGGAGCCAGAAGGAGAGTTGGAGAGGGGCCACAGGGTGGCCACACCACCCCTTGGCGCGGGCCAGTCTAGGCCGCGCCAGGGCATGGTGTGGGCCCCCTGGCCAGCCACCGACCTTGCCACCTTCGCCTATAAGAGCCTCCCGATACCAAAACCCTAAAGAGTCAATCAGAAATCCACGAAAAGTTCCGCTGCGCCGCCGCCACCGAAGGGGAGATTCTGGGGACAGAAAGTCTCTGTTCCGGCACCCTGCCGGGACGGGGAAGTGCCCCCGGAGCCATCTCCATCGATCTCCATCAGCATTGCTGATTCCCATGATGAGGAGGGAGTAGATCTCTCTCGAGGCTAAGGGTTCTACCGGTAGCTATGTGTTCATCTCTCTCTCTCTATGCATGATCATATTGTGATCATGAGCTTGTAATCTATAGATCTACCTTGCTACTCAAGTGCTTTATTAGATCTCTGCTCTCCCCATGTGTGTGAAAGTGACAGCGTGCACACCATGGTGGCACTTAGGCTAGAGATTACAAATACTTGTTATGAGTTACATTTGGAGTTGGATGTCTTTATGAAATTGTTGTGTTTGTTGGACTCATCTAGTACTCAAGGTGACAGTGTGGGGTTTTCTAGATGGGAAAGATGGACTTTGAGGAGTGTTGTTATAGCCCTACCATCGATTAGAGTGTTCAACCGGAGAGTAGTTAAGAGTAGTATCATAAAGAGAATATATTTATATGAGAGTGTTCACTAGTGAAAGTATGATCCCTAGGCTTGTTTCTAAGCACTGAAACACAGTTTGCTACTAGATATGTTACATGTTTGCTTGCTTCCATCTTTATTTCAGTTTGCTTTTAGTCTCTTCCACGCCATCAAGTTATCTTCTGTCACCGTTACCACTTATATTTATCCATACCACTTATATTTCACTATCTCTTCGCCGAACTAGTGCACCTATACACCTGACAAGTGTATTGGGTGTGTTGGGGACACAAGAGACTTCTTGTATCTTGATTGCAGGGTTGCTTGAGAGGGAAGACCTTTGACCACTTCCTCCCTGAGTTCGATAAACCTTGGGTAATCCACTTAAGGGAAAACTTGCTGCTGTTCTACAAACCTCTGCACTTGGAGGCCCAACAACTGTCTACAAGAATAGAAGTGCGTAGACATCAAGCTCTTTTCTGGCGCCGTTGCCGGGGAGGTAAGGTAAAAGGTATTCACACCGGAGGATTAAAGAAGAAGAACCTCCCACGGCAAACGCCTATTTTCTAGCGCTGTTGCCGGGGAGGTAAGGTAAAAGGTACTCAATCCTCCGGTGTGAGTGCTCGAAGTTATTTCCTTTAGATTCTGCAATTTTGCCTTTTATTTCTTGTTTTCACTAGTTAGGCTTAATGGAAAACAACAACAAAATTAGAGAGCTTTATAGTATTTATCTTGAGTTAGGACATGAAGTGTTTGAAGAGAAAATTAAAAAACCTATGGAACTTTATTTGCATGCTAATAACAATGTTGTTAGTATGAATTCTTTGACACCATTATTGCTAATGCTATGGAAAAGTCTAAGCTTGGGGAAGCTAGTTTTTATGAAAATGATCTTTTTAGTTCCCCGGCTTTGGAAGATAGCTATTATATTGCTTATGATGATACAAAACCTCCAATATATGATGATTACAATGATGAATATGATATTTTCAGTCCACCTACTATTGAGGAGGAAATTAATTATGATTATAATATGCCTCCTATATTTGATGATTATGGTGATGAAAATAATAATGATAGCTATTTTGTTGAATTTGCTCCCACTACAATTAATAAGAATGACTATGCTTATGTGGAGAGTAATAATTATTATATGCATGTGGCTCATGATAAGGATGTTTCTTGTGATTGTTATATTGTTAATTTTATTCATGGTGCTACTGAAAGTTATTATGAGAGAGGGAAACATGGTTTTATGCATCTTGATAATATTAAGTTTCCCCTCTTTATGTTGAAAGTCTTGAAGTTGCACTTGTTTTGCTTTACTATGCTTGTTGCTTTGTGCTTTCATGACTTGTTTCTTTACAAGATTCCTATGCATAGGAAGTGGGTTAGACTTAAATGTGTTTTGAATTTGCTTCTTGATGCTCTCTTTTACTTCAATTCATATTTCATATGTGAGCATCTTCTCAAACTATCATGCCTAACTTAAAGGCGTTAAACAAAAGTACTTATTGGGAGATAACCCAAAAGTTTTAGATGAGTCTTGGAAGTTATTACTTCAGTAATAACCGCTCCTTATCCTTTTTATTTGTTGTGCCAAGAGTAACCTCTAATGAGAGAGAAGTAATGATTGGGAAAGTTGCTGTCCCAAAACAGATTTATGTGCTTCACCGTAAAAATTCGTGTAAAATCTCTGAACTTCCTTTTGAGGCATGAATTTTTGTGCTTCTGACCCAGGTTGTTATATAACTTTCGTTAGTTTAACACTTTTTGATTTGAGCAACAGAAGGTCTTCGATAAAATTCGTCTTTACCTGCTGTTCTGTTTTGACAGATTTCTGCCATTTTCTGCATTTGCTTCTTGTTGGTTCTTTCTTGAGTTCTTTTGGGGAATTGAGATTTTTGAGTAAAGTGCTACAGTAGCTTGAGTTTTAATGGAAGTTTTATTGGTGTTGGAACTGAACCTAAAGAACTATTATCTTGAGTGCACTAATGTTGCTAATAAAGATTGTGTGAAGTTTTGTATGAAGGAAAATTTCAGGTGTATGGAAGGAATGAGTAGTGAGATGAAGGATGGACTAAAGCTCAAGCTTGGAGATGCCAGGCGTGTCAACCCAAGAAATATCCAATAAGTTGAAGCGTCAAAGCTTGGGGATGCCCAAGGCATCCCCTTCTTCATCAATAAAAATCTCAGGTTTCTTCCAAACGCTTCATTTTTATTGTTTCATGCACAGTTGTGTTGTTCTTAGAGCGTCTTCTTCTTTCGTTTTGGTTTTGGTTTTTCGTTTGCTTTGTTTTCTTAGTTTGATGAATAAATTGGTTGGACCCTCTCTTTCATACATTGGTTTTCAAATAGTTTGGTTTTGATTGGAAAAGAGTAGGAAAGTTCATGCGTAAGTGGTAAAGAGAGCTTGTTTTTGACTGTAGCCTATGCTTTGTCATACCATGCTTGATATTGTTTTGGCTTTATGCTTAGTATTCTTTGCTGTAGCATGACTTGTTATAAACAATTGAGATTGCTTAATGTGCCTTGGATGAATCATGCGTTGTTTTAGCATATTAAAGCATAGTATAGTGGCATTCTCCTTTGATGCTTTATTTGGGTTGACTTGGCGCATGCTCACACCATGTTATGACTATCTCAAGTCACCATAAGCCGTTATGATCCTTTAGTTTTCAACTTGTACTATCACTTTATGATTTGATCAATGATGTTTTGTCGCTCTGCATGATTATGGCCATTATTGCTCTCTTAGTTTGTCGCTCCCAGTCGTTTGCTAGCCTCCACAACCAAGTATGAGTTCGACTCATGCATCCAACTCCCTAAACCAAGTTATTCCAAAGTGTCCACCATACCTACCTACTAGCTTATGCTATTCCAAGTATATTCATGCTTTTATTTAACTTCCAAATTAAACTTGTTATGAGAAAACTAGTGATTAAAGCTCTCACGAACTTGATGGCACACTTTACTTTTCTTGCCCTTAATAAACTTGAACCATTGTGTCATCTATGTTTTATATGCTTGCACTTATTTGTTGGGAATTAGCATAACCATGCTTTCATGGGGAACGCTTTCAACATTGCACTTGGTACTTGTACCTAGTTGATATCATGCTCTTTTGTATATGGATGTCGTCGGTGTGAAATGAAAGCGGAGCTTGTAAGTCCATGGATTTATGTATATGTGTTAGAGAAACGCCTGGGCCGCTGGTCTAATCCATGCTGACATGGTGGAAACCTGCAGCGTAACCATAATGAGCTGTCTATGAAGCATTCTTCTTATAAAACAAAGAGTTCTATATTGAGAAACAAATAGAAAAGAAAAAAAAATGAGATTATGAAAAGAGGAAAGAGAGAAAAAAGCACCATATTCCCATGGTAAATAAGAAGATTGCTGAGATGCTCATTGTCTGCTTGCCTTGTCATTTTGATATGGGGATTCTTCCGTATCATCGGGCAAGGGGTACCCCGTTGGCGGTTCTCTATGATACACATGTACTTATGATGACAAGAACTTACCGGTGACTAAACTTGAGTAGCATGAGGAGCGGCCCTCGTATACAAGGGACATGAAATTTCTAGCTTATACTTCGTCAAGCATGTACACCATAGTTTGTTCACTTTAACCTTAATCACTTCAAGATGCTTATGATAGGGGCAATGAGAGCTAAAAGCTATAAGTACCATAATTTTTGGAAGCTCTTTATGAGACTTGAATCCCTACTTCCTTTTATGAAGGCCTTTCTTCCACCATTATATTGAGTCTCCACCTTCTATCTTTATGCACCTACTTTGAGAGCATAGTGTCCATTCTTAGTTCTATGTGCATTGTCCCAAGACTTGTTGATTGATGCATAACCTTGATATTGCTTGTTTTAAACTATTTGTATCTAGTCACTCTTATAAACTTTTAAGGTGTCCTATGCATTTATATTTGCTACTCTATGAGGGACAAGCTGAATGCCATTATGCTATGTTTTCTTTATGTCAAACAAACAAACGTCTTGTAAAGCATTGTTATTCATGAATCTTTTGTTTGTGCCATTTCATGTTGCATCATAGTTTGTTTGTCTTATTGCTAGAACTTTGTCTTTCATGTTATGATTGAAGTACTATGATCCCAACTATGAATGTTTTACAAATACTTTGATCAAATTTATGATGGTGCATGTCACCTAAAAAATTATTCTTTCTTATTATCACTTACCTACTCGAGGACGAGCAGGAGTTAAGCTTGGGGATGTTGATACATTGCAAATGTATCTATAATTTTTGATGTTCCATGCTTGGTTTTATCTACTTTCTTGTGTTTTTTCCAACTTTGGAGTAATTTTCATATGATTTCTTGGACTAACCTATTAAAAAGATGCCACAGTGCCAGTTGCCTGTTTTCTGCTGTTTTTGGTTCCAGGAAGTCAGAAAATAAATATTCTCGGAATTGGACGGGACAAAAGCCAAAGTTACTATTTTCCCAGAAGACTCACGGAGCCAGAAGGAGAGTCGGAGAGGGGCCACAGGGTGGCCACACCACCCCTTGGCGTGGGCCAGCCTAGGTCGTGCCAGGGCATGGTGTGGGCCCCCTGGCCGGCCACCGACCTTGCCTCATTCGCCTATAAGAGCCTCCCGATACCAAAACCCTAAAGAGTCAATCAGAAATCCACGAAAAGTTCCACTGTGCTGCCGCTACCGAAGGGGAGATTCGGGGGACAGAAAGTCTCTGTTCCGGCACCCTGCCGGGACGGGGAAGTGCCCCCAAAGCCATCTCCATCGATCTCCACCACCATCTCCATCACCATTGCTGATTCCCATGATGAGGAGGGAGTAGATCTCTCTCGAGGCTAAGGGTTCTACCGGTAGCTATGTGTTCATCTCTCTCTCTATGCATGATCATATTGTGATCATGAGCTTGTAATCTATAGATCTACCTTGCTACTCAAGTGCTTTATTAGATCTTTGATCTCCCCATGTGTGTGAAAGTGACAGCGTGCACACCATGGTGGCACTTAGGCTAGAGATTACAAATACTTGTTATGAGTTACATTTGGAGTTGGATGTCTTTATGAAATTGTTGTGTTTGTTGGACTCATCTAGTACTCAAGGTGACAGTGTGGGGTTTTCTAGATGGGAAAGATGGACTTTGAGGAGTGTTGTTATAGCCCTACCATCGATTAGAGTGTTCAACCGGAGAGTAGTTAAGAGTAGTATCATAACAAGTATTTGTAATCTCTAGCCTAAGTGCCACCATGGTGTGCACATTGTCACTTTCACACACATGGGGAGAGTAGAGATCTATTAAAGCACTTGAGTAGCAAGGTAGATCTACTTGATTACAAAGCTCATGATCACAATATGATCATGCATAGAGAGAGAGATGAACACATAGCTACCGGTAGAACCCTTAGCCTCAAGAGAGAACTACTCCCTCATCATCGTGGGAATCAGCAACAGAGATGGAGATGGTGGTGGAGATCGATGGAGATGTCTTTGGGGGCACTTCCCCATCCCGGCAGGGTGCCGGAATAAAGACTTTTTGTCCCCCGAATCTCACCTTCGGTGGTGGCGGCGCTGCATAACTTTTCGTGGCTGGAGGTTCCCTTTTTTAGGGTTTTCTCATCGGGAGGCTTCTTATAGGCGAAGGAGCAATGTCAGAGGGTGGACCAGGGGCTCACACCACCTGGTGGCGCGGCCAGGGGGACCCGCGCCACCACATGGTGTGGCCAGCCCCTGGACCCTCTCTATCTCGTCTTCTGGCTCCGTGAGTCTTCCAGTAAAATATCGACTTTGGCTTTTGTCCGGTCCAATTCCGAGAATATTCATTTTCTGGCTTTTCTGGAACCAAAAACAGAAGAAAACATGCAACTGGAACTGTGGCATCTTGTTAATAGGTTAGTTCCAGAAAATGTGTAAAAGTACACCAAAGTATGGACAAAACATAAGAAAGTAGATATAAAAGAAGCATGTACCATCAAAAATTATAGATACGTTTGCAACGTATCAACATCCCCAAGATTAACTCCTGCTCGTCCTCGAGTAGGTAAGTGATAAAAAGAATAATTTTTGAGGTGGCATGCACCATCATAATCTTGATCAAAGTATTTGTAGAACATTCATAGCTGGGATCATAGTACTTTAACATAGCATGAAAGATATAGTTCTAACAATAATACATAGCAACTATGTTGTAACATGAAAAGGCACAAACAAAAGATTCATGAATAACAATGCTTTGCAAGACGTTTGTTTGTTTCACATATAGAAAACATAATGAGAATAGTATTCAGCTTATCCCTCATAGTGTAGCAAAACATAAATGCATAGGACACCTTCAAAGTTCATAGGGGTGACTAGATACAAATAGTTTAAGAACAAGCAATATCAAAGTTATGAATCAATCAACAAGTCTTGGGACAATGCACATTAAACTAAGAATGGCCACTATGCTCTCTCAATAGGTGCATAAAGATAGAAGATGGAGACTCAACATAAAAATAAAAGAAAGGCCTTCATAGAAGGAAGCAGAGATTCAAGTCTCATAAAGAGCTTCCAAAATTATGGTACTTATTAGCTTTCAGCTCTCATCGCCCCTATCATAAGCATCTTGAAGTGATTAAGGTTAAAATGAACAAACTATGGAGTATATGCTTGACAAAGTATAAGTTGGCAATCTCATGTCCCTTGAATACGAGGGCTGCTCCTCATGCTACTTAAGTTTAGTTACCGGTAAGTTCTTGTCATAGTAAGTACATGTGTATCATAGAGAACCGCCAACGGGGTACCCCTTGCCTGATGATATGGAAGAATCCCCATATGAAAATGACAAGGCAATCAGACAATAAGCATCTCAGCATCTTTTTATTTACCATGGGAAAATGGTGCTTTTTCTCTCTTTCCTCTTTTCTCATCTTTTTTTCTTTTTTATCAATCTCTATCTCTTTTTTATAAGAAGAATTCTTCATAGATTGCTCATTATGGTTACGCTGCAGGTTTCCACCATGATTAGGCATGGATTAGACCAGCCGCCCAGGCGTTTCTCTAACACACATACATAACTTTATGGACTTACAAGCTCCCCTTTCATTTCACACTGACAACATCCATAAACAAAAGAGCATGATATCAACTGGGTACAATGTACAAGTGCAATGTTGAAAGCATTCCCCATGATAGCATGGTTCTGCTAATCCCCAACATATAAGTGCAAGCATATACAACATAGATGACACAATGGTTCAAGTTTATTAGGGGCAAGAAAAGTAATGTGTGCCATCAAGTTCGTGAGAGCTTTAATCACTAATTTTCACATAACAAGTTTAATTCGGAAGGTAGATAAAAACATGAATATACTTGGAATAGCTTGGTTTTATTTGGAGTTGGATGCATGAGTGGAACTCATACTTGGTGTGGAGGCTAGCAAAAGACTGGGAGCGACCAACTAAGAGAGCAATAATGGCTATAATCATGCAAAGTGAAAAAACATCATTAATTAAAGCATAAAGTGATATTACAAGTCGAAAACTAAATGATCATAGAGGCTATGGTGACTTGGGATAGTCATAACATGGCGTGAGCATGTGCCAAGTCAACCCAAATAAAGCATCAACGGAGAATACCACTATACTATGCTTTAATATGCTAAAACAACGCATGATTCTTTCAAGTCACATTAAGCAATCTCAATTGTTTGTAACAAGTCATGCTACAGCAAAAATCACTAAGCATAAAGCCAAAACAATATCAATCATGACATGACAAGGCATAGGCCACAGTCAAAAACAAGCTCCTTTTACCACTTAAGCATGAACTTTTCCTACTCTTTTCCAAACCAAACCAAACTATTTGAAAACTAATGTATGAAAGAGGGGGTCCAACCAATTTATTCAAGCAAACTAAGAAAATTATGGATACATTTGCAATGTATCAGTCATCGACCACACAAAGGCGAGATTTGCAGGAGACACTGGCGTCACTAGGGTGAGCCCTCCAACCGCAAAGAAACCAACCCCGTCCATGGCCACCCCAAAGTGCTTCAGTTCCGGCACTGTGTTAGCATTGGGGCACATGTGGGTTGTGTGTCCATCGACGTCACAAATAGTGCAAAGAGAGGGAAATGTGCAGCCCGATTGGAAGTGCCCCACCCTGGAGCAGTTATAGCAAGTGATATTGGGCTTCATGGCGAGCGGCTCAAGATCTAGAACTTCCGCATGCGAGGAACCTCCCGTTGAAGGAAGCGGTGCTGATGTGTTCGGAGCCGGCGAAGAAGGCTGGCGACGAGTCTTGTGGATAGTGATTTTCTTTCTTGACTTACGCTGGCAAGCGGAAGTTGGAAGGGCCTTGGAGGAAGCACTCTGCTTCTCCGCCACGCCAAATGTTCTCTTGAGATCTTGGCAGCGACCGCTCCCACTGGTGGCCACGGTGGCAGCTTTCAAAAAGCCCGCGGAGCTCCTCCTCCGAGAGCTAGTAAACCCGATAGTTGTCACCTTGATGCATGTCCTCAAAGCTACGCTTGTCCGAGTTCCAATTGTCCATGCGGCCCCAATCCATTGGAGGAGGGAGAAGATCTCTCACCACTCAACAATGTACATAGATCTGAAGAGGAGGTGGCGAAGGAGAGTGGGTCTTAGGGTTCCCACTAGTCTCTAGTGCCAGTTATATATCTGGCGGCGCTGAGTGTGAGGAATCCCAGCCGTAGGAACTGGTCCATTGTGTGGAGCCATCCGATGCAGGGCAAGGGAGAGGGAACATAACATGCCAAGGTTACTCTCATATAGCATAACCAAGGCCAGCTGTGGGCCAAAACAGGTCGCCTAAGGCCCAGATCTGGCAGCGCTGGCCCATGTTGCAGCGGGGCAAGCCCCGTCCCTCCCAGCTCCGATCCCTCCGACGTCGAGAGGGCCACCGACATAGATCTGACGAGGCACACCAACATCGAGGCGACCGGCGCGGTTCCCACAAAGTGCTCCGGCACGGGGGCACGCGCCTCATCACGCTAATGAGGAATCGACGGGAGCGGCAGAAATTCCTCATAGGCCACAACCGACGCACCTCGCGCTGAGGGAGCATGCTTTGGGCCTGGCTGAGGAAGGTACGGCGGTTTTCTACCAGGAGTAAACACATCTCTTTTTTCCTGGCCACGTCCCCTACGTTGAACCACTGTCCATTTAGGGGAGAGGAAGTCCCCTAGCGGCGCCGGATCTAAGATAGATCTGGGAGTAAGAACAGAGGGACATTCAAATTCGAGCTCCTCCTCTGAGGTAGCCATAACAACTTTGTCCTCTGAATCTCCGTCCCCGTGGGCCCAGAACTTGGAGCAGAGCCAGAGCTCCACTCTAGGGAGAGGCAGAGGGTTGGAAGGGTCGTCGTGCACAGCAGCGACCAGCGGCTGGCGGGGGGAGGAGAGGGGTACGGCGGCAACGAGTCACCAGCGCACTCCTTGCGAGTCGTGCCGTTATGGATGCTACTACCAGCCTGCCGTCGTCAATGTAGCGGGAGCGCTCGGTGTTGTGTCCACCGGCCTATCAGCGAGATAGAATTGCCATTGCTGAGAGTGCTCTTACCATTGCGAAATGGCAGTACAATGGCAACACATCCATGGACCATCGTTGTTGTCATTCAGATTTGCTTCATCAGCCTATTATATTTGAATATTTGCAGAAATTAGAATGTAAGTGCTTAGTTTTGTATCCGTGGCTATTATTTAGCGCCAAAGAAAGTAGCTATCTTTGGTCTGGTGATACCGAGGATGATGGTTCTTCCCCTCACCAATACTTGCTTGTGGATACAATGTAATGTCTTACTCAAGAAACGAGACTATTGTAAGATCTTGGTTTGCTGTTCTTCTGTTCTTATTAGTATGTATTTATTTCTTGCTTCTAATGACTTTACCAGGCAAATGATTGTTGTCATCTCCTTCCAACCGCCAAGAAAGACCCTTTAGAACCAGGATATTTTAGATCCATGGAAGGCACCAAACCTCCAGAACAAAGGTAAGAAATGTTCCTCTTACATCCAATGGTGACTTAGTTCGTCAACCTCATCATAGTTACCCCTGCAACACGAATGCGTATTACTTTCTTACTTCAAGCTAGCCAATAAATGCAGGAGCCAACAGCTTGTATCTTCTCTTGGTCTACATCACAGACCTAAGAGCAAGACTAACAACACCCTTATTCCTCCGGCCCTTAAAACGCGAGTAAGAGCGCCTGTACTACGTTTTTACACGTTGAAAACTGCTGCCGGAGATCATCACCCTTATTCACAACCTGTAAAACCGAATATTCTGTTTTACAGGTGTGATAAGGGCGCTGATTGACGACACATGTTTCCTGGCCAGTAAAAAACAGGAATTCTAGCGCAAATGCAAGTTGCAAACATTTCATGCATAGTTTCAACATCAAATCAACAACATAGCTCGCATCAAATCTGAAAGGAAATCTCCATAGTTCACCGCCGAAAGGAGCGAGAGGTGGATCGGAGGTGTCGACAGTGGTGCCGTTCAACATCTCCATGAACGAACCATGCGCATGGGTGCTAAAATCGGAGAAATTGGCATAAATTATGCGAGGTGAGACAGAGGGACTCGGGAAAAAATTGGCATACCTTTCGGACAACTGGTCGAACGGTTACGGGGCAGGGAGACGGCGGGAGGCAGAGATGGAGTGACGGCGGGGGAAACAACAGGAGGCAGAGATGGAGTGGCCGGCAGGAGGCCGCTGCGGCGGGCCGGCCGCTTCTGGCTCACCCGCTTCTTCTTAGGCTTCGACGTCGGTGCAGGGGCGGGAGCCGGCGCAGATGCTGTCTGGATCTTCCTCTTCTTCACGCTAGTGGCCGTGACCATCTTGGCGATATCCGTGGAGGTCGAAAGACCTCCGGCAGCCCCGGGAGAAATGGTGAGCGGTGGAGAGGGTGCCCCAGGTTACGGCGTGCCGCTAGCAGACAGCGGGATCGATCTGTGGTTCATGCCGGCAGTATCCGGCCGTGGCGGCGCATGAGACGGCGGGGGCGCGGAGATCGGCGGCGGCGGTGGCGGGCGGGCGGGAAGGGGGAACGAGCTGAAATCTCTAGCGGGCAAAGGAACGGTGGAGTGCGGGGCACGTTCGGGTCGCCCTCTCCAACCCTGGTTTGTGCGGTTGGAGAGCGGGTTTACGAGTCGGCCCTTACTTTTTTTTAAGGATAGTGTGATTTGAGGGTATTGATCGCCGCTGATTTCTCGCCGAAAACCTTAAAACGGCAGTTATTTTGAGAGTTTGCCCCGTTTAAAGATGCTGTTAGACTTGCTCTAAATTTAGATCATCAATTCAAGGATGCTACCACCACCATACCATAGAAAAATAATATAATTTTTTATTGTTTAACTTTCTTTCTACATGTGCATTCACTACTTCTAGACATTCCATAATTTTTTCTCCCCACATACAGGTTTTGCAATCTTTAAACTCAGCTAGATAGACTCTGTACGACTTTCAAAGGCAGAACAAACAAATAAATAGATTGGTCTTTTAGTCATGTGTGAACACCTAATCTTCATTTTCACGTGCAAAGTTCCTAATTGTTGATTTTACCTAATCTTCATTTTCATGTGCAAAGTTCCTAATGGCATTTGCTACATTCCACCGGATCTGGTCGATAAGGACTTCATGCAGCAGCTGTCTAACCCGGTCATCGTAGCATATACTCCCCTGGAAGCGCAAGCGATGTGGACTCGATTTCAGCAAATTCACTCTACCATGGATGTGCATACAGTTAGCATCAAAGCGACCAGTCACACACATCAGCTTATTCTTCTACCAACAGGTGAAGGTGGGAACTCGGTAAAACAAATATCATAAGAAAGAAACATGTTGCTATTCACTGTTGAGAATTTCAGCCACATACAACTATGAGTATACCGGTACGGTGCGCCAAGACACACCCCTAAATATAGTATATCTTCACGATAGTTCACCTTTGCCCGAAATGAGTAACTTGAACGATTTTGAAGAGTCGTCTACTGTAAAATCCCAGCATTAGAGCTTAGAAATAAGTTAAGATGAGATGTGTGCATTGCATTCATGCATAGAAAATCCGGACAATTTTTGTGTTTTTAAATAAAACTTGTCAAAGAGATTGAAGCTTCTCTTAACTTGGTGGAATTGAAGTAGATCATCAAGTTGACTGTGATAAGTTTCAAGATGACCTTTGCTAAAACCTTATCTTTGGGTAATATAATTTGATATAAGGGTAGATCAAATGTAATAAAACTAAGTCACAACACACTACTTAATAAGGAGTATTAGATCTTCTATAGATCATTACATGATATTCCATACAACAACTCAAGGATGAATACTCAATATTCTAAAGATGACTAGATAATGCCCGTGCGATGCTACGGGTCTTTAAAACAATCACACGTACAAATATAAATGCATAAACCTTGAGCTGAACTTCCTTTTCTAAAAATGGAACATAGATTTTTTTAAACAAAAAGGGAAACGCACCAACCGAACCATCCAGGCCCAAGTTTCCAGCCGGCAGGCCCAACTCACATAAATACCCGAAACCCTAGATCCCCACCGACTTTCTTGACTACTTTCTATTTCCCTCCCGTCGTTTCCATATCCACGTGATCTAGTTCGCCCACCTACCCAGTTGCTGCTTGTCATATCTCTTGTCTCCCTAGAACACCCCCTCGATCCCCTTCTCTTCCTTTCTGTGCGGCTCCACCTTGGTGCTAGAGTAGCGGATCACGCCACCTCGCGCTCATGGTCGTTCCCTCTCCCCGCGGTCACTCAACCCCATGTTTCCCTCTCCTATAGCTCATGTTGTCCTTGAAGCTTCTATGATGATGCTCTACCGGTAGTCCCCAAGCCCGCTAGCCTCGATGCTCCCGTGTGTGCCTCCTCCCATACCTTGCACGTGACATCGTCCTCATTTGTCCTCCGGATGAAATAACAGACGAAATTAGCGACGAACGAACACCACCAACTTCAACAAAATTTCTGAAAGAAACACCCCTCAAGTGCACTTTTCTAGAATTTGAATGCAAGTGATATTCTTCAACATAACTTGTAGAATCACATGTTGAGACAATCAGACAATACAACTACAATGACATGTCCCCTATGCACATATTTTCATTTTTAGCAACATAAAAGCAAAATAATATGGAACCTTATGTGTCTGTGTATTTATTTTATCTTCTAACATTTCTTTCTCTTTGTACGTTATAGAAAGAAACGCAGAAAGAATTGGATGGAAAAACTGAACATATGTAGCATTATATTCCTCTTTAAATAGATGTCACAGACTCGTCTAATTTTGGATATATCTAGACACTATATATAGTATAGATACATCTATCTAGACACTATATAATATAAATACATCCAAACTTAGACAATTCCGGACATCCATTTTCAGATGGAGGGAGTATGTATTGTTAAAGAAAGATATGAATAGTATACGTGGATGAAAGTATAGAACTACTGGATCTAACTTTCACATGGATTTTTTTGTTGCCTGTACGTTATGGAGATAAAAACTTATATTTCATGTGCTTCTTCTCTTGCAATATCATCTTTCATTGCTTCATACATATACACAGTGCTAGTTGGTGATGTGCTGCGGTGCCTTGATGGCTTCGATCGGGGGGCAAGGCCCCAAGTTGATGGGCGATGGGATACGCACAAGAGAAAAAAGTCACTGGTGTCCATCGGTTAGTGCTCAGATACAAAAAATTGCAGAAGAATTTTTGATTGGCTTCAAAAGGGAAGAAACGAAGGAAGGCACGGCGGTCAAGGATACACGTCTCCGTTGCTTACCAAAAGGAATAGCACCACTTTGGATTAAATCAAATAAGCGATGGTCAGCTAACCGGTTGAAAGGAGAAGAATGACGACGGCAGTGGGGAAAACGAGGTGGGGATAATTTATGTATTGGATGTGAGACACTACAGAACTCGTGTCCCACGATAAAACAAGGAACCGGAAATCGAACCGGTAATTTACTTAGGGGTGACATATGATGTAAATATTAAAATAATATGGGGTAGTTTCCGAGCGACTGCATTGCCACGGAACAAAAATATATATGTACATAAAGTAATTAGTTCAGACTTCTTATATTTTTATGTACGTTGAGTGGGTAAACATTGACCAATTTGACTCAGGTTACAGAGTTGCTAACTGCACCTTGCTCAGCTGGTTAGAGCAACTCTAATAGATCTCATATAAGTGAAACCATACTATAAAGTATCATCTATCATATGGATAATATAATGTATTGAAAATTAATTTTCAAGAGAATGTGAAGACGTATAAAACTTTGTTCGAACCATGTAGCACTTGCTGTTGTTTTGAATCATCATTGATATGTAACAAGTCATGTTGTTTTCGGTGCTACGATAGTTCAAATTTCAGAAATAATCGTGTAGGTCGACTCCCGTGGCAGTGACAGGGAATTAGACTTTTTTGACATTTAATTGCAGTGGCAGGAGGATCTTAGCCCTGTAGCTGCGCCTGCTCGTCGTCGCCCTGCAGTTGCGCAGGCATAATAGAGGCTGGCGCCAGAGACTTGGACGAACGGAAACGGTTGAGGGGGCGCGATGGAGGAGCCACAGTCAGATCGAGGCGGACTCCGCGTGTTTGAGGTCGCCGTCGACCAAGCCTCGTCTCAGGCGTAATAGAGGCTGGCGCCAGAGACTTGGACGAACGGAAACGGTGGAGAGGGCGTGATGGAGTAGCCACGGCCAGATCGAGGCGGACTCCGTGCGTTCGAGGTCGCCGTCGACCAAGCCTCGTCTGCCTTTGCTAGCGTTGGGGTGGCTCCTGTTGAAAATATAAGCAAATTACCATAATACTTAATCCGAAATAAGTAATAATAAATCATGACTATAAGTGCTAGAATTAATCTAATCATGTATACTAGCAGAATAAACGAACAGATCATATTCAACCAGAATAAACAGATCACATCTATTCCAAGAGCTAGTACAAGAAACTGCAACATAAACTGAACTAGATAGGAACAGATTACGTACGGTGCTGGAGGAGGAATCGGGTTCGCGTTCAGGTTGGGGTTGAGGTTGACACCAGTGTCATCAGCCATGGCGTCGATGTAGAGGCTGCTGATGTCCGGGAAGAAGTCCTCGTCGGGGAAGGAGTGGTCGGTCGACGTGATGCCGTCAGTAGTCGCGCAGACGCGCTCCCCAAAAACCTGATCGCCCCTCACCCGTACAGGTTCACGAGAGGCGGTGGTTCCGGAGGCCTACTGTCCCGTCGTCCGGTGCACGCCGGAAGAGGGGATGGAGAAGGTGTAGCGGCGGCGCAAGGTTCTGGAGGCAGAGAGATGTGTATTTTCTCGTATTAGGGTTTTAGCCTAAGGCCGTCTATATATAGGCGCCGGTCGGGTAGGTCGGGTAAGACATGGGGCGTAGTCCACGTCCGAGTAGTAACAGCCCACGTTTCCGGAAAAACCTCCCGAGCAGCAAAAAGATAAGATCGGCACAATTCCGCAAACGGCGGCGCGCGCGTCGCGACGTGACGAGGCGAGGCGTGGCGAGGCGGGCGGCGGAGGAGGAGGAGCGCGCGTGTATGCCACTCCTCTTCACTCTCTTTAGGAGGTAGTGAAACACTCCACTATATATATTGGTCCAACTCCCTACTAGCAAGGTGAGACTAAACTTTGGTGCCACCCCTTGCTAGGCATGAATGGGCCAAGAGAATTTCAGAATTTGTATTAGGCTATGGGCCAAGGCCCACACCCAAGTTCCAACAATCCCCCACAAATTCTCATAGGCACATATCATCACATCACATCAATCAGTTCCAGAGCATTGTTTATATACCGGTGCGAGGTGGAGACTGTTAAGTTGAACTTCCACTTAGAACTTCATGCTACACTAGATTGCAACTTGAATAGTGGACTATGCCTTGAACTACAAGTTTGGTGCGCACTAGTTTCACATAAGGTCTAGACCGATATAGGGCTGCCGCGAAGCTTCTCCGCGGTTTGGAGTTTATGCGTCATACTCCATGGCCTTTCATGAGTTTATTAGAGAGCACCCAACTCTCATGGACTGCGACGTTTGACAGTCAGACTCATATAGGTGTGTTCTTCAAAAGATGTTCTGCAGGACAACATCTTTGCTTAAACAAGCCACTCAGAACACATTAAGGTAAATACCAACCTGCCATGCAGAATAGGAGAGTATTGCATCTATACGGAGTGGTAGTATGCTATAAGTATACTCTCCTCCCAGTTGACCAACAGCTTGTCTCCCAACTCTACTTCACGGGATCTCCGATCACATAGAGCGGGTTACCACTGTGAGCAACTCAAAAAGTGGGTCTCAAACCCATCTCCCTCGATGCATTATCTATCACATTACGTGATAGACCCTTTGTGAAGGGATCTGCCAGATTTTTAGATGTTTGGATATAATCCAATGCAATAACTCCGGAGTTTCTCATTTTCCTGACAGATTTCAATCTCCTCTTCACATGTCTTGATGACTTCATATTGTCCTTAGAACTGTTTATTTTTATGATCACAGTTTGATTATCACAGTTCATAAGGATTGCGGGTATTGGTTTTTCAACCACAGGTAAGTTCATCAAGAGTTCACGAAGCCACTCTGCTTCAATAGTGGCTGTGTCTAATGCTGTGAATTCTGCTTCCATAGTTGACCTCGTTAAGATGGTCTGCTTGCAAGACTTCCAAGAAACAGCGCCACCACCAAGTGTAAACACATAACCACTCGTGGCCTTAGTCTCATCAGCATCAGAAATCCAGTTTGAGTCACTATACCCTTCAAGTACCCTTGGATACCCGGAGTAGTGAATCCCATAGCTCGCAGTGCCTTTCAAATAACGCAAAACCCTTTCAAGGGCCTGCCAATGAACATCTCCTGGATTTGAGACAAATCGACTTAACTTGCTTACAGCAAAGGAGATGGCAGGCCTCGTAGCGCTGGCTAAATACATAAGCGAGCCAATAATCTGAGAATATCTCAGCTGATCTTTAGCATCCTTAGGATCTCCTTGATTCTTTCGAACCAACACGCTAGGATCATATGGTGTAGGAGAGGATCTACATTCGCTATACCCAAAACGACTCAAGATCTTCTCCACATAGTGAGACTGAAGCAGTGTTATCCCACCATCATCATCTTTCAGCAGCTTGATGTTCAATATCACATCAGCCACTCCTAGATCTTTCATCTCAAAACAACGAGATAGAAAGTCTTTGACCTCATTGATAACATTAATATTGGTCCCGAATATCAGTATATCATCAACATACAGACATAAGATGACTCCCTCGCCCCCACCATGGCGATAGTACACACACTTGTCAGCTTCGTTTACAATAAAGCCTTCATCAGTTAAAGTCCTTTCAAACTTCTCATGCCACTGCTTAGGTGCTTGCTTAAGACCATACAGAGACTTCAGTAACTTGCACACCTTGCCTTGTTGACCATCTATCACGAATCCATCCGGCTGATCCATATAAATTTCCTCATCTAACTCTCCATTTAGGAAAGCCGTCTTAACGTCCATTTGATGAACGAGAAGATCATGCGAGGTAGCCAAGGATAGCAGTACTCGAATGGTGGTCAATCTAGCCACAGGTGAATAAGTATCAAAGAAGTCTTCGCCTTCTTTCTGGGTATAACCCTTGGCAACAAGGCGTGCCTTATACTTCTCAATAGTACCATCAGGTCTAAGCTTCTTCTTAAACACCCACTTACATCCTACAGGTTTGCACCCATAAGGACGATCGGTAATTTCCCAAGTTCCGTTTTCTATGATGGAATCCATCTCACTACGAACGGCTTCTTTCCAGTAGTCAGCATCTTGAGATGCATAAGCTTATGAAATAGAAGTGGGAGTATCATCCACGAGGTATACAATGAAATCATCACCAAAGGACTTCGCAGTCCTTTGTCTCTTACTTCTAGTAGGAGCTTCACTCTTATCCTCCACAGGATTATCAGGGTGTTCTATCGAAATGGTGGGTTCAGGAATTGTGATTAATTCTTGACTAGATAAACTAGGCATCTCCTGATTTGATGAACTAGACGAATCTTTCATGGGAAAGATGTCTTCAAAGAAAGTCGCATCATTCGACTCCATGATTGTACCAACATGCATGTCAGATACCTGAGATTTCACTATCAAAAATCTATAGCCAATGCTATGAAATGCATATCCCAGAAAGACACAATCCACGGTTTTTGGTCCAAGCTTGCGCTTCTTGGGTATCGGCACATTCACTTTCGCCAAACAACCCCAAGTTCGTAAGTAGGAGAGTTTCAGCCTTTTCCTTTCCCATTCCTCAAATGGAGTAATGATTTTGTTCTTTTTGGGAACACGGTTTAGGACATGACACGCAGTCTTTATCGCCTCCCCCCACCATTCCTTGGATAGACCCGATGTATCTAACATGGCGTTAACCAAATCAGTTAGAGTACGGTTCTTTCTTTCGGCCACCCCATTTGACTGAGGTGAGTAGGGAGGCGTCCTCTCATGGATAATACCATGCTCCGCACAAAAAGAATCAAATTCGTTGGAAAAATACTCTCCACCACGATCAGACCGAAGTCGCTTAATCTTTCGATCAAGTTGGTTTTTTGATTCAGCTTTATAGATTTTGAAGTGATTAAAAGCTTCATCTTTAGATTTCAGAAGATACACATAACATTATCGAGTGGAATCATCAATTAAAGTCATGAAATATCGCTTTCCACCTTTTGTCAACTCACCATTCATCTCACAAAGATCTGAATGTATTAGTTCCAGTGGTGCCAAATCTCGTACCTCGGCAGTCTTGTGAGACTTGCGAGGTTGCTTAGCTTGCACACATACTTGACACTTGGAACTTTTGACAGTAGTAAATTTCGGAATTAAATTCATATCGGCAAGCCGCGTCATGCACCTAAAATTAATATGACAAAGTCGTGAATGCCAAATATTGGACTCACTATCATTGCAAACATGATTAATAACTTGAGTACATAAGTCTGACAAAGATAAGCGGAACAAGCCTCCGCACTCATAACCCTTTCCAACAAATTGTCCACACTTAGAAATTACAACTTTATTGGACTCAAAGATTAACTTAAAACCATCTCGACACAAAAGAGATCCGCTGACGAGATTCTTATTGATTGAGGGAACGTGCTGCACATTCTTCAGCTGTACGATCTTCCCCGAAGTAAACTTCAGATCCACCGTACCAACACCTTGAACAGAAGCACGTGAGCCGTTTCCCATCAGCACGGAGCCAGCCCGTTCGACCTGATAAGAAGAGAACATGGAAATATCAGCACATACATGTATATTTGCACCAGTGTCTATCCACCAATCAGGTGAATTACAAACTGAAAGAACAGTGGGAAATATACCGTACCCAACATCCTTCATCTCAATATCACCAAGGACAACATTAGCGGACTTGCCACTATTTCCATGTGAACGCTTGTCAAAGCGATTGGGGCAGCTAGGAGCCCAATGATTAGGATCACCACAGACATGGCAGGATCCTTTCTTCTTATACTCAGTCTTCTTCTTGAAGTTGGTAGTCTGTGCGACCTTGTTTTTGCCATCAAACTTTCCTTTGCCATCAGATCTGTTCTTATTCTTGAACTTGTGGGACTGGAAGTTGTTTTTCTGCACTACATGTGCGCTAGAACTTCCATCAAAGCCTCGAGGACGTGTATCTTTTGCTCTCGCCTTTTCTTCAACATGAAGAGATCCGATGAGATCCGAAACAGAAAACTCCTGTCTCTTATGTTTCAGAGAGGTAGCAAAGTTCCTCCAAGAAGGAGGAAACTTGGCAATAATGCCTCCGGCCACGAACTTGTCCGGTAAGTTACACTTGAACTGCTCGAGTTATTTGGCAAGGGACTGTATCTCATGAGCCTGATCCACGATGGGACGGTCATCAGTCATCTTGCAGTCATAGAATTGCTCCATGATATACAGTTTAGTGCCAGCATCCGAAACACCAAACTTGGCGTCCAGTGCATCCCACGCATCCTTGCCATTATCAAATGACATATAGGTGTCAACAATGTTGTACCAAGAATATTGAACAAAGCCCCCATAAACATGGTGTCGACTTTCTGAAACGCTTCCTCCTGAACAGGAGAAAGGTCTCCCTCAGGTTTTCCAAGAGTGGCGCTATAGCAGCCTAGGTTTTTCAACCATAGAACTGCTCTCGTGCGCCATCTCTTATAATTGACACCGTCAAAAGGAGGCGGCCTTGTAGCCGCGGCTAAACCAGTTGAATTCAGTTGCCTATAATCAGGTTTTTGGATTGTTGAAAATATAAGCAAATTACCATAATACTTAATCCGAAATAAGTAATAATAAATCATGACTATAAGTGCTAGAATTAATCTAATCATGTATACTAGCAGAATAAACGAACAGATCATATTCAACCAGAATAAACAGATCACATCTATTCCAAGAGCTAGTACAAGAAACTGCAACAGAAACTGAACTAGATAGGAACAGATTACGTACGGTGCTGGAGGAGGAATCGGGTTCGCGTTCAGGTTGGGGTTGAGGTTGACACCAGTGTCGTCAGCCATGGCGTCGATGTAGAGGCTGCTGATGTCCGGGAAGAAGTCCTCGTCGGGGAAGGAGTGGTCGGTCGACGTGATGCCGTCAGTAGTCGCGCAGACGCGCTCCCCAAAAACCTGATCGCCTCTCACCCGTACAGGTTCATGAGAGGCGGTGGTTCCGGAGGCCTACTGTCCCGTCGTCCGGTGCACGCCGGAAGAGGGGATGGAGAAGGTGTAGCGGCGGCGCAAGGTTCTGGAGGCAATATATAGGCGCCGGTCGGGTAAGACGTGGGGCGTAGTCCACGTCCGAGTAGTAACAGCCCACGTTTCCGGAAAAAACCGGAAACGGCTGACAGAAAAATAACTCGCACAATAATTTTCCCGAGCAGCAAAAAGATAAGATCGGCACCGAGGCACAATTCCGCAAACCGCGGCACGCGCGCGCGTGTCGTGACGAGGCGAGGCGGGCGGCGGAGGAGGAGGAGCGCGCGTGTATGCCACTCCTCTTCACTCTCTTTAAGAGGTAGTGAAACACTCCACTATATATATTGGTCCAACTCCCTCTAAACTAGCAAGGTGGGACTAAACTTTGGTGCCACCCCTTGCTAGGCATGAATGGGCCAAGAGAATTTCAGAATTTGTATTAGGCTATGGGCCAAGGCCCACACCCAAATTCCAACAGCTCCACGCGTTCGAGGTCGCCGCCGACCAAGCCTTGCCTGCCTTTTGCCAGTGGTGGGGTGGGTGTGGTCTCCACGCCCACTCATCGTCGTCACGTCGACGCCCGCCTCCACGGCGTCGATAGGTGCAACGTCGAGGAAGATTCTGCCCCTGCTGCTCCTCGTCTCAGGTTTTGTTGCCAGCACGGCCGCACCGGAGAATTGGGGATCTTCGCATGGTCTAGGGATTTTGGTTCGAGGGGGCGCTGGGAAACAGGTCGGAGAAGGAGGCGGGGTCCCAGGCCAGCGCGATGAGATCCGGGTCTTTATGCTGCCGAGAACGGAGGCAGATACAGAGCTGCACAGGCGTGGCGAGCATGGAGGCGCGTCGAGGCTCACTTCCGATGGACGGAAGATTTTACAATGGCCGTACCGTAGCTATGGCGCAGCTTGTATAGTCAACGGAGAGTTAGGGGATTAGCACCATTGGGATTCTTTTATTTTCCTTGAAATACCGAACAGGTAGCAATGTGTGTAATTTTTGATAGCTCAGCTTAGTACTTCAAGGGTAGAATCGGAATCTAAAAATGACATACCATCAGGACCGTAAGCCTTTTAATAGTATAGATATTATAGATATCACGGTATCCTCTACCACAAAACCTGAATACCAAGTTAAGTATATAACTTAAGTAAAGAAATCCCATAACTAAATCTTGAAACACTTGTTTGCCATAGTTACTCCTACCATGGGTATCATGGTAGTTCTTAAACATTAGCTCTTATTACAAATAGAGTAGAAAAGGAAGTCAAGCCAAGACCATTTAACACATACTCTTAATATGATATTAAGAGGTGACATTCCTATTTAACCAACTCCTAGTGTCAAGTGATCATCAGTGTTGAGTGATCAATTCCTGACCTAGAACTTATTAGCCTTTAACTTTGACCTATTATGTAGACCTTCTAAAGACCTTAAGTAAATAAGTAAGAAGAAGGAACTAGATATAGATATGAAGTAAGTTTCTTTAACAAGATAAGCCATATAAAGAGACCAGTACAAGCCTACTACTTAGTTGATGATAGATCTTGATCAGACAATTAAAATCCTAAGGTTAGCATGATCAAGGATAGTGGTCATTATTCTCAAGTCACTTGAGAATAGATGACCAGCTGATGAAGAAGAGTTGTGAGTATACCAAATTAGGCAAAGCCTTGTTAAGCTGAATCCTCTAGCTTGATCATGAGAAGTGAAGCTAGAATATGATGAAGTATATAGTATGAGTTATATGGAGTAGTTGGAGGCATAGTAGTTTAACCAAGCTAATACAAGAACAAACTTGTATTATGGAGAGTAGTACCATACCTATTTCAGAGGATTGATATCACATGTGATATATATAGAGAAGTGTAATCTTGCAAGCCTTAGAAGTAGATGCAAGGTAAATATTCAGGAGTTTATGGAATGAAGTTAGTAATAACTACTTTGGTGGATCTATCAAAGGTAGTTAAAGAATGGAAGTTATACTAGGAGAAGAATGAAGGAGGAATAATGTTGAAGTGGCATGACCATGTCATCATATGATGATGGATATGGTGGAGTCAAATGATTGTCTTATTTAGGAAGATGAGATCTTTGTGAATAAGATAAGAGAGATTTAAATAGAGTATATTTAGGAAAAGAATTCTTTAAATATGACCCAAGCTTAGTGAAGTATGAGGATTGGAATTTTTTAGAAGCCTTAACCAAAAATCATATCAAGCCATGACAAAAATCATGTCTATCTCTTTGTTTAAAACCCTTGAATAAAGAGGGTAGTTAAATCAATTCCGATTTTTAGGCAGCCAATGGATAGTATCTCTTAGTTAAATGAAATGTCTAAGAGATAAGTAGGATGCCAGTTGAGAGTGTATTGATGAAAGCCTTGTCCACCTCATTATTTTAAACCCTAATACAAACCTTGACCATGAATAAACAAGATTGCTCTAGGAAGTAAATCTAATATTGTTGGGTCCGCAGCATAGAAAATAAAAAATTTCCTACAATGTGAACTACACGCCAAGATCTATCTACTAGGTACAAAGCAACGGGTGGACATACATCCAAAGAGAACTTACCCTCGTAGACAACGAGCTTTGATAACGAGTAGGAGCTCGTGGTTGATGTAGTCGTACACTTGCCGATCTCAAGATCATGATGAAGTCCAGCAGGTCCGGCTCCAGCACGTCCATCAGATCCAGCTCCAGCACCACCAAGTCCAGCACCACAAAGCAGCGGTACATCCGTGATCGCACACACGTCCGGTACCCCGACAACCTCCGTCCCTCGCTCCAGCAAAGCAGCGGAAGCAGCAACTCCTTTCCAGATAAAGCCACCGGGAACATGTATCTCGCTAATCCGAGACCGTGGGGAATAATACTAGAGGGGGAGAGAGATCCTTCACAAGGAGGTGTGTGTGAGAAGTGGGGATGGGGTGGCCTTTTATAGGAGGAGGGGGTGCCCCTCCTTCATGGCCGGCGCATGGAGGAGGTGACCCTTCACCTCCTCCATTCATGTGGTGGTAACTCCCTCCACATAAATTTGCCCCTTCACATTCTCTTTTAAAGTCTCCACTTTAAATGCATTAAATTTCTCCAAATTTAATGCTCTCTCATTTAATAAAACTCTTTTATTAATTTTATTCAGAATTTTGTTAATTACTTTAATTAACAAACATTCACATAAAACCCCCTGCAACATTTCAATATTACATGCAGAACCAATTTCAGCAATTTCACCCGAAACAGTTTCGGTGTCTATTGAAATAATTCCAGCGCTTTCTTAAATCTTTATCTAAAACATATTTGCTCCAAATGGTGTCGGTATCCCTTAAGTGTGTCACCCTACGGTTCGCGAATAATGCAGACATGATCGAGACCCCTCTCCGATCAATAATCAGCAGCGGGACCTGGAGATCCATACTGACTCCTACACATTCAACGATGACTTCTGTGATCGTGAGAACCTTTAACGCTAGTAACTAAATCCCTTTGTCCTGCGATATATTACATGTCCGAGATTCGATCATCGGTATATCCATACCTAGTTTGATTTCGTTACCAACATGCACTCTTTTCTCGTTCCCGTGATATAACATTCTAGTGATCACATCACTTGCTTGCAAGCTATTTCAATGTGATATCACCGAGAGGGCCCAGAGTATATCTATCCGTCATCGGGATGGACAAATCCCACTCTTGATCCATGAGCCTCAACATAACACCTTCGTAGCACTGAACCCACCTTTATAGTCACCCTGTTACGGTGTGACGTTTGATGTTATCAAGATACTCTTCCGGTGTTAGCAATTAACATGATCTGATGGTCTAAGGATAAAGATTACTTCGTATGATATTATAGCAATATAAATATAATGACTTTGATCGTAATGCTATACTTCGAATGAATGTTCATCACATCATTCCACCAATAGTGTGACCTTGTTGTTAACAACATCCAATGTCCATGATCAGGAAACCTTGATCATCTTGTTAATCAACAAGCTAGTCTATAAGAGAGGCATAACTAGGAACCCTTTTTGTTTATTAAACACACATGTATTGATGTTTCCGATCAATACAATTATAGCATGCAAAATAAACATTTATCATAAACATGGAATAAGATAATAACCACTTTATTATTGCCTCTCGGGCATATTCCCTTCAGTCTCCCACTTGCACTAGAGTCAATAATCTAGTTTGAAAAACTTTGCGTATTGAACACCAATGGCTTTCTGGTGTTGCATATACGCTATTGCTAGTGGTTAACATAATCTCCGGATCTGACAATTTCAGGTCCGTGTGTATTTGCATGTCTTTGCGTCTCTACGCATCACTCATTCTCAAATGAGATGGCATTGTATAAATTTGGTCCTTTGGTGAGACCTTTAGTTCGTTCGGCTCAAAATATGTTGATATTATTGTCACACAATATATCTTCATAGTATTAGCCCACTTTGAACCACACCTAGTTTGATAACAAACTACTTAACACAAATGCCCTCCTTTGCTGCTACTATAGCAGTTATATACTTAGCCTTTTGTTGTAGTATCCGTCACAATATCTCAACTTTGGAACTCATCCAAATCCATCATGAAACATCTTTTCCATTATATTGTGCCACCCATAGTCTAAATTGAGATAAATTTAATTTGTATCTTGTGACAAAACTAGTATCAATGTAACACTTTACAATGAACTACCTTTAACTATTTGTCACTTATACATTATATATTCTTAGTTCTTCCAAAGCTCATAAGAATATCTTTACTATTGTCCAATGATCATCTTATGAATCATTCTGGTATATGCTCATAACATTTAGATCATAGGACATTCTGGATATATACATATCATGCTATAACCGATCAAAATCTTCATGTGATTTTACTCACCAGGTGTTGAAACACTTGAATTTTGATACAATTCTTTCCATGCAGCAAGAACCTTTCTTGTTGTTTCTATATTGAACCCTTTCAATATCTCATATATGTATGTCTGGCACAACCATATTAGCGCCTTAATCTATCCATATAGATATTGATGCCTAATATTCCGGGTTTGCCCAAGTCTTCCATCGAAATCTTATTTTAATGAAATCCTTAACTTGTGTCAATTCAAGATACATCATTTCCAATCAACAATATGTCCTCTACATAATGTATTAGAAATATGTCTCAGCGCTCCCACTTAATTTCTTGCAAATGCAAGCATCTTCATCATCTCCGATGAATTTAAACTCTTTTAACAGTTTCATCATGGTGAAGATTCCAACTCCGCTATGCTTACTTCAACTATTGAAGTTTACATGCCCTTTTAGCACCCTTTGAATTAACAAAACCCTTCGGACCATGTCATGTACATGTCCTAGGTTACCGTTCTATTAGAAGAACATTGTTTTGTTTATTCAACTACCATATACCAAATTATATGTAGTGGTTGCTACATTAATCCGTCAAGACTGTATATCGCTATGAAAGATCAAATCTTGTCATAGTCAACTCCTTGAGCATTGTCGTAAACTTCTTTCCGACATGTCGACTATTTCATAGATGTTAAACATCCATGTCTTATTTATTTATAGATCCAAACACGACCGATAGGCTTCACGCCTTTCCGGAGGGTCTTCCAAGTTCAGAAACTTGATTTCTCGTGTATGGATACTATCACGGATTCTATGACTTCTAGTCATTTTATGGAGTCAGGGCCCATCATCGCTTCTTTGCATTTGGTCGGTTCATCATTGTCAAAACAATAACGACTTGCTTATCAAATCACACTATCTGATTCTTACCGACCTACACGGTTCAATAGGAACTCTAATCTCTGAGATCACACCCTTTGTAATTACGGGAGCCATGAGCATTGTGGATGCCACCGGGACACTTTCCGGCGCTGCGCTACTTAGCACATATAGCTAAGGTTCAACAACCTTATCAAAGTTCTATTGTCCTCCCACTTAACTTTTCACGAAAAAATCCTTCGCAAGAAACTTGACGTTCCAAGTAACAAACTCTTTTGTCCTCGATGTTATGGAGAAATTCCCAACAAATTCTTTGGGATAACCTACAAAGACGTGCTTATCCGACTTTGGTTGTAAACATTTTACTTATGCATAGCATACCAAAATTTAAGAAAAGACAATTCGGGTTTTATCCCAAACCATAACTCATATGGTGTCATTTTAACGGATCACGATGGCGCTCTTTTTAGTGTAAAAGCGGTAGTCTCTAAAGCTTCAATCCTTAAAACATAATGACAGTTTTATAAATGACACCTTTGATCTTACCATGTCAAACATGGTTTGATTTCATCTCTCGAATATGCCATACTGAAAGAACATTTCTTAATCCCTAGTGTTTTGTGTGTTAGATGACAATACCAAGGATCATTTAATGTGTGTTGAAGTGTTGCAGCTCTATTTGAGAATAAAGGGAAAGGGACTCTGCATTTGGGGGAGGATAATCCGGCCCCACCAGGGGCGGATAATCCGCCCCTCCCTTTGCCCAAGCAGGCGCAAGCCCCAGAAGGGGGGCGGAATTTTGGCCGGATAATCCGCCCCTCAAGGGGGCCGGATAATCCGCCCCCCTGCTCATCGCCAAGGCGCAAGCCCCAGAGAGGGGGCGGAGTTTTGGCCGGACTTTCCGGTCTGGCCGGATAATCCACCCCTCAGGGGGGCGGATTATCCGCCCCCCCCCCCCCAAGAACTTCACCAAGCTTCACCAAGGTGCAAGCCCCAGAGAGGGAGCGGAGTTTCCGCCAGAGAATCCGCCCTTGGGGCGGAGTTTTCCCAGGGGGCGGATAATCCGGCCCAAGTGGGGGGCGGATAATCCGCCCCCAAAGTTGTGCAACGGTCAGATCTGGGGAGGGGGTATTTAATCCAGCCATCCCCCTCCTGCCAGAACTCTTGATTCATCTCGAAAAAGAACAGATCAGATCTAAACGCTTCATACAAGAGTGATCCACCTAGATCCACCCAAAGGCCCCATCCCTTGGGGAATCAAAGGAGGAGAACTCGATCTTCATCATCAGCAATCAAGCGCTTCATCTCCTCTCCATTCATTTGGAGAACCTCCGATCTAGTATTTCTTGCAAATATCTAGATCCTCGTTTTTGTTTATATTGATAAACCTTGTTCTTGTGGCAGCTTGTTTTCATCCCGGGAGCCCCCAATTCAGTTGTGGGTGTGTGCCCCGATAGTGTTGTAAAAGGCACCGGTTCCCGCCTCGAAGGGATCCAATAGTGGAGAAGGTGGATCAGGCCTCTCGTGGTGAGATCCATCGGAGAATAGGGTGAGGCCTATTGTGGCGTGGTGGTCTTAGAACCGCCCACCCCTCCAATGCAGATGTACTTCCCTTAACAAGGAAGGAACTGCGGTAAAACAAATCCCTGTGTCTCCGCGTGCTCCACTACGGTTTCCTCGCTCCTCTTTTACGTGCTTAGTAGTTAGGGCTACATATAGGAAAATTCTCGTAGTTGCATATCTAGAGAATTTACTTTGTGTCAAGCCTAAAATTGAAAAAGTATTAAAAATTGGTTAGCACCTATTCACCCCCCCCTCTAGGTGCCCATACGATCCATTTCAATTGGTATCAGAGCCTCGGCTCTTATTTCGGGCTTAACCGCCTAAGAGAAGTATGGGTTCCAAGGGAGATGGGAGTGATGCTCCGGAGGTAGTCACCATGAACGATATCAAGACGTTGGAAACAACCTTGGTGAGTTCAATGGAGGCTAAGATGGAAGAGATGCGTCAATTGATAATGCGTCTCTCCACATCCGCAGCATCACCTCCATCTAACTCTGAGGATACCACTCCGCAATCCAAGGAAACGGGTAAAACTGTTTCCAAAGATAACGAAGTGGTAGGTGATGATACTAGTAAGAGCTCCTCCTCGAAAAAGGATAGCGGTAAGGATGGATACAATGAGGTTTCTCATGTGTATTCCCCTGATCCGCCTATTCCTCACCCACATATACATAATAGGGGTGATCCACCCAAACTGTCAGCTTCTACTTTCTCTCAATGGCAATTTTGATGAAATCTCATGTGTGCGGTTCCTCCATAGAGTTGTGGAAGATCATCGAAAATGGTCTTCACGTTGGAAATCCTAACAATCTCACAAGGAGAGAAGTGGTCGATAGCCAACTCAATGCTACAGCTCTACACATGATACAGCTTGGTGTGGGTGATAAAGACATGCCACACATTCAGCATCTTAGCACAGCTAAAGAAGCTTGGGATGCTCTCACCGAGCTCTTCATCGGAAATGAAAGTATGAGAAGGAATAGATATGATGCCTTGAGCAATGAAGCTGAAGGATTTTATATGCTAGATGGAGAAGACCATGAGGACATGTATAGGAGGCTCAAGGCAGTAGCTACAACCTTCAGAAACCACGGTGCAGCTCATGTTGATGATGCTTGGATCAAGCGCAAGTATGTCAGTGCTCTTATGCCATTTGAGCCCACAGATTTGAAAAGTCTCCAAGGTAGGCATAATTATCACCTCATGTCATCCAATGAGGTAATGCAAGAAATGGCCGCCTTCAAAGTGGCTGCCAAGAATGCCGAAGATGCTCGTGCTCGAGCTATGGGGATGCAAAAGGGGGTCAACATGGCTTTGAAGACTAGTGTGATTGATCATGATGAATATGCGGTAGAAGGTCTGGACTGTCCTGAAGATATAAAAAGGATCCACGGACAATACTTGGCTCTTTATGCAAGAAACTTTTGGAAAGATCCAGCCAAGGCTAAAGTTGAACTAGATCGCAAAAGTGGAGCCTATGGAAGAAAAGAAAATGGTCCCAAGCTGAGAACATGCTTTAATTGTGGTGACCGGCTGCACTTCGTAGCTGAGTGTCCATATCAAAGTAGAGAGGATAATGGAGGAAGACTCATTTTCAAGGACAAATCAAAAGCTCCACGTAAGAAACAGTTTGTAAAGAAGAATGCTCCTTTCAAGAAGCAACCAAAGATTGTTCTAGTAGCTCAAGAAGAATATTCATCGGGGAGTGAAGATGAGGACGAGGACGATAGCTCTCAAGAGGTGGCTGCTATAGCCACCACATCTACATCAACATCTCTCTTCGACTCTCCTAACAAAAACATCATCAACAAGAATGCTACTTGCCTCATGGCAAGAAGCTCCGAGGTAACTTCTTCTAACTCTTCTTTTCCCAAGGCTATGATAGACATGGATGATCCTGCTAGTCTTAAGGTTAAAGAGGAGATTATTGCTTTGGATTATTTCTATACTAACTTGCAAGGTGAGCACAAAGTTCGTTTTGAGGCTCTTATGGATCAGCTGGCCCAAAACGAAGCACTCCTCGAAGAAAAGGGCAGAATTGAAAGGGAGGATGCAATGGAAATTGCATCCCTAAAACATGCTCTTGAAGAAGAAGAAGCTCGGGTCTCTCTTGAAGAGAGGCTTGAGTCTATGGAAGAGTCACATGAAGAAATTGTGACTAAACTCGTTAAGGAACGTGACAATGCTGTCACCAAGGCAAAGAAGTTAAAGAAGGAAAGGATTGACTTTGGGGCTGCTCATGATAGACTCTCCGAGGAATTGGAGAAACTTGACAATGCTCACAAGGCGTTGAAAAACGAGTTCTTTATTCTCAATGAGTCACATGATCAGCTTCAAAGTCGATTGGCCGAATATGATACTCCTAGCTCGTCCAACTCAACATATAGTAACAAGAAAAATGCTAGTGTGGAAAAAGGAGTGATCAAGGACATCACTACAAAGGACAAAGGTGTGCTTGATGAAGTTCTTGGCAAGCAAAGGTCAAATCATGGTAAAGAGGGACTTGGGTATTTCACCAAGTCCAAGAAGAAGAAAACCAAGAAGAACAAGACCAAGAATGTGCAATTAAAGACAAGCACTGCTGAGAAGGTTGTCACAAAAGACAAAACTAATAATATTGGTTTTGCAGGGTCTCACAATCCGAATTATGAACTCTTTTGTGATGATTATGGTGATGTTTATGCTTATTATGTTGGTCCTTTTGATGAATATATTGCTTGGTCTATTTGGGTCCCAAAGACCCTTGTTACTAACATGAAAGGACCCATTGAAAAATGGGTACCTAAAACCAAGAAGTAATTTTCTTGCAGGGCTATGCTTCCGGTGGGTCGAAATGGGTGCTGGATAGTGGCTGCACTAGTCATATGACCGGAAGCAAGGAGATCATCACGGAGATGCGTCCAAATCTTGATAATATCACAGTCTCCTATGGTGATAAGTCTAAATCTCAGGTATTGGGTCTTGGCAAGGTTGTGGTTGCCCACGATATCTCTCTCGTGGACGTCATGCTTGTTGAGACCCTTGGCTACAATCTTCTTTCTGTTCGTGCCCTTGGCAAGATGGGTTTTGCTGTTTTTATCGATGATGATTTGGTGGTACTCTTATGGAGCAAGTCTCTAAAGGTCGCTTTCGTTGGATACGTCGAAACTGACCTGTATGTGGTGGACTTCTCGGGGAAAACCACTTCGGGTCCGATGTGTCTATTCGGAAAGGCCGACGTGGGCTGGCTATGGCATCGCCGTTTAGCCCATGTCAACATGAGAACTTTGCAAAGTCTCCAAAAGGGTGGCCACATTCTTGGACTAAAAGACAATGTCTCCTTTGCCAAAGATCGTGTTTGCAGGGCTTGTATTGAAGGAAAAATGCATGATTCTCCCCACAAGAGGAAGACTATTGTGTCATCAAAGAGGATCTTGGAATTACTCCATGTGGATTTATTTGGTCCTCCTTCTCATGCAAGTCTTGGTGGGAAGAAATATTGCTTGGTCATCGTCGATGATTACTCAAGATATACATGGGTATATTTCTTCAAGCTTAAAAGTGAGACTCAACAAACTGTCATCGACTTTGCCAATGAAGTTCAACGTTAACACAATGTTCCCATCTTGGCAATTAGAAGTGACAACGGCACAGAATTCAAGAACTACACTTCAAACGAGTTTCTTAGCGAAGAGGGGATTAGACACCAATATTTCGCTGCGTACACCCCTCAACAAAATGGTGTAGCCGAGAGGAAGAACCGGACTTTAATGGATATGGCAAGATCTATGCTAGCTGAATTCAAGTCTCCTTATAATTTTTGGGCTGAAGCCATATCCACTGCTTGCCACTCATCAAACCGGCTCTACCTTCGGAAGATCTTGGAAAAGACCCCATATGAAATACTTACCGGCAACAAACCCAACATCTCATACTTTAGGGTATTCGGGTGTAAGTGTTTCTTTCTTATTAAAGGTGTCCGTTTGTCAAAATTTGAATCCAAGGCTTTAGAAGGTATTTTTGTTGGTTACGGTGCCGAATCCCACACTTATAGAGTCTACAACAAGCTCACTGGGATTGTTGTAGAATCTTGTAGTGTGGAGTTCGATGAAAATAACGGCTCCTTTGTAGGGCAAGTTGATGTTTGTGATGCAGATGTTGAAATACCCCAAGATGCCATAAGAAGAATGGGCGTGGGATTTTTCCGCCCCATTGAGAAACCCCTTGTGGCGGATCGGGAAGGACAATGCTCCACACATGTGGAGCCCTCATCTACACAAGATCAACAAGATCCTACTGTTGGAGACAATCCTGCACCAACACCACAATCTGCTGAAGACCATCTGTCCACTGGATAAGCTAGTAGTCCCAGGCCGGACTATCCGCCCCCTCCAAGGGGCGGACAATCCGCCCCTGGCACTCCAACTCGTACCAGGGGATCCGAAGGAGAAATCAACATCTCTGAAGCTCCCAGGCCGGATTCTCCGGTCCCCAGGGGCGGAGTATCTGTCCATGGGTCTCCAACTCCAGTCAGGCTCTCTCAGGAAGATGGCTCTGGTACTTCACCTCCCAGGCCGGATAGTCCGGCCCCTCCAAGGGGCGGATTATCCGGGCCTGAAGAAAATGTTCAGCAACAATCTTCTGGCAGTAACGGTGACCAAGATCAAGGGCAAGGCAGTAATCAAGACAAGGATACAACAATTGAATCCACTCCTCCTAGAAACAATAAGGACATTGAGGCTTGTCGCAAGGCTCGTGCTGATCGCAACCTTGAACTAAGAGGTCACACTCTTGACAAGGTTGTTGGTGATCTACGACGAAGGGTATCCACTCGAAGTGAGCTTGCTAGCTTCTGTGATCATCAAGCTCACATTTCCATGGTTGAACCAAAGAAGGTTTTTGATGCTCTTGAAGACCCCGATTGGGTTGTTGCAATGCATGAAGAATTAAACAACTTCGAACGCAACAAAGTTTGGAAGCTCGTAGAAAAGCCAAAGGATTGCCGCAATGTTATCGGCACCAAGTGGATCTTCAAGAACAAACAGGATGAAAATGGCATTGTTGTGAGGAATAAAGCACGACTCGTGGCTCAAGGATTCTCTCAAGTAGAAGGAATTGATTTTGGCGATACCTACGCTCCTGTGGCTCGCCTTGAGTCCATCCGTATCCTTCTTGCATATGCAGCCCATCATAATTTTAAATTACAACAAATGGATGTTAAGAGCGCTTTCCTTAATGGTCCTCTACATGAGTTAGTATACGTCAAGCATCCCCCGGGGTTTGAGGACCCCAAATTTCTGAACCATGTCTACAAACTCGATAAGGCGCTCTATGGCCTTAAACAAGCCCCACGTGCGTGGTATGAGCACCTTAAAGAGCTTTTGCTAGACCGTGGATTCGAAGTTGGGCAAATCGATCCCACTCTTTTTACTAAGAAGGTTAATGGGGAGCTTTTTGTATGCCAACTTTATGTAGATGACATTATTTTTGGCTCTCCTAACCAAGCTTTTAACGATGAATTTTCAAAGCTTATGACTGACAGGTTTGAGATGTCCATGATGGGTGAGCTCAGGTTCTTTCTTGGATTTGAAATCAAACAACTTAGAGAGGGAACCTTTATTAATCAAGCTAAGTACATCCAAGACATGCTCAAAAGGTTCAAGATGACGGATCTCAATGGCGTTGCTACCCCAATGCAAACAAAGTGTCATCTTGAGCTCAATCCCAAGGGTAAAGATGTGGATCAAAAGGTATACCGATCCATGATCGGCTCTCTCCTTTACCTCTGCGCATCTAGGCCCGATATCGTGTTAAGTGTAGGAGTGTGTGCAAGGTACCAAGCCGCTCCTAAAGAAAGCCACTTAGTGGCAGTCAAGCGAATCTTCTGATATTTGGTTCATTCCCCAAATTTTGGGTTATGGTATCCCAAGGGTTCAAGTTTCTCTCTATGTGGTTACACCGATTCAGATTGGGCTGGTGACAAAGATGATAGGAAATCAACCTCTGGTGCATGCCAATTCTTGGGCAGGTCTCTAGTGTGTTGGTCATCAAAGAAACAGAATTGTATTTCACTCTCAACCGCCGAAGCTGAATATGTTGCTGCTGCAAGTGCTTGTACTCAATTGTTATGGATGAGGCAAACTTTAAAGGAATATGGTGTCAATTGTGACAAAGTGCCTCTTTTATGCGACAATGAAAGTGCTATCAAAATTGCTTACAATCCCGTGCAGCATACGAGAACAAAACATATAGAGATTCGCAACCACTTTATTCGGGATCATGTTGCTCGTGGAGATATTGCTCTATCCTTTGTGAGCACGAAGAACCAACTTGCTGATATTTTCACGAAGCCCCTCGATGAAGCAAGATTTTGTTATTTGCGGAATGAGCTAAATATCATAGATTCAAGGAGCTTGGCTTGACTACCCTTGCACACTCACTTGCTCTTATTCATGTATTTGGTTTAGATGCGGGCATAGACATAGGGGGAGTGTGGTCCTAATTGATTGGGCCAACCCTCCCCCCATAATGCCGAAAGCAAGTAAAATCATTTCCCTTAATATCATTTTGTGATATGTGGGTCATCGATGAGCATTGGTTTTGAACTCAAGATACATCTTTGCGGTGTCATGCCATGCGCTCCAACATGATGGCTTCGGCCACCGCCCTCTTCCTCGAGAAGAGTTGGTTTTTCATGGGTCTCATTGGATTTTCTTGCATACCTTTTGTTCTTATGGAAAACACACTCAACTTTGGCTTTTGGTTGATTTGCTTCTTGCAAATTTGGGTGTGTAGTACCATCTCAGTTCGATACTCTCAACCCAAGCCTTTCTCTCCCTCCTTGAACCATCTATTCTTGCACACAAGTCCTCTAAAACACCATCGAGAGATTTGCTAGGTTGCTCTGGACTGATTCTATTTTTCAGAATTTCTGGGGGGGGGGGTGGATTCTCCACCCTAAGTGGGGGGCGGATTATCCGCCCCGGGTGAAATCAGCCCCTTATAGGCTGGGTCGGGGAGGGCAGGCTCAAACAGAGCAGCCAGTCCTCCCCCAACCCTACCTCTGCCCCCCAGCCGCCGCCGGAGCATCCGCCTCTCCCGGAGTCGATTTGACCACCGGATTCTCCGGGCTCTCCCCGGATCTTCTTCACCTCGCCTCCGGGTATCTTCTCCTCCGCGATTTTCCTCCAATGAGTGAGGGTAACTCCCTCATCTCTCTCCTTTTGTATGGGATGTATTATATTTGGTGGAAATCTCGTTGTAGAAGGTTCTTGGTGTTGTTTCTTACATGCTAGAATCAGTAGCCTTGCAACCCTAGTACTCGATCTGTTTTTCCATGGTAGATCTGAGCCAATCCAGATTTTTTTTTGCGCGGGGCGGATTATCCGCCCTGCCAGGGCCGGATAATCCGGCCTGGAGAGCTACACTCTGGTCTGTTTTGGTTCTGGTTCCGCTCATGCACATCATTGGTTATGGGGTTGCATTGCTACTCTTTCTCCGTGTTTTCTTTCTCCTGGACTTGTGTGTATGCTCATCTCCATGCTACCTCTCTCAATGCTATTCACAGGTGGTTCCAAGCCGACCAAGACCTTCGCCCGTCGTCCCCGTTCCCGTTATCTCAAACCCACTGCAGAAGGGAAGTTTATTGACGAAACAGAGGTCCACAGGGCAGCAAGAGAGGCTGCAAGGATGGCAGAGGCAAGTAAGAAATCTAAGCGGACCGCTTCTCGCAAGGGCAAACAGTCTCGGCCCAATTACAAGTCTATGGACAGCATTCAGTATGCCACCATCCGCCAGACAGACTACTATGATGATGTTGACAGTGATGGCCAACCTGAGGATACTATGTTTTGGAATGCTCACTTTCGGGCTATCCATGATGATGTCTATGCTACTCTCAAGATTCGCCCCATGCGTCCCATTAACTTGACTGAGGCTCAATCCAAGGCTCGGCTCCTTGAGGCATTGGATGTGACCAACAAGATGGGGCTTCACCACCTCATGACCATTCAGTGCAATTATGACTCTTCTGTGGTGCGCCAGTTCTTTTCCACACTTGTGATCTGCGGTGATGAGCGCCGCACTATGAAGTGGATGACCGGGACTACCATGCTTCAGTCAGACTTTCGCACTTTTGGGCAGGTTCTTGGGTATGCTTTCCATGGTCGTGACACTCCCGCTGGTCACCGCATCATTACTCCATTGAAGCCATCCAAGGACACTGCACTGGCTCCCTGTCTTTCTCCTGATGGTGTTGCTGGTACTTTCGCTGGTCTCTCTCCCTTGTATGCCTCTCTTGTTGGCATGTTTAGGGACTGCATCGCGCCTAGTGGTGGCAACAATGACAAGATCCGTGGCCACCTTGTTCCTCTCCTTGTGTTTGCTCACGAGTGTGCCACCAACACTGGATCAGCCACTGGTTACAAACTGGATGTCATGGACTATATTTTTCATGAGATGACGGATGCTATGATCAACCGACTCTCTATTCCTTATGCTTCGTTCATTATGATGCTTGTCAAGCACATGTTACCCCATGAAGAGTTTGGCACTGCTTTGGATGGTGTTCATAAGCCCAAGAAAATCTACAACAAGGCTCCGAAGACTCATCACCCCTCCACTGCCCCGGAGTCCTTCATGCGTGATGCTCGGGCTAGTGGTCGTCATTCCACGGTGTCCCCAATGGCACGTGAGGTCAAGCAGCTTAATTGGTTTCAGCGGAACATTCTTTGCATGGGTATTGACATTCACAAGGGCCAATATGAGGCGTACCGCAGGGATCATGAGAGGGATCACACGCAGCAGCTTATCCTCCACCATGTCTCAGGTGCCACTGGCAATCCACCTCCTCCCACTGCTCCGGATCCGTATGCCCAGTGGAACACTTCAGGGATCAACTATGGCGAGCTCGAGAGTTGTCTCTTTCCTCCTCCACCGAGGGCTCCCACTCCTCCAGCTGATGACGATGATGATGAGTATGATGAAGAGGAAGGGGACGGGAATGACTATGACGAGGATGAGGAGGAGTGATCTCCAGGGACGTTAGCATCGCTCTTCTTCCTTTTTGGCGTTTCGATGCCAAAGGGGGAGAAGTAGTTCTATTAGGTCTCGTGGATTTGCAAGGGTGGGCACAAGCTTTTCGATTTTAGTCGTTTTTATTTGCTTGCTTGTGCCTTTTTCTAGCGTGAACTTGTTTGCTATTTGTGGTTGTTTGTGTAAGACTATGTCGTACTCCACAGTTTGGTACTATGGTTGGTATTCATGGACTTATGGATTTATCTATCATGGACCCCATGGAATTCTGGAATTATGGAGCATATTTGATGGCATATGGATTCATGGGATTATCTATGTATGCCTTGGCTATATTCTCATTCCGGTGGTATGGATTTTTTTCCAAAACCTTAAAGTAATGTTCTCCCTAGTGTGTGTATTTGTATTTCATGCAAATCTTAAATATGCACACATCTAGGGGGAGCGTCTTTCTTCATTTAAGGTGGCATTTGCCGGTTTTATTGCAAATCCTAGTATTGTCATCTAACACCAAAAAAGGGGAGATTGAAAGAACATTTCTTAATCCCTAGTGTTTTGTGTGTTAGATGACAATACCAAGGATCATTTAATGTGTGTTGAAGTGTTACAGCTCTATTTGAGAATAAAGGGAAAAGGACTCTGCATTTGGGGGAGGATAATCCGGCCCCACCAGGGGCGGATAATCCGCCCCTCCCTTTGCCCAAGCAGGCGCAAGCCCCAGAAGGGGGGCGGAATTTTGGCTGGATTTTCTGGCCCCGCCGGATAATTCGCCCCTCAAGGGGGCCGGATAATCCGCCCCCCTGCTCATCGCCAAGGCGCAAGCCCTAGAGAGGGGGCGGAGTTTTGGCCGGACTTTCCGGTCTGGCCGGATAATCCGCCCCTCAGGGGGGCCGGATTATCCGCCCCCCCCCCCCCCCAAGAACTTCACCAAGCTTCACCAAGGTGCAAGCCCCAGAGAGGGAGCGGAGTTTTCGCCGGAGAATCCACCCTTGGGGCGGAGTTTTCCCAGGGGGCGGATAATCCGGCCCAAGTGGGGGGCGGATAATCCGCCCCCAAAGTTGTGCAACGGTCAGATCTGGGGAGGGGGTATTTAATCCAGCCATCCCCCTCCTGCCAGAACTCTTGATTCATCTCGAAAAAGAACAGATCAGATCTAAACGCTTCATACAAGAGTGCTCCACCTAGATCCACCCAAAGGCCCCATCCCTTGGGGAATCAAAGGAGGAGAACTCGATCTTCATCATCAGCAATCAAGCGCTTCATCTCCTCTCCATTCATTTGGAGAACCTCCGATCTAGTATTTCTTGCAAATATCTAGATCCTCGTTTTTGTTTATATTGATAAACCTTGTTCTTGTGGCAGCTTGTTGTCATCCCGGGAGCCCCCAATTCGGTTGTGGGTGTGTGCCCCGATAGTGTTGTAAAAGGCACCGGTTCCCGCCTCGAAGGGATCCAATAGTGGAGAAGGTGGATCAGGCCTCTCGTGGCGAGATCCATCGGAGAATAGGGTGAGGCCTATTGTGGCGTGGTGGTCTTAGAACCTCCCACCCCTCCAACGCAGATGTACTTCCCTTAACAAGGAAGGAACTGCGGTAAAACAAATCCATGTGTCTCCGCGTGCTCCACTACGGTTTCCTCGCTCCTCTTTTACGTGCTTAGTAGTTAGGGCTACATATAGGAAAATTCTCGTAGTTGCATATCTAGAGAATTTACTTTGTGTCAAGCCTAAAATTGAAAAAGTATTAAAAATTGGTTAGCACCTATTCACCCCCCCCCCTCTAGGTGCCCATACGATCCATTTCACATACTCCTATGGATTATCGGGAAACACAAATCATGGAACAATTCCTCAAATCTTAGGTGTTTTGCTAAACATGTAACTCAAATATCTTCCTTTATGATCGGATCATAAACTCTTTATTTTCTTGTTACAATGATTTTCAACTTCATCTTGAAAGTCTTTGAACAACTTTCAAATGTTTCATACTTCCTCCTTATTAAGTAAATATATAGATATATTCACTCAAATTTTCGGAGAAAGCTTATGAAGCAAAAAAGATCCATCGCATATGGCTACACATAATGAACTATGCACATCAGCATGCACAATTTCCAATAAGCTAGTCATCCGTTCCTCTGTGGCCTATGGACGGAGTTTCAATTATCTCGAGGAAAGTCTCACATGCGTCAATTGTTCAAAATCAAAGACTCCAAAAATCCATCAACATGGAGTTTCTTCATGTTTTCTTTCAAATATAATTTAAACAGCGATGTCACTTCATAAGTGATCTTTCAATCATTTGTCTTGCGACATTTTAGCAATAGTGTTTATGGATATGATTTCTCCAACTAGACTTGTAAAAGTTCATCCATCCTTTATGGAATACGGTAATTATTTGAACAGCCATTGTTCTCATGATACCGGAACAAAATAACAATTATTTAAACAAATCTTGAAGGCTTGGTTTGATGACAATGAAAAACACAATAACACTTTATTTGTTTTTGATGAACATCATCACTCATTCTCTTGCTGGTTACTTAGGCCATTGTAGTTCATGAATTGCGTTGTCCAGTATGACATTTCATACCAACCAATTCGATATCCAATACCTAAGAACCACATTGTTTAACAAGCAAGGAATATAGCCATAACATGTATATCTTCTATATACCTAAGTTGGACATCTCCAACCTTATATTTCCTGCCAAATATTTTATAGATTCTCTTTCAGCAATTCCTTTTTCTTTTAAAAGAATCTATCAACATCAATAGTGGTGTCATTCACATGACACATAGTACAAAGCGTATATAGTCAAATACTAATACCTTTGGACTTGCACTTTGAAGTGGATCACCATCATCAAATGTTTGGTGTTCTTTTCAAAAATCCATTCTTTAGTAATCTATTAGTGTAGTAAACATTTTACTTACATATTCTATTCATCCTTATCATGACAACTTTCATGATCAAGCTACTATAGCCTGTAAGGAAGAATCGCGAGTATAATATCAGTTCCCAAAACCCTTTTGGTAGATTCGGATGCCTAGCATCTCCATCCTTCACAAATTCTCATACAATATGAGAACATGTATTTTGCTAAATTATACTCTATCATAATACAACCAAAAACATTGTTTCAGATATCACAATATCTTTCACACATGATGGTTTCTGAAACAATTTTCAGCTCCAATATAATCTTGATATTAAAACAACTTTTTGAATATCAATAATCATGGAGGCAAACATGATACTTTAGATACTAACATTGGAATTCTTACTCTTGATTTAGTACTACTTATTAAACTTCATGGAGTAAATAGAGTTTGCTGAAAGTTTGCAATAGGACTTATAAACTTTAAATTGACATTCAAAACAATACGATACCAGTTCGTAAAGTAAATATCCAGAATTCTGTAGTTCTATTATCTCAATTAAAACTAAGCATAAGGTAGTGAACAGATGCCAATGACTACAACAAATTATGCAAATTCACTTTGATTTAGTTTATGACAAATTGAGTTCGACTTATCCAAATTAGAAATGAACTCCCACTCAAAAACGACATCCCTCGTGCCTTTTTGGTGATTACATGAACCAAATCCACTACACCAAGTCCGATCATCACGTGAGTCGGTGTAGCTTCAAAGGCGAGCATCAATATGGTCATCACATCAACTATATGACTCATTCTTAACCTTTCGGTCCATGTTCCGAGGCCATGTCTGTACATGCTAGGCTCGCCAAGTAAGAACCTTAGTATTCGCGTGTGTAAAACTGTCTTACACCCGTTGCATGAAAGCGTAGAGTTGAGAACACCCGATCATCACGTGATGTCTCGAAACATGATCCATAGAACGGTGCATACTTAAGGAAGAATACATTTTTATCTTGATATCTAAAAGAGGGATCATCTTACAATGCTACAGAAAGCGCCAAACTAGTAGTATAAGATGCTAACATCTAATGTGTAAAGTGAGATGATATGGTCCATGCATTTGATCTCTATCACTTGCATCGTGGTATGATCTCTATCATTCCTTTGTGTGTAAGGCCAAGGTCTATGGAACTTACACGTTGAGTGTGTTGTAAGAGTATCTATCATACATCTACTTACAACAATACCATATCAATACACTAGCCCAGCAACGATCTAAACTAGACGCCTCTAATTTATCAATTGCAAGTTTTACGTGGCTTAGGGCTTTCGGAGATAGAACCGTTCTTACCTACGAACATGAACCACGACGAGGATAACTAAGTTATTAGCAACTCGTTGTAAATCAGATATTGACTATAGTAGGAGAGACAGACACCCGCCAGCCACTTATGTAAAACAAGTTGCATGTCAGTCGTGGAACCGGTCTCATGTACGATGACATGTAAGGTTGGTCCGGGCCGCTTCATCCCACTATGCCAACAATATCCAAAATACATAGAAGATGCAATAAAATGATCATCATCGCCCACATATAAACATATGTGTACTACCCGTGCAAAGCACCTACGCATAGATCAGGCTCTGATACCACTGTTGGGTCCGCAGCATAGAAATAAAAAAATTTCCTACAATGTGAACTACACGCCAAGATCTATCTACTAGGTACAAAGCAACGGGTGGACATACATCCAAAGAGAACTTACCCTCGTAGACAACGAGCTTTGTTAACGAGTAGGAACTCGTGGTTGATGTAGTCGTGCACTTGCCGATCTCAAGATCGTGATGAAGTCCAGCAGGTCCGGCTCCAGCACGTCCATCAGATCCAGCTCCAGCACCACCAAGTCCAGCACCGCAAAGCAGCGGTGCATCCATGATCGTACACACGTTCCGTACCCCGACAACCTCCATCCCTCGCTCTAGCAAAGCAGCGAAAGCAGCAACTCCTTTCCAGATAAAGCCACCGGGAACATGTATCTCGCTAATCCGAAACCATGGGGAATAATACTAGAGGGGGAGAGAGATCCTTCACAAGGAGGTGTGTGTGAGAAGTGAGGATGGGGTGGCCTTTTATAGGAGGAGGGGGGTGCCCCTCCTTCATGGCCGGCGCATGGAGGAGGTGACCCTTCACCTCCTCCATTCATGTGGTGGTAACTCCCTCCACATAAATTTGCCCCTTCACATTCTCTTTTAAAGTCTCCACTTTAAATGCATTAAATTTCTCCAAATTTAATGCTCTCTCATTTAATAAAACTCTTTTATTAATTTTATTCAGAATTTTGTTAATTCCTTTAATTAACAAACATTCACATAAAAACCCCTGCAACATTTCAATATTACATGCAGAACCAATTTTAGCAATTTCACCCAAAACAGTTTTGGTGTCTATTGAAATAATTCCAGCGCTTTCTTAAATCTTTATCTGAAACATATTTGCTCCAAATGGTGTCGGTATCCCTTAAGTGTGTCACCCTACGATTCGCGAATAATGCAGACATGATCGAGACCCCTCTCCGATCAATAATCAGCAGCGGGACCTGGAGATCCATACTGACTCCTACACATTCAACGATGACTTCTATGATCGTGAGAACCTTTAACGCTAGTAACTAAATCCCTTTGTCCCGTGATATATTACATGTCCGAGATTCGATCATCGGTATCTCCATACCTAGTTTGATCTCGTTACCGACATGCACTCTTTTCTCGTTCCCGTGATATAACATTCTAGTGATCACATCACTTGCTTGCAAGCTATTTCAATGTGATATCACCGAGAGGGCCCAGAGTATATCTATCCGTCATCGGGATGGACAAATCCCACTCTTGATCCATGAGCCTCAACATAACACCTTCGTAGCACGGAACCCACCTTTATAGTCACCCTGTTACTGTGTGACGTTTGATGTTATCAAGATACTCTTCCGGTGTTAGCAATTAACATGATCTCATGGTCTAAGGATAAAGATTACTTCGTATGACATTATAGCAATATAAACATAATGACTTTGATCGTAATGCTATACTTCGGATGAATGTTCATCACATCATTCCACCAATGGTGTGACCTTGTTGTTAACAACATCCAATGTCCATGATCAGAAAACCTTGATCATCTTGTTAATCAACAAGCTAGTCTATAAGAGAGGCATAACTAGGAACCCTTTTTGTTTATTAAACACACATGTATTGATGTTTCCGATCAATACAATTATATCATGCAAAATAAACATTTATCATAAACATGGAATAAGATAATAACCACTTTATTATTGCCTCTCGGGCATATTCCCTTCAAATATCTCACTCTGGGTTGAGGTATCAACCCTACTCCTGGATTTAGAAGTAGTGTCCTTAAACCTTGATCTTTATCCACATTTATAATAATATATGAGTCTAAACCTTCCCAAAACTCATGGCAATTATTTGAAAATGAACATTTTTATTTCCTCATTAATGATTGATATCCATGCATAATGACTTAACCAAGGTTGTTTTATGGTAGTTCTAAACCCCCACAAACTAAGTAAAATTGGAATGGGAGAAAACCCCAAATATAGAGAACCATGAAATTCAAATCACCACTTTATGAACACAAGGTTTACTACCTTATAATAAATATATATATCATTATTTTATGAGGCAAAGTATGAATAGAGTCCTATATATATCATTCACCATTTTAAATCCTTACCATTATAATTATTAAGAGAAAACAGAATCCTTTTTATAAAATCATTATAAGGAATAAATTCCTAAAACCCTAATTTCATGAATATTCCCTAATGAAGAGAACCCTTCATATAGTTGTGAATATTTTATACACAATAAGAAATGTAGAGGAAATAGTTGTAATTGCTGAATACAACAATATTCGTGACCTATAATTTTTGGATATTTTAAAACCTTGGGAAATCCATATTTGAAAACATTTAGTGAAATCAGAAATGGAAAATCATAAAAGAAAAGAAGCAGCCACGGCCACGACCCATTTCCTCCTTGCTACCCTTCGCTCGCGTGCGCCAGCCGGCACATTTCGCTCGCTTCGCCATGGCCCAGTAGCAGCCTAGCCCAGATACCGATTTGCGTCGTCTTCTTCGACGTCACAAGCTGCTCGCTGGAGATCGCGCCGCCGCTCGATGCCAATCACCGGCGTCAGCTGGAATCAATCGCCATGATGCACGCCGTCGTCGCCCGGGAGGGGATAAGACCGCCACCACGACGTCCTTGATCGTCCTCATCCCTATTCCTCCTCTTCCGCGCTCGCTCTTCCTCTTTTCCCCTGCAGCCCGAAACCCTAGGTCGCCGGAGCTCTGGGAAGCTGACGCTCCCGACCGTCCCAAGACTATCTGAGCCTACCCTTGAGTAGGTCTTGTTCTTCTCGTTCGATTACCCCAAGAAGCGTAAGCCGGGAAACTTCCAATCGAGCTAATCGACACCTCCCTTCTGCGGCCAGTCACCACCGTTCGTCGCCGATTTTCGAGCTCGTCTCCCTCCGCCGACACAGCTATGAGCTTCCTGGTAAGATTCTATGCATGATGGTGCTTTTCCCTTCCTCGGTTGCTTCTTGTATCGCCGCCGCCGTAGTCGACCGCAAACGCCGCCACTGAAGCTCGTCGCCGATCATCCTCCGGTGACCAAAACAAGCAGTGCAAGTAGCAGTAGGATCACCATCTCCTTGCGATTCTAGCACAACCATTCATGTCTGCTGGCGTGGCCCAGTTCGCCACTGGCGACCACAATCTGGTAGTGGTGGCCGCGCTGACGTCATCATGACGTCGCGCTCACGTCATTGCGCGCACAGTCAAACCCAGTCAAATCAAACGGGTCCCACTTTGCTAAGGTGGCCTGCCGACGTGGCCACTGGCCCACCTGTCGGTGACCTGAGGCTAGCTTGGAGTGTGGTGTAAAAAGAATTAGGTGAAGGACTGGCGTCAGCAATGACGCAATTAGTCATTTAGTTATTTAATTTTAATAATTCTAAAAAATGATTAAATATTTTTTGTTTTATAATTCAAATATATATATATTATATATCAAAATGTTCAAAAAATAAAATCTATAATATAAACCTATTATCATATTTAATTTTCCAACTTAAATACAATAATTAATATTTATTAGTAAATAACCTATTAGGGATAAATCTTAAATAAATATATTCTATTATTTAAAATTCATAAACATAAGTATAATATATCAAAATTCTTAGAAAAACAAAATATACTTTTACAAACTTATATTATATATTTTGTCACTTAACTCAATATTTATTATTTATTTAGTATTTATAAAGTGATAAAAACTTATAAAAATTATATCTTATTATTTAAAAATCACAAAAATCTATATCTATACCTAATACCTAATACCTATCTATCTATCTATTTATACTATAATTTTTCTTGAGGTAGATTCATTTGCCCAATTTTCGTTCCGATTTTTTTTTGGATGTTTTTGCCCCTGACTGGTTGGGGTATTTAATAGGGAATTGTATGCCACCGCAAAGTCAAATATGCTCGTTCAGCGAAAAGAAAAAAACCTGGGCAGCGCTCGCTCTCGCGCCCACACGATAAGGACTTGGAGACAATGGAGAGGTGTCGGGGATTGAAGAGGGAGATGGCGCGATGCGGGATACAAGGAGGGTCCATGGCGGCGCCATGGAAGCCGACGAGGTCATGGAGCAGAGGGGCGGCGGGCGACGGCGGAGGACAACGGGCAGTGGGCGTCAGATTGTTTTTGTTCGCGAATTTTCTAAGATGAGGGGAGGGGACGGCCGGGCCGGGCCGACCCATGCGTCCTCGGCGGCGACCCACATCATGCCACTAGCCCCTCAATCTTCAGCCACCAGGAGCTCCACCTCCTCCGGCCGGTGGAACGGGATCGCGGCGATCCCAGTCCAACGTGCCCCAAATCCAGGCTCTCCCGCCCGAACCGATGACATGATCCATCTCCGATCTGGAGGTGGGCACCGCAGTTAGAGGTCGAGCTCCTCGGAGGGTCGCCGCCTCTCTAGGTCGCTGGCGCGGGGGGGCATGAAATCCTGCATGACTGGGAGGAAGAGACACCTAACTGGCGAGCCTGCATGACCTGGCCTTCGGCTGTACGGATTCTGCATCTTGCTCCGTCAATCTTGCCCATCCTAGATTGCGACCAGCAGGAGCGAGGCGAGCGTCAGCTCGAGGCTCGCTGCCACCGCCATCACCAGATCCTTCTGTGCCTAGCTGCAGGCCACCCGTATCGTCAAGCTCCCCTGCTTTAGGGATTAGCAGCAGCCGCCAATCGCTCTATTAATTTCCTCTTCACCTATGGTTGTTCTTATCATGTACTAGCTTAACGCCCGTGCGTTGCTACGGGTAGATTTTTATTACGGCACCAAACGTATGTCTAAGCCTATTTCTCCAACTACAATCAGCACCTGGTACTCTCTAGTTACCTTTCGAGGACCGGCCTTGTGCTAGGGCCAAAGAAAATTTAACAGATTTCACCATTAACCATATTGTTTGGCAGTCGATCCTAGTCTGATGTACAAGTGTACATCACAATGATGCTCTTCAAAAATTAATAGAACGTCCGGGCAAACAACTGTCAGCTAGTTTTATTGAGAAGAAATATAAAAATCAGTAACTGGTGTATCACAAGTTTTAGTGAAGATTATATTAGAGACAGCTTATCAAAAAACAGTATGTTTCACTGAAGGCATATGCAATGATACTTTGGCATCATCAATTTAGCCATAGCTAGCATAGTTTCAGTTAGCACTTCGGCACAACCGAAGGTTCTTGAACATGCAGATCGGCGTGCCACCGCAAACCACCGGTCACCATCTCCTCCACGTTGTGGCTGGATGGTGGACTAAGCAGGTCGACTCGCAGTGGCCTTTTGTCTCTTGTTCAAAAGCATAGAAGCACATCAGCTCGATTCCGTCGGAGGGGACGACCAATAGGGCCGCACAGATGTTCAGCCAGGTGGCGCATGTTGTTGGCGACGGCAATGTCTGCGTGTTAGGAATTCGGAAACACAAAATAACTTAGACAAATGCAAATGCACATCTAGTGGTATCCAATAAATCGTTTTTTCAAGTTAAATCAATAATGCTACTATGCACCGAAAACTTTGAATTTCTCAATACCACCTGAGCCAAAAGAAGGGATTTCAGGCTCACGGTAGTCCGTGAGTTTGAATAATTAAACAATTGTCAATGTTGATTCAGATTTGGTGTAAGATAAAGCAAAAGGTCTTCCACGATGTGTTTCCACCAGCACCATATAATTAAAGCCAGTGAGTTCCGAACTTCTAATTAGCATGTTCTCTACATGTCTGATTGTATCTATCCCTCTGGTCCAGATCAATTTATTCCGAAGTGAGATATGATATTTACTGATTTTCTGCATGCAGAACTGCAAAAGATGCAGCAACATTGCGCCCCATGACTTGGCCAGAATTGAGCGCCTGCTCGACCTCTGCTGCTAGGCCACTTGGACGCACGACCTCGCCCAACATCTCGCCTTGGGTATGCCACTCTCAGCTCTTCCCACTCCTGCGCGCCTGTCCGTTTCCTCGACGCAAAGCTCGACGGCCACGAGCTTCTCTACCTCATGCCTCCAGCTCATCATCACGTCGACCAGCGCTGTCCCCTCGCCTTTCTGCTACGCTCCTGCGTACTCCGCGCGCAGCTCCGCGTGTTTCCTGTCCGAGTTCCAAGACGCCTCGGCTGCCGCTTCATGCCGCTGCACAAGCACGTCGCCCTCTCTCCGGTTCCCGTGTGACTGGTTTCCATGATTCGATCTGTCCAAGGTGTTGAGCGCCGACGACAACTGCTGGTTTCACGATTCGATCTGTCCAAGATGTTGAGCGCCGACTTAACAAAAAGTTTTTTCTTAACGAAACGTTTTTTCTACTCGACAGTGGCACGGTGGGTAAATAACTCGAAATTGCAGGGGTAAAAGCGTCTAATTTAAATTGATGTACCATCAAGACCATAAGCCTTTTAATCTCTACTAGCTAAATACCCGTGAGTTGCCACGGAACATAAAAATTTCTAGATATTGATTAACTAAAGGAAGTTGGTCGGGAGGTCCTAGCTAAATGCTCGTGCATTGCTAAGAATAATAGAAAAATTGACACAAAATTTATCAACTAAGTACGATTTGTTCAGATGGATTGCTAGATTTGGGTGTGACTTACTAAACTCGAGACTTCGAGTCGCATCTACAATAGCATATGAAGTTTCAGTGTGGTCAATAATGCGACAATACCGAAATTGGCAGTAGCAAAAGTTTGAAGACTAAAGTTTAAGATTGTATATCCTATTTGTGATATGTATACAAATAATAGATTACTGATTCAGTTTAGTCACACGAATTTGTACTGAGCAACATTAGAATAGGAGTTTTTCCTTGCCATGTCAGTGAAACTATTATTTCGTAAGATATAAGGCCCTGGCATTTTCCTTCTATAAAGTCCTAATATTCGATAACAAAACAAAAAGGTCATGTTTGTACTGGATACAAAATATGTAATAGAACTTAGCGGTAACGAGCTATATGGGACACTCATTCGAAGATTCTATACTCCAAAAAATTCATTATATTGCAAGTGAGTTGCTTTTTCAGCGGACACAACTTTTGTTGCATATACTATATCACTACATATCTTTGAAAAGTGCAAAGTAAAATATCATGTGTACCTCTAGGGAATCTCATACATAATCAACACATATATTTGTCTCATATTTACTCTTGGTACCAAAATAGTAGATGCCTGATAATTCGCAATATTAATTTTTTTAATATGCACTATCACTCCAAGGTCTAAACTGAATAAAACACAGGACCAAACGTATGAACAAGAAGAGTAGCACCGGAAGTCAGGAAAGCAGCTTGTGATGATAAAGTAATAGCTAGTTCATAGGAGAGAAACTGGTACATGCCGTTACAGTATGTGGTCTTGCCGAGCCTGCCAGCCCGACCACCATCTCTTCTTCTCCTAACCAGACTGCATCTTGGTACTGCACCTGTACTACAGCGATGGATTGATGTACTATGGCGAAAACAGGCCCTACTCTGGCAGGAAATTGATAACTACAAGCCATACTCCCAGATCAAACCCTCCACATGAGCTATTCCCAGCGGGCACAGAGCGGAAGCAACAGGAAAAGGTAGAATTAATGCACTGAATATAACGGCGTGCTGGGAGATGTGAGAGAGGCCGGATTCGCTTTCTCTATTGCCGCGCGAGTCCCTGGAACCTGCCCCACAGCCGCCACCGATCTCTCGTTGTAGGTCGCCATATCTTCTTCCGGTAGCCTAACGTCGCGGCCTCCTAGCTGCGCGAGTGCCCGGTGTCTAGCCGGTAGCCGCCGCTATCGAGTCGGAGGTCACCCTCTCTTCTTCCAGCAACTGCGGGGTGCTGGAGAACGACGGCGAATGGCGCTAGGGTGCTCGAGGTTGAGGACGGGCAGTCGGGGTGCGGGAGGATGATGCCGGATAGGGTCAGCCTCAGCGGAACGCGGCGATTCCACAACCTGTCTCGGGTCTCTGTCTTATCCAACGGTAGTAATTGTTTTAAGATCCGTGCTTGCCTATTTACCTCCAACGTCCTGTACATTGTACATCTTCCTTCCCTATGGCCACGAAGGTGTACCTGTACACTTCGATAGCAGCTCTCCCGATCCCAACTCGCTGACGGTGGGGCAGCCGGCGAGCGTGGTGGACTGCATCTCGGTGGCGCCGGCATGCGGGACAGACCCCTCTCGGTGGCGTCGGTGTGGGGCGGCGACGCCTTCTCGGACCCAGCCGGCGATCTGGTCGGCAATATTCCGGAGAGCCGGTGGATTTGGGTGGCCATGGATGCCGATGCTTCCTCCCTTCCCTTTCCCCGCAAAATTGATTTGACTTTCTTCCAGATCTGGACGTGTAATGTTGGTTTCTTCTGGAATTTCGGTGCCTTCCTTGATTTTGTTTTGATGTACGACTGATGTACGGCTAATTTACATAGCAATAGCTCCTTCACGAACTCATGGCCAGGGTGTAGTTCTTAGCTCAGATTAGCCCATTTTCAGATCCGTTCCTCAATCAGGTTCTTGCAGTAATCCATGTTACAGATCCTTACTAGTAGTATGAATTTCAGGCTGTACATGTATGAACTCCTCTTCCAGATCAAATTCTTGGACTTCCACCTTCCAGTCTTCCAGAGCAAATCCATCTATGAATCGGTAGTGCGGGATATGATAAATTAGAAGCATAGGTTAGTATGTGTAAAATAGCTGGGACTGATAGATTAGAAATCAGTATATTTGAGGGTGCTTTCTGCAATGTTCATAAGTCAGCCCACGGATCTCAAAGCCAGGCTGAACGCTCTAGGATAAGACAGATACGTCTATACGCGGGTGGAGTTTGTTTTCCCGCCTCAGCGCACATCCCCATCTCCGAACGCACCTCCGCGCCTTGCGGGTCGCAATTAGGACCCAACTCAGCGGTGGCAGTCCCTCTAATATGACCCAACCTACAGGGGTAAAAGCGTCTAACAAAAAGACGTACCGACCATCTGCCACTACGTCTCGCTTCATCCAACACCGTCGCCCTCGACAAATCAACCCACAGTCTAGGACCGCAGGGTCAGCAGAAAACAAACCACACGCGCAAACGACACAGCCCCGACCGCCGCCTCAGCACGCTCTCAACCACGGCCTCTTCGGTCGCTCCCCGACCGCCGTTGACGCACGCATCCCGTCCTCATTCGATCCCCCTTTCTCTCCTCTTTCCTCTGAGCGACACAGGAGACGCAGCGGCCACCGCCGGGAAGCCCCGATGCAACCACCCATCCGTCGGTGGGTAGTTGGATCCGGAAATCGCGTCTGCTCCTCAATTCATACCTTGCAGGATGTGGGGCATCTCGACCCGATGGCGAGGTGGTGGGGACTGGGGAGGACGAACGGCCTGAGGAATGAGGACGCACGGGCCTGAACACGCAGGATCGCAGTTGTCCTGGATGCCAGCCGGTAGTGGCTGATACGCTACGCCGCGCATCTCCTCCATTTTCTCTCTGCTATTCTATCTATCTCTCTGTTTTTTTTGTTTATATATAAGAAAGATGCAGGTGCATTACCCGCGGCAACGATAGGAGAACTAATGGAGAACTCGAGGTGACCCTCATATCAGGTGACCTCCAATTTGTTTTTTCTTGGCGGTTCATCAGACTTCAAATACGTCTAAATGTTTGCTGGTACTGATTGTATATATGCATATACATTTAGGTTATTTTGTTCTGAATTGCCAAGATAGCAGATACTATTAACTGATTATTAAGATGACATGGTAGTGTTTTTCACGGGAAGCAGCTTGCATCGTGCATGTCTTTCGATGCTTTTTGACTTCTCGCAGCAACATTACTTTTCTGGAATTAGCTTCAGCAACTGCCTATTGCTTTGCAGGAGTTGTGGTTGCTCCTGTGATTTAATCATCTCTTAGAGAAGAAAAGCAGAGGAGGGATGGCCAAGAAAGAAAATCTGAATCATCAAATGGATCTAATAGCCTGAAACATGGATAAAGTTATATTTCTTTAGTTAAATAATGTGCAGAGGCTAACATATTCTACTCTCTACTGCAAATCCGTCTTGAAAAAACAAGGTAAATGGAGGGGCTTTGATGTTGCAATAAAAAGAATCAACAACAATTTGTATTGCCAGTTATTTGGTTATTGCATGCGAGGTCCTACGGAGGTATTTCAGAAATGGTTTTCTTCGAGCAAGACAGAGATCAAAGGTAATTTACTTGGTACCTATAATTATTCTATTGTTTCTTCGCTCTGCACACGCCCCATTTTCACAATGCGCCGCTTTTGCATCTAGCTTTTAGTTTATTTGGTGGGATTTATTAGAGAATCGGGATGGAGATCTACATAACAGTGTGCTATCGTCGCCGGTCGTGGTCATGTCATCGACGTCGGCAGTTCTAATGTTGGTGTGTGGTACTACTTTTGAATCCAATCCAGGTTGCTTTCTCATCGCGTCCAGTTCCGTGTCAACTAATATTTTTTACCAACAACATGTTCATGTTTTAGATTGTAAAGAACAATGACCTCAAAGAGCTCATGAACTAGGTTCTGAAAATTTTGGAACTGTATATCATGGTAAATGGAGGTGCAACAGAGTGTGCAATAAGAAGAATCAACGATAATTTGTATTGTCAGTTCTGTGGTTATTGCGACTCCGGTGAGGCCCTCACCCTATGGAAGTACTCCAGATATGGCTTTCTTCGAGCAAGACATGGATCAAAGGTAATTTACTTGGTACCTATAATTATCCTATCGTTGCTTCGCTCTGCACACACCCCATTTTCACAATGTACCACTTTTGCATCTTTTCAGTTTATTTGGTGAAATTTTATTAGAGAATCGGATGGAGATCTACAGAACAGTGTGCCATCGTCGCCGGTTGTGGTAATGTCGTCGACGCCAGAAGTTCTGAGGTTGGTGTGTGGTACTACTTTTGAATCCAATCCAGATTGCTTGCTCATCGCATCCAGTTCCGTGTCAACTATTTTTTTTTCACCAACCACGTGTTCATGTTTTAGATTGTAAAGAACGATGATCTCAAAGAACAAAAGAACTTGGTTCTGGAACTTTTGAAACTCTATATCATGGGAAATGGAGGGGTTCTGATGTTGCCATAAAAGGAATCAACGAAAATCGTATTGTCAGTTCTGTGGTTATTGTGACTCCGGAGAGGCCCTACCGGACATGAATTTCTTCGAGCTGGACATGGATCAAAGGTAATTTACTCGAACCTATAATTATCCTATCATTGCTTCGCTGTACACCCCATTTTCACAATGTACCACTTTTGGATCTTTCAGTTCATTTGGTGAGATTTTATTAGATAAAAAACTACTGTTATGTACTCCCTCCTTCAGAAATATAAGATGTTTTAGTTTTATTAATCGAATGTATCTAGACGTCCTTTAGTGTATATAGGTTCGTAGAGGTTCGGAGTGAACCTATACACTAAAAGACATCTAGATACATTCATTTCACAAAGCTAAAATGTCTTATATTTCTGATCGGAGGGAGTATATGATTTTTCTGTATATGGTATTGGAGTTAATTGGTGTTTTCACTTGCAGAATGTTTGTTGTTTTGTTGAAATCTAGTAGCTGAGAAGCTAGAATTTATTAATGAGATATCACTGATTTTAGATAAACAACTATTGCTAACTATTGCTATCTATATGAATTGCTTTATATGGTATTGGAGTTAATGGGTGTTGTGAATTGCAGAATGTTTATAATGGGTCCAAATTTAGAGTTGACAATGATGTATCAAATTGTCCAAATTTAGAAGTTGACAATGATGTATCAAATTGTCCAAATTTAAAAGTCGGTAATGATGTATCAAATTGACAGAGTCAAAATATATCCATGTATTCAGATGGCTATACCCATGATTTCATCCTCTTACATGTTTCGCTATAAAAGAGAAATAAAAGGACGGCTGTTATTTTGCAATCTTGCGTGTTTACATATCTCATGGTCAATTCAGACGCACGATAGCTCTATAGCCATCGTAGCACATGTGTTTGCATGAGGTGCAGCAATATTAGCTCATATTTTAAGCTTAACGGTTGTCCTTTTCAATCTATTTTGAGTAATACATATATAGTTATTTAGTGGTTCCGCTCTTGGTGTATTTCTCAAGCACAATGCATCAAAAAGCAGCCCATAAGGAAATCCAGTTACAGTTTGAATCAAATGATGGTGGTCGGGCTAGCGATGGCTACGAGCTCATCTTGGATGAAGCTGTCGACTGGCACCGATGCCGACAACGAGATGGGCGAATTGTCCTAGCCTCCTAGGGCATCAACATGAAGGTCACACCAAGGGAGCTCTCAGGGCCGCTTCTGGCCCAGGACAAGAGGGGCGACTGCCTGGGGCTCAGCCGAACAAGGGGCCCATCCCAGTACACGTATTACTACAGAAATAAAGGCCCAGTATTGATGCAGAATAGAGGAAATGAAGAAATGCACCTCACTATCTACACACAACTAGGTACATGTCCATGTATTCTGCAGGCACGTACGGCCACCGCTTGGTTCGTTTGCTTGGTATTCTCAGGTATCACACGCGTAGACAGAGGCACAGAGCGGCCACTGCTACAGTCTAAGGTGTAAGGAATTGGGAAGAGTGATCAAGAAGCAATTACCGGATGAAAGTTTTAATTGGCCTTAGCTTGCCGGAACTACCTTTTTATGTTCTCAATCTCAATGTATTGTCTTATTTTTTTACATCACTTGCAGCTGATTCAGTCCGTTAGCATTCTTCGGTTCACTTTGTTAGTCCTTGAAGTTGATAGTCAAATTCAGAGATTGTTAATCAGGTGTACTGATGTCCTCTCTATTTTCTTGAAAATATGTTGGCTAAAAAGTAAAAAAGCACACCTATTTTGTCATAATTATTGAAGGCTTGCAGGCTTGTTAGAATGCTATTTCTTTTGTGTTGTAACTTCAGGTTCAAAATAGAAGTAAGAAAGAAAAAATCAGATATTTCATGTTCTAATGAAAATTTATTGATGTTTATAGCTTTACAATGGTTTTATTCATTGGTGTGCTGAATCAATTTTTTGTAAGGCAGATGACATATTGAAGGAGAAGAAGATTACCTTATCTTATCTTGGCGGTGGGATAACATTCGTCAAGAGAGACCTGTTTTTTTTATGGTAGCATGGCATGCTAAGAAAGATAACCTAATCCTCGATGGTAGCTGCATCCTCGTCAATGTATTGCTCTCTGCATAGTAACCTCCCATGATGGTGCTACTTAACACTCCTATGAAACATGAAGCACGGATATAATGTACTCTCTCCGTTTTAAAATAGATGTCGAAAACAATTTGGATATATCTAGACACTATTTAGTATAAAATATATTTAAATTTAGATAAATTTGCGACATCTATTTTGAGAAGGGGGGAGTAAGATACATTAGCACTTTATCGTCGCGCCAAGCGCCTTTGTCTTGTCGACGAGATCTTATTTTGTGTCTCCACGGTGTAGTTATTTTTCTCCCGTTGCATCGTACGGGTATGTTTCCTAGTAGTATAGATAGATGACGGAGGAAATTAGAGGCATGGGATCGTGATAGAGGAGGGATCCTCCGTTGCTAACACTAATCTGTCGTCGGTGGCAGCCTGGATTGGGGCGGCCTGTGGCAAGGACAAGGAGCTGAGAGGTTAGGGAAGTCCCTGCGTGTGTGGCTTGTGTCCTCGCAGTGGCTGCTCGGTGTGTACATAGGTACACATCTAAGGAACGGAGAGAGATATGCTTCAGGCGTGTCTGGATTTAGCAAAACAACACAACACGACCAGTGGGACAGCACAACAAGACACTGGAGAGTGTTGTTTTACTCTGAATTGTTCATCTGAATACGAAAGAAATCTCTGTTTGCTCAAAAAGAAAGAAAAAGAATGTTCGTCTGTTGTGATTATATAATAAATAAATTATTACGACCATGACTGCGATAAGTTAATTTGTTAGGAATTTGGTATCGCCAAATTGATTGTTAATGTAGATGTCATTTATAGTGAAAAATGGGATGTTAGTTAGGCAATATTTGTTACTCACTCCGATTCAAATTAGTTGGTTTAGATTTGTCTAGATTCAATTGTATATAGACATGCTTAGTATTAGAGCATCTCTACTCGGCCCCCTATATGGGCTCCGGCGCTAGCAATTTTTAGCCCATATGGGGAGGCACCGGCTATTTTCTTAATTTAGGGGGTGTAGTATTCCCAGTCACGCTCCCTCCCAATATATTCAATTTATATCTTACATTGTGATTCTGCATCGCCAACTCCGTGCCAACATAATCTACGACGCCGCTTTCACCGCCGTTATCGCCGTCCTCGCCATCGGTGCTATCCCTCGCATAGTCGTCCTCCTCCTCCGTGTCGGAATCGAGGTCGACAATCCCGGCGACCTCCGGCCTCCTCATGAATTCTTGACGGCGCACCGCCTTGGCTCGACGATGCGCCTCGTCGATAGCGGTGTAGACCATACGCCCGCGCACTGCCCACAAGCGCCGCCTCCCTTCGGAGTTGCGCAGATTCGGGTGGAGCTGCCGCCGGTGAGCTCGGCACAGCGCGAGCTCCTTCGCCCGCTCCTTCTTGAACTTCTTCGGCCAGTACACGCTCGTGGGCGCGTACCGGGCCATCGCCCTCTTCCACTCCATCAGCTCGCGGCGACGCTCCTCTATCTGCATCGCCAACTCGGGGCCACGCAAGGGCGGCGCCACAGGCACGCCGGCATAGCTGAGCTCAAAGCCGGCCGGAAGCCTGGCGCGGGGCTACACGAGGATGTCGTGGTGGACGAACATCACGGCCTCGTAGAAATTAAGTTTGGGCCTCAATATAGCCAGGAGGAGGTGGAGAAAGGGAGGGAGGGGTGCCTACATATAGCCGGGACAATGGCAGGAAAACAAAGTGGGAATCGGCAAAAAGGGCGGTAACAAAGCTTTCTCCCATAGCCAGGGCTGGCCCGCGCTACTTTCAGCTCCATCCGGCGCCCCTGCTTGCCTCCATGTGTGCAGGGTTCGGCCTGGGGGCGCCGGATAACTAAACGGGCCGCGCCGGCGCAAAAATAAGTTTGGGGGGCGGGCTGAGTGTGATTTTGACCGCCGGCACCCCCTATATCCCTTTAGGGGAGCTTTAGGGCCCCAAGTGGAGATGCTCTTAGATACATCCGTAACTTGATACATTTAAGTCAACTAATTTGGGTCGAAGGGGATACAACTATTCTGCTTTCTTTTTTCAGACCGAAGGATTCTACTGATAAAATCTTACACATCTTACACATTTTTAAGGCAATCATGTTGCCGTGTTGGAGCTCAGTGTCATTCAAATGACGATCTTGTCACCCATAGAACCATGTTTCAATAAATATTTGAGTATTCGGTTGTTATCCCGTGGCAACGCACGGGTATTTAGCTAGTACCTAATCTATACCTACTAATAATAGAGGACGGATTGTTTCTTCCGGTCCAATATTTTTTTGAACAACTTTACCCTCCCACAAAAATACATATTATGCACCGATGGCACCATACCGATTTGTCCTTTTATTTTCTCCGGTGCCAACCAAACGAACTCAGCGTGACTTCACGTAAAAAAAACTCAAGAGGAGCGAGGCTGGGGTTTCCTCGCTCGCATGTGTGCGTTGCGTCTAGGATTGGGACTATCTTAGGTGGGCCTTGGACCGGACGGGTGAGCAGGCTGAATTTAGTCTAACGCGATCTGAGCAGTGCCTCCGTTTATGGTCGTGCATCATATTCAGTGGTGTCATGTAGACTGTAGTGTTGTCTCAAAAAAAAATGTAAACTGTAGTGTACTTATGCTTATCTAAATCTACAAATCAACACCAACCAGCTAGCCAGGTCACTTTGGTGAGAGTATTGAGAGAAGAAGTTACTTTGCTAATCTCGAGAGAGACTGTGCTCGGTTATCAGAGCGGAGAGACTATCTTGCTTGCTGCTCCTACTTGTTGAGGGCAGAGAGTTTGACTGAAACCACGCGATTTATATGTGTTATTATTTATGTCTGGTTGTCTGTGCTACACGGGAGGGATCAATAGATTGTTTTTCGAGTGTGTGCTGCCGAGTGCCGAGAGTAGTCGTCTCCTCCAAGACAACCGGGGGGCGAAACCCTAACCACCCTGACGCCGCCCCCGCCTCTGCTGCTGCCTCCCCTCGTTGCCCCAGAGGTCGTCGCCGACAAAGACCGACATCGATGGTGAAGGGGGCAGAGGTGATTTACTGCCCCTCGACTCCTTTCACGGAGGTTGTGAGGGAGCCCTTCACGTGGGTGTTCGGGGCCCTGGAAATTGAGGCGGCGGCCTCCGGTGGCGTGGCGCCCTCCTTACCTCCCCAACTTGCTACCCGGGAGAATCCCAAATCCCTTGGATTGGGCGGCAGCGGCGCTCCGGTCACACACCAAGAAAGAGGAAGAGGGGGTTTGGAGAAAGAAAATATTTTACTTGCGAATTGGAACAATCAATTGATCAAGGAGCGGATGTCACCAAGCAAGTTAAAAAATTGTCTATACTGCGACGTGCCACTGATTTTAAAAGAAACCTATCACCGACCCAACAACAATTAACTTCTTTCGCAGCAACGCGCGGGCATTTTGCTAGTCTATACCTAATAATAAAAGACAGATTGTTTCTTCCGGTCCAACACTTTTTTAGACGACTTTACCCCTACTGTTTTGGAGATATTACCCACCATGCCACTGATAAGTCACTTTTTTTTTGCGGGGTAAATTTTTTTTGTGACCTCCGGTCTTTATTCTCACCTAACCTACCGTACCAGGTACCGTATACTACTTGTGCTCATATATAGGCCTTGAGGCGGCGGCGGCCACGCACGAGTGCCGCCGTCCTCCTCCCGTATCTGGCACGGTGGCGGCGGTACACGCATCTGGCGCAACGAGAAAAGCGCGACGACATGTTCTGCGCAGCGCCCGCGGCGTCGAGGATTGGCGTCTCCTTTATATACGAACTCGCGGCGTAGGATTGAGAGGTCGCGCACAGATCGACAGCGTCGGACGCAGGCGTCGCGCGGCGCACGTCGGCTTGGGGCGTGGCGACCCTGTAGGGCGAGGGTTTAGGCGTCGCGAACTTGGGGCTGCAGCTCGCGCGCGCAGCATGGGCGAACGAGGGCATGAGGACTGACGGGATTTGGGGAAGATGCGGTTCAATACTACTGGTTAAACATTTGATTATGCACCTTTTCCGCCGCAGAATAAATTGGACCGTGAGTGTGGACCAGCGCTGCATGGTGCATGATTAAAGGAGACGATGGATTGGGCTTGGACCAGCTAATTAAACGGGATCGTGCATAATTGGCAGTGGAGTCGATCAGAGACGAAGCGCCGATTACTACATATACATGCACGTGACGCCGAGTCGGGCAGGGTGACAAGCTCGCCAAGAAGATGGACGACGAGTGTACTGCATGCCTCACTCTCGGCGCGCTGGACTATACTAACTCAAGTTGTAGCCGGGACGACCTGTCGGCGCGCACACGTTCGGGTGCTTCAACCGCTGTGTGTGCATGCCGATCCACGACGCCGTGTTCATGGAACCGAAGGGGCTCGCGTTTGTGCTCTCCTAGCACCGACCTGACGCTGACAGCAGGCTGTCATATTGCACATATGTTGAAAGCACACCTGGAGTGGGTACCGTTTGGTTACTCTGAAACTTTTGTGGGTCTACAAAGATATGTAAACTTCTAATGTACTGTAGCATGTATTCAGTTTTCCCAAGTTTTCAAATTGGCACCATTGTTGTAACACAAAGTATTTGTAGACATTAAGTATTCATGGGTTCTTTCGTATATACGTGATAAAATTCTAGATTTAACAACTGCATTGATAATACTAACCCATGCTATTTAGACTACAAGGTGCTGAAAATTTAATCTTGTACGCGCTCAATCGCGAGAGACATTACTTCTACTGCTTCTCCATGTATATATCTACTTGTCCATATTAAAGATTCATTCTTATTCTCTTCTCTGATCCAAAAGTAACTTCCGAGATAACTATAATTTGTATTCATTAAGCAGGTTCGAAGAGGGCGGATTGCCACGACATGCGTGAAGGGTCAGGGACGAGTATGATGGCAATGGACACGGAGGTGCAGAGCCCTAGCTCGAGGTCGAGGAGCAAGGGCCCCGGAGACGTGGCGACAGAAGCTGCGCCGGTGAGATGGGGAAGGTACCATGCTGATGTAGTAAGTCTTTTTAATCGGTGGACCAACACAATGTATTGGCACATACGAAGCAAAGGAATGCACCTTCTCCTGTCATGCATGAGCTGGAAGGTTTCGATACCGAGAATCGAGTTCGATCATGACACAGATCGGATGAAACACCATGCAGTACGAACCAAAGGAATGCACCTTCTCCTTTTCGTCTCGTGGCCTACAAGGAATTACATATGCTACGTACTATGGATCAGAAGGGCGTGCCCGCATGCTGCGGCGATCGATTCGCTCTAGGCGCCACCTCGACCAACTTCTCTAAGGGACCCGAACGCCGAATCATGCTGCATCTGCGGGAAAGACTGGCGTACGAGGAGGAGAAACACGGCGAGCTGGCCTGCCCCTTCCACTACTTGGTGTCGCCGGACGGTAATATTCAATTTTGAACAACCTGTGGCAACACACTTGTGTGTGGATTGCTTGAAATAAGATTCTACTTTGAAATTTGACAGTTATTTAATAACAAAGTAGTACGATTGGGGAACAAATAGGTAAGGCTATCTTCTTTTTTCAATTTGGTCAACAAACTTGTTCTTTCGCAGCAACGCGCGGACATTGTGCTAGTAATAATAAAGGACCGATTGTTTTTTCCGGTCCAACACTTTTTTAGACTGCTTTGCCCTCCCACTAAACCACATATTACCCGCAATGCCACCGATAAGTGAAAATAAAAACTGATTTGATTTATCCGCACACCAAAACAAATAATGTGTATAATACAACCGTACCAGTTCGTTCTTTTATATTTTTTTGATCACCGACGACCGAATAAACTCAGCGCACTAGGGCGCTGCCAGAATCCGCGCATGGGCCGGCACGCGTGCTACAACACGGGCTGGTAGGCGGGGTACCCGGCGCAGATCAAGGGGTGGATGCAGCGGGATGCCGTGTGCATATACGAGCTGGGCATTTCAGTTTCGTTCGCACGTATGCGTGGCTTTCAGAAACTGGATTCGTTTCCCCTCACCGCGGCGTGACGTTGGCCGGGATGGAAGGCCTGCCGGGGATGTGGTCTCTTGGCCTGGCCTGGTCTAGCGGGCCTGGTCGGGTCCAGGGATGCACCGAGTCATAAAAAAAGATTTATAAGTAAAAACGAGACAAGTCGGCATGGATATTTCGGTTATAATAGTCCACCTCATTTTCTTAGAAGGAGTATCACCAGTTTATATACGTTGAAAATTTTCCTATAAACAAGGAGCAATAGAGTTGATTAGTGTGAAATCTACTAATTAAAGTGGGAACAAAACTCCCAAGTAAAGACGATGGGAAAAAGAATAGATGGGGGATACGGGACTATGTCGGACTGCTAAGACTGAATGAAAGGCTGGGTAAAATAATTAAGCTGGTGGGGACTGTTTAGACTGAAATCAAAAGGGTAAACGGAACTTGTGACTATGTTGGACTGCTTAGACTGAATGAAAGTAATTAAGCTGGTGTGGACTGTTTGGACTGAAAATCAAAAGGGTAAGGAAACTTGTGACTATGTCCGACTGCTTAGACTGGTGAAGGTAGTTAAGCTGGTGTGGACTGTTTGGACTGAAAATCAAAAGGGTAAACGAAACTTGTGACTATGTCGGACTGCTTAGACTTGAATGAAAGTAATTAAACTGGTGTGGACTGTTTGGACTGAAAATCAAAAGGGTAAACGGAACTGTGTTGATCCTGAATGAATAGTTGCGTGGGTTGATCATGCTACCAACAAACTGAGCTGCTTACGTTGGGTGATCTACTTTGGAGCAAAAATTTAGTCTTTTTATCAAAAAATCTATTCTCTCATGTTGCAACGCAAGGGGAATGTTTTTTATCAAAAAATATATTCCCTCCCCTTGCAACGCAGGGACTTATTTGCTAAAAATCAACCAGTAGCAACGTCCTGCCTCATATGATATTTTCCTTTAAAAGTTGATTTTCCTTATCCTGGTGCGGATCCTGTTAACAAAACTGATTTTGAGTAGTGGAACTCTCAAGGATTTAGAAATTGGGACAGGAAAATCACTCGACCTTTCATTCCCCACATCTCCCCTTATCCCTTGCTACGGTTGCCCTCTGCGTCGCCGCGCGCACCAGGCCGATCAAAGGCCAACCTCGTCGGCGCTGCCGGTCGAGGGAGGCAGGTACTAGCACTTGTAGACTACCTAGCTGCAGTAGATCTCGACGGTCTGCCGGTAGTTGGAGTAGGGTTCAAGATCGTGGCGGACGGATCTTGGACAGCTCGTGTGGGCTCCCCGGCGGCGGCGCTCCGGTGGTTGGAGTGGGCGGCGGCGGGCCTAAGCTCGAGGATCTCCGCAATAAGGCTGCTTGGTGGGTCCTCCTTTGTGCCGTTGTCTCCCTGCCTCCTTTCTTCCCTCCGGTTGGCCATGGTGGCGAGGGGGGAGAGGGATGCGTGTTGAGGCCGACGTTCGGGGGTCCTTGGGGATGCTTCTCATGCCTTCTGTTGTGGCGCGGCAGTGGGTGGAGGCCGGTGGTTTCCCTACTTCCTTGGTGGATGAGGGCACCGGCAATCCCCTTTCTCAATAAGCGCCCGGGTGTTGGACTCTCTGGTAGCTCTGGTGTGGCTTTTCCCCTCTCGGCCGGCCATGGTGGCGAGGGAGAGGTGGGCAGACGACCTGCTACGGCTGCTACTGGTCGTTGGCAACCCGGCCCTCTGCGTGAAGGTCCTGATTTCTTGGAGAACTATTTGCCTGACTCTTCAATGCAGTTCATGGAGGAATCGGTGTCTCCCGCAGCAGACTATGTGCGTTGGATGTGCTTTGCTGTGTTAGTTCATGCAATTGATCCAATTTATTGGAATATTGAGGAGATGAGGCCTTCATGTCCAGCTACTCCAATTGGAATTAGCCAGTTTCAATCTTTTTTAGAGGCAGCTCTTCTACCCTCTTGCTTCACAAAAGAACAACTGAGAATTGCTGACCAAATTATCTTTGCGATCTTCATATCGCTCGGGTGTGTGCGTCGGAGACAGTTGAGATTGTCTCTGATGTTGCTCCTCAGATTCAGCGGTGAAGATCCCCCTATGTTGTGCTCGGTGATGCTTCTTCAATATCTATAGCCCAACAATCAACCTCGACTGCTGATGCCATCTTGATTGCTGGTTGAGCCGCTGGCTCTTCGGATGGCCAGGCTTTGTGAGGCCCTTGGAGAACACATTTGTAGGTGTGGCGGGTCCATGTTCTCGATGGACAACATAGGCTCCTTTTGTGTTCTTCTGCTTAGGTTTCTTGGTTTTTCAGCTTCTATGTGTAGTTGTGAGCTTGTCGGGTTTAAAGCCGATTCTATGCTATCGAGTGCTTATTGTAAAAGACATGTTGTACTCTATTTATGCTAATATAAGCACTTCCCGTTCAAAAAAAGGATTTAGAAATTACAATAAAAAATTGCCTTTCGCGACATGGTTTCTTTCCCTCGGTGCAATGCACAGGCATTTTTCCTATAATAATAAAGACACATTTTGGACCTTTTTACCCTCCCACGGACCACATAATTACCACAAATGCCAACGGTAAGTCGAAAAAGAGTTCCGGTTCTTTATGCCCCGTGTCCGCCCCAGTTGCCCTATTTTCCCCCTCATCCCCATCTCACAAGCTCGGTGTGGTGTATGCAATGTCAATGATTGTTGCCTAGACCCAAACGGGGAAATCAGAGAGGGACAGGTGCCAGAGATCTACGGCGTGCTGCACTGCAGGGGAGTTCAGGAGGGGCAGTGGTCGGAGTGAGCTGGAGAGGGCGGTCCAGGGCACAGGCATCAGACCCCAAGAAGTCCAGGACTCTCGGTGGCGGAGGTGTGCATGGCGAGGTCGAGCAGGAGGGTGCCTGGTGAGATGCGGTTCGCCAGTATGCGGCCGAGCCATGGGGTTCCTAGAGGAAGAGACATGGCGGTGGAGCCAAAGACCATGCGACATAGCGTGGGCATCCCCCAAGGGGGTGCGGGTTGAGGGAGACGCTGGCCGATGATAGAGAGCCAAGCGGAGCCGCCGCGCATCGTAGAAGAAGAGAAACGAGCTGGGGAGATGTGGTGCGTTTGGAAGGGTTAGCTCGCATGGGTGTGCTGAGCCAGGATTGCCCTTGGGCCGTTCAATTGGTTCAGTTAAGCGGCCCAACAAGTAATGACCGGTCGGTTCTAATGCTTCTGATGTCCTACGGTTTTTTATTCTATAGTCCCACCTTGCTTTGTCATATTGGGTCTGACCTTTTTATTTTTGAGATGACATTGGGTCTGACCTGATTATATGTCCACAGTTTGCGTGAAATATCCACAACAACCACTTAAATAGCAGCAGAGAAGGATCTGGGCAGCATGGACATACTTAAACTTGAACTTGCATGGACTAATATGGAGAAGGAGAAGGACGTGGCTTACATAGACTTTGATTTGGCCGGCCTTGCATGGAGCAATAACGGCGGCTAGGAATGGCACAACAGGCCCGATGGATTCACAGATAGCCAACACTTGCATGTAGAGACGCCTCCCAGCGTCTCGGACGACCAAACTCAGTTTGATAAATGAGTAATATTGATGCTCCAACATGGGTAAAAGACATGTCCCTTTTAATATCTGCTTTTACCATTCACCTTTTGGATTTGTTTTGGGCAAAATGAGCGATAAAATATTATCGGTGTATCTGGCTCTAAGTTTGGCTCTAACTTTGTTGAGTAGCGGCACACACAGGAATTTGTAATATATTACCCGTTTAGACATAATTATCCACTATGGTCTAATAATATTGTTTGTCTCTTAGTTCGGGCGCATGTCTACCGAGTGGTCGGCGGGCAAGAAAGGTAGTAGTGGCGTGTCTAATTGGGGCGCATAATGTTTTCTCCGGTTGCAACGCATGGATATTTGTGCTAGTACTTATAATATACCAAAATAATCACAAAAATAAAATCTACACATTAAAAATATAACTCTTCACATTTGAAGTAAAATAAATGAAAATATTTATTAAGTCTTGATTAAAACTATTTCCTAATATCTTAACGGCTTAAAATTACAAAAAATCTTTACTTTACCTTTAACATTGATTATTTAAAGTCTAAAACTAAATGACAAGTTCCATTAATGTTTAAGTGAAGTCAAGATATGTCTGACCATTTTAAGTTGTACTTACTAAAACTACCATTTAAAATTAAGTAAGTCTTACTCTCCAAAAATAATTTATCAATTATAAAATCATCAAGATTTGAGTACTAATTCTTTTACAAGTTTGGGAATCCACTTTAAAAGCTAAACAAAGTTTTTAAGTATTTAACATGATGCCATTCCCATGTTTATAGAAATGAGTATTAATTCTATAATAAGTAAGTGATTCTATTCACTTATAAAATCAAGAGAACACTACTTCCATAAAGGCATAATACTTTTGCTTCACCTTCATGAAGTGTTAAAAGTCTCCACTTGCTAGTGGAATGGCTATTCAAAAATACAAATTGTTTTGTACTTTAATACTTATAATTAATAAGAAAACCTTAAAGTGTTAGCTTTAAGTTTAAATACTTTTTACTTTGTAAAGTAATATTTTCCTCAAAAGTTACTCTTCTAAGAAGTACTAAAAGTAATCCTTAAGCATTTCTGTGAAGACTCTAATGAATTGACAATCTTATTCAATCAGTTTTTATGTGCCATTCCACATTTGAGTAGTTTAGTATTGCATGCTACTTGTTGTATTTACATATTGTTTCACACACACTCTCACAAGCCTTAATAAGAAGCACAAGTGTGAAATTGGTATAAAAGTGCAACACATTCCAAAGAACTCATCACAAGCTTCAAACCCTAGATCAAATACAACTAGTCTAGGGGTCCGCGTTTATCAAATTGCATTACATTACTTATGCACAATTGCATCTTGCTTCTTAAACATTCATCCTTATCGGACCAATGATGTTGTTTACAGAATTTGGATCTTCTATTGTCTTGAAGACCGTGATTGCATAATCTTGCAATCACAAAGACAAGTTCACAACTTGCTCATGTCCTTTGATTATTTTCTATCAAATGCTTGTAACTCAAATATTGTCATAACCTGCATTCCAAAAAGGTCAGAAAACACTATTTTCATAATAATATGATTATGGATTACTTACCAAATGGTAATAATCTATTGATACAGTTCCAGTGGTAAAGGAACATAATATCTAGGACTTAACAACCAATGTTGCCAGTGATTCTAGCGCCGTATATTACGCCTTAACCATAAGACTTGGAATAGGACGGGAAAGTCAGCTGTATCTTCTTCCTTTCGCATGGACGGATGACCTGATCATGAGGCTGAGGATTTCTCGTGGAGAAACCTAGGACATGGGTGGAACCCCTTAGTTTCCCGTGATTTTGGTGTCTAGATTATCTTGAGAGGCTGTCAGTGGTTTAGCTGGTCCTTTAAGGGAGCTTGCCAGGGCATAACCGTCTCATAGAGTCTTCAGGTGCCTACTAGAGTTATAACCGGTCCTATAAGGGGCTTGACAGAGGTGGGGCATGTCCTAGAGGATCGTGTCTTCATGCGGTGTCGCGGAGAGGGCAGTGATTGGCTTGGATCTCAGACTGGGCCTCATACCAAGGAAGTTTGGACAAGCTCATGACTTGGATGTGCAACAAGGCTAAGGTCTCTTATGGATAAAGTAACGCACCTCTGCAGAGTGTAAGAACTATAACTTGTTACTCCCTATTCCGAAAAGGAGCTACAAATGCGGCAGTAAAGGAACTCCATGAAAGTTCTGGTCAACCTGTGAAGACTGTCGGACATAGTTTTCAGAATAAAATCAACCTTTGAAGAAATGTTTACGAAAACCTGCATTGTCTACAACCTTTGGTCTATGGCTATAGAGATAGTGCATCATACACTCCTTTTTAGTGAACTTGCTGAGTACGCTCATACTCAACTGTACCTTCTTAACCCTTGCTAGGTTCTAAGCCATTGAAAACGACATCAACATCAATTTCTGCTCAAGAAACCATCATCGGCAACTCAAGTTCTTCAACAAAGTCAATGAAGTCAACGTATACATCAACTGAAGTGAAGGCGAAGTCCCTGATTAGATAGAAGTATATACTCTAGCTATAACATCTATTTCTGTAGAGCATTGCACTAGCAGCAGTTGCAAGCCAGATAGTTTAGATGCTAGTCTTATTAGCTAGATAGTTCTAAGTTATTGTTTCCGGTTCTTCTTTGTAAGAAGTTTCTTTCTCTCTATTTAACCTAGAGTGTTCTCTGGATCTTTTGTAAAGAGTCGAGTTGTAATCTATAGTCATGTCTTGGACCTGCTGTGTTTCTGGTGTACCACTCTGAGGGATATAATACTAGTGAATGGTGTTTCATTGGTGTTATGTCAACAACTATAGTATACTACATCATGTAGCGGTATGCTGGGTCACCGCACCTACCCCAACATGTGAAAATCTAGATCATTGAATGTACTTGGTCAGGGACACATCCCTTGCAACAAGAAGGTTTGTCAACTGTCGCTTCGTCGTCATACTGCCATGGAAGAAGAGCAGGAGAGACAATTGGAGAAGGCTAAGATAAAGCTGAACCTCGATGCTAGACGGATCATTGCATGAAAAATACCACTGACTCATGGTGTCTGCTTCCCCAACAAAAACACAAACATTTAAAGCTGTTTTAGTCAAGCTTGTGTGTATATAGCATCACTGCATTCAAAAGAGTTGTGAGTGTGGCTATTCCTAAATAAGGGGAAGAGGTTATCTTCTATGCATGCTTGGAATTTTGACGATAAAACTAATCAGTGGAAGAATAACAACGGGTTGAAGTTCACCTTGTTTTGAGATGTAGACATATTTTAGGAACATTGAGGATGGTGTAGAACCCACGCACACAGACACACAATAGAAAATGAATATATGAGTAAGAAAACTATCCCCACAACATCCACAAACACAAACAAGACGAGCACTCACTCCATCCAAAAATAACTATACTTCTAGTATTGTTATATTTGCCTTCTTAACGTTAGTTTTAAGATATTCACAAAAGTTGCTACGATTAGGCAGAATTCAGTGACTGACCATGTTTTATGTCCTTCTCGAACTGCCTTCTTGCAAGGAAGAAACAACTTAGATGATGTGGTTTGCATGAAATGATCTATGAATTACACTCCAAAAAACTAAATGAGAGTATTGTTCAAGATTGACTTTGAGAAGGTGTATGATAAAGTTAATTGGTATTTTCTTCAGCAAGCACTCCGTATGAAAGGTTCTTCAGATAAGTGGCGTGCTCTCATACATTCTTTTGTGTCTCGAGGTAGTGTTGCTATAAAAGTCAATGATGACACTAGCAATTACTTTCCGACTAAGAAAGGTTGCGACATGGTGATCCACTATCTCCTATACTATTTAATATAGTGGCGAACATGTTGGCAATTTTGATCGAGAGAGCAAAGATTGATGGCTAGATTGGAGGATTAGTTTTCCATCTTGTTGATGGTGGACTTTTGATTCTTCAGTATGCCGTCAATCTATATCTAATAATAAAGGACGGATTGTTTCTTCCGGTCCAACACTTTTTTGGACAATTTTACCCTCCCATCAAACACTAAATTGCCCACCGTATCACCCATAAGTGAAACACCGGTTCTTTGTTTTCTTTTTCCGGACGAGGGCGACCTGAGGCTAGGCTTTTTTATCGATTGATTGGGCCACCTCCTGGGAACTGCGACTCTGTATCTATTGGAGCTGCATCTATCAGAGTATTCAATATAGTCCCACATCCCTTCTTTCATGCTGAATTGTACCGGTTTATATAGGTTCTCGATGTGCCTTGAATCAGCAAGCCAATTGGGAATAGAAGCAGCGCCACCAAGAGGACAGACTTCCCACACGGACGGGGAGGGGGCGACTGATCTTGGTGCCGGTAGGACGGAACAAGGAGAGGGAAGACCGAGTCGGGGTGGTAACAAGGAAGGAGGGCCAGAGAGGGCTGGATTTTCAGCGAGTGAGATCGTTGGGAGCTTGAGCTTCGGCCGAGATCGAGCCTCCAAGGCGGCGGCGGGCGTCCTTGGTCGGAGTTGTGGCCGGCGCCGGGACGAGCTCCAGAGGAGAAGTGTGCTTGCAGGGAGAGGCGTCCAGCGGCGGGAGCTTGAGCTTCGGCCGAGATCGAGCCTCCAAGGCGGCGGCAAGCGTCCGACGGCGGGAGCTTGAGCTTGGGCTGGGATTAAGCCTCCAAGGCGGCAGCGGGCGTCCTTGGTCGGAGCTGTCCAAGGCGGAGGAGTGCTTGCAGGGAGAGGCGTCCGACGGCGGTGCTGCAGGTCCGCGAGGAAGGTGGCCAGGCGAGGGAGGCGCGGAGGAGCTCCGGGAGGAGGGCTGACAGGGAGAAGAGGCAAAGGTAAAACAAACGAAGGGGGGTTAGGATCCCGTGCGGGGTTCTCGTGCGTGATGTTGCTGGGTGGCGAACCCGTGCATGCGTGACCAGCGTGTGGGTCGGTGGTGTGTGTGCGTGAGTACAACTGGCTACTCCCTGATGTGTATGTGTGCGTGCGTTTGTACCTGGTGCGGCTGGTGTGTGTCGTGTGGATACTAGGTAGGGTTATGGTTTGGCTGCTGTGGGCTGGATGACCTTTGGGCCCCACAAAAACATTTTATTATGTCTCAAAAAAGTTATTTTTATGTTATATTTCTAAAAGACTTTACAAATAGATTTTAGACAAATAAAAGATCTAGAAAAGATCAGGATTTCAGTTTGGAATTAAAAGAGGGCAATCATATAGAGAGAGCAGCTTGGGCCGCTGCGTGCGTGGTGTGGTGGCGCCAAAGAGAATCGGGGAAAGATTGCGGCGCAGGTCCCTCGATCCGTCTTGGCTTATGCCGTTTTCAGTCGTACTTTTGCTGCATGCCGGTCCTAATTTTTTTTTGATTGGAGTTAGATCTTACACGGTGACATTCCTCTATCACCAAATGTTCAGTTAGCCGAGAAATGCAGAGCCAACCCTCCTGTCCTCCTCCTCACGACTAACATCACGACCCTCCCATCCCTTCATTACTTTTTCCTGATCCTGATCCAATTTGCATCTTCCATGTCCCGCTTTGGATGGTTATCAGTGGCATTGTCAAAATGGTAGATTTGTTTTGACTGTAGTTATTTGGGAGGAAGCGACTACTGAGCTGGCCGTGTTCAATTGATCCATCGATTCTTTTTATCAGTTCTCGGCTGATCCTATCAGAAAAAATTTCTCAGCTGACGAAGTGTCGTGGTGGTGTTGCTATAATTGATTGTGAGTCGATTGACATGCGCAGCCATGGTCGTTCTCCCGCACATTGTCAGGCTGTTCGCGACGCGATAAGTAGATACACCGAGTACGAGCTCAATCTCCCGCATATTTTCAGGTCTCTTTGTCCCGCGACGGATATGTGTTTGCTTAGAAAAGAAAAATGGTGTATAAGCATATTGTTTCTCTTTCGCTGCAACGCGCGGGAATTTTGCTAGTACAATCTTATTTATGGAACATGATTTGGATAAATCAAAGAATTTGAAATTAATTCTATATGCATTCGAGCAACTTTTCGAATTAAAAATAAATTTTCATAAAAGTGATTTGCATTGTTTTGGCAAGGCTCAAAACGAGGCTCACATATATGCCTATTTATTCGGCTATGGGCAGGGGAAGTTTCCAATCAACTACTTAGAGATTCCGATTCACTATCGGCATCTCACAAATGCTGAATAGAAACTCGTAGAGGAAAGACTACAAAAACTTCTCAAAAGTTGGAAAGGCAAATTGTTATCTTTCGGGGGAACTTGTACTCATAAATTTAGTACTCACTAATATGGTATTGTATATGATCTCGTATTCCAGTTACCGAAAGTTGTCTTGAACATAGTTAATTACTTTCGATCAAGATTCTTTTGGCAAGAAGATAGTATAAAAAAGAAATATCGACTGGCCAAATAGAATATGGTTTGCCGTCCAAAAGAACAAGGTGGACTTGACGTACACGATTTGCAAGTTAAGAATACTGCTCTTATGGGTAAATGGATGTTAAACTACTCACATAAGAAGGTGTTTGACAAAACATTCTGTGCAGAAAATATGTTGGCTCAAAATCTATGTCACAAGTGGTTTGGACACCCGGTGATTCGCACTTCTGGGCTGGACTTATGGTGTCCAAAAAATATTTCTTCCGATTTGGTGCTTTTAATATCAAGGATGGATCACTGATACGTTTCTGGAAAGATAGGTGGCTTTGTCACACTATCCTACACGAGCAATATCCGGCTTTATATTCTATTGTTAGACATAAAGAGGATACCATATCCACAGTGATGGAATCGAATCCTCCGAATGTGTCTTTCATAAGAGATCTCATCGGCCAACGGTTGGTATCTTAGAATAATCTATTATTAAGATTGTCCATGATTAAGTTATCAGAAGGTGTGGAGGAGTTTAAATGAAAATTACTAGAAAGTGGTAAATTTTCTGTTGCCTTAGTGTATAGAGTTTTGTTACAACCTGGTATTATGGTCGATGATAATAATAAAATTTGGAAGATGAAGATACTACTAAAGACGAAGATATTCACATGTGTCTTCCTAAACGGTTATTCTCATAAAAGATAATCTTATAAAGTGGAATTGGCATGGAAGTACACAATGTGTTTTTGTCACCAAGAGGACAGAATTAAGCATTTATTTTTCCAATGTAAATTCACTCGTTCTATATGGTCAATCATCCAACTAGCTTCTGGTTTATCTCCTTCATGTTCCGTTGCCAATGTATTTGGTAACTGGTTACATGAGATCGATGATAAATACGGGACTTTCTTTAGAGTGGGAGCGCTTGCCATTATTTGGTCGCTATGGCTATGTAGAAATAACAAGATTTTTAATAATAAATTGTCTTCTAACTTGTAGGTTATCTATCAGATCACGACTACTCTCTGTTTATGGGCTACTCTACAACGTGTGGAGTTTTGCAAATTGTTTTTGGAGGGGCGTACACAATTGGAGGATACAGCGAGGGATATTTTTCCCAACAATGATGGCCACATGATCTATGGATCGATCTTCCATAGCACTAGGCATCTTACTAAAAACACCTTGTTGTAGTGGTGGCCTATTTACTTTTTTGTTTAATTTTGGTACTGTTTTTGGCTGTGTGCATCCCCGGATGAGGGGAGACCCTCACGTCCGGTTCGGAGGGCCTAAAGAAGAGAATGAACTTACTTAGTTTCTTTCTTGCTTGCTTGTTCCCTAGGATTATGATGTTTTTCCTGGGGTTATTGCTTGCTTGGTTTGTTTATGCTTAGCAGCAGTTCGTTCCAAATCAAAAAGGTAGAAGCCGCTCAGAAACGATGTTCTCTTGTCCCCTCGGGATAGCGCTTTCACTCTTTTCCTCTGAGCTAAACCTAGACCTCCCACTTCCATTCTCACATGTACTAAAGGATGGAATCTTTCGGTTCATTTCCTTAAGTTAAGTAATAAAGCGTCTATTTTTTTAAAAAATATTACTTCTAGCTTTTTGTCTGTATGTCAAATTTTTTATTTTTTTGACCAACTTTATAGATAAATATAGGAATATATATGACATTAAATTAATATATTACGAGACTATATTTCAAAGCGGATTAAGTGATATTAATTTGGTGTCATAAATGTTGCTTCATTTCCCTATAAGTTGATCAAATTTTATTGAATTTGACTTAAGATAAACATTTTTTTGACTATTAAGATAAACCCTAGAAGTATACTATTTGCTGATGGGGAGACTACATCATTTGTACATTGTGGCCGTCCACATCATTTGTTTCGGAACGGCCGTCCACGACATTTTCAAATACACCGCAAGCAAAGTAAATCTAAAAAGAATTTAGGGTCGTCAATATGTACAACTATTCTTTTTTTGTTTTTGCGGAAACAATATGTACAACTATTCAGTACCAAAACTAAAGTAATAGGAATCTTTACTATTAAAAGTCTTATGGTCTTGATGGTACGTTATCTTTACTTTGGACGATATTGCTCCTGTCTGTTTAGAGAAATAACGGCCATTGCCACCGCGAAGTTAAAAACCTGAACTATTCCGTTCGTCGTTGACCTCGCCCCGTACCACCCCACAGCCGAACAGCCGCCTCCGCGGGCTGCCCCGCCGCCGCTGCACAGGTCCCGAACAGCCGCCTCCGCCGGCTGTGCTCCTGCTCCCACGCCGGCCAAGAGACGAGATCCCACGGCTCCGACCACTTTTACCCCCAACGACACGGCTCCGCCGCTCCGGTACGCCCGCGTCGTTCACCTTCCTCCGGCTCTGCTACTGCGCCACCCTGCCGCCTCCCCTCCTCTGTTGCGTCGCCGCGCTGCTCTCCCGCCTGCGCGTTCCTCCGCTTCGTCCTCCAGCGTGAACCCCTTGAATCCCGAGCGACCCCGCGTGCCTCGGGATTCACGGTGGTCAAGAAACGGGAGAAGGAGGAGGGAGCGTGGAGAAGTGGCTGGGGCCCGGGGATGTGAGTGGAGGAGGGAAAAGGGTAGCCACGGGGGAGGGCCGGAGGGAAAGGGGCGGAGGAGGAGCTGAGTCCTTGCCGCGAGGAGGACAATATTGCCGCCGCCATGAGGATCAAGATCGACCGGGCAGCCCAACAAGCGCCGCCGACCCCGTCCCGATTGTCTGCCCCGACCACTCCGCCGCACATCAGTGATCCTCCGTAGAGGCGTCGCTGTAAGCCCCGACGACCAACAGCATTCCTGAAATTACACGCAATGCACGATTCTTTCTCTGTATACCTGACATACACAACTTGCAGTGTGCAGAGAACTGGTGACTGACTGACATATGAACATGAAATATGCCGCGAATAATTCATGTTTTCTAGGATGCGTGTGCCATGAGATGGATGTTTCACTGAATGATCCATCTAGCCATGAAAGTACTAATAATGAGCTTAAGATACGTGAAATAGAACCACTGAACCAGCTATGTTTCAGAGTTCAGACACATATTCAACCCCAAGACAGTTTGGGTACTGTTTTCTGTCCGACGCTCCAATCCCTGGTCCAATATTCGGATTCCCCAACGCGGTTGTAGCCAGGCGGATCACCAATTGGTTCAGTCATACCAATGTCTGATCTTATTTGAATTTCTCATATAATAGAGGCCAATGAACTGCACTTCTGTTTGTTTTCACTAAAAAATATCCTTCAGGCTTTAGGACATGTTATGCTATGTTCCCCTTTGGTACAGGAAAGATCGGTGTGGATTCTGAAAATCCCATTGGTTAAGATCGGTGTGGATTCTGGAAACAATTGCCGGTCTGCTGACCAAGAAAGTACCCTGCAGTTGTATCGCGTATCCTATACTACAAGCATGGCACTCACCATAAGAGACCTCGAATAACCACCAATTTGTGAAGAATCAGTAAAATTAGTCACTATAGTCTGGAGTACTATTTGTGAGATATTTATTTCATGTTTGAAAAGAATGAAGATTAAGGTTTAGTTCATCTCTGTCTGCTCCTTAGCTTGTTAGGCTGTTAGCTATTAATTTATTTTGCCGCTCGAAAACCAACTTATTTGAAACTAACAGTTTTAGTGTTTGGAGATATCTGAGCAGTGAATTATCAGGAGGATGTCAAAGATTACCAGCAAAAGGTGCCCATGTGGGCTGGATTTTCCAGGTTATTGTGTTTCGGACTGAAGGAGAGCACTTAAACAAGAGATGAAAGGCTTCAAGTAGCCACTTCTAGAGTTTCAGAACCAAACTGATCTCTTTACACAAGGGACGGATTATCTCTGTTGTTCAAAAAGTGGAGTAGTATATTTCTGTAGGAGGAATTAGGATTTAGGATCAAGAGTTTATACATAGCTATTTAGCTACACGAGGGTAATAGCTCAATTGAATAGCCCTTTCTGAACTTTGGATGGACATTCCGCTCTATAAAGTAGTCAACAATAAGATTGCGTTGAATCTTTATACACTCCTAAATCTTGATGTATCTATTATCCTGAAAAATGGTCAACCCGTTTTGTTGTCCTAAAGCTCTAGGCCAATCAAAGCAAAATACTTGTATTTATTCGTTAAACTGAATTCTTCTCTGTTTTAACCTGAACTTAAATTCTCCCTTTCCAATGGCTGATAGGGTGCTCCGGTACGAGAGTTCTCCGTAGATGTAGGGAATTGGCCATGATATACCTTCGTTGATACCATCATAATTGCTGGTTTTGCAAGTATTTGAAATATTTGTTAAAGTTGAGATTTGATCTCCATGTGTATTGAGTTGTTCTAAGTGGTGATAGGAGCATACATTTGGTCAATATGGAATGCATCTTTCTAGATTTAATCTACCTGATTAAATACATAATTTGGACCGCATTGATAAAAAAGAATTGTGGCGAAGATTTTCCTGTTTCTGGGTTTCAAAGACCACAACAACTAACGCAAGTAGGAGGCATGATTTGGGATAATTCGGAAGGATATCACTTTGATGGAAGAATATGACTGACCAAAATATTTGTTGGCAAAAACGTTATTCAATGTGTCATATATATACTTTTGTAGCTCCTTGAGCCAAATGGATTCAAAAGCATCATGTGACTATTTTTGCAATTTCTACTACCAGTATTCTAAAATATAATATGTTTTGGTATGTTATATTTAGGAACAGTTAGCAGTTAATTACTCATATAGTATATTTCTTTTGATGTTTAGTTTGACATGGTTGAGGAGGGTAGAGGAGGATGGTAACATGTTTTATTTCTAATAAGGATAAAAAAGAGACATGCGGTGAGATCTCATTGCATTTGTGAAATAAACCAAAAAAGAATATATTTACAAGTCTGTGGCAACGCACGGGTGGTAAATTTTCTGTTGACTCAGTGTATAGAGTTTTTTACAACCTGGTATTATGGTCGATGATAATAATAAAATTTGGAAGATGAAGATACTACTAAAGACGAAGATATTCACATGGTGTCTTCCTAAACGGTTATTCTCATAAAAGATAATCTTATAAAGTGGAATTGGCATGGAAGTACACAATGTGTTTTTGTCACCAAGAGGACAAAATTAAGCATTTATTTTTCCAATGTAAATTCACTCATTCTATATGGTCAATCATCCAACTAGCTTTTGGTTTATCTCCTTCATGTTCCGTTGCCAATGTATTTGGTAACTGGTTACACGAGATCGATGATAAATACGGGACTTTGTTTAGAGTGGGAGCGCTTGCCATTATTTGGTCGCTATGGCTATGTAGAAATAACAAGATTTTTAATAATAAATTGTCTTCTAACTTGTAGGTTATCTATCGGATCACGACTACTCTTCGTTTATGGGCTACTCTACAACGTGTGGAGTTTTGCAAATTGTTTTTGGAGGGGCGTACACGATTAGAGGATACAACGAGGGATATTTTCCCCAACAATGATGGCCGCGTGATCTATGGATCGATCTTCCATAGCACTAGGCATCTTACTAAAAACACCTTGTTGTAGTGGTGGCCTATTTCCTTTTTTGTTTAATTTTGGTACTGTTTTTGGCTGTGTGCATCCCCGGATGAAGGGAGACCCTCACGTCCGGTTCGGAGGGCCTAAAGAAGAGACTGACCTTACTTACTTTCTTTCTTGCTTGCTTGTTCCCTAGGATTATGATGTTTTTCCTGGGATTGTTGCTTGCTTGGTTTGTTTATGCTTAGCAGCGGTTCGTTCCAAATCAAAAAGGTAGAAGCCGCTCAGAAACGATGTTCTCTTGTCTCCTCGGGATAGCGCTTTCACTCCTTTCCTCTGAGCTAAACCTAGACCTCCCACTCCCATTCTCACATATACTAACGGATGGAATCTTTCGGTTCATTTCCTTAAGTTAAGTAATAAAGCGTTCATTTTTAAGAAAATATTACTTCTAGCTTTTTGTCTGTATGTCAAATTTTTTATTTTTTGGACCAACTTTATAGATAAATATAGGAATATATATGACATTAAATTAATATATTACGAGACTATATTTCAAAGCGGATCAAGTGGTATTAATTTGGTGTCATAAATGTTGCTTCATTTCCCTATAAGTTGATCAAATTTTATTGAATTTGACTTAAGATAAACATTTTTTTGACTATTAAGATAAACCCTAGAAGTATACTATTTGCTGATGGGGAGACTACATCATTTGTATATTGTGGCCGTCCACATCATTTGTTTCGGAACGGCCGTCCACGACATTTTTAAATACACCGCAAGCAAAGTAAATCTAAAAAGACTTTAGGGTCGTCAATATGTACAACTATTCTTTTTTTTGTTTTTGCGGAAACAATATGTACAACTATTCAGTACCAAAACTAAAGAAATAGGAATACGTATAGTACATCTAAACCAGTGCCCGCAAGAATAAATAAAACCGATAACTAAATATCTCAAGCAGCACGTCTATACACCTGGCCGCGCAAGAACCTAAACATGCGGTGGCCGTCCGACGCCCATCGCCGGGTCGGTGTCCGAGCGGCAGACCGGGCACGTCGAGTGCGCGTCCAGCCACGGGTCGATGCAGTCGGCGTGGTACAGGTGCAGGCACACGGGCAGCAGCCGCACCGTCTCCCCGAGCTGCAACGCGCCGAGGCACACCGAGCACGTCGCCGCCTCCTCCCCGGGCCCCGTCACGTTGTGCTTCACCGACATGCTGTACTTGAACGCCGGGAGACCGGCCATCGGTGTGGCGGCGAAGGCATGGCGAAGCGGCCGCTCGTCCAAGCGCACGCTGCTAGTTTCCGTCAGGGGCTGCGGCCCAGCGGCTGCTGCCGCGGCGCGAGCGTGCCTGTCGTGGCGCCCCCTGCAGAGGCTGCACACGATGATGTACATGAGCACGGAGGCCACGATGCCGATGAAGATGCCGGCGACGACTCTGCCTCGTGACGAATCGTTGGACCGTGGTGCCGGCGGCGGCGGTAGTGACGGGCGGAACGTGAACCACGGCGGAGGAGGAGCAAAGCGGGGGAAGCCCGGGGGGGATTGAGCCATTGGTGGCGTGCGCAGCTGCAGCTGCAGACTAGCTGACTGTCGCTGCTTCCGGCATGGTTTTTTATAATCGTACAAGTTTCGAGCGAATTATTATAAGCGGATACGCGCAAGCGCAACTACATGGAAGCCAATGCTGTGGTCAAAAAGGTTAATAAACTGGTTGCTGAGTGATTCATCGCGAAACGGAGGGGAAATCACGGGGCTTGGGCACGGTTTGTTCTTGTTTGTACGCGACAGCAACTAAGCGGTGGTGGCACGCTGACGTTGTCAAGGTTTTCTTCTTGTTATATTGCTAGCCCACTTTGGTTAATGTTGAAGGAAGGGTCGAAGTGGACGGCTGCAAGTAAACGATTGGCAGGTGGGAAAAAAATGGAAGCGCCTGTATTTTTTGTCGAAGATTTTACGAGCTGCAAGGACATCATCCGTGTTTTACCTGCCTTTTTTTGGGCACCGTGTCTAGGCGATGTGAAAGCAAGCTGGCCGGACAAAACTGTTCGCCGTACAAGACTACGGTGGATTCCGTTCATCGTTTATCAAACGAGGTACGGAAAATATCGGAAATCCTGTCCTGTATTCGCTACTAGGTTTGATGTTAGTCTCTTCCGACTGTTATCAACTTTGGTGGTGGTTGATGTTCTTTCGTGTTGATATTTTTCGGTTTTAGCACAACAACTTGTCGTCTATTTACTAATTTTTTTTGAATGACAGCAGGAGAGCTGCTATATTCATTGCAATAGAGGAGAGCATTTTACAAGATTAGGTCAGGTGTGAAAAATCGCCTGCCTGAAAAAAGAAACTACAAGAAATCAGCCTGGGTCAAACGGTGCCCCACCGTATTGATCGACTAGAGAGACGGGGGCGCCTGCTAATTTCCAAAGGGAGGCTTCTTCCCTGATCTTGTTAATAAGACTGAGCAGAGGCAATTCTTCTTTTTGAAAATTCGTCGATTGCGCTCTTTCCATAATTTCCAACATATTAGTTGCGTGGATGTAAAGACTCGCTTTTTTAGATCACTTGGCTTATTGCAGATCAAATTTGAGTACCATTGTTGGATGGTATACTCCTTGTTGACCCAGTTATTGGGTTGTAGGAAATTGACCTGAAGGAGGTCGGCGCATGCAGCCCAGATCTTAGTGCTATATCCGCATTCATTGAACAGGTGGCTGGCTGTTTCGAGGTTCCGATGACAGAGAGGGCAGAAGTAGTCGTTTTCCCATTGTCGCAACAGTAGTTTGTCAGCAGCCAGAACCCGGTCTAGCATTAGCATCCAAACGAAAAACTTACACCTTGCCGGCGCCCATCCTTTCCAGATAAGCAGCTTGAAATCTGTCTTTAAGGACCCAAGGAATTGTAGGTACTATGCTGATTTAGCAGAGTAGAAATCATCTTTGCCAAATCTCCATGTGATGCTGTCTGGTTCGCTTGAAAGTTTAACTTCATCAATCACCTCAGCTAGCGCAACTAGTTGTGCGAGGTGGTTGTCTGTCCAACGGGTACTAAGATCCTGTATCCATTTCCCATTAGCGAGGGCGTCCTGAACAGTTCTGTTTTTTCTAATGGAGATCTTGTAGATATCTGGAGCGACCTCGCAAAGCGCTCGATCTCCCAGCCATCTGTCCGTCCAGAAGAAGGCCATTTGGCCGTTTCCAATTGTGATTTTGGTGGCTGCCGAGAAGAGCTGGCGATCTGTTTGGTTGCACGAGAGTGGCATGTGAACCCAGGGCTTCTGAGGGCACTTCCACCGCTGCCAGAGCCAACGCAACCTTAGGGCCCTTCCGAAGGAGACAATGCATGTAATATTAAAATGTTGCAGGGGGTTTTATGTGAATGTTTGTTAATTAAAGTAATTAACAAAATTCTGAATAAAAATAATAAAAGATTTTTATTAATGAGAGAGCATTAAATTTGGAGAAATTTAATGCATTTAAAGTGGAGACTTTAAAAGAGAATGTGAAGGGGCAAATTTATGTGGAGGGAGTTACCACCACATGAATGGAGGAGGTGAAGGGTCAGCTCCTCCATGCGCCGGCCATGAAGGAGGGGCACCCCCTCCTCCTATAAAATGCCACCCCATCCTCACTTCTCACACACACCTTCTTGTGAAGGATCTCTCTCCCCCTCTAGTATTATTCCCCATGGTCTCGGATTAGCGAGATACATGTTCCCGGTGGCTTTATCTGGAAACGAGTTGCTGCTTCCGCTGCTTTGCTGGAGCGAGGGACGGAGGTTGTCGGGGTACCGAACGTGTGTGCGATCACGGATGCACCGCTGCTTTGCGGTGCTGGACTTGGTGGTGCTGGAGCTGGATCTGATGGACGTGCTGGAGCCGGACCTACTGGACTTCATCACGATCTTGAGATCGGCAAGTGTACGACTACATCAACCACGAGTTCCTACTCGTTAACAAAGCTCGTTGTCTACGAGGGTAAGTTCTCGTTTCCACCCGTTGCTTTGTACCTAGTAGATAGATCTTGGCGTGTAGTTCACACCGTAGGAAATTTTTTGTTTTCTATGCTGTGGACCCAACAGTGGTATCAAAGCCTGATCTATGCGTAGGTGCTTAGCACGGGTAGTATACATATGTTGATATGTGGGCGATGATGATCATGTTGTTGCATCTTCTATGTATTTTGGATATTGGTGGCATAGTGGGATGAAGCGGCTCGGACCAACCTTACATGTCATCGTACATGAGCGGTTCCACGACTGACATGCAACTTGTTTTGCATAAGTGGCTGGCGGGTGTCTGTCTCTCCTACTATAGTTAATATCTGATTTACAACGAGTTGCTAATAACTTAGTTATCCTCGTTGTGGTTCATGTTCGTAGGTAAGAACGGTTCTATCTCCGAAAGCCCTAAGCCACGTAAAACTTGCAATTGATAAATTAGAGGCGTCTAGTTTAGATCATTGTTGGGCTAGTGTATTGATATGGTATTGTTGTAAGTAGATGTATGATAGGTACTCTTACAACACACTCAACGTGTAAGTTCCATAGACCTTGGCCTTACACACAAAGGAATGATAGAGATCATACCACGATGCATATGATGGTGATCAAATGCATGGACCATATCATCTCACTTTACACATTAGATGTTTGCATCTTATATTGCTAGTTTGGCGTGTTTAGTAGCATTGTAAGATGATCCCTCATTTAAATATCAAGATAAAATGTGTTCTTCCTTAAGTATGCACCGTTCTATGGATCGTGTTTCGAGACATCACGTGATGATCGGGTGTTCTCAACTCTACGCTTTCATGCAATGGGTGTAAGACAGTTTTACACACGCGAATACTAAGATTCTTACTTGCGAGCCTCGCATGTACAGACATGGCCTCGGAACACGGACCGAAAGGTTAAGCATGAGTCATATAGTTGATGTGATGACCATATTGATGCTCGCCTTTGAAGCTACACCGACTCACGTGATGATCGGACTTGGTGTAGTGGATTTTGTTCATGTAATCACCAAAAAGGCACGAGGGATGCCGTTTTTGAGTGGGAGTTCATTTCTAATTTGGATTAGTCGAACTCAATTTGTCATAAACTAAATCGAAGTGAATTTGCATAATTTGTTGTAGTCATTGGCATCTGTTCACTACCTTATGCTTATTTTTAATTGAGATAATAGAACTATAGAATTCTGGATATTTACTTTACGAACTGGTATCATATTGTTTTGAATGTCAATTTAAAGTTTATAAGTCCTATTGCAAACTTTCAGCAAACTCTATTTACTCCATGAAGTTTAATAAGTAGTATTAAATAGAGAGTAAGAATTCCAATGTTAGTATCTAAAGTATCATGTTTGCCTCCATGATTATTGATATTCAAAAAGTTGTTTTAATATCAAGATTATATTGGAGCTGAAAATTGTTTCAGAAACCATCATGTGTGAAAGATATTGTGATATATGAAACAATGCTTTTTGGTTGCATTATGATAGAGTATAATTTAGCAAAATACATAATCTCATATTGTATGAGAATTTGTGAAGGATGGAGATGTTAGGCATCCGAATCTACCAAAAAGGTTTTGGGAACTGATATTATACTCGCGATTCTTCCTTATAGGCTATAGTAGCTTGATCATGAAAGTTGTCATGATAAGGATGAATAGAAGATGTAAGTAAAATGTTTACTACACTAATAGATTACTAAAGAATGGATTTTTGAAAGAACACCAAACATTTGATGATGGTGATCCACTTCAAAGTGCAAGTCCAAAGGTATTACTATTTCACTATATATGCTTTTTACCATGTGTCATGTTGATGACACCACTATTGATGTTGATAGATTCTTTTAAAAGAAAAGGAATTGCTGAAAGAGAATCTATAAAATATTTGGCAGAAAATAAAAGGTTGGAGATGTCCAACTTAGGTATATAGAAGATATACATGTTATGGCTATATTCCTTGCTTGTTAAACAATGTGGTTCTTAGGTATTGGATACCGAATTGGTTGGTATGAAGTGTCATACAGGACAACGCAATTTATGAACTACAATGGCCTAAGTAACCAACAAGAGAATGAGTGATGATGTTCATCGAAAACAAATAAAGTGTTATTGTGTTTTTCGTTGTCATCAAACCAAGCCTTCAAGATTTGTTTAAATAATTGTTATTTTGTTCCGGTATTATGAGAACAATGGCTGTTCAAATAATTACCGTATTCCATAAAGGATGGATGAACTTTTACAAGTCTAGTTGGAGAAATCACATCCATAAACACTATTGCTAAAATGTCGCAAGACAAATGATTGAAAGATCACTTATGAAGTGACATCGCTGTTTAAATTATATTGGAAAGAAAACATGAAGAAACTCCATGTTGATGGAATTTTGGAGTCCTTGATTTTGATCAATTGACGCATGTGAGACTTTCCTTGAGATAATTGAAACTCCGTTCATAGGCCAAAGAGGAACGGATGACTAGCTTATTGGAAATTGTGCATGCTGATGTGCATAAGTCCATTATGTGTAGCCATATGCGATGGATCTTTTTGCTTCATATGCTTTCTTCAAGAATTTGAGTGAATATATATGTATATTTACTTAATAAGGAAGAAGTATGAAACATTTGAAAGTTGTTCAAAGACTTTCAAGATGAAGTGAAAATTCATTGTAACAAGAAAATAAAGAGTTTATGATTCGATCATAAAGGAAGATATTTGAGTTACATGTTTAGCAAAAATACCTAAGACTTGAGGAATTGTTCCATGATTTGTGTTCCCCGATAAACCATAGGAGTATGGCATATTCGAGAGATGAAATCAAACCATGTTTGACATGGTAAGATCAAAGGTGTCATTCATAAAACTGCCATTATGTTTTAAGGATTGAAGCTTTAGAGACTACCGCTTTTACACTGAAAAGATCACCATCGTGATCCGTTGAAATGACACCATATGAGTTATGGTTTGGGATAAAACCCGAATTGTCTTTTCTTAAATTTTTGTATGCTATGCATAAGTAAAATGTTTACAACCAAAGTCGGATAAGCACGTATTTGTAGGTTATCCCAAAGAATTTGTTGGGAATTTCTCCATAACACCGAGGACAAAAGAGTTTGTTACTTGGAACGTCAAGTTTCTTGAGAAGGAATTTTTCGTGAAAAGTTAAGTGGGAGGACAATAGAACTTTGATAAGGTTGTTGAACCTTAGCTATATGTGCTAAGTAGCGCAGCGCCGGAAAGTGTCCCGGTGGCGGCCACAATGCTCATGGCTCTCGTGATTACAAAAGGTGTGATCTCAGAGATTAGAGTTCCTATAGAACCGTGTGGGTCGGTAAGAATCAAATAGTAAGATTTGATAAGCAAGTCGTTATTGTTTTGACAATGATGAACCGACTACATGCAAAGAAGCGATGATGGGCCCTCACTCCATAAAATGACTAGAAGTCATAGAATCCGTGATAGTATCCATACACGAGAAATCAAGTTTCTGAACTTGGAAGACCCTCCGGAAAGGCGTGAGGCCTATTGGTCATGTTTGGATCTATAAAGAAATAAGACATGGATGTTTAACATCTATGAAATAGTCGACATGTCAGAAAGAAGTTTACGACAATGTTTAAGGAATTGACTATATCAAGATTTGATCTTTCATAGCGATATATAGTCTTGACGGATTAATGCAGCAACCACTACATATAATTTGGTATATGGTAGTTGAATAAACAAAACAAGGTTCTTCTAATAGAACGGTAACCTAGGACATGTACATGACATGGTCCGAAGGGTTTTGTTAATTCAAAGGGTGCTAAAAGGGCATGTAAACTTCAATAGTTGAAGTAAGCATAGCGGAGTTGGAATCTTCACCATGATGAAACTGTTAAAAGAGTTTAAATTCATCGGAGATGATGAAGATGCTTGCATTTGCAAGAAATTAAGTGGGAGCGCTGAGACATATTTCTAATACATTATGTAGAGGACATATTGTTGATTGGAAATGATGTATCTTGAATTGACACAAGTTAAGGATTTCATTAAAATAAGATTTCGATGAAAGACTTGGGCAAACCTAGAATATTAGGCATCAATATCTATATGAATAGATTAAGGCGCTAATATGGTTGTGCCAGACATACATATATAAAATATTGAAAGGGTTCAATATGAGATATTGAAAGGGTTCAATATGGAAACAACAAGAAAGGTTCTTGCTTCATGGAAATGATTGTATCAAGATTCATGTGTTTCAACACTTGGTGAGTAAAATCACATGAAAATTTTGATCGATTATACCATGATATGTATATATCCAGAATGTCCTATGCTCTAAATGTTATGAACATATAACAGAATGATTCATAAGATGATCATTGGACAATAGTAAAGATATTCTTATGAGCTTTGGAAGAACTAAGAATATATCATGTATAAGTGACAAATAGTTAAAGGTAGTTCATTGTAAAGTGTTACATTGAGACTAGTTTTGTCACAAGATACAAGTTAAATTTATCTCAATTTAGACTATGGGTGGCACAATATAATGGAAAGGATGTTTCATGATGGATTTGGATGAGTTCCAAAGTTGAGATATTGTGACGGATACTACAACAAAAGGGTAAGTATATGACTGCTATAATAGCAGCATATGAGGGCATTTGTGTTAAGTAGTTTGTTACCAAACTAGGTGTGGTTCAAAGTCGGCTAATACTATGAAGATATATTGTGTGACAATAATATCAACATATTTTAACCCTAACGAACTAAAGGTCTCACCAGAGGACCAAATTTATACAATGCCATCTCATTTGAGAATGAGTGATGCGTAGAGACGCAAAGACATGCAAATACACACGGACCTAAAACTGTCAGATCCGGAGATTATGTTAACCACTAGCAATTGCGTATATGCAACACCAGAAAGCCATAGGTGTTCAATACGCAAAGTTTTTCAAACTAGATTATTGACTCTAGTGCAAGTGGGAGACTGAAGGGAATATGCCCGAGAGGCAATAATAAAGTGGTTATTATCTTATTCCATGTTTATGATAAATGTTTATTTTACATGCTAGAATTGTATTGATCGGAAACATCAATACATGTGTGTTTAATAAACAAAAAGGGTTCCTAGTTATGCCTCTCTTATAGACTAGCTTGTTGCTTAACAAGATGATCAAGGTTTCCTGATCATGGACATTGGATGTTCTTAATAACAAGGTCACACCATTGGTGGAATGATGTGATGAATATTCATCCGAAGTATAACATTACGATCAAAGTCATTATGTTTATATTGCTATAACATCATACAAAGTAATCTTTATCCTTAGACCATGAGATCATGTTAATTGCTAACACCGGAAGAGTATCTTGATAACATCAAATGTCACACCGTAACAGGGTGACTATAAAGATGGGTTCAGTGCTACGAAGGTGTTATGTTGAGGCTCATGGATCAAGAGTGAAATTTGTCAATCCCGATGACGGATAGATATACTCTGGGCCCTCTCAGTGATATCACATTGAAATAGCTTGCAAGCAAGTGATGTGATCACTAGAATGTTATATCACGGAAACGAGAAAAGATAACAAGTGATGTGATCACTCGTTAACAAAGCTCGTTGTCTACGAGGGTAAGTTCTCGTTTCCACCCGTTGCTTTGTACCTAGTAGATAGATCTTGGCGTGTAGTTCACACCGTAGGAAATTTTTTGTTTTCTATGCTGCGGACCCAACAATCTCTTCTAGTCTCTGATGCCGAGAAGCTAGCTAGCATCTCTGTTCACGCTTCCATTCCGTTATGTACCCTCCTCACTGATGGAGGTGAAAATATTGGATGGGAACCGATGTGCTATACCCAGAATGGTTGTACTGTTAAACCGACCTGGCTGCTTACTGACCTCCATAGACATGTGAGCACTGAGACCACTCTCGGTGTGGAGGCCGTCTGTGTAGTGATCCCTGGATGCTGATGAGCACGACACTGATCACTCGGGCCACTCTGCTGAATTTGCAGAGCTCGGGGTCCACCATGTCCAGGTGGTTGTCGTTCTCGTACTTGACCCAACCTAAAAAAAATGATAGTTTCAGAGGTTACTTTAGGATATACTGGCACTTTTGTGTCGTGTAATACTATCAAAATATAATGAATTGGGGGAGTTACGCAAAAAGGGTTAAAAAGTGATCAAACTCTTGCACCATAGAAGGATTTGGATCAAAGACTGTCCATGCGGCATCCGTTTTCTTGAGTTTGATAGAAAAATTGTCATCTAGAACAGTCATGCGCCTTACAGAATTTTGAAGCAAATCTTGAGAAGCTCGGCATCTCCACTTTCTTTTATCTAAGCGCAGCATCTGAACTCCCTTATCTGCTACCACGGAAATAAATAAAATAGATTACCAAAAGAAAAGGTTAAACCCATAAATTTCCCATAAAGTAAAATAAAAAAACCTTGATTACTTTTCTATCTTCCCTTCTTATTCATGTATCCAACAGAAAGCCATAAGATCATTGTAGAAATATATGTGTACCAAAACATACAAAAATGGACATCTTCATCTTTTAGCGAACTGACTATAACTATGTATAACAATAGAAGTTGTGGGTTAGTTAGAAAAAACATAACCTACTCGTAAAACTTACGTCGTACAACCAACCAAGACGACTCTGAAAACTTGCAAACCAGTCTATTGCTGTCCTCTAGCCATGTAAAACTTATGTCATACAGCTTATAACATTGAACACTTATTGTATGCATCCCATCTGGCCAAAACGGCCCTGAGAATGGCAAAAAAATATTAGAATATATGCAAGATCTTTCTGTATAAGAAATAATATGATTATATCTTCACCTTTATCTACTAATTACTCATATGCATGTATGATGTTCCTCTCATCGGTTGTCCCATATTGGAGCGTTCCTCCACCCTCAAAAGCCACATTAGTTTGGTTGATGTGCCAGCTGCATGGCGATCCAGTACACATTAATAAAATATAGTTTGAAAAAGTTAAGACTCTCAACTGATTTTGTACCTGATATCAAATACTCCAATTGGCATTGTAAGCACAATATAGAGCAGTAAACATGCAAATGCAATACATGACAAACTGGTACAAATTTGTATTGGTATGAGCAATCTAGAGTTGACTAAAATGCCGTAAATGAAAAATTCGAAATAAATATAAAAAAACGCTCCTATACTCAATTGAAGACCAGTCATGCATAAATGAGTCAACTGGATTTTTTCAGGCGGACACCACACGACTCCGCTGAATCTTGCCTCTGTTAGAGTTGAAGTGAAATAAATTTTATGTAAATATAGGCAAGTGCAGTATAGAGAAAAACATCCTCACATGAATTAGTATTACTGATTACTGAGAGCTCAAGTTTCCTTGTATCCTAAATATGGACCAGAATTGATATGAAATATTAGATACCAGATAGGAGAGAGAGGTGTGTACATATGCAGAGCAGAGCACACTCACATAGCAATAATTTCCGCTGTTTAGAAAAACTTTCACCCCAAACATGACTCTGTTCACCTGCTCCGTCTCCTATCATGAGAATCAGAAGGAACAAACAGGAGAATCAGAAGAAACAAATAGTAAACAATAATATCTTATCTCAAATAACTTTATGATCGCAAAAAAATCGAACACCATGGATAGACCTAGAACCAAAATATCTTTCATACAAAAAGTCCACCTTTGGTATTATTGTAGCAAATGATACCTTACTCTCATGTAAGTTAGTTACTTGAACTCATCTTTGCACATCTTCTACATTGTGGTCTGCATATAAAATACAGTAAAGAAAGGGGATGAGCAAATTATATGTGAAATTTAGAAATTAAAAAGAACTATAGACAAAAAATGTAATTCAATATAGAACTAAAAACAGTGTAGATAAAATAAAATTAACATATGTCTATCCTATTCAGCATGGAAACTAAGATTTCAGGATCATAATGTATCTATCGACAATACAATTCACACATTTTCTTTGCTAACACAATCCATAAGACAAGCAAGCAACTAAAAACAGATGCTAGCAGCTTGGAGTACATGTTTCGGAGGCCTAGGAGCTGATGACAAGGTTTATTTTCCTGACTATTTCCCCTCGAAGTTTATAGTGTGTCTAATCATCACAAATTCAGCAACCATCTGCTCATGCTCTCTCCTCTTGTGCGCTGCTGCTGGTCGCCATGAATATCCTTCAGTAGATGGAGAAAAGTCAGTAGGAAGAAAGGTAATACAGAGAGGGGGATGGGGATGGCATGCCGCTCTGCACCGTCGCCCTGCGTGCTCAAACTGCGTCACTGTCTGTGAGTGTGTTCTACTAGTATCTTGTGGGATCAGAGGACCTGAGGAGGCGGCGCCGCGAGGGATGCACTCATCCGGGCGAGCCGCCTCGACAACCTTCTCTCGCAGGCGGCGGTCACCTCAGCGGGTTCACACCGGCGATCTGCTCTCCCGGCGCCGACTGTGGGCGCAGCGGCCATGGTGATCGCCCCGTCCTTGCCCGATCGTGACGCCGCTCAACGGGATGTTGGCAGAATCAAAGGGACATAAGAGAACTACGGCGGTGGCAGAGTATATGATTTGGGATGACCGATTTAGGATGACGAATTGAGGATGGGTGCTGAATCTTGCCTCTGTTAGTGGAGTGCGTCCGCTCCGCGCAAATTGATGGGAGGCGCGGTGGCGGCGGGGCAGGGGCGGGACAAGCGTGATTGGACGATCTGATCCGGAATTTGCGAGGCTTTTTTTCCACTCCGTGGATGAACTGCGCGGCAAACATTTTCCTCTGCGGTGGAGTACGGTCAGTCAAAAGAAAATTGCTAAGTGCATACCCAACCCGATTAGACTAACGATGGCAGTTAGATTGAGATTGACTGGCCAAATCATGTGGTTCTGATTCGGCTGTGTAGATGACGGGGGTGTACTTAAGAAAGATAATGTTTGACTGTTTAATAGTAGTGGTGATAGGTTATCCCCAATATGATTAGTAGCCATGTGAAGTGGTGCTTGGTCAGCTTAAACCTTATATATGTTTTTATTTGAAAAATTAAACATTATACATGTAGCCATAATTTATTGAAAAATACTACTCATTCGGATTCATAATAAGTGTCATTGATTTACTATAAAATTATACTAAATTAGCGATACGTATTATGAATGAGAGGAGGTACAAGACATCAGGTGGGTGGGATCCATCCTAAGATTGGCCCAACCCATGTATCATATATATAGAAATATTTAAAAAATCTTAGGTCAACTCAGGACTAACCCAACTTAGTAAGATGGACTAGACCACCATTGAGACCTAGGCATGAGGTTATGGCAGCCACATACATGTCTTCCTCCCTAGCTAACTTCCGAAGGAATGGAGCATGACCGTGTTATGGGGCTTACTCTTCAAGCTGCTTAATGCTGACCCGTAAGCTTTTCCACTTTAATGTTGCGCCTTGCGGAGTTCTTCTTCCAACAAGACATCATGACTTGACCTATTCGGCTTAAAACCCGATTTGTTTCCTCACCGACGCACACCTTAGGTGTAAGAATAAGGTTTCGTGTGGTAGCTTCCGTGACAACGACGCCCATGTTGAGTGATGGTTTGGTCACGACAATGAGTTTGGTAGTCGGTTGTTGTTTCGACATGTCCGACGGATCTCCGTGTTGGTCTTCCCTTGTTATGAAGTCGGAGCTGCGGTGGCGAGGTCCTACGCTAACGATGACCGGCGTGGAGCTGTCCCATCTTGTGGATCTTTATCAGCGTGGGTCTTGCATATCATCTCTTTGGAGCTCACCATAAGAATCGAAGCTGCCATCCTTCCTACGTGAAGAGCCAACTGTTTGGCATGGGCCAACGTGGGCTTCACGAGGCCGCTACGGTGATGTCTTCTTAGGTTGTTGTTCTTCGATAAAATCGGAGTCGCTCGCTCTAGGAGGAGTGATGATGATGACATCGGTGACGCTCTTTTGTGGCGGTGTGTGTGCAGTTTTTGTTGGTAGCTAGATTGGCTGTGTGTGCCCTCAACGCAGTCGTGTTTCATGATGGTCGGTGAGCAGGGGCGGATCCAGGATTCAAACATAGGGGGCGAAGATGATAAGAAACCTATAATTATTTTACTCCACGGCACATCTAAGCGTGTATTATTTTGTTTTAGAAGAAAACATGGAAAAATATATCATGATATATCTAGTCTCAATGTGAATTTGATATCAAAACATAATAACTTATTTTCGTTTATATCAAGTTTATTTCTATGACTATAAAACTCAATGGACAATTTCATAATCTAATTGGATATCACCTTGCTAATTATTTCTTTTCAAGTATAGGAAATATCCTGTAATAAGGCATCTCTCGTCAGATCTTTATAATAAATTAGTCAATCATATATGCAAAGACAAGGTGAACCAATGAATTAGACAATGTTATGCAAACCCTCAACAAGAAACTAACGTAGTGGTACCTATAATTTGAGTGTTTGAGGAAGACAGACTTGATGGCACATCACAGCGTAGCGCCAGGATCAATCAGAGGCAGAGAATGTGGCCTCGCTAGCATGGCGTCGTGGCGGCATCATTCCATGGCATCTGTCAAGTGTAGACTAAGTAGTAGCTAGCGGTAGCCAGCGCCAAGAACACCATGATGTCTAAGCATAAATTTGGGCTTTGGAACATACAAATATAGGTAGAGAGAACCATGAATAATGAATTAGACGTGGGCTTAATATAATCAGGTAAAGATGAATGGGTTCCGTGGCAGAAAACAAAAAATTCCTACTATAAGAACGCTTCAACCCAAAATCTATCTATGGAGAAGTACAGTAACGAGCGAGATACGGTGTTCATACCTTTGAAGACAAGACACGGGATTACGTTCCCACACATGTTGATGAAGTCGAGTGTCGCATACCTCGAGGTATAGAAGGCTCCAAGTGTTCAGCACTACTAACGGTAGTGCCTCGTCGAGTTTTACACGCGTACGGTGTAAAGACGTCTCCCGGATCTCAGTCCAGCAAGGCATCGGAAGAAGAAGCTCCAGACCGATTCTAGCAGCACGACGGCGTGCACTGGGTTGAGAAAACACTACCTCATAGAGCACGTTCCAAACTTGGGAACACACTTGATAGGGAGAGAGAGAGGGATAGAGAGAATGGCAAAGGTCAATTGTGGGATGAAGAATTGGGGTGAATGACACTCCTATATAGGAAAAACTGAGGGACTCCAATTCCCAGGGTGGGACTAACCATTGGAGGAGAGGTGGGAGGGGCTGACCGCTAGTGGGTGGGCCCCACCCGCGTGTCCAAGCCCACCTAGGGGTGTCCGGCGGGGTGGGAGCCCCTGATGACCCACAAGTATAGGGGGTGTATCGCAGTATTTTTGAGGGAAGTGAAACCCAATTTATTGATTCGACACAAGAGGAGCCAAAGAATATTTATAAGCCTTAACAACTGAGTTGTCAATTCAGCTGCACCTGGAAACAATCTTGCTCACAGCAGTTTATCAATAGCAACAGTTTTATAGTAGCAATAACAAAGTAGTAGTAGTAAAGTAAAGATAGCAATAGCAATTACAATAAATAGTAGGATTCGAGTGCGGTAGGCATAGGGATGAATGGACGGGCATTGCATGGACAAGACAATTCACATAGCAATCAGAACATAGGGCAATTGCAGATAAATAAGATAAAGCATCCAAGTACTAGATAATCCTAGGCATGTGTTCTATATATAGTCATACGTGCTCGCAATGAGAACTTGCACAACATCTTTTGTCCTGCCAGCCCGTTTGTAGCGGGGCCTCAAGGGAACTACTGGCAATTAAGGTGCTCCTTTTAATAGAGCACCGGAGCAAAGCATTGACATTCCGTGAACACATGTGATCCTCACATCAAAGCCATTCCCTCCAGTTATCTCGATTTCTGTCACTTCGGGGCCATTGGTTCCGGACAACAACGTGTGTATACAACTTGCAGGTAAGACCAAAAACAATACTATCATAATGAATCAATAACATGTTCAGATCTGAAATCATGGCACTCGGACCCTAGTGACAAGAATTAAGCACAACAAGTCGCAACAAAGTCATAAAGCACTAATAGAAGATACTAGGCACCATGCCCTAACAATATGATGCCATTACATGAACGATCTCATCCAATCCCTACCATCCCCATAGCCTACAGCGGGGGATTACTCACTCATAGATGGGGGAAACATGGATGGTCGATGGAGAAGTGATGGTGATGATGATGGCGATGATCTCCTCCAATTCCCTGTCCCGGCAGGGTGCCAGAACATAGTTTCTGGTGCTGTTTCGTGGAATCTGGTGGTGGCGGTGGAGCGGAACTCCTCCTGGAAAAACGTCGACCCCCCCCCCGGAGTTTTTATGTCAGAAGGCTTCTTATAGGCAAAGAGGGAGACCGAGGGGGTGCCGGGGGGCCCACACCATGCCCTGGCGCGGCCAGGCCCATCCCGCGCCTGGGGGGTGTGGCCAGCCCCTGGCCCTCCCCCATCTCGTATTCTGGCTCCGTGAGTCTTCCGGAAAAATAGGCACTTTCGCTTTTGTCTCGTCCAATTTCGAGAATATTCATTTTTTGACTTTCCTGGAACCAAAAACAGCAGAAAACAGGCAACTGGCACTGTGGCTCTTGTTAATAGGTTATGTCCAAGAAATCATATGAAAAGTACTCCAAAGTGTGGACAAAACACAAGAAAGTGGATAAAACCAAGCATGGAACATCAAAAATTATAGATACATTTGCAATGTATCAACATCCCCAAGCTTAACTCCTGCTCGTCCTCGAGTAGGTAAGTGATAAAAAGAAAGAATAATTTTTGAGGTGACATGCACCATCAAAGACTTGATCAAAGTATTTGTAAAAAATTCAAAGCTGGGATCATAGTACTTCAATCATAACATGAAAGACAAAGTTCTAGCAATAAGACAAAGAAACTATGATGCAACATGAAAAGGCACAAACAAAAGATTCATGAATAACAATGCTTTGCAAGACGTTTGTTTGTTTTACATAAAGAAAACATAGCATAATAGCATTCAGCTTGTCCCTCATAGAGTAGCAAATATAAATGCATAGGACACCTTCAAAGTTTATAAGAGTGACTAGATACAAATAGTTTAAAACAAGCAATATCAAGTTATGCATCAATCAACTAGTCTTGGGACAATGCACATAGAACTAAGAATGGCCACTATGCTCTCAAAGTAGGTGCATAAAGGTAGAAGGTGGAGACTCAATATAACGGTGGAAGAAAGGCCTTTTTATAAAAGGAAGTAGGGATTCAAGTCTCATAAAGATCTTCCAAAAATTATGGTACTTATAGCTTTCAGCTCTCATTGCCCCTATCATAAGCATATTGAAGTGATTAAGGTTAAAGTGAACAAACTATGGTGTACATGCTTGATGAAGTATAAGTTAGAAATCTCATGTCCCTTGTATACGAGGGCCGCTCCTCATGCTACCAAGTTTAGTCACCGGTAAGTTCTTGTCATCGTAAGTACATGTGTATCATAGAGAACTGCCAACAGGGTACCCCTTGCCCGATGATACGGAAGAATCCCCATATCAAAATGACAAGGCAAGCAGACAACGAGCATCTCAACAATCTTCTTATTTACCATGGGAATATAGTTCTTTTTTTCTCTCTTTCCTCTTTTCATAATATCTCTTTTTTTCTTTTTCTCTAAATATGACTCTTTTTTTATAAGAAGAATGCTTCATAGACAGCTCATTATGGTTACGCTGCAGGTTTCCACCATGTCAGCATGGATTAGACCAGCGGCCCAGGCGTTTCTCTAACACATATACATAACTCCATGGACTTACAAGCTTCCCTTTTATTTCACACCGACGACATCCATATACAAAAGAGCATGATATCAACTAGGTATAAATACCAAGTGCAATGTTGAAAGCGTTCCCCATGAAAGCATGGTTCTGCTAATTCCCAACAAATAAGTGCAAGCATATACAACATAGACGACACAATGGTTCAAGTTTATTAAGGGCAAGAAAAGTAAAGTGTGCCATCAAGTTCGTGAGAGCTTTAATCACTAGTTTTCTCATAACAAGTTTAATTTGGAAGGTAAACAAAAGCATGAATATACTTGGAATAGCATAAGCTAGTAGGTAGGTATGGTGGACTCTTTGGAATAACTTGGTTTAAGGAGTTGGATGCATGAGTGGAACTCATAGTTGGTTGTGGAGGCTAGCAAAAGACTAGGAGCGACAAACTAAGAGAGCAATAATAGCCATAATCATGCAGAGCGACAAAACATCATTGATCAAAGCAAAAAGTGATACTACAAGTTGAAAACTAAAGGATCATAAAGACTATGGTGACTTGAGATAGTCATAACATGGTGTGAGCATGCGCCAAGTCAACCTAAATAAAGCATCAAAGGAGAATACCACTATACTATGCTTTAATATGCTAAAACAACGCATGATTCATCCAAGGCACATTAAGTAATCTCAATTGTTTATAACAAGTCATGCTACAGCAAAGAATACTAAGCATAAAGCCAAAACAATATCAAGCATGTCATGACAAAGCATAGGCCACAGTCAAAAACAAGATCTTTTTACCACATAAGCATGAACTTTCCTACTCTTTTCCAAACCAAACCAAACTATTTGCAAACCAATGTATGAAAGAGGGGGGTCCAACCAATTTATTCAGAAAACTAAGAAAACCCAAGCAAACGAAAAACCAAAACAAAAACGAAAAAGAAGACGCTCCAAGAACAACACAACTGTGCATGAAACAATAAAAATGAAGCGTTTGAAAGAAACTTGGGATTTTTTTATTGATGAAGAAAGGGATGCCCTGGGCATCCCCAAGCTTTGACGCTTGTACTTCTTGGATATTTCTTGGTGTGACACGCGTGGCATCCCCAAGCTTGAGCTTTAGTCCATCCTTCATCTCATTACTCATTCCTTCCATACACCTGAAATTTTTCCTTCATATAAAACTTCACACAATCTTTATTAGCAACATTAGTGCACTCAAGATAAATAAGTCTTAAGGTTCAGTTCTAATACCAAATAAACTTCCATTAGAACACTAGCTACTGTATCACTTCCCTCAAAAATCTCAATTCCCCAAAATAACTCAAAAAGGAACCAACAAGAAGCAAATGCAGAAAATGGCAGAAATCTGTCAAAACAGACCAGCAGGTAAAGACGAATTTTTTTGAAGACCTTCTGTTGCTCAAATCGGAAAGTGTTGAACTAACAAAAGTTAGATAACAACCTGGGGCAGAAGCAAAAAAAAATTCACGCCTCAAAAAGACATTCAGAGATTTTACACGAATTTTTACGGTGAAGCACAGAAATCTGTTTCGGGACAGCAACTTTCCCAATCATTACTTCTCTCTCATTAGAGGTTATTCTTGGCACAAAAAGAAAATAAAAAGGATAATGAGCGGTTATTACTGAAGTAATAACTTCCAAGACTTATCTAAAACTTTTGGGTTATCTCCCAATAAGTACTTTTCTTTAACGCCTTTAAGTTAGGTATAAGCAAAAACTAAAATGGATAGAATAGAAGTAAGCAGAGATAATCATGGTGAAAACATTGTTTTGTTCAATGAAATCCTTTTGTTAACAAGGTTGATCAGGTCTTGTTACCAAAACAATTTCATATGAGACAAAACTTTGTATTCCACTAATAATTATGTTACCTCAACCTTGATAGCAATGGTTCCAATCATAATAGTTTCAAATTTTTCTCTTGGTATGGGACAATATATTTCTCCAACTTGAATGCCCTCAACATGTTCAATTGAATTCAAACCATAAGTCCTTTCAATCTTCTTGGGGAAATAGACATTATGTTCCTTGTTATTCACATTGAAAGTCACCTTTCCTTGATTACAATTAATAACAGCTCCTGCAGTATTAAGAAAAGGTCTCCTAAGAATAATAGACATATTATCATCTTCAGGCATTTGAATCACAACAAAATCAGTTAATATCAAGCAATTATGAGCCACTTGAACAGGTACGTCCTCACATATACCCACAGGAATAGTGGTAGATTTATCAGCCATTTGCAAAGATATATCAGTTGGTATTAATTTTTTTAGTTGAAGCCTCTTATAGAGAGAGAAAGGCATAACACTAACTCCAGCTCCCAAATCACACAAAGCAGTTCTAACATAACTGTTCTTAATAGAGCAACGGTTAGTTGGAATCCCTGGGTCTCCAAGTTTCTTAGGAACCTTACCATTAAAGGAATAATTAGCAAGCAAAGTAGAGATTTCTTCATTAGGGATCTTCCTTTTATTCGAGACAATATCATTCATATACTTTGAGTAAGGAGGCCACTTAATAGCATCAGTCAAAGGAATTTGCAGGAATAAAGGTTTCATCCACTCACAAAACTTATTATAGTGTTCATCCTCCTTTGACTTGTGTTTCTTATCAGGGAATGGCATAGGTTTTTGGACCCAAGGCTCTCTTTCACTACCATGTTTCTTAGCAATAAAATCTTCTTTAGTGTATTTAGTATTCTTAGTATGGTTTTCAGGTTCTTCCTCAACTTTTTCTTCATTAGGAACTTCATTTTCTTCATTACCACTTTCAGTTTCAGCATCAGAGATAGATATACTATTAGGATCTATAGCAGGTTCAGAGGGTTCTACAACAGTTTTATGTTTCTTTTTCCTTTTCTTACGAGTAGAACCACTATTTTCAGCTTGTTGAGAATCCTGCTCAATTCTTTTGGGATGCCCCTCAGGATATAGAGGATCCTGGGTAGCAGCACCGCTTCTAGTTCTAATTTCATAAGTATGTTTTTCTTTAGCAGTATTAACTAGCAAGTCGTTTTGCACTTTAATGAGTTGATCTATTTGAGTTTGAACCATTTGAAAGTGTTTAACAATCATTTTAACATCATTAGAGGTTCTTTCCACAATATCTTTCAACTCAGCAATAGCTCTAGTGTTTCCCATTAGATGATTTTGCACCCTTTTATTAAAGTTATCTGGCTTAACAATAAAGATATCGAATTCTTCTAAGCATTGATCAGGAGGTTTAGAGTAAGGGATATCACCTTCATCAAAGTGTTGGAGAGAGTGTACCTCAATAGTGGGTGAGTAGGGAATAGGCTTACATAATTCTTCTATAGGAGGTAAATTCTTGACATCTGCAGCTTTAATTCCCTTCTCCTTAAGACATTTCTTAGCTTCCTTCATCACTTCATCATTTAATTCAATAACTCCCCTCTTCTTTGATGTTGGAATAGGCACAGGAATAGTTGGTTCAGGTAAAATTACTTCGGGTATGGCTTGTTTAGGAGGAGTCCAATCTTCATAGTTCTTACTTATTTTAGCCATTAATTCCTCAACTTCCTTAGGAGTCCTATTCCTGAAAACACAATCAGCACAACTATCTAGGTATGTCCTAGATTCCTCGGTTAGTCTATTATAAAATATATCAAGAAACTCATTCTTAGGTAATGGACTTCCAGCTTGTGCATGAATCAAAGCACAAAACCTTGCCCAAGATTCAGGCAATACCTCTTTTTCTCCATGTTTAAAATCAAAAAGTTCCTGCAAAATAGCATGTCTAGCACTAGGAGGAAAATATTTCTGCAGGAAAGTACTAATCAAGCACTCAGGGCTATCAATAGATCCAGGAGGTAAATTACTAAACCAAGTTTTAGCTTCTCCTTTCAGTGAAAAAGGGAAAATCTTGGCAACAAAGTAAGTACGCATCTTAATATCATCAGAAACACAAGCCACTCATGGTAGAAATTTCATCCATATGTGCTACCGCACTTTCATTCTTCGTCCCACAAAAAGGTTCTTTCTCAACAATAGCTATGTAAGATAGATCGAGAGAGAAATCATAATCTTTATCTATAATGTTTATGGGAGAAGCAGCAAACTTAGCAATAGGAGATAATTTGGGTCTAATAGTACGCCTCTCAAGGAGACTCTTAGCAGCTCTCCTATCATGGGAGTTTTTACATTCTTTAATAAACTCATCGGTCATCTCAACATAACCATCTTCAATATCATAACTCTCACTAGACTCAGGTGAACTAACAGGTGTAGTAGTGTCTTCATTAGGAGTTTCAGTATTTCTAGCTATAGTTCTAGCAATCGTAGCATCTAGGAAATGACCTAATGAACCACTCTTATCAAGCACAGTAGAAGCAGCATCATAAGCATCAGAAGTTTCAGATTCAGCAATAGTAGTAGTGTGTGTAGCATGTGTATGTGGTGGTGTAACGAGCTTACTTATAACAGATGGTGAATCAAGAGCAACAGAGGTGTTCAGAACCATACCTCTTCTTGTAGTGGATGGTAAAATAGGAAACTTGCCATCACGAGACTTACCCATGATGGATGGATAGCAGCGAACAATAGAGAATCCAAGTGAACTTGATAAATAAAGCTATGCTCCCCGACAACGGCGCCAGAAAATAGTCTTGATGACCCACAAGTATAGGGGGTGTATCGCAGTATTTTCGAGGGAAGTGAAACCCAATTTATTGATTCGACACAAGGGGAGCCAAAGAATATTTATAAGCCTTAACAACTGAGTTATCAATTCAGCTGCACATGGAAACAATCTTGCTCACAGCAGTTTATCAGTAGCAACAGTTTTGTAGTAGCAATAGCAAAGTAGCAGCAATAAAGTAAAGACAACAGTAACAATTGCAGTAAACAGTAGGATTCGAGTGCAGTAGGCATAGCAATGAATGGACGGGCGTTGCATGGACAAGACAATTCACATAGCAATCAGAACATAGGGCAATTGCAGATAAATAAGATAAAGCATCCAAGTACTAGATAATCCTAGGCATGTGTTCCATATATAGTCATACATGCTCGCAATGAGAACTTGCACAACATCTTTTGTCCTGCCAGCCCGTTTGCAGTGGGGCCTCAAGGGAACTACTAGAAATTAAGGTGCTCCTTTTAATACAGCACCGGAGCAAAGCATTAACACTCCGTGAACACATGTGATCCTCACATCAAAGCCATTCCCTCCGGTTATCCCAATTTCTGTCACTTCGGGGCCATTGGTTTCGGACAACAACGTGTGTATACAACTTGCAGGTAAGACAAAAAACAATACTATCATAATGAATCAATAACATGTTCAGATCTGAAATCATGGCACTCGGGCCCTAGTGACAAGTATTAAGCACAACAAGTCGCAACAAAGTCATAAAGCACTAATAGAAGATACTAGGCACCATGCCCTAACAATATGATGCCATTACATGAACGATCTCATCCAATCCCTACCATCCCCATATCCTACAGCGTGCGATTACTCACTCATAGATGGGGGAAACATGGATGGTCGATGGAGAAGTGATGGTGATGATGATGGCGATGATCTCCTCCAATTCCCTGTCCCGGCAGGGTGCCAGAACATAGTTTCTGGTGCTGTTTCGTGGAATCTGGTGGTGGCGGTGGAGCGGAACTCCTTCTGGAAAAACTTCGACCCCCCCGGAGTTTTTAGGTCAGAAGGCTTCTTATAGGCGAAGAGGGAGACCGAGGGGGTGCCTGGGGGCCCACACCATGCCCTGGCATGGCCAGGCCCAGCCCGCGCCTGGGGGGGTGTGTGGCCAGCCCCTGGCCCTCCTCCGTCTCGTATTGTGGCTCCGTGAGTCTTCCGAAAAAATAGGCACTTTGGCTTTTGTCCCGTCCAATTCCGAGAATATTCATTTTCTGACTTTCCTGGAACCAAAAACAGCAGAAAACAGGCAGCTGGCACTGTGGCTCTTGTTAATAGGTTAGTCCAAGAAATCATATGAAAAGTACTCCAAAGTGTGGACAAAACACAAGAAAGTGGATTAAACCAGGCATGGAATATCAAAAATTATAGATACATTTGCAATGTATCAGCCCCCACCATGGCGTCCTGGCCCACCTTGGTCGCCGCCTGCCCCCTCTTGGGCCTCCTCCTTCCTAGGGAGAGCCCATGTGGGGGGTTCACTACTAGGAAAAACGTTATCAGTGGCGCACCAAAACCACTTTCTATGGCGCATCTAGTAGTCGCCACTAAAATTATATTTCTGTGGCGCATATGCATATGCGCCACAGAATTCTATGGTACATTCTGTGGCGCATATAGCCATATGCTCCATAAAATCCTTTTTTTAGAATTTTGAAATTTTCAGAATCTGGTACAAATACAGGTATATAAGAGGTATATTACAGGAAATACACAAAAATTAACAGAAATTCACAGAAAAGCTGCACACAGCAGTACAAATGTTCCAGTTCACATATAATACATCAACAAGCACGAATGTTCACAAGTGTTCATCAATCACATCACTTAGAACCGAATAAGTGTACACGTATATTTCACAAGTGTTCATCTCACTCACATAACTTACAACTGCGCGATGTTGTCACTGCCTATACCTTAGGATAGAATGTAGTACACCGTAACCGCGATGCCGGTGAGGAGGAGCGGCACCAAGATCTTCGTCCGGTTCTTCTTCCACACGTGTCTCCTCCACTTGGCCACCGCCTCCTCTCTAGTCGCGTATCCCTTGTAGCTGTTGCGGCTGAACTTGTCCACTTGTTGGTGGCAGTCCATCCACTCCTCGTAGACACCTGGAACCCGACCCTTGTACACAACGTACGTCGGCATCTCTATTGACAAGGCATATTAGTACATCATGTAAATATATATGTTGACAAATATTAGAGCAAGGCATTCATAAACTTAAAAGAATGCGTCGATGACAATGAAAGAAACACGACAACATGTCCGACACAATAACAACGACGGTTTCAAGCTAGGCAAGTTAAGTTTTTGACACACACACTACATGTCCACCGATACACACGCTCTCTCGGTCAAGTAGCCTTCTCCTCGCAGGGCGCCGGGAACGGCTTGTACATGTCTTTTGTCATCCACGTCCTGAAGTCACCCTGCGCCTTGAGGCGGGCTTCGATCTCCTTCTTGGTGAACGACCTAGGCTGGTGTAAGAGCCTACCACGTGTGTTGACCTGTTCCATGATGATATGTGACAGCTTCACCTGCGTATCATGGAAGTCTTCCCTGAGATCAGGGTCACTGATCCCATGCAACTTTTGGGCCCATCCTTGGAGAGAAGATGGCAGCGTTAGCATCTCGCAATCCCGGATAAACCCTTTGAGGTGATGGCAAACGTAGAAGGCCTCCTTCACACTATCAGACGGCTGCTTGACGCAGGGGAACTCGAACACGTGCTTGAACTTGTGTTGGCCATCGTCCCTGTAAGCCTCCCCCTTATAGTTGAAGGAGCCTCCCTGATTGGCATAACCCTTGGTAGCATCATCCAGAACGCTCCTTACTCTGGCGTAGTTCTTCCTCCTCGCACTCCCCGAGTCGAAGTAGGTGGCAAGCGAATACCTCGTGGAGAGGACGATGAGCATGCAGTACTTGTCTCTGCACAACACACAATGTGGAATGGGATGTTGGAAAAGAGCAATGGAAATAAATACTTATGTGTTACGACGGCGGTAGGAGGATCTGTACACTTACTCGGGAAAGAAAGGCACAAGGATGTTGTCCTTCCTCTTGTTGTCCATCAATAGCTTCTGAAGGTAGGACTTTGCCCGGGCCCGGGTCCTTGTCCCTTCTTCTAGCTGGCTATCCCGCATGTAGTAGGGATCCACTATCGCGACGAACGGGGTGTCCTCTCTGTTGACCTTCATCGCCAGATTGAGCGCGTATAGGCGGACCAAGTTATAGTCCAGCCGTCTCGAGTGGAACAGCTTGAAGATGTCCTCGTAGGCTATGAAGAACACATCCGCGGGGGCATCGGTGATGAAGCCCACGTCCTCCGGCACCTTGGCAGTGAACACCGGGTAACTCGGGTCCTTGTCCTTGAGAAGGAGGCCCTCCAGTGTTAGGACACCTTCATGAAAACTCATCATAGCTTCCGAAGCCAGGCGGCACAGTTCCGGAGGCAGTATGGGCTGACCAGCTTCGTGCACTCTAGTCAAGCCATCCTCGTGGGGTGGTACAACGTCGTCCCGGTAACAGATCGGAGCGGGCTGGCTCGCAGCCTTGTCCTTGTTCCTGTTCGGCCTCTTCCTCACCCTCTTCCTCTTTGCATCAGCAGCCTCCACTGGCGATGCTAAACCGTCACTGGCCGTCCTGCGGAGTGTGTCAGGGCTGAAAATGATTCCGGCCGATGGAGGTTGTGTCTCGGCGGCCGGAGGCGTCTCCTGAGAAAACCCACGGAAGACCATGCGCTTCTTGGGATGGCTAGCTTGATCGCGGAATGATGGTTCTTCAACGAGAGGAGGCATGAACGGCCCTTTGCTGGCGCCGGTGTTGATGAAGGCATTAACGTCGACCGGTGCATCATCATCATCATCCACCTCGATGTTGGCATCAAAGGCCGCCATGTCCATGTCATCCTGGGGTGGTGGCGATGGCTGTTGCGGTGCCACGACCTTGCCTTTAGGCGGGGGCGATGGCGGTCGAGGAGCAACCACGCCCTTGGCTGCTTGTGGCGCTGGTGCAGACGCTCCCATGAGTCTCTGGTGACGGCTTATGGTGGCGGCGACGACGACCGGTGCAGTAGGAGGCTTCGTCCTTGGCGGCCGAACGACCGAGGTGGCACCGGTGGAGCGAGACCCAATACGAATCTAGGTCTTTGGCCAAATCATGGGATAGCCATGGCAACCTTCCAGGGTCAGGTGCTCGTCGGCTCCCGGAGGTTGCATGGGAGGGTCCATGTCTTCGCACCCTCAACACTCGACCCAACTCGACGCGCATCACGTCATCGTCCATGGGCTTGCAGTGCATCATGCGGTTCGCCGGTTGTATTAGCTTGCCCGTGGCAACATCCTTCAACTCGCCGCCAGGCACCTTGTGCAGGAGCATGCACGGAGTGTCCTAAGGCATACAGATATGCATCATGAGATGGCAGCCAATCAAAGGCATTAAGTAAAGCACGCTGACTAACTACTTATTTTACCTTGCTGAGGGCGCCGAGCTCGGCTAATGTCGGGACATGGGCGGCCGATGGCTGATCCTTCTTCTTCTCCGTCTTGGGTGCATTAGGAAGCACCGCCGCCGCCGGCTGCTGCGCCTTGGTAGTCTCGGTAGGAGGGGGCAGCTCTGGCGCATCCAACTCCATCGGCTGCGCCGCGGGGATGGAGGGCAGCGGGGTAACCATGTCTGGCGACACTTGGTGGCTCGAGGTGCTGCCGCCGGTGCTGGGCACTTGTATTGGCCCCACCTGACCATCCGCATTCCATTTTGCTATCCCCTCCATCAACCGAGGGGGTAGCATCTCAAGGATCTTCTGCTGCACTATCGTGTTCACCTCGTCCTGGTCCACCTTACTGGCCTCCAGATGCGCGATCTTCCGCTTCAGCTCTTCCTTCTCGGCTTGATCCTGAGTCGCCGACTGGGTCCGCCTCTCCTTTCTCTTCTTGGCTTCCTCGCTATAGTACTCGCGGAACTTTGTGCTCGTACCAAAGCCAGAGATACAGCCAAATGACGTGGGCGGCTCAGACTATGGCCTCCCCTTGAAGGCGTTGGTCGCCCTGTTGAAAATCGTGTCCCACGGCTCCGTCGAGCCCTGGGACTACGAGTCCGGCGCCTCGCGTGTAGCCTTGATTTCAGCGTCCTGCAGATAAGGAAAGGTGAACCCATTTAGGAACTTGCCTTCATTATTCAAAATGAAAGCAAATGGACCGCGTGTAAATTCCTTACCAGCTTACTCTCAAACTTCCTCACATCGTCATCATTGGTGACGAATTCCTTGGAATCCTTGTCCAGATAGTAGCGGGCCCGGACAAAGTTCCGGGTTTGCTCGTCCGTGATTTTTAAAAACGGGTTTTCTTTCCCGAGACGTTCAACCTCGGCGTCCTCCCTTGCCCATATGGCCTTCTTTCCCCTGTAACCGCCGCTTCCACATCGGTGGTTACCTATGTTCTGTTCCCACATTTCCCGACCCCACACTGTCCATGCCTTCACTTCGTCAGTCTCCATCTCCGCCTTGAATATCTTGAACTCTTCTTCGTCGATCATGGGCTCACCCTTCTTGATCTTCTCCCAGCTTTCCTTTTTCGCGATCTTGTTCTTCACCCGGGTTCTCCAGCTGCTCAAGGCATTGGCCATCTTCGTGATGGCTAACCTGTTCACCTTATTGGATTTTTTCAGTTTGTCGGTGTACGGTGCTGGGAACTTGTACCGTCGGTGAAGCTTCTTAAGGCAGTTTGCCACCAACCGCTCATTCGCTTCACTTCTCAGGTGCTTCGTGTTGATCGACATGCTTTCCCGGATGATGCACCCGAGTTGCATGCCGTACCCGGCGGCAACATCCGGAGGCTCCAACGGAAGGCCACTTTCCGAGACCAGAGTGATCTCGTCGGTGGTGTCGGCGAGCTTTTGCGGCTTCCAATCCTTCCTCGGCTTCTTATTCTTCTTAACGGACGGGTTGCTGCTACCGCCATCCGTGCGGTCCCTGCCATCGGTCATGCGGCCTCCGCCATCGGTCGTGCGGCCTCCACCATCGGAGGTGGTCGCATCCTCCTCCCCGGCTTCATCTATCTAGTAGTCCTCGTCCCCCTCTTGCTCATCATCCCCATCATGGCCCGCAGTAGCTGCCAAGTCCTCATGCTGAGACTCCGCCGCCTCGTGCTGCGCCGCCGCCTCCCAGAAAGTGAGGTTCGCCGCTTGATGGGTTCGTAGCATGGAAAACAAAAAATTTCTACCGCAAGAACAAACAAAACCTAGATCTAATCTAGATAAAAGCCAAGATCTAATCTATTAGACATGAGCAACGAGATAGATCGGTACTAACCCTCGTAGAACCGAAAGCGTTACGAGATTAGATCTCGTGGATGATGTAGTCGATCACTTGCCGATCTCAAGATCGTGTGGACGATCCTTCCGGCGCCGCGTTCCGGCAGCGCTTCCGCAGACGGTCACACGTGCGGAGTCGAAGCAGACCTTCCTCTCCCTGTTCCGGCGAGCAGCGGAGGTAGTAGATCTTCTCCACGGAATCTCAGCAGCACGACGGCGTGGTGGTGGTGGAGATGAGAATTCTGAAGGGCTTCGCCTATGCCTGTGCAGAAGAAATGTAGAGGAGAGAGGCGGCTGAGATTGGGAGTTATGAGACAAGGTGCAAGAGGGGGCGCCCCTCTCTTCTATTTAAAGGAGGGAGGCGCGCCTGGGGAGGGGGAGTCCTAGTAGGACTCCCTCCTCCTTGGGCCGGCGGGTTGGGGGGAGGAATCCTCCTCCCCCACGAATCCGTGTCTTGCCCCACTTGGTTTCTTTGATCCCTTTCTTGGTTTTCAAGCAAACTCCAAGAAATCCTCTAGAACCTTCCAGAACATTCCGAAACCTTCTAGAATCTCCATACAAACACTCCGGAACATTTCCTATATTAGAAAATGATCCCCAATATATGAATCTCATTCTCCGGACCATTCCGAATCTCCTCGTGATGTCCCGGATCCATTCTGAGACTCCGAACAACATTCGGTCTCCAACGCAAATTCCATATCTACTTCAAACAACTTCGAACCTTAAGTGTGTCACCCTACGGTTCGTGAAATATGCAGACATGATGAAGACACCTCTCCCATCAATAACCATCAGCGGGATCTGGAGATCCATAACGACTCCCACATACTCAACGATTACTTCGTGATCGATTGTACCAATTAACATACGAAACCAATTCCCTTTGTCTTGCGACATTCTACTTATCCGAGGTTTGATCGTCAGTATCTTCATACCTAGTTCTTCCTCGTTACTGATAAGTACTCTTTACTCGTTCCATGTTATGTCATCCCTTGTGACCTAGTCACATGCTTGCAAGCTATCTAGATGACATTCCACCGAGAGGGCCCAGAGTATATATATCCGTCATATGGATGGACAAATCCCAATCTTGGTCTATGCGCTTCAACACATACTTTCAGAATACCCAATGACACCTTTATAACCGCCCAGTTACGAAGCGGCGTTTGATGTCATCAAAGTACCCATCCGGTGATGGTGATTAACATAACCTCATGGTCGAAGGATTAGGTTACTATGTATTTGAAAGCTTACAGCAATACGAACTAAATGACTTGATCTTATGCTACGCTTACTATGGGTGTGTGTCCATCACATCATTCTCCTAATGATATAATCTTGTTATTAATGACATCCAATGTCCATGATCAGGAAACCATGATCATCATTTAATCAACAAGCTAGTTCAACAAGAGGCTTACTAGGGACTCTTTTATGTTTACAAAACACACAAGTATTAATGTTTCCGGTTAATACAATTATAGCATGGGATGTAAACATTTATCATAAACATAAAGATATAATAATAACCACTTTATTATTGCCTCTTGGGCATATCTCCAACAGTCTCCCACTTGCACTAGAGTCAATAATCTAGTTAAAAATTTGTGCATTGAACACCCATGGCTTTCTGGTGTTGTATAGACACTATTGCTAGTGGTAAACATAATCTTCGGATCTGACATTTACAGGTCCGTGTGTATTTGCATGTCCTTGCGTCTCTACGCATTACTCATTCTCCGATGAGATGGCATTGTATAAATTTGGTCCTTTGGTGAGACCTTTAGTTCCTTGGGATTTAATCATGTTGATACAATTGTCATACAATGTATCTTCATAGTATTATCCCGCTATGAACCACACCTAGTTTGATAACAAACTACTTGACGCAAATGCCCTCATTTGCTACTACAATAGTAGTCACATACTTAGCCTTTTGTTGTAGTATCTGTCACAATGTTTTAACTTTGTTACTCAACCAAATCAGTTATGGAACTTCCTTTCTATTACATTGTGCCACCCATAGTTTAAATTGAGATAAACTTAATTTGTGACAAAACTAGTATCAATGTAGCAATTTACAATGAACTATTTGTCACCACTATATAAGTAATATATTCTTAGTTCTTCCAAAGATCATAGGAATATCCCTACTATTGTCCAATGATCATCTTATGAGTCATTCTGGTACATGCTCACAACATTTAGAGCATAGGACATATCTGGATGTGTACATCTCAAAGAATGATTGATCAAAATATTCTTGTGAAAACATCCATGTCTATTTCTTTATAGATCCATATACGACTGTAAGGTCTTACACCTTTTCAGAGGGTCTTTCAAATTCAAAGCTTGATTTCTCGTGTATGGAATTATCACGGATTTTATGGCTTCAAGCCATTTAACGAAGTCAGGGCCCATCATTGCTTCTTTGCATGCAGTCGGTTCATCATTATCAAACAACAATGATTTAACTCTCAAATCTTGGCATTTGATTACTTACCCGACCTACTTGGTTCAATAGGAACTTAGATCTCCGTGACCACAACCTTTGAGGCACGTGAGCCATGAGCATTGTTGCTGCCTCCGGGACACTTACTGACGCTGCGCAACTCAGCACATATTAGCCAAGGATCAACAACCTTGTCAAAGTTCTATTGTCCTCCCACTTAACTTTTCACGAAAAATTCCTTCTCAAGAAACTTGACGTTCTAAGCGACAAACACTTTTGTCTTCGGTGTTATGGTGGAATACCCAATAGTTATTCGAAATAACCTACAAAGACATGCTCATCCGACTTTGCTTGTAAACATTTTACTTATGCCTAGCATACCAAAAATTTAAGAAAGGACAACCTGGGTTTTATCCCAAACCATGACTTATATGGTGTCATTTCAACGGATCACGATGGAGCTCTTTTCAGTGTAAAAGCGGTAGTCACTAAAGCTTTAATCTTTAAAATATAATGGCAGTTTTATAAATGACACCTTTGATCTTACCATGTCAAACAAGATTTCATTACATATCTTGAACACTCCATACTCCTATGGTGTTTTGGGAAATGCAAATCCATGGAACGATTCCTCAAATCTTAGGTGTTTTGCTAAACTTGTAACTCAAACATCTTTATTTATGATCCAATCATAAACTTTTTATTTTCTCGTTACAATGATTTTCCACATCATCTTGAAAGTCTGTGACCTTTTTCAAATGTTTCATACTTCTTCCTTATTAAGTATATTCATATACTCACTCAAATCTTCGGAGAAAGCATATGAAGTTGAAATCCATCGCCCACGACTACACATAATGGACTGTATACATCAATATGTACAAATTCCAATCAGTTAGTCGTCCGTTCCTCTTTTGGCCTACGAACGGAGTTGTAATTATCTCCAGGAAAGTATCACAAGCGTCATTTGATCAAAATCAAAGACTCCAAAAATCCATAAACATGGAGTTTCTTCATGTATCCCTTTCAATATAATTTAAACGACGATGTCACTTCGCAAGTGATCTTTCAATCATTTGTCTTGCGATATTTTAGCATTAGTTTTATGGACGATATTTCTCCAACCAGACTTGTATATCATCCATCTATTTATGGAACACGTAATTATTTGAACAACCTTTTGTCGTCATAATACCTGATGAAAATAACAATTATTAAAACAAATCTTGAAGGCAAGTTTTGATGTTAACGAGAAACATAACAACCCTTTGTTTGTTTTCGATGAGCATCATAACATATTCTCTTGCTAGTTACTTAGGCCATTGTAGTTCATGAATTGTGTTGTCCTGTATGACACTTCATACCAACCAATTCGGTATCCAATACCGCAGAACCACATTGTTTAACAAGCAAGTAATACAGCCATAACATGTATCTTCTATATACCTAAGTTGGATATCTCCAATCTTTTCTTTTCTGCCAACTATTTTATAGATTCTCTTTCAACAATTCCTTTTCTTTTAAAAGAATCTATCAACATCAATAGTGGTGTCATTCACATGACACATAGTACAAAGTGTGTATAGTCAAATACTAATACCTTTGGACTTGCACTTTGAAGTGGATCACCTTCATCAAATGTTTGGCATTCTTTCAAAATTACATTCTTTAGTAATCTTTTAGTGTAGTAAACATTTTACTTACATCTTCTATTCATCCTTATCATGACAACTTTCATGATCAAGCTGCTATAGCTTATAAAGGTGAATTGCGAGTATAATGTTTCTTTTCAAAAACCTTTTGGAGGATTAGGACGACTAGCGTCTCCAACCTTCACAAATTCTCATCAAATATGAGGACATATACTCTATCATGTTGTAACCAACACATTGTTTTAGATATCGCAATACCTTTCACATATGATAGTTTCTGAAACATTGCTTTCAGCTCTTAGATAAACTTGATATTAAAAACAATCTTTTGAGTATCAAGAATCATGGAGGCAAACATGATACATTAGATACTAACACTGGAATTGTTACTCTTGATTTAATACTATTTATTAAACTTCATAGAGTAAATGGAGTTTGCTGAAAGTCTGCAATATGACTTTTAAACTTTAGATTGACATTCAGAACAATACGATACCAGTTCGTAAAGCAAATATCCAGAATTTCTATAGTTCCATTATCTCAACTATAACTAAGCGTAAGGTGGTGAACGGATGCCAATGACTACAACAAACTATGCAAATTCACTTTGATTGTGTTTATGATAAATTGAGTTCGACTAATCCAAATTACAAATGAACTCCCACTCAAAACAACATCCCTCGAGTTGTTTTAGTGATTACACGAACCAAATCCACTACACCAAGTCCGATCATCACGTGAAATGATGTAGTTTCATCGGCGAACAATCTTCATGTTCATCATATCACCTATATGATTCATGCTCTACCTTTCGGTATTCCGTGTTCCGAGACCATGTCTGTACATGCTAGGCTCGTCAAGGTTAACCTTAGTATACGCATGTGCAAATCTGGCTTGCACCCATTGTATGCACACGTAGAATCTATCACATCCGATCATCACGAGATGCTTCGAAACGACGAGTCTTAGCAACAGTGCCTACTAAGGACGAACACTTTATTACTTGATATTTAGTGAGAGGGATCATCTTATAATGCTACCGTCGCGATCTAAGCAATACAAGATGCATTAAGGATTAACATCACAGGCAATTCATAATTAGTGTGATATGATATGGCCCTTTCTTCTTATGCCTTTGATCTCCATCTCCAAAGCACGGACATGATATCCATCATCACCAGCATTGCGTCAAGGTCTGTGGCGCCGCTTCATGGTTGTCCATCATCACTAGCAACTATTACAACTACTTGGAACAAAGCTATTACAAGATGAATAGACACGCAGGTCTTAACAGAATTAAAGACAACCATTAGGCTCCTGCCGGTTGCCATATTACAACAAGGATCATTGCATACATCAAATACAATCACAATCACATGATGGCCATATCACATCACAAAACCCCTGCAAAAACAAGTTAGACGCCTCTAATTTTCTTTGCAAGTTTTACGTGGCTTGGGGCTTTCGACTAAGAACGCATCTTACCTACGAAACTGAACCACAACGTTGATACAAGTGCTATCAAGTGCAAAGTGTAGATTTGATCTATACTATGATGGGAGAGACAGACACCCGCAAAGCCACTTGTGCAAAGCATGTTGCACGTCAAGCGTGGAGCAAGTCTCATGTACGATGACATGTAATGTTAGCCCGAGCCGCTTCATCCCACCATACCGTAAGATGCAAAGTACACATATAGCAAAAGACGGCACGAGCACCAACGCCCACAACCTCATTGTGTTCTACTCGTGCAACAGATCTATGCATAGACCTGGCTCTGATACCACTGATGGGTTCGTAGCATGGAAAACAAAAAATTTCTACCGCAAGAACGAACAAAACCTAGATATAATCTAGATAAAAGCCAAGATCTAATCTATTAGACATGAGCAATGAGATAGATCGGTACTAACCCTCGTAGAACCGAAAGCGTTACGAGATTAGATCTCGTGGATGATGTAGTCGATCACTTGCCGATCTCAAGATCGTGTGGACGATCCTTCCGGCGCCGCGTTCCGGCAGCGCTTCCGCAGACGGTCACACGTGCGGAGTCGAAGCAGACCTTCCTCTCCCTGTTCCAGCGAGCAGCGGAGGTAGTAGATCTTCTCCACGGAATCTCAGCAGCACGACGGCGTGGTGGTGGTGGTGGAGATGAGAATTCTGCAGGGCTTCGCCTATGCCTGTGCAGAAGAAACGTGGAGGAGAGAGGCGGCTGAGATTGGGAGTTATGAGACAAGGTGCAAGAGGGGGCGCCCCTCTCTTCTATTTAAAGGAGGGAGGCGCGCCTGGGGAGGGGGAGTCCTAGTAGGACTCCCTCCTCCTTGGGCCGGCGGGTTGGGGGGAGGAATCCTCCTCCCCCACGAATCCGTGTCTTGCCCCACTTGGTTTCTTTGATCCCTTTCTTGGTTTTCAAGCAAACTCCAAGAAATCCTCTAGAACCTTCCAGAACATTCCAAAACCTTCTAGAATCTCCATACAAACACTCCGGAACATTTCCTAACTTAGAAAATGATCCCCAATATATGAATCTCATTCTCCGGACCATTCCGGATCTCCTCGTGATGTCCCGGATCCATTCCGAGACTCTGAACAACATTCGGTCTCCAACGCAAATTCCATATCTACTTCAAACAACTTCGAACCTTAAGTGTGTCACCCTACGGTTCGTGAAATATGCAGACATGATGAAGACACGTCTCCCATCAATAACCATCAGCGGGATCTGGAGATCCATAACAGCTCCCACATACTCAACGATTACTTCGTGATCGATTGAACCAAATAACATACGAAACCAATTCCCTTTGTCTTGCGACATTCTACTTATCCGAGGTTTGATCGTCAGTATCTTCATACCTACTTCTTCCTCGTTACTGATAAGTACTCTTTACTCATTCCATGTTATGTCATCCCTTGTGACCTAGTCACATGCTTGCAAGCTATCTAGATGACATTCCACCGAGAGGGCCCAGAGTATATCTATCTGTCATATGGATGGACAAATCCCAATCTTGGTCTATGCGCTTCAACACATACTTTCAGAATACCCAATGACACCTTTATAACCGCCCAGTTACGAAGCGGCGTTTGATGTCATTAAAGTACCCATCCGGTGATGGTGATTAACATAACCTCATGGTCGAAGGATTAGGTTACTATGTATTTGAAAGCTTACAGCAATACGAACTTAATGACTTGATCTTATGCTACGCTTACTATGGGTGTGTGTCCATCACATCATTCTCCTAATGATATAACCTTGTTATTAATGACATCCAATGTTCATGATCAGGAAACCATGATCATCATTTAATCAACAAGCTAGTTCAACAAGAGGCTTACTAGGGACTCTTTTATGTTTATAAAACACACAAGTATTAATGTTTCCGGTTAATACAATTATTGCATGGGATGTAAACATTTATCATAAACATAAAGATATAATAATAACCACTTTATTATTGCCTCTTGGGCATATCTCCAACACCGCTCTGGCTTGGTCTTCGACGCTCATGGCGGCCTTAGAAGTGCCGGCCCCATCGGCGGCCGACATGTTTGCACACTTCTAAACAAATTAAAATAAGGAAGTTAGTATTAATTATTGTTGACAATATTTAAAATGAGCTATCCATTTCTCCCGAAGTGTCAATTCACTTCCACTTCGGTCGAGAAATGGGGCTCATATGTGAAAACATTACTAAGTGTCGACCGAAAAATTCGGCATGACCTTCGCTAATTTTTTGACATATAAGCCCCATTTCTCGATCAAAATGGATCGAAATCAACATTTCAGGAGAAATGGGCAGCTCGGGTGATTTCCCTGCAAACATTTCACATACAAAAATGCACAAATTATGCTCCACAGCCACATATGGTCGTTGGTCAAATATCCATAATATTTATAACCTCGTCTATCGCGAACTGAGGGTGCACGTCGTTGTGCTGCTACCTACTTCCATCAATTTCATTCAAGAAAAAGAATAAGAAACTTCATGAGCATGGACAGTATACAGTATAGAAGCGCCACCAGCATCGTTTTCACCTGCAGAAATTTCTTCACCGAAATTTGTAACCTATGTTTTATTTTCAAACGGGCTAGAGGCACCAAACATGCCAATATCTGCCTGGTCTAGTGCTTCATTGTAGTTATTGCTCCTCCCTTCTGAGTGAATATTATTTTAGCATGGAGGATTTTAATTGATTCCTGTGCATGTTTGAAAGAATGTATATGCCTCTTATCGCCTTCATTATTTGGCATGGGTGTACTACTGAATGTTAGATGTTCAGAAAATGTGTACATGTGTTTCCATGTTTTTATATTATGCTCGTACTATTATTTAATAAAAAACAATTATCATCCATCATCCAAATTCAGTATATATAACAGGTACCATCAGCTACATGTATAATAGATATACACTCCAAGGACCATCAGCAAGTATACAACAACTAGCAATGCAAAACCTCTTACTATCTTCAAACTCCTCGCTGCGGCACTGCCTAATAAATATAGCAGTACTGCCATATTCACCCATCACAGCAAGTGGATAATCTCATCCACTAGCATAAGAATATGTTATTGCATTTCTACCCACAGCCCTACTACCTATTAGAACTCGGTTGAGTGTTTATCTTGAACAGACATCGATGAGGCTAAACTTCTAGTTATGAAATTAAAGGTATCTTTTGTCCACTGAATGCACGTAAGCAATATGGGATGACCATTGCATCAAAATTCCACAAAGTTATAAATGGTTACAACAACAACATGCCTATCTTTCTGGTGCACTGACTGCACTCTTTAATTCTACCAATTTTTATTACAGTAAACAGTCAGGTAGCTATATTACTAGACATTAGCTTAATTCCCATCATGTATTACATTTCTATTAGAGGTTAGTGATATTTGAGCACATAGTGCAAGATGAAAGTTCATTCTGTGAACTATAATTACAGTAAACAGTCAGGTAGCAATATTACTATTCCAATTAAATCAGTATAATTTGCTTGGTACTAACGCATGGAACTAAGCTGAGAATTCCAACTAGCAATGTATTAGCAATACCATTGGCAACCAACAAATTTAAAATGAGCAGAGTAGCATATCGCAAGAATCGCTTCTAGCCAGCAACAAAATCAGCTCAAGTGAACCTAGGGTTCCTAGAGTACAGAGATCCAGGGGAAGGATGCATCCATGGGAATCGGCGATTACCTAGGGACGGCGGACGGCGGTCGGTGAGGTGGATGCTATCTGGTGGACGGCAGATGGCGAGGTGGCTGCTCCTCCTGCGCGCTGCAGACGGGCTCCTCCTACGCGCTGCGGACGGGCTCCTCCTCCTGCGCGCTGCGGACGGGCTCCTCCTCCACAGGCTCCGGTGATGGGGGCGGCTCTCCTCCACGGGCTCCTCCTCCACGGACTCTGGTGATAGGGACGACAGAGCCTCTTCCTCCTCCTGGATGACAAAGCCTCCTCCTCCTGGTGCTCTGCGAGGCCACGGTGTATGGCGACCAGGCAAGGCGGGCGCGGCACGGCGGGGCGGGCGAGAGTGGGGGAAAAAGGGGCGGGCGCGGCAGGGCGGGCGCGACGACGAGAGCGAAGGCATGCTAGGGTTCTGTGGGATTGACTCGATTTGGGGAAAAGGGGCAGTGAGATTGAAAACAATAAGTCAAAGAATTATGTGGCGCATCTGTACAGATATGCGCCACAGAATTGTTGGAGATGGTACAAAAGGCGCGTTGCGCTGTTGTTTGACAGAAACACTTGCTTATCACACTGGTTCAACGCTTGCTCCTTTGTTCTGAACCTGGGGTGGCCAGGTTCGATTGCTGGCTGCCACATCTTTTTTTTTGACTTTTTAAAAAATATTTTCAGGATGGTAATAATATATTAAAAGCAAGAACTAATATATTTGCCTATTAAAAACAAGAATTAATATATTTGCCTCGATATTATATTATATATATATGCTTGTGTCACACCCACATCAATATCTGCATACATTAGTTTGTCAAAGTAATACATATATGCAGGCACGCGAGCACACATGTGCATTAATTAGTACAAAAAGGCGTCAAAACCCGCTAAGTCGGCTCCGAGGTAGCTAGTGTCTTTTCACAACAACTTTCTTGCCCTTCTTCTTCGCGGTAGAATACTTTAGGCCGGCCACCTTGAGATTTCTTCTCGTGTACGGGCAACCTTTAGCCGGTAGGGTAGTCTTCCTTCTTACTTTAGCATAAGTAGTTGGCTTGTCGAAGTACTTGTTGAATTCCTCTTTGATCTTGGGATCGCCGTTCTTGTCGATGTCTTGCTTGTTGGCGGGTCCTTCCATTCCGATGATGCTCCTCTTGCCCCTCCTCACGACAACACGGCTTGGCTTTGCCGGGTCGGTAATGAAGAAGCATTGGTCAACTTGGCTAGCGAGCACCCATGGCTCATTTTTCGTGGAGGCGTTCTTCGATTTGGCATCGGGTATAACCATGGTGGTGAAAAACCAGCCATCTTTTTTGACGCTCTTGGCCCATCTGACACGAAACATCGGTACCGTCACTCCGCAGTAGTCGAGTTCCCATATCTCCTCGATCCTTCCGTAGAATCTTTCCTTGACATCAGTCTCGTCATCAGCGTATGATAACATAGTTACTCCTGAGTTTTGGTATTCGCTATTATTGTCCTTCTCCTCGGTGTAGAATCTGTAGCCGTTGATGTCGTACGTCTGATAGGTCCTAACGTTGCACCCGGGGCCCTGTGAGAGTGAGAATATGAGTTTCTGATCTTCAGTATAAGGCGTCGGCATGGGACTTTCCAGTAGCCTTTTCTTGAACCACCTCGTGAAGCTGGCGTTGTGCTCTCTGGTTACATCTCCCTTCTTCCTCGGCTTGCCCATGTTTGCGAGCTTTTGCTCGATTAAGGTTTTGTGCTCATCCACCCAGGGACCGACCAACTGTATGTGTTGTAGCGCGACTCAGTTTTCCCTATCAAAGTCGGCGTGTTCGAGTTCGATGCCGACGTGGAGTGCGCGGTAGCCCTCGCGGTGACCAAATCCAGCGAGCCTCCCGAGGTGCTTCCTGGTGGGCAGACCGACATCCTGGTTCTTGGTGCTTAGGTAGTTCTGGCAGAAGGAGATGCACTCGTAGGTCAGAAAGCCCTTAGCTATGCTTCCATATGGACGGGACCTGTTGCGAACGAATCCTTTGATGACACCGTTTAGCCTTTCGAACGGCATCATGTTGTGCAGGAACGCCGACCCGAGATGGATGATGTCATCCACGACATGGACAAGCAGATGCACCATGATGTCGAAGAACGCGGGAGGGAAGTAAATCTCAAGCTCGCATAGTATCTCGACGATCTCTTCCTGTAGCTTGGCGAGCTGCTTCACGCTGATAGACTTCCTAGATATGACATCGAAAAAGTTGCAGAGGTCAAATAGCGTCTCACGGACGTGCTCGTCCATTATCCCTCGGATCGCAACGGGGAGTATCTGCGTCATCAGCACGTGACAGTTGTGAGACTTCATCCCACTGAACCTCTTCTTCGCTACGTCCAGATATCTTCTTATCTTCCCAGATTAGCCGTGCGGAACCTTGACTCTTAGGAGTCAACGGAAAAACCTCTCGAGCTCCTCCTCGCTTAGAGTGAAGGATGCAGCTTTAAGCACCACCTCATTATTCTTAGCCCTTTTGCGGCGACCCTGGGTCCCTTCCGTATGTTCATCGTCATCGTCGGCATCGTCACTATCGGGGTACTGAAGTTCCTTCTTAATGCCAAGCAATTTTAGGTCGCTTCTTGCTTTCGGCCCATCCTTGGTCCTATCCGGCATGTTCATCAGAGTGCCGAGCAGGCTCTCGGTAACGTTCTTTGTGATGTGCATCATATCGAGGCTATGGGGCGTGTGGAGGACCTTCCAGTAAGGAAGGTCCCAGAAAACGGACCTCGCCTTCCATACTCCATGCAGCAGTGATGGCTGTTCCCTCGGCCGCTTCTTTCCTGGCGTAGGGCACTCTTCCCAATTGTCCAGAAGCTCCTTGATTTCTTCGTCGCTCAACGGTCGACGTGGGGCATTATTGAGCCCGTCTTTGCCATTGAACAGGTCTCCGAGTTTTCTCCACGGGTGATCCTTGTGGAGCCACATTCGAGTCCTTTGGAACACGGTTTTCGAAGACCCAGGATCCCTTGGCAGCTGCAGATGCGGGGTCTTATCCATGCACCTGACACATGCACAAAATCCGTGGTTCACCTGACACGCTACATACCCGTAACCAGGATAGTCCTGCACCATCGTGAGCAACACAGCTCTCAGGTCGAAATAATCTCCAGTGTAGGCATCCCACGTACGTGTCGGCGTCTCCCACAGCGTCGCTAACTCCTCTTTCAGGAGCCCGAGATACAGATGCATGTCGACACCCGGTTGTTTTGGCCCCTGGATAAGGATACTCATGTGTACGTACCGCTGCTTCGTGCACAACCAGGGGGGAGGTTGTACGGCCATACAAACACGGGCCAGGTGCTGTGCGTGCTACTCTGGTTACCAAAGGGATTGAGTCCGTCGGTGCTCATGCCCAGCCTAACGTTCCTTGGATCGAGCCCGAACTCATCTTGGAATTCGATGTCCAGCGCATTCCACTGGCTAGCGTCCGTGGGGTGTGTCAGGATCTTGCCCTTCTCCAGATCATCTTCCGGCTTCTCCCTCTTCGCGTGCCATTGCATCAGCTCTGCTTCCTTAGGGTCTACGAAATACCGCTGCAGACGGGAAGTGATAGGAAAGTACCACACCACTTTTCGAGGAACTTTCTTATTCCCTCTCTTGTACCGTCCCTAGCCGCACACCGGGCATGTGGTTCTATCCTTGTACTCGTTCCGGTAAAGTGCGCAGTCGTTGATGCATGCGTGGTACTTCACGTACGGTAGATCTAGTGGGCAAACTACTTTACTCGCCTCCTCGATACTTGTTGGAAATGTGTTGTCCTTGGGAAGACGAGCGTGCCAGAATTTCATGTGAGCGTTAAAGCTAGTGTCGGTCCATTTGTGCTCTGCCTTCATCTCCAGAGCCTTCAGCGTTACACTCAAGCGTGTATCCTCGGGCCGGCACCCAGGATACAATGGAGTCCTCCCGTCTACCTCCATCTGTGTCAGCTTGGCTTTCTCTCTAGCTGCAGCTCTCGTGTTGGCCGTCTGCTTGAGGAGTATTTCTTGAAGATGAGGGTCCCGCAAGGCCGAAGTTAGCGGCGTGTCCGTGCTCCCGTCTTCTCCACCGCCACCACCACCATCTGCTCCGGCATCGTCTCCTTCATGATGATCGTGTCTGCCGGCATCTCCTTCTTCATGATGATCATGTTCGTCGGCATCTCCTTCGTCATGATGACCATGTCCAGGAGACCCTTCGTCTTCTCCCCCGCCCCCGGCCTCTTCTTCATCATGGCCACCGACATCTATCGGCGGCTCCTCATTCACTAAGAAGCCAGGCATGAAACCGCGCGTGAACATGTGAGACTCCAGTTGTCCGGAATCAGGGTTGATCCACTTCCGGTGTTTGCACGTTCGGCACGGACATCTTATCTTGGTCATGTTGTTCCGAACCATGTCGGCTACCGCGTCAACCTTGTATCTAACCACCCAGCGTTCGCTCGACCATGGTCGCCTGCGCGCGAACATAGACCAAATTAAAGAGAGTATGTTAGAACCATGCACACACACGACGCGCACACATACATGCATGCATGATCGCCGGGAAATTTCGGCATGACCTATCCTAAAAATAGGACGTATGGCTAGTGCAGAAATTTGCCGAAATGGACGTGAATCAACATTTCGGCAAACCTCCATGCACCCGGCGCCGGCAACATGCATTCAAGCACAACACAACCTCCCTCCACAAGCAACATGTATTCAAGCACAACACAAAGCGAAGGAACATCATCTCTCGCCATCGCACACCGCCCGCGGGACCATCTTCACCTACAAAACATCCATACACACCGCGCCGAGGCCCGCCGGCCACACAAAACATGCATCACACAAGTACCCATGTACACACGCCTCACAAATCTACAAACCCCATATGCATAGTGTAGCAAGAGGGGGTGTGGGATGTGTGGAGGAGGAAAGTATGAGTGGTTTACTACCTTTACAAGTAGGAGTAGCTTCCCCTCACAAGTACATGAACCAAAGTAGGTCTATCTATCAACAATGGAGGTGAGTATGAGCAAAATGGAGTGGGAGGGAGGAGGGGGACGAGCTAGCTAGTTGGAGGTGGTGGGAACAAGGGAAAGGGGGGCTGCCACCTTTTGTAGATTTGTTTTGCACATTCTGTGGCGCATATGGAAAATGGTCCACAGAATGTCAAAATTATGTGGCGCATATAGCTACATGCGCCACAGGAAGTGAGAATTCTGTGGCGCATATGCTATATGCGCCACAGAATTTTGACATTCTGTGGCACATATTGAAGGAAATATGCCCTGAGAGGCAATAATAAAGTTGTTATTATGTATTCCTTGTATATGATAGATGTTTTTTTGCATGCTATAATTGTATTGATAGGAAACATCAATAACATGTGTGTTTAATAAACAAAAAAGGGTTCATAGTTATGCCTCTCTTATAGACTAGCTTGTTGATTAACAAGATGATCAAGGTTTCCTGATCATGGACATTGGATGTTGTTAATAACAAGGTCACAACATTTGTGAAATGATGTGATGAACATTCATCCGAAGTATAGCATTACGATCAAGTCATTATGTCTATATTGCTATAACATCATATGAAGTAATCTTTATCCTTAGACCATGAGATCATGTTAATTGCTAACACCGGAAGAGTATCTTGATAACATCAAACGTCACACCGTAACAGGGTGACTATAAAGATGGGTTCAGTAATACGAAGGTGTTATGTTGAGGCTCATGGATCAAGAGTGGAATTTGTCAATCCAGATGACGGATAGATATACTCTGGGCCCTCTCGGTGATATCACATTAGGATAGCTTGCAAGCAAGTGATGTGATCACTAGAATGTTATATCACGAAAACAAGAAAAGAGTGCATGTCGGTAACAAGATCAAACTAGGTATGGAGATACCAATGATCGAATCTCGGACAGGTAATATATCGAGAGACAAAGGGATTTAGTTACAAGCGTTAAAGGTTCTCATGATCACAGGAGTCATCGTAGAATGTGTAGGAGTCAGTACGGATCTCCAGGTCCCGCTGCTGATTATTGATCGGAGAAGGGTCTCGATCATGTCTGCATTATTCGCAAACCGTAGGGTGGCACACTTAAGAGTTACCGGACACCATTTTGGAGCACATATGTTTCAAACGAAAGAATTGCAAAGCGAAGGAATTGTTTCAATAGAAACCGGAAATTGTTTCGGATGAAATTGCAGAAGGTGGTTCTGCATGTGATATTGAAATATTGCAAGGGGCTATATGTGAATGTTTGTTAATTAAAGTAATTAACAAAATTCTGAATAAATTTAATAAAAGAGTTTTATTAAATGAGAGAGCATTAAATTTGGAGAAATTTAATGTATTTAAAGTGGAGACTTTAAAAGGGAATGTGAAGAGGCATTTTAATGTGGAGGGGTTACCACCACATGAATAGGGGAGGTGAGGGGTCACCCCCATGCGCCGGCCATGGAGAGAGGGGGCACCCCCCCTCCTCCTATAACAGGCCACCCATTCCCTTCTTCATCCACACACCTCCTTGTGAAGGATCTCTCTCCCCCTCTAGAATTATTCCCCCATGGTCTCGGATTAGCGAGATACATGTTTCCGGTGGCATTTTGTCTGGAAGGAGTTGCTGCTTCCACTGGATCGCTGGAGCGAGGAGGTGGAGGTTGTCCGGTGGCTTGAACGTGTGTGCGAGGACGGATGCGCTGCTGATTTGCGGCGCTCGGACTTCCACACGATCTTGAGATCGGCAAGCGTACGACTACATCAACCACGAGTTCCTACTCGTTAACAAAACTCGTTGTCTTTGAGGGTAAGTTCTCCATGGATGTATGTCCACCCATTGCTTTGTACCTAATAGATAGATCTTGGCGTATAGTTCTCATCGTAGGAAATTTTTTGTTTTCTATGCTGCGGACCCAACACATATGCTATATGCCCCACAGAGTTTTGACATTCTGTGGCGCATATATCCATATGCGCCACAGAATTCTGGCCTGCCCATGTGATGGGGTCAGGCCTACATGGGCTCACAGGAATTTTGTGGCACATGTGGCTATATGCGCCACATAATTCTCACTTTCGATGGCGCATATATCCATATGTGCCACAGAATTGCAGGAATTCTGTGGCGCATTTGCTACATGCGCCACAAAATTAATTTTAGTGGAGCATTTTTTGTATATGCGCCACAGAATTAAAATCTACCTACAATCGTTTTCCTAGTAGTGGTTTCCCTTTTTATTTTATTTAAATAATTTATATTTGGTGTTAATTCATAATTAAATATTAAATATATATTATTTAATTTCTCTTTGTTCAAAAATCCTTTTAAAAAATGTCCGAACACTTCGGTATATCTCCAGAAGCCTTTCGATTCCCTCTCTTCCTATTTCTCTATCGGTATCAGATCAACCTGTAGCAGAAGTGTGACACCCATCCGGTTCGGGAATATTCAGACATGATCGAGACATCTCTCCGATCAAAGACCAACAGTGGTATGTGGAAACACATGATGGCCCTTGTGTATTCTACAAATTTGCCTGTTCGCTTGAACCTTCTAAACGCCGAGTCTTATTCCTTTTGCACAACGATACCTGGTTTGTCCAAGACCTGATCTCATGTATCCATATACAGTTCGATCTTATTACCAACAAACATGTTTACTCGTTTCCTTGATATTACATCCTCATGACCTAGTCACATGCTTGCAAGATCATTGATGCAATCTCACCGAGTGGGATCAGAGTATCTATCCATCACATGGATAGGCAAATCTCAATCTCAATACATATGCCTCAACTATTTTCCAGAAATACCCAATGCATACCTTTATAGCCACCCAGTTACGGTCATGACGGTTGATGTGATCAAAGCAGCCATAGAAGATAGTGATTAAACATGATCTCACGGTCGAAGAATTAAGTCGCTATGCTTTGCTAGATATCGCAACATTGACTGGATTACATTGCAATTCCATAGTCGTGTGTGTCCGTCACTTTATTAAGTGACCTCGTTGTCAGTTGACCTTTTAGTCAAATCATGATCGAGAAACCTCGATCATCATCTACCTAACGAACTAGTACCAGATGATACTAGGGACCTGTTTGTTTATATATCACATATGTATTATCGTTTCCGCTTAATACAGTTATAGTATGATACAAAACTATTATAAACATTAGAGATATATCAATAAAACAACTTAATTTATTGGCCCCTAGGGCATATCTTCTCAAAAGGGGCCATTACGTGCAAAGCTATTACTATATTAGTAGCGTATTATTACTGGCAGCTGCACATATTAGTTGAGAGGGGGCGACCATTAGGGGGGTCTAGCCCCTGCTGCCCCCTTGTCTCAGCCCATGTCGGTGAGGGTGCCTATATTGGTTTTAGGCCGGTTCCCCGCTAATTAACCAGCCAATTTTCTTCTACTTTTTTTAAATAAAATGAGGCAATATTTCTGTTTTGTTCAATTAATACAAAAGAATATAACACATATAGGCTATAGATCACGAGATTGTCACTGGATGCACAAACGTATTGATGAAATAGTCTTTGTGTCACATCGGTGTTGATGTACTCCCCACTGTTCTCTCAAACGATTCATAAAAATATCACACTCAAATGTTTATCTCGGATTGCTAGATTCGAATGAACGACTTCGGGCATCAGGAGAGTGATGGTTGTGTTAATTCTACCCTTCTTGAGAGCTACCAAGAGGTACGGTTACCTCCCAACCAAAAGGTACTACCCAATTCAGATCCACCATTGGTTCAAACAGGGTTGAATTTGGCCGTCACCCCCACGATCTTCGTTGATGAGGAAGCTAGACATGCAGCGTCTCGGCAGCCTGTGCGTGGGACAGTGGCGGATCTAGGATAAAATGAGTGGGGTGCCGAGTTAAAAAAGTAACCTATTAAGATTTATATTTAGTCATGATTAATACAACTATTAGTAGCTAAAGGAACATTTGTATTTTTTGAGGGGTGCCATGGCGCCCTCACTGGATACGCCACTGGCGTGAGAGGAGGTTAGGCAGTGGCGCACAACGTGTTGGGTGAATGGAGCGAGGGACGTGACTAATGGACACATGATGCTAAATGAGGACGTTATACAAGGAATCCATTGTGGTAGCCCACACGTCTGGGCGGTGGGCGACGTCGCAAGTCAATAGGGGCTTTGAGTTTTTGGTCTTGAATAAGCTTGTGAATTTTTCATGCCTATTCATGATCTCGTCTATTTATACACTTCAACCATGAATCACAATCGCCCCAAGAAGACGAGGACATCTTCGCTGAATTATATCAAATCGACCGCATCATGGCCGGTCATCTTCCATAGGGATGGGAGAGGTCTAGACTTGATTGCTCCTTGATTAATACTGAAGCTAGTTTAATTTACCATTTGTCCTTGTTGCTTTGGTAACTCCCTTGGTCCGCTCGCGATTGCTTGGCGGTACTAGCAGGTACCATCTATTTTAAGCCGTTGGATGCAATGGACGGTTAGGTAGTTTCCAAGTGTAAGATAAACCAAAAAATCTAACCCTTAAAGCTCACTCTCTTGTTCCCATTTATAAAGATGTCCCATAATGAGTTTCTACGTTACAAGCTTCCCACTAGAGCTTGGTGTTTAGCTTAATTTCGATCTAATCTGATGTAGGCTAGAGCCTCTTAGCTATCGAGCCCTATACGTTGACACACGTGTAGACATGAACCAAGAAAGTCCATTTGGTCTATTGCCGGAGGTGACTCCTACCATGACATGCCAACTCCCAAACATGCACAAATATATCAAACAAACCTACATAGTGCTACATGTATGCAACTCCTTTGGCTCCACCATATTGTCAAGCTCAAGGCTAGATAGTCATCCTTGTTTCTAGCTGGATCTCGACACATGAAGCGAAGTAGCATGCTCAACCCCCGCTTAGACAGGTCTAGAGATATCACTTTTATTACAAAGAGGAGCAAATCCATCTTGATTGACCATGTCTTGAAGCGTGCTACATGACTACTCATTTCGGAGTAGAATATTGCACCCCCTAAGTATGTCAATTACACATCTGAAATACACACATATGTGTGCTCACACGAAACTACTAGTTAACTTTAGTACGGAGTCCCAATAACAAGTAACAGGCTTCCTAATAAATTCAAATTATACTAACCAAAGAGGAATTAACATCTTAAATCCCGGATGATCTTTATGATAGTCGATAGGGCATATATCTAACATCAGCCACTCCAACAAATAATTCACAGTTTCTTGATAAATTTCGAAATTGCCGAACGGAACCAATTTTAGGAAATTCAATCTAATGGAAAACTAAAATTAAGGATTTGCTAGTTCTCAGGGGCCTGAGAACTTCTTATGTCTCAGTCATCTCTCTTATCATTGGATTTACCTCACGGTTCGTATAATGTGAGAATACATATATGAGTTGGAACTAGATTATAAATGAGAATAATGATTTTTTTTTGCAGAGAGAGAATAATGATTAATAACTAGATTGCAACTGAGAATAGCACAAATTTTATAAGTTGTAACTAAGAATTATCACAAATAAAAAGTTCACATGCGCCTAAGATTTAGACGCTTCCCTAAAATCTGCAGTTTTAATTCGTTATTCACCGTACATTGGGATGGAAAAGAGCTCGGAAGGGTGAAACAACAACTTGAAGTAATGCACATAGTAGTATAGGGGTCACAAGAAAAGAAAAAAGAGATGCCACCCGTTCTATACCCTGTCTACTTGATGTAGTGCGACATCCACTTGAAGCCTTCGCCGTAGCCCATCTTCCGGACTACGCTGCACATGAAGACCTCGAGGGGCCGCCTGCCTTGGAGATCGACGGTGCCTTTGCCGGTGGTGAGGTAGTCCAGTCCGAGATAGTAGCGTAGTTCGTGCTCCGAAGCTGCGTACGGCTCGTCGATCTTGTTGCCCAGGACGAGGAAGGGCACGCCGGAAAGCTCGTCGGTCGAGAGGAGGCCGTCCAGCTCATTCTTCGACTCGGCCACCCGTCCCTTGTCAAAAGCGTCGACCAGGTACACGACTGCATCGACCTATCAGGAACACGAGTTCAGGAAGATTATTGAGGAATTGAAGAAGAACCAGGGAACATCATGGCGAGCAAACCTTGGCGAAGTAGTCCTTCCAGACACGGCGCGCGGCCCAGTGGCCGCCAAGGTCGAACGCCTTGAACTTGATCCGCCCGATGCTCAGCTCCTCAGAGGTCGGGTGCTGCGTCGGCAAGTGCGCACCCAGCGTCTGCACATACACACGCAAAAACAAAATCAGAAAATTGATAGGAATCGGATAGACAACCCGACGCACACCCAGAGATCGAATCAGAAGCATATATATAGTCGACGGACCTCGTCCTTGAGCATCTGGAGGAGGGTGGTCTTGCCGGCGTTGTCGAGGCCGAGGAAGAGGATCTTGGCCTCCTTCTGCCAGATCCCCAATGAAGCCAGCACGTCGTAGAACCAGTCCACGAGAAACATCGTCGCCGGCGGCGAGTCGGCTGGCGGAAGGGGTTCGTTTCGGCTAGTGTGCTGGACTTGCGCGTTTTCGCCGTGCGACTCTTTTCCTTGTCTCGGTGTTTTGCTTGGAGACGAGGTTCGCCATGAGCATATATACTGCTGCCGGACGGCGGAGGAGCTGCTGTATGTAGACGAGCCGGTCCCGAGAGGGAGTCCGTGGGGGTCTGGGTACGCGTCACCCCGTAGATCTGACGCCTTGATTTCTGATCGAACGGTGGAGGCATGACGAGGAGTGTCAATTTCTTAGCTGGCACTTGGCAAGTTTGGTCTTTGGTCTCGTTTTGTTGGAGTAGAGACGAAGTTACCAAAAGTTGTTTTAGCTCGATAGCTCCACACGGAGCTCTCTTTTTTTAGAAAATTCAAAATCTTCATTTTCAAATCTTAAAAATTCTGAAAAAATGTACATGTACACATAGATGTCTAGTATCTGGTTCTAATTTTACTTGACATATTTTGAGCTGTGATCTGCACAAAAAGGTAATTATGGGGAGCAAAATATAGTTTCTTTTGCCTTTTTAGAGCCACATTTTTATCTATTTTTGTAGTCCAAAATTTAACACATTATATAATATTTTTTTACAGATACATAGAACTCACATTGAAAACGTTTTTAACTTTTAGGAACATTTACCATTTTCATTTTTTTTAGAATTCCGAGCGCACTGGAGCCTCAGAGCCTACATGCCCACTCAACCAAGAAACACTAGTAGAAAACAAGGCTTCCGTCCAAGCGAGATCCGTCCAGGTTTCAATATGAACCGGGACTAGTCGCAGCATTAGTCCCGGTTCGTTAGGCTAGGACGGCGCATGGGGCTGGACCACGGTTAGTCCCGGTTCATGTGGGACCTTTAGTCCCGGTTTGTGTTCAGCGCTAGCCTCTAGCCCTTTGGTCCTAGTTCGTGGTAAGAACCAGGACTAAAGGTCCATGTTCCTCTATATATATCCCCGGCCTCACATGCTTGCACTAGTAGAGAAAACCCTACCGCTGGCGAACACAAAAGGGTCATCGCCGGCGCATTGGTGCTCGCCGGCGGTAAGTCCGCATCGCCGGCGCCTTCATAATTCGCCGGTGGTAATATGCCTCTACCGCCGACAAGCAGCTATATACGCCGGGGGTAAGTCCTCATCGCCGGCGCCTTAGGAATTCACCGGTGGTAATAGGCCTCTACCCCGGCGTGCAGATGTATATGCCGGGGGTAGTGTAGTACCACTGGCGCTACCGCTCTTTCGCCGGTGGTAGTACAACGTAGCACAGGTGAATACTAATTTGCCAGGGATAGCACCACGATTTTGCCAGGGGCAATATTACTAGGAGTAAAAAAATAGATCGAAATTACATAGAATACACTATAATATTGATAGAATATACAGGATAATGACAATACACACAACAGATACATGGAATACACAAATGTTCAAACCATGCATCAATAACATTCAAACAGTTCACACAAGTGTAGAAAGTGACCATATGGTTCAAACTTGGACTCCAACTAGCAAATATTACACAAACACATAGGACAGAATAATAAGTCATGATTTTCATTGAACATATATATATTTATATTCTCCACATGAATTTCAGAGAACATACCGTCCTAACACCAAAGTTCGTAGGGAGCGGTATGGTGGTCTTCCTGTCCATGCAATGCCAACTATGTTGACCACAATTGCCGCATGCTTCTTCGCTATAATCCAATCTACATATATTGAGAAGAAGTCAAAAAAAGAATGCATGTATAGAGTAAACGACATATAAGGATGGTCTCAACTACATAGCTAGCTTACTATTGGATATCATCGTCAGGGGGCGTGTACATGTAGTAGATTACGACTGCTTGATGCACGAGAAAGATCTTTATCTTGTCTCTGTATTGCATGTCATGATCATTCAAGAAGTTTATCCAACCATGTCCACTGAAAGATGTCCTGATCGCTATGTTGGTCACTATAACCACATAACTCCTGTCGATATCAGCATCTGACGTCAAAGTGACCTCAAACACGACATCGTCCATCGTGTTTCTATGGAAATGGTCCATGAAGTCCCGTCGCCAAGCGCAAGGGATTGACTGAGTAAAACAATAACAATACAACAAAGTCCATGGTTTATTTTCAATTCTATATATATACATCCATGAGATACTGTCACTAGTAGAAAATAGACCTTCGGTCCAGGGGTATTAGCCCCGGTTTTTCTACAAACCGGGACTAATGCCCCTGTCCAACGGCTAGATCTGGCCCCAGGGGGTGGCAGGCACTAGCCCCGGTTCGAACGTGACCTTTAGTCCCGGGTCGTGTAATAAACCGGGACTAAAGGGTTTCAGGCAGGCTGGGTCGAGCGTCAGACCCTTTAGTCCCGTTTGTTATACGACCCGGGGCTAAAGGTGGACCTTTAGCCCCGGTTCTAGACACGAACCGGGACTAAAGGTCTGGCTATATCTTCTTCCCCTGCCCGAGCCACCATTCAAGCTGGTGGCTCCTCTCTCTCTTTCTTGCTCAAGCTCGAGTTCATGCCCAATTTTTTCTCAAGATTTGTCTATATTTTGTGGTGCCCCGTCTATCCAAAGGTTTGAAAAGGTGAGAAACTTCATCCTTTGAACTCTCATTGCTATATTAGCTCATTTCCATGCTCTATCTTGTAGATGGATTTGTGGATTTAGTTTGGTAGTAATTTTTGCAATGATAACATGAGATCGATGTTTAGATTCTATCTATCTTGTATTAATGTAAGGAACTCTAAGGTAAATATCACAATATGTGGATTCTATCTATATATATCTTGCTTTGGCACATAGTCTCGAAATTTGATTTTAGAAGCACACACATGCGTGAGTTCATCATTCTAACTAGCTGGGCAAAATATCCTTCTTCGTCTACCTGCGTTCAACAAATTGACAAAATTGTAACAAAGATAGTGTTAATTCATAAAAGCTTGATAAGAAGACATCACAGTACATCTTCGAGAAGCTCCTCTATAGCGAGCTCCTCGAAGATGTCTGAGGATAGGATCCTAAGACATCTTCGAGAGAAGCTCCGCCATAGTGGTGTCCCTCTCGCACCATCTTGGAGTTAATAACTTCTCTAGCTATAGATTAATACGCAGAGTAACTAAAACAATTCACATATTAGGGAGTGCCTCTATGGCGAGCTCCTCGAAGATGTCTGAGGACGGGATCCTAAGACATCTTCGAGAAGCTCTGCCGTAGTGGTGTCCCTGCTCTCGCACACCATCTTTCAGTTTATATCTTCTCTAGCTAGATCAGTATGCTGGTGGAGCTAACTAATTTCACATATTAGAGAGTGCCTCTGCGGTGAGCTCCTCGAAGATGTCTGAGAACGAGGTCCTAAGACATCTTCGAGAAGCTCCGCCGTAGTGGTGTCCCTGGTCTCGCATACCATCTTGCAGTTCTTCACAAGAATGCATACCTATTTATAGATTAAGCAGCACAACATAGTGTTGGGCACTGATGGCATAATGTCGACACACTCGCCCCTAGCATAGTGCTGCCACCCACCCAAAATAGTGTCGTCATTTAATCTACTGGCTTAGTGCTGCCCATTGAGGACATAGTGTCGACATGTTGTCTCCACATCCACATTTAGTCCCGGTTGGTGCCTCCAACCGGGACTAAAGGTTCATCATATCTTTAGTCCCGGTTGCTGGCTTTAATTTTGTTTTTTAGATTAGTACTAATTAATTATGATTATGCTGCCACCCACCCAAAATAGTGTCGTCATTTAATTTACTGGCTTAGTGCTGCCCACTGAGGACATAGTGTCGACATGTTGTCTCCACATCCACATTTAGTCCCGGTTGGTGCCTCCAACCGGGACTAAAGGTTCATCATATCTTTAGTCCCGGTTGCTGGCTTTAATTTTGTTTTTAGATTAGTACTAATTAATTATGATTATATTTGATGTACTTAATTAATTATATAATGCAGATGAGCCGGCAATGGATGTACGCTGACCGACTCTCTAACGAGTTCATTAAAGGCGTGCATTCTTTTCTTCTTGTGGCCGAGGCAAACAAGCGGAATGGTTTTATGTCTTGTCCATGTGGTGTCTATCGGAATCATAAGGAATACTCTTCCTCAAGAGTCCTTCACAACCACCTGTTTCGGTCTGATTTCATGATCGGCTATAATTGTTGGACCAAGCACGGAGAAAGAGGGGTTATGATGGAAGACAACAAATAAGAAGAGAATGATAACGACTACCCTACTATGTCCCCTAAATACGATGGTACTACAATGGAAGACATTGATGAAGAAAAAGATGAAGAACGGGCATTAGATCTGCCCGATGATGATCTTAGTCGGGCCATTGCTGATGCCCAGGAAGAATGCGTAACTGAAAGGGAGAGGTTGAAGTTCAAGAAGATGTTAGAGGATCACAACAAATTGTTGTACCCAAATTGTGAAGATGGGCACAAAAAACTGGATAGCACACTGGAATTGCTGCAATGGAAGGCAGAGAACGGTGTGACTGACAAAGGATTTGAAAAATTGCTAAAAATAATGAAGAAGTTGCTTCCAAAGGATAACGAACTGCCCGCCAGTACCTACGAAGCAAAGAAGGTTGTCTGCCCTCTAGGATTAGAGGTGCAGAAGATACATGCATGCATTAATGACTGCATCCTCTACCGTGGCGAGGAGTACGAGAATTTGGATGCATGTCCAGTATGCACTGCATTGCGGGATAAGATAAGACGAGATGACCCTGGTGATGTTGAGGGTGAGCGCCGCCTGAAGAGGGTTCCTGCCAAGATGATGTGGTATGCTCCTATAATACCACGGTTGAAACGTTCATTCAGGAACAAAGAGCATGCCAAGTTGTTGCGATGGCACATGGAAGACCGTAAGAAGACGAGATGTTGAGACACCCCGTTGATGGGTCGCAGTGGAGAAAATCGAGAGAGAGTTTCCGGACTTTGCAGGTGATGCGAGGAACTTATGGTTTGGTCTAAGTACAGATGGCATGGATCCTTTTGGGGAGCAGAGCTATAGTCATAACACCTGGCCTGTGACTCTATCTATCTATAACCTTCCTCCTTGGTTGTGCATGAAGCGGAAGTTCATTATGATGCCAGTGCTCATCCAAGGCCCGAAGCAACCCGGCAACGACATTGATGTGTACCTAAGGCCATTAGTTGAAGAACTCTTACAGTTGTGTCACGGACAAGGTGTACGTGTGTGGGATGAGAACAAGCAGGAGGAATTTGACCTACGAGCGTTGTTGTTCATAACAATCAATGATTGGCCTGCTCTTAGTAACATTTCATGACAGACAAACAAGGGATACAATGCATGCACACACACTGTTTAAACGAGACTGAAAGTATATATTTGGATAAATGTAAGAAGAATGTGTACCCAGGGAATCATCGTTTTCTTCTGCCCACGCACACCCTAAGAAAGAAAGGTAAGCATTTCAATGGTGAGGCAGACAGCCGGTGTAAGCCTATCTGCAGTACTGGTGATGATGTATTTGATATGGTGAAGGATTTAAAAGTAATATTTGGAAAGGGTCCTGATAGACAATCTGTTCCGAAGGACGATGTCAGACACGCACCCATGTGGAAAAAGAAATCTATATTTTGGGAGTTACCCTATTGGAAAGTCCTAGAGGTCCGCTCTGCAATTGACGTGATGCACCTGACGAAGAATATTTGCGTTACGCTGCTAGGCTTCTTGTGCGTGTATGGGAAGAGCAAAGATACACCTGAAGCACGGCAGGACCAACAACGTATAAAAGACCGAGATGGCATTCATCCAGAGCTGTTTGTAGGTACTGCTAGCTACGCTCTTACCAAAGAAGAGAAGGAAATCTTTTTTGAAGTCCTTTACAGTATCAAGGTCTCGTCTGGTTTCTCGTCGAACATAAAGGGAATAATAAATATGGCAGAGAAAAAATTTCAAAACCTAAAGTCTCATGACTGCCACGTGCTTATGACCCAGCTGCTTTCGATTGCATTGAGGGGACTCCTGCCGTAAAATGTTCGAGTACCCATTGTGAAGCTATGTGCGTTTCTCAATGCAATTTCTCAGAAGGTAATCAGTCTAGATAGTCTACCAAGGTTACAGAAAGATGTGGTCCAATGTCTTGTCAGCTTCGAGTTGGTGTTCCCACCATCCTTCTTCAATATTATGACGCACCTCCTAGTTCACCTAGTCGAAGAGATTAACATTCTTGGTCCTGTATTTCTACACAATATGTTCCCCTTTGAGAGGTTCATGGGAGTGTTAAAGAAATATGTTCATAACCGTGCTAGGCCAGAAGGAAGCATCTCAAAGGGATATGGAACAGAGGAGGTCATTGAGTTTTGTGTTGACTTTATTCCTGACCTTAAGCCCATCGGTGTTCCTGAATCACGGCATGAGGGTAGACTTAGTGGAAAAGGCACGCTAGGAAAGAAAGCAAGGATATGCATGGACGGACATTCTCTCAATAAAGCACACTACATAGTTATGCAAAGTTCCACCTTCGTGGCTCCGTATATCGAGGAACACAAGAATATTGTACACTCCAACAACCCGGGGAAGCCTGGCTCCTGGATTAGAGATGAACACATGAGGACTTCCGGCGGTTGGTTGCAGACACATCTCATGAATGCCATAAATGTTGGAGGGCATTTGTACTTGTTGGTCAGGTCACCATCTTCGACTATATTGACTTTCCAAGGACACAAGATAAATGGGAATACATTTTACACGATCACCCAAGATAAAAAGAGCACCAATCAAAACAGTGGTGTCCGATTTGATGCAACAGACGAGAATGGGCAAAAGGATACATATTATGGTTACATAGAGGAGATATGGGAACTTGACTATGGACCTTTTTTAAGGTTACTTTGTTTCGGTGCAAATGGGTCAAGCTGACAGGAGGCGGGGTTGAGGTAGACAAGAAATACGGAATGACAATAGTGGATCTCAACAACCTTGCGTATAGAAATGAACCATTTGTCCTAGCCAATGATGTGGCTCAGGTTTTTTATGTAAAGGACATGTCTACCAAACCGAGAAGAAGGAAAGATAAGCAAAAGAATACAAGAAACGATGAGCCAAAGCGCCGCATAGTTCTTTCAGGAAAAAGAAACATCGTGGGGGTGGAGGATAAGACAGACATGTCAGCGGATTATGATAAGTTTCATGAAATTCCGCCCTTCGCTGTGAATGATGACCCAAGCATCCCGTTAAGCAAGGAAGATGCTCCATGGTTACGGATTAGAAGAAAACTCTAACATGTGTGGATGTTGGTGATGTACAATATTATTAAACCTTTATTTTTAATGATCTTCTTATATGTATATATGGATATGAACTATCTCGATCTCAATAGGTAGTATTGCAACTTGCTATGGCCAGACATTTATTAATATTAAAACGTAAAAATTAGTCATAATCATATCTAGCCCTATAGTACACAGCTTCAGGGTCGTCTTCGGAATCGTCATCATCATCGTCGTCGCTCGTAGCACGCGGATAGATCCCCAGCCCTTCCTCGTAGCACGCGGCTGGATCCTCCGGCCTCAGATTCACGACGCACGGGGGAGGGGTTCCCGGATGACGACCCCAGTACGCCTTAGGCCTTCACCACCACCACCATTCTTGTGGCTATGCGGCTGGTGAAAGTGCGGGTACCTCAGGCGAGGATGGTCTCCCATGGCGATGCAGCGCATCACGCCGGCGATAGTCCGGTTTGCCCACCACAGGCGGCGACCAGCCTCGTTGTGGTTCACTGGGGGCGGGCCATCACCCTTGTACCTGGCGATCTCCCTTTCCTGCCGTTTTGCGAAGAAGGCATTCCAGGTGTCGAGGTTGTCGGATCCTAATGGGGATCCATCCGCTGCTCCGGCGTGAGCTCGAGGTAGAACTAGTTTGTGTAGCCGCCTGGCGGGCCGAACATAGATCACAGGAGGAACAGGAACCCCTCCAGCGCTCAGCATCTAGCCAGCGGGCAGCCGGTACCCCGGCGGGCATGGGTAGCTGGAGGCGCACAACGCCTCGGTCTCCTCGAGCATTAGAAAGGCCCAGTAAGCGGCGTCCATTGTTGTGAGAGAGAAGGTGTGGATGTGTGGATGGACATAGCGGTCGGCCTAGATGTAGAGGGAAATGGCGGAAGCGGGGGAAATGGCGGGAAAACATGGCGGGAAGCGGGGGAAATGGCGGGAAGCGGGGGAAATGGCCGAAAAATATGTTTTAGTCCTAGTTACTAGTTTTAGTAATAAATATTGTATTTCTAATGAGTATATTATTTTTTGTGAATATTTTGGTATATTATATGTATTTTTCTGTTTTAAATAATAAACTATATTTTTCCAACATTTGTACTAAATATAATACTTGTTAAACAATAGATAATTTCATTTAAGTTGTATAATAAAGTATGATAATAGATTTAAATTATAGATCTTATTTTTCTAATTTTTTTGATATATAATACATAATTTTCTGAAAACTATAAACCATTTTTGGTTTTGACGCCAAAAATAACTTTTGGTGTGGCGCGCGGAAATAGCGGTGGCCGAAAACACCTTTAGCCCCGGGTTGTAATACAAACCAGGGATAAAGGGGGAAATTTCGCTCCGGTTTGTATTACAACCCGGGGCTAAAGGGGGGGTGGTATAAATACCCCACCCCACCTCGGGCCGTGCCACGACCCGGAGAGCCACATTCATCTTCCTACAGCCGCAGAGCTCGCCGCGCCCATGCCGTCCGCCGCGCCGCCGCTCGCGCCGCCCCGTCTCCGCCCCGCGCCACCCCGCCGCACCGTCTCCACGCCGCCCCGCCCCGCGCCGATCGAGCAACCGCGCCGCCCTGCCCCGAGGCGCCGCCCCGCCGTGCCACCCCGCCGCACTGCCGCACCCGCACCATCTCTGCCCCGCGCCGCCTCAGGTACGGTGATCGCCGCCCCGCCACTAGTTTTTGGTTGATTTTGGTATTAATTAGGATATTTTGGTTGATTTTGGTATTATTTTGGTTGATTTAGTATTAATTAGGTTATTATAGTATTAATTAGTATTATAGCTAGGTTAGTATTAGTATTTAGTATAATTAGTTAGTATTTAGTGTTTAGTTAGTATTAGTATTATAGGTTATTATAGTATTATGTTAGTATTACTATTTAGTATTAGTTAGTATATTAGTATTAGTTAGTATTTAGTATTATTATTAGTATTAGTATTTAGTAGTTAGTATTAGTATTAGGTTAGTATTAGTATTTAGTATTAATATTAGTTAGTATTAGTATTAGGTTAGTATTTAGTTAGTATTAGTATTAGGATAGTATTAATTGTATAGGTTAGTATTTATCTAGGGTTAGTTAGAATACTTAGTTACTTAGGTTTAGTTTAGTTAGTGTTAGGTTTAGGGTTTGTGTTATTAGGGCAATACTCAGTGATTTAGTTACTATTTATGTTTTATGATTGTTTATCGCTATTATATTTAGTTATGTCGTGTCCTCCTTGTCCGAGCCTACTGGACTCTGTCGGTTCCGAGGATGTCCGAGCCTGGGCTCCGCTGGGTTGACACTAGGAGGTGCTACCTGTCGGGACTCGTACCTTGGTGAGGAATCCGGGTATCATCGTCGACCCAGAACTTCTTTTGTGGCGTCCACGAGGTCCAGGAGCGATGCAGAGGGAGCCGGCCCCCGAGGAGGTGGTACGTCATCGTATTAGGGAGGAGGACGAGCACATACGACGATACATGTATCTTTTAAAGACTAGGTTCTCCAATATCTGGCAGGTTCACGGATCTCACCCGAGCTATTCTCCGGTGATGGTTCCTCTTCTCTGGCTACAGAGCTCCCGTAGCACAGAACGCGGCAGCCGAGCTCGCTAGTTTGATATGAGCGAGATGTATTAATAATGTACTTTATATTATGAGCGAGATATGAGCAAAATGTATTAATAATGTACTTTATCTTATATTATTGTACTTTATCTTAATCACTAAGTACTGTATCCGAGTTGTCGCAATTGTAATATTCTTTTAGTTAATGCAATATTCTTTTTCTGTATTAGTTAAGCTATTGACGGTAGACAGAATAAAGAGGAGCTTCTCAACATGATAGATGAGGGTACTGGGGGTTCTTATTATGATGGATCCGAATATCTTAATTTGTCTGGAGGATACGATGGTGGAGACGATAGTGGAGATGATGGTGCTGACCATGGTAGAGACCATGGTGAAGACACCATAATAATAACAAACTCCGTCGAGGTATATAAAGCCTCCATCGATCGATCACTAGTATAGATGCACTAATTGATTCATATATATGTACTAATGAATGTTTCTTCTCTTAGACCTCTGCTTCCGGCCAATCTTCTACAAGGATAAGAGGCCCGACACACAAGTTGCCTGCTGATGTCCATTTCAGCATTGACTTGGTCTCTCCGCTTGGTCAACCGTTGGAGCCCAAAGAATCCGTAAATGCATTTATAACTCAATGTGGAGTGATTGTTAGAGACACCGTCCCGATCACCACGCGAAATTGGAATAAGCCAGGAAAGAAAAGGGATCCAGCTGGGGCTAGTTTTGTATATGACAGAACGAGAGATGCGATGTGGAATTCTCTCATGACACATTTCACCCTACCAGTATTGGAGACTGATGAGGTCACATAACAAATGACGAGTAAAGTCAAGCACTTTGCTCTTAAGAAGATGGGCGAACTATTCAAGGAATGGAAAAAAAAGATTGTACCACAAGTATGTCTTGAAGAAAAAAACTCCTCCATTCACTGGCCACTAGAGTTGCAGCAGGATAACTGGGCCGCATTTGTGGAATACAAGACCTCGACACCAGCTAAGGCAATGTCAGAAAAGAATAAGTTAAATATAGCCAAAAAGAAATATCACCATCAATATGGGCACAGGTGGCTAAAGGAGTGTCATGCCTAAGTGGGATAAAGCTAAGGCTGACCTGGAGGCTAAAGGGGTCACTCCAGCTACGTCTCGTTGGCCCAGAAGGTCAAGAAATTGGGTACTCGGGCATGGGGCATCGTTAGACCCAGAACAGGTGAGATTGTTGTAGCCGAAGAAGTTTCTTCACCCAAGAATGAACTTATTAAAGTGATAAAAGAGGTTGAAGAGGGAACGTTTGTTCCCGACAGAGAGAACGATGAGCTGACAAAGGCTCTCGGGAATCCTGAAAAGGCTGGACGAACAAGAGGGTTCGGACCTTCTTATCCATGGGTTATCAGGTTTCCTGAGCACCTTGACACGTACAGAAGCCGATCGAGAAAAACAAAGCGGCAAAAAGAGGAGGATACGGAGCGGTTCGCGAGGTTTGAAGCCATGCTGTAGGAGAATCGCCAGGAGCTTAATGAACTTAAAGGACTTCAACAGCAAGATCCTGCACCAGACAGTATGGTTGGCCCATCGCAACGGAAAAGCAACGTGGCTTCCACGGAGGGCCACGGTAATGATGCAACGATGGATGTGTACCCCGTGGATGCAATTAAGGAGAAGACTAGTTGTGAGCTACATGTTGAACTGAAGAATATATCCATGAAGGTGGCAGTCGGCTTTGCTTTACCTTCTGCACTGGGAGCGACCTACCATTGCAATCCGATTCTAGCTGGCTATGCTCGTGTCAGTGTGGATGAAATTCAACCTATGTGTCAGTCACTACAACTTGACATCCATGGAGGTGAAGGGGAGACGACACTGGGAGAAGTCACGAGTGGCTTCATTCTTTGGAAAAAAGAATACATCCAGTTTCCAGGCTCGACACCAAGGCCACCTTCTCCACCGAGAAACAATCCATCACCTCCAAGGCAACCGTCTCCTCCCAGTAAAAGTCCACTTCCAAGTCCACCTCCAAGTGCACCGTCTCCTCCCAGTAAAATTCCACCACCTAAAAGTCCAATCCATGACTCCAACACGAGTCCATCTCAATCTACGCAGCCGCCTCCACTCACTAAGGGACAAAAGCGGAAGAATATCACCGCTCCATCGAGCGATAACCGCCGCCCAAAGCGATAGTTGTCGCCCCTCCCAAGAGTACCGCCGGTTCCTCCCAAGAGGGCTTACGACCTGACCGATGAGAAGACCGATGCAGTTGTACGGGCCAAAGTGTATGCCCATTTTAAAAAGAAACAACCTGAGCCAGAGGTCCAAATAAAATCAGAAACCAAGGATCACTTTAGGAAATTACTGACGTAGCCATCCCAAGCTTAGTTAAATGCGCCAGATGACTATATACGATGTGTTCAGAAGACACTGAAATAGAAGGGATCAAGCGGTAGAGGAAGCATCATAAAAGAGGTTCCCTAGCAGGGAGAACAAGCAAAACAATCGAGTGGTAGCGGAAGCATCAGAACGGATATCCCCCAGCAGGGGAAAGAAGCAAAACAATCGAGTGGTAGCCGAAGAACCAAAAGAGACGTTCCCCAGCTGGGGAAACAAGCAAATCAATCGCTCCCCCCGCTCAAGGTGCAGATACCTGAACCTCAACTATATGAGGGAGAACTTATGGATCCGAAAACGGCTAAGATATTGGCCGAGCAATGTAATATGTCTATTCATGACATTCTTCACGGCGATATGCCCAAGGCTGAGGTAGCACCCAAATTTGTTCACGGGGAGCCTCTGGTCAGTTCTGAGAGGCTTCGGGATATGCCTACAAAAATGCGACGATTCCATGAATGGTACATGAAATCATCAAAAGAAGAGCGATATTGGCTCATACTGAAAGTTCGAAAATCGCATTACTTCGCTGAAGACGAGGTCCCTGTTGAATTTACAGAATTGTTTCAGTTATTCAATCTAAAGGAACTCGACAAATCTATCCTCAGTTTCTATTGTCTATAAGTGGTTACTTTATTTATATAATTAAGTCTCTATCTCAGCTTGTTCAATTTATTGCCGGTAAGTATACTCACTATATTCTTTTTTACGCTATATATAATGATGCAGAATGAAGATTCTCGAATGTAAAAGAAAGGCTATCAATGGATATGGGTTCATTGACCCACATCGAGTTAATGGAGGTGTGCTAAAGGATAAGCCACTGGAGACCGAGCAAAACTTGTTCCGGTTTCTCATGGACCAGCATTTCTGTAATGAAATACTATTTCCTTACCACGACGACACGTGAGTTCTTGTACACATTAACTTTTTCTTACTCGATGTTTAGTGTAAATGATGAGTTACTGACGTATATAAACCTTGCGTAGGTACCACTAGATTCTTCTAAGCATTTCAGTTGACTTGGGAAGAGTTCACATCATGGACTCACTAAACAAAGATATTAAAGACTACCATGGCATTATCGATATGCTCTAGAGGTAATTTCAACCATTATCGCACTATATCAGTTTCTTTCGTTCATTTTCTGGGATATCAAGTAGTTATTAACTCATACATTCATTTTCTTTGTCGGGTAGGGTTTGGACACGGTTCAAGAACAAGGTCGCGGTCAACAGCGTGAGGAGCTATTTTTTAAATCGGTCTCGGTAAGTAGTACGGGCTAAGTCCGCGCATCTATTTAATTCTAGTTTATGTTCATTTATCATGCTAGAGTTATTATTTGATTGAATTATATTATTTTAAAGTGCGCGAGACAGCCACGGGGGACTAATCTATGTGGATTCTATGTGTGCGAGTTCATTCGCATCATTATTGAGAAGTCCTTGAAAAATGTTCGAGTAAGTAAACAATATATTCACCCTTTATTTTTATTACAAAAAGTTGTGTTGAGTCTAATTCATACGATCTCCTTCTTTATAGTTGGACGCGATGCGGGACAAGCTCCTACCAGAGGACCGCCTAATAGCAATCCAAGAGGAATTTGCTGGATTTTTTGTCGACGGGGTCATAGACCCACGCGGAGAATTCTCTCTAGATAGACCCTAAAGCATCCATGTAATGATCTCCATGTAATCAAATAGACAGGCTCTGGACCCGGTTGGGACTCCATGTAAATTATATTATATATTGCATCAATGTGTACAAGTACTGTGTAGTAGCGTTCTGTATATATACGAAAACTTGTTTCTAATGAAAACACAGAATGAAAAATAATTGAACACAAAACACAAAATGAAAAGAAAAACACAAAACCCTAAAACCCCATCTCCTGCCGCGGCAGGGAACCTTTAGTCCTGGTTCGTGTTACGAACCGGGACTAAATGTCCTCCAGCCTAGCACGCCTCACGGGGCCACGTGGTGGACCTCTAGTCCCGATTCGTAACAAAAGCGGGGCTAATACTTGGACCTTTAGTCCCGCTTTTGCAGTCCAGGGTTGCATTCCGGGACTAAAGGTCCTTACGAACCGGGGCTAACAGGCTAGTTTCTACTAGTGTGTGTATCTCACAGAGCACATACCGTCCTATCCTCAAACCCGACAGGGAGAATTATGGGGAACCTCTTATCCAGGCACTTGCCCAATGGTTGTGCACAGTGGTTGCACACTTAATCCATTCTATATATTTATCTAGAAAGAAGACACATAGTAAACATAGTTATAAAGTAATTAAGTAGCAGGATAAGTAATATATATGACAAAGTCTAGCAGGATAAGTAATATATATGACAAGTCCTGATCTACGTCTAACAGGATAAGTAATATATATGACAAAGTCTAGCAGGATAAGTCTTAAAGTAATATATGACAGAGTATAGCTAGAACAGGCATCGTCGACGTCGTCGGACGACAAACCTAAGGAACCTAGGTCAGCAGATGACGTGGGTGTGACAGTGAAGTCGCCGGGGCTGAACCCGTAGTACGGGCCCTGAGGGCGCGCGGTGGAGGAACCCACGCCATCGGACATAGAGGGACCCGCCTCCTGGACGGGCTGCTGGCGCGTAATGGTCGCCAAGACCTCATACTGTTGCGCCATCACCATAGGATCCGCGCGGAGCGTCTGGACCAAGGGGTCAACAAGCTGTCTCTCGACCAGTCGGTGCTCCTGCTCCTCCACCCTCGTGGCGACTCTCATACCCACGGGCCTATTCTGAATGGCCCTAGCTCGATCCTCGGGGAAGTTGAGGGTCGCCCTAGCCCCTCTGTGCTGGACTGCCATGCAGTCATAGGCACGTGCCGCCTCCTCGGGGGACTGCCATGTCCCAAGGTGGCGCCTAATCCCATCGATGGTGATCTTAGCCTCCCAAGTGGGGATCCTCGTCGGCTTCTTATACACACCACGGTACTTCGGCTCCCACTGCGACATACTACTTAAACAGAGACAAGCAAACATATTAGCAAAAACAGTGTACATGCTACTCTAAATTCGTGATTCTAGCAATATGATATAGTAATAGTAGTGTAACATACTTGCACCTTCAGAACGGACAATATAAGTTTGAAATTCTAGTAATGCTCTCACCACACAAGAAACACTGTTACACCACAACGACGTCACAGACTCACAGTCATGATTTCAGACTCGGCATACTCTAGCCTGCACCCAAATTCTAATGAAAAATACTAAAAAGCAGCTGTAAAAGGTTAATAACAGAAACCTCTACTAAACAAACCCACCCAGCAAGCAATTTCGTAGCCACATGTCACAAGAACCTTCCTACACCACCAGCATGCCACAAATTATTATTTTTTGAAACGAGTATGCCACAATTTTGCAATTCTAGCAATGTTGTCGTCGTGAAGGAACATCATGACACCAGGATTTACAGTTCTAGCATATGCCATCAGAATATAAAAAAGGAGCTGCAACAGTTAAAAGAACAGAAATCGGTACTAGCGTGCATTTCATCTTCACTACTATTAACAACGCGTGCACTTAGCAATTATATCATAGGCTGACCACTCCACCAGCACCTGTAATGATGTTTCTGGACATAGCCAACTAACAAATTCTGGGCATGAGTTAAATTTTTGTCTCTGGATAAAACCTATGCTGAACTTACCTACGTGTCCTGCAAAACAATTTTCTAAGAATGTTACTTGACATATCCCCTGTTTTTAGTTGCAACCCCTACGGAAGAAGACCCAATTAAGACAGATTGGAAAGTTGCGTGTATCTTATTCTGTCATTTGACTTTAAAGTGGATAGGAATCTTTCAACCAATCTCATATAAGTGATTTTAATGACAAGCAGAATCTGTGTTCATGGGTCTATGCAGTATGAATATTTTAACCGAGCTCATATAAGTTACTCTATGCATATTTACTACTCGTGATTCAAGCATTCCTACTCGTGATTCAAGCATATGATGTGGTCACACAAAAAACATTCTTGGACATTCAAGACACCATAAATTTAAAATTCTAGCAATGCTAGCTATCATCCCACAGGAAAACATTCTTAGCCATCAAGCCGCCACAGTTTGCAACTCGAGCAAAACATAATCAAGACACACAATTTGCAATTCTAGCATACTCTAAAGTCACATCACGCGCACAGGGAGGGAGAAGGGGATTGCCATGCGAAAGCATAGGGAACTTGGTGACGTGTACCTGCGGATGGGGGAGGTGGTCATCGACGAGGTGGCGGCGCAGATGGGGGAGGTGGTCGTCAACGAGGTGGCAGCGCGAACAGGGAGGTGGTCGTCGATGAGGTGGTGGCGCGGATGGGGGAGATGGTCGTCGACGAGGTGGCGGCGCGGTCGGGGAGGTGGCGGCGCAGACGAGCCCGGGACTGGCCTCCTCCTCCTTCCCTTCGGCGGACGATGGACGACAACCGCGACGGCGAGGGGGATTGGACGCGGGACGACGACGGCGGAGCGAAGGCTGCGGCCAGGGATTGCGAGATTTGGGGATCCGATTTTTGTTGGGGGGTTTGTTGAGAGATGCTGTTACAGGTGGCCTCGCGGTCCACTTACCCCTGGCGCCTGCAGGCCGTTTCGCCAGCGGTACGTGGTGGCCCATCGGGGGCAACGCGTCCCACTCTATCCCTGGCGAGCACGAGCCTTGTTCACAGGCGCTCCGTCTGCTACCCCCGGCGTGCGTTGTCGGATTCGCCGGTGGTACGTGGCGGCCCAGCCGGGGGGCATGCGGCCCACCCTATCCCTGGCGTGCACGGGATCTGTTCGTTGGCGGTACTTGTGGTATCCCCGGTGTGACCAGTGTGTGTCGTCGGTGGTAACTGTACGCAGGTCTGGAAGCCCTTACCGCCGGCGAGCCCGTGCCCACTTCGCCGGCGGTAAGGAGTGCTGCTATAAGATTTTATCTACTAGTGTTGTGTGTGAGCTTTGTTTTCCCCCTCTCGTGCACTAGTGGTGTATGTTGCTTTGTGTTTCCCCTCTATGCACAAGAGGTGCTCGATTAAATGCTTATGAGCATGATGCCACTTGGGTTCACTCAAAACAAACATGATATGAAGTGCCGGAGCCACGCTTAATGGAAAACAACAAAAAAATTAGAGAGCTTTATAGTATTTATCTTGAGTTAGGACATGAAGTGTTTGAAGAGAAAATTAAAAAACCTATGAAACTTTATTTGCATGCTAATAGAAATATTATTAGTATGAATTCTTTAAACATCATTATTGCTAATGCTATGGAAAAGTCTAAGCTTGGGGAAGCTGTTTTTGATAAGCATGATATTTTTAGTCCCCCAAGCACGGAACCTCCAATATATGATGATTACAATGATGAATATGATATTTTCAGTCCACCTACTATTGAGGAGAAAGTTAATTATGATTATAATATGCCTCCTATATTTGATGATTATGGTGATGAGAATAATGATAGCTATTTTGTTGAATTTGCTCCCGCTATAATTAATAAGAATGACTATGCTTATGTGGGGAGTATTAATTCTTTTATGCATGTGGCTCATGATAAGAATGTTTCATGTGAAAGTTATATTGTTAATTTCATTCATGATGCTACTGAAAGTTATTATGAGAGAGGGAAACATGGTTTTATGCATCTTAATAATATTATGTTTCCCCTCTTTATGTTGAAAATTTTCAAGTTGCACTTGATTTGCTTTACTATGCTTGTTGCTTTGTGCTTTCATGAATTGTTTCTTTACAAGATTCCTATGCATAGGAAGTGGGTTAGACTTAAATGTGCTTTGAATTTGCTTCTTGGTGCTCTCTTTTACTTCAATTCATATGTCTTATGTGAGCATCTTCAATTCATATGTCTAACTTAAAGGCATTAAAGAAAAGTACTTATTGGGAGATAACCCAAAAGTTTTAGATGAGTCTTGGAAGTTATTAATTCAGTAATAACCACTCCTTATCCTTTTTATTTGCTTTTTGTGCCAAGAGTAACCTCTAATGAGAGAGAAGTAATGATTGGGAAAGTTGCTGTCCCGAAACAGATTTCTATGCTTCACCGTAAACGTTCGTGTAAAATCTCTGTACGTCCTTTTCAGGCGTGAATTTTTTTGCTTCTGCTCCAGGTTGTTATATAACTTTCGTTAGTTCAACACTTTTCGATTTGAGCAACAGAAGGTCTTCGAAAAAATTCATCTTTACCTGCTGGTCTGTTTTGACAGATTTCTGCCATTATTTGCATTTGCTTCTTGTTTGTTCCTTTTTGAGTTCTTTTGGGGAATTGAGCTTTTTGAGGGAAGTGCTAAAGTAGCTAGTGTTTTAATGGAAGTTTTATTGGTGTTGGAACTGAACTTAAAGACCTATTATCTTAAGTGCACTAATGTTGCTAATAAAGATTGTGTGAAGTTTTGTATGAAGGAAAATTTTCAGGTGTATGGAAGGAATGAGTAATGAGATGAAGAATGGACTAAAGCTCAAGCTTGGGGATGCCACGCGTGTCACCCCAAGAATTATCCAAGAAGTACAAGCGTAAAAGCTTGGAGATGCCCAAGGCATCCCCTTCTTTATCAATAAAAATCCCAGGTTTCTTCCAAACGCTTCATTTTTATTGTTTCATGCACAGTTGTGTTGTTCTTGGACCGTCTTCTTTTTCGTTTTCGTTTTCGTTTTTAGTTTGCTTGGTTTGCTTAGTTTTCTGAATAAATTGGTTGGACCCCCTCTTTCATGTTTTGGTTTTCAAATAGTTTGGTTTGGATTGGAAAAGAGTAGGAAGTTCATGCTTAAGTGGTAAAGAGAGTTTGTTTTTGACTGTGGCCTATGCTTTGTCATGCAATGCTTGATATTGATTTTGCTTTATGCTTAGTATTCTTTTCTGTAGCATGAATTGTTATAAACAATTGAGATTGCTTAATGTGCCTTGGAAGAATCATGCATTGTTTTAGCATATTAAAGCATAGTATTATGGTATTCTCCTTTGATGCTTTATTTGGGTTGACTTGGCGCATGCTCACACCATGTTATGACTATCCCAAGTCACCATAGCCTTTATGATCCTTTAGTTTTCAACTTGTAGTTTCACTTTATGCTTTGATCAATGATGTTTTGTCGCTCTGCATGATTATGGCCATTATTGCTCTCTTAGTTTGTTGCTCCCAGTCTTTTGCTAGCCTCCACAACCAAGTATGAGTTCCACTCATGCATCCAAATCCTTAAACCGAGTTATTCCAAAGAGTCCACCATACCTACCTACTAGCATATGCTATTCCAAGTATATTCATGTTTTTGTTTACCTTCCAAATTAAACTTGTTATGAGAAAGCTAGTGATTAAAGGTCTCACGAACTTGATGGCACACTTTACTTTTCTTGCCTTTAATAAACTTGAACCATTGGGTCCTTCTTTGTTGCGTATATGCTTGCGCTTTATAAGTTGAAATTAGCAGAACCATGTATCATGGGGAACGCCTTCAACATTGCACTTGTACTTTGTACCCCGTTGATATCATTCTCTTTTGCTTATGGATCCCGGCGGTTTGAAATAAAAGTGGAACTTGTAAGATCATGGAGTTTGTATGTGTGTTAGAGAAATGCCTGGGCCGCTAGCCTAAGCCATGCCTAATCATGGTGGAAACTTGCAGCATCACCATAATGAGCACTCTATGAAGCATCCTCAATAAAAACCTATGCAAATAGCAAATAAAAAGATCGCTGAGATGTTCATTGTCTGCTTGCCTTGTCATTTTGATTATGGGATAGCTCCTGTATCATGTGCAAGGGGTACCCCGTTGGCGGTTCTTTATGATACATATGTACTTACAATGACAAGAGCTTACTCGTGACTAAAGTTGAGTAGCACGAGGTTCAGTCTTCGTAAGTAAGGGGCATGAGATTTCGGTTTATAACTTGTCAAGCATATCCTCTTAGTTGTGTCACTTTAACCTTAATCACTTCAAGATGCTTATGATAGGGGCAATGAGTGCTGAAAGCTATAATTACCATAATTTTTGGAAGCTCTTTATGAGACTTGAATCCCTACTTCCTTCTATGAAGGCCTTTCTTCCACCATTATATTGAGTCTCCACCTTCTATCTTTATGCACCTACTTTGAGAGCATAGTGGCCATTCTTAGTTCTATGTGCATTGTCCCAAGACTTGTTGATTGATGCATAACTTGATATTGCTTGTTTTAAACTATTTGTATCTAGTCACTCTTATGAACTTTGAAGGTGTCCTATGCATTTATATTTGCTACTCTATGAGGGACAAGCGGAATGCTATTAGGCTATGTTTTCTTTATGTGAAACAAACAAACGTCTTGCAAAGCATTGTTATTCATGAATCTTTTGTTTGTGCCTTTTCATGTTGCAACATAGTTTCTTTGTCTTATTGCTAGAACTTTGTCTTTCATGTTATGATTGAAGTACTATGATCCCAGCTATCAATGTTTTACAAATACTTTGATCAAGTTTATGATGATGCATGTCACCTCAAAAAATATTCTTTCTTTTTATCACTAACCTACTTGAGGACGAGCAAGAGTTAAGCTTGGGGATGTTGATACATTGCAAATGTATCTATAGTTTTTGATGTTCCATGCTTGATTTTATCTACTTTCTTATGTTTTGTCCACAGTTTGGAGTACTTTTCATATGATTTCTTGGACTAACCTATTAACAAGATGTCATAGTGCCAGTTGCCTGTTTTCTGCTATTTTGGTTCCAGGAAAGTTAGAAAATCAATATTCTCGGAATTGGACCGGACAAAAGCCAAAGTCGATATTTTACCGGAAGACACTTGGAGCCAGAATACGAGACGGAGAAGGGCCAAAGGGTGGCCACACCACCTGGTGGCGCGGGCCAGGCCAGGCCGTGCCAGGGGGTTGTGTGGGCCCCTCCGGCACCCCCTCGGTCTCCCCTCTCGCCTATAAGAGCCTCCCGATGCATAAACCCTAAATCGTCAATCAGAAATCCACGAAAAGTTCCGCAGTGCCACCGCCACCGAAGGGGAGATTCGGGGGAAAGAAAGTCTCTGTTCTGGCACCCTGTCGGGACGGGGAAGTGCCCTCGGAGCCATCTCCATCGATCTCCACTACCATCTACATCACTGTTGCTGATTCCCATGATGATGAGGGAGTAGTTCTTCCTCGAGGCTAAGGGTTCTACCGGTAGCTATGTGTTCATCTCTCTCTATGCATGATCTTATTGAGATCATGAGCTTGTAATCTATAGATCTACCTTGCTACTCAAGTGCTTTAATAGATCTCTGCTCTCCCCATGTGTGTGAAGTTGATAGTGTTCACACCATGGTGGCACTTAGGCTAGAGATTACAAATACTTGTTATGAGTTATATTTGGAGTTGGATGTCTTTATGAAATTGTGGTGTTTGTTTGAACCATGTAGTGCTCAAGGTGACAGTGTGGGGTTATCTAGATGTGGAAAGCGTACTTTGAGGAGTGCTGTTATAGCCCTACCATGGATTAGAGTCTCCAACCGGAGAGTAGTTCAGTGTAGTATCATAAAGAAGAATATATTTATATGAGAGTGTTCACTAGTGAAAGTATGATCCCTAGGCCTTGTTTCTAAGCATTGAAATGTACACCGTTTGCAATTAGATCTGTTACGTGTTTGCTTGCTTCCATCATTATTTCAGTTTGCCTTTAGTCTCTTTCACGCCATCAAGCTATTTTCTATCACCGTTACCACTTATAATTATCCATACCACTTGTATTTTACTATCTCTTCGCCGAACTAGTGCACCTATACACCTGACAAGTGTATTGGGTGTGTTGGGGACAAAGAGACTTCTTGTATCTTGATTGCAGGGTTGCTTGAGAGGGGATACCTTTGACCACTTTCTCCCTGAGTTCGATAAACCTTGGGTGATCCACTTAAGGGAAAACTTGCTGCTGTTCTACAAACCTCTGCACTTGGAGGCCCAACAACTGTCTACAAGAATAGAAGTGCGTAGACATCACTACCCTATTGGGAAGTCCTAGAGGTCCGCTCTTCAATCGACGTGATGCATGTGACGAAGAACCTTTGCGTGAACCTGCTAGGATTCTTGGGCATATATGGGAGGTCAAAAGATACACCAGAAGCACGTCAGGACCAACAATGTATGAACGAACAAGGTGGCCTGCATCCAGAGAAGTATCAAGGTCCTTCCAGCTACACTCTTACCAAAAAAGAGAAGGAAATATTTTTTGAATGCCTAAACAGTATCAACGTCCCGTATAGCTTCTCTTTGAATATAAAGAGAATAATAAATATGGCAGAGAAAAAATCCAGAACCTAAAGTCTCATGACTGCCACGTGATTATGACGCAATTGCTTCCGGTTGCATTGAGGGGGCTTCTACCGGAAAATGTTCGAGTACCCATTGTGAAGCTATGTGCATTCCTCAATGCAATTTCTCAGAAGGTAATCAATCTAGATACTCTATCAAGGTTATAGAATGATGTGGTCCAATGTCTTGTTAGTTTTGAGTTGGTGTTCCCACCATCCTTCTTCAATATTATGACACATCTCTTGGTTCACCTAGTGGAAGAGATTGCTGTTCTTGGTCCTGTATTTCTACACAATATGTTGCCCTTTGAAAGGTTTATGGGGGTCTTAAAAAATATGTTCATAATCGTGCTAGTGAAAGGGAAATGGACGTCGCCTAGAGGGGGGGGGTGAATAGGCGTTTTAAAATTATTACGGTTTAGGCTCTAATAAATGCGGAATAAAACTTAACATTTAATTTATCAAGCCAAAACCTATATCCACTAGGTTCACTAAGTGCACCAACAACCTATGCTAAGCAAGACAAGCAACAAGGTGATAACAAGATAATATACTTCAAGCATGATGGCTATCACAATGGAAATTTCATAACTAAAGTGCTCGGTTGAGAGATAACCGATGGACGCAGAGACGATGATTTGTTTCCCGAAGTTCACTTCCAAAGAAGCTACGTCTCTGTTGGAGAGGTGCGGGGGCGCAATGTACTTCAAACGCCAGAAGTGGCTCACCTCGAGGTGTGGTGGCTCGATGCTCACCCAACTCCACACAAGGCCTCAACCCAAGATGCGAAGGCACGCAACCTACCGACACCACAAAAGGCTCACCCTATTCTCCCGTGATCTCGCCACAAAGGCCTACTCACGTTCCACTATGGGACACTTGAGGGCGGTCATCGAACCCGTACAAGGCTTGGGGCAAACTCCACAACAATTGGAGAGCTTCCAAGAACAATGCCATAAAGGCTACAAAGCCACAAAAGGCAACAAGGCCACAAAAGTCTACAAGACCACAAAAGGTCAACAATCCAACCACACAACCGTCTAGGGTTCCAAGAACCCAAGAGAAACAAGCCCAATGGCTTGAACTCGCCGAATCTCCGAGGAGAACTCAAACCTATGCACCAAATGCAAGATACAAGTCCTTCACTCTCAAATTCCATCAAAGATACAAAACCTATTGGGGGAATAAGGGAGGAAGAACACAAGAGGAGAACACAAAAACTCATAAGATCTAGATCCCAAGGATTCCTTCACAAAGAAGGGATTTGGATTGGTGGGGCTTGTAGATCTAGATCTCCTCTCTCAAATCCCTCAAAAAGATGCAAGAATCATAGGAGGGGAAAGGGGAGAGGGAAAGCTCTTCAAGGTCAAGAATGGAGGAGAGAGAAAGCCAAAAACCAAGAAAGAGCAAGTTGGACCCGAAGGGGAAAGGGGAGCTCCTTTTAAAGGGATCCCCGATCTGCCTATTACTCACAGTTTCACGCATGGCCGGTAGTACCGGTGGGTGGCCGGTACTACCAGTGACACTCAGCCAACGGTCCAAAAACAGTGATGCGAACGAACATAAAAGCGAGGACGGCCGGTACTACCGGTGGTCACCGGTACTACCGCCCAAGATTCCGACTGAAGTACCGTCAAATAGCGCAAACCAGGCAGAGAGAGTACTGAACCAAAATTGGGTTTACCGGAAGTTGGGCCAGAATTAACACCGGTACTACCAGCGACATTTCTACCAGAGCGATACTTCCGGCGTCTGGCCGGTACTTCCGGTCAGAGAAACTTCAGAACCAAAACTGCAAAAACTTTTGCATCCGAACTCCAAACGAGATGAAACCAATTTTGTTCGAAATATTGGGTATCACCAAGGAAGAAAATACCATGAATATATATATGAGATACCTCCCAAGGTGTGGAGCCGGAAAACCCACAAGATCAAAAACGCAATAAGATATGCAAGGGAAATCCGTTTTTGATGAACTAGAGCTTGTTAGGAAGATAACCACAAGCTCTAGATGCTCACATGGACAAGAACCAAAAAACAACCAAGAAAGATGATACTATGTATGCAAAGGTTTGATCTCTCTCCGAAAGATACGAACGAGTCACCCACTCGAGAGCCCCTCTTGATAGTACGGCTATCTATCCTAAACCCGGTCTCCCAACACTACAAGAGACCGGTAAAATAGAAACCCTATGAAGATCATACCTTTGCCTTGAGCATCCCACTTGAGCTTGATGTAGAAGATCTTGTCACCTTCAAGATGGAACACCTTTCTTGATTGCTCTTGCTTGTTCTTGCTTGATGAAGACTCACGAATGGCTCCCCCATACTCCATGCGAAAACCTCTTCTTTGACCTTGTTTTCATCCCTCCATGAACAGCGAGGATGGCAAGCTCCAAGCATGAGATCTTCTAGAGATGGTGCACCTTGAGCTTGCACATCAATTCTTGATGATGATGTCTTGAAGAAAGCCATGAGTTACTCCATCTTCTTCTTCTTCTTCAAGACATACTTGATCTTCTTCTTCTACTTGATTCCAATAGGCACAAAGCCCTTGGACAATGCTTCTTCTTTTTCATCCTTGAAACCAACACATGGTCCAAGCGATGCCAATGGACAAACCTACAAGTGAGACTCAATTTGCACATTAGTCCATAGGGATTGTCATTAATTACCAAAACCACATATGGGGGCATATATGCCCTTTCAGCTAGGCTAGAAGGAAGCATCTCCAAGGGCTATGGAACCGAGGAGGTCATTGAATTTTGTGTTGACTTTATTCCTGACCTTAAGCCAATTGGTGTTCCTCAATCACGGCACGAGGGGAGACTGAGTGGAAAAGAAACGCTAGGAAAGAAAGCAATAATATGTAGAGACATGCATTCTTTCACTCAAGCACACTACACAGTTCTACAAAGTTCCACCATGGTGGCTCTATATATCAATGAACACAAGAACATTCTACGCTCCCAATACCCGGGGGACTCTGACGACTCGATTACACATGAACACATGAAGACTTTTGGCGGTTGGTTGCAAACACATCTCATGAATGACACCACTATTGGAGATCAGTTGTACTTGTTGTCCAGTCTACCATCTTCAACTGTATTGACTTTCCAAGGGTATGAGATAAATAGGAATACATTTTACACGATTGCCCAAGATAAAAAGAGCACCAACCAAAACAGTGGTGTCCACATTGATGCAACAAACAACAATGGGAAAAAGGACACATATTATGGTTACATAGAGGAGATATGGGAACTCGACTATGGACATTCTTTTAAGGTCCCTTTGTTTCGGTGCAAATAGGTCAAGCTGACAGGAGGCGGGGTTCAGGTAGACAAGAAGTATGGAATGACAACAGTGGATCTCAACAATATTTGTTTCACAAATGAACCATTCGTCCTAGCCAATGATGTGGCTCAGGTTTTCTATGTGAAGGACATGTCTACCAAACCGAAAAAAAGAAAAAATAAGCAAATGGATACATCAAATAATGAGCCAAAGCGCCACATAGTTCTTTCCGGGAAAAGAAACATCGTGGGAGTGGAGGACAAGACATACATGTTAGAAGATTGTAATAAGTTTGTTGAAATTCCACCCTTCAAAGTGAACACTGACCCAAGCATCATGTTAAATGATGAAGATACTCCATGGTTACGGTCGATGCGATCAATAAGCAAGGCATTGTAGGAAACAAGTGACTATATGTATTTTGCATTATGCATTTTAGGAAACATTGTACATTGTATGAAACCACATGAAGGATTTACATTTTATGAAACCACGCGAAGGATTTATATTGTTTGGACAATTTTTGAATTTCTTATGTCCGTTTCCAAATTTTCCCGTTTCAAACTAAGGTCAAACCGGCGGGCATGAAGATAGGGGATGAGCCTCGCTAAAACTTGCATTAGATCTCTGAAAAAACATCTTCGAGAAGCTACACCGTAGTGGGTTACCTGCTCTCGCACACCTTCTAGCTTGTAGTTGAGAACTTCACGAGGATGTATATTTATAGATTAAGCAATAAAACATAGTGTCGACAATCAAGACATAATATCGACACTCAGCCCTGTTATAGTGCCGCCACCCACCGAAATAGTGTCGCCACTCACTGGCATAGTGTCTACAGTCACTGGCATAGTGTCGACACTCACTAGCATAGTGTTGCCACCCACCGAAATATTGTTGGCACCCATATTTAGTCCCGGTTAGTGTCTCCAATCGGGACTAAAGGTTCATCTTTAGTCCTGGTTGGAGATACCAACCGGGACTAAACATGGTTCATGCCGGCCCAGCCTATCGCAACCCCTTAAGTCCCGGTTTTTGTCTCCAACTAAGACTAAAGGTTCATCTTTAGTCTTAGTTGGAGACACCAACCGGGACTAAAGATATTTCCCACCAATCTTAGAGCCATCAAGCCACGCACCATGCTTTCCCGCCATTTTCCACCGCTTCCCGCCAGGTTTTCCCGCCCTATCCCTCCGCTTCTCGCCATGTTTTCCTGCCCTTTCCCACTATATCTTGGACGAGTGTGCCATGGCTATCCACACATCCATACCTTCCTCTCTCACAATAATGGACTCCGCATACTGGGTCATTCTCACACTCGAGGAGACCGAGGCGTTGTGCGCCTCCACCTACCCATGCCCGCCTGGCTACCGGCCACTACTAGGAAACAACTCTTTTGTGGCGCATGGGATTCCATCTTCTGTGGCGCATATCCCTGTCGCCACTGTTACCCCGCCACTGATATCTGCTCCCTGTGGCGCATATAGACTTCTGTGGCGCATTCCTATATGCGCCAGACTTCTGTGGCGCATTCCTATATGCGCCACAGGGAGCAGATATCAGTGACGCATACAGTCCAATGCGCCATAGAGTCTATATGCGCCACAGACACAGTTTCTATATGCTCCACTGAGTATATTACATGTATTCAAAATAAAATACATTCCTGATGTATAATCAGGTATTTATACATGATTTATATAATATTTATCCAGATCAGTATAAATAGTACATTGCACATGTAGTAGATGAAAACCGACATATAATACAAACACAAGTATAATGTCATCACACTTAGAGCCTGATCGAGATACATATATAGTGTCAAGTGCCAAATTTTTACACAAGCGCCGAATACAAAGTTCATATCATCTCACATTACAAATATGAAGTGGCCACCGCCGCCTACACAAGGATCAAATAGAATACAACTGTGATAATGGTGAGTAAGAGCATTAGCCCGACCAATATCTTCATCCGGTTCTTCTTCCACAAGTGGTTCCTCCACTTGGCTATCGCCTCCTCTCTAGTCGCGTATCCTTTGTAGATGTTGCCGCTGAACTTGTTCACTTGTTTGTGGCAATCCTCCCACTCCTCGTAGACTCCTGGAACCCTACCCATGTACACCACATACCACCTCGTCGCCATCTCTATAGACGACAAGGCATATTAGTAAAAATACAATGAAAATAATGAATAAAGGGTTCACATCCATATATATATATGTTCATAGAATATAAAACAAAGGATCCATAAACCTAAAAGTTAGATCATCATAGAAGCAATAAGTTCAACGACAACATGACCACAAGGTAGTTTAAGTCTAACAACAATGACCATTTCGACCACGAGATAGTAAACTTTATGACACACACACTAATACAGCAGGCGTCCATCAAGAATATACACACTGGATCATGCGAGAGGCACACATCGATCATGATGAAGACTTCCTCTTCTCGCTCGGCTTCGGGAACGGTAGATATCCCTCTTTCGTCGTCCACGTCCTTGTGTCACCCTGCTTACGGAGGAGTTCTTCGATCTCCCTCTTACTCAACCCTCTGGCTTGTTGTAGGGAACCACCCCTTGTGTTGAAATCTTCAATGATGATTTGCGACAACTTCATCTGAATGCGATGGAAGTCTTCTCTAAGATCAGCATCGTCGATTTTCGCCAAAGTTTTGGCCCATCCTCGGAGACTAGATGGCAGCGTTAGGTTATGGCAATCCCGAACATAGCCTTTAAGGTGATGGAGGACGTAGAAGGCCTCCTTGGCACCAGTAGTCGACTGCTTAACGCAGGGGAAGTCGAGCATGTGCTTGAACACGTGTTTGCCATCCTTGATACATTCCCCCTTATCTACGAAGGTGCATCCCTTCTTGGTGTAGCCCTCGAGGGCCTCATTGAGAACACCCCTTATTCTGGTGTAGTCTTTCTTCTTCGTCAAACTCCCCGAGTCGAAATACGTGGCTACCGAATACCTCGGGGCTAGGACGATGAGTGTGCAGTATTTGTCTCTACGCAACACAATTGGAACAGAATGTTGGAAAAAGAGCAAAGGAAAGAAATCTATAAAAAATGCATAAGTTACGGTGACGATGAGCGAGTGTGTGTACTTACTCGGGAAAGAAAGGCAAAAGAAGTGTGCCCTTCCTCTTGTTGTCCACCATGAACTTCTTGAGGTACGCCATCGCCTTGGTCCGTGTCGCTGATCCTTCGACCAACTGGCTGTCCCGCATGTAGTAGGGATCCACTATCGCGATTTCCGGGGTACTTTCTCTCTTGATCGTGAGCGCCAGATTGAGCGCGTATAGGCGGACCAAGTTATAGTCCAGCCGTTTTGTGATAAACAACTTGAATATGTCCTCGAACGCTATGAAGAATATATCCGCGGGGGGTTCATCGACGAAGCCCACGTCCAATGGCACCTTGGCCGTGAAAACCGGGTAATTTGGATCTTCGTCTTTAAGAAGGAGGGCCTCTAGTGTCTTGACACCCTCGTGCAAAGTTAACATGGCTCCAACCGCAATGTGGATCATATTCGGAGTCAATATCGGATCACCAGCTACATGCACTCGGGGCAAGCCACATTGTGTGGATGGTACAACGACGGCGTCCTGACACCGGATCCTCTTCGGAAGAGGCTGGCTCGCACCCTTCTTATTATTACCTCTCTTCCTATAGTGCTTCTTCTTCACAACAGTGTCAGCCACTGCCATCTGCTCATCAGTCGCCTTTTGGAGTGTGTTGGGGCTGAAAACCAATCCCAGTTTCTCTTGTGGTGGATCGGCGGCCGGAGGCATCTCTTGAGAAAGACCATGGAAGACCAGGCGCTGCGTGCATGTATTGGGCCGACCAGCTTGATGGTCGTCGCGAGCTGCGAAGGGTTCTTCATCCACAGAAGGCATATACAATCCTTTGGCGGCGCCGGTGTTGATGAAGTCGTCAACGTTGACCAATTCATCATCATCTTCATGGGTGCCATCATGTGGTGGTGGTAGCGGGGGTGACGGCGGTTGTGGCACAACGTCTTTGCCATGTGGCGGTGCACATGCTGCCAAGAGTTGATGGTGACGGCTGGTGGTGGCGACAACGGCGGCTACTGGCTTCCGAGGTGGTGGCCGGGCGATGATCGGTCCAGAGGTGGCGCCGGTGCTCCCCCTGCAAGACGAATCTGGGTCTTCGGCCATGTCAAGGGCCAGTTGTAGCATTCCCCAAGGGTCTTGTGTTCGTCGGTCCCTGAGGTTGAAAGGGGGGGGTCCATGTCGTCGCACCCTGGCAACACCCGAGCCAAACTGACCCTCATCACGTCATCATCCATTGGATTGTTGTGCATCGTGCGGCTCGCCGGTTGTATAAGAGTGCCCTTGGAAACATCCTTCAACTCACCGCCGACATCTTTAAGCAGGAGTACGCAAGAAGTGTCCTGAGGCAAAACATGTTGTTGGGCGTCATGAGATGGCAACAGTCATGCATCAAAGGCATAAAGGAGATGACGTGCACTAACTAATTAGTTACCTTGGTGATGGCGTGGATCTCGGCTAATGTAGAGACATGGCCGATGCCGGCGGCCGGCCTATCATCTACAATCTCCCGCTCGGGTGCCTCACGAAGTACCACCGCCGTCGGCTGCGCCTTATTGGTATCTTTGGCGGGAGGGGGCGTCGGTGTGACCAAAACGAGGGGCTGCGTCCCGACGTTGACGGCCGGCGGGGTCACCAGGTCCGGCGACATGGTAACATTGATGCCCGAGTTGTTGCCGCTTAAGCTGGGCAGATGTATCGGCCCCTGTCGACCTCCCGCATTCCAAGCAGTAAGCCCCTAGAAAAACTCAGGGGGGATCATTGAGTGGAGCTTCTCTTCCACTAACTTGTCCACCATTTTCTGGTCCACCGCCTTCTCCTCCAGTGTCTGCACCTTCATCTTCAGCTCTGCAACAGCGGCTTTATCCTGATTCTTCCTCTCCCTTCTTTTCTTAGCGTCCTCTTTGTAGAACTCCTTGAACTTCATGCTCGTACCGAAGCCGGACACACGGCCAGCTGAGGATGGCGGCAACCCCTTGTCACTCTTCTTGTAAGCATTGGTCGCCCTGTTGAAAACCGTGTCCCACGGCTCCGTCGAATCCTGGGACGACTCTGTGGCAGTAGCGTTCAGTTCCTCCTCCTGCAGAGACAAGGAAAGGTGAACCCATTTAGATTCTTGGCTTCATTATCTTAATTAGAACGCAATAGACTTGAGATCGGTGATAAATTCCTTACCAGATTATTCTCGAAGTCCTTCACCTCCGGATCGTCGGTGATGAACTCCCCTGTTTCCTTGTCCAGGTAGTAGCGGGCCCGAACAAATTGCCTAAGCTGCAAGTCCGTGATTTTAAGCCAAGGGTTGTCTTTACCAAGGCGTTCAAGCTCGGAGTCCTCCTTGTCCCAAATGACCTGTTTCCCCTGTAACCGCCGCTTCCAAGGTGGTGGTTACCTATGTTCTGTTCCGCATACTCCTTCCCCATTGAGTCCATTTTATAGCGTCAGCGGTAGCTCTATCCGCCTTGAATATCCTAAACTCCTCTTCATCGAGCATCGGATTTTTCTTACTAATAACCTCCCAGCTTTCACCTTTGTCAATGCTATTCTTCACCCGGGTTTTCCAGCTGCTTAAGGCGTTGCTCATCTCCGTGAGGGCTAGTTTGTTCACCAGGTTCTTTCTCTCGAGGTTTCTAAACTGCTCTGGGAATCTGTATCGCTTGTGAAGCTTCTTAAGGAGGTTATCGACCAAAGCTGCATGGTCAGCATGTCTGATGTACTTCGTGTTGATCGACATGCTTTCCCGGACGATGCACCGGAGTTGCAGGCCATACCCTTTAGCAATCGCCTCTGGCGCAATGGGTAGGCCACTTTCTGTGACCTCAATGAACTCATCGCAGACGGTGGCGAGCACTGGCACCTTCCGCTCCTTCTGTTCCTTCTTCTTCTTCTTCTTCTTCTTCTTCTGAGAAGCGTCCGGGTTGCCGTTACCGCCATCCATGCGCTCGCCGCCATCGATGCGGGCGCCGCCATCGGTGGTGTCATCCTCTTCGCCGCTGCCTTCACTAGTTCTATCGTAGTCGTCTTCGCCCCCTCGTAATCAGGATCTCCGCCCTCATTGGCCCCAGCAGCTCTAGCGACGGTCGCCTCCTCCTCCGGTGGTGGTGTCATCCTCATCGCCTCCTCCTCCTCCTCCTGTTGGGACCCCCGCCAGAATGACTGGTTGGCCTGTCTAGCTTGTTCTTTGACGCTGATCATGTGCTTAGAAGGGCCAGACTCCTTGTTTCCCGACATGTTTGCACTACTCTATTTAAAAGAGGCAAAAAGTTAGCACAAATCTCGGCCGAAAAATTTGGCATGACCTTTGCTAATTTTTTGACCTAGGAGTGCCCATTTCTCAACCAAAAAGGAAGTGAATCGACACTTCGGGAGAAATGGGCAACTCAAATGAAATCCCTGGAAGACAAAACACCCCATCCCCATATTGATAGCCCCATCCCCATATAACAGCAGCACCATATAGCATATAACAACACCATGTAACAGGAGCACCATATGACAACACCATATAGCATACACCAGCAGCACCATGCATGTAACAACACCAACACAGCAAGCAGTAGCAGCATAGCAAGCACCAGCATCACCAGCAAGCTTAGCAAGCAGTAGTAAGAACCAATAGATACATGTATAAGAACTTTAAAATTTACATCATTATACACTTAAAACACTGAGAACTTTAAACCTCCAGTAAGAACCAACACAGCAAGCTTAGTAAGCACCAGCAAACTTTAAAATTTACATCATTATACACTTAAAACACTGAGCACTTTAAACCTCCAGCTAACCCAACAACTAATCCTTGACTATATACACTTGTACACTTTACATACACCATGCCTGATTGATATATATGTGGATGATGGAAACCTAATTAATTTTAACTACAAGAACATCTTGGAATTAATTTTAACTACAAAAACTCCAAGAACCAATGTGTGTGTGCCTGTATACATACTCCATGAACTAATTACACTCCAGGAATATGATAGAAAGCAGCTGCAGTATAACTGAAGCATAAAATCCATGGTTTGTGTATAACTGAAGCATAAATTAAACCAGAACATTTTTTGAAGCACTACTCTGTAATTGTGCTACTCTATAATTGTGCACTGCCTTTCTCTGGATCAAGCCAGGCACCACTCTGTCAAAGCCAGGAACAACAATACTAGTAGCACACAAGGTGTCCTATTTTTATTCTTATTGTATGAGCTAGCTCTGCCTCCAAAAGAGTATTATTGATACACTCTAAAACATGTTAGCTAGTTAAATAGTACTATACAATGTGCTTTTTTTAGAGAACCTAGAAAATTCTTAACACATTTTAACTTCAGATGTATTACAGAGACCATTTGGTGAATACATCAAGCAACAAGAAGGCAGTATTAACAGTACTCTGAATTTAGCACTACTCTGAACATCCATGCATGTACTCTGAATTCATGTACTCTGAATCCATGTACTCTGAACATCCATGCATGTACTCTGAACATCCATGTATAAGCACTACTCTGAACATCCATCCATGTACTCTGAATTTAACTAGGAATAATGAAAATCACATCTCTGAGCACAATTGCACAAACATGACAGGTAAGAGTGAAGATGGACATGGTGTCGAGGGTACCTGGTGCTGTTGTGGTGGTCGTCGACGACGAGGGTGGCGGCGGTGCTCCTGCTGCTGCTGCTGCGGTGGTCGTCGACGATGAGGGTGGCAGGCTCCTCCTCCACGGGCTCCGGCGATGGGGGCCTCCTCCTCCACGGCCTTCAGAGCGGCGGCGGCGGGCCTCCTCCTCCACGGGCTCTAGCGCGGTGGTCGTGGGCCTCCTCCTCCACGGGCTTCGGCGCGGCGGTGGCGGCTCTGGCAGCGAGGGCTAGCGTGGTGGTGGCGGCTCCGGCAGCGAGGTCTAGGTCTAGGGCTAGCGCGGCGGTGACTGAATCGAATGGAGATTGAATGGGGAGAAGGGGAATGAAGGCCGAACCATTTATTTCGCTATGTCCACAGGTTCTGTGGCGCATTTCGGCAATATGCGCCACAGAAGTTGCTGAAATGCGCCACATAACCTGTGGACTTAGTACAAAACGCGGCGTGCGTGGTAGTATGACAAGATCACGCACTTGCCTTAGTGGTCTCTGCTTTCTTGTGCCATTCTAAACTTGGGGCAGTCAGGTTCGAATCCTGGCTGTCTCACACTTTTTTTCTTTTTTAAAAACACATTTTTAATTATAGATCTGTTTAAAATAAAGCAAGAACATATACAAACATTCATATTTATTCAAAAACCTCTCTCCCTGAACATATACAATCATGTGATGTGTTTTTAATTATATATGTTTAAAATAAAGCAAGAACATATGCAAACATTCATATTTATTCAAAAAACTCTCTCTCCGAACATATACAATCATGTGATGTGTCGAGTTAGTGTCTCTTCAAAATCTTCTTGCCCTTTTTCGTCGCGGTTGAATATTTTAGCCCGTGCACTTTGAGATTTCTTCTTGTGAATGGACAACCTTTAGTAGGCAGTGTGGTCTTCCTTCTTACTTTAGTAGTAGTAGGCATGTCGAAGTACTTGTCGAATTCCTCTTCAATCTTTGGGTCACTGTTTTTGTCGAAGTTTTTCTCGTTGGCGGCTCCTTCCATTCCGATGATGCTCCTCTTGCCCCTCCTAACTACAACACGGTTGGGCTTTGACGGGTCGGTAATAAAAAAGCATTGATCAACTTGGCTAGCGAGTACCCAAGGCTCATTTTTTGCGGAGGCGTTCTTTATTGATTTGGCATCTAGTATAACCATTGTGGTGAAATAGCAGCCTTCTTTTTCCACGTTCTTGGCCCATCTAACACGGAACATCGGTACGATCTCTCCACAGTAGTCGAGCTCCCAATCTCCTCGATCCTTCCGTAGAATCTTTCCATCACAGTAGTCTCGTCATCAGCAAAGGATAACATAGTTACTCCTAAGTTTTGATATTCACTATTCTTGTCCTTTTCCTCGGTGTAGAATCTGTAACCGTTTATGTCGTATGACTGATAGGTCCTTAGGTTGTGCCCTGGGCCCTGCGACAAGGAGAATATGAGTTTTTGATCTTCCGTAGAAGGCGTCTGTGGGGGATTGTCCAGTTGCCTTTTCTTGAACCAACCCGTGAAGATGGAGTTGTGCTCTCTGGTTACGTCTCCCGTCTTCCTCGGCCGGCCCTGGTCGACGTACTCCTGCTCGATTAAGCTTTTGTGCTCTTCGACCCAAGGGCCGACCACTTCAATTTGTTGTAGCGCGACTCGGTGTGCCCTTTCAAAATAAGTGCATCGACCATCAATGCCGACATGTAGTGAGCGGCAGCCCTCGCGGTGACCATATCCACCGAGCCTGCCGAGGTGCTTCTTTGTGGGTATTCCAACATCCTTGTTCTCGGTGGTTAGATAATTCTGGCAGAAGGAGATGCACTCGTAGATCAGAAAGCCCTTGGCTATGCTTCCATCTAGACGAGACCTGTTGCGAACGAATCCTTTGCTGACACTGTTTAGACTTTCAAATAGCATCATGTTGTGCAGGAATGTCAGCCCGAGCTGGATGATGTCGTCCACGACCTGTACAAGCAGATGCACCATGATGTCGAAGAATGCAGGCGGGAAGTAAATCTCAAGATCGCATAGTATCATCACGATCTCTTCCTGTAGCCTGTCGAGCTGCTTCACACCGATCGACTTCCTAGATATGACATCGAAAAAGTTACAGAGGCCAAACAACGTCTCACGGGCATGCTCATCCATTATCCCACGGATCGCAACGGGGAGTATCTGCGTCATCAGCACGTGACAGTCGTGAGACTTCATACCGCTGAACCTATTCTTCGCCACGTCCAGATATCTGCTTATCTTCCCCGAGTAACCGTGAGGAACTTTCACTCCTAAGAGGCACCTGAAAAACTGCTCGAGCTCCTCCAGACTCAGAGTGAAGCAGGCAGCGCGAAGCACCACCTCATTCTTCTTAACTCTTTTGCGGCGACCTTGAGTCCCTTCCTGATGATGATGATGATCATCATCACTATCAGGGTACTGAAGATCTTTCTTTATGCCAAGCAATTTAAGGTCCTTTCTTGCTTTCGGCCCATCCTTGGTCCTCTCCGACATGTTCAGTAGAGTGCCAAGCAGACTCTCGGTAACGTTCTTCGTGATGTGCATTACATCGAGGCTATGGGGAGTGTGAAGGACCTTCCAATACGGCAAGTCCCAGAAAACAGACCTTGCTTTCCATACACCCAGCAGTGGCTTTGTCCTCGGTCGTTTTTTTCCAGGCGCAAGGCAATCTACCCAATTATTCAAAAGCTCCTCGATTTCTTCGCCGCTCCTCGGACGCGGGGCTCTTTCGAGCTCGTCCTTACCATTGAACAGGTCACCATGTTTTCTCCACGGATGATCCATGCGGAGCCACTTTCGAGTGCCTTGGAACACGGTTTTCGAAGACCAGGGATCCCTTGGTAGCTGGAGATGCGGTGTCTCATCCATGCACTTGACGCATGCATTGTGTCCGTGGTTCACCTGGGCCGATACATATGCGTAACCAGGATAGTCCTGCACGGTCGTGAGCAACGCGGCTCCTAGATGTAAATATTCTTTAGTGTAGGCGTCCCACGTACGGGACGGCGTCTCCCACAAGCTGGCTAACTCCTCTCTCAATAGCCCGAGATACAGATGCATATATACCTGGTTGTTTTGGCCCCTGAATAAGAATGCTCATATGTACATACCTTTGCTTCGTGCATAGCCACGGGGGGAGGTTGTATTGCCATACAAACACGGGCCAGGTGCTATGCTACTCTGGTTTCCAAAAGGATTGAGTCCATCGGTGCTCATACCTAGCCTGACGTTCCTTGCATCACCCCCGAACTCTTCGAACTCGATGTCTAATGCGTTCCACTGGCTAGTGTCTGAAGGGTGTGTCAGGATCTTGCCCTTCTCTGGATCATCTTCGGGTTTCTCTCTTTCCACGTACCATTGCATGAGCTTTGCTTCCTTAGGATCTACGAAATATCGCTGCAGACGAGGGGTGATAGGAAAGTACCATACCACTTTTCGAGGAACTTTCTTGTTCCCTCTCTTGTACCGTCCTTGGCCACACACCGGACATGTGGTTCTATCCGCGTACTCGTTCCGATAAAGTGCGCAATCATTGATGCATGCGTGGTATTTAATGTGTGGTAGGTTGAGAGGGCACACGATTTTCTTGGCCTCCTCGATACTTGTTGGCAATGTGTTCCCCTTAGGAAGTCGTGCCAGTATTCCATGTTCGCATTGAAGCTCACATCGGTCCATTTGTGTTCGGCATTCATCTCTAGAGCCTTGAGCGTTACACTCAAATGTGTATCCTCAGGGCGACACCCAGGATACAATGGAGTCATCCCGTCTACCTCCATTTGGGCCAGCTTGGCTCTCTCTGGCTGCAGCTTTGTCGTTGCTCGTCTCCTTGAGGAGCAATTCTTGAACATGAGGGTCCTGCAAGATCGAAGTTAGCAGCGTCTGTGTGTTCGCGTCTTCTCCTTCTTCATGATCATGCCTGTCATCATCTCCTTCTCCATGCTGATCATGCCCGCCGGCATCTCCTTCGTCATGATAATTATGCCCGCTGGCATCTCCTTCGTCATGATGATCATGCCCGGTAGACTCTTCGTCTTCTCGCCCGCCCACGTCTTCGTGACCACCACCATGTCCTGTCGGCGCCACATTGAGGTCGCGCATGAAACCGCGCCTGAGCAGGTGACCCTCCAATTGTCCAGATTCAGGGTCGATCCAGCGCTGCAGTTTGCATGTTCGACATGGACATCTTATCATGGTCTTGTTGTTCAGAATCATGTCCTCCTTCGCGCCTTTCTTATACCTAGCAATTCGACCTTCGCTCATCGTGAGGACCATGGTTGCCTGAGCGGTCATAATAGAGAGTATAGGTGAGAACCACACCATATGAACACACACATGCATGAATGCTAGACGGAAAAAATTCGGCATGACCTTTCCTAAAATTAGGACATATGTGTAGTGCAAAAATTTGCCGAAATGGAAATGAATCAACATTTCGGCAAACATCCATGCAACCACACCGGCCGGGCCCGACAACAACAAGCAAACAACAAGCAACCAACAAAGAACTTCCTCCCATTGCAAACATTCATCCACCACACAAGCATCGTCTCGCCATGGATCGCACACACACACCGCCTGCGCGACAAGCTTCACCTACATGTTCATGATGGCCAAGTACTCACCTATAGTAGACACAATAATAGCGAGACGAGACCACGCGATGAGAGAGTGTGGACAAATAGATCTATAATGCAAGTTGGTGGAGAGGAAATTAGTAAACAAATATAGATGTGAGAGAGAAAAGTAAGGAACTTTTAGATCTAGAAGTTGGAGCGAAGCTTCCACTTACCAATCTATGGATTAAAGTAGGTTTAGTTACAAGAAAATGGAGAAACTATGGGTAAGATGGGGTGTGAGGGAGGAGGAAGACGAGTTGGGAGGAGGTAGAGATGTGAAATGGTTGGTGGTGGATAGATAGATAAGAAAGCTAGCTCTTGTCACCTTTTTAACATGGATCTGGATGCCCTCATCTGTGGCGCATACAGAGGAAATGCGCCATAGATGTGAAACTTCTGTGGCGCATAAGTCCATATGCGCCACAGAAGTGGGAGAATAAGATTTGCTCTGTGGGGCCCACCTCCAAGTTCTGTGGCGCATGTCGGACTTATGCACCACAGATGTGACAAGCATCTGTGGCGCATATGACAACATGCGCCACAGAACTTGGGTGATCTTAGATTCCGTGGTGGGGCCCCCTCCATGTTTTGTGGCGCATTTAGGAAATATGCGCCACAGAAGAGGCAACTTCTGTGACGCATATTTCGAATGCGCCACAGAACTTGGATCAACCCACCTCGGCCGACGGGTCCCACCAATCTTCTGTGGCGCATGTTCTGGAGAATGCGCCACAGAACTTCTAATCTTCTGTGGCACATGCTTTCTGGTGCGCCACTGATGTTTTCCTGTGGCGCATATTTTTGCATATGCGCCACTGAACATCTTGTCTATCTATAGGTCGTTTCCTAGTAGTGGGCTGCCCGCCGACTGGATGTTGAGTGTTGGAGGGGTTACTGTCCCTCTCGTGCCTCAAGGTTCCGCCCGCCAGGCGGCCATCACGAACCACTTCTACCTAGAGCTCACGACGGAGCAGTGGATGGATCCCAATTGGGATCTCGAAAACTACGACACCTGGAATGCCTTTTTCGCTAACCGACGGGAAAGGGAGCTTGCCAGGTACGTGGGTGACGACCCGCCCCCGGTGAACCCCACAACGAAACCGGTCGTCGGCTGTGGTGGGCGAACCGAACTATCGCCGGTGTGATGCGCTACATCGCCGAGGGAGATCATCCTCGCTTGCGGTACCCGCACTTTAACCCGCCGCAAAGCCACAAGAAGGGTGGTCGTGAAGGCCGCGCGCGTAGCGGCATCATTATCTGGGATCCCCCTCCCCCGCGTGTCGTGAATCCGAGGCCGGAGTGGCAGGTGACCTCGGAATATGCCATGGTTCACGGTCCCCCCCCCCCCTACACAAGCCGGGAAGGGCTGAGGATCCAGCCGCATGCGCCTAGCGATGACGACGATGACGATGACGAAGACGACCCTGAAGCTATGTACTATAGGGCTAGACATGATTATGACTAATAAATGTATCTACTAGAACCCTCCCGAACTATGAAGATGTTGTATTCTTATGAGTTCGCTGAAGTGCTCAAATCTTATTTTTTACATGACCCGGGATTTACCATATTAAATAATTGTTTTTTACAAAAAATAAATTATATTTTTATTAGGTAGATACTAGTCATCAACCCGCGCGTCCGCACGGGTATATAAGTTTTTGCAAATATTAGGTAAATAAAGAAAAATTATAAATAAATTACGATGATATTATTATCAGAATCACTAATAACGCACATCAGGTCAAGATGAAGATTCAAATGACCTTTTATGACCATGCCATTTTTTACGGGCATATGACCATGACATTTGTGGCAGAATTCAATCCCAAGCAGCATGTCTATTGATGCAGATTTTTTAAATATATAAGACATATGAAACTCCATCGTAATTGATCAAGCCTAGCACATAAAGACTAATACATGCCGGATCAAGGGTTAAAACTCGTGGGAAAAGTAACCTCAAATACATCATAGTCGATGAGAGTTATAAATGGATATGTGTATGCTGCATTTATTAAAATCTTTAAATCCACAACTAATTTTATTATATTTCTAGTTTAACCATGTACGCAATATTCAACTTTGGTCAATGGTTGTATATTATGCCATGAAAAATGATATCCTGGTTATTGGTTTAAATATCAACATCCAATGTACTGATTAATTGGAGAATCTCTCGGTGACACGGAGATACATTTTTATCTTTCATGAACAGTACACATGCCTACTTAAACCATGTTTTTGGTTTAGTTCACATTAGTTAGGAAAATTATAGCTTTGTCTTGCAATGTGGCTTGCAAAATTATTCCAGCCCACGGTTTTGGTAGCATTTAGAAAAAATATACAACAGTTGGTAGGAACATCGACTAAAGAAACACTTTCTGTACAGTTCAAGCATATAATTAATTCCTAATTGTTTACTTCATTAAATTTAATCTAGATATACTATTTTACTTGTAACATGCAAATGTATGTAATATCTAGGACATGGAAATTACTTGTATATATAGTAATTGATTAGTTAGACCAATATATAACCCAGATAAATGGCATGCATGTTGTGTGCACGTGACACATGTGAGGTTTCTCCTCTTTTCTTCATGATGTTTAAATTCTATGTATACTAAGTTAAAATACAGAGATTGATATATCCTAAGAACAATTAGTAATCTGTTATTATATAACTATATCTACATTATATTAGCACAAATCGTTTCATGCAATAATTACGAATAAGAACATATGTGAACACATATCTTGCATGTAAAGATGGGACAAAAGATACATGATTAAGAAACATGGGAGATGTCATGCATGGAAGCTTAGTAAAATTATTCGGGGGAAAGAGACATGTACACTAGTAGAAACCAGGCAATTAGCCCCGGTTCGTAAGGGCCTTTAGTCCCGGATTGCGAACCGGGACTGCCAAAGCGGGTCTAAAGGTCCAAGCTTTAGCCCCGGTTCTGTTATGAACCGGGACTAAAGGTCCAACCACGTGGCCCTACGAGCCGCGCTGGGCGGCAGGACATTAAGTTCCGGTTCGTGTTACGAATCGGGACTAAAGGTTCCCTGCCGCGGCAGCATTTTGGGTCATTTGGCTGCTGTGGTAGAGGATGGGGTTTTAGGGTTTTATGCTTTTCTTTTCATTTTGTGTTTTGTGTTAAATTATTTTTTTATTCTGTGTTTTCATTAGAAACAAGTTTTCGTATACATACAGAACGCTACTACACAGTACTTGTACACATTGATGCAATATATAATATAATTTCTCTTACAAGCATACATGGAGTCCAAACCGGGTCCAGAGCATGTCTATTTGATTACATGGAAATCATTACATGGATGCCTTAGGGTCTACGTATAGAGTATTCTCCGCGTGGGTCTATGACCTCGTCGATAAAAAATACAGCAAATTCTTCTTGGATTGCTATTAGGCGGTCCTCTGGTAGGAGCTTGTTCCGCATCGCGTCCAACTATATAAAAAGGAGATCGTATGAATTAGACTCAACACAACTTTTTGTAATAAAAATAAAGGGTGAATATATTGTTTACTTACTCGAACATTTTCCGAGGGCTTCTCAATACTAACGCGAATGAACTCGCACACGTAGAATCTACATAGATTAGTCCCCCTGTGGCTGCCTCGCACACTTTACAAGAATAGAATTTAATCAAATAATAACTCTAGCATGATAAATGCACATAAACTAGAATTAAATAGATGCGCGGACTTAGCTCGTACTACTTATCGAGAGTGATTTAGAAAATAGCTCCTCACGCTGTTGACCGCGGACATGGTTATTGAACCGTGTCCAAACCCTACCTAACAAAGAAAATTAATGTATGAGTTAATAACTACTTGATATCCCGAAAATGAACGAAAGAAACCGATATAGTGCGATAATGGTTGAAATTACCTCTGGAGCATATCGATAATGCCACGGTAGTCTTTAATATCTTTGTTTAGTGAGTCCATGATGTGCACTCTTCCCAAGTCAACTGAAATGCTTAGAAGAATCCAGTGGTACCTACGCAAGGTTTACATACGTCAATAACTCATCATTTACACTAAACATCGAGTAAGCAAAATTTAATGTGTACAAGAACTCACTTGCCGTCGTGGTAAGGAAATAGTATTTCATTACAGAAATGCTGGTTCATGAGAAACCGGAACAAGTTGTGCTCGGTCTCTAGTGGCTTATCCTTTAGTATAGCTTCATGAACTCGATGTGGGTCAATGAACCCAAATCCATTGATAGCCTTTCTTTTACATTCGAGAATCTTCATTCTGCATCATTATATATAGCGTAAAAAAGAATATAGTGAGTATACATACCGGCAATGAATTGAACAAGCTGAGATAGAGACTTAATTATATAAATAAAGTAACCACTTATAGACAATAGCAACTGAGGATAGATTTGTCGAGTTCCTTTAGATTGAATAACTGAAACAATTCTGTAAATTCAACAGGGACCTCGTCTTCAGCGAAGTAATGCGATTTTCGAACTTTCAGTATGAGCCAATATCACTCTTCTTTTGATGATTTCATGTACCATTCATGAAATCGTCGCATTTTTGTTGGCATATCCCGAAGCCTCTCAGAACTGACTAGAGGCTCCCCGTGAACAAATTTGGGTGCTACCTCAGCCTTGGGCATATTGCCGTGAAGAATGTCATGAATAGACATATTACATTGCTCGGCCAATATCTTAGCCGTTTCCGGATCTATAGGTTCTCCCTCATATAGTTGAGGTTCGGGTATGTTCACCTGGAGTGGGGGAGCGATTGATTTGCTTGTTTCCCTAGCTGGGGAACATCTCTTTTGGTTCTTCGGCAACCACTCGATTGTTTTGCTTGTTTCCCTAGCTGGGGGACGTCTGTTCTGATGCTTCCGCTACCACTCGATTGTTTTGCTTGTTCCCCTGCTGGGGAACCTCTTTTGTGATGCTTCCTCTACCGCTTGATCTCTTCTGTTTCAGTGCCTTCTGAACACATCATGTATAGTCATCTGGCGCATTTAACTGAGCTTGGGATGGCTGCGTCAGTAATTTCCTAAAGTGATCCTTGGTTTCCGATTTTATTTGGACCTCTGGCTCAGGTTGTTTCTTTTTAAAATGAGCATCCACTTTGGCCCGTACGACTGCATCGGTCTCCTCATCGGTCAGGTCGTAAGCCCTCTTGGGAGGAATCGGCGGTACTCTTGGGAGGGGCGACAACTATCGCTTTGGGCGGCGGTTATCGCTCGATGGAGCGGTGATATTCTTCCACTTTTGGCCCTTAGTGAGTGGAGGCGGCTGCGTAGATTGAGATGGACTCGTGTTGGAGTCATGGATTGGACTTTTAGGTGGTGGAATTTTACTGGGAGGAGACGGTGCACTTGGAGGTGGACTTGGAAGTGGACTTTTACTGAGAGGAGACGGTTGCCTTGGAGGTGATGGATTGTTTCTCGATGGAGAAGGTGGCCTTGGTGTCGAGCCTGGAAACTTGATATATTCTTTTTTCCAAAGAATGAAGCCACTCGTGACTTCTCCCAGTGTCGTCTCCCCTTCACCTCCAGGGATGTCAAGCTGTAGTGACTGACACATAGGTTGAATTTCATCCACACTGACACGAGCATAGCCAGCTGGAATCGGATTGCAATGGTAGGTCGCTCCTAGTGCAGAAGGTAAAGCAAAGCCGACTGCCACCTTCATGGATATATTCTTCAGTTCAACATGTAGCTCACAACTAGTCTTCTCCTTAATTGCATCCACGGGGTACACATGCATCGTTGCATCATTACCGTGGCTCTCCGTGGAAGCCATGCTGCTTTTCCGTTGCGATGGGCCGACCATACTGTCTGGTGCAGGATCTTGCTATCGAAGTCCTTTAAGTTCATTAAGCTCCTGGCGATGCTCCTGCAGCATGGCTTCAAACCTCGTGAACCGCTCCGTATCCTCCTCTTTTTGCCGCTTTGTTTTTCTCGATCGGCTTCTGTACGTGTCAAGGTGCTCGGGAAACCCGATAACCCATGGATAAGAAGGTCCGAACCCTCTTGTTCGTCCAGCCTTTTCAGGATTCCCGAGAGCCTTTGTCAGCTCATCGTTCTCTCTGTCAGGAACAAACGTTCCCTCTTCAACCTCTTTTATCACTTTAATAAGTTCATTCTTGGGTGAAGAAACTTCTTCGGCTACAACAATCTCACCTGTTTATGGGTCTAACGATGCCCCATGCCCGAGTACCTAATTTCTTGACCTTCTGGGCCAACGAGACGTAGCTGGAGTGATCCCTTTAGCCTCCAGGTCAGCCTTAGTTTTATCCCACTTAGGCGTGACACTCCTGTAGCCACCTATGACCATATGATAGTGATATTTCTTTTTGGCTGTATTTAACTTATTCTTTTCTGACACTGCCTTAGCTGGTGTCGAGGTCTTGTATTCCACAAATGCGGCCTAGTTATCCTGCTGCAACTCTAGTGGGCCAGTGAATGGAGGAGTTTTTTCTTCAAGACATACTTGTGGTACAATCTTTTTTTCCATTCCTTGAATAGTTCGCCCATCTTCTTAAGAGCAAAGTGCTTGACTTTCCTCGTCATTTGTTCTGTGATCTCATCAGTCTCCAAGACTGGTAGGGTGAAATGTGTCATGAGAGAATTCCACATCGCATCTCTCGTTCTATCATATACAAAACTAGCCCCAGCTGGATCCATTTTCTTTCCTGGCTTATTCCAATTTTGCGTGGTGATCGGGGCGGTGTCTCTAACAATCACTCCGCATTGAGTTATAAATGCATTTACGGATTCTTTGGGCTCCAACGGTTGACCAAGCGGAGAGACCAAGTCAATGCTGAAATGGACATCAGCAGGCAACTTGTGTGTCGGGCCTCTTATCCTTGTAGAAGATTGGCCGGAAGCGGAGGTCTAAGAGAAGAAACATTCGTTAGTACATATATACGAATCAATTAGTGCATCTATACTAGTGATCGATCGATGGAGGCTTTATATACCTCGACGGAGTTTGTTATTATTATGGTGTCTTCACCATGGTCTCTACCATGGTCAGCACCATCGTCTCCACTATCGTCTCCACCATCGTATCCTCTAGAAAAATTAAGATATTCGGATCCATCATAATAAGAACCCCCAGTATCCTCATCTATCATGTTGAGAAGCTCCTCTTTATTCTGTCTACCATCAATAGCTTAACTAATACAGAAAAAGAATATTGCATTAAGTAAAAGAATATTACAATTGCGACAACTCGGATACAGTACTTAGTGATTAAGATAAAGTACAATAATATAAGATAAAGTACATTATTAATACATTTTGCTCATATCTCGCTCATAATATAAAGTATATTATTAATACATCTCGCTCATATCAAACTAGCGAACTCGGCTGCCGCGTTCTGTGCTACGGGAGCTCTGTAGCCAGAGAAGAGGAACCATCAACGGAGAATAGCTTGGGTGAGAACCATGAACCTGCCAGATATTGGAGAACCTAGTCTTCAAAAGATACATGTATCGTCGTATGTGCTCGTCCTCCTCCCTGTTACGACGACGTACCACCTCCTCGGGGGTCGGCTCCCTCTGCACCGCTCTTGGACCTCGTGGATGCCACCAAAGAAGCTCCGGGTCGACGATGATACCCGGATTCCTCACAAAGGTACGAGTCCCGATAGGTAGCACCTCCTAGTGCCAACCCGGTGGAGCCCAGACTCGGACATCCCCGGAACCGACGGAGTCAAGTAGGCTCAGACGAGGTGGACGTGGCATAACTAAATAATAGCAATAAATAATCATAAAACATAAACAGTAACTAAATCACTAAGTATTACCCTAATAACACTAACCCTAAACCTAACACTAACTAAACTAAACCTAATTAACTAAGTATTCTAACTAACCCTAACTAACCCTAGATAAATACTAATACTAATACTATCTAAATACTAATACTACTAACACTAACCCTAAACCTAACACTAACTAAACTAAACCTAATTAACTAAGTATTCTAACTAACCCTATTAACCCTAGATAAATACTAATACTAATACTAACTAAATACTAATACTACTAACACTAACTAACCAAAATACTAATACTACTAACACTAACTAAATACTAATACTACTAACACTAACTAAATACTAAAGTACTAACACTAACTAACCAAAATACTAATACTACTAACACTAACTAAATACTAAGACTACTAACACTAAAACTAACTAAATACTAATACTACTAATAACACTAACACTAACACTAACTAAATACTTATACTACTAACACTAACTAAAAAACTAATACTACTAATTAACACTAACTAAAATACTAATAATACTAACTAACACGAACCAAAATACTAATACTACTAATTAACACTAACACTAACACTACTACTAACCAAAATTAACTAACCCTAATTAACCAATACTACTAACACGGCGATCACCTGAAGACGGCGAGGCGGCGCTGGGCGGAGAAGGTGCGGCGGGGCGGCGGCGCATCGTGGCGGCGCGGTGGCTCGGGGCAGGGCGGCGCGGAGACACGGCGAGGCGACGCGGCGCAGGGCGGAGACGGGGGCGCAGGGCTCCTCTTCTCACGGGCGCGGGCGGCGGCGCGGCGAACGGCGTGGGTGATCCTCTGGGAAGAAGGTGATCTGGGGCTCTCTGGGTCGTGGCACGACCCGGGGTTGGGGTGGGATATTTATACCACCCCCTTTAGCCCCGGGTTGTAATACAAATTGGGGCTAAAGGCGGCGCCAAAACCAAAAATGGTTTATAGTTTTCAGAAAATTATGTATTATATATCAAAATTTTCAGAAAAAGAAGATCTATAATTTAAATCTATTATCATACTTTATTATACAACTTAAATGAAATTATCTATTGTTTAACAAGTATTATATTTAGGACAAATGTTGGAAACATATAGTTTATTATTTAAAAACAGAAAAATACATATAATATACCAAAATATTCACAAAAAATAATAGACTCATTAGAAATATAATATTTATTACTAAAACTAGTAACTAGGACTAAAATATATTTTCTCGCCATTTCCCCCGCTTTCCGCCATGTTTTCCTGCCATTTCCCCCGCTTCCCGCCATGTTTTCTTGCCATTTCCCCCGCTTTCCGCCATGTTCTTCCGCCATTTCCCCCGCTTCCCGCCATGTTCTCTCGCCATTTCCCTCTATATCTAGGCCGACCGCCATGTCCATCCACACATCCACACCTTCTCTCTCACAACAATGGACACCGCTTACTGGGCCTTTCTGACGCTCGAGGAGATCGAGGCGCTGTGCGTCTCCAGCTACCCATGCCTGCCGGGGTACCAGCTGCCCGCTGGCTGGATGCTGAGCGCTGGAGGGGTTCCTGTTCCTCCTGTGCCTCAAGGTTCGGCCCGCCAGACGGCCATCACGAACCACTTCTACCTCGAGCTCACGCCGGAGCAGCGGATGGATCCCCATTGGGATCCTAACAACCTCGACACCTGGAATGCCTTCTTCGCAAACCGGCGGTAAAGGGAGCTCGCCAGGTACGAGGGTTACGGCCCGCCCCTAGTGAACCACAACGACGATGGTCGCCGCCTTTGGTGGGCGAACCGGACTATCGCCGGCGTGATGCGCTACATCGCCATGGGAGACCATCCTCGCCTGAGGTACCCGCACTTTCACCAGCCGCATAGCCACAAGAATGGTGGTGGTGGTGAAGGCCTAGGGCGTACTGGGGTCGTCATCCGGGAGCCCCCTTCCCCGTGCGTCGTGAATCCGACGCCGGAGGATCCAGCCGCGTGCTACGAGGAAGGGCTGGGGATCCATCCGCGTGCTACGAGCGACGACGATGATGATGACGATTCTGAAGACGACCCTGAAGCTGTGTACTACAGGGCTAGATATGATTATGACTAATTTTTATGTTTTAATATTAATAAATGTCTGGCCATAGCAAGTTGCAATACTACCTATTGAGATCGAGATAGTTCATATCCATATATACATATAAGAAGATCATTAAAAAGAAAGGTTTAATAATATTGTACATCACCAACATCCACACATTTAGAGTTTTCTTCTAATCCGTAACCATGGAGCATCTTCCTTACTTAACGGGATGCTTGGGTCATCATTCACAGCGAAGGGCGGAATTTCATGAAACTTATCATAATCCGCTGACATGTCTGTCTTATCCTCCACCCCCACGATGTTTCTTTTTCCTGAAAGAACTATGTGGCGCTTTGGCTCATCGTTTCTTGTATTCTTTTGCTTATCTTTCCTTCTTCTCGGTTTGGTAGACATGTCCTTCACATAAAAAACCTGAGCCACATCATTGGCTAGGACAAATGGTTCATTTCTATACGCAAGGTTGTTGATATCCGCTGTTGTCATTCCGTATTTCTTGTCTACCTCAACCCCGCCTCCTGTCAGCTTGACCCATTTGCACTGAAACAAAGGAACCTTAAAAAAGGTCCATAGTCAAGTTCCCATATCTCCTCTATGTAACCATAATATGTATCCTTTTGCCCATTCTCGTCTGTTGCATCAAATCGGACACCACTGTTTTGATTGGTGCTCTTTTTATCTTAGGCGATCGTGTAAAATGTATTCCCATTTATCTCGTACCTTTCGAAAGTCAATATAGTCGAAGATGGTGACCTGGACAACAAGTACAACTGCTCTCCAACATTTATGTCATTCATGAGATGTGTCTGCAACCAACCGTCAAAAGTCCTCATATGTTCATCTCTAATCTAGGAGCCAGGCTTCCCCGGGTTGTTGGAGTGTATAATATTCTTGTGTTCCTCGATATACGGAGCCACCAAGGTGGAACTTTGCAGAACTGTGTAGTGTGCTTTAGTGAGAGAATGTCCGTCCATACATATCCTTGCTTTCTTTCCTAGCGTGCCTTTTCCACTAAGTCTACCCTCATGCCGTGATTCAGGAATACCGATGGGCTTAAGGTCAGGAATAAAGTCAACACAAAACTCAATGACCTCCTCTGTTCCATATCCCTTTGAGATGCTTCCTTTGGCCTAGCACGGTTATGAATATATTTCTTTAACACTCCCATGAACCTCTCAAAGGGGAACATATTGTGTAGAAATACAGGACCAAGAATGTTAATCTCTTCGACTAGGTGAACTAGGAGGTGAGTCATAATACTGAAGAAGGATGGTGGGAACACCAACTCCAAGCTGACAAGACACTGGACCACATCTTTCTGTAACCTTGGTAGACCATCTAGACTGATTACCTTCTGAGAAATTGCATTGAGAAACGCACATAGCTTCACAATGGGTACTCGAACATTTTCTGGCAGGAGTCCCCTCAATGCAATCGGAAACAGTTGGGTTATAAGCACATGACAGTCATGAGACTTTAGGTTTTGAAATTTTTTCTCTGCCATATTTATTATTCCCTTTATGATCGACGAGAAACCAGACGGAACCTTGATATTGTAAAGGACTTCAAAAAAGATTTCCTTCTCTTCTTTGGTAAGAGCGTAGCTAGCAGTACCTTCAAACAACTCTTGATGCATGCCGTCTCGGTCTTTTATACGTTGTTGGTCTTGCCGTGCTTCAGGTGTATCTTTGCTCTTCCCATACACGCCCAAGAAGCCTAGCAGTGTCACGCAAAGATTCTTCGTCAGGTGCATCACGTCAATTGCAGAGCGGACCTCTAGGACTTTCCAATAGGGTCGCTCCCAAAATATAGATTTCTTTTTCCACATGGGTGCGTGTCCGACATCGTCCTTCAGAACAGATTGTCTAACAGGACCCTTTCCAAAGATTACTTTTAAATCCTTCACCATATCAAATACATCATCACCAGTACGGCGGATAGGCTTACACCGGCTGTCTGCCTCAACATTGAAATGCTTAGCTTTCTTTCTTAGGTGTGCGTGGGCGGAAGAAAACGACGATTCCCCGGATACACATTCTTCTTACATTTGGAAGCAACTTTTCATTATTTTCAGCAACATTTGGAAGAAAACCTTCTTTGCTTCGTAGGTACTGGCGGGCAGTTCGTTATCCTTTGAAAGCAACTTCTTCATTATTTTCAGCAACTTTTCAAATCCTTTGTCAGTCACACTGTTCTCTGCCTTCCATTGCAGCAATTCCAGTGTGCTACCTAGTTTTTTGTGCCCATCTTCACAATTTGGGTACAACAATTTGTTGTGATCCTCTAACATCTTCTTGAACTTCAACCTCTCCCTTTCAGTTATGCATTCTTCCTGGGCATTAGCAATGGCCCGACTAAGATCATCATCGGGCAGATCTGATGTCTGTTCTTCATCTTTTTCTTCATCAATGTCTTCCATTGTAGTACCATCGTATTTAGGTTAGTCGTTATCATTCTCTTCTTCTTTGTTGTCTTCCATCATAACCCCTCTTTCTCCGTGCTTGGTCAAACAATTATAGCCGGTCATGAAACCGGACCGAAACAGGTGGCTGTGAAGGACTCTTGAGGAAGAGTATTCCTTATGATTCTGACAGACACCACATGGACAAGACATAAAACCATTCCGCTTGTTTGCCTCGGCCGCAAGAAGAAAAGAATGCACGCCTTTAATGAACTCGTTAGAGAGTCGGTCAGCGTATATCCATTGTCGGCTCATCTGTATTATATAATTAATTAAGTACATCAAACATAATCATAATTAATTATTACTAATCTAAAAAACAAAATTAAAGCCAGCAACTGGGACTAAAGATATGATGAACCTTTAGTCCCGGTTGGAGGCACCAACCGGGACTAAATGTGGATGTGGAGACAACATGTCGACACTATGTCCTCAGTGGGCAGCACTAAGCCAGTAAATTAAATGACGACACTATTTTGGGTGGTGGCAGCATAATCATAATTAATTAGTACTAATGTAAAAAACAAAATTAAAGCCAGCAACCGGGACTAAAGATATGATGAACCTTTAGTCCCGGTTGGAGGCACCAATCGGGACTAAATATGGATGTGGAGACAACATGTCAACACTATGTCCTCAGTGGGCAACACTAAGCCAGTAAATTAAATGATGACACTATTTTGGGTGGGTGGCAGCATAATCATAATTAATTAGTACTAATGTAAAAAACAAAATTAAAGCCAGCAACCGGGACTAAAGATATGATGAACCTTTAGTCTCGGTTGGAGGCACCAACCAGGACTAAATGTGGATGTGGAGACAACATGTCGACACTATGTCCTTAGTGGGCAGCACTAAGCTAGTAAATTAAATGACGACATTATTTTGGGTGAGTGGCAGCATAATCGTAATTAATTAGTACTAATGTAAAAAACAAAATTAAAGCGAGCAACCGGGATTAAAGATATGATGAACCTTTAGTCCCGATTGGAGGCACCAACCGGGACTAAATATGGATGTGGAGACAACATGTCGACACTATGTCCTCAGTGGGTAGCACTAAGCCAGTAAATTAAATGACGACACTATTTTGGGTGGGTGGCAACACTATGCCAGGGGTGAGTGTGTCGACATTATGTCATCAGTGCCCAACACTATGTTGTGCTACTTAATCTATAAATAGGTATGCATTCTTGTGAAGAGCTGCAAGATGGTGTGGGAGACCAGGGACACCACTACGGCGGAGCTTCTCGAAGATGTCTTAGGACCTCGTCCTCAGACATCTTCGAGGAGCTCGCCGTAGAGGCACTCTCTAATATGTGAAATTAGTTAGCTCCACCAGCATACTGATCTAGCTAGAGAAGATATAAACTGAAAGATGGTGTGCGAGAGCAAGGACACCACTACGGCAGAGCTTCTCGAAGATGTCTTAGGATCCCGTCCTCAGACATCTTCGAGGAGCTCGCCATAGAGGCACTCCCTAATATGTGAATTGTTTTAGTTATCCGGCGTATTAATCTATAGCTAGAGAAGTTATTAACTCCAAGATGGTGCTAGAGGGACACCACTACGGTGGAGCTTCTCTCGAAGATGTCTTAGGATCCTATCCTTAGACATCTTCGAGGAGCTTGCCATAGAGGAGCTTCTCGAAGATGTACTGTGATGTCTTCTTATCAAGCTTTTATGAATTAACCCTATCTTTGTTACAATTTTTTCAGCTAGCTAGTTAGAATGATGAACTCACGCATATGTGTGCTTCTAAAATCAAATTTCGAGACTATGTGCCAAAACAAGATATATATAGATAGAATCCACATATTGTGATATTTACCTTAGAGTTTCTTACATTAATACAAGATAGAGAGAATCTAAACATCGATCTCATGCTATCATTGCAAAAATTACTACCAAACTAAATCCACAAATCCATCTACAAGATAGAGCATGAAATGAGCTGATATAGCAATGAGAGTTCAAAGGATGAAGTTGCTCACCTTTTAGAGCCTTTGGATAGATGGGGCACCATAAAATATAGACAAATCTTGAGGAAAAAAAGGGCATGAACTCGAGCTTAAAGCAAGAAAGAGAGAGAGAGGAGAGCCACCGTCTTGAATGGTGGCTCAGACAGGGGAAGAAGATATAGCCAGACCTTTTGCCCCGGTTCGTATCTAGAACCGGGGATAAAGGTCCACCTTTAGCCCCGGATAGTATAACAAACCGGGGCTAAAGGATCTGGCGCCCGACCCGGCCTGCCTAAAATCCTTTAGTCCCGGTTTGTTAAACGACCCGGGGCTAAAGGTCCCGTTCGAACCGGGGCTAGTGCCTGCCACCCCCCTCGGGCCAGATCTAGCCGTTGGACCGGGGCATTAGTCTCGGTTTGTAGCAAAACCTGGGCTAATACCCCTGGATCAAAGGTCTGTTTTCTACTAGTGGTACAACAGAGATGTGCATACCATGCTTCCTCTCGCTTACTCACTCTTTCCTTTGTCAATGCATTATGTAACTTGTATGTTCATGTTTAGTTTATCCCTGTTGGAACTCACCACATGTACGTGACTATGTGGTACTCCACAATTCATTCATCAAATCCGTACTTCTGTTTCTTCCTCCCGCCGCTGCTCATCTTCAGGAAAGTGTTCCTTGCCGTCGTAATTTGGCGGTGTTACACAACTTCATCCTTTGTACTACCGGTTGCCATTAACATATATTGATTAGACATGTAAAGCAGTAAGTTGTGCATATATACGCCCCTACTGCATCGCACACTACTTGGTCCAGTTGGTCATCACATATAATGTAAGCTTCCAGGACTCTAAAAAAAATAAGATTTCGCGACCACAAATTTTAAACTTCTAGGACTCTAGGCAAATAAGTCTCTACCTTACTTATATTAGATCTTAACGGTAGAATTTCGATCCTTTGGTTATTTTAATGTGTTTTGGATTAACATGGTGGCTTCTATATATATCAAACTTCTTCCGAGCATTTTGATCTGCAATACAAAAATTACATTCCAATTTCTCTATTGTAGAAATAGCGAATAATGTATCAGCTCGGCCCTTACAGAACCATGAAATTAATTGCATTAAGCTAAGCACGGGGCAATTCCAGAATTGAATATTTTATACATTAACTATGTACCATCTCTAGATGATAAAGGCTCTCTTGTTCCTTGCAGAAAAGGGCTTCCATGTTATGAGAATCCTCCTATTACAGTCGCTTATTGCATTGCACTTGAGAAAATCATGCACCAAACATCGAGGAACTTAAGGAATAAACGAAGAATCATGAATAGTGTATACATTAAATAAGGGCAGTACAACATAAAAAATGCCAGAATGATACATCCCATACATAGATTATTTTGTGCTTGTGCAATTTGAAGAAATACAATATATGAATGAATCTATGATATTTTGTATATGTCATATATTAATTATTAAACATAAATTATATGTTTGTAGTAAGTGACAACCACTAATTTCATCTTTTCCTAGATCAAAGAAAAGCAAACATTAGTCACCCATGTGGTGAGGAACAGAAATAGGCAAACTTCAAAAGTGCAAGTCTGGTTTGCTTCACGCGGCTATGACCGTATCAGTTAGGGCAAAAACATACAGGGATTACTTGTGTGGTTTGACTTCCTTTTTACTCACGTGAGACCAGAAGTGCTTTCACCTTGCAATTTAATGTCATCTGTCGGCATTGCAGCTTTTTTTTGTTGAATATATATATATATATATATATATATATATATATATATATATATATATATATATATATATATATATATGTATATATATGAAGGTAGAGAGGAACTCTACCTTATGGGTTACAAGGTAGCACAACCAATGAGGGTGAATTTACGGTCCGACTTAGCCGGGTGGAAAAACGAAGAAGAAACGAAAAAAGGAGATCTAAAAAAAGAGAGAAACAAGGGGGCCTATTCTCCATGTTTTGAGTTAGTTTGGAGCTAAGAGCTTATCGACCCAATGCAGTAATTTTGGCTTCAGGTTTGGTTTCCTGCACGCCCATAGTGTCAGTTCATCTGCAATATTTTTCAGCAGTGGCCCTCTCGAAATTTGTTTATCGTTGAAGACTTAGTTGTTCTTGGCCCTCCAGAGGTGCACAATGCATGCGGCCACACAGATTGGCCAGGTATCATTTTGAACACATTGTGCCAGCTGTTGCAGAGAATTTGCCCTTGTGGCCGTCTGTGACACCTCCAGTTTGCTCCAAACCCAAGTTGCCTGACGGCAGTGCAATGCAATGTGCTCCACAGATTCGAGGGCTGGGCATTGGTCACAATTTGCGTGCTGGCACCACTTCTTGACAATCATGTTGTCCCTTGTATTAAGCCTTCCTCTATAAGCAAGCCATATGAAGATTTTGTGTCTGTGTGGGATGACAGGATGCCACACCCAGTCCCTAGGTTCCCAAGCCAATCCACGGTCATTGAATAGCTTGTAGAAATCTTTTGTTGTCGGATTCCTCCCTGTCGTGACTAGTAGCCTTACATCCCATGCATTTGGTTCTGGCAGCTGTAGGTTGTGCAGTTCATCCAGCACAAGTTGAAGTTGAAGTTGTGCAGTGATTGACAGGGGGGTGTGTAGTTGTAAGTCCCACACCCCATTCAGGCGCTGGGATTCCACTGTGCAGTAGGGGTCTAGCGCAAAAGATTATAGGATTGGCATTTCGTGACAGAGGCAACCCAGCCTAGTCCATTTGTCTTGCCAGAACGCAGTTCTAGATCCATGAGCGATTTCGCATACCGTTGCGTTTTGCACCGTAGGAACTAGTGCGAGGATGGATTTCCAGAATGGGGTGTCTGTATAGACTGGTTGTTGTGGGATGTTGCTCGATAGATACCAGTTTGCTAGCCAAGAGAAGCAGGGTCCCAATCCTGACGATAGTAGCTTGGCCGTGAAGTTTGCCACCAGTGCACGATTGTGAGTGCGCGGGTTCCTGATTTCGAGCCCTCCCTGCATTTTAGGCATTGTGACCACCTCCCAGGACACAAGACAGTGGCCACCCATGACCTCTCCAGCATTTTTCCACACAAACCCACGACGAAGCTTGTCAACCGCCTCAATACTTGCCTGGTCCCATTCAATGCAGGCCATGAAATAGTTTGGGATAGCTGAGAGGACTGAGTTAACCATTAGCACCCTGCCTCCAGCGGTCATGAGCCTTGGCATCTAGCCAGGTAGCCTTCTGCTAATTTTTTCAACCACAGGCTGAAGCAGTTGCCTTGTGATTTGTTATATGTTGATCCAAATTCTACAAAGTAAAGACCAACTTCTGACGGAGCGGAGTGAGGCCCGTCGCCGGAGGCTTGGGACGATATACTTCTTGTAAGCCGCCGGTTGGGATAAGTTGCATCTGTGAAATCCCCGGCGTTGTGTAAACACTCTCCGATATAGTGAAGTTTCGCTGGCTGGTGCCCGTGGTTTTTCCCCTCTCTTTGTTGGAGAGGGTTTTCCACGTTAAATCTGTGTCCCTCTCGCTGCAATTTTATTTTCGTTCTTTGTTATTTACTTATCGCAAAGCTAACAAGTGGTATCAGAGCCCCAGGTTCTAATCTAGGGTTTGCGACATGTCGTCATTGAAGTTCGATCTACCGCAGCTGGACTACTCTACAAGATTCTGCTTGTGGCAGGTGAAGATGCGGGCGATTCTCGCCCAAACTTCAGATCTGGATGATGTGCTAGATGGATTCGGGGAAAAGGATGCTAAGAGATGGTCTGACGAAGAAAAGCGGAAAGACCGTAAGGCTTTGTCTATGATTCAACTTCATCTATCCAATAATATTTTGCAGGAAGTCTTGACAGAGAAATCTGCTGCTTCCCTTTGGGGGAAACTGGAATCGATCTGCATGTCAAAGGATCTAACCAGTAAGATGCATGTGAAGATGAAGTTGTTCTCGCATAGATTGCAGGAAGGTGGATCGGTAATGAATCACTTATCTCTTTTCAGAGAGATTATCTCTGTTTTGCAATCTATGGAAGTAAAATATGATGATGAGGATCTAGCTCTATTACTCTTATGCTCGCTGCCTAGTTCTTATACACACTTTCGTGATACAATGTTGTTGAGCCGTGATAAGATAACCCTTGATGAAGTGCAAGATGCCCTCAAACAGAGGGAAAAGATGAAATCTATGGTGCAGGCAGATGGGGCGTCTTCCAAGGCTGAAGCTCTGCAGGTTCGTGGCAGGACCGAGCAGAGATTTAACAACCATGGCAACCGAGATAAGAGCAAAGACGACAGAGGTCGTTCGAAGTCCAAGGGAAAGGACAAGTTCTGCAGGTATTGTAAGAAATCTAATCATGTTATTGATGATTGTTGGAAGTTGCAGAATAAGGAGAAAAGGAACGGTACTTACCAACCGAAAGATAAGGATCAAGGTAATGGTAAGGCTGCTGTTGTTTCTGGTGATAGTTCTGACGGTGAATGTTTAGCCGTTTTTGCTGCTTGTGCTTCTCGTGATGATGAATGGATACTTGATACTGCATGTTCGTTTCATATTTGCTGTAACAAAGATTGGTTCAGTTTATATGAGTCTGTGCAGACTGGAGATTTTGTACGTGTGGGGAATGACAACCCATGCCATATTGTCAGAGTTGGATCTGTTAAGATCAAGACACATGATAGCGTGACGCGTACGTTGAATGAGGTGAAGCACATACCAAGCATGGCCAGAAATCTGATCTCCCTGAGTACCATGGACGTTGATGGATACAAGTACGCCGGTGGGCGTAGGTTGTTAAAGGTATCGAAAGGCTCTCTTATTCACATGATAGGTGATATGAATTCTGCTAAGTTATATGTTTTTAGAGGTAGCACTTTGCCTGGTATTGCTGCTGCTGTTACTGCTAATGATTCTGATGATTGTGGTAAAACAAATCTTTGGCATATGCGCCTTGGGCATATGAGCGAACATGGCATGGCAGAATTGGTTAAGAGAGAGCTGATTGATGGTTGCAACTTGGGTAAGTTTGAGTTCTGTGAGCACTGCGTTTTTGGTAAGCACAAAAGAGTTAAATTCAATGCTTCCATTCATACCACCAAAGGCATTTTAGATTATGTGCATGCTGATGTATGGGGACCTTCCCGTAAGACATCTATTGGTGATGCTAATTACATGCTTACTATTATTGATGACTACTCAAGAAAAGTGTAGCCATATTTTCTGAAACACAAATCTGATGTTTTTGATGCTTTTAAGAAGTGGAAAGTTATGGTAGAAAAGCAAACTGAAAAGAAGGTAAAGGTACTACGTACTGACAATGGTATGGAATTCTGTTCTAATGAGTTTGAGGAGTTTTGCAGTAATGATGGTATGATCAGGCACCACACCATCCCTTACACTCCTCAGCAGAATGGCGTGGCTGAGCGCATGAACAGAACCATCATATCGAGGGCTCGCTATATGTTGTCCAATGCAGGTATGCATAGACGTTTCTGGGCTGAAGCAACCAACACAGCGTGTTACCTCATCAACAGGTCACCTTCTATTCCACTTGAGAAGAAAACTCCTATTGAGGTATGGTCAGGTTCGCCTACTGATTATTCACAGTTGAGAGTTTTTGGTTGCACTGCTTATGCTCATGTTGATAATAGAAAGTTAGAGCCTAGAGCTGTCAAGTGCATATTCCTTGGTTATGGTTTAGGAGTTAAGGCATATAAACTATGGAATCCTGAAACTAAAAAGATTTTGTTGAGTAGGAACGTTGTTTTTAATGAATCCGTTATGTATCATGACAGCTTGCCATCAGATCCCTCTCCTGTTGCTATTGGAGAGGAGGGAGTTCGTGTGCAGGTGGAGCACCTGCAGAAAACTGTTGATAATAATGCTGTTGTTGATGATACTCATGAGGAAAATATTGATGATGATGATGTTGTTCAGCACTAACCTACAGTTTTGCAGCAGCCACAGGAATCTATTGCTGCTGATAGACCGAGGCGTAACATAGTTTCACCTCGTCGTTTGATTGAAGAGTGTAATCTTGCTCATTATGCTTTGAGTTGTGCTGAACAGGTGGAGCATGATACTGAACCTGCTACATACAATGAGGCTGTTGCATCCGTTGACCGCGAGAAGTGGGTTTCTGCTATGCAAGAAGAGATGCAATCGCTTGATAAGAATGACACATGGAAAGTTGTGCGCTTGCCTAAACAGAAGAAGGTCGTCCGCTGTAAGTGGATATATAAGAGAAAAGAAGGTTTGTCTCCTAATGAGCCTCCAAGGTTTAAGGCAAGGTTAGTAGCAAAAGGTTTTAGCCAGATTCCAGGTATTGACTATAATGATGTTTTCTCTCCGGTTGTGAAGCATAGCTCTATTCGTACTTTCTTTGTTATTGTTGCTATGAATGATCTTGAGCTTGAGCAGCTAGATGTAAAGACTGCTTTTCTGCATGGTGAACTGGAGGAGGATATTTACATGGACCAACCTAAAGGGTTCATAGTTCCTGGAAAAGAGGATTTTGTGTGCAAATTGAAGAGGTCGCTTTATGGTTTGAAGCAATCTCCAAGACAGTGGTACAAAAGGTTTGATTCATTTATGATCTCACAAGGTTTTAAGAGGTCTCAGTTTGATAGCTGTGTTTACATAAAGTTTATTAATGGATCACCTATTTACTTGCTGTTATATGTTGATGATATGTTAATTGCTGCCAAGAGCATGAAAGAAATCACTACTTTGAAGGCACACCTAAGTAGTGAATTTGAGATGAAAGATCTTGGTGCTGCTAAGAAAATCCTAGGTATGGAAATTAAACGGGACAGAAAATCTAGGTTATTGTTTCTTAGTCAGCAAAGTTACATTGAGAAAGTTCTTCAACGTTTTAATATGCATGATGCAAAGTCAGTTAGTACTCCTGTTGCTCCTCACTTTAAATTGTCAGCATTGCAATGTCCTAGTTCTGATGAAGATATTGAGTACATGTCTCGAGTTCCTTATTCTAGTGCTGTTGGTTCCTTGATGTATGCCATGGTTTGCTCTCGCCCTGATTTATCATATGCTATGAGTTTGGTGAGTCGTTACATGGCTAATCCTGGTAAAGAACATTGGAAAGTTGTTCAGTGGATTTTCAGGTACCTCCGTGGCACATCCAACGCTTGCTTGAAGTTTGGCAAGACTGATGAGGGACTCGCAGGCTATGTGGATTCAGATTTTGCTACCGACTTGGATAAGAGGAGCTCCCTCACAGGTTATGTGTTCACGGTAGGTGGATGTGCCGTGAGTTGGAAGGCAACGCTGCAACCAGTCGTTGCTCTATCTACAACCGAAGCAGAATATATGGCTGTTGCTGAAGCTTGCAAAGAGTCTGTTTGGTTGAAAGGTTTGTATGTTGAGCTTTGTCAGGATGATTCTTGCATTAACCTGTTCTGTGACAGTCAAAGTGCTATTTACCTTACTAAGGATCAGATGTTCCATGAGAGAACAAAGCACATTGATATCAAGTACCCTCATGTTCGTGATGTTGTTGCACAAGGTACACTGAAGGTATGCAAGATAAGCACTCATGATAATCCTGCTGATATGATGACAAAGCCTGTTTCTGTTGCTAAGTTTGAGCTATGCTCAAGCTTAGTTGGTATAACTGCTTAGCCCAAGTGGCTATTGGCGCCAAAAGTGTTTTTTTTGTTTGTTCAGGGAGATGATTACTGTTGATGCTACAAGAAGGAATTTGTCTTAAGGTGGAGTTTGTTATATATTGATCCAAATTCTACAAAGTAAAGGACAACTTCTAACGGAGCGGAGCGAGGCCCGTAGCCGGAGGCTTGAGCCGATATATATACTTCTTGTAAGCCACCGGAGCGGAGCGAGGCCCGTCGTACGGATCGTTGATGACCTAGGTTACCACCGCTATATATACTTCTTGTAAGCTGCCGGTTGGGATAATTTGCATCTGTGAAATCCCGGCGTTGTGTAAACACTCTCCGATATAGTGAAGTTTCGCTGGCTGGCGCCCGTGGTTTTTCCCCTCTCTTTGTTCGAGAGGGTTTGCCACGTTAAATCTGTGTCCCCCTCGCTGCAATTTTATTTTCGTTCTTCGTTATTTACTTGTCGCAAAGCTAACATGATTTTGTGTGTAGACAGTGGTAGACCAAGGTAGGTGCAGGGTAATTGTGTGATTGGGCATCCTAAAGACTGAGAGATTTCATTGACCACCTGTTCTGACATATGCATGGGCACAAAGGTGCTTTTCTGATAATTGATCTGTAGTCCTGTAAATGCGGTGAACGCATCCGGTATGTGTTTAGCAAAAATAGCTTGCTCAGCAGTCCCATACAAGATTATTAGGGTGTCATCAGCGTACTGAAGGGCTGGCAGTGGTGCCCCATCTAGTACCGGGTGCTTCAGGAATCCAGCCTCGTATGCCTTCCTGAACATTTGCTGTAGGATATCTGAAACAATAATGAATAGGTACGGTGATAATGGGTCACTACACCTCTTTGTATTTTGAACTTGTTCCCGCTCTGTCCATTTATCAGCATTTGTGCCTGGGAAGTTTGCAGTAGCTGCTTTACCCAACTGATCCAAAGTTCAGGGAACCCCCGTGCAGCTAAAGTTTGGATAATCGCTTCCCAATGTACAGAGTCAAAGGCTTTTTAGGATATGAACGACGCCATGAGCCCATGAACGTGAAGAGTATCAATCTTGGAAAAATAAAATGCAGCAATAGGAATCAATCTGCCATGGTTTGCTCCAATTGCTAGACACCGCACGCTGCTATCATCTGGATTATCTACATGCCTGCCAGTGCCATCTGCAGGCATGAACACCAGATAAATTAATCTGCATTATTTAATTAACTGCCATCTGCAGGTATGAACACCAGATAAATAAATCTGCATTATTTAATTGACTGTCATCTGCTGGCATGAACACCAGCTTCGTAGATCGATTTGTCTGTTGTCATGTACAGTAGAAATCGACGCACGCCGGCCAGCCGGACTCCCATGCCGCAGTGTTTAGATCACGTTGTCCTTGTGGAAAAGGGAAGGGACTTCGTCAACTGCTAGGAACAATCGAAGATGTACTGGTCCTCTGTGGTTTGATTAGGCGATAGGAGCAGCCACGGTCGTGAATTGTGAGGGAGAACGACGTGAAGTTGATGAGAGGGAGGAGGCGGCAGCGACACATCGGGCGAACCACGGGGAAGGAGATCGAGGAGCGTAGGAGGCGTTTTGGTATTGGACGTGTTGATTGGACACGTGAAAGAAGCAGACTCTTCATATGATCGTGGTGATCTAATGGAGTAGAAAATGAGATATATAACTCAGACGGATGAGTTAATGGAGATCTCTTGTTTACCTCTAGGATTAACATGGAGGCTCGTATGGTGCCTCCAATTAGTAAATATAAGAAGATTTCTATTATGAACATTTTGATATGCTATATATATATATTTGTATTATATATATTTTGATATGCTATATATATTTTAACATACAATAAGACGGAAACCAGAATGTACACCCAAAGTTTAAATAAATTTTATGAAATGTCCTTTAGTCCCACGTCATGCCAAGACCCGGGACTAAAGGTGGACGGTTGGCACGCGACTGCTGGGATGCTGACAAATCTCTTTAGTCCCGGGTCGCGGCATGACCTGGGACTAAAGGTCTCACCTTTGGTCCCGGGTCATGCCACGATCCGGGACTAAAAGCCCCTGTCATATAAGCGCGCCGTCCCTTCTCCCGCAAATCCCCATCTCTCACACTTCGATCAGCACAGGAGACCACGAAGTAGAGAGCTCCTCCAACGCTGGCAGGCTGCCCGAGCTCTGCGCGCGTGCCGCCCCCTCTCCATCGACATCCGCCGTCCTGCCGCTGCGCGCAGAGCCGCCCCCTCTTCGTCGCCAGCACTGCACCGACCGCTGCCGCCGCCATCGTCGCCTTTCCCCCAGGTACCCCACGCTCTCTCTATATATATACCGCATCTAGTACTGTAGGCGGGCTAGGGCGGCGCAGCGTGCAGGGGCGGGACGGGGCGGTGAGGAGGGGCAGGGCGGGGCGGGGCGGCATGGTGCGGCGAGCACAAGGGACGGCGCGTGGCAGTGCTGCGGCTGGCCGGTGAGCAGGGGCGGCGAGGCAGTGCTGGTCGTCCGGCGAGCAGGGGCGCGACGCGGCAGTGCGCAGGCGGGCCGGCCGGCGGGTTTTTTTAAGTAGTATATTTTTAGTAGTATTTGTTTATTATTCAGTAGTCTTTTTAAGTAGTCTTTTATTATTTGTTTATTATGTAGTCTTCTTTTAGTAGTATTTTATTAGTCTTTTTAGTAGTATTTACTAGTCTTTTTAGGAGTCCTTTTGTTATATATGTAGTCTTTTTTAGTAGCACTAGCTAGTATTCTTATTAGTTTACTAGTATTTGTACTATTACAAGTACTATATTATTAGTAGTATTTGTATAGTATTAGCGGTAGTATTGCATTTGTGGTTAGGGAGGGCCGATGGACGGGCGCGGCAACGCGCGCCATGCATATAGGGCCGATGGACGGGCGCGACAACACGCACCATATAGGGTCGATGGACGGACGCGGCAACGCACGCCATATAGGGCCGATCGACGGGCGAGGCAGCGCGCACCATGTAGGGCCAATGGACGGACGCGGCAGCGCGCGTCATATAGGACCGATGGACGGGCGTGGCAGCGCGCGCCATACAGGGCCTATGGACGGATGCGGCAGCGCGCGCCATGTAGGGCCGATGGACGGGCGCGGCAGCGCGCGCCATATAGGACCGATAGACGGGCGCGGAAACACATGCCATATAGGGAAGATGGACGGTTGCGACAACTAGTAAGTTTATAGCACTGTAATTTATTAGCGCTTTGCTATGTTTGTAGTACTGAAATAACTAGCAAGTTTTTAAAGAAATTATGGATAGCGACCTGGATCAAGAAGAGATATTGGAGGATATGATAAACGACAATAATGATATCACCTCGGAGTATCTGAATGACTCCGGTGAGGGAGTGGAGGAGGATATCGAGCAAGGAGACGGCTCCGGTGAGAGAGTTGAGGAGGATCTCGAGCGAAAAGACGGCTCCGCTGAGGGAACCTTGACTACAAAGTCCGGCGAGGTATATAAATTTAGCAATTGCTGACTAGATGCATTAATTGATTTATATATATATATTAACTATGCTTTTTTATTTTAGCCCTCCGGATCGAAGAAATCTACTGGAAGCAAACGAGGCCCGACCAAAAAGTTGGCCCCCGATGCTTGGTTCATGATCAAAGAAGTCGCTGTAGACGGTGCCCCGATTGCTCCGGAGCACAACGCAAGATTATTTACAAGTCAATGTGGAATTATTGTTAGGGATATTATCCCGATCACCATTCGAGAATGGAATAATCGAAAGGACGGTGGAGTTAGTTATGTCAAGGATAGATGTAAAAATAATCTTTGGAATACGCTCATGATAAATTTCACCCTACCGCCAGAGGTGGATCCAGAACACAAAGTTATAGAGCCAAAAGTCAAGCAGTGGGATCTTAAGAAGATAGCCTCACAATTCAGAGACCATAAGAAAAGATTGTACAAGAAGTATGTCCTGAACGAAAATACTCTGGAGTTCAAAAGAGAAAACGAGAAGCTAAGAGATCACTTGGGGGAATTTCTGGAGTACAAGAAATCGGCTGTAGCTATGAAAAGGTCTGAAATAAACAAGGCAAATGTTGCACTGAAGAAATATGACTATGTTATGGGGACAGGTGGCTACAAGGCTGCCATGCCTAATTGGGAGAAAGCTGAGAATGACCTGATTGACAAAGGTATCAATTCAGAGACATCGGGGTGGACCGATCGAGCAAAGTCTTGGTTCTACGGGCATGGGGGAAAGTTGGATCCAGAAATAGGGAAGTGTATTTATTCGAAAGAACATATTGGAACACCTTTAGAAGCCCTGAAAACTGCAGTGAAGGAGGTGGAGGAGGGGAAGTTCTACCCCGACAGAGAGAATGACAAGCTGACACACGCCCTTGGGAATAAAGAACACAAAGGACAAACAAGAGGCACTGAAGGCTCCATTCCATGGAAGCTCGGGTTTCCCGATGATAGGAAGAAATATCCCAATAAAAGCCATTACAGGAGAAAGGAGAGGGAGGCAGACCGGATGCAACATATAGAAGAAACATTAAGGATGCAGCAAGAGCAAATAAATGCACTTAGTAGCCAGCGAGCTACCGGCCCATCTCATCAATAGGCCAAAGATCCTGCATTCGATGCTACCGGCCCACCATCTCAGCAGAAAAGCAGCGTGGCTTCCACGGAGGTCCCAGTAGATGATGATGCAATGATGATGGCTCATCGCTACCCCATGAATGATATCACAGGTTCCAAAAATTGCGAGCTACATGTGATAGTTGTGAACATATCCGTAAAGGTGGCAGTCGGATTTGCCTTACCTTCTGGACCTAGACCAACTTACCATTGCTCTCCAGTTTCAGATGGCTACGCTGTTGTCGGGGTGGATGAAGTTATGAAGGGATTTGAGCACCTAAAGCTTGAATTCCCTACAAGCGAAGGGGATCTGACTGAACTGTGAGAAGCCAGGAAAGGCACTGTTCTACGGCGAAAGGAAAACATCTTGCTTCCGAATTTCACGCCAAGGCCAGCTCAATCTCCATTGCCTCAGCCGTCTCCACCGCATCTGCAGACTCCGCCGCCTCAGCCCTCTCCGGCGCGTCTGCAATCTCTGCCGCCCCAGCTGTCTCCAGCGCGTCTGTAGACTCTGCCGCCTCAGCCCCGGTTGCAAAAGCGGAAGAGCATCGGTGCTATGGCAGCTAGTACTACAACATGTACAAGGACGAAAGTCCCAGCCAGTTGGAAGAAAGCCAAGGCAGAACCTTCCAAGTTACCTTACGACATGAGCAATGAGGAAATCAAAAGGGTCGTGGCTTAAGATGTCAAACGCGAGCTTGCACCAAAAAATTCCCCAGCAAAGTAGTACATAGCACCGAAAACAGTGCAACACTTTGTGAACATGCTTGAGCGACCAAAGCCAGACAATCTGCCTTCAGACTTTAACCGCTCAATTATGAAGTCACATAAGAAGAAAGTGGAGTAGTCGAGAGGTCCTAGTAGAAGCGGGAAAACAATTCCCTAGCTCGGAGAACCAATCGTGCCCTCCGCTAAAAGTGTTATCTGATCCAGATCCAGGGATTGCACAAATAGTCGCACAAACGGCGCACGATCTTGGTATGACTGTTGGTCAATACTTAGGAATGGAAGCCGCACCCATGGGTGAGTTGGAATACAAATAGGAGTACGGGAAGCCTCTCATCATACCTGAGGAGGTCCCGCTTCTAGGAACACAAATGCGGAAATTGCATGATTGGTATCTGCGAGCCTCAAAGGAAGGCACGATCATGATCATAGCGGGAGTTAGAGATGAACATTAGTTCCGTGGAAACGATGAGATACATGTTGACTTCACGGAATTATTTCAGTTATTCAATCAAGACGTCCTAGACAAATCTCTCATCAGTTGTTATTGTCTGTAAGTGATTTATTTCTATAATTACGTATCTAGCTTAGCTCGTTCATTTCATGTATACTTATCCTCACTATATTCTTTTGTACGATATTATGCACAATGAAGATTCTAGAATGCAAAAGAGGACGAATCTATGACCTTAGGTTCATTGTTCCAAATAGGATTCATGAATATACGGTAAAGAATAACACCAAGGAAATAAAGGATTACTTGTTAAAGTTTCTACTAAAACAAAAAAACAAAATAGAAATATTATTTCCTTATAACTTCCAGTGAGTGTTACTGTCTTGTACATATTCGATTTTGTTTACTCGATGTTAAGTGTAACTGGTGAGTTATGCGTGCGTAGGTTCCATTTCATGCTGCTAATCATTCATCTTAACCAAGGGAAAGTACTGGTCATGGACTTGAAACGTAAAGACCCTAATATGGGCGAACCTGACTGAAATACTCCATAGGTAACTTCAATCATTACCACACTATATCGGCATCTTTCGTGTATTTCCTGATATCAACTAATTAATAATTCTTTTACTCATTTTCTTTGCCGGGCAGGGTTTGGAAACGGTTCACCAAGGCTGTTAGGGGTGAATAGCAAGAGGAGCTGCGATTTCAACCAATCAATGTAAGTAGTACTGTAGCTAGGTGCACGAATCTTTTTTATTCTTGTTTAGCATGGTTGATTAGTATTTTGATTGAACTCTATTCTCGTGAAGCATTTGAGGCAGGAAGCCGGTAATAATTTATATAGATACTACATTTGCGAGTACATTCACCAGACGACCTGTGAGCTGGGCAGAATTCCACAACAACTTGTAGTACGTAAGCTATGTTCACAATCTTATTTTATTACCATCAGGTGTGTTGAGTTTCATTCATATATATTGAAGATACCCTTCTTTAAATTAGATCGAATGGATGCGGGGCGGTCTACTGGAAAAGGATCGTATACGAGCAAATCAAGAGGAATTGGTGGGATTCTTGAATAAGGAGGTCATAGATCCATCTGGAAAATATCATCAGGAATATGTATTTATCCATTAGGAATCGTAAGAGAAATTATATTGTATATATATGCCTTCTGTAATGCATGGTTCCTTCATTTCTGTACATTCCAGAGAATACTTCGATCTCTATATTCATGACGATGTTTTGTAATGGTTCCTTCATTTCTGTAGTTGTACATATATCAACTCTCGGCACGTCACTTACGCTAAACCTCTCCCTCCTGCCACAGCAGAAAAATGCCCCTAAACCCTGCCATAGTCGAACCCTAAACCCTGCCCTGCCGCGACAGAGTATTGAGGCGTTTATCTGCCGCGACAGAGATCAGTTAGTCCCGCTTTGTGCTATGAACTGGGACTAAAGGTCCTCCACCCCCGCTATCCTGGGCGGCCACGTGGAGCTCCTTTAGTCCCGGTTCATAACCGAACTGGGACTAAAGGGGGGGCACTAGTCCCGGATGCCTAGTCCCGGGTCCGAAACCGGGACGAAAGGCCCAAACGAACCGGGACTAATGCCCCGTCTTCCACTTGTGTAAATACTATTCTCTAACAAATTTAAGAGAATTATTGATTGATTATTAAATATGTCAAATAAATAACGCGAACATCGATACCAATCAAAGATTCAAGATAAATAAAAAAACTCGAATCCAAGAAGGTAAACACAATACATGCTCTTTTGTTTTCCTCAAAAAAAAAAATGCTCTTCTAGTCTGGTTCATAGGAACCATGTTTGATCTAAATTTGAGCTTGTCTGTGTGAACCTACTACTGAAGGTACGTCTTGTTCATGACACCCCTCAAAACTCCGGTGACACCATCCTAGTACCCAAGGGCTTCCACCTTCCCTTCCCACTCCTTCCTATTGCTGCCCTTGGAGGAAGCCAAAAGGCAAAGCCATCACATTGACAGACATTGGTAGAGTTGCCTATGGCTGCTTGTTTCTCACTCTTTGCTTTTGACCACGGTCGGATGTTGTTTTCTGGCACCGGTGTGTGGTTGTTTCACATTGTTCCAACCACTAGATGATTGATGCTTTCATGCCTTCGTGTTATTCCCCACTCTGCGGTAATCTTGGGTCTTTCATTGGTCATGGGTTGCTAACAATTTTATTGGTGATCTGTAGGTTGTCCTAGTTGTGAAGTTGTGTGGTGCTTCGAGTTGTGCTACCTTTGGTGTTGGATGGGTCATGACATATATTGTAATCTCTCTTCTTAATGAACATGCACACAATGTTGTTGCATGATTCGAAGGGAAAAATATAACTCAACCGGTGTACTTTGAAGACAACATGTCTACATCATGTCTTCTGCGTATTGATGTTTCTGTAAAAAGGTTAAACGAACACTATTTACACTGAGCTCATAGGTTTTGGATATCCATATGAGTCATGCACCTAAAATACGGTGACCTAATATCGTTGATGCGGTGTGGCCAGACGCAAGTATATTGCACGTGTGGTTGGTAGGGCAGGGTGCACAAATTTCCAGGTGGCATTCCACAAGTCAATGGTAGGCATGCCTTGAACGTGGCTATCACTGTACCAATGCGCCTATATTGATTTATATGTGTGCCTCCCTTTGTGGTGCATTGTACGCTTTGAGTGCTTAGCCTACTGGTCATGCAACATCACTTTTATCCAAGGAGCTCCTTCTCGTGCAACCCTACAAGCTGCAAGGCATCCTTTTTGTTTTACGGATTATATGAGACGTTGAAAGCATGGCTAAGTTAGAAAAAACAGAGAGATATATGGTAAAAGGTCTCACAAAAATAACATTGCCCGGTGAATTATTAGTAGACCATAATTCGGAGATCTACATAACTGCACTTAAACACATAGTATCTGTGTGATCTACATAACCCATCACAACCCCTATATCTTTATAATTTTACCAAAATAGAGGTTTTAGTACCAGTGTCAGATCCACTAGATCTACACTACTTTACCTAAGAAAATCACATCTAATAGATCTTCATGATTGTACCTGAAGCAGAGTGCATATAATAGATCTTCAAAGTTATACCTAAACAAACTACATCCGATAGATCTTCATAACTCTATCTAATAGATCATTACCATTAGAATTTAGATGTACATGAGCATACTAAACATATCACATCATTTAGATACAGAAAATTCACCCAAATATATCGCACATGTTAGATCTTCATAAACACATCTAAAAATTTGTTATATATTCATAATTGCGCGTAAACAAGTCATGGCAGATAGGATTTCGTAACTATACCCACACAAAGTATAACTGATAGATGTAGATAAACATACATAGACAAATATCACATGACTCTATAAGGGTATATCACTAGTAGAAACATGGCCTTTTGTCCCGGTTTGTAAGGGGCTTTAGTCCCGCTTGCCCAACCAGGACGGGGCAATTGGGACTAAAGCCCCAACCCATTCGTCCCGGTTGCAACCGGGACGGGGCAATCAGGACTAAAGCCCCAACCCTTTAGTCCTGGTTGGTCTGCGGACCGGGACGAAAGGGCGATCCACATGGCCGCTGGCTGGCGCAAGGGGGGAAGGGCATTCGTCCCGGTTTGTAATACGAACCGGGATCTAAGGTCTCTACCGCGACAACATTTTGGGCACTTTTTGTGCCACGGCAGAGAATTCATTTTGTATATTAACATTTATTTTGTTTTCCCTTTATCTATTTCCTTTTTGTGTTTTGGGCAGCATTTTATTTTGTGACACTTACCCCAGCACTATGTTGTGAGGAATGCTCGTCCTCATAGTAGATGGTGCAAGGTTGATGTTACCGAAAGTGGATTCACATGGAGGCACATCCGTCAAATCCGCACCATGCCTCCATGCGAATCCACTATTGGTAACATCAACCTCGCACCATCTACTATGAGGACGAGCATTCCTCACAACGTAGTGCTGGGTAAGTGTCATCTACCTTAAGGGAACCATTATATTACAAAACATCTTCCGATTATATTACACAGCAAGTATTGAATATATTACATTCATGCATATATACAATATAAAGTCTTTTATGATCCCTATTACATTATCATAATCTTCCGATAGTATTCTCATTTTGGATCTAGGACCTCTGCATCTAAGAATCCCGCAATTTCCTCTTGGATTGCTTGTATGCGATCCTTTGGTAGAATATGGTCCCGCAACCGTTCGATCTAATTTAAAAGGAGTCAACATATATGAATGAAACTAAACACACTTGATGGTAATAAAACAAAATTCTGAATATTGTTTACATACTTAAAGTTGTTCTAAATTTCTGCCCTTCTCACAGGTCGTCTGACGAATGAACTCGAAAACATAGTATCCACATAATTTATTTCCGTCTGCCTGCCTCAAACACTTTACGAGAACAAAGTTCAATCAAAATAATAATAATTAAGCATGATAATGGTATCGAAACTAGAATCAAAGAGATGCGCAGATCTAGCTAGTAGTACTTACATTTAGTGGTTTAAATGTAAGGTTCTCTTTCCAGGAACCCTTAGCCTTGTTGGTGATCCATTTCCAAGCACTGCCCGGCAAAGAAAATGAATGAAATAAGTTATTAATTACTTGATATCAGTAAATAAACGAAAGTTGCCAATATAGTGTCATAATGACTGAAATTACCGCTGGAGCATATCCTGCATGGGGGCCTACTCCTCAAGGAGTTTAAGTTTAGAGTCCATGAATTGTACTACTCCATTGTCAGATTAAATGATTAGCATAATATGATGGAATCTGCGCATGCATAACTCATCATTTATACATTTAACATCAAGTAAGTGAAATAGAATATGTACAAGAAAATAACACTCACTTGAAGTTGTAAGGTAATAATATTTCCCTTTTGGTTTCTTGAAACCTTAACACCATTATAATTTTATCCTCTGTGTCCTTGGGACTTAATTTCATAGTAAGTTCATGAACCCAATATGGGTCAATGAACCCAATGTCAAAGATCTGTCCTCTTGTGCATTCAAGAATCTTCAGTCTGCATAATATAGTGAGTATGATTATACATGCGATATAAATGAGGTGAGCTAACTAGAGACTTAATTATTATAGAAATAATACTTACAGACAATAGGCACTGGCGATCGATTTGTCGAGGGCGTCTTGATTGAAAAACTGATGTAGTTCAGGAAATTCAATCAGTATCTGAGCATCTCCATACCCGTAATGCTCGTTTCGAACTCCGATCACTATCCAGTTTGCCCCTTCCTTTGCGTCTTTAATGTACCAATTATGCAATCTTCGTATTTTTTTTGGTAGATACTTGACGTCCTCAGGTCTGACGAGAGATTTCCTGTACTGGTATTTGTATGCTTCCTTAGCCACGGGGAAATCTAACTGGTCTAAGTACTGAGCAATAGTCATACCTTGAGCAGCGGCCGCTTCTCCATATAGTGCAGCAATTTCTGGATCATACTACTCGTTCGCACCTTTGCTCGAGTCTACCATGGTCTCGGAAATGACTTTGAGTAGGGCATTCCTTGTTTTTCCGTAAACCGAGCTGGAGAACCGAATTCCCACTTGCACTAGTGCTCTTCGACCGCACCATTAACTGATTTGACTTGACAATAGAGCGGATATAGTATGATGACAGCCTTGGCTCGGGTTGATGAAGGGTCTTCAACATTTTTTGCACTTTGGCTTTTTCTTCTGTAGTGCTGGGGAACTGTGGCTCTTTCGGCCACTTGAGGCTATCAAACCACTATTGCGTTTGGGCCTTTGCGATCACCGTATTCTCCTCTTCAGTATAGTCATAATATCTCTTGGGAGCAACCTTTGGTACTTTTGGGAGGGTATCCGGTAGACGCTTCGGTGATCGGTTACTCTTTCGCTTTTGGCCCTGGCCCTTTTGTACTTTTGGGAGGGGCTGAGACGGCTGACGCGGTGGCGAAGACGGCCATGCTGGAGACGGCTGACGTGGCGGTGAAGACGGCCGTGCTAGAGATGGCTGATGCGGTGGCGGAGATGGCGCCTGTCGCGGCGACAACAAAGATGGCTAATGCGCTGGAGACGGGTGAGGTTGTGACGAAGATGGAGTTGTGCTCTGAGGAGTGGATGGCCTTGGCGTCCGATTTGAAAGAACGATGTGTTCCTTTCACCATAGAATGTTCATGTTTTTTGCTTCTTCCAGCTCAGTCACATCCCCTTCACCTGTAGGGTAGTCAAGCTTGAGCTGTGCGAATCCGTCCATAACTTCATCCACCCTGGCAATAGCGTAACCCTGTGGAACCGGACAACAATGGTAAGTTGGTACCGGTCCAACTAATGGTAAGGCATAGCCGACTACTACCTTCATGGTTATGTTGACAACTTTTACATGCAGCTCACAATGTGTCATCTCCATGATATCATCCACTGGGTAGCGAAGAGGAGCCATCATCGGTGCATCATCAGCATCATCACCGGGGAGCTCCATGGAAGCCATGCTGCTTTTTGATTAGTGGATGGGCCGGTAGCATTGAAGGCAGCTTCGTCTACCATCTGCCGCTGAGATGGGCCGGTAGCTTGCTGGCTAAGTTTGTCAAGTCGATTTTGAAGCTTCTTTAATTGTTGTTCTATGTCACGCATCTGGTCTGCCTGCTTCATTACTTCAATTTCCTCCCTTTCCTTTCTCCTTCAACGGCTTCTATTGGGATATTTTTTCTGGATGTCATGAAACCCAAGGTTCCATGGTTTGGAGCCGTCTGTGCCTCGTGTTCATCCCTCATGTTCCTTGTTCCCAAGGGCAAGTGCGAGCTTGTCATTCTCTCTATCGGGAATGAACTCCCCATCTTCAATAGCCTTTACTGCATTTCTAATATCTTTGATGGGTATGGGAGTTTCTTTATGTCTTATGTTATATATGCACTTCCCTTCTGAGTCCAACGTCCCCCATGCCCGTAAAACCAATTCCTTACCCGTTTGATCCAATTGTATGGCTCTGGGGTGATCCCTTTAGCAATCAGGCTTATTCATTTCAGACCTTTTCTTAGCTAGCGCTGATGTCTTGTGCGCCACAAAATCAGCTTAGTAGTCTTTTATCTTCTCATACGCTCTAGTGAAATCCGGAATCTTCTTTTTCACGACACAGTCAAGGTGCAATCTTTTCTTCCAGTTGTTGAATTGCTGGGGCATCTTCTTAAGAGCCCACTCCTTGACTTTTTGCTCCATGTGTTTCTGTAGTTCCGCCTGAGTTGGAATCTCCTCATCTGGATCGTACTCATCTAGATCCACCTCTAACATCGGTAGGGTGAAATTAACCATGAGATTTTTCCAAAGAGTATCTTTGGCTAAGTCACTGACATATAGAGACTCCGGATCCTTTGACGAACTATTCCATTCTCTAACGGTGATCGGGATGTAGTCCCTAATAATAACTCCATAATTCCTTATAAATTTATTTGCAGCATCAGTGGGAGCCTTCGGTTCGCCATCTAGAGCGACTTATTCGATCCTATACCTTTCATGGTCTCCCAACTTTCTAGCTGGGCCTCATTTACTCTTTGCAGAAGATTTGCTCGATCCAGAGGGCTAAAAGAAGAAAGAGCGTTGATATATATGTATATAAACAACGTAGGCTTAATTAATTAATATATATATATGCACCTCACCAGCTTCTCCCTTGCCGGCTTCTCCCTCGTCGGCTTCTCCCTCACCGGAGCCGTCGGTTCGGTCGAAACCCGGATCTCCCTCACTGGAGTTGTTCAGATATAGCGAGGTGACATCATTATCGATATGTCCTCCCTCGTTGATCATATCCTCAAGCGTCATTTCCTTTTCTTCGTCTCTGGGTTCCATATTTCTGCAAAAGGAGAAAAGCGAATGAGTCGAAGCGGCCAAGCGAGGAGGTTAGGTAGGCATTGTTTGATGGGCTAGGGATATAAACCATAATTTGAAGAAACCCTAATATATGGCGCGCGTTGTCGCGCACGTCCATTGTCCCTATATGGCGCGTGTTTCCGCGCCCGTCCATCGTCCCTATATGGCACGCGTTGCCACGCCCGTCCATCGTCCCTATATGGTGTGCGTTGCCGCACCGTCCCTAACCTCAAACACCGGTGGGATCGTGTAACTCCAATACTACAAATAAATACTCTAATACTACAAATACTCTATTACTACAAATACAGTTGACATGGGTATACCCTACAGGTACTCGAGTTTGGTATATACGGTCCAGATACGGCAGAAGCCCACGGTGTTGCCAAGGCCCAATGCAGAATTCAGGTGACCCACAGACTCCTCGATTGCTTGCGAGACAAGAAGAAGCTTAAGATAGAAAGTTCAAAGGGTGAACCCTAATATGTAACCGACTCGACCTGCTACCCGAGACCTAGCCTATCTATATAAAGTCTAGGAGGGGCGGCAAGGAGGATAATCACAACCCTAGTTTCCACAACTCTCGCCAGATTGCATCTGCGCGCCCCTGTAATCTTCGATTCCTTCGTTAATTCCAAGAGCAAACAAGCAGGAGTAGGGACCTCTACGAGGCCTGAACCTAGGTAAACCTTGCGTCTCCGTGTGCTTGTTTGCTAGCCGATTGATGCCTCCAGCACTCCCTCCTTCTCCAAAACCCACGTCCATAACAATGGGCATTGACGAGTTGAACCCTCGTCAATTGGCACCGTCTGTGGGATTGGGAGTGCTGATATCACAGCTTCTTTGGCCCCGTCAACCGCGATCTACAATTCTTCAATAGCAGAGATTCGCCAGCTCTTCGGCGTGTTCAACTTCACTGTCCACACGCCGGCCACTCGCCCGGCTTTCGAGTTCGTGGGCGATGGAATCAGTCTAGTGATTGGGAGCTTCCGCTTCCAGGTTGGTCAACTGGGCACGCTTCGCATGCCTGACCAGCCAACGACACCCGCGATTGCTCCAGCATCGTGGTTCCCGCCACCAATCGGCACCCTCAGCGAGCTCAACACCTCAGCAACAGTTGGGAGTATGGATAGAGACAGCAGTCACGGATCCGATCTGGGTGACCTAGCCATAGAAGATGGAGCCTATGGCTCCGGATCTGAAAGTTGCGAGAGCAACAGCTTCCCCAATCACTTCATGTGTGCCGTCATCAACGCGGGTGACACCGGCGTCAATCGCGAAAACACTGGCACCAGATCTGGCACCGGACCGCCCAACAGCGATATACCCAATGGTGGCATACCAGTCGCAAACGGTAGCCCCACCAACGGTGGTAACGACGCGCCCATCAACAACGGGACAGGGGGAGAACCGTCACTCACGACGAACGAGAACACCAGTGAGCGCATGCTGATCAAGCTCAACGACAACGAGTGGGCCCGCTATCGCGAAGCTCTACAGGGCAATCCTCTACCCCCAACACACCACAGGACATGCTGATGGGCTACCATTGGCTGCTAAAGGAGGAATTCAAGCACCAGCAGCAAGTGATCGCGCAACTCGAAGCGCGCAGAAAGGCGGAAGACGAGTCGAGTCTTTGATGAGCTGGGCTCTCCTCCCACGAAGGATCCTCCTCCAAAGGCAACAAGTATGTGTCCAACAAGAGGCGATCTCGACTGGCTCACCTCACCGAGCAAGAACGCATAGAAGCTACGAAAGTCCTTGACTTCAGCTCTATGACGGTGGATACGCGGGGCAACATGCTCCCAAAAACACCGTAAGCCACGGTAATGGAGGCTACCATGTACCTCCTCAACAACCAGCCACCGGCTGGAGATCCGCGAGCTGCCATGCACCGATCTACGATCGCGGGCCTGGGGCTAATCAAGGCCGCCCTCGACAAAGAACCAACACCAGTGCCGAAGAAAAGCAAGGCTCTAGACAAGTACTACTCGTACTCCTCTGGTGACGACAATCACTATCTGTCACGGCGACGTCGCTCACGGCGGCATGACCGCGACTACGAAGCACATGATGACATCACGCAGCGCAAAGTCGACAAGATGCGGGCGAGGCGTGCTTGTTCGACTGACTCAGAAGAAAATGAGACTAAGCTCTGCGGCGCCAGATGCTTCATCAGGGCCATCAGGCAGAAGCGAATTCCTAAGGTGTTCAAGCTCCCGTTAGAGAACCCAAAATTTGATGGCCTGCAGGACCCGAAGATCTGGTTGGAGGATCGCATCTCCTCCGTTAGGCTACATGGCGGGAGTCAAAGCACGGCCATGCAATGCCTACAACTACAGCTACAGGGCGCCGCTCGCGCATGGCTCAACAACCTCCCGCGCGGATCCATTCGCAGCTGGGAAGAGCTGGTCTATAGCTTTGTGCGCAACTTCAAGGGCACTTACAAGAGGCCCGCATCAATCGAGGAACTGAGAAGCTGCCAGCAAAGATCTGGCGAGTCACTGCGCTCGTACATCCAGAGGTGGTCCATCATTAAGAACTCCGCAGAAAACATCTCGGAGGACCGCGCAATTGACACATTCAACGGCGGCGTTCACCGTATAGAGCTCAGGGAGGAGCTGGGCCGCTCGAAGCCCAAAACAATCGACCACCTGATGGAAATCGCGAATCGGTGGGCTGACAAAGAAGACAAGGTAAAAAACCGTACCTACTCCGACGACGATGACGGCCTCGGGCGCAGACGCGACCGCTGAGGCAAACGTCGAATGTGCGTCTATGATGAACACGATGAGGTCAATATGGTCGCAGCTGGCTACGCCGACAAATGCGACGACAACCACAATAGAGGATATCGCAGTGGTGGATACCGCGATAGCGGAAAAACCACGCAGGTGTGCCAGCACCACACTCGCGATGAGGCACCCACAACATCTATCAAGGAAAAACTGTCCGGATCATGCAACGTGCACTTCTACATTGACAAGCACGATGGCAAGAAGAAATCCAGCCACCTTCTCAAGGACTGCCCCGAGTTCCTCAAACTCCACGAGGGCCTGGCTCGGATGAATCGCGACACAGTCAACAGGGGCTATGGAGCCACCCTTGGCGCTGTGGCACATGGAGCTCCTCCACCACCGCCCGGTCCACCACCACCAGCGGCCGCGCCGGTCCAGCATCACGGAGGCGAGCCATACCCACGAGCCGTGGGCAACATGGGGATGATCCAAAAAGGGTGTCCCTCAAATCGCGTGTAGAAGGCCATCACTCGCCAAGTCAATCTGGCGATAAACTCTCCACCCTCCACCACTGAGTACCTCAGCAGAAGCGACTCCTACATCACCTTCAACAGGCGCGATCACCCACGCCAGGTTCCTCGTCCAGGCCATTGTCCCCTCATACTCGAGGTGCAGATCGGAGGCTTCGATATGAGTCACGTCTTCATGGACGGCGGCAGCGGCATCAACCTCATGTTCGCGAGTACCTTGCATGCGATGAGGATCCCTCTGACTTGTTTGGAAGTTTCAGACACAATGTTCCATGGCATCGTCCCAGGGAAGGGCATATATCCCCTGGGAAAAAATCAACCTCGACGTCATCTTCAGCACGCCGCAAAACTTTCGGCGAGAGCGCATCGACTTTGAGGTCGTCGACTGGCCCTCGCAATACCATTGCATCCTCGGACGTGTCATGTTCGCTAGGTTCATGGCAGTGTCGCACTACGCCTACCTACAGATGTAAATTCCAGGTCCAAACGGTGTAATCACAATCAATGGCAACTTCGAGAGGTCCGACAGCTGCGATAGGGAATTCAACAGAATTTCCCAGTCCTTCAGCATGCAGGAGGAACTCGCAAGATTGAAGGAGTCGACAGACAACAGTCTGCCTCCCCTGAGGAGGCCAAGTTCACCCGACCTGTCCTTTGACTCGTCGGTACACACGAAGAAAGTCCAGGTCCACCCAACGGACCCGACCAAGATAGCCCTCATCGCCAACAACTTGAGTTCCGCATAGGAACTCGCGCTCGTCGAATTCCTCCGTGAGCACTGGGAGATTTTCGCCTGGTGTCCAGCGGACATGCCAGGAGTTCCCAGGGAATTCGCCGAGCACTCACCCAACGTGAATCCAGACGCAAGGCCAGTCAAGCAGACAATCCGGCGACTGTCTGAACCAAGAGAAAATGCAGTCAGAATGGAGATCAACAGACTCCTCGACGCAAAATTCATACGCAAGATCAAGGAAAGCACTTGGCTCACTAACACAGTGCTTGTGCCTAAAAAAGACATGGATATCCTGCGGATGTGCGTGGACTTCACCTCCTTGAATAAGCATGATACATTGGAAATGTATCTATAATTTTTGATGCTCCATGCTTGGTTTTATCCACTTTCTTGTGTTTTGTCCACACTTTGGAGTACTTTTCATATGATTTCTTGGATTAACCTATTAACAAGAGCCATAGTGCCAGCTGCCTGTTTTCTGCTGTTTTTGGTTCCAGGAAAGTCAGAAAATGAATATTCTCGGAATTGGGCGGGACAAAAGCCAAAGTCCCTATTTTTCCAGAAGACTCACGGAGCCAGAATACGAGATGGAGGAGGTCCAGAGGCTGGCCACACCCCCCCAGGCGCGGGCTAGGCCTAGCCGCGCCAGGGCCTGGTGTGGTGGCCCTAGGCACCCCCTCGGTCTCCCTCTTTGCCTATAAGAAGCCTTCTAACCTAAAAACTTCGAGGGGTTCGACGTTTTTCCACAAAAAGTTCCGCTGCGCCGCCGCCACCGAAGGAGAGATTCAGGGGATAGAAAGTCTCTGTTCCGGCACCCTGCCGGGACGGGGAAGTGCCCCCGGAGCCATCTCCATCGATCTCCACCATCATCTTCATCGACGATCCATGTTTCCTCCATCTATGAGTGAGTAATCCCCCGCTGTAGGCTATGGGGATGGTAGGGATTGGATGAGATCGTTCATGTAATGGCATCAGATTGTTAGGGCATGGTGCCTAGTATCTTTTATTAGTGCTTTATGACTTTGTTGCGACTTCTTGTGCTTAATGCTTGTCACTCGGACCCGAGTGCCATGATTTCAGATCTGAACATGTGATTGATTCATCATGATAGTATTGTTTTGGGTCTTATCTACAAGTTGTATACACACGTCGTTGTCCGGAACCTATGGTCCCGAAGTGACAGAAATCGGGGTAGCCGGAAGGGAAAGGCTTTGATGTCAGGATCACATGTGTACTGCACTCGAATCGGGGTAGCCCGAAGGGAATTGTCTTGTCCATGCAACGCCCGTCCATCCATCCCTATGCCTACTGCACTCGAATCCCACTGTTTACTGCTTTTGTTACTACTGTCTTTGCTTTACTACTGCTGTTACTTTACTATTCCTACTACAAAACTGTTGCTACTGATAAACTGCTGTGAGCAAGATTGTTTCTAGGTGCAGCTGAATTGACAACTCAGTTGTTAAGGCTTATAAATATTCTTTGGCTCCCCTTGTGTCGAATCAATAAATTGGGTTTCACTTCCCTCGAAAATACTGCGATACACCCCCTATACTTGTGGGTCATCAAGACTATTTTCTGGTGCCGTTGCCGAGGAGCATAGATTTATTTATCAAGTTCACTTGGAATCACTATTGTTCAAGCTAAGTTTATCTTTCTCCTTGTTTGCTTGTTTCTTTATCAAAAATACAAAAAAAAATTAGTTCCTACTCTAGTTGTTGTTTTCGTTGGTCTGTTATTGTCTTGCTTTGTCATGCTTGTTGTCAATGGTTGGTTTCTTTGAAACTGAAGCTTATTGGCAAGGTGGGTTCACAGAAGATCAAAAATATTATTATAAGGAACACCGCTTGTCACAAATAGGGAAACACTTATGGGAATAAATTGATAGATTGTATACCATTGCTAGAAACGTGTGCTCTACTTATAATGTTACTTATTGCTGTGATGAGTCTTGTTGCAGAAAGAGGTGTAAACACCTCCCTTTTCAATGTGAGTATAGTGATAATGATACCAGATCTTCCTATGCTAAAGGAATTTATGACTTTTATGATGCGGAACAAATTGAAGAATTTATTGCTTGGAAGGGTGATTTTGAACTTGCTAGTTTGCTTGAAAATATTGATGATTCACCTTATAAGTATGAGGTTTATGGTATACTTAAATTTTGCTTCGATAATTACAAGGATGAAAATATCCATATCCTTGAATATTTTAATAGATGCTTTCCACAAATTGAAGAGACTAATGCCTTGCAGGACCCTATGGAAGAAGAAATTGATGAACCTGAAATCTCATTAGATAAAAAAGAGGAGGAGAGTGATGAACAAAAGGAGGAAGAATGGATTAGCTACCCATGCCTACCTTCTAATGAGAGTAACTCTTTTTTCCCTTACATTATTTGATTGTCCTCCATGCTTACTAAAGGAGGATGAATGTTATGTTCCCGAGGTTTCCTTTGAAAATGTTTATGATAAGGCTCTAGTGCTTGTAGATCATGAAAATCATGCTTTATGTGATAGTTATATTGTTGAGTTTATTCATGAGGCTACTGAAAATTATTTTGAGTGAGGAAAATATGGTGGTAGGAGTTTTCATGGTATTGAAACACCTCTCTATGTGCTGAAAGTTTTGAAGTTACTCTTGTTTTATCTTCCTATGCCTGTCACTTTGTTCTTTGCAAATTTATTTGCTTACATGATTCCTATGCATAGGAAGTGGGTTAGACTTAAATGTGTTTTGAATTTGCTCCTTGATGCTCTCTTTTACTTCAACTCATATTCCTTATGAGAGCATCCTCTCAAACTTTTATGCCTGAAGATGATAATATGTCTATTATTCTTGGGAGACCTTTTCTTAAATACTGCAGGAGCTGTTATTAATTGTAATCAAGGGAAGGTGACCTTCAATGAACACATTGTCTATTTCCTCAAGAATATTGAAAGTTGAATTCAATTGAACATGTTGAGGGCATTCAAGTTGGAGAAATATATTGTCCCATACGAAGAGAAAAAATTTAAACTATTATGATTGGGACCATTGCTATCAAGGTTGAGGTAACATAGTCATTAGTGGAATACAAAGTTTTGTCTCATATGTTGGTAACAAGACCTGATCAACCTTGTTAACAAAAGGATTTCATTGAACAAAACAATGTTTTCACCATGATTATCTCCGCTTACTTCTATTTTATCCATTTTCAGTTTTTGCTTTTGCCTAACTTAAAGGCGTTAAAGAAAAGTACTTGTTGGGAGATAACCCAAGAGTTTTAGTTGAGTCTTGTAAGTTATTACTTCAGTAATAACCGCTTCTTATCCTTTTTATTTGCTTTTTGTGCCAAGAGTAACCTCTAATGAGAGAGAAGTAATGATTGGGAAAGTTGCTATCCCAAAACAGATTTTTGTGCTTCACCATAAAAATTCGTGAGAGAGGTCTGTATGTTGTATTGAGCTGTAATTTTTTGTGATTCTGCCCCAGGTTGTTATCTAACTTTCGTTAGTTCAACACCTTTTGATTTGAGCAACAGAAGGTCTTCGAAAAAATTCGTCTTTACCTGCTGGTCTGTTTTGACAGATTTATGCCATTTTCTGCATTTGCTTCTTGTTGGTTCCTTCTTGAGTTCTTTTGGGGAATTGAGCTTTTTGAGGGAAGTTCTACAGTAGCTAGTGTTCTAATGGAAGTTTATTTGGTGTTATAACTGAACCTTAAGACTTATTTATCTTGGTGCACTAATGTTGCTAATAAAGATTGTGTGAAGTTTTGTATGAAGGAAAAATTTCAGGTGTATGGAAGGAATGAGTAATGAGATGAAGGATGGAATAAAGCTCAAGCTTGGGGATGCCACTCATGTCACCCCAAGAAATATCCAATAATTACAAGCGTCAAAGCTTGGGGATGCCCAAGGCATCCCCTTCTTCATCAATAAAAATCCCAGGTTTCTTCCAAACGCTTCATTTTTATTGTTTCATGCACAGTTGTGTTGTTCTTAGAGCGTCTTCTTTTTCGTTTTCATTTTGGTTTTTAGTTTGCGTGGTTTTCTTAGTTTGCTGAATAAATTGGTTGGACCCCCTCTTTCATACATTGGTGTTCAAATAGTTTGGTTTGGATTGGAAAAGAGTAGGAAAGTTAATGCTTAAGCGGTAAAGAGAGCTTGTTTTTTACTGTGGCCTATGCTTTGTCATGCCATGCTTGATATTGTTTTGGCTTTATGCTTAGTATTCTTTGCTGTAGCATGACTTGTTATAAACAATTGAGATTGCTTAATGTGCCTTGGATGAATCATGCATTGTTTTAGCATATTAAAGCATAGTATTGTGGTATTCTCCTTTGATGCTTTATTTGGGTTGACTTGGCGCATGCTCACACCATGTTATGACTATCTCAAGTCACCATAAGCCTTTATGATCCTTTAGTTTTCAACTTGTAGTATCACCTTATGCTTTGATCAATCATGTTTTGTCGCTCGGCATGATTATGGCCATTATTGCTCTCTCGTTTGTTGCTCCCTTACTATTGCTAGCCTTCACTTACACTGAGTGTTTTACTCATGTTTCCAACTCCCTTAAACCAAATATTGCCAAAGTGTCCACCATACCTACCTATTAGCATCATTTGCTACTTCCGTGCATATTCAATATGCCTTGTTTTCTTCCGAATAAAATGTTTGCTTGTTTTGAGAAAGTTAGTTAGTAAAGCTCTCACGAACTTGATGGCACACTTTATTTCCTGCACTTAATAAACCTGAACCATTGTGAACTCTCCATGAAAGTTATATGCTTGCTAATTATAGGCTGGGGATTAGCAGAACCGTGTTGTCACGGGGAACGCTTTCAACACTTGTAAATATATACCAATTGATACCTTGCTCTTTTGTTTGCGGATGTCGTCGGTGTGAAATAAAAGGGGAGCTTGTAAGTCCATGGAGTTATGTATGTGTGTTAGAGAAACGCCTGGGCCGTTGGTCTAATCCATGCTGACATGGTGGAAACCTGCAGCGTAACCATAATGATATCTATGAAGCATTCTTCTTATAAAAAAAGAGAGAGATAGCTATTGAGAAAAAGAAAAAAAGGGGAGTTTTATGAAAAGAGGAAAGAGGGGAAAAAACACCATTTTCCCATGGTAAATAAGAAGATTGCTGAGTTACTCATTGTCTGCTTGCCTTTTTATTTTGATATGGGGATTCTTCCGTATCATCTGGCAAGGGGTACCCCGTTGGCGGTTCTCAATGATACACACATACTTATGATGACAAGAACTTACCGGTAACTAAAGTTGAGTAGCATGAGGAGCGACCCTCGTACTCAAGGGACTTGGGATTTTCAATTTATAGTCTGTCAAGCATATAACTCATATTGGACCTCACTTTCACCTTAACCACATTAAAGATGCTTATGACAGGGGCAATGAGAGCTCAAAGCTAATGAGTACCATACTTTCAGCATTTGGAAGCCTTTCAAACTATTCAAAACCTGTTTATTTCCTTGTTGAGTCTCCACACATTCTATGAGCACTTTCTTAAGAGCATAGTGGCCATTCTTAGTTCTATGTGCATTGTCCAAAGACTTGTTGATTAATGCATACCTTGATATTTCTTGTTTTAAACTATTTGTATCTAGTCACTCTTGTAAACTTTGAAGGTGTCCTATGCATTTATGTTTGCTACTCTATGAGGGACAAGCTGAATGCCACTATGCTATGTTTTCTTTATGTGAAACAAACAAACGTCTTGGAAGGCATTGTTATTCATGAATCTTTTGTTTGTGCCTTTTCATGTTGCATCTTAGTTGTTTGCTTATTGCTAGAACTTTGTCTTTGATGTTCTGATTGAAGTACTATGATCCCAGCTTTGAATGTTTTGCAAATACTTTGATCAAGTCTTTCATGGTGCATGTCACCTCAAAAAATCTTTCTTTTTATCACTTACCTACTCGAGGACGAGCAGGAGTTAAGCTTGGGGATGTTGATACATTGGAAATGTATCTATAATTTTTGATGCTCCATGCTTGGTTTTATCCACTTTCTTGTGTTTTGTCCACACTTTGGAGTACTTTTCATATGATTTCTTGGACTAACCTATTAACAAGAGCCACAGTGCCAGCTGCCTGTTTTCTGCTGTTTTTGGTTCCAGGAAAGTCAGAAAATGAATATTCTCGAAATTGGACGGGACAAAAGCCAAAGTGCCTATTTTTCCAGTAGACTCACGGAGCCAGAATACAAGACGGAGGAGGGCCAGGGGCTGGCCACACCCCCTAGGCGTGGGCTAGGCCTGGCCGCGCCAGGGCCTGGTGTGGTGGCCCCAGGCATCCCCTCGGTCTCCCTCTTCGCCTATAAGAAGCCTTCTGACCTAAAAACTTCGAGGGGTTCAACGTTTTTCCACGAAAAGTTCCGTTGTGCCGCCGCTACCGAAGGGGAGATTCGGGGGACAGAAAGTCTCTGTTCCGGCACCCTGCCGGGACGGGGAAGTGCCCCCGGAGCCATCTCCATCGATCTCCACCATCATCTTCATCGACCATCTATATTTCCTCCATCTATGAGTGAGTAATCCCCCGCTGTAGGCTATGGGGATGGTAGGGATTGGATGAGATCATTCATGTAATGGCATCAGATTGTTAGGGCATGGTGCCTAGTATCTTTTATTAGTGCTTTATGACTTTGTTGCGACTTGTTGTGCTTAATGCTTGTCAGTAGGGCCCGAGTGCCATGATTTCAGATCTGAACATGTTATTGATTCATCATGATAGTATTGTTTTGGGTCTTATCTACAAGTTGTATACACACGTCGTTGTCCGGAACCTATGGTCCCGAAGTGACAGAAATCGGGGTAGCCGGAAGGGAAAGGCTTTGATGTGAGGATCACATGTGTTCACGGAGTGTTAATGCTTTGCTCTGGTGCTCTATTAAAAGGAGCACCTTAATTGCCAGTAGTTCCCTAGAGGCCCCGCTACAAATGGGCTGGCAGGACAAAAGATGTTGTGCAAGTTCTCATTGTGAGCACGTATGATACGGAACACTTGCCTAGGATTGTCTAGTACTTGGATGCTTTATCTTATTTATCTGCAATTTCCCTATGTTCTGATTGTTATGTGAATTGTCTTGTCCATGCAATGCCCGTCCATCCATCCCTATGCCTACCGCACTCGAATCCCACTGTTTACTGCTTTTGTTACTACTGTCTTTTCTTTACTACTTCTGTTACTTTACTATTCCTATTACAAAACTGTTACTACTGATAAACTACTGTGAGCAAGATTGTTTCTAGGTGCAGCTGAATTGACAACTCAGTTGTTAAGGATTATAAATATTCTTTGGCTCCCCTTGTGTCCAATCAATAAATTGGGTTTCACTTCCCTCGAAAATACTGCGATACACCCCCTATACTTGTGGGTCATCAAAGCACTGCCCAAAGGATCACTTCCCGCTGCCGAGAATCGACCAAATCATCGACTCCACTGCGGGATGTGAGCGCCTCTGCTTCGTCGACGCCTACTCAGGCTACAATCAGATTCGAATGAAGGAGGAAGATCAGGAGAAAATGGCGTTTAAACGCCCTTTGGTGTATTCTACTACAACACAATGCCCTTCGGGCTAAAAACGCAGGAGCCACCTATCAGCGGTGCATGCAGGCTTGCCTCAAGAATCAACTTGGTCACAATATCCAAGTCTACATTGACGACATTGTCATAAAAACCAAAGAGGAAGTCTCGCTAATCGATGATCTAAGCGAGACCTTCGCCAACCTCGACCGCTACCAGATCAAGCTCAATCCAGACAAATGCGCCTTCGGCATGCCATTTGGGCAGTTACTCGGGTATCTCATCGCTGCGAGAGGGATCGAGGCAAACCTAAAGAAAATAAAGGCCATACTGGCCATGGATAAGCCGAAGAACATAAAAGGCGTCCAGCAGCTGGCTGGGCGAATTGTGGCGCTCAGTCGATTCATCAGTCGAATGGACGAAAAGGCACTGCCCTTCTACCAACTTCTCCACAAAGCTGACAAGTGTGAGTGGACAGACGAAGCGCAAGAAGAATTCAAAGATCTTAAGCGCCTACTATCCACCTCACCAATATATTGAAAGGGTTCAATATGAGATATTGAAAGGGTTCAATATGGAAACAACAAGAAAGGTTCTTGCTGCATGGAAAGGATTGTATCAAGATTCAAGTGTTTCAACACTTGGTGAGTAAAATCACATGAAAATTTTGATCGATTATACCATGATATGTATATATCCAGAATGTCCTATGCTCTAAATGTTATGAGCATATACCAGAATGATTCATAAGATGATCATTGGACAATAGTAAAGATATTCTTATGAGCTTTGGAAGAACTAAGAATATATCATGTATAAGTGACAAATAGTTAAAGGTAGTTCATTGTAAAGTGTTACATTGATACTAGTTTTGTCACAAGATACAAATTAAATTTATCTCAATTTAGACTATGGGTGGCACAATATAATGGAAAGGATGTTCCATGATGGATTTGGATGAGTTCCAAAGTTGAGATATTGTGACGGATACTACAATAAAAGGCTAAGTTTATGACTGCTATAGTAGCAGCATAGGAGGGCATTTGTGTTAAGTAGTTTGTTATCAAACTAGGTGTGGTTCAAAGTGGGCTAATACTATGAAGATATATTGTGTGACAATAATATCAACATATTTTAACCCAGACAAACTAAAGGAATCACCAGAGGACCAAATTTATACAATGCCATCTCATTTGAGAATGAGTGATGCGTAGAGACGCAAAGACATGCAAATACACACGGACCTGAAACTGTCAGATCCGGAGATTATGTTAACCACTAGCAATTGCGTATATGCAACACCAGAAAGCCATAGGTGTTCAATACGCAAAGTTTTTCAAACTAGATTATTGACTCTAGTGCAAGTGGGAGACTGAAGGGAATATGCCCGAGAGGCAATAATAAAGTGGTTATTATCTTATTCCATGTTTATGATAAATGTTTATTTTACATGCTAGAATTGTATTGATCGGAAACATCAATACATGTGTGTTTAATAAACAAAAAGGGTTCCTAGTTATGCCTCTCTTATAGACTAGCTTGTTGATTAACAAGATGATCAAGGTTTCCTGATCATGGACATTGGATGTTGTTAATAACAAGGTCACACCATTGGTGGAATGATGTGATGAACATTCATCCGAAGTATAGCATTACGATCGAAGTCATTATGTTTATATTGCTATAACATCATACGAAGTAATCTTTATCCTTAGACCATGAGATCATGTTAATTGCTAACACCGGAAGAGTATCTTGATAACATCAAATGTCACACCGTAACAGGGTGACTATAAAGATGGGTTCAGTGCTACGAAGGTGTTATGTTGAGGCTCATGGATCAAGAGTGGAATTTGTCAATCCCGATGATGGATAGATATACTCTGGGCCCTCTCGGTGATATCACATTGAAATAGCTTGCAAGCAAGTGATGTGATCACTAGAATGTTATATCACGGGAACGACAAAAGAGTGCATGTCGGTAACGAGATCAAACTAGGTATGGAGATACCGATGATTGAATCTCGGACATGTAATATATCGCGGGACAAAGGGATTTAGTTACTAGCGTTAAAGGTTCTCACGATCACAGAAGTCATCGTTGAATGTGTAGGAGTCAGTATGGATCTCCAGGTCCCGCTGCTGATTATTGATCGGAGAGGGGTCTCAATCATGTCTGCATTATTCGCGAACCGTAGGGTGACACACTTAAGGGATACCGAAACCATTTGGAGCAAATATGTTTCAGATAAAGATTTAAGAAAGCGCTGGAATTATTTCAATAGACACCAAAACTGTTTCGGGTGAAATTGCTGAAATTGGTTCTACATGTAATATTGAAATGTTGTAGGGGGTTTTATGTGAATGTTTGTTAATTAAAGTTAAAGTGGAGACTTTAAAAGAGAATGTGAAGGGGAAAATTTATGTGGAGGGAGTTACCACCACATGAATGGAGGAGGTGAAGAGTCACCTCCTCCATGCGCCGGCCATGAAGGAAGGGCACCCCCTCCTCCTATAAAAGGCCACCCCCTCCTCACTTCTCACACACACCTCCTTGTGAAGGATCTCTCTCCCCCTCTAGTATTATTTCCCCATGGTCTCGGATTAGCGAGATACATGTTCCCGGTGGCTTTATCTGGAAAGGAGTTGCTGCTTCCGCTGCTTTGCTAGAGCGAGGGACGGAGGTTGTCGGGGTACCGAACGTGTGTGCGATCATGGATGCACCGCTGCTTTGCGGTGCTGGACTTGGTGGTGCCGGAGCTGGATCTGATGGACGTGCTGGAGCCGGACCTGCTGGACTTCCTCACGATCTTGAGATCGACAAGTGTACGACTACATCAACCACGAGTTCCTACTCGTTAACAAAGCTCGTTGTCTACGAGGGTAAGTTCTCGTTGGATGTATGTCCACCCGTTGCTTTGTACCTAATAGATAGATCTTGGCGTGTAGTTCACACCGTAGGAAAATTTTTGTTTTCTATGCCGCGGACCCAACACAGTATACTACCTCAGCAAGGTGCTCACGCCAACAAAGCAGCGGTACCCGCACTACCAGAAGTTGGCGTATGGAATCTTCATGATAGCCAGGCGACTGCGCCACTACTTCCAGAAGCACCCAATCGTGGTGGTAAATGACGCCCCACTCGGGCATATACTCAATAATCCTGATGCCACCGGATGAGTCACGCTCTAGGAATCGAATTGTCTCCACATATGAAAAGCGCGACGCGATCAAGTCGTAAGTTCTCCCAGACTTTCTCGTGCACTGGATGGAGAAGCAGCTCCCTGACAAGCCAGATATGTCCTACCTTTGGACAATGCACTTCGATGGGTCCAAGCGAAAGTACGGAGCTGGCGCAGGTGTCATACTGACATCGCCCCAAGGAGACAAGATGAAATACATTCTGCGAATGCAGTTCACCGCCTCCAATAATGAAGCTGAGTACGAATCCCTAATCCATGGGATGCGGATGGCGAAATCCTGCGGCGCCAAAAGGCTCATCATCTATGGCGACTCCAAACTGGTGGTCAACCAAATGACGCACGAGTGCGACGCACTGAGCGACAACATGATCGCCTATCGTGACCTCTACGACACACTCGAAGGAGACTTTGACGGCTGTGATCTGTGACACGTGGGCCGCGAAAGCAATGAAGAGGTGGATCTACTCGCCAATACTGGCTCCACCTACGCCCCCATACCACTTGGGGTATTTCTCGAGCACATCTGTGAATGCTCCATCAATCCCAAGGCTCCATAGAAGAAAGCAAACACGTCAACGGACTCGGGGGCTATGCCACGTAACGAGCCAATGGCACCCGATGGCCTAGAGCTTGATACAGGACTCGAAGGACCAATGGGTGTCATGATGATCGAGCCATCTTGGACACAACCCTACATCACATATCTACTCAGCAAGAGGCTGCCAGATGACCCGACTGATGCGCGACACATCACGCGATGATCCAAAGCATTCACCCTCATCAACAGCGAACTGTACAAGCGCAGCATCACGGGAATACTTCAACGGTGCGTCTCCAACGGGGACAGAAGGGCTATCCTCCTCAACATCCACGAAGGCACTTGCTGGCACCATGCTGGCAGTCGTGCCCTTTTTGCCAAAGCTCTACAAGCTGGATTCTACTGGCCCACGGCCATGCGCGATGCCAAGGATATCGTCCAGCGCTGCAACGCTTGACAATGATTCGCAGACAAACCTCACGCACCTGGCGCGGAACTTCGGCCAATACCATTGGTTTGGCCCTTCGCGCAATGGGGACTCGACATGGTCGGCAAGCTCCCAAAATCCTCGCGAGGAGGTTACGTCTACCTCTTGGTTGCAGTCGACAAATTCACCAAGTGGATCGAGGCCATGCCGGTGACAAATCAATTAGGGGCCAGCACTGTCAAGTTCTTCGAGTCCATTGTCTACCGCTTTGGAGTGCCACACAGCATCATCACAGACAATGGGACGAACTTCACCTCTAAGGAGTTCTAGGAATTCTGCGCAAACCTGGGAATCAACATAAGCTACGCCTCGGTGGCTCACCCGCAGACCAACGGTTAAGTCGAAAAGGCCGACGGCCTCGTCTGTGGTGGAATCAAGAAGCGACTCCTTCGACCACTTGAACAAGACGCTGGATGCTGGCCAGAAGAACTGCAATTAGTTCTTTGGAGCCTGCGTACAACTCCAAACAGCGCCACGGGATACCCTCCGTTCTTCATGGTGCACGGTGTTGAAGCGGTGCTACCCGCAGAAGTACGCTACAAATCCCCACGGGTGGTCGCTTACAGCGAGCAGGAGTCAACTCTTGCACTCGAAGACTCCGTTGACCTCCTTGACGAGGCACGGGAAATCGCAGCAGAGAGATCAACAATCTACCAGCAAAGCCTCCGCAACTACCACAGTAGAAGGCTACGCCCTAGATCCTTCGTCAAAGGAGACCTGGTCCTATGACTAAAGCAACCAAGGCATCTCAAGCTCGAGTCCCCTTGGGAAGGACCTTACATGATTACAGAAGTAATCCTAGGTGGCGCCTATCGCCTTAAAGATTTTGAGACAGGAGTCGCATACTCCAACCCCTAGAACATCGCGCAGCTGCGTCGTTTCTACCCCTAGTCGTTTTTACATTACAAATAAGGCTACTCAGCCAGGTCACTTAGCCGCACATTGTACCTCGTACTATTCGGCGAATAAATAAAGCTAAGTGCCCCAAAACTCTGTGTTTTTCCTTATTTTCTTGCAATTTTTCACTCGGGGGCTGCGCCACCATTTCTATCCTCGTTCTACGAACAAATCGTAGTATCCTAAGTAGCTGACACAACACCAATTGAACCCTTGATAAACATCAACCCAGTTGCAACACACCTGATAGGTTGGCAAGGTGCTGAGATAAACACAAGTCAGGCTAACGAGAAGGAACTACAGAGTACAATACACTCGAAAAATATACAAGCTAACAAGCTCTTCGCATATCAATGGGTATAAATTACACCCAACATAATCATATGAACTTTACAACACTCATACATCTATGTGCAGGATACAAACTACACTATTGCTGCAGAAGATGCACATTCATCTGCTCTTCAAAGAAGTCGACGATGTCTTCTGCTGGCTGGTCAACTGCCTGGTAGTTTGGCACCATGTTCTAGGTCATCCCTTCTGGCGGTGGCGGCGGTCCAGCAGCAACGGACGCCATGTCCACATCTGGCCGATGCAGTCGCACCATCGACAAAGCAGCTTTCGCACCTGCGATCAATTGCTGACGAACACACTCGCGCACCGCGCTTAAAATCTTGAAAGTTCGTGAAAAGGGCCAACAGGCTTGAGGGGACAACATCCATTGGAAACATCTTCTGATAAATGTGTCTGAGGCATGACTGCGCCTTCTTCAAGCATTGAAGCACTCGAGAAGAATGATCCTGCAGGGTCGCCAATGCAATGGCACGGTCGTGGTCCACCCAAAAGTACCCACTCGCCTGCAGCTGCTCTTGGGTCAAGTTATTCATTCGAATGGCCACCCGATCCTTCTCATCCTGTGGATGACAAGCGCTAACAACTACACTAGGAAAACACCAAAGTGTGAAGACAAGACATCGCCGCGACTGACTAAAAGAAAAGATGAGAAGGCAGGAAACTAACATTTGAACTGCTCATTCAACTGTGCCACTTCCTCCAAGAGATACTTCTCGCGAGCAGTGGCCTTCTCCGCCTTCGACTTCCACACATCCGCACTACCGCGGATGATCAGAAACTCACGCTCCAATTTCTTAATGCGATCGCACAGTCACGAAAGCAACAACAATTCCTCCACCTTTGAATGCGGCTGCGTCGAGGTTTCATCGGTGGGAGGAGAATCATGAGGAGCACTCAAAGGACCCTATGTACAATCAAGCAAGAGGCGAATGAGACTCATCAAACATGATAAACAAAGAACTGCAGTCAAATTCGATAAAAGTCAAGGGAACATCCCCCCACAAAAGCATGGTTCAAGCAAAAGGCTAAAGCTATAGCTATTACACATGAAGACTAAGGAGCATTTTGCTTCTTCGACTTCGACTTCGGCTTCGGGGGCATCATCGCATCCGTGGCAGTCTCCGACACCACGGACTTGCCGGTGGTAGCCCTAGATGCCGCGTTCTTCACTGCCTTCGCCCGCCGCCGCTCCTCGAAGTACTTGGCGACTGTCCTGATAAGTTGAGGACCATATTTAGCATAGCTACCAGCGAAGGGAGCAAACACTACCTGCTGGCCTCTGGTGTCAACAAGCATCGCCTCGAAAATAGTGGCGGGATCCATCTCCATGCCATGGGCTTGCACCATCGCGAGTGCCATGGTGGTGCCGATGGACCGCTGAGAGTTCTTTAATTCTGTGGGAACACCTCTAGCAAGGGATTCCACTAGGTCTTCAAGGTTCTCGATCAGCCCGGCCTTGGGAGTTAAATCCTCACGGATGCGACTGAGCAGATCCTTGGCGTTCCCTAGCGTCTCCTGGAGGGAACACTGCGGTCTTTGACTGCAGCAACGGCGCCCGCCAGCGCATCCGCGCGACGCGGAGACTGGGCATCAAAGCTCAGGCTGTCGGCATCTACATACACAAAGTGTTAGCACAGTAACATGACATCAAGCAAAGCAACAACGCAAATCCAGCTGAAAAAATACCTGAGAGGGACTTGACAATCGAGAAAAGTTGTTCTTCGAACAACTTCTCCCTCTCAGCAGTAGAACCGCGCAAATCCTCTTCGCGCTTTCGTGACTCCTCCAGAGCTGCGACTGCTTCGTTGCGATTCTTCGCCGCCGCGACAAGCGCCTTCTTGAGGGAAGCAGCACGACAAAGAAGTTCATTGTGCTCAACTACAAAGCACAGGGTGTATCATTCAATCAAATTTATAAATTTCACGAAGATAAAGATGAAATCAAAACTAACCTTCGACAACACGGTGGCGATTGTCCAATAGAGCGTGCTGTCGACCCATGACAAGGACTTGCTCCGCCAGGCGAGCAGCTTCCTTCACAATGAGCTGCATAAAATGGAAAACAAAGGTTCAGCAGCAGCACAAAGTATAAATTCGACTGCCAAAATAGCACAAAGTATAAATTCGACTCCGAAGATGACTGTCGCGCAGTCGTCCGAGCAACCATCTGGTGTTCCCCAGCATGCATGGAACTCGAAGAATTGGAGGAGAAGGAGACTGTTCAGCCACTGGAGGAGAAGGAGACTGTTCAGCCACCTCCTTGGCCTTGGAGTCTGCGACTCCGGACTCTTTCACAAATTGGATGTCGTTAGAAGACGGCGATGCCGCTGACTACAAAACATACCCAGCGCAACTTCAGAAAAAGGCAACCTCAAAAGAGAGCAAAACAAACTCGCGAGCGTTAAAGGCTTACCAGTTAAAATTGTCGAGGTCAAAGGAGTCATCCGACGACTCCTTCGGTAGTCGCAGCTTCTTCCGAGCAGGAGGAGCCATGGTGCGCACAAGAACGGCGGGGATTGGCTCCTCTGCAGTAGCAGAAGGACCTTCCGGCATCGTCGGGGAAGAAGCGTCAGAATCCTTGCTACGGGAACGCTTGTGAGTGTCCTGGTCGCTGGACTCGGGGCTCCCTCCTCCTCTTCAATTGGGACGGTCGATTCCGACTCGTCCTCTTCATCCACTTCGCGAGGGATAACCCCTTCAGGACGAGGAGGAAAATTGGAAGACACCTTCTAGTCCTGCATTCAGAAGATACACCATTATATATCAATCACCATAATGGCAATCGACAAAGAAAACTACTTCACAATACAGTTCTACTCAGGAGGAGAGTTAGAGCCGTCGAAAGGAGGCACGACTGGTTCGCCTGGGAGAACCTCCTTGGCAGTGTACTTGGTCACCAATCACACCCTCATATCCACCTCACCCGCAGAATTGCCTTTGGAAGATATGCGAGTGACATCGCTCGCATCAGCCCAGCAATACATCGGGTGGACTCTAGCTTGTAGAGGCTGAACGCGGCGGCGCAACCATGTGCGAATGAGAGGGGTGCCACCCTCTTCTTTTCCTATGCGGTTTTTGAGGTCGCAGACGCGCTTATACAACACCTCTGTTTCCTCGGACTCGCGAAGCATCACGACATTGGTGGCGCTGGTGCCCATGGTGGTGGTGCCGCCCTTCTTCTTGGTGGCGGCAATGCTGGCCAGATCCAGCGGTGGCGCCTCCCTTCTTCTTACCCATCTTTCGATGGCGGTGCGAACGGAGAAAGTAACTGGGGAAGACACGGAGCTGGTACAGTACCGCGAAGAGGAAGCGCGCAAGGAAGCAGAGAGAGCAGCAATGGCGAAGGAGGCACGAGCAAGAAGAGAGATGAGGAAAATTACCGCAGTTGCACTGCTACTTAACCTCCTTGTGGATGCCATCCAACGGCCAGCATAAACCCTACTGGATGCGTGGCGTACATCGCCATCGACACGTGGCGAGGGTGAATCACAAATCGTCCCCCACTACCCCCATTATGCGCGGAAATCGAGGAGACGCAGTTAAAACAGAAGATTACGCATGCCCAGTCAAATCGAAGTCAAAAAGTGGGACCCATCGTTCGTCACGTCCCGTCAAAGCCGCTCACACGGGCAACTAAGGTCATCACATCATTAGCACTAACGTCATCGATTCCAGCAGTAGAAGATTTTGACTACTTTAGTCCTTGCTCGAGTCTTTGACTCAACCAAGCACTCGGGGGCTACTTCTAATAGGAGTGCTGGCCGCACACCCGAAAGAATTTTTATGCAGGTGTATGAACATTCAAGACAAACCCATCACTCAAAATGCAGGTGTATGAACATTCAAGACAAATCCATCACTCGAATCAACGATTTGATTGTGAATTACGGGTTACTCCCATAGGGAGCGCCGGAAGCATATTCGACTGAAACAAGCAACCAAAGACGACAACAGTCGCAAATGTTTTTAGTCCTCACTCGAGTCTACGACTCGAATAGGCACTCGGGGGCTACTCCCATAGGGAGCGCTGGTCGCGCACCCAATGATTATTTTTCCTTGTACATCGTACTATGTGTTGATAACATCCACACTCGGATGCTATGGAGACTCCACCTCATATTTTCCCTATAAATAGATTACGTCTCCTAGGCCACCCAAATCATCTCTGTGCTGACAAAAATTCGGATGTCGTGCTTATAGCGTGAAGATAAGACCTGAATAAGGCATGTCAATGCATCTGCTGCGCACTACCAGAAACATATCCGTGCCTGTAGGTACGATGAACATGCCTTGACGGACGCGTCGAGTGCTCACACTTATACACTGGAATTCGACTCCTGTAAGACCTCCGTGGCCTGAGTCGAATTACGCTAGCACTTTTCTGAATTTGAGTCCGAGGACTCGAGTTTGAGTAGATTGTGTTGTTTTGCCCTAAGACAGTTAACTGATACCGATACATCAGATAAATCAAGCACATATATCAACAATCCCTATGCCACAAACAGAACACTCAAAAAAATGCTCAGTCATGCACTCGAAAGACTTCATAAAGTCCCCAGTCGAATCTGCGATTCCACTGGACACTCGGGGGGCTACTGACATCGGTATACCCTACAGGTACTCAAGTTTGGTATATACAGCCCAGATACGGCAGAATCCCACGGTGTTGCCAAGTCCCAATGCAGAATTCGGGTGACCCATGAACTCCTCGATTACTTGCGAGATAAGAAGAGGCTTAAGATAGAAAGTTCAAAGGGAGAACCCTAATCTGTAACCGACTCGACCTACTACCCGAGACCTAGCCTATCTATATAAAGGCTAGGAGAGGACGGCGAGAAGGATAATCACAACCCTAGTTTCCACAACTCTCGCCAAATTGCATCTGTGCGCCCCTGTAATCTTCGATTCCTTCATTAATTCCAAGAGCAGACAAGCAGGAGTAGAGACCTCTATGAGTCCTGAACCTAGATAAACCTTGCGTCCCTGTGTGCTTGTTTGCTAGCCGATTGATGCCTCCAACGCTCCCTACTTCTCCCAAACCCAAGTCCATAACAATGGGCATTGACGAGTTGAACCCTTGTCACTAGTAATCTAATAAGAAGTTGTGCACGTGCCTCTGCGCCATCTCTTCCTCTCTTCCTCTCTTCCTCCTCCCTCTCCCTCTGCTACAGTTCCAACCTTCCCCTCGCGTAGGACTAGGCCAATCCGAAGCCTCTCTTCCCGGCACCACTGGTAAGAGATGGCGGAGGGGAGGTGCTGGTGCCTGTAGTTTAGGTAGGTGTTGCGGCTGGTTGCCGGAGTTGGGATTTATGCCCGTAGTCGGTAGTGGAGCTTCAGATCGAAGCAGGAAGATCTGCAACTACATAGGGTTCTTCGTCTGCTTGTTGTTGCTCGGGGTCGGGCAGTTTGTAGTGGAGAAGGGCACCGCTACTTCCAATAAATCTGCATCTGGGGCAAGGCTTGCCTTGCAACTACCAGATATGTTCCTCTTGCTGGCCGACCGTGGAGGCGGGGGGTGGAGGTGCGCTTCAGGGGCATTGCAGTCGAGCTTCGTGTCCTCGAGTTAGTCTATGACGCGGACGAGCAACGTCAAGAGGTTGCATCGATGCTACCTTCAAGATGGAGGCCCTTGCTGGTGAGCCTTTCCAGCGTGCCCCGTCCCTCCCTCACCAAGTGGTTCGTCCCTAGTGGAGGTTGGATGGCTCGAGTTGGCTTGCCGTCTTCGGTGGAGAAGGCTAGGGGCTGGATTTCTTTTTTAGTTTTTCCCCTAGGGTCCTTTTTGTATTTCTGCAGGACTCTAATACTAATACTAATACTCTAATACTAATACTAGTACTAATACTAATACTCTAATACTAATAATAATACTAATACTCTAATACTCTAATACTAATACTAGTACTAATATTAATACTAATACTAATACTCTAATACTAGTACTCTAATACTAATACTAGTACTAGTACTAATACTAATACTCTAATACTAATACTAGTACCCATGGCAATGGAGGTGGCGGTCGTACCTCCCTGGCAGGGATGACGCGGGGGGTGGGCGGCGTGGTGCGGGGGGTGGGCGGCGCGGGGATGGGCGGATCCTCTCTGGCACGGCACAGGGACGACGGCGGCTACTCGACGACTCCTCCCTAGCGGCGGTTCGTGGCTCGTCGAAGAAGCGGTGGTGCATGAAGGCCAGCGGCGGGGCGGCGGTTGGGTAGCCTGATGGCGTTGGAGAAGCTCCTCATGGCGGCGGCAACAACGATCTCTGTAGTTGGCGGTGTGAGTGAAAGAGATTGGGAAGGAGAGAAAGGGGGAAGGGCGCACGGTTAAGTATAAGAGGGCCTTTCGTCCCGGTTGGTGCCACCAACCGGGACGAAAGACCAGAGCATACGTCCCGGTTGGAGCAACCAACCGGGACTTATGATGGCCACCAAAGCGGCGTGCGCAGAGGACCTTTAGTCCCGGTTGGTGGGCACCAACCGGGACTAAAAGTCCTTTTTTCAAAAGTTGTTCAAACTTTTCAAATGTTCCCGCCTTATTTCTTATTTAGGTGTTCACATTTCAAATGATTTGAATTTGAAAAAACTTTCTGTCTTATAAAATAATTATTCAAACTATTAAATTTGAAATTTCTAAAATGGTTTAAATTTGAATTTGAAAACACTTTCAACATGAAAAGTGTTTGAATTTGAACAACTAATGCAGAACCATATTCTGTTTCCTAAAATAATTGTTCAAACTATTTTCCATTTTGCCATTTTCAAATATAAATGCATTACAAAATGAAAACAGTGGATCTCTCAACAATCTTGGGTACACAAACGAACCATTCATCCTAGCCAATGGATTTAGTCATAATCATGTCTAGCCCTATAGTACACAGCTTCAGGTTCATCTTCCGAATCATCTTTGTCGTCGTCGCTATGGCATATTCCGGGGATCCTCAACCCTTCTCCGGCTTGTGTAGGATGGAACCGGGGACCGTGAACCATGACATATTCCGGGGGCACCTACCACTCCGGCCTCAGATGCACGACGCGGGGGGAGGGGGAGGCGGCTCCTAGATGACGATGCTGCTATGCCCGCGGCCTTCACCACAGCCACCCTTATTGTGGCTTTGCGGCGGGTGCAAGTGTGGGTACTACAGGCGAGGATGATCTCCCTTAGCGATGTAGCGCATCACACCGGCGATAGTCCGGTTCGCCCACCACAGGCGATGACTGGTTTCATTGTGATTCACTGGGGGCATGCCGTCACCCTCGTACCTAGCGACCTCCCTTTCCCACCGGTTAGCAAAGAAGGCATTCTAGGTGTTGTAGTTGTCAGGATCCCAATGGGGATCCATCCGCTTCTCTGGCATGAGCTCTAGGTAGAAGTGGTTCGTGATGGCCGCCTGGCGGGAGGAACCTTGAGGCACAGGAGGGACAGGAACTCCTCCAACGCTCAGCATCCAGTAAGCGGGCACCCGGTAGCCCGGTGGGCATGGGTAGCTGGAGGCGCACAGCGCCTCAGTCTCTTTGAGTGTGAGAAAATGGCCCAGCGTGTGGTGCATATTGTTGAGAGAGGAAGGTGTGGATGTGTGGATAGCCATGGAATGGTCGGCCTAGATATAGAGGGAAAGGGAGGGAAAACATAGCGGAAAGCAATGGAAAATGGCGGGAAATATCTTTAGTCCCGGTTAGTGGCTCCAACTGGGACTAAAAGACCCAGTTAGAGGAAAAGGGCGGGAAAGCATAGCGGGAAATGGTGGGAAATAGCGGGAAATATCTTTAGTCCCGGTTAGTGGCTCCAACTGGGACTAAAAGACCCGGCTAGAGGAAAAGAGCGGGAAAGCATAGCGGGAAGCGGTGGGAAATGGCGGGAAATATCTTTAATCACGGTTAGTGGCTCCAACTGGGACTAAAAGGCCCGGTTAGAGGGAAAGGGCAGCAGAGCATAGTGGAAAGCGGTGGGAAATGGCGGGAAATATCTTTAGTCCCGGTTAGTGGCTCCAACTGGGACTATCGACAAGAGTGTCGACATTATGTCGTGAGTGTCGACACTATGTTGTGCTGCTTAATCTATAAATAGGCATCCTTGTGAAGTTATCAACTACAAACAATATGGTGTGCGAGAGAAGGGACAACACTACGACCAGTTTGGGGGAGATGCCAGCGGAGCCCAGTCCTCCGGCATCTCCAACAAACTGGCCATAGATGCACTCCCTAATATGTGAAATTAGTTAGCTCCCCGATGTATTGATCTAGTTAGAGAAGTTATAAATTGCAAGATGGTGTGCGAGAGCAAGGACAACACTACGGACAACTTGAGGGACATGCCGGTGGAGCCCAGTGCTCCGGCATCTCCAACAAGTTGGCCATAGATGTACTCCGTAATATGTGAAATTAGTTAGCTCCCCGATGTATTGATCTAGTTACAGAAGTTATAAACTTCAAGATGGTGTGCGAGAGAAGGGACAACACTATGACCAACTTGAGGGAGATGCCGGCGAAGCCCAGTGCTCTGGCATCTCCAACAAGTTGGCCATAGATGTACTCCCTAATATGTGAAATTAGTTACCCGGCACAAGAATAGAACAACATCTTCATAGTTCGGGAAAGTTGTAGAGAGACCAACACTAGCTAGTAGAAAACTATCCATTAGTCCCGGTTTCCTAACTGGGACTACGGAATCGGGAATAAAGACCCCCCTTTAGTCCCAATCCAGCCACAAACCGGGACTTACACTCAAGACATTTATTATTATAAAAAACTATGCCTCGATTATGCACATAACATTGGTCATTTGGACCGAAAGCCATGAAACCTCGAACATGATAGGTCATTTTGTGAAGGTTTTTCCGAGACATAATCAATATACCAAGTTTGGTATTTTTTCCTTGCAACTATGTCATATAATATGACACCATGCGAATGATTTACATTGTTCAGGCCATTTTTGAATTTCTTATGACCGTTTATGGTCGCTTAGGCCGTAACCATGGAGCATCTTCTTTGCTTAACGGGATGCTTGGGTCAGTTTTCACTGTGAAGGGCGGAATTTCATCAAACTTATTATAATCTTCTGACATGTCTATCTTGTCCTCGACTCCCACGATATTTGTTTTCCCTGAAAGAACTATGTGACGCTTTGGCTCATCGTGTGATGTATTTGTTTGCTTTTTTTTGGTATGGAGGACATGTCCTTCACATAGAAAACCTATGCCACATCATTGTCTAGGACAAATGGTTCGTCTCTATAAACAAGATTGTGAAGATCTATTGTTGTCATTCCGTACAACTGGTCTACCTTTACCCCTTCGCCATTCAGGTTGATCCATTTGCACCGAAACAAAGGGACCTTAAAAGAAACTCCATAGTCAAGTTCCCATATCTCCTCTATTTAACCATAGTATGTGTCCTTTTTGCCATTCTCGTCGGTTGCATCGAAGCAGACACCACTATTCTGGTTGGTTCTCTTTTTATCTTGGGTAATCGTGTAAAATGTATTCCCATTTATCTCGTACCCTTGGTAATTCAATATAGTAGAAGATGGTGACCCAGCCAACAAGTAGAGCTGATCTCCAACAGTGGTGTCATTCATTAGATGTGTTCACAACCAACTGCCGAAAGTCTTCATGTGTTCATCTCTAATCCAGGAGTCAGGCTTCCGGGGTTGTTGGATCGTACAATATTCTTGTGTTTCCCAATATACGGAGCTGCCAAGGTGGAATTCTATAGAACCATGTAGTGTGCTTGACTGAAAGATTGTCCGTCCCTACATATCATTGCTTTCTTTCCCAGCGTGCCTTTTCCACTCAGTCTCCCCTCATGCTGCAGTTCAGGAACACCAATCGGCTTAAGGTCCGGAATAAACTCAACATAGAACTCAATGACCTCCTCTGTTCCATAGCCCTTGGAGATGCTTCCTTCTGGCCTAGAATGGTTATGAACATATTTTTTTAACACTCCCATGAACCTCTAAAAGGGGAACATATTGTGTAGAAATACAGGACCGAGAATGGAAATCTCTTCGACTAGGTGAACCAGGAGATGCGTCATAATATTGAAGAAGGATGGTGGAAACACCAACTCAAAACTAACAAGACATTGGACCACATCCTTCTGTAACCTTGTCAAAATATCTTGATTGATCACCTTTTAAGATATTGCATTGAGGAATGCACATAGCTTCACAATGGGTACTCGAACATTTTCTAGTAGAATCCCCCTCAATGCAATCGGAAGCAACTGCGTCATAATCACGTGACAGTCATGAGACTTCATGTTTTGGAATTTTTTCTCTGCCATATTTATTATCCCATTTATGTTAGACGAGAATCCAGACGGCATCTTGATACTATAAAGGACTTTAAAAAAGATTTCCTTCTCTGCTTTCAGAAGAGCGTAGATGGCATGACTTAAGTGACGCCCTTTATCCGTCTTGTTCTATGGATGCATGTTTTGTAAGTCTTTCATACATTGTTGGTCCTCCCATGCTTCTGGTGTATCTTTTGTCTTCCCATACACGCCTAGGAAACCTAGCAGGTTCACGCAAAGATTCTTCGTCACGTGCATCACATTGATTGAAGAGCGAACACATAGCACTTTCCAATAGGGTAGCTCCCAAAATATAGATTTCTTCTTCCACATGGGAGCGTGTCCGGTAGTGGCATCGTTCGGAACAGGTTGACCGCCAGGACCCTTTCCAAAGATTACTTCTATGCCCTTGACCATACCAAATGCATCATCACCAGTAGGAAGGTCATGCTTCTTCCAGTAATCTGCCTCACCTTTGAAATGCTTGCCTTTCTTTCTTACTTGATGATTGATCGGAAGAAATCAATGATTCCCCAAGTACACAACCTTCTTACATTTATGCAGATATGTAGCTTCAGTATCATATAAACAGTATGTGTATGCCTTGTATCCCTTGTTTGTCTGTCCTGAAAGGTTACTAAGACCAGGCTAATCATTGATGGTTACGAAAAGCAGCGCTCGTAGGTCAAATGGCTCATGTTTGTGCTCATCCCACACACGTCCACCTGGTTTTCCCTACAACTGTAAGAGTTCTTCAACTAATGGCCTTAGGTACACATCAATGTCGTTGTCGGGTTGCTTCGGGCCTTGGATAAGCACTGGCATCATAATGAACTAATGCTTCATGCACAGCCAAGGAGCAAGGTTGTAGATACATAGAGTCACAAGCCAGGTGTTGTGACTGCAGCTCTGCTCTCCAAAAAGATTCATGCCATCTGTACTTAGACCAAATCATAAGTTCCTCGTGTCACCTGCAAAGTCCGGGAACTCTCTCTCGATTTTTATCCACTGCGACCCATCAGCGGGGTGTCTCAACTTCCCGTCTTTCTTACGGTCTTCATTGTGCCATCGCAAGAACCTGGCATGCTCTTTGTTTCTAAATAGACGTTTTAACCTTGGTATTATAGGAGCATACCACATAACCTTAGCAGGAATCCTCTTCCTAGGGGGATCGTCACCGCCATCAACATCACCAGGGTCATCTCGTCTGATCTTATACCGCAGTGTAGTGCATACCAAACATTTATCTAAATTCTCATACTCCTTACCACGGTAGAGGATACAGTCATTTATGCATGCATGTATCTTCTGCACATCTAATCCTAGAGGGCAGAGAATCTTCTTTGCTTCATAAGTACTCTCGGGTAATTCGTTATCCTTTGGAAGCTCCGGCTTCATTATTTTCAGTAACTTCTCAAATCCCTTGTCAGATAAACCAGTCTCTACCTTCCATTTCAGCAATTCCAGTGTGGTACCGAGCTTTGTGCTGCCATCTTCACAATTTGGGTACAATAATTTTTTGTGATCCTCTAACATGCCCTCCAACTTCAACTTCTCCTTCTCTGTTTCACAGTATCACTTTGCATCAGAAATGACTCGACCAAGATGATCAACGGGCTCATCTGATGCCTATTCTTCACCTCCTTCTTCTTCATTCTCTTCCATTGCAGTATCATTGTATTTAGGGAACATATGACAATAGTTGTCATCATCCCCTTTTTCTTCATTGTCTTCCATCATAACATCTCTTTCTCCGTGCTTGGTCCAGCAATTATACCTGGGCATGAAACCTCTCCGAACCAGGTGGCCACGAATGATTTTCGAGGAAAAGTACTCCTTGATGTTCCGACATTGAACACATGGACAACACATAAATCCATTCTCTTTGTTTACCTTAGCCACATCGATAAATTTATCCATGCCTTAAATGTACACGGATTCACGTCGGTCACCGTACATCCATCCCCGCCGGTTCATCTGCATTATTACAGAACATCATGAATAGTGAGATGACCACTTTACGTCCACACATGCATTATTATATCAATGACAGATGAAGGATAAGGGTGCTAACCTCGATCAAGAAGGAAAGAAAGAGGAGAAAGGCTTAAATATGGCTCGGGCATCTCATATCATTTTTGTTTTGTGTGAAATCAAGCGGTATGATACTCTCAGACATTTTGTCGAACACCTAATGTGCATAGGAAAAAAACTAGCACACACACCTCAGTCCTTCCACCAAGAGAAAAAATAGAGGAAGGGCTGGCTGGGGCGGCGCATTTATAGGCGGACTATTTGTCCCGGTTCGTAATACAAACCGGGACTAAAGGTGTGCGGCAGGCCACGTGTCTAGGGCCCGACCTTTAGTCCCGGTTCGTATTATAAACCGGGACGAATAGTCCCTTACGAACCGGGACGTATGCCCCTGGCTCCCGTGTGGAGGAACCGGGACAAAAGCTCTGAGAGGCTGCGAAAGGCAGTTTTTCTACTAGTGCATGTTAATTACATGATGCACTTGATTTCAACATGTTAGTCTTCACCAATGATAATGTATTTGAAATTAAAACAGATGCACTATTGTGTCCTATTAAAAAATCATATCCAGTGAAAAAGTTCCTTTACAATCATTCTCCTCCATTCTCCTCCGTAGACAACTAGTACCATCGAACAGTATAAAATCCACCCAAGACATTATGCAAAAACTGGGCGAAGGGTGAGTAGACACAAAATTCACCTTAATTTAGAAACTAAAATGTCACGTATTTTTCAATAGAGATAGTAAATGGGCGGAAGAGAATATCAATATAGGGTTAAAATCTTTATCACTTCAAACACATAAAACATGACACCCTTGCATTTTTAGGAGCATCTTCTAATTTAATTTGTTTTATATAACATGTTTTTACTTTGATTTGAGGAATGGCGAGAATCTCTCCTGTAACATTATGAGCAATTAAATATTTTCACTTAATTTTGGTGTTTTTTAAAAAAAAAATCGGTGTTCATGGTTACTGTTTGTTGATGGATTTTCTTCATCCTATCACTCTCTCACACCAAGTTATTAGTTACAAAGATTTGTCCGGTAGATAAAGTCAGTCTCTACAATACTTTATGAAACTTCAAAATGTCGGTTCTTCTAAAAAGAGTAAAATGCATGGAAGGTCCTAAACTTCGGAAGAGACCTTATGTGGGTCCTAATTATTTAAAATTGTGCAGCGCCAGTCCTAATTCTTTTTAAGTTATACATGGCGGGTCATAAAGTAGTCTGACCGGACTTTCGCCGCTATTCCGTAAGAGGGAGCGCCATGCTGGCAAATCGTCTGCCGACGGAAATAAGCAGAAAGGTCCCCGACCACTTTCCCCAATCGAGACAGAGCTGGGCGTCGGAGAGGAGGTGACCGAGGGTGACAAGTGTCGAGGGGGATGTAGCTGCGTTGTCCTTCGAGGATCCAACGCTGTAATACTAGGGTTGTTGATCTAGGATGACTCCGGTGTGGCAGGCTGCCCGTGAGCAACCACTAGCCATACGATAAGTTTTCAAACCCAAGCCCCTTCTAGTTTTGTACCAAAATTTCTTCTTTCTTGCCGATTGAATTTTGATTATAGCTCGGTAATGCGGTTAGATTGTTCGTAATATTCAATGGACACTAGGCTTAGTTCCAATTTCGGAGATAGCTTGTTAATTTCATTTGGTAGGTCCGACTGAGGAATTTTCTCGGTAGAGAGATGAAGCATGGCAGGTTCTTTTGTGGAATTGGTGTCAAAAATTATTATGAGGTTGGAACCGACTATTTTGATAGTTATGAAGCGGAGACTTGGTCGCTGTTGTGGATCAAAGATTTTATTGAACAACAAGGTCATGATTTGGTGAAATGTTTTGCATACTGGATACTACTAGGTATGAGTTTGGACGATGGATTGCGGATAGTGTAACATGATAGTGACACACTCAACATGAAAATTGTTGTACCAAAATTTCATGCTTTATGTTGATGAACCCCATTTTTTTGACATCAATCTTGATGATGTTGCAATTGCTAGTTCTCTAACACTACCAAGAGTCTTAAGCCCAAAGAAGAGCTCGAAGAGGTAAAGCACAAGAACAAGTTTAGATGCAAGTGCATTCAGGAGTGTAAGAAGACAAAGAGCACATGCAGAAGAAGTTAAAATTTCAATTGAGTTTCCATCAGATTCAGATGATTCAGTTGATTAAGATTTTGTGGATAGTGACAATGGTATGGAGGAGATAATGACGACCTTTACAATGAGTGGGTCGACAAGAATGCAGAAGATAAAGGGAAGAATAAGAAGAAGAGAAGCTAGAAGATAGTGACTATGATACATACGGGATGGAGCTACCTTGTTCTGTTGATGACGATGAAGAATTTGCACACTAGAGCAAGAAAAAATGAAGCTGGTCAACAAGTTCAGTAGTTTCATACCAGAGAACGAAACAACACCACAATTCAATATGGCCATGTATTTTCCTATAGTTAATGATCTTAGGAAATCAATGAGTGAATACAGTATCCAAAACAGAATAGTAGTTGCATATGAGAAGAATGACAAGCAGTGATTAAGAGCTTATTATCCAGGGAATCCTCCATGTACATGGTTCTATTTTGCAGCACCTGACAACAGGAAAAATTGCTTTATGGTGAATAAATATATTGTCACTCAAAACTATGAGAGAGTGTGTTAATTGAAAGTATTCACATCTAATTAGTTGGCCAATCATTATTTGAACACTTTAAGGGAAAATATGAATATGAACTTGACAAACTTTGCGAAGATAGTGCAAAAGGATTTCAAAATGTCACCTTCTATTGGCAAGCTTTCTAAAGCTAGAAGATTGGCAATGAAGGAGATTCACGGAGATGATGTGAAATAGTTCAACAAGATCTAAGACGATGTTGTAGAGGTAAGGAGGTGAAATCATGGTGCTAAAGGATGGCCATTTTAGTTCCTTGTATGCATTCAAGAAAGGATTTTTGGCAGTTTGTAGACCTGTTATCTGCATAGACGGGTGCCACATAAATAATAAATTTGGTGGGCATTTGTTCACAACAGTAGGAGTAGAGCCAAATGACTGTATTTTTCCCATTTTCATGGCTTATGTTGAAGTGGAATATGCCAAAATTTGGTTGTGGTTTCTTTAGACATTGAACCGGGATTTAGGGATAGTAAACACTACTCCCTGGACCATAATGAGTGATAAGAATAAAGGACCTAAAAAATCCTGCAAAAACAGAATTCCTAGATTCATAACATAGGTTCTATGTGAGGCACTGATGGCAATAACTCCATGTTTACCAACTCACTAGTACTCCAAGTGTAGAGTGTCGTAGCAAGCGTCTTTTCCCCACAAGGGTGACTCGTGGATTTATATCGAACTCTTGGGGAATTATCTAGAGACTCTCCTCTTTCCTTCTTCAAACAACCTACAAAAAAGCATTTTCCTTGTGTCCCCAACTCCATCATGTGGTTGTCAAGCACAAGGTTTCATATTAGTAAAACCGAAATAAACTATAAATAAATAAAAGTAAAAACAATCTATAACTAGATAAGAAAGTAAAAACAATAAGATAAATGTCTTTTGGGGTTTTGTTTGTGTTTTCTAATATTAAAAGTTTTTTATGTTTTAGGATTAATGCTAAAAATATATGATACAACGAAAGTAAATGAAAGTTGTTTCTTATAATAAAAATTGGACCGGTGTCCATGGATTCACTTGTCTATTCTCTCATAAGGTGTAATGGACAGAAAACAATTCATAAGCAATACAATATTGATGAAACTTCATTATGTCTATGATAATCATTCATATGGGCATCACGTCCTATTTTAAATATGATACAGCACATGTCACTGATGGCTCAAAATATATCGAGCTCGTTGGGGAACCCCAACAGGAAGGTATGATGAGCACAATAGCAAGTTTTCCCTCAGTTATGAAACCAAGGTTATCGAACCAGTAGGATCAAGGAAACACCTCCAAAGTGTTGTTTCCAACTTGGAATCCTGCACAACATAACCATAGAACTTTGCCCCCAACTTACAGTGAGGTTGTCAATCTCACCTGTTTTGCTGAAAACAAAGGATTAAACGTATTGTGTGGAAGATAGTAATTGCTTGCAAAAAATAAACAGTAAACAGTAAATAGATGGTAGATTGATGGTAAAATAATGGACCAGGGTCCATAGTTCACTAGAGGTGATTCTCCTTAAGATAGATGACATGTTGGGTGAACAAATTACAGCGGGGCAATTGATAAACATCGAGAAAGCATACATGCATATACTAATCATCTTGACTCCTACGAGATTTGATTGGGCATCACAACATTATACATACACCATAATCCAACTGCATCTATGACTAATAATCCACCTTTAGGTTATCATCAGAACCCCCTCCAGTATTAAGTTGCAAACAACAGATAATTGCATTAAGCAAAGTGTGTAAAGTAAACAATACGATTGTTCTACGAACAAAAGATTGTTGTTTTCTCCCTAGTAGCAACAGCACATCTAGTACCTTAGAGATTTCTGTCACTTCCCCAGATTACTAGAGGCATGAACCCACTATCGAGCATAAATACTCCCTCTTGGAGTTGCTAGCATCTACTCGGCCAAGATAGCTACTAACAACGGAAAGCATGCAAGATCACAAATAACATAGACATGATAGAATCAATAATCAATCTGAAATAGCATCTCAATATCCATCGGATCCCCGCAAACACAACATGTAAGATTACAAATAGATGATATTGATCATGAACGGAGCTCACAAGATCTAAACATGGTAGCACAAAGGAGGAGAACTAGCCATCTAGCTACTACATGGACCCGTAGTCTAGGGATGAACTACTCACATATCACATCGGAGGAAGGCATGGTGATGAAGAAGGCCTCCAGGGTGATCTCTCCCCTCCAGAAGGTCGCTGGGAAGAGCTTCAGATCCCTCCCGATCTAGGGATGGAGATGGCGGCGGCTACAGACTCTTTCGTGAATTTTTGATCGGGTACTTAGAGTTTTCGTCCCGGGAGACTTTTATAGGTGAAGGGGCAAGGTCGGTGGAGTACCAGGGGCCCCACACCAGGTGGTGGCATGCCTAGGGCTGGCCACGCCACCCTAGGGTGTGGCCCCACTGGTTCCCCTCTTCGTCTCCCCTCCGGACTCCGTGTTGCTTCGGGTAAAATATTGACTTTGGCTTTTGTCCGGTCCAATTCCGAGAATATTTCCTTACTAGCTTTTCTGAAACCAAAAACAATAGAAAACAGGCAACTAGCACTGTAGCATCTTGTTAATAGGTTAGTTCTAGAAAATGTGTAAAAATACTCCAAAGTGTGGACAAAATATAAGAAAGTAGATATAAAACAAGCATGGAACATCAAAAACTATAGATATGTTTCCAACGTATCAACATCCCCAAGCTTAACTCCTGCTCGTCCTTGAGTAGGTAAGTGATAAAAAAGAATAATTTTTTAGGTGACATGCACCATCATAATCTTGATCAAAGTATTTGTTAAACATTGATAGCTGGGATCATAGTACTTTAACATAGCATGAAAGATATAGTTCTAACAATAAGACATAGCAACTATGTTATAACATGAAAAGGTACAAACAAAATATTCATGAATAACAATGCTTTGAAAGACGTTTGTTTGTTTCACATATAGAAAACATAATAAGAATGGTATTCAGCTTGTCCCTCATAGTGTAGCAAAACATAAATGCATAGGACACCTTCAAAGTTCATAAGGGTGACTAGATACAATTAGTTTAAGAACAAGCAATATCAAAGTTATGAATCAATCAACAAGTCTTGGGACAATGCACATTAAACTAAGAATGGCCACTATGCTCTCTCAATAGGTGCATAAAGATAGAAGATGGAGACTCAACATAAAAAGTAAAAGAAAGGCCATAGAAGGAAGCAGGGATTCAAGTCTCATAAAGAGCTTCCAAAAATTATGGTACTTATTAGCTTTCAGCTCTCATTACCCCTATCATAAGCATCTTTAGGTGATTAAGGTTAAAGTGAACAAATATCAGGATATGCTTGACAAGTTATAAGCTGAAAATCTCATGCCCCTTACTTACGAGTACCGTTTCTCATGCTAGTCAAGTTTAGTCACAGGTAAGTTCTTGTCATTGTAAGTACATATGTATCATAGAGAACCGCCAATGGGGTACCCCTTGCCCGATGATATAGAAGAATCCTCATATCAAAATGACAAGGAAAGCAGACAATGAGCATCTCAGCAATCCTTTTATTTCCTATTTGCATAGGCTATTTTTTTATTTTTTCTTTTTTCTCTCTTCTTTTTTTACTTTCCTATTTGCATAGGGTTTTTTATAGAGGACGCTGCATAGATTTCTCACTATGGTTACGCTGCAGGTTTCCACCATGATTAGCATGGCTTATACTAGTCGCCCAGGCGTTTCTCTAATACATATACAAACTCCATGAGCCTTACAAGCCCCCATTTCATTTCACACCGCCGGGATCCATAAGCAAAAGAACATGATATCAAATAAATAAAGTGCAATGTTGAAAGCGTTCCCCGTGGTAACATGGTTCTGCTAATTCACAACTTACAAAACACAAGCATATACGCAATATAGATGGGCACAATGGTTCAAGTTTATTAAGTGCATGTAAAGTGAAGTGTGCCATCAAGTTCGTGAGAGCTTTAATCACTAATTTTCACATAACAAGTTTAATTCGGAAGGTAGATAAAAACATGAATATACTTGGAATAGCAAATGCTAATAGGTAGGTATGGTGGACTCTTTGGAATAACTTGGTTTTATTTGGAGTTGGATGCATGAGTAGAACTCATACTTGGTATGGAGGCTAGCAAAAGACTGGGAGCGACCAACTAAGAGAGACATAATGGCCATAATCATGCAAAGCGACAAAACATTATTAATTAAAGCATAAAGTGATATTACAAGTCAAAAACTACATGATTATAGAGGCTATGGTGACTTGGTATAGTCTTAACATGGTGTGAGCATGCATCAAGTCAACCCAAATAAAGCACTAAAGGAGAATACCACAATATTATGCTTTTATATGCTAATACAACGCATGATTCTTTCAAGGCACATTAAGAAATCTCAATTGTTTGTAACAAGTCATGCTACAGCAATAATCACTAAGCATAAATTCAAAACAATATCAAGCATGACATGATAAAGTCTAAGCCACAGTCAAAAACAAGCTCCTTTTATACCACTTATAAGCATGAACTTTCCTACTCTTTTCCAATCCAAATCAACCTATTTGAAACTATGTAAGAATGAGGTGGTCCAACCAATTTATTTAAGCAAACCAAGCAAACGAAAACTAAAAACGAAAACGAAGACGCTCCAAGAACAACACAATTGTGCATGAAACAATAAAAATGAAGTGTTTGGATGAAACCTGAGATTTTTATTGATGAGAAGGGGATGCCTTGGGCATCCCCAAGCTTTGACGCTTGTACTTCTTGAATATTTCTTGGGGTGACACGGGTGGCATCCCCAAGCTTGAGCTTTTGTCCATACTTCATCTTATCACATTACTCTTCCCTACACTTTAAAATTTCCTCCATACAAAACTTCACACAATCTTCATTAGCAACATTAGTGTACTCAAGATAATAAGTCTTTTGTTTCAGTTGCAACACAAGTAAAACTTCCATTAAAACAAAATCTACTGTACCAATTCCTTTAAAAAGTTCAAGTGATCAAAGAGAACTCCAAGAGAAAGAGATTAAGAGGCAAATTCAAATAATGGCAGAAATTTGTCAAAACAGACCAGCAGGTAAAAACAAGTTTTTAGAAGACCTTATGTTGATCAAATCGAAAAGTGTTGAAATAACGAAAGTTGGATAACATCCTTAGGCAGAAGCACAAAAAATTACAATTCAAGCCGACATACAGACATTTTTCAGGAATTTTTACAGCGAAGCACAAAAATCTGTTTTGGGATAGCAACTTTCCCAAGTCTTACTTCTCTCTCATTAGAGGTTACTCTTGGCATAAAAACCACACAAAATGATAAGGAGAGGTTATTACTGAAGCAATAACTTCCAAGACTCAACAAAAGACTCCTAAAGAAATTCGGGTTATCTCCCAATAAGTGCTTTTCTTTAACGATTTGAGTTAGGCATAAGAAGCAAGAATCAAGTATTCTCAAATGAAGAAGCATTAAGATCAATACCAGAAATATCTTCAACAAGGCAAGGTATATCATCCAAATAAGTCCTAGAGGATCCTTTCTCACTACTCTTGGGTTCACTATTTTCATCAAACGGGTTTTCGGGAACAATCCAATCAAAATTCTTCTCTAAGGCCTCATGCATTCCTACAAGTTTAAAAGGTATTGGTATTTTAATTTCCTCTCCATTTTTAGGTTTGGTTTTATCCATCTTTTCTCGTGTATCAATAACATCTACACATGAACCTAGAATATTAAAACAATCAAAGACTTTTCTAGCTTCCTTAACAACATCATAGAATTCTTTAAGCAAAGTTTCCAGAATAAAATCTCTCTTTTCAGTGTCCTCAATATCTTTAAGTTTAAGAAACATTACTTGCATTATGGGGTTAAGGTTAACAAACCTAGCTTCCAACATGTGAACTAAAGAAGCTGCAGCAATTTCATAATTTGGAGCAAGTTCTGCTAGGGATCTATCCTCAATATCCTCATGCTTGCTAACATGATTAAAGAATTCTTCAATATTATTTTTCCCAATTATAGAGCCACTACCTATTGAAAGGTCTTTCAGGGTGAACTTAGGAGTCAACATGGTGAGCTAAGAAGAAGGTAACAACTATTTTTTTTCTGATTTTGATAAAGAAACAAGCAAACAAAGCAAAAATAAACTAAGAAAAACAAAAAACATAGTAAAGAGATTGGTTATGAGGGACTACCCTTGTGAAGATGTCCTTGACTCCCCGGCAACGGCGCCAGAAAAAAGGCTTGATGGCTCAAAATATATCGATCTCGTTGGGGAACCCCAAGAGGAAGGTATGATGAGCACAACAACAAGTTTTCCCTCAGTTATGAAACCAAGGTTATCGAACCAGTAGGAGCAAGGAAACACCTCCAAGGTGTTGTTTCCAACTTGGAATCATGCACAACACAACCACAGAACTTTGCCCCCAACTTACAGTGAGATTGTCAATCTCACCGGTTTTGCTGAAAACAAAGGATTAAACATATTGTGTGGAAGATAGTAATTGCTTGCATAAATTAAACCATAAATAGTAAATAGATGGTAGATTGATGGTAAAAGAATGGACCGAGGTCCATAGTTCACTAGAGGTGATTCTCCTTAAGATAGATGACATGTTGGGTGAACAAATTATAGTGGGGCAATTGACAGAAAATGAGAAAGCATACATGCATATACTAATCATCTTGAATCCTACAAGATTTGACTGGGCATTATAACATTATACATAGACCGTAATCCAACTGCATCTATGACTAATAATGCACCTTCAGGTTATCATTCGAACCCCCTCTAGTATTAAGTTGCAAACAACAGATAATTGCATTAAGAAAATTGTGTAAAGTAAACAATACAATTGTTCTATGAACAAAGGATTACTGTTTTCTTCCTAGTAGCAATAGCACATCTAGTACCTTAGAGATTTCTGTCACTTCCCCGGATTACTAGAGGCATGAACCCACTATCAAGCATAAATACTCCCTCTTGGAGTTGCTAGCATCTACTCAGCCAAGATAGCTACTAACAACGGAAAGCATGCAAGATCACAAATAACATAGACATGATGGAATCAATAATCAATCTGAAATAGCATCGCAATATCCATCAGATTCCCGCAAACACAACATGTAATATTACAAATAGATGATCTTGATCATGAACAGAGATCACAAGATCTAAACATGGTAGCACAAAGGAGGAGAACCAACCATCTAGCTACTACATGGACCCATAGTCCAGGGATGAACTACTCACGCATCACACCAGAGGCAGGCATCATGATGAAGGAGGCCTCCAGGGTGATCTCTCCCCTCTGGCAGGGTGCCGGGAAGAGCTTCAGATCCCTCCCAATCTAGGGATGGAGATGGCAGCGACTACAGACTCTTTCATGGAATTTTTGATTGGGTACTTAGGGTTTTCGTCCCGGGAGACTTTTATAGGCGAAGGGGCAAGGTCGTTGGAGTACCAGGGGGCCCACACCAGGTGACAGCGCGCCTAGGGCTGGCCGCGCCACCCTAGGGTGTGGCCGCCCTGGTTCCCCTCTTCGTCTCCCCTCCAGACTCCGTGTTGCTTCGGGTAAAATATTGACTTTGGCTTTTTCTGATCCAATTCCGAGAATATTTCCTTACTAGCTTTTCTAAAACCAAAAACAGCAGAAAACAGGCAACTGGCACCATGTCATCTTGTTAATAGGTTAGTTCCAGAAAATGTGTAAAAATACTCCAAAGTGTGGAAAAAACATAAGAAAGTAGATATAAAACAAGCATGGAACATCAAAAATTCTAGATACGTTTCCAACATATCAGTCACTTATACTCCTCTAGAAAGGGAAAAATCCATGGAATCTAGAATTAAGAACAATTAGAGTATAGCCTTTGGTACTTTGACATGATATTTGAATAACAAATGTGCTACCTTGTAAAAATAAGATTACTTGGGATATCACTAGATGATATTATTACACATCCATTCACTCAACCCCTAGTGAGGTAACAAAAGAAAGGTAAAAATCATAGCGGATCCTATCACTATCCAATCATCACCACAATGTTACTCCAACTAATACACACGTTCCCCCACACATTCCCTCTCATACATGTTGGATCAAAACAAGTACATACTATGCATCTACCAATACATCTCACACATAATAGAATTCTACTCTCAAATATCAACTCATGGAAAAAAGATCCACCACATAGGAATTGCATAGATGACCATAATCATGTTGGGCAGCTCATATGGTACTAGAATAATGATAGATCAAGCTACTGCCACAAACGCATATTCTAGAGGTGGACTGCTCCCTATTCATCATGTTAATGAAGTCGGCGATGTTGGATAAGGTAGAGACCCCACAGGCAGCAGCTTTGGTGGCATTTTTGTTGGTTCTGTCTCGATTTTGGTGTTTTTGTGTTTCTGCACTACCTCCTCCGAGATCGTCCGAGGGGGGTCTTTTTAGGTCAAGACTTTGAGTCTGAGATGAAGATGGATGGCTATAGAGGTTTGAGGAGGGAACAAGCTACGGTGGGGCAGCCTAGGGCTCATTTTTCCCTGGGACCTCCCCTCTAATGGTTCTGGTGCTCCAGTTGCTTCTCTTTGCGAAAAATACTACTCGAAAAATCGCCGGGCCATTTGACTCTATTTAGGTCCCATGAAAGATAAAAATATACAAAAAGGGGTTTTCCTGTCCTGTATAGTTATAAACCAAATAAAGGGGGTCATTGGTAAATCCACATAAATCGATGTAAAACATGGATGTAACATTATATAAGTTGCAAATATATAGGAATATGTATCAAAACTACAAAGTTCATGTATGCATTTTTCACATGCATCGGGCACATTTATCATAATTTTAACAAGCGATTTAAGGGATAGGTCTTACTCAAAATTGAATTGTCTTTTAGCTATAATGTCTTGTCTCATGTTCATTCGTTGCCATAATTCAGTGCAATTGCCATAATTCATCAGATTTTCTCATTCATTCAGATAGTTCGTGAAAATTGTAATCACACACAACACAACTCAATTACTTCCGAGATGATTACATGCACACAAGTAAAATTAGAACACACACATACACGATATTCTCTAACAACTGCTTTATTTCCAGAACAAGGGCCTCCACTTTTCTCCACTTCTTCTCTTCCAATTCATTACCCTTACTCCCTGTGTCTGAACATAACCGAGCTGACCTACATGTTTCTTGTGTTGCTTCCGTAGTGCTTCCAATGTTAAAGGGCATGAACTCATAATTGAGCATCACTAACTATTCGAGGGAGACAATAGGGAAATCTCAGCCCTTTTCCAACAACATATTGATACATTGCAAATGTATCCATAATTTTTGATGTTCCATGCTTGGTTTTATCTAATTTCTTGTGTTTTGTTCCAACTTTGGAGTACTTTTTATACACTTTCCTCGACTAACCTATTAAAAAGATGCCACAGTGCCAGTTGCCTGTTTTCTGCTGTTTTTGGTTTCAGGAAAGTCACAAAATCAATATTCTCAGAATTGGACCGGACAAAAGCCAAAGTCGATATTTTACCGGAAGACTCACGGAGCCAGAAGACGAGACGGAGAGGGGCCACAGGGTGGCCACACCATATGGTGGCGCGGGCTAGCCCTGGCCGCGCCACCAGGTGGTGTGGGCCCCTGGCCGCCCACCGACCTTGTCTCTTTGCCTATAAGATGCCTCCCGATGCAAAAACCCTAAATAATCAAGCTTCCTGCCACAAAAAGTTCCGCAGCACAGCCGCCACTGAAGGGGAGATTCGAGGGACAAAAAGTCTCTATTCTGGCACCCTGCCGAGACGGGGAAGTGCCCCCGGAGCCATCTCCATCGATCTCCACCCCCATCTCCATCACCATTGCTGATTCCCATGATGAGGAGGGAGTAGTTCTCTCTCAAGGCTAAGGGTTCTACCAGTAGCTATGTGTTCATCTCTCTCTATGCATGATCATATTGTGATCATGAGCTTTGTAATCAATTAGATCTACCTTGCTACTCAAGTGCTTTAATAGACCTCTACTCTCCCCATGTGTGTGAAAGTGACAGTGTGCACACCATGGTGGCACTTAGGCTAGAGATTACAAATACTTGTTATGAGTTATATTTGGAGTTGGATGTCTTTATGAAATTGTGGTGTTTGTTGGAACCATCTAGAGCTCAAGGTGACAGTGTGGGGTTATCTAGATGGGGAAAGCGGACTTTGAGGAGTGCTGTTATAGCCCTACCATGGATTAGAGTGTCCAACCGGAGAGTAGTTCAGCGTAGTATCATAAAGAAGAATATATTTATATGAGAGTGTGCACTAGTGAAAGTATGATCCCTAGGCCTTGTTTCTAAGCACTGAAACACCATTTGCTATTAGATCTATTACATGTTTGCTTGCTTCTATCTTTATTTCAGTTTTACTTTAGTCTTTTCCATGCCATCAAGCTATTTTCTATCACCGTTACTACTTATAATTATCTATACCACTTGTATTTCACTATCTCTTTGCCAAACTAGTGCACCTATACACCTGACAAGTGTATTAGTTGTGTTGGGGACAGAAGAGACTTCCTGTATCTTGATTGCAGGGTTGCTTGAGAGGGGATACCTTGGACCACTTCCTTCCTGAGTTCAATAAACCTTGGGTGATCCACTTAAGGAAAAACTTGCTGCTGTTCTACAAACCTCTGCACTTGGAGGCCCAACAACTGTCTACAAGAATATAAGTGCGTAGACATCAAGCTATTTTCTGGTGCCGTTGCCGGGGAGGTAAGGTAAAAGGTGTTCACATCGGAGGATTAAAGAAGAACCTCCCACGGCAAACGCCTATTTTCTGGCACCATTGCCGGGGAGGTAAGGTAAAATGTATTCACACCGGATGATTAAAGAAGAAGAACCTCCCACGGCAACCGCCTATTTTCTGGCGCCGTTGCCGGGGAGGTAAGGTAAAAGGTACTCACATCCTCCAGTGTGAGTGTTCAAAGTTATTTCCTTTAGATTCTGCAATTTTGTCTTTTCATTTCTTGTTTTCACTAGTTAGGCTTAATGGAAAACAACAACAAAATTAGAGAGATTTATAGTATTTATCTTGAGTTAGGACATGAAGTGTTTGAAGAGAAAATTAAAAAACCTATGGAACTTTATTTGCATGATAATAGCAATGTTATTAGTATGAATTCTTTGAACACCATTATTGCTAATGCTATGGAAAAGTCTAAGCTTGGGGAAGCTAGTTTTTATGAAAATGATCTTTTTAGTTCCCCAGCTTTGGAAGATAGCTATTTTATTGCTTATGATGATGCCAAACCTCCAATATATGATGATTACAATGATGAGTATGATATTTTCAGTCCACCTACTATTGAGGAGAAAATTAAATATGATTACAATATGCCTCCTATATTTGATGATTATGGTGATGAGAATAATAATGATAGCTATTTTATTGAATGTGCTCCCAGTACGATTAATAAGAATGACTATGCTTATAGGGAGAGTGTTAATTCTTTTATAAATGTGCCTCATGATAAGAATGTTTTATGTGATAGTTATATTGTTAATTTCATTCATGATGCTACTGAAAGTTATTATGAGAGAGGGAAACATGGTTTTATGTGTCTCAACAATATTAAGTGTCCCCTCTTTATGTTGAAAGTCTTGAAGTTGCACTTGTTTTGCTTTACTATGCTTGTTGCTTTGTGCTTTTATGACTTGTTTCTTTACAAGATTCCTATGCATAGGAAGTGGGTTAGACTTAAATGTGCTTTGAATTTGCTTCTTGATGCTCTCTTTTACTTCAATTCATATTTCTTATGTGAGCATCTTCTCAAACTATCATGCCTAACTTAAAGGCGTTAAAGAAAAGTACTTATTGGGAGATAACCCAAAAGTTTTAGATGAGTCTTGGAAGTTATTACCTCTGTAATAACCGCTCCTTATCCTTTTTATTTGCTTTTTGTGCCAAGAGTAACCTCTAATGAGAGAGAAGTAATGATTGGTAAAGTTGCTGTCCCGAAACAGATTTATGTGCTTCACCGTAAACATTCGTGTAAAATCTCTGTATGTCCTTTTGAGGCGTGAATTTTTGTGCTTCTTCCCCAGGTTTTTATCTAACTTTCGTTAGTTCAACACTTTTTGATTTGAGCAACAGAAGGTCTTCGAAAAAATTCGTCTTTACCTGCTGGTCTGTTTTGATAGATTTCTGCCATTTTCTGCATTTGCTTCTTGTCGGTTCCTTTTTGAGTTCTTTTGGGGAATTGAGATTTTTGAGGGAAGTTCTTCAGTAGATAGTGTTCTAATGGAAGTTTATTTGGTGTTAGAACTGTACCTTAAGACTTATTATCTTGAGTGCACTAATGTTGCTAATAAAGATTGTGTGAAGTTTTGTATGAAGGAAAAATTTCAGGTGTATGGAAGGAATGAGTAATGAGATGAAGGATGGACTAAAACTTAAGCTTGGGGATGACACGCGTGTCACCTGAAGAAATATTCAAGAAGTACAAGCATCAAAGCTTGGGGATGCCCAAGGCATCCCCTTCTTCATTAATAAAAATCTCAGGTTTCTTCCAAACGCTTCATTTTTATTGTTTCATGCATAGTTGTGTTGTTCTTGGAGCGTCTTATTTTTTGTTTTTGTTTTGGTTTTTCGTTTGCTTTGTTTGCTTAGTTTGCTGAATAAATTGGTTGGACCCCCTCTTTCATACATTGGTTTTCAAATAGTTTGGTTTGGTTTGGAAAAGAGTAGGAAAGTTCATACTTAAGTGTTAAAGAGAGCTTGTTTTTGACTGTGGCCTATGCTTTGTCATGCCATGCTTGATATTGTTTTGGATTTATGCTTATTATTCTTTGCTGTAGCATGACTTGTTATAAACAATTGAGATTGCTTAATGTGCCTTGGATGAATCATGCGTTGTTTTAGCATATTAAAGCATAGTATTGTGGTATTCTCCTTTGACGTTTTATTTGGGTTGACTTGGCACATGCTCACACCATGTTATGACTATCCAAAGTCACCATAGCCTTTATGATCCTCTAGTTTTCAACTTGTAGTATCACTTTATGCTTTGATCAATGATGTTTTGTCGCTCTACATGATTATGGCCATTATTGCTCTCTTAGTTGGTCGCTCCTAGTCTTTTGCTAGCCTCCATAATCAAGTATGAGTTCCACTCATGCATCCAACTCCTAAAACCAAGTTATTCCAAAGATTCCACCATACCTACCTATTAGAATTTGCTATTCCAAGTATATTCATGTTTTTATCTACCTTCCGAATTAAACTTGTTATGAGAAAACTAGTGATTAAAGCTCTCACGAACTTGATGGCACACTTTACTTTTATTGCCCTTAATAAACTTGAACCATTGTGTCGTCTATGTTGTATATGCTTGCACTTATTTGTTGGGGATTAGCAGAACCATGCTGTCATGGGGAACGCTTTCAACATTGCACTTGTACTTTGTACCTAGTTGATATCATGCTCTTTTGTCTATGGATGTCGTCGGTGTGAAATGAAAGGGGAGCTTGTAAGTCCATGGAGTTATGTATATGTGTTAGAGAAACGCCTGGGCCGCTGGTCTAATCCATGCTGACATGGTGGAAACCTGCAACGTAACCATAATGAGATGTCTATGAAGCATTCTTCTTATAAAAAAAGAGTCAGATATTGAGAAAAAAGAGAAAAAGAAAAGAGAAAAAAAGAGATATATGAAAAGAGGAAAGAGATAAAAAAGCACCATTTTCCCATGGTAAATAGGAAGATTTTTGAGATGCTCGTTGTCTGCTTGCCTTGCCATTTTGATATGGGGATTCTTCCGTATCATCGGGCAAGGGGTACCCCGTTGGCGGTTCTCTATGATACACATGTACTTACGATGACAAGAACTTACCGGTGACTAAACTTGAGTAGCATGAGGAGAGGCTCTCGTATTCAAGGGACATGAGATTTCCAACTTATACTTTGTCAAGCATATACTCCATAGTTTGTGCACTTTAACCTTAATCACTTCAAGATGCTTATGATAGGGGCAATAAGAGCTGAAAGCTATTAAGGACCATAATTTTTGGAAGCTCTTTATGAAACTTGAATCCCTACTTCCTTCTATGAAGGCCTTTCTTTTACTTTTATGTTGAGTCTCCACCTTCTATCTTTATGCACCTACTTTGAGAGCATAGTGGCCATTCTTAGTTCTATGTGCATTGTCCCAAGACTTGTTGATTGATGCATAACTTTGATATTGCTTGTTTTAAACTATTTGTATCTAGTCACTCTTATGAACTTTGAAGGTGTCCTATGCATTTGTGTTTGCTACTCTATGAGGGACAAGCTGAATGCCATTATGCTATGTTTTCTTTATGTGAAACAAACAAACGTCTTGCAAAGCATTGTTATTCATGAATCTTTTGTTTGTGCCTTTTCATGTTGCAACATAGTTTCTTTGTCTTATTTCTAGAACTTTGTCTCTCATGTTATGATTGAAGTACTATGATCCCAGCTTTGAATGTTTTACAAATACTTTGATCAAGTTTATGATGGTGCATTGATGTGCTCGTCGTTCGACGTAGAGCTCATTGGGAACCCCAAGAGGAAGGTATGATGAGCATAGCAGCAAGTTTCCCTCAGTTATGAAACCAAGGTTTAATCGAACCAGTAGGAGCAAGAAAACACCCCAAAGGTGTTACTAGCTGAGCTTTGGCAGGGCGCACTACCGGTGCTAGTAGCAACGTGGAGACCTGCACAACACAACCACAGAACTTTGTCCCCAACTTGCGATGAGGTTGTCAATCTCACCGTGTTTTGTGGAAAACAAAGGATTAAATGTATCGAATGGAAAGAAGTAAAAGTTTGCAGAAAGTAAACACAAAGCAATAAAAGATTGTAGATTGTATGTAAAAGACAAGGACCGGGATCCATAGTTCACTAGAGGTGGCTCTCCTTAAGATAGATAACATGCTGGGTGAACAAATTACAGCGGGGCAATTGATAAACACCGAGAAAGCAATACATGCATATACTAATCATCTTGACTCCTTTGAGACTTGATTGGGCATTACAACATAATACATAGACCGCCATCCAACTGCATCTATGACTAATAATCCACCTTCAGGTTATCATCTGAACCCCCTCCAGTATTAAGTTGCAAGCAACGGATTATTGCTTTACGAACTGCGTGTAAAGTAAACAATACGATTGTTCTATGAACAAAGGATTGTTCTTTTCTCCCTAGTAGCAACAACACATCTAGTACCTTAGAGATTTATGTCACTTCCCCAGATTACCAGAGGCATGAACCTACTATCGAGCATAAATACTAACTCTTGGAGTTGCTACCATGTACTTGGCCAAGATAGCTACTAACAACGGAAAGCATGCAAGATCACAAATAACAAAGACATGATAGAATCAATAATATCTCTGAAATAGCATCTCAATATCCATCGGATCCCCGCAAACACAACATGTATGAATTACAAATAGATGATCTTGATCATGAACGAAGCTCACAAGATCTAAACATGAAAGCACAAAGGAGGAGAACCAGCCATCTAGCTACTACATGGATCCGTAGTCCAAGGATGAACTACTCACGCATCACACCAGAGGCTTGCATGGTGATGAAGAAGGCCTCCAGGGTGAATTCCCCTCTCCGGCAGGGTGCCGGGAAGAGCTTCAGATCCCTCCCGATCTAGGGATGGAGATGACGGCGGCTACAGACTCTTTCGTGGATTTTTGATCGGGTCCTTAGGGTTTTCATCCCGAGGGCAATATATAGGCGGAAGGAGAGGCCAAGGGGGTGTCGGGAGCGGCCACACCACCCCTGGCGCGGGCCAGGCCTGGCCGCATGGCCAGGTGGTGTGGTGGCCCCCTAGCCCTTCTCCGTCTCGTATTCTGGCACTTGATCCCTTCTGGAAAAATAGGCACTTTGGCTTTTGCCCCGTCCAATTCCGAGAATATTCATTTTCTGACTTTCTTGGAACCAAAAATAGCAGAAAACAGGCAGCTGGCACTATGGCTCTTGTTAATAGGTTAGTCCAAGAAATCATATGAAAAGTACTCCAAAGTTGGAACAAAACACAAGAAAGTGGATAAAACGAAGCATGGAACATCAAAAATTATAGATACATTTGCAATGTATCATGCATGTCACCTCAAAAATTATTCTTTCTTTTTATCACTTACCTACTCAAGAACGAGCAGGAGTTAAGCTTGGGGATGTTGATACATTGCAAATGTATCCATAATTTTTGATGTTCCATGCTTGGTTTTATCTACTTTCTTGTGTTTTGTTCAACTTTTGTGTACTTTTTATAAACTTTCCTGGACTAACCTATTAACAAGATGACACAGTGCCAGTTGCCTGTTTTTTGCTGTTTTTGGTTTCAGGAAAGTTAGAAAATCAATATTCTCGGAATTGGACCGGACAAAAGCCAACGTCGATATTTTACTGGAAGACGGAGCCAGAAGACGAGACGGAGAGGGGCCACAGGGTGGCCACACCATATGGTGGCGCGGGCTAGCCCTGGCCGTGCCACCAGGTGGTGTGGGCCCCCTGGCCGCCCACCGACCTTGCCTCTTCTCCTATAAGATGCCTCCCAATGAAAAACCTTAAATAATCAAGCCTCCTACCACGAAAAGTTCCGCAGCGCCGCCACCACCGAAGGGGAGATTCGGGGGACAGAAAGTCTCTATTCCGGCACCCTGTCGGGACGGGGAAGTGCCCCCGGAGGCATCTTCATCACCATTGCTGATTCCCATGATGAGGAGGGAGTAGTTATCTCTCGAGGCTAAGGGTTCTACCGGTAGCTATGTGTTCATCTCTCTCTCTATGCATGATCATATTGTGATCATGAGCTTTGTAATCAATTAGATCTACCTTGCTACTCAAGAGCTTTAATAGATCTCTGCTCTCCCCATGTGTGTGAAAGTGACAGCGTGCACACCATGGTGGCACTTAGGCTAGAGATTACAAATACTTGTTATGAGTTATATTTGGAGTTGGATGTCTTTATAAAATTGTGGTGTTTGTTGGAACCATCTAGAGCTCAAGGTGACAGTGTGGCGTTATCTAGATGGGGAAATCGGACTTTGAGGAGTGTTGTTATAGCCCTACCATGGATTAGAGTGTCCAACCGGAGAGTAGTTCAGCGTACTATCATAAAGAAGAATATATTTATATGAGAGTGTGCACTAGTGAAAGTATGATCCCTAGGCCTTGTTTCTAAGCACTGAAACCGTTTGCTATTAGATCTATTACATGTTTGCTTGCTTCTATCTTTATTTTAGTTTTACTTTAGTCTTTTCCACGCCATCAAGCTATTTTCTATCACCGTTACTACTTATAATTATCTATATACCACTTGTATTTCACTATCTCTTCGCCAAACTAGTGCACCTATACACCTGACAAGTGTATTAGATGTGTTGGGGACACAAGAGACTTCTTGTATCTTGATTGCAGGGTTGCTTGAGAGGGGATACCTTTGACCACTTCCTCCCTGAGTTCGATAAACCTTGGGTGATCCACTTACGGGAAAACTTGCTGCTGTTCTTCAAACCTCTGCACTTGGAGGCCCAACAACTGTCTACAAGAATAGAAGTGCGTAGACATCACATATCCACATATTATTCAATCCAGAAGTAGAAATCGCAAAAATGGGCTTCGTTTTGTGCATCTTGTCCACCCTTCTGTGAAAATCAAAGCTAAATATGTAAAATAAAAACAAGAATGTTGATGAACACATGAAAAACAAATCTCTTACCTTGTGATTTGGGCACTTGAATAACACACGAATCAGATTCCCCCGATTGCCAATGAGCTGAATCACTCTCCTCCAACTACAATAGTCACAAATCATAAGCGACAGTGTTAGTCCAGCCTGTGAAGTGAATGATGGCTATAAAGACTTGCCATAGAACCTTGAACTCGCAGCCATGGTGGAAGAGGGGACGAGAGAGAGATAGGAGATGGGGAACAATAATGAAAGAGAAGAAGATCTTGATTTATACAGGAAGGGGGCTATCTACAATTTACCCAACCGCTTCAGCGGGAAGTTTTCCACGCCAGAACACCTCCCTCCTGTGTGGCAGCAGTCAAAGGCCAGTCAGACCACTTTAGAACCTTTCATGCACAACTTAAAAAGATTTAGGAAGCTACACAATTTCAAAGAATTAGGACCCGCATAAGGTAAGTCCCAAACTTATATAACCTCCCATGCATTTTACTCTCTAAAAGAATGTCCAAGTACGCTACAAAACAAACACCACCTTCTCACACCCTCTATATCGCGCCCCATTCCACAACACCCCCTTGGCGAGGCCATGGGTCCCTATTCTTCCTTTCACTCTAGCGGTAGGAGCGATATGGACCAAGAATTGTGTCACAGAGTTGTAGTTAGGAACTCTAAGGTTAGCGTTAGGTTCCTCGGTGGTGGCCCTATGGTGGTGATGGAAACACCGTGCAACATAAGAATAAGGTTTCCCCAACTCATGGTCCATCTAATCAATGTCATAGAGGAAGATAGGTGAACGTTTATAGGTCGCTCTTATAGAGCTAGATTTTGTTATGTCTTCATGTTTTGCATATGGTCATCGTGTCTCGGTGCTTTCTCCCACCGTCTAGGTTCGACCACATTGGACTTTTTCGCCATGCTATTAATTACGCTAGGTCTCCCTGGATCTGTGTGGCTATATTTGGGGTGGTTGTTTAGCCCTCTTAGCTGCATTCATCTATAGGAAGGCGACATGTTCCTTAGATTACTGGTGTCCACATCTTCTGTCTCCGAGAGGCGACTTCCCATCTGTCGCGTTAACAATGGTTTCTCGGCTCTAACTTGGTTCGAAGGTTGAGATGCACCGTCAAGGTTCTCTAGTAACGCATCAACGACATTTGCTGAAGGCAGACGGAGCTGATATCCTCCAAATATTAGTGTGTAGTTTTATTTCTATTTTCGATTTGTATCGATTGGCTGAGATCTTAGTGTATGGCCTTAGCCTTTTGCCAAAAATAATATACGTCCTATATAAAACCATCTACAATCATATTCTTTGTTTAAATGGCAACTTGAAAATTAGAACGAAATTGAATAAATGTTTCATCTAAGTTTTGTCTATTGTATTTGACACTACATATACTATTTGTTCCATACTAGTTTGAACTGCATTTTTTGCTAGTGCATTAATACACCAATGGTTGGTGCATTTTGGATGGAGTGTTGCATTTTTTTGACACAATCTTCATTCATCTTGAGTTAATACTAGTTTGTACTAATTTTCTTCTAGTGCATTAATATGCTAATTACTAGTGCATTTTGGATGGAATATTGCATTTTTTGACATAGAGTTCATTTTCGGCTTGAGCTCATACTATTTTGTACTGCATTTTCTTCTAGTGCATTAATGCACTAACGATTAGTATATTTTCGATGGAGTGTTGCATTTTTTAACATGAGTTTTCATTTTCGGCTTGAGTACTGTTGTTTTTACTATGTCTCGTGCACATTGGACTGTGTCTACTGCATTTTTTCCTTATATTGGGTCCATTGCTTTTGTCTGCTTTTTTGGATCGTGCCCACTTCATTTTAGTCATTGTCCATTGCATTTTGATATGAGCTACTGCATTTCCGGAACAAATCTCAGTGTAATTTTTTTATCAAAACAAGTTTTTTTTCCAACGAGTGTATTACATATTAGTTTGAATCTTATACATTTCTTTCAGGCTTGAAAACCTATAGATAACAATGGGAAAATGAAAAATACTAGTAAAATTAAGAAAAATAAATAAATAAATTACTAGTTGTAAGCACCCACCTACTTATACTCTATTTTAGGCTGATCAGGGTCTTCCTATTGCGGAAATGCACATTTGATCTCATGTGCATATGCTCCTTTTATTAAAACACATATTTCAAAATGTTAAAAGATTGTGAAAAATATATTCGTATTTATCTGCGCATTCTATAGGCACAGGGGCGGTTTCACGAAAAACCAAACCGATGTTTTTTGGGTTATGAAAAAAATAACAAAAACATATCTCGTGTAGAGCCTTATTTTAGCACCTAAATTTGTCTTTTTATAGAAGTTACACAAAATGTCTATATTTTGTGAAACGATCTTGTGATTACCTAAAATGTAGAAATGTGCGCGCACGTACTTTTTTTTGAACTTTTTGACATTTTAAAATTTGTTAAAAATTAAACTCAAATAGAGGGAGCATTTGCACCCCAGACCAAAATAGCAACGCTACCTACTGCATATTAGTTGGACAGCTAATTTAGCGTGAACGTGCCCGCCTAAGTGGACCCGTGTGACTTGACAGAAAGTTACCCCTATTTTTTGTTGTGGGCCCGGTAACTTTGCCACATGGCAGTGAAAAAAAAGTTGCCATGAAGCGGCAACTCGCAAGAGTTCACGAAAGCAAAATTTAGTTTAAACTAGAAAAATTTCGATGGAAAAATTTAAACTAGACTAACAAATTTTGCCTACGCAGTGGGGCGTATCGGGTGCCACTTCGCAACCCTACATCCACCGTACACGGCAATATCTGACGGCTCAAGATGCCTTCGCTCCGAGAGACTAAAATCTTAACATTAGCTCAACTTTTTTTCCTGTTCATTTTGTATTTGATTAATAAAAGAGTTTGTAGACGCAATGAAAAACAGCTAAAACAACGGAAACCCCTTTCTATACCCAGGTGTATATGCACCCAGTATGAAAAAATATTTTTCAAAATATTGAAAAAAATATGATCATGTGTAGCTTCATGTTTGAGGTGCACACAAAATCATTGCACCAAAAACTAATATGTTTTGTGTGTTGTATAAAAAAGACAAATTTTTGCGCCGTGGAGCACGTTACTTTAGCACCAAATTTTGTCTTTTTTGCACAAGCCACCCAAAATGTTTATTTTTCGTAAAACGACTTTGTGCGCACCTAAAACTTCAAGTTCTACGTGCACTTTTTTTTTTGAATTTTTTGGCACTTCAAATTTTGACAAAAATGAAATTCAAATAATGGGTGCATATACACCCGGGAGAAAAAAAGCCACGTCCAAAAAACAAAGCATAAACCCCACTAGAATTTCTGGAGAACAAGACCTCAAGCGACCTAAAATTACAAAAGGGAATCATACCGGGTAGAGAACTCTGAATACGTGTTTCTGGTGGCCCTATGAATCAGGATTTCAAGTTCTTCCTTTAATTCACTTCTACACTTGTAGTATATATAAGCTTGGAGCGTTCCCCCTGAAGACGAAGTCATTTCTCTGTGTCCTAATGGACCGAGCCACAAGGATAATGATTTCCAAATAAAAAGGGAGCTTAATTAGGAGCTTTGGACTAACAATAAGCTCTTGGACATTTCAGGGTATGAGGGGTCCATGAAGGCCAGAGGAAAGGTGTACTGTCGTTTCAACTAGAGGAGAGGCACACACCGCAGCTGTAATCTGGCATGTGTGGTAGTTCTTTCTTTGGAGCAACTCAGTAGTATTCAGTCTGTTGTGCATAAGCCTACTTACTCTAGGAGGGTGTTCACCAGATGTACACAAATTCTAATCTAACCTAATCTAAGAACTACAAAATGGATATGCAAAATCCAGATCAATTCTGTCTGGGAAAAACGAATTCTGTCAGAAAGACAACGATTCAGAAAAACAAACACGCTATCCACAAATAACGAACAAGACAATCCCCTCTCGATTTGTACAAGTCCGTCTCTAGCTTTGTAGATGCAGCCCAAACCTGAGGCACCTCGGCACGAAAAAGCCTGCAATTACGCACGTCCCCGGCGGCCGTACGTCCAAGCCTAAACCGGCGGCACCCGGGCGCCGCTCATCGTCGTGTGGTCGGTGTCCGAGCGGCAGATCGGGCACGTCGAGTGCGCGTCCAGCCACGGATCGATGCACTCGGCGTGGTACAGGTGCATGCACACCGGCAGCAGCCGCACCGTCTCCCCGAGCTGGAACGCGGCCAGGCACACGGAGCACGTCGCAGCCTCCTCCGCACCGCCCGTCACGTTGTGCTTCACCGTCAGGCTGTACTTGAACGACGGGAGACGGGCCGCCGCGCCGCCTCCGTCGTTGCGCGCGCGTGGTTCCAGCTGCGTTCGCCGCTCGGCAGCAGCAGCGTTGCCCTCAGCGCGAGCCTGACGGTTCCGGTATCCCGTGCAACAGGTGCACAGGAGGAGTGCGAACAGGGAGAACAGGAAGGCCATGACGAGCCGGAAGACCAGAATCTCGGTTTCATCAGCCGGATGCCGTCGTGGTGGCGGCGGCGGTGGCAGGTAAAACGTCGTATCATCAGGAGACTCCGGCGGATACCATGGAACAACCATTGGTGCGAACAAGCCAAGTCTCGATTGTTGTTGTTTGCTTACATTGTCTCGAGGGAACAATTATATGTGGATGGATCAACAGAGACTTGCAAGAAGCCTTGAGCAAGGGTTTACTCTCGATTGTTGATCTATTGCCAAATGAAGGTATAGTGTAGACAAAATTATCGACGGACGATGCGTGGTTCTCTTGGTTTATGCTCAATAACAAGCGCACCGCCAGCCGTACCATGGCATCGTCAAGGTCGTTCCTCTGAATGCAACGTCATAGCTGGCAAGTAAGAACATAATTTCGGAACAAACTAGTAGCACAAGCTGATAGACTGAGAGGAGACACGACCGTACCATCAAATGGACAAATGCCCTGCCGCCTGATATTTCCGGATCCATTCTACTTCTGATTTGTAAATAGTATTTGGGTTCCTTCCTTTAGACTAGGCAAAAAATCTGTTAATTTTTAGAGATAATTTCTTATTTCACACTACATGAAATTATAATTCCCCTTTGGTACAAATAAAATACTAGTTATGAGAGTTGGTCACTAGTTAAACACCATGACATTATTCTGAATTGACCATAGAGGTTTATGACCAAATAAATAGATGGTCATAGATGTTATGAACAAAATTTTGGTCAATGCCTATCTTCCATGTCCATGCCACATCCAACATAGAAACTACATGAAACGATCAAGGTGCCGACGGCTATTTATCGGGGCCGTCGACGTAGGCCTCGAGGTGAGCAGACAAACAAGCAGGCCGTCGGCCTAGGTTGTCGTTGGAATATGCGTAGGCGGGCCTGACGGTAGCCGTCGGCGTAGTACATACGTAGGAACAGTGGGACTGATGGAAGCTATCGGCGTAGGTTAGCCGTCGGCCCAGGTGCGCCTCGCGTGGGCCTAGGAGGTCGGTCCGTGACGGCATGGCTAAGGTGTCAAGGATATGCCGATGGCCAAGCCGACGGCCCACCGTTCAACCCTATGCCGACGGCTTTGCCGTCGACATAACTGTTTTTCTTTTTTTTTCATAAGGACCCTCAATTAGTACTCGTGAATTTATTACTCTCAATTATTTTGATGTTCTTATATTTTTTTCCTCCAATTGTAGGGATTCTTACCTTCCGAATAGCGGTCTCCACCCACCTAAAATGACCCCGTGAATCTTGTATCTCACAGATGCACGTCGATAAATTGCTCGCATGCGTGTGAACAGGCTCGTAGACGGGAGCTAAATGTTGTCTAGCTAAGCAAATCTTGGCTTTCCATGTAGGTATGGCCAAAAAACATAAACTAATAGAAAAATACATTGGTCAACCCTGGTATGGAGAGTGCTAAGGGCTAGACCAGTGGGGACCACAGATTAGGATTTCGCTGGAAAAAGACCGTCGGAGTGCAGGAATGCCATGAAACCTGCATGTGACCCTAACATACATGCAAAAGGGTCGTGGAAGGTTCCTATATGAAGTACCTAGCTCCTGGATGTGACCTTCTACAGTTGCAGGCGATAACACTTAGAGAAGTGTTGGACCTGTAGGAGGAAACTCCCGCTTTGGGTCAAACGGGGGAAACCGGTGGAACCATGGGCCCAACCTTGGTTTTCCATGTAGGTATGACCTAAAGAAACCTAAAACAATAGAAAAGTACATTGGTCAACCTTCGTACGAAGAATGCTAGGAGGCTAGACCCATGGGGCCCATGGATTAGGGTTTCGCTGGAAAAGGAGCGTCGGAGCGTCGGAATGCCACGGAAACCTGCATGTGGCCCGACATACATGCACACGTGTGGAGCAGGTTCCTATATGAAATATCAAGATTCCAGATGTGACCGTCTATAGTTGCATGCGATAACACTTAGAGAAGTGTTGGACCTGTATAAGAAAACTCCCGCTATGGGTCAAACAGGGGGAAACCGGTGGAACCATGGGGCAACCTTGGTTTTCCATGTAGGTATGCAATACAACGAGTAACAAGAAAGATGACAAGTCCCAATCCCCTAGCTAGTTTGAACCTTTATTTCTGCAACATCTCACATCTAAACCATCTTGCAGTCATTCAAGAGGTTTATGGCCACTAGAGAGCGGGATTTGGCACCGGTACAAAAACAAGTACCTAGGCCGGGGCGGCTCCCACTAATGCTATCGAGGGAAGAATTTTCTCGCACCTACAACACAAGGACCCTAGTAAGTTCTTTTGCCAAACCACTTGTTACACTACTCCTCTCTAGGCCAACGTGCCTCATATGTAGCTAACTCTTTCTCAAACATGTAGGGAACGGGATGTTCCGAGAATTAGCACTTTGGCCGTGCTTTTCCCACATCGGGTTCGTCGCACGAGATTACACCGCTGCATACTGGTGATCCTTCTCCTGGTGCTTCTCCTCGTTCTGCGCCCAGCCCTCCTTCCGTTGGTGATTGTACGGTAGCTTGATGTAGGTCGCCTATTCTCGAGCCGGGAGACCTCGGGTCGTCAGGCTAGAGCTAGGTAATAGGTTCTCGGGTTAGAGCTTTATATGTATCATGATCTTGATATACATGATGATGATGATGATCTTGTTTGGATGATGATCTTTGTTTGGATGATGATGACCTTTGTATGCACTTGATGATGATACTCTATGTATGTCTATGCTTCCATTTTGTGCTATGAATTTCGCACAAAACGAGCCGGGGAAATATTAAAATAAACTGACACACCTATGCCGACGGCAAAGCCGTCGGCGTAGAGGTGACCATTTGGTTAGGAGGAGATTGATGGGCCGATGGTAGTACTATCGGGGTATCATTCCGGGCTGGATCGATGGCTTGGCCGTCGGCGTAGGTACTACCTGGGTCTGGCAGGTGCCCAGCCACCGGCGGCATAGTTTCTGGCGCCGCTAATGACCGTTATCGGGCCAAGTAGGACCCACCTAGGCTAGGCTGACGGCAGAGATACGTTGTTTGGCCATCAGCACATACTACGCCGACGCGGGACTACACCGACGACAGTCGTTGGCGTAGTGTTACGCCGATGTCTTTTTGGTCTATGCCGATGGGTTTAGGCCGTCGGCGTACTGACCGCTTCATGTAGTGAGACAATTCTACATGAAAGATTTGTGACCAAATCAAATGGTTGTAGATCGAAAATAGCCCAGTCTAATTCAGTACTTTACATGTTCCGAGCCTAACAATTCTGCCGATTTATTCACTTTTCTTGTCAACTCGGGTCAGCTAAACAGGTCGAGCCAACATTTCAGCCTCTTTATTTTATCTTTTGTAGCAGTTTTACTATCCGTTTAGCTTTTATATTTGACTTTGTTTCATATGGGTCTCAACGGTGAGAGATCCTTCTAGACGGTGGGTCCCATCTATTAGACTCTTCTAGCCGTTGGGTCCCAATCATCATATTTTAATATGTTCACACCTTATTAATAATAAAAATGTACCAAATATGAACAGGAGAAAACACATGAAAATCTGCAAATAACAACCCAATTCAGTTTATTACAATATTCTTGCCAGACCGGATAGAACACATGAAATTCCTGCAAGTTTAACTAGTTTAACCATCAAATCTTCGATGCCCTAGAATGTAAAAATCTATAAATAAAACTCACAACAAGTATAATAACTAGCTTACACTACGAGACTCTGGAAATTCTTCACGCTTCCACGTCTTTAGCATGTTGGTCTTGTAAATGAGATGGTATCTGCTAACAGTTTAACAAAACAATTACAAACATAAGCGAAAAAGTAAAGACATGGAACCGTAAGTAACTCACTGTTCAACAGAAAAAGTCCAATTGTCATTGTCTTAACATAATAGCAATATCTTTAGTATATAGGGGGAGTAATATCTACACATAAGCCCCTCCTCCTAGCCATATACTACATAACAAAATTTTCTGCTAATATTACAACAAGATAATCCACCTATCACGGTATAGCTATCTCTACCGATATAACAACTAGCTACTCTTTTGTTGGGTACCAGCCATGAACACTAATATCACCAGAACCATATATTGTTATTCAGACCATATTGTTCACATAACACAAAAAAGGAGCTCAACACAGTTGAGCATAGCATGGAACCATGGTCTCATAATTGACGCAGAGTATAGAAAATAGTATACTTGGGATCAGTTGTACCAACACACAAAAAACAGATTTGGATCTCTAGGGCTTATCAAAATCTTACTCCACAGCTTACAAGCTCTCCAGCTCATCAAGCATCCACACTAATCCAGCTCCAAGCAACATGCACGCAAACAAACACAACAATGCACAAATTAATCAAGATTTTGCAAAATCCTTAGGCAAGCACTAAGCCATTATGAAGCAACTACTAAGAGGCAGAAAATTACAACTTCAAAGAAATTCTATAGCAGTTCAGCCAATCTCAGATAATAAATTCTACTTTCAAGTGTGCATAAGGTATGCAATGAGGGAACTGTATCAGAAGTTGACTAAACAGAACCTTCCAGTAAGTTACAAAGAAATAAACAATTGAGTATGATCTATGAAAACTTAAGACAACTTAATATTAGTATTACCATCAAAATTGTACAAATGGGAAGGCGTCAAATATCCATTCGAAACCATACGAGGTTTTCCTTAGCATTGCCAAGTACGCATGAAGTAATGATTCTGGAAAACACATAACAGACTAAATAATGCATGACAGCGTCTGACATGGGTATACCCTACAGGAACTCGATCTTGGTATATACGGCCTGAATACATAAAGGCCCACGGTGTTGCCAAGACCCAAATGAAGAACTCGAGTAAACCTATGGACTCTCGATTGCTTGAAGGACAAGAAGAAGCTAGAGATAGAAAGTTCAAAGGGGAAAACCCTAACCTGTAACCGACTCGATCTGCTATCCGGGACCTAGCCTATCTATATAAAGGCTAGGAGGGGGCGCCGAGGAGGACACACGAAACCCTAGTTTCCACAACCCTCGCCAGATTGCATCTACGCACCATTGTAATCTTCGATTCCTTTGATAATTCCACGAGCAGACAAGCAGGAGTAGGGACCTCTACGAGGCCTGAACCTGGGTAAATCTTCGAGTCCCCTGTGTGCTTGTTTGCTAGCCGATAGATGTCTCCAGCGCTCCCTCCTTCTCCAAAACCCAAGTCCATAACAATGGGCATTGATGAGTTAAACCCTCATCAATTGGCGCCGCCTGTGGGAACAGGGAGTGTTGATGTTGCGGATTCTTCGGCCCCATCAACCGCGATCTACAACTCCGCAACAGCGGAGATTCGCCAGCTCTTCGGCGCGTTCGACTTCATAGTCCACGCGCTGGCCACTCGCCCGGCTTTCGAGTCCGTGGGCGACGGAATCAGCCTGGCAATCGGGAGCTTCTGCTTCCAAGTTGGTCAGATGGGCACGCTCCGCATGCCTGACCAGCCGACGATGCCGTCGATTGCCCCAGCCTCGTAGTTCCCTCCATCGATCGGCACCCTCAGTGAGCTCAACGCCTCGACAATAGCCGAGAACACAGTCAGCGACAGCAGTCGCGACTCCGATCTGAGCGATCTGGCAACTGAAGATGGAGCCTACGGCTCCGGATCTGAGAGCTGCGGGAGCAGCAGCTTCCCCAATCACTTCATGTGCGCCGTCATCAACGCAGGCGACACCTCCGCCAATCGCGACAACACGGGAAATCGCGGTAACAAAACCGACCCGCCTCTCGATGGCAACGATGGCAATGGTGGCAACGGTGGCAATCGCATCCCCGTCAAAAATGGAGGAGCAGTCGAGCCTCCGACCATAACAAACGAGAAAACCGGCGAACGCGTCGCGATCAGGCTCAACGAGCAGGAGTGGGCTCGCTGCCGCGAGGCCTTATGAGGCACCCCTCTACCCTTCAGATCTCCACAAGAACTGCTAATGGGCTACCACTGGGTCCTGAAGGAAGAATTTAAGCGCCAAGTCCAAACTATCGCGCAACTCGAGGCGCGTAAAAAGGCGGCGGACGAGTCGAGCCTTCGACGTGCTGGCCTCTCCTCTCACGGAGGATCCTCCTCAAAGGGCAATGAGTACCTCGCAAACAAGAGGCGGTCTCGGATGTGAAGGGAATATGCCCGAGAGGCAATAATAAAGTGGTTATTATCTTATTCCATGTTTATGATAAATGTTTATTTTACATGCTAGAATTGTATTGATCGGAAACATCAATACATGTGTGTTTAATAAACAAAAAGGGTTCCTAGTTATGCCTCTCTTATAGACTAGCTTGTTGATTAACAAGATGATCAAGGTTTCCTGATCATGGACATTGGATGTTTTTAATAACAAGGTCACACCATTGGTGGAATGATGTGATGAACATTCATCCGAAGTATAGCATTACGATCAAAGTCATTATGTTTATATTGATATAACATCATACGAAGTAATCTTTATCCTTAGACCATGAGATCATGTTAATTGCTAACACCGGAAGAGTATCTTGATAACATCAAACGTCACACCGTAACAGGGTGACTATAAAGGTGGGTTCAGTGCTACGAAGGTGTTATGTTGAGGCTCATGGATCAAGAGTGGGATTTGTCCATCCCGATGACGGATAGATATACTCTGGGCCCTCTCGGTGATATCACATTGAAATAGCATGCAAGCAAGTGATGTGATCACTAGAATGTTATATCACGGGAACGAGAAAAGAGTGCATGTCGGTAACGAGATCAAACTAGGTATGGAGATACCGATGATCGAATCTCGGACATGTAATGTATCGCGGGACAAAGGGATTTAGTTACTAGCGTTAAAGGTTCTCACGATCACAGAAGTCATCGTTGAATGTGTAGGAGTCAGTATGGATCTCTAGGTCCCGCTGCTGATTATTGATCGGAGAGGGGTCTCGATCATGTCTGCATTTTTCACGAACCGTAGGGTGACACACTTAAGGGATACCGACACCATTTGGAGCAAATATGTTTCAGATAAAGATTTAAGAAAGCGCTGGAATTATTTCAATAGACACCGAAACTGTTTCGGGTGAAATTGCTGAAATTGGTTCTGCATGTAATATTGAAATGTTGCAGGGGGTTTTATGTGAATGTTTGTTAATTAAAGTAATTAACAAAATTCTGAATAAAAATAATAAAAGAGTTTTATTAAATGAGAGAGCATTAAATTTGGAGAAATTTAATGCATTTAAAGTGGAGACTTTAAAAGAGAATGTGAAGGGGCATTTTAATGTGGAGGGGTTACCACCACATGAATGGAGGAGGTGAAGGGTCACCCCCTCCATGCGCCGGCCATGAAGGAGGGGCATCCCCCTCCTTCTATAAAAGGCCACCCCCTCCTCACTTCTCACACACACCTCCTTGTGAAGGATCTCTCTCCCCCTCTAGTATTATTCCCCCATGGTCTCGGATTAGCGAGATACATGTTCCCGGTGGCTTTATCTGGAAAGGAGTTGTTGCTTCCGCTGCTTTACTGGAGCGAGGGATGGAGGTTGTCGGGGTACCGGACGTGTGTGCGATCACGGATGCACCGCTGCTTTGCTGTGCTGGACTTGGTGGTGCTGGAGCTGGATCTGATGGACGTGCTGGAGCCGGACCTGCTGGACTTCATCACGATCTTGAGATCGGCAAGTGTACGACTACATCAACCACGAGTTCCTACTCATTAACAAAGCTTGTTGTCTACGAGGATAAGTTCTTGTTGGATGTATGTCCACCCATTGCTTTGTACCTAGTAGATAGATCTTGGCGTGTAGTTCACACCGTAGGAAATTTTTTGTTTTCTATGCTGCGGACCCAATAGTGGTATCAGAGCCTGATCTATGCGTAGGTGCTTAGCACGGATAGTACACATATGTTGATATGTGGGCGATGATGATCATGTTATTGCATCTTCTATGTATTTTGGATATTGGTGGCATAGTGGGATGAAGCGGCCCGGACCAACCTTACATGTCATCGTACATGAGACCGGTTCCACGACTGGCATGCAACTTGTTTTGCATAAGTGGCTGGCGGGTGTCTATCTCTCCTACTATAGTCAATATCTGATTTACAACGAGTTGCTAATAACTTAGTTATCCTCATTGTGGTTCATGTTCGTAGGTAAGAATGGTTCTATCTCCGAAAGCCCTAAGCCACGTAAAACTTGCAATTGATAAATTAGAGGCGTCTAGTTTAGATCGTTGCTGGGCTAGTGTATTGATATGGTATTGTTGTAAGTAGATGTATGATAGATACTCTTACAACACACTCAACGTGTAAGTTCCATAGACCTTGTCCTTACACACAAAGGAATGATAGAGATCATACCATGATGCAAGTGATAGAGATCAAATGCATGGACCATATCATCTCACTTTACACATTAGATGTTAGCATCTTATACTGCTAGTTTGGCATTTTCTGTAGCATTGTAAGATGATCCCTCTTTTAGATATCAAGATAAAAATGTGTTCTTCCTTAAGTATGCACCGTTTTGTGGATCGTATTTCGAGACATCACGTGATGATCGGGTGTACTCGACTCTACGCTTTCATACAAACGGGTGTAAGACAGTTTTACACATGCGAGTACTAAGGTTCTTACTTGGCGAGCCTAGCATGTATAGACATGGCCTCGGAACACGGACCGAAAGGTTAAGCATGAGTCATATAGTTGATATGATGCCCATATAGATGCTCGCCTTTGAAGCTACATCAACTCACGTGATGATCGGACTTGGTGTAGTGGATTTGGTTCATGTAATCACTAAAAAGGCACGAGGGATGTCGTTTTTGAGTGGGAGTTCATTTATAATTTGGATTAGTCGAACCAAATTTGTCATAAATTAAATCAAAGTGAATTTGCATAGTTTCTTGTAGTCATTGGCATTCGTTTTCTACCTTATGCTTAGTTTTTTTATTTGAGATAATAGAACTATAAAATTCTGAATATTTACTTTACGAACTGGTATCGTATTGTTTCGAATGTCAATTTAAAGTTTATAAGTCCTATTGCAAACTTTCCGCAAACTCTATTTACTCCATGAAGTTTAATAAGTAGTATTAAATCAAGAGTAAGAATTCCAATGTTAGTATCTAAAGTATCATGTTTGCCTCCATGATTATTGATATTCAAAAAGTTGTTTTAATATCAAGATTATATTGGAGCTGAAAATTGTTTCAGAAACCACCATGTGTGAAAGATATTGTGATATCTGAAACAATGTTTTTTGGTTTCATTATGATAGAGTATAATTTAGCAAAATACATGTTCTCATATTGTATGAGAATTTGTGAAGGATGGAGATGCTAGGCATCCGAATCTACCAAAAAGGTTTTGGGAACTGATATTATACTCGCGATTCTTCCTTATAGGCTATAGTAGCTTGATCATGAAAGTTGTCATGATAAGGATGAATAGAAGATGTAAGTAAAATGTTTACTACACTAATAGATTACTAAAGAATGGTTTTTTGAAAGAACACCAAACATTTGATGATGGTGATCCACTTCAAAGTGCAAGTCCAAAGGTATTAGTATTTGACTATATACGCTTTGTACCATGTGTCATGTTGATGACACCACTATTGATGTTGATAGATTCTTTTAAAAGAAAAGGAATTGCTGAAAGAGAATCTATAAAATATTTGGCAGAAAATAAAAGGTTGGAGATGTCCAACTTAGGTATATAGAAGATATACATGTTATGGCTATATTCATTGCTTGTTAAACAATGTGGTTCTTAGGTATTGGATACCGAATTGGTTGGTATGAAGTGTCACACAGGACAACGCAATTCATGAACTACAATGGCCTAAGTAACCAGCAAGAGAATGAATGATGATGTTCATCGAAAACAAATAAAGTGTTAGTGTGTTTTTCGTTGTCATCAAACCAAACCTTCAAGATTTGTTTAAATATGTTATTTTGTTCGGTATCATGAGAACAATGGCTGTTCAAATAATTACCATATTCCATAAAGGATGGATGAACTTTTAAAAGTCTAGTTGGAGAAATCACATCCATAAACACTATTGCTAAAATGTCGCAAGACAAATGATTGAAAGATCACTTATGAAGTGACATCGCTGTTTAAATTATATTTGAAAGAAAATATGAAGAAACTCCATGTTGATGGATTTTTGGAGTCTTTGATTTTGATCAATTGATGCATGTGAGACTTTCCTCGAGATAATTGAAACTCCGTCCATAGGCCAGAGAGGAATGGATGACTAGCTTATTGGAAATTATGCATGCTGATGTGCATAGTCCATTATGTATAGCCTTATGCGATGGATCTTTTTGCTTCATATGCTTTCTCCGAAAATTTGAGTGAATATATCTGTATATTTACTTAATAAGGAAGAAGTATGAAACATTTGAAAATTGTTCAAAGACTTTCAAGATGAAGTGGAAAATCATTGTAACAAGAAAATAAAGAGTTTATGATTCGATCATAAAGGAAGATATTTGAGTTACATGTTTAGCAAAAACACCTAAGACTTGAGGAATTGTTCCATGATTTGTGTTTCTCGATAAACCATAGGAGTATGGCATATTCGAGAGATAAAATCAAACCATGTTTGACATGGTAAGATCAAGGGTGTCATTTATAAAACTGCCATTATGTTTTAAGGATTGAAGCTTTAGAGACTACCGCTTTTACACTAAAAAGAGCACCATCGCGATCCATTGAAATGACACCATATGAGTTATGGTTTCGGATAAAACCCGAATTGTCTTTTCTTAAATTTTGGTATGCTATGCATAAGTAAAATGTTTACAACCAAAGTCCGATAAGCATGTCTTTGTAGGTTATCCCAAAGAATTTGTTGGGAATTTCTCCATAACACCAAGGACAAAAGAGTTTGTTACTTGGAACGTCAAGTTTCTTGAGAAGGATTTTTTCGTGAAAATTTAAGTGGGAGGACAATAGAACTTTGATAAGGTTGTTGAACCTTAGCTATATGTGCTAAGTAGCGCAGCGCCGGAAAGTGTCCCGGTGGCGGCCACAATGCTCATGGCTCTCGTGATTACAAAAGGTGTGATCTCGGAGATTAGAGTTCCTATAGAACCGTGTGGGTCGGTAAGAATCAAATAGTAAGATTTGATAAGCAAGTTGTTATTGTTTTGACAATGATGAACCGACTACATGCAAAGAAGCGATGATGGGCCCTGACTCCATAAAATGACTAGAAGTCATAGAATCCGTGATAGTATCCATACACAAGAAAACAAGTTTCTGAACTTGGAAGACCCTCCGGAAAGGCGTGAAGCCTATCGGTCGTGTTTGGATCTATAAAGAAATAAGACATGGATGTTTAACATCTATGAAATAGTCGACATGTCGGAAAGAAGTTTACGACAATGTTCAAGGAGTTGACTATGACAAGATTTGATCTTTCATAGCGATATTTAGTCTTGACGGATTAATGTAGCAACCACTACATATAATTTGGTATATGGTAGTTGAATAAACAAAACAAGGTTCTTCTAATAGAACGGTAACCTAGGACATGTACATGACATGGTCCGAAGGGTTTTATTAATCAAAGGGTGCTAAAAGGGCATGTAAACTTCAATAGTTGAAGTAAGCATAGCGGAGTTGGAATCTTCACCATGATGAAACTGTTAAAAGAGTTTAAATTCATCGGAGATGATGAAGATGCTTACATTTGCAAGAAATTAAGTGGGAGCACTTAGACATATTTCTAATACATTATGTAGAGGACATATTGTTGATTGGAAATGATGTATCTTGTATTGACACAAGTTAAGAATTTCATTAAAATAAGATTTCAATGAAAGACTTGGGAAAACCCGAAATATTAGGCATCAATATCTATATGGATAGATTAAGGCACTAATATGGTTGTGCCAGACATACATATATGAGATATTGAAAGGGTTCAATATGGAAACAACAAGAAAGGTTCTTGCTGAATGGAAAGGATTGTATCAAAATTCAAGTGTTTCAACACTTGGTGAGTAAAATCACATGAAGATTTTGATCGATTATACCATGATATGTATATATCCAGAATGTCCTATGCTCTAAATGTTATGAGCATATACCAGAATGATTCATAAGATGATCATTGGACAATAGTAAAGATATTCTTATGAGCTTTGGAAGAACTAACAATATAAAATGTATAAGTAGTTAAAGGTAGTTCATTGTAAAGTGTTACATTGATACTAGTTTTGTCACAAGATACAAATTAAATTTATCTCAATTTAGACTATGGGTGGCACAACGTAATGGAAAGGATGTTCCATGATGGATTTGGATGAGTTCCAAAGTTGAGACATTGTGACGGATACTACAACAAAAGGCTAAGTATATGACTGCTATAGTAGCAGCAAAGGAGGGCATTTGTGTTGAGTAGTTTGTTATCAAACTAGGTGTGGTTCAAAGTGGGCTAATACTATGAAGATATATTGTGTGACAATAATATCAGGTCTCACCAAAGGACCAAATCTATACAATGCCATCTCATTTGAGAATGAGTGATGCGTAGAGACGCAAAGACATGCAAATACACACGGACCTAAAACTATCAGATTCGGAGATTATGTTAACCACTAGCAATTGCGTATATGCAACACCAGAAAGCCATAGGTGTTCAATACGCAAAGTTTTTCAAACTAGATTATTGACTCTAGTGCAAGTGAGAGACTGAAGGGAATATGCCCGAGAGGCAATAATAAAGTGGTTATTATCTTATTCCATGTTTATGATAAATGTTTATTTTACATGCTAGAATTGTATTGATCGGAAACATCAATACATGTGTGTTTAATAAACAAAAAGGGTTCCTAGTTATGCCTCTCTTATAGACTAGCTTGTTGATTAACAAGATGATCAAGGTTTCCTGATCATGGACATTGGATGTTTTTAATAACAAGGTCACACCATTGGTGGAATAGTGTGATGAACATTCATCCGAAGTATAGCATTATGATCAAAGTCATTATGTTTATATTGCTATAACATCATACGAAGTAATCTTTATCCTTAGACCATGAGATCATGTTAATTGCTAACACCGGAAGAGTATCTTGATAACATCAAACGTCACACCGTAACAGGGTGACTATAAAGGTGGGTTCAGTGCTACGAAGGTGTTATGTTGAGGCTCATGGATCAAGAGTGGGATTTGTCATCCCGATGACGGATAGATATACTCTGGGCCCTCTCGGTGATATCACATTGAAATAGCTTGCAAGCAAGTGATGTGATCACTAGAATGTTATATCACGGGAACGAGAAAAGAGTGCATGTCGGTAACGAGATCAAACTAGGTATGGAGATACCGATGATCGAATCTGGGACATGTAATATATTGCGGGACAAAGGGATTTAGTTACTAGCGTTAAAGGTTCTCACGATCACAGAAGTCATCGTTGAATGTGTAGGAGTCAGTATGGATCTCCAGGTCCCGCTGCTGATTATTGATCGGAGAGGGGTCTCAATCATGTCTGCATTATTCGCGAACCGTAGGGTGACACACTTAAGGGATACCGACACCATTTGGAGCAAATATGTTTCAGATAAAGATTTAAGAAAGCGCTGGAATTATTTCAATAGACACCGAAACTGTTTCGGGTGAAATTGCTGAAATTGGTTCTGCATGTAATATTGAAATGTTGCAGGAGGTTTTATGTGAATGTTTGTTAATTAAAGTAATTAACAAAATTCTGAATAAAAATAATAAAAGAGTTTTATTAAATGAGAGAGCATTAAATTTGGAGAAATTTAATGCATTTAAAGTGGAGACTTTAAAAGAGAATGTGAAGGGGCATTTTAATGTGGAGGGGTTACCACCACATGAATGGAGGAGGTGAAGGGTCACCCCCTCCATGCGCCGGCCATGAAGGAGGGGCATCCCCCTCCTATAAAAGGCCACCTCCTCCTCACTTCTCACACACACCTCCTTGTGAAGGATCTCTCTCCCCCTCTAGTATTATTCCCCCATGGTCTCGGATTAGCGAGATACATGTTCCCGATGGCTTTATCTAGAAAGAAGTTGCTGCTTCCGCTGCTTTGCTGGAGCGAGGGACGGAGGTTGTCAGGGTACCGGACGTGTGTGCGATCACGGATGCACCGCTGCTTTGCGGTGCTGGACTTGGTGGTGCTGGAGCTGGATCTGATGGACGTGCTGGAGCCGGACCTGCTGGACTTCATCACGATCTTGAGATCGGCAAGTGTACGACTACATCAACCACGAGTTCCTACTCGTTAACAAAGCTCGTTGTCTACGAGGGTAAGTTCTCGTTGGATGTATGTCCACTTGTTGCTTTGTACCTAGTAGATTGATCTTGGCGTGTAGTTCAGACCGTAGGAAAGTTTTTGTTTTCTATGCTGCGGACCCAACAGGATGGCCCATCTCGCTGAGCCAGAACGCATAGAAGCTGCAAAGATCCTCGACTTCAGCTCTATGACAGTCGATACACGTGGCAACGTGGTCCCAAAGAAGCCACAGGCCACGGTGACAGCAGCCACCATGTACCTCCTCAACAACTAGCCACCAGCTGGAGATCCCCGAGCCGCCATGCACCGATCTATGATCGCGGGCTTGGGATAATCGAGGCTGCTCTCGATAAGGAGCCAACACCAGAGCCGAAAAAAGGCAAAACGCTAGCAAAGCGCTACTCCTCGCCCTCATCCAGCGACGACAGTCACGACCTGTCTCGATGCCGCCGCTCACGGAGACATGACCACGACTATGATGCGCGTGATGACCTCACGCAGCGCAAGATCAACAAATCAAGGGCGCGACGTGCCCGGTCGACGGACTCGGAAGAGGAAGATGCGGAGCTCTACGGCGCCAGATGCTTTAGCAGGTCCATCAGGCAAAAGCGAATGCCCAAAGGGTTCAAACTCCCATTGGAGAACCCAAAGTTTGACGGCCTACAGGACCCAAAGATCTGGCTGGAGGACCACATCTCCTCCGTCAGGCTCCACGGCGGCAGTCGAAGCACGGCCATGCAATGCTTATAGCTACAGCTGCAAGGCGCCGCCCGAGCATGGCTCAACAACCTCCCACGCGGATCCATTCACAGTTGGGATGAGCTGGTTTACAGCTTCATGTGCAACTTCAAAGGCACGTACAAGCGGCCTGCATCAATCGAAGAGCTGAGATGCTGCCAGGAAAGATCGGGTGAATCGCTACGCTCCTACATCCAAAGGTGGTCCATCATCAAGAACTCCACAGAGAACATCTCGGAGGATCGCACGATTGATGCGTTCAACAGCGGCGTCCGCCGCATAGAGCTCAAGGAGGAGCTGGGCCGCTCAAAGCCCAAGACCATCGACCACTTGATGGAAATCGTGAATCGGTGGGCCGATGGAGAAGATTCGGTGAAAAATCACGCTCACTCCAACGAGGAGGCAGAACTCGAGCACAGACGCGACCGCCGAGGCAAACGTCGCATGCGCATCTACGATGATCGCGACGATGTCAACATGGTCGCAGCTGGCTACGCCGACAGACGTGATGACAACCGCAACAACGGATACCGCAGCGGTGGATACCGCGACTCTGGGAAGACCACGCAAGTGTGGCAACGCCGCAATCGTGATGAGGCACCCGCGACATCCATCGAAGACAAATTGTCTAGGCCATGCACGGTGCACTTCTACATCGACAAGCATGACGAAAAGAAGAAGTCTAGCCATCTCCTCAAGGATTGCCGCGAATTCCTCAAACTGCATGAGGGATTGGTTTGGATGAATCGCAACGCAGTCGAAAGAAGCTACGGAGCGGCTCCAGGCGCCATAGCACATGGCGCTCCGCCACCGCCACCTGGAATGCCCCCAAACGCAGCTGCGCCGGACCAGCACCAGGGAGGCGAACTCTACCCACGAGCCATGGGTACCATGATGATCCAAAAGGGACGCCCCTCCAACAGGGTGCAGAAAGCCATCACTCGCCAAGTCAACTTGGCCACAAACTCGCCACCATCTACCACGGAGTACCTCAGCGGAAGCGAGTCATGCATCACCTTTAACAAACGCGATCATCCGCCCCAAGTACCTCGTCCAGGCCATTGCCCCCTCGTACTCGATGCGCAAATCGGAGGCTTCGACATGAGCCACGTATTCATGGATGGCGGAAGCGACATCAACCTTATATTCGCGAGTACCTTGCGAGCAATGAGGATCCCTCTAACTTGCCTAGAGGCCTCGGACACAACATTCCACGGCATCATCCCAGGAAAAGGCGTATATCCCTTGGGCAAAATCAACCTCGACGTCATCTTCGGCATGCCAAAAAACTTTCGGCGCGAGCGCATTGACTTTGAGGTCGTCGACTGGCCCTCATAGTACCACTGCATCCTCGGACGTGTCGCGTTCGCTAGGTTCATGGCGGTACCACACTACGCCTACCTACATATGAAAATGCCAGGTCCCAATGGCGTCATCACAGTCAACGGGAGCTTCGAGAGGTCCGACAGTTGCGACAGGGAATTCAATAGAATTTCCCAGTCTTTCGGCATGTAGGAAGAACTCGCGAGACTAAAGGAGTCGACAGACAACAGTCTGCCTCCCCTAAGCCGGCCAAGCTCGCCTGATCTATCTTTCGACTCATCAGTGCACACGAAGAAAGTGCAGGTCCACCCATCGGATTCCACCAAAACGGCCCTCATCGCCAACAACTTGAGTCCCGCATAGGAACTCGCGCTCGTCGAATTCCTCCGTGAGCACTGGGAAATCTTCGCCTGGTGTCCAGCGGACATGCTAGGAGTTCCTAGGGAATTCGCCGAGCACGCACTCAACGTCAACCCAGATGCAAGGCCAGTCAAGCAAACAATCCGGCGATTATCTGAGCCACGGGCAAAGGCAGTCGGAATGGAGATCGACAGACTCCTCGACGCCAAATTCATACGCGATATCAAGGAAAGCACTTGGCTCGCCAACACGGTGCTGGTACCAAAAAAGGACACGGATATCCTGCGGATGTGCGTGGACTTCACCTCTCTGAACAAGCACTATCCAAAGGATCACTTCCCGCTACCGCGAATCGACCAGATCATCGACTCCACCGCGGGATGCGAGCGCCTCTCCTTCCTCGACGCCTACTCAGGCTATAATCAGATTCAAATGAAGGAGGAAGATCAAGAAAAAGCAGCGTTTACAACGCCCTCCGGTGTGTTCTGCTACACACAATGCCCTTCGGGCTAAAAACGTAGGAGCCACCTACCAGCGGTGCATGTAGGCTTGTCTCAAGGACCAACTTGGTCGCAACATTCAAGTCTATGTCGATGACATAGTAATCAAGACCAAGGAGGAAGCCTCCCTAATCGACGATTTGCGCGAAACCTTCACCAACCTCGACCGCTACCGGATCAAACTCAATCCGAAGAAATGCGCCTTTGGCGTCCCATCGGGGTAACTACTCGGGTATCTCTTCTCCGCGAGAGGAATCAAGGCAAACCGGAAGAAAATAAAAGCCATACTGGCCATGAAGAACCGAAAAACATAAGGGGCGTCCAGCAGCTGGCTGGGCGAATCGCGGCCCATAGTCGATTCATCAGTCGGATGGGTGAAAAGGCACTTCCCTTCTACCAACTCCTCCACAAAGCTGAAAAGTTCGAATGGACCAACGAAGCGCAGGAAGCATTCGAAGACCTCAAACGCCTGCTATCCACCTCGCCAGTACTAGTGACCCCTCGAGAAAGGGAACCGCTGTTACTATATATCTCCGCCACCAACCAAGTGGTCAGCACAGTGCTCGTCGCCGAGCGAGCCGAGGAAAACAAGGTCCACGGGGTACAGCGCCCATTATACTACCTCAGCGAGGTCCTCACGCCAACAAAACAGCGGTACTCGCACTACCAGAAGCTGGTGTACGGCGTCTTCATGACCGCCCGGCGACTGCGCCATTACTTCCAGGAACACCCAATCGTGGTGGTCAATGACGCCCCGTTGGGGCATATCCTCAATAACCCCGATGCCATGGGACGAGTTGCGCTTTGGGGAATAGAATTGTCTCCACGAGACATTACACATGAAAAGTGCGATGCGATCAAGTCACAAGTTCTTCTTGACTTCCTCGTGCACTGGATGGAGAACCAGCTCCCTGACAAACCAGATATGTCCTACCTCTGGACAATGCACTTCGATGGATCCAAGCGGAAGGACGGAGCAGGTGCGGGTGTCATACTGACATCGCCTCAAGGGGACAAGCTGAAGTACATCTTGTGAATGCAGTTCACCGCCTCCAACAACAAAGCTGAATACGAGGCCCTGCTACACGGGATGAGGATGGCAAAAGCCTGCGGCGCCAAAAGGCTCATTATATACGGCGACTCCAAGTTGGTCGTCAACCAAACAATGCATGAGTGCGACGCACTGAACGACAACATGATCGCCTACCGCGACCTCTACGACACACTTGAAGGGGACTTCGACGGCTGCGAGCTGTAGCATGTAGGCCGTAAAAGCAATGAAGAAGCGGACGCACTCGCCAACATAGGCTCTACCTGCGCCCCCATACCACCTGGGGTATTTCTCGAGCACATCTGCGAACGCTCCATCAAGCCAAAGGCAGCAGAGAAGAAAACAAGCGCAGCAACGGACTCAGGGGCTACGCCACCCAATGAGCCAATGGCGCTCGACGACCTGGAGCTGGATATAGGACTCGAAGGACCAATGAGCATCATGATGATCGAATCATCCTAGACTCAGCCATACATCACGAACCTCCTTAGAAAAAGGCTACCGGACGATCCGACTGATGCATGGCACATCGTACGGTGATCAAAGGCATTCGCTGTTATCAACCGTGAACTATACAAGCGCATCATCACAGGTACTCCAACGATGTGTCTCCACGGCTGATGGAAGAGTTGTTCTCCTCGACATCCACGAGGGAACCTGCGGACACCACGCTGCCAGTCGCGCCCTCGTGGCCAAAGCTCTGCGGGCTGGGTTTTACTGGCCTATGGCCATGCGCGACGCCAAGGATATCGTCCAGAAATGCAACGCGTGTCAACGATTCGCGGACAAACCGCACGCACCTGGCACAGAGCTTCGGCCAATCCCATTGGCCTGGCCCTTCGTGCAATGGGGACTCTACATGGTCAGAAAGCTCCCCAAGTCCTCACGAGGAGGTTATGTCTACCTCCTAGTGGCAGTCGACAAGTTCACCAAATGGATAGAGGCCATGCCAGTGACCAATCAATCAGCGCACAACGCAGTCAAGTTCTTCGAGTCCATCGTCTTCCGCTTCGGAGTGCCACACAGCATCATCACAAACAATGGAACAAACTTCACATCCAAGGAGTTCCAAGAATTCTATGAGAATCTGGGAATCAACATCAGCTACGCCTCGGTAGCACATCCACAGACCAACAGTCAGGTTGAAAAGGCGAACGGGCTCGTCTACGGCGGCATCAAGAAGCGACTCCTCCGGCCACTCGAACAAGCCGCGGGTTGCTAGCCAGACGAACTGCAATCGGTACTTTGGAGCCTATGCACAACTCCAAAAAGTGCTACAGGCTACACCCCATTCTTTATGGTGCACGGGGCCGAAGCGGTGCTACCCACCGAGGTACGGTACAAGGCGCCGCGCGTGGTCGCTTACAGCGAGCAGGAGTCATCCCTTGCACTCGAAGACTCCGTCGACCTCCTTGATGAGGCAAGGGAAATCGCCGCCGAAAGATCAACGATCTACCAGGAAAACCTGTGCAACTACCACAGTAGAAGGCTACGCCCCAGATCCTTCGTCGAAGGCGACCTGGTCCTGCGACTGAAGCAGCAAGGACATCTCAAACTCGAGTCCCCCTGGGAGGGACCATACGTGATTACAGAAGTAATCCCAGGTGGTGCCTATCGCCTTCAAGATTTAGAGACAGGAGTCGCATACTCCAACCCCTGGAACGTCGTGCAGCTGCGATGCTTCTACCCTTAGTCGTTTTTACTTTTACATTGCAAAATAAGGCACTCAGCCAAGGCTACTTAGCCACACATTGTACTTCGTACTGTCTCGCGAATAAATAAAGCTAAGTGCCCCAAAACTCTGTGTTCTCCTTTATTCTTTCGCAACTTATCCACTCGGGGGCTGCGCCACCCTATACATATCTGTTCTACAAACTAAAACGTGATATTCCTGAGTAGCTGGCACATCAATCGAAACCCTTGACACACAACAACCCAGTTGCAACGCATCTGACAGGTTGACAAGGGACTGAGATAAGCGCATGGCCAGGCTAACGAAAAGGAATCACATAGTGCAGTGCACTCATACACACTAAAAAACAAGCTCTCTTGTACATTATCAACAATCAGTTATGCACATCATTTCATACGAACTTTACAACATCGATACATTTATGTGCAGGATACAAACTAAACCACTACTGCAATAAGAGAACATTGGTCTGCTCCTCGAAGAAGTCGACAATCTCCTCTGCTGGGCGATCCACCGCCTGATAATGCGGCAACATATTCCAAGCAGAACCCGCTGGTGGTGCAGGTGGCCTAGCCGCAATTGCCACAACGTCTACATCAGGCCTATGCAGTCGTACCAGCGACAGAGCGGCCTTGGCACCAGCCACCAACTGTTGCCTTACACATTCACGAACCGCAGCCAGGTCTTGGAACTTGGCAAGGAGGGCCAGCAGGCTCGATGGAGCAACATCCAACGGAAACATCGTCCAATAAATGTTCTTCAATCATGACTGTGACTTCTTCAGAAAATGCAGCACTCGCGACGCATGATCCTGCAGGGTCGCCAGCGCAATCGCACGATCATGATCCACCCAAAAGTATCCACTCTCCTAAAGTTGCTCTTGGGTCATATCATGCATGCGAATAGCAATCCTATCCTTCTCATCCCGTGGATGGCGCGCACTGACAACTATACAAAGGAACAATGGAAGCATAAGGATAGCACACCATTGCGAGTGACTATAAGGAAAAGATAAGAGTAAGGAAACTAACACTTAAATTGGTCGCCCAGCTGCGTCATCTCCCCCAGCACATACTGTTCTCGGGCAGTGGCCTTCTCTGCCTTTGACTTCCATACATCCGCGTTACCGCGGAGCACAGGCAATTCACGCTCCAACTGCTTCACGCGATCACACAGTCGCGAAAGCAGCGACAGCTCATCCACCCTGGAGCGCGGTGGTGCCAAAGTATCATCAAGGGGCGGCGAATCCTGAGGTTCCCTCAAAGGATCACTTGATGTACCCTACCACAAGCCAAGCAAGAAGCAATAAGAAGATCAAATCGACACACAGACAAAAGATTCGAGTGCATTCAGGATTGGCAAAAGTATCAGCAGATACACTCGCCAAAGGCATGTTCTTGACAAAAGACATAAACTAATCAACTATTACAAAGCTACTGAGGAGCGATTGGCTTCTTCGACTTAGACGGCTTCGGGGGCCTCATCGAGTCTGCGCTGGTATCAGATGCCACTGACTTTCTGCCAGCCCCTGATGCCGCAGCCTTTGCCGCCTTCTTGGCTCGCTGAAGCTCCTCAGAGTACTTCGCAACTGTATTGATCAGTTGCGGGCCGTACTTGCCATAAGCAGTCGCGAAGGGAGCAAAGACTACCTGCTGGCCGTCCGTGCTAACGGGCATCGCCCTTGAAACTGCTGCAGGATCAACTTCGACTACGTGGGCCTACACCATGGCGAGTGATATTGACGGGCCAGTCGCACGGTGCAAGTTCTTGAAGCTTGCAGGAACACCCCCGGCTGGAGACTCCACCAGCTCATTCATGTTCTCGATTAGCTCTCCCTTGGGCATCAACTCCTCCCGGAGGCGATTGAGCACGCCCTTGGCCTTGGAGAGCATATCTTGAACGGCGGTGCTGCGGTCCTCGACTGCTGAAAGCACACCCGCCAATGCATCGTCACGACAGAGGGCCTGAGGATCGAACCTCAAATCGCCAGCATCTATACATAAACACACACATGGACATGAAAATCAGCACCAACGGCAAAAATCGAAAAGAGAACGACAATGGTATCCAAGCAAGGTACCTGAGAGGGTCTTGGCAATCGAGAAAAGCTGTTCTTCGAACAACCTCTCCTTGGCTGTGATGGAGGCAAGCAGATCCTCTTCGTGCCTTTGTGCCTCGTCACCCGCCGCGATTGCCTCATCGCGGCCCTTCACAGCCGCGGCGAGTGTCTTCTCCATGGTGGCGGCGTTGCGCAGAAGAGAATTATGTTCAGCTACAAAACAAAAGGGACTGACTATCAGTCGACCACATAAAAATGACGCAGAAGAAGGAGAAGTAAAGAGCACTTACTTTCTACCACGCGATGGCATGTCTCTAGCATTGCATGCTGGCGGCCCATCACAAGCACTTGCTCCGCCAAGTGAGCGGCTTCCTTCACAAGGAGCTATCGCAAAAGGAAAAACAACAAAGGATCGGCAGAAGCCATAGATAAAATCGACTGCAACATCAAAAGAAGAAATCCTACACTTACATGATCCTCCAATGACTCCGAAGTCGATTGGTATGCAGTCATCTGGGCAACCATCCGGTGCTCCCCATCATGCGGAGAGCTAGAAGAGTTGTGCCCGGAGTGGGCCGCCAATGCAGGAGAAGGAGCACGCTCGACCTCTTTCTTGGCCCTTGAGGTTGCGACTCCTGATTCTTTCAAAAATTGGACGTCGCCAGAAGATGACGACACTTACTGGCTGCAAGACAAAACCAACATCAAGAAAGGGCAAATCCAGAGAAGAACCAAAAAGGGCAACTAGAAAACTTACCAATCAAAATTATCAAAGTCAAAAGTTGGCTCCTTCGACTCTGATGAGGACTCCTTTGGTAGTCGCATCTTCTTGCGAGAAGATGGCGCCATGGCACTCACAGGAACGGCAGGAATCAGCGATTCTGCACCAACGCCTGCACCTTCCAGAGTCGAAGGAGATGACGCATCGGAATCCTCGTTGCGCGAATGCTTCCTCCTCCACTCGGGGGCTTCCTCCTCCGCATCAGATGGGACGGTCGACTCCGACTCGTCCTCTTCCAAAGCTTCGTGAGGGATAACCCCCTCAGGAAGAGGGGGCATACAGGGTGACACCGCCCAATCCTGCATACAGACCACAATTTAGCACAAAGCAAAAAAACAGCAAAGAAGCATTCAACAAACTAAGCTACTACGTAGCACAACTGTACCTCAGGAGGAGGGTTAGAAGCGTCGAACAGAGGAACGACCGGTTCACTGGGGAGAACATCCTTGACGGTGTACTTGGTCACCAGTCGAACCCTCTTATCTACTTCACTCGTGGACATGCCATCGGCAGACACGCGAGTGACATCGTCAGCACCAGCCCACTGAAACATGGGGTGGACTCTGGCCTGCAGGGGCTGGACGCGACGGCACAGCCACGTGCGAATGAGGGCGCAACCTTCCTCCTCTTTGCCTATGCGACTCTCGAGGTCACAAACGTGCTCGTACAACACATCTGTCTCTGCGGATTCGCCAGGCATGACCACATTCTTCTAGGAGCGCCTCCTCTAGCACGGCGTTGCGGGGTTGAAGGGTGCGAGTCCGAAGTGTTCTCCGTCAGCCTTCTCGTCGCGGACATAGAACCACTTGTACCTCCACCCTTGGATGGACATCGCCAGCTTGATGTCGAAGTATGTGGCGGATGGATCGACGTGGATTCCGCAGCCACCTACATCGTAGACTACGGAGCCAGACGTTGATTGCCGCTTCAACTTGAAGAGGCGCTTGAAGAGGCCGAAATGCGGCTCGATTCCGAGCCAGCACTCGCAAAGAGTGATGTAGCAAGCTACGTGGAGGATGGAATTGGGGCACAGCTGATGGAGCTAGAGCCCGTAAAAGCAAAGAAGGCCCCTGAAGAAAGGGTGCAGGGGCAACGAGAGGCCGCGAATGATGAACGCTAGGAACATCACTCGAAAACCGACAGGAGGAGAGGGGGTTACCTCGCCGCCGGGGATGCGCGCGGTGGTGACTGCGGCGGACAACACTCCGTCTTGGCGAAGAAGACGAAGATCCGAGGACTTGATGACAGATGGACGCCACGCGCCATTCGTGACGCGGGTGCTCATGCCTTTCTTCTTCCCGCCGGCGGCGGTGCTGGTGCACGTAGAGGCGGAGCCGCCTTTCTTCTTCGTCGTAGCAGCGGCAGCCGCAGAATCGGCCGCAGCACCTCCTTTCTTCTTCCCCATTACGCGGCGGTGATGCGACCGGAGGAAGTAGCTGGAAAAAGTGCGGAGTTGGTCCAGCGCCGCGGAGGGAAAAGATCGCAGAGAAAGCAGAGGAGCAGCGGCAATGGCGATGAAGGCAAAAGATGAAGGAAAGCATATGTGAAATTTACCGTTGCAGCGTCACTACTTAACCCCTGAAAGATGCAATCCAACGGCCCAGAAAAACCCTACTAGACACGTGGCGTTCATCGTGCTCGACACGTGGAGGAGCTGAAATGCGAACCGTCCCCCCACTACTCCCATTACGCGTGGAAATCGAGGAGGCGTGGTTAACATAAAGATTACGCATGCGCAGTCAAATCAGAGTCAGGGAGTGGGACCCACCGCTCATCACGTCCCGTCAAACTCGCTCATGCGGGCAACTGAGGTCATGAAATCGTCAGCACTGACGTCATCAAAAACAATGCAGCAGAAGGTTTTGACTACTTTAGTCCTTGCTTGAGTCTTCGACTCCATCAAGCACTCGAGGGCTACTCCCATAGGGAGTGCTGGTCGCGCACCCTATGATTTTTCTTCTTCTTTTACAGGAACATGAACAATCAAAAGCAAAAACCAAATCACTCGAACCACGGTTCGACTATGGACATGGGTTACTCCCATAGGGAGCACCGGAAGCAAATTCGACTGAAACAAGCAAATAAAAGACGACAACAATCACAAAAGTTCTTTAGTCCCTGCCTGAGTCTTCGACTCAACCAGGCACTCGGGGGCTACTCCCATAGGGAGCGCTGGTCACGCACCCTATGATATTTGTACAAAGTACTGTGTGTTGATAACATCCACACTCGAAGTTTATGGCGACACCGCCTCATAATTTTTCCCCTACAAAGAGACCGCGTCTCCTGGGTCACCCGAATCGTCTCCGCGATGATAAAATTTGGATGCCACGCTTACAGCGTGAAGATAAGACCTGAATAAGGCCTGGCAACTCATTAAGCTGCGCACTACCAGAAATATATCCGTACCTGCAGGTACGATGAACATGCCTTGACGGAAGCGTCGAGTGCTCACACCCATATACTGGAATTCGACTCCTGTAAGACCTCCGTGGCTTGAGTCGAATTACACCAGCACTTTTCCGGATTCGAGTCCAAGGACTCGAGTTCGAGTAGGTGGCGTTGTTTTACCCTAAGGTAGTTAACTGATACCGATACATCGGTTAAAATCAGACACGCACATCAACAATCCCTATGACATAAACAAAGCAGTCGAAAAATGTACTCAGTCATGTACTCGAAAGGCTTCATAAAGTCTTCAGTCGAATCTGCGATTCCACTGGACACTCGGGGGCTACTGACATGTGTATACCCTACAGGTACTCGAGCTTGGTATATACGGCCTGAATACATAAAGGCCCATGGTGTCGCCAAGGCCCAAATGAAGAACTCGAGTAAACCTATGGACTCTCGATTGCTTGAAGGACAAGAAGAAGCTAGAGATAGAAAGTTCAAAGGGGAAAACCCTAACTTGTAACCGACTCGATCTGCTACCTGGGACCTAGCCTATCTATATAAAGGCTAGGAGGGGGTGCCGAGGAGGACACACGCAACCCTAGTTTCCACAACCCTCGCCAGATTGCATCTACACACCATTGTAATCTTCGATTCCTTTGATAATTCCACAAGCAGACAAGCTAGAGTAGGGACCTCTACGAGGCCTGAACCTGGGTAAATCTTCGAGTCCCCTGTGTGCTTGTTTGCTAGCCGATAGATGTCTCCAGCGCTTCCTCCTTCTCCAAAACCCAAGTCCATAACAATGGACATTGATGAGTTAAACCCTCGTCAGCGTCATATAGAAATAAAATGATACATATCCTAGTTCAGGTGTTCTTCCCAGACTTGCTACTACACCCTTACTCAATTTCTTTGGACCAACACAAACTACTTTACCATAAATTTAGCTTGATTTAAACATTTGTTGCCTTTTTACAAGTGAATACACCACACCAGCATATATCCCGCAGCTACTCGCTGAAACCCTGGACAGAATAATCACAGGACGAAACCGCGTATGCTATAGGGGCTCTGTTGAGCTCCAACACAAATAGCAACCCGACACAGATATTCTAAAATATTAACACTAGAATCCATATTCACATTCTAGCTTGTAGAAACATCAAAATATCATGCTCCGAATTCCTAAAAACTAACAAGATATTCTTGTAATATAGTACCCTCAAGTAAAAGATAAATATTTCAGAAAAACGACATATATAACTTAGAAACCTGGCAGGTTAAAAAGATGGGCACAACCTTGTGACATGTATGGCATCACTATGCTAAACGTATTGACTTGCAAAAGAACAAACAATGCTCATTGTATGATTTCATTTGGCTAATAGAATGATGTGACAAAACTTAGTTATGAAGAGGTACCAAACAATCACAATCGTCTTGTGTTTGAGTTTGGCCGAGTTTGTCGGGAGAGGTTGTACTAGAGCAAACCCCCGATCTACATACATGTAATGTGATGGGTCCCAATCAATATCATGCGTGTCGATCTGTTCAGATCCTTCTGTCCATGGAAACAAAATAGGCATCGATCTCTTCCAAGACGCAACTGCCGACATGTGGTCATCTCTTCCACCTGATGTCGCCGACCTATACTCTTGTCCTGCCTCCTTCCTGCCATGCCTTCTCCATTGACCTGCACCAATAGGTCATCATCAATCCTCACACATTTGTGTCCATCTCCATGCATGGCCATACTCTAATGCTAGCCAATCCCATCCTTTCTAGGTACATCATTCCTAAGTAGATAAACACGACATCTATTCTTATTTATATTAGGAAGAGTTTCTAGAAACGAAAGTACCTGATAGAGTTGTCATGCACGAGATCTTGCGAGACGTCCCTGTAATTTTGTTGTAGATGCAGTGGGTGTAACAGTAATAGGGATGTCCTCATCACTTTGGGTTAGATCTTGGGCTTGGCAACCTCCATGGATGATCTTCGGGTGCGGCTGCTTCCTCCTTTTCTGCTCCGTCCGATGGCATGGGGCCCTGCTTGTGTGCTCATATAATGGAGGTGGTCCTAGGATTCTTCTCGTGCCAAGATGAAGATCTATCGGATGCTAGCCCTAATCGATCTGGTGGGAGTGTCGTGTTCCGAAAGACTCCGCCGGTGAACTCCCATGAGCGCCTATATCCTCGATATTACTAGATCAGTTGGAATTTGGTCGTGTGCACCCGTGTTTTTATCTGACCGTTTGATTTCAGAGCGAGTGCTGCGAAGATCTGCTAGATGTTACCATTATGGGCATACTTTCTCGTTCCATGGTGAAGTCACCTAGCAGAGAAGGTCATGGAAGCGGAGATTTGGGGACTAGCAATGGTGATTTGACTATTTGTTGTGATGATGAATTGGCTTGGAGATTTCGACTTGGAGCAGCGACATCGTAAGTGGGGACGATAGTGCAGGAGAAGTCCAAATTCTTAACTTCAAGGTGAAAATCCAAGATTTGGCCTTAATTGGTTGTGTATGGTACTAGCCTTATTGAAGGATTGTTTCTGGGAGCAAGGACTTCCTGCATGGTGAAAACGTACGATCTATGGTAGGTTGATGATGACGCTTGTGCACCGTTTTCTTCTTGAAGACGTCACCTTTGAAGAAGCTTGACTTCTAATGTTGTGTTGGTGGTGTTAGTACTGCTATTAAAATGAATAAATCTCTATAATAGGACTTTTCTTTTTTCCTAGGCTATGTGCATTCGTAATACCGCTACAATAATGCATTGTTAAAAGACTGCGTGTAATCGATATCTTCGTGATATTATATGCGCTTTATAAAAAAATACATACATATTAAAAAGTTGAGTCAATTAATTTGGTACCTAAGGAATTCTCGATGGAAGTCGCTAAACTGTTAATATCGCGCTGACATACACTACAGGAAACAGCCGAGGCGCTGATGGCTGGCTGCCGTCGGCACAACCCTATATAGTCGTTGGCACAAGCTATGCCGACGGTGGCCGTCGGCATAGCAGTTGGTCGGCGTAGCTAAATTGCCGTCGGCATAGGAGAACCCCCTCGGCACAATGTCTGTAGCGGGCCCCACCTTTTCAGGCAACGGCCGTCTGATAACGGCCTAGCCCTGAAGCTACGTAGCCAGAGCCAGCCGTGTGTCCGTCTACACCGACAGCCTGGCCGTCGGCATAGGCCCAGCCTAGGGAGCGACGTTGTCCATCTGTGCCGACGGTCAGGCCGTCGGCACAGGCCCATCTGCTACGCTGAGCGCCTAGTCGTCGGCACAGTCTGTGCCATATGGCACATAATAGGCTGGCTGGCCTGGGTGGCAGCAGGCTATGCCGTCCACATAGCTCCTGGCATTTTTTTGGGTTATTTTCATTTTTAGAACCATTTTAGCATCAGCAAAATAATTTCAAAATTCACAAATAAAATATTGAAGCAATCAACATGACATTGTAATATCCATCATCATCCAAACAACAACACAATCATGCACAAAACATATTCGATATCCAAACAACATCATCACAAGTGCATACACAAGATCAAGATCTATCTCTAGCTCTAACCATGTCCATGATCATGGTCTCGAACTCGGTGTAGGTGTCGGTGCGTCAAGGAGCCCGAGGCTTACCGTTCCGAGCTCAGGAGACGCACGTCGGGCCATCGAGGAAGTAGAACCACTAGCTGAACCACCGGGCGCCATGAGACGAAGTTGTGCATCATCGCATGGCGGACTAGGCGAGGTCGAGGCACGACCAAAGGGTGCAGTACCGGAGCATCTCGTGCCCTACATGTTTGAGCAAAACTTAGCAACTTGCGAGGCATATGAAAGCGGTAACAAGTGGTTTGGCAAAGAACTTACCGGGGTCCCTCCATAGTATCTGGCACCGAAATCTTCCATCGATATGCAGCGAGGCGGCATCCCAGGATCAGGTGGCTGATCACCTTCTACTGGAACCCGCTGTCCAGTGGTAAAGTAGTGATTCATCGCCTACAGGATAGTTATATGTCAGTCGTTGCAGAAACAAAGGCTCAAAGTAGAATAAGTGGGACTTGTCATCATTTGCAAAAGTAAAGGTTGAAACTTACAACCGTCACTTTCCTAGAGTACGCATCGCACTCTGCTCTCAGCTCAAGCCATGCATCATACTCCCTGTTATAATTTGCCTGAATGGCCTTGTAGGCATCATGGAAATCATGCTACAATTTAAAAATAAAGAATCTCGTCAGCTTAGCCATTTAGGATCAAATTGTGGAAAGACGGTGAAAATGAGAAACACTTACATCGACGGTGGAGGTAGTAGGCCGAGGACGAGGCGCGATAGAGGGGTGATCGGGGGTGAGGGTAGACTTGACTTGTGTGAGGGTCATGGTAGGGTGGACCACCACATCAAGAATGTTGAAATGGCCAAATAAATGCAGGTTGTTCCATGTATGTATATACCAAGTGATTCTTGAAGAGACCATGGTTGCGGCTTCCCCCGCTGTGTGTTCCCATACTGCCGCGGTTTTTCTTGTTCCGCTTGCTCACGACCTCGAAGTCAGGGTCTTCTTTGTGTTCACACCACATTGGCATAACCTGAAACCACAACACTCATTTGAAGAGCAGATAATGCAATTGGAACTTAGCATCTATGGACCTTCTCATTGATAATCTACTTACCATCATGAAATCAGCCACCGTCATTTTTGGCTTCTGACCCTTAGCAATCTCATCCTTCCGTATATTAAGGCCGTGCTCATCTTGGAAGTGATTGATCAACGTATTCTTGGTGTTGTACCATTGCTGCGTTGTCAACTTCCGACAAGCTGCAAGCAAAGTCTTCTCCGCCGCCTCCTGATGCTCCGGTCTCACCTGATAGAAGACCTTCAATCATGCAACCCAAAAGTCATGAGTTAGCACGATGGTGGGCAAAAAAATTATGAAAGTCATGAGTTAGCACGATGGTGAGCAAAAGTATGCCTTACCCAAAAGCCGCTAATCACAGCATCAGCAGCACTCGTGAAGCCCGAGCAATCGGTGCAGGCCTCATAGTCCGCCCAAAACCAAGCTAGCTTCCTCTGGCCGTTGGGGACTGTAGTGTACAAGCCCGGCCAATACTTCCTAATCAAAGATCCAATCAAGCTATTAGGGTGGTGGACCCCCTTAGGATGTGTCCAATTGCTGCACAATAAACAAACATTACTACATGCCAAATTGTTATGACCAAAAGCATGAGTTAGCACGATGGTGAAAAAAAGAACGATGGTAATCAAATTAGTAAAGTCACTTACTATTTTCCATAGGGCTCAATCGTAGGTCTCTCTTCTGGGAGAGGCTCCTCTATAGGGACACGCGCCTCCCCACAAGTCAGCAACTTCTTCGGTAGTGCCTCACCCTCCGGCAGCGCCTCACCCTCCGCCTCCTCATCCGACATCCCCTCCGACTCCTCGTCCGAATCTGACTGTGAAGCCATGGTGCCAGAAGCGGAGGGTAAGTCAGACAAACGAGCAACACGCCACGGGGGAGACGAGTCTGGATCCTCTGAATCGAGTCCTGCACCTACATTGAGAAAGAGTAAACAATTTAGCATGAAGATATAAAACATATAGACGTAATTCATAAAAAATGGGAGAGATGAGTATGTACTCGAGGCTGCACCTCCTCGTCCTCGTGCTGCACCTGGTCGTCCTCGTGCTGCACTTCCTCGTGCTGCACCTCCTCGTGCTGCACCTCCTCGTGCTCGTCCTTGTCCTCCTGTCGGGGGAAGTTCTCCCTGTGAGGGAGGTGGGCCCTCGACTCTCAGGTAGCACGGGTTGGGACGATGTACTCTTCCCCTTTGGGTAATCTTCTCTTGGTTCATCAACTTGAGAAGGGATGCCGTTGATTCCTTGCTCCCCTGAGGCATTGGTCAATCACCTGCATTGAGAAAGAGTAAACAATTAAGTATAAATAAAGACATAATGAAATTAAGAAGCATGTTGAGAAATAAATACTAAGCATAAAGACATAAAGGACCCTCACCTCTAGTCATCACTATCATAAAGTACTTGGTTGTGGTGCATCGTGTTCTCATTTTCACTATCAGTATCACTATCACGTGAGTAGTAAGGCTGGTCGCACAGTGGAGGCTCATCATTTTTGAAATTCGCCTCATGAAACTTGGTGAGCATATCAACGTCCTTTAAATCCACCACTGTCTCACCACGAGTTTGTGCATCGTTCTCGAGGTCCTCATGACCCACTTGTATGTCAAAACCCCTGAAGTTCTCTTCCTCTTGATAGAAAACTCCCTCGTATGTTATAGGGTCAATGTTGACGTAATCGTCGGCGTTGGGCCTGGGTAGCTTACCATGTGGCGATACCTGGAAGACGACTTCCCAACCCTGGAGTTCCTCCTTCTTGCATGGGTAGGGAAAATAATAAACTTGCTTGGCTTGGTGAGCCACTATATACACATCGGCTCCGCTATAGGTGGTTGAAGGCCTAACTTCAACTAACCCAATGGAAGGGGTGCTTCTCTGTCCATTGATGGGGTCAAACCAGCGGCATTTGAACACAACGAGCTTGATTTTTATGTTGGTCTCAAATGCCAGCTCATATACGTCCTCTAATATCCCGTAGTAATCAACTTCATCGGTTCCTCCGGTGAAGACCCCAGTATTTATAGTTTTTGCATTAGGCCGATTGTTCTGGTGAAACTCTGTATGGAAGCGGTACACATTAACATCGTACTTATGGTACCTCATGACTCTACGGCTACAACCCTATGAAACACATTGAATGTCATTCATCATCTCAACATTGCGATCAGCTCCCTGCATGTCACAGATTGCAAGGTAAGAGGGATATGTGTAATAATATGGACAAGTCACGGACTACAAGGAAAGAGGGACAGGATAGAAATTACTTTGGCCCTAAACCAAGCCACACATTTTTTCTTTCCGGTGGCACCATCTTTTAGAAGAGTGTCCAGCTCCGCGACACTGGGATCCCTCATTTCCGACCATTGTTCATCCTTGAATTGGCTAAAAGGAGAAAACGCGTGTTAGACCGAAACCGAGTTACTAGTTGGAATAAGTAATTTGTTCATCAGTTTACCTCATGAAACTGATAAGTTCATGCTTCATGTTCATGAGCACATAGAACATTATGCCCTCCATTTTTTTCGGCTTCAATAAGTACTCTTTTCCAGCACCGGACTTTCCACCGGGAGATTGAAAGAGTGGGATCTTGGGGTCTTCCTCTAGCTCGTCGACATTGTACCGAGTGATCAGGTTATGCATTGTGGGAACATCATCGGTATAGTACTTTGTCATGATGTCTGCTATCTCCCCGATCAGAGTTGCCTCAGCTATGCATGCTTCAATCTTATTTTTGTTTCCACATTTCATCCGAATATACTTAAACTCTCTCTCAATATAGAACTGCCAACGAAACCACACTGGTCCACCCAAGAGTACCTCGTTCACGAGGTGCACAATGAGATGTGCCATCGGAGTAAAAAAGCCTGGCGGAAAGATCGTCTCCAATTTGCATAGCAACTCTGGCACTAGTTCCTGCAGCCTCTCAATCAGCTCGGGAGATACCTGCTTAGCACAAAGAGCGCGAAACAAATGGCTCAACTCCGCGAGCACTCACCATACATGATCAGGGAGATACCCTCTAACCATCACTGGCATCAGCCGCTCAATCCATATATGATAGTCATGACTCTTTAGCCCGGTGACTTTTCCCGTCGCAAGATTGACTCCCTTACTAATATTTGAACAATACCCATCAGGGAACATCACGACGTATTTGAGCCACCTGAATGCCTCCTTCTTTTGGTCACTATCAAGGCAGAAGATGGCATGTGGCTTGAACCAATTTCTTCGATTGCGGTCAGGAGGCTGCATGTGTTGTTTCTTCCTATCACATAGCTTCTCAACATTGACCCTAGCCTTGACATTATCCTTTGACTTTCCAGGCATGTTGCAAATTGTGTGAAAGAGGGACTGACGAGGGTTTAACTCGTCAATGCCCATTGTTATGGACTTGGGTTTTGGAGAAGGAGGGAGCGCTGGAGACATATATCGGCTAGCAAACAAGCACACAGGGGACAAAAGATTTACCCAGGTTCAGGACTCGTAGAGGTCCCTACTCCTACTTGTCTGCTCGTGGAATTATCGAAGGAGTCGAAAGTTACAATGGTGCGCAGATGCAATCTGGCAAGGGTTGTGGAAACTAGGATTGCGTGTGTCCTCCTCGCCGCCCCCTCCTAGCCTTTATATAGATAGGCTAGGTCTCAGGTAGCAGGTCGAGTCGGTTACAAGTTAGGGTTTTCCCCTTCAAACTTTCTATCTTTAGCTTCTTCTTGTCTTTCAAGCAATCGAGATTCCCTAGGTTACTCGAGTCCCTCCACCCGGGCCTTGGCGACACCGTGGGCCTGTATGTATTTGGACCGTATATACCAAGCTTGAGTACCTGTAGGGTATACCCATGTCAGTAGCCCCCGAGTGTCCAGTGGAATCGCAGATTCGACTGGGGACTTTTTGAAGGCTTCGAGTGCCCAAATGAGTACATTTCGATTGCTTGTATTTGTGTCATAGGGATTGTTGATATACGTGCCTGATATAACCGAAGCATCGGTATCAGTTAACCACCTTAGGGTGAAACAACGCAATCTACTCAAATTCGAGTCCCCGGACTCGAATCCGGAAAAGTGCTGGTGTAATTCGAGTCAGGCCGCGGAGGTCTTACAGGAGTCGAATTCCAGTTATATGGGTGTGAGCACTTGACGCGTCCGTCAAGGCATGTTCATCGTGCCTGTAGGCACGGGTATATTTCTGGTAGTGCGCAGTTTAATGCGTTGCCAGGCCTTATTCAGGTCTTACCTTCACGCCGTAGGCGCGGCGTCCGAATTTTATTATCGCGGAGACGATTCGGGTAACCCAGGAGACGCAGTCTCTTTGTAGGGAAAAATTATGAGGTGGTGTCGCCATGAGTTTCGAGTGTGGATGTTATCAACACACCCCTTTTTTGTACAAATAATCATAGGGTGCGCGACCAGCGCTCCCTATGGGAGTAGCCCCCGAGTGCCTGGTTGAGTCGAAGACTCAGGCAGGGACTAAAGAACTTTTGCGACTGCTGTCGTCTTTTGCTTGCTTGTTCAGTCGATGACCCAGGCAGGTACTAAAACACTTTCGCTACTGTTGTTGTCTTTTGCCTGCTTGTTTCAGTCGATGACTCAGGTAGGTACTAAAATATTTTCGCGACTGCTGTCGTCTTTTGCCTGCTTGTTTCTGGCGCTCCCTATGGGAGTAACACATGTCCATAATCGAACTGTGTTTCGAGTGGTTGAGTTTGCTTTTGTGATTTTCCATGTTCCTGCAACAAGAAAAAGAAAAAGTCGTAGGGTGCACGGCCAGTGCTCCCTATGGGAGTAGCCCCCGAGTGCTTGGTGGAGTTGAAGACTCCAGCAAGGACTAAAATAGTCGAAGTTTTCCACTGCATAGCATTGTTGACGTTAGTGTTGACGCTTGTATGACCTTAGTTGCCCGCGTGAGCGGTTTTGACGGGACGTGACGAGCGGTGGGTCCCACTTTCTGACTTTGATTTGACTGGGCGTGCGTAATCTTATTTTTAACTATGCCTCCTCGATTTCCGCGTGTAATGGTAGAAGTGGGGGGACGGTTCGCGCTTCCTCTTCTCCACGTGTCCTACGCGATGCGTGCCACATGTCCAATAGGGTTTTTGTCAGCCGTTGGATTGCATCTCCCAGGGGTTAAGTAGCGATGCTGCGGCGGTAATTTCCCATCTGTGCTCTTTCTTCCTTGCTGCCATCGCCATTGCCGTTTGCTTTTCTGCTTTCCTCTGCGCCCATCTTCTCCACGGAGCTGGACCAGCTCCGTTTGTTCCCAAGCTACTTCCTTCGCTCTCATCGCCGCAGCGCAATGGGGAAGAAGAAAGGAGGCGCTGCCGCTGATTCTGCGGCCACCCTCGCTGTAGCGAAGAAGAAAGGTGGTTCCGCTGCTGCCGGCACCAGTGTCGCCGCCGTCGGGAAGAAGAAGGTCGCGGGCACCCGCATGACTAATGGCGCATGGCGCCCCTCTATCATCAAGGCGTCGGATCTTCGTCTTCTTCGCCAAGATGGAGTTATTTCTGCAGCAGTCGCTGATTCGCGCATCCCCAGCGGTGAGACCATTCTTGTGCCTCCCGCTGGTTATCGAGTGATATTTCTTGCTTTCATCATTCGCAGTCTTTCCTTGCCTCTTCACACCTTTCTTCGGGGTCTTCTTTGTTTCTATGGGCTCCAGCTCCATCAGCTGTCCCCAAATTCTCTCCTCCACATCACTTCTTTCATCACTCTCTGTGAGTGCTGGCTCGGAATCGAGCCACACTTTGGTCTTTTCAAGCGCATCTTTAAATTGAAGCGTCAGTCCACATCTGGCTCTTTAGTTTATGACGTAGGTGGTTGCGGAATCCACGTTGACCCATTCGCCACCTACTTCGATATCAAGCTTACCAAGTCCGTCCAGGGATGGAGGGACAAATGGTTCTATGTGCGCGACCAGAAGGCCAAGGACGAGCACTTTGGACTCGCGCCTTTCGATCCCGCGACTCCCTGCAAGAAGATGCGTTCTTGGAAGAACGTGATCATGCCTTCCAAACTCGCGGAGACAGACGTGTTATATCAGCGCGTCTGCGACCTCGAGAATCGCATAGGCGCAGAAGAGGGAGGTTGCGCCCTTGTCAGGACTTGGCTGTGTCGTCGCGTCTAGCCTCTCCAAGCCAGGGTCCATCCCATGTTCCAATGGGGTGGCGCTGATGATCCCACTCGCGTGTCTGCTGATGGCATGTCCGCGAGTGAGGTAGATAAGAGGGTGCGACTGGTCACGAAGTACACCCTCAAGGATGTGCTGCCGAACGAGCCAGTCGTTCCTCCCTTCGATGCTTCGAATCCTCCTCCCGAGGTACAGTTGCGCTACGTAGTAGCTTATTTTCTCGATTGTGTTTCCTATTGTGTTTGCTGATCTTTACTTTTTGTATGTAGGGGTGGGCGGTGTCGCCTTGCATGCCTCTCCTTCCTGAGGGGATTATTCCTCGTGAAGCTTTGGAAGAGGACGAGTCTGAGTCGACTGTCCCTTCCGATGTGGAAGAGGAAGCCCCCGGGTTCGAGAGTCCGGATACTCGCAAGAGTTCACGTAGCAGGGATTCCGACGCGTCGACTCCTTCATCTCCAGGAGACACGGCTGTTGACACGGAGTCGCCAATTCCAGCTGTTCCTGTGAGGGCTATGGCACCGTCTTCTCGCAAGACAATGCAATTGCCCAAGGAGTCTTCGTCGGAGTCGGCGGAGGCCACGTTTGATCTTGACAGATTTGACTGGTAAGTTTGTTAGTGCATTCAATCTTCTCTTGGTTTCTTCTTGTTGGCTTTGCCTTGGAGTTTGCCCTTTCTAAGTGCGGATTTTGTCTTGCAGTCAAGAGGCGTCGTCATCTTCTGACGACATCGAATTTTTGAAGGAATCAGGAGTCGCGACCTCAAGGGCCAAGATAGAGGTCCAGCGCGCTCCTTCTCCTCCAGCGGCGGCCCACTCCGGGCACAATTCTTCGAGCTCTCCTCACGTAGGGGAGCATCGAGTAGTTGCTCGGATGACGGTTCGGCAATCTTCTTCGGAGTTGCTGGAGGACCATGTAAGTATATCTTTCTTTATTTTATAATTTGGCAGTCAATGCCCTTTTGTTTCCCTCTGTTGACTCCTTGTTTTGTGCGACAGCTCCTTGTAAAGGAAGCCGCGCAGGTGGCGGAGCAGGTGATGGCGATGGGTCATCAGCATGCGATGCTGGAGACGCACCACCGCGTGGTCGAGAGTGAGTGTTCTATACTTATTCTTTTTCTCTTCTCTATATTTTGGTATGATCGACTGAAAGCCAAATTTTTGACTGCCATGTAGCTGAGCATAACGTTTTACTGCGTGATGTTGCCACGTTGGAGAAGACGCTAGCCGCAGCTGTGAAGGGGCGCGACGAGGCGATCGCGGCTCGTGATGAAGCCCATAAGCGCGAAGAGGATCTGCGTGCCTCCTTTGCGGCCCAGGGAGAAGTTGTTCGAAGAGCAACTGTTTTCAGTCGCCAAGGCCCTCTCAGGTACTTTTACTGGTAGATATTTTATTGATGTTCTTCTCTTCCTCTGTAGTTGTTAGGGGGATAACCCCGGGTAGGGTCACTCCGGGGTATAAGGGCCGAGTTAGCCGAGGTTCGGCAGGGTCAAAGCGGATGCTGGCCCGGTCACCTCAAGGCAGGACGGATCATGGAGTAACCCGGACCAGGGGGTTGCCTAACATTGTCTCAACCGACTTAAGGAGTAAGTCGGAAATGCTTGTCTAACTTGTATGCAGGAACAGGTATGGCCGGATCTACTATGATCCGGGTCCCGTTTAGCTTTTGGGTGAAGGAAGGAATCTCTCTGGTCAAAAAGAAGGCCTGGTACGCACTGCATGACCGAAGCAAGCAAGGGCAGGACCACCGGGTCATGGCCGACAAGGGTGACAACGCCCATGTCGGCTGACGCGGGCGCCGTAGAGGCTTACGTCGCTAAAGCATGTATGACGCGGGGGAAAAGCACCCTGATCGGGTTACCACTTTGAGAGGAGACATATTCTTAGGAATATGCCTCCACGTATGCCCTAGGCAGGGACCGAGCCTCCTCTATATAAGGGGGGCTAGGGTTCCAGTAGAAGGGGTTGAGCTCTAGTTTGGTTGGGTTTTCTTTGATACTAGCGGAGCTAAGGTTCTAGGGAAAGAACTGTGGGCAAGGGTAAGAGAGTTCCTTCTTCCTCCTCTCGCCAATACAGCTCTAGGAGCACTTGTAATCTTCAAAGGAAATCAATACAAACTTCTGTGTGGAGAATCACTCCATTATCCCTCCCTGGATTCCCCTTGCGTGTATTAGTCCCCACCATTAGCCTATCCATGGCATCTGCCGTGACACCACCACGACAGTTGGCGCCCACCGTGGGGCTAGCGGCGCTAGCAGGGGTGAAGATCCGGACGGGAAACATCATCGACAACGCTGGTTGCTTCGGCACGCGCCCACTTCCGTGCAACGGCCTCTTCGTCAAGTTGGGAGCGCACAAGGTCTACATTGCGGTGGACGTATCATGCGTTCATCCGCACTGCATCATTGATGCGGGGGAACCACCCCTCACTGTGGCTCGTGGGGCGCGTATCGCTCGCTCCCCGGACCATGCGGAGGTGATGATGACTGCGCCAGGTGCAGGCGCAAGCAAGGATCCAGCACCAGACCCGGAGGTAACACCAAAGGCACCAAGAAAAGGTAGAGGACCTCCACTAGAGAGGCCTGAGAACGTACTGAGAGAAGCTATGGATAGCTTGGCTAACCCGGTAGCAGCAGTGGTAGATCCGTCTCAGGCACAGGCCCAGCTAGAGGAAACTAGGCAAAAGATACTAGAGGGCGCAAAGAAAATAGCCGCGGCTCAGCAGTCGCTGAACATGACGCTGCGTGAGTATGCAAAGGCAAACAAGGTTGATACGGTAAAAGTAAAAGGGAGAAATCTCATAAGAGAGATGAACAGAGAAGGTGATGATGGAGCCGAGGGGTCAGAAAACTATTTGTCTGTGGGGTTGCCGAGGTATAGTACCCCGGCGAAGAACCTCAGAGCAGCGGATGCGGCAGCGTCCGAGTTAGAGGGTCTGACGGGTGAGGCCCGTCAAAGACAGCAAGATAGGGTTAACGAGCTGGTTCGGATCGCGAATAGACAGAATGAAGAGCTACTGAGAGCTAACCCGGAGAGAGCCGGAGCTTCCAAAATCATCCATTTGGCGATGTGTAACCCGGAGAAATCCGCTGGAGCCGCATCGTCACCTCATGGTGGTCCAAGGAGAGAGGAGGTAGTAACCTCGGCCAGACGGAACAAACAGATCGTCCCGTACGACCCGACGCGTGCGGGAAAAGAAAAAGAAACGCGGAAAAATGATGATCGACGGAGTGTGAGCCGAGGTGAAGTTGGCCGAGGTAACCACGACCAAGGCAATGCCGGTCAAGGAAACGCTGCCAATGGCAACGCCGGACAGCAAAACTCTGCAGGAGCAGGACAACCGCAGCAGCGGAATATACCAAGGCAAGAGCAAAGCACCGGCCGAGGTATGCAACAGAAAGGTACGCCCCAAGTGCAAAACCGATACAATGACGGTGATTCGGAAATGGTGAACGCGGGCTACCCGAGACCAGACTATCATGTGATAGGGTCAAGATTGGGAAGCAGGGATTTAATGCCGGATGACACCAGGTTGAAACTAGATCGCCTGTATAGGTCGGAACATATCGAATGTCAAGGTCCCCCGGGTCCAGCGTGCTTTGGACCCCGGATCATGAAGGAGCCACCGGTACCCAACTTCCAGCTGCCTAGAGGCACGAAGACGTATGACGGCAGTACCAAGCCGGAGGATTGGCTGATAAACTATGCTACAGCTGTGAAAATTGCCATTGGCAACTTGAGATGGGCTGTACGATACATACCCCAGATGTTGGAAGGACCGGCCAGAGTATGGCTGAATAATTTACCACCCGGAAGCATCAACTGCTAGATAGATTTTGAAGAAATGTTTATCAGCAACTTCTCAAGTACATATCAGAGGCCGAATAGGCCGCAGACCCTAGCAATGTGCAAGCAAAGACCTAATGAGACGAACCGTGAATTCTTGACCCGGTGGTGTACCGTGGGAAACTCGTGTGAGGGTGTCATAGAGTCACAGGCCATAGCATGGTTTGCACAAGGGTGCAGATATGGCAGCGAGTTATGGATGAAGTTGCAAAGGAAAATGCCAATTACGTTGGCATAGATGATCCGGATTGCAGATTCGTATGTTTTGGGTGATCCGACTCAACCTAGGATCGCGTCAAACGAGTCAAACGAGGAATACTATCAGAGGGATGGAGTCGGGTCATCTCGGAGGAACGATTACAGAGGAAAAAGAAGAGATGATAGACCGGATCATCGCTACGGTTCGCAACAAGTTGCAGTTGTGAATCAAGATCAACCCGGAGCAGGGAGCAACCAACGCCAGAGAATGGGAGGGCAATGGACTCCAAGAAATGATGGCAAGAAAACATGGACTCCGGAGCAAAAGAAACAGTGGCAGGAAAAGAAAGACCGTCCTAGGTATACCTATGAGTTGATGTTGGACCAGCCATGTAAGTTTCACACGCCAAATCCGAATAGCCCGGCGGGTCACACAACGAGGCAATGTGAGTGGATGTGTAAGATAGAACAAAGTGGTTCGGGGAATGCTCAGGCACCCCGGAATGATCAACCTCGGCAGGAGTTACCCCGGCAGCAATTGCTCTCCGGAGCGAACACGCAACAGTTAATGTTGCCTCCCCCTCCGCCGAGGTATGACAACAATGAGAGAAGGGATGCGGTGCATCAGGTGGAAAATCAGCAACAGCCGGATCAGAGGTACCCCGGAAACGAGGGAAGGAATGAGTACAGGGAGCATCATCAGAGTTACTGTGTGTTTACCACTGAGGAAACAAATAGGAAGAGCTTGCAGCACCGACATATGGAGGTCAATGCGGTAATGCCAGCAGTGACGAGGTACATGCCTTGGTCGGACCAGGAAATCACCTGGAACATCAAAGATCATCCTGAGCTTATGCCGAGTCCAGGCTCGTATGCGCTAGTGCTAGATCCGACATTCATTGGACCAAACATCAATGTGAGGTTCTCCAAGGTACTGATTGACAATGGCAGTAGCATTAACATCATGTTTGCGGATACGATGCGCAAGTTGGGCATCTCGAAGAACATGCTCCAGGCTACGAGAACAACTTTCCATGGCATTGTACCAGGCATTTCTTGTGAGCCCATAGGCAAAGTCCAGGTCGACGTGCTATTCGGCACAAGGGATAACTGCCAAACTGAAAATCTGGAGTTTGAGGTGGTGAACTTGGAAAGTGCGTATCACGCGTTACTCGGAAGACTAGCATTGAACAAGTTCATGGCGAGCTGCCACATCAGTTATCTGAAGATGAAGTTGCCCGGGCCAAATGGAGTGATTACCATTGCTGGAGATTTCCGACGTTCCATTGAGTGTGCTTCAGCCGGGTCTAACCTAGCCGAGTCACTCGTGATTGCGCAAGAGAAAAGAAAAATCCAAGAGGTGGCGGCTTTAGCTCAGTCCGCGTAGCAGTATATGCCGGCGTTGAGTAACCCGCATGGCAGCGTTTCATTCCAAGCCGCAAAGGACACCAAGAAGGTTCCAGTTGATGACATGTTCCCGGAGCGCACCGTAACAATTGGTGCCGGGTTAACTGACAAATAGGAAAGCGAGCTCGTCAACTTCCTCCGTGAGAATCGGGATATTTTTGCTTGGTCTACACAGGACTTGCAAGGTGTTCCGAGGGAGTTGGCCGAGCACTCTTTGAACATAAGGCCCAGAGCAAGGCCGGTGAAGCAACCTCTCCGCCGCTTCGCCGAGGATAGGAGAAAAGTCATTGGAGACGAGGTAGCTCGGTTACTAGCAGCAGGATTTATCATGGAGGTGTTGTATCCGGATTGACTCTCTAATCTGATGCTGGTAGAAAAGAAGAAGGACGATCCGAACATGGCAGTGGTTTGGCGTATGTGCATCGATTACACGAACCTGAACAAGGCGTGTCCAAAAGATCCATTCCCACTACCGAGGATAGATCAGGTCATAGACTCAACCGCGGGATGTGAACTATTGTCATTCATTGATGCATATTCTGGTTTCCACCAGATACCTCTAAAACCGGATGATCAAATAAAGACTGTGTTTATTACCCCGTACGGGGCTTATTGCTATCGCACTATGCCGTTTGGTTTACGTAATGCAGGTGCAACGTACCAAAGATGTATGCAAAAATGTTTGCACGACCAAATAGGTCAAAACGTACAAGTATACGTGGATGATGTGGTTATCAAGACCAAGGAAAGCAAAACGCTCCTTGACGACATCAGGCAGACATTCGTGAACTTGAGAAGGTTCCGGATGAAGCTTAACCCAGAAAAATGTACCTTCGGTGTCCCGGCTGGAAAACTACTCGGATTTCTCGTCTCCAGCCGAGGTATCGAGGTTAATCCAACTAAGATTCGGGACATTGAGCGAATGGAGCTGCCGAAGTGTCTTAACGATGTCCAGAAGTTCACTGGGTGCCTAGCATCGTTGACTCGGTTTGTATGTCGGCTGGGAGAAAAGGCATTGCCTCTCTACCAACTCATGAAAAAGTCGGATAAATTCGTTTGGACGCCATAGGCCGATGAAGCCTTTGCCCACTTAAAAAAGATGTTGGCCACTGCACCAGTGTTAGCCTCTCCATATCAAAGGAGCCAATGTTGCTCTACATAGCCGCAACCAACCGAGTTGTAAGTGCAGTGATTGTTGTAGAGCGCAATGAAGAGGGTAAGTCGGTGCAGAGGCTAGTATATTACTTGAGCGAGGTATTGTCTGCCTCAAAACAGAACTACCCGCACTTTCAAAAGGTGGCATATGGTGTCTATATGGCGGCAAAGAAGTTAAAGCATTACTTTGAGGAGAACCCCATCAAAGTAATATGTGAAGCTCCCATATCCGAGATAATGGGTAACAAGGATGCGAGTGGCAGAATTGCAAAATGGGCAATTGAGTTAGCCCCTTATGCGCCCCAATACGACAGAAGAGAAGCGATCAAGTCTCAGGCTGTGGCGGACTTTTTTGTAGATTGGGCCGAGGTACAATACGAACCACCGCCACCAGATCCGAACTACTGGAGGATGCACTTTGACGGATCGAAAACCAAAACCGGATTAGGCGTCGGGGTTGTGCTTACCTCGCCAAAGAAGGACCAGCTAAAATACGTATTGCAGATCCATTTTGCAGCATCGAACAATGTCGCTGAGTACGAGGCTCTTGTGCATGGGCTCAAAGTGGAAAAGGAGATTGCCATACGTCGGATAATATGCTTTGGCGACTCGGATCTGGTGGTGCAGCAAGTGTCCGGAGTGTGGGACGCCCTGGATCCAAACATGGCACTATACAAATTTCACGTGCAGAAAATATCTAGTTACTTCGAGGGATGTGAATTTCACCATGTACCCCGAGTGGAAAACGAGGCTGCCGACATGCCGTCGAAGCTCGGATCGACCCGACAGGCAATTCCACCGGGTGTAGCATTGGAACACCTCAGAAAACCATCTATCAGGCCGTCCCCAGGAACCGACTTGATCTATGTCCCGGAAAATACAGAATCCAGAGCTGAGCCCATGGACATTGACACGGGAGGTAGTACGCGAGACCCGGGGACTACATCAGCAAACCTAGGGACTGCCTCGGCAAACCCGGGGACTACCTCGCTAGACCCGGGGACTGCTCAGCGTGATCCGGCTGAAGTTATGCCGGTAGATCAGATGGAAATTGATGAGGAGATGTTCCCTCCACGAGCGATACCAGCTTGGGCACTGCCTATATTCCAATTCCTGAAAGACGGAACGTTACCTGCTGAGGAGGTGTTAGCCAGGAAAACTCAGAGGAGAGCAAAAGCATACACGATTATCAATTCCGAGCTGTACAAACAGAGTGTAACCAACGTCCTCCAGCGATGCGTTGACCCGGAAGAAGGACTTGACATCCTCCGAGATATACACCAAGGAGAATGCGGGCATCATGCCTCATCCAGAGCCTTGGTGGCAAAAGCATTCCGACATGGGTTCTACTGGCCAAGTGCCTTAGAACAAGCGGAAGATCTGGTGAGAAAATGCAATGGTTGTCAAAGGTATGCCACTAAGACACATATGCCTATGTCCGAACTCAAGACCATACCAATTACATGGCCATTCGTTGTATGGTGCTTGGATATGGTTGGCCCGTTCAAACCAGCGAGAGGAAACATGACACACATTTTGGTCATGGTGGACAAGTTTACAAAATGGATTGAATAGAAGCCTATAAGAAAATGTGATGGACCTACGGCTGTAACATTTCTCAAAGACATCATCTTGAGATACGGTTATCCTCACAGTATCATAACTGATAATGGCACAAAATTTTGCTGAAGGAGCATTTGCACGATTCTGCCGAGATCAGAAGATCCGGCTGGACGTAGCCTCGGTAGCCCACCCCGCATCGAACGGACAAGTGGAAAGATCCAACGGATTAGTATTATCCGGGATAAAACCCCGGCTCATTGAGCCGCTGCAAAGATCAGCAGGGTGCTGGATAGAAGAACTACCAGCGGTACTGTGGAGTTAAGAACAACTCCGAACCGATCAACAGGCTATACGCCATTTTTTCTGGTATATGGGGCAGAAGCTGTATTACCAACCGACATAGAGCATGATTCGCCTAGGGTCACCCAATACACAGAAGCCGAAGTGCAAGAAGACCGGAAAAATGATGTTGATCTGCTGGAAGAAGCGAGAGAACTGGCACTGTCCAAATCCGCCATATATCAGCAAAATCTCCGACGCTATCATAGCCGGAAAGTGTGCCCCCGAGTCTTTTGGGAAGGCGATCTGGTGCTCCGATTGGTACAACGTACTACTGGCATGCATAAATTATCCCCCCCCATGGGAAGGTCTATTCACTGTGAGCAAAGCATTGCACAATGATTCTTACTATCTTATAGATGCAAAGCCACAGGAAAAGAACAAGGCGGACAGGTCCGGAGAGGAATCTAAGCGACCGTGGAATGTAGCACTACTTCGTCCCTTCTACACTTAGCTAAGAAGTGTATGTATCCGAGTCGTCTCATATGTCGGTATGTATGTCGGCAATGAGCTTATCAATGAAATAGCAGCGCCTCGAGCAGTAACTCGGGCACTGCCTTAATAATGTTTGTTGTTACTTCTTATGCGGTAGCTGGAATAAGTCGTTCTACTTAACCCGGATTAGTAATGTGTGAGCACCAAAAACCCAACTCTTCGACTTGCTGCTGTCCAACAAGAATTGGCTTCATGGCAAGCAAGAGAACAAGTTTGGAATTGCGTAGCACATGAAAAACGACTAAGGAAACGAATTTATTCGAGCTAACGTTTGTTTTTTGGACTAATCCTGTATTTATTTTCAAGTTATTATGCTGAATTATTTTGAGCTAAGCCTAAAAGTTTCTAAGTATTGTTAAAACAATTTTTGAAGCTCGGATTCGTAAGTCATAAAACCGAATCAAGGTAGACACGGACCGAGCCAGAGGATTGGTGCGAACAAGAAAATGAAACTCGGGGACTACACCCAAGTTAATCCGGCATAGAAACATAGTAGCAAAATATCACATATACAGCATACAGTTGCACCCGGCATACCGGGGATCTGATAAATTTTCAAGATTTTTGAACTAAGGAGCAGCAGGAGGAGGAAGTTCGGCGTCGTCGTCGCTGTCTTCAATATTTGAGGCATCATCTTCTCCGCCTTCATCCGACCCATCTTCAACGTTCTCAACATGCTCGTCCCCAGCGGATTCCAGGAAGCTCGGTCCTTCAACCCAATCATGGATAGGAGAATATTCGACGAGGCTGTAGGCGCAAGCCTGGCGCCGAGCTACCCACTCTGGATCATCGGTCCATCTGGATCCGGTGCGCCGGCGTGTAAGGAGGCTGAGGTTGATCTTTTCGTACCATGTGAGAATATGGTGAAGGATAGTATCAGCTGTGGCGCGCCCAGTGGATTCTCTCCAGAGATCGATCTGGGTTTCAGTCTCCATTAGCTTCTCGACGAGAATCGCGGTGGTCTCCGGGCTACTCTCTCCGGGCCAGAACGTGTTGAAAATGCGAACTGCAACGTCGAGGATATCCTTGCCATAATTCTTGATGATCTCCACGCGAGACGACAAGCTGACCAACAGGTCCTCCATGTCGTAAGGAACCTCCTCACCAGCAGGAGCGGCAGGAGTACCCCTCGCTTGGCGAAAATCTGCAACTGCTGCGCTTGCAATAGTGATGCTCTCAGGAAATTTCCCTAGAAGCCAGACAAGGGAAGAAGGTAAAGAAAAGACATATGAAGCAACCCGGAAAAGTAGGTCGGAAGGAACTTACGTGATATGTGGCTAAGGATCCGGGTTAACTCCTTGATGTAGTCATCATGTCTCTTACGAAGTTGCTCAAGTTCAGCGTTTGCCGACTCAAGCTGGATGTCGGATTCTTTAAGTAGCTCCTGGTCCTTGGAGATCTGGAGAGTAAGGCGCTCACGCTCTTCTGTGAAGTTCTGGCCAATATTTTGGAGCTCGGTTTGGTGCTGGGCCTTTATCTTCTCCATCTCAGCCTTGAGCTTGGTAATCTCGTTGTCCTTAGTCCGGAGGAGAGCGAGCTCATCATCCTTTTTCTTCAGCTCGGCTTGATGCTGCCCTGCTTGTTCGAGAAAATGCAGCATCATATCAGGCACGGGCACACTATCCTCAAGCGATGCTGAAACAGTATGTTGACCCGACAGAGCCGAGGAGTGAATGTTTGTCGAGCCAAGGAGAAGAGGAAATGGAAAACACTATGAGGTCGGACAAAAGAGGACATACCCCGGATTTCCTCCAAGTTCTTCCGCATGATCTTGTTCTCAGCCTCCACCCCAGCTGCAGAAACCGAACGAGGAGATTAGTTCGGCAGAAGAAGGTCAAGAAAAACGGAGAAGTGTCGAGGGAGAAAATTACCCCTCTTTTCATGTTCTGCACTAAGTGCAACATGTTTTGCGCGTAGCATCTTGTGGGTATCCAGCAGGCGTTGGAATTCAGCACTCTGGCGATTGGTAGTTACCTGGAAAAAGTACAGAAGCGTCAAATTAGCTTGGTGCATATTCGAAGTGTACAAGATCCGGGCCAAGTGGAGCTTAACCCGGCTCTAGGTGTGTGCATATTCGAAGTGTACAAGATCCGGGCCAAGTGGAGCTTAACCCAGCTCTAGGTGTGTGCATATTCGAAGTGTACAAGATCCTGGCCAAGTGGAACTTAACCCGGCTCTAGGTGTGTGCATATTCGAAGTGTACAAGATCCGGGCCAAGTGGAACTTAACCTGGCTCTAGGTGTGTGCATATTCAAAGTGTACAAGATCCAGGCCAAGTGGAACTTAACCAGGCTCTAGGTGTGTGCATATTCGAAGTGTACGAGATCCGGGCCAAGTGGAACTTAACCCTGCTCTAGGTGTGTGCATATTCAAAGTGTACAAGATCCGGGCCAAGTGGAACTTAACCCGGCTCTAGGTGTGTGCATATTCGAAGTGTACAAGATCCGGGTCAAGTGAAACTTAACCCGGCTCTAGGTGTGTGCATATTCAAAGTGTACAAGATCCGGGCCAACTGGAACTTAACCCGGCTCTAGGTGTGTGCATATTCGAAGTTCACATGGAGCTACGTTAGTTTTCTAATGAGCATCCGGCCGAGTAACAAGCTACTCCACCGGAGGCTCGGGGACTAATGGTTATTATCTACAGCATGTAAAGGAGAAACGACATACCTCCATCATTCACCCCGCGAGGTTAATTGCCTTAGCGGTGGTATTCATCTGGGTGGAAAATTCTGCGGGGCCGAACTTTTCCGGGAGATCGTCGTTGTGGACGAACTCCGCCTTATTCCAGTTCATGACGAACTCAATAAGACTCGGAGGGTACCGCTCACCGGTGGGTGTATGGGGTGCCACCAAGCCCTTCGCGTGAGCTTCTTTCCTCTCAACCAGGGCAAGAGCTAGGCTGGTATGCAAAACCATCTGCTGCGCATCAGTTGGCTCGGCAGGAACATCCTTCGCTGCTGGAGCCTTCTTGGGAAGCATCGACGCTAGGGTTCGCTGCCCAGCCTCGACAGATGCAGACTTGGTGGCATCCGGAGCCTTTTTGCCCTTAGCTTGCTGGGAAGAAGTAACTGAAGTGGATTTCCCCTTAGAGGCTACTGGAGTAGTTCCTCGCCGAGGCTGAGATGACTCGGACGAGGCGGAAGAACTTGGCACTCGAGCTCTTGTAGCTGGACTTGGAGCTGTGGTTGGTTTTCCTGGTACTGGAACTGCTGCTGGTGCTGGCGTTGAGATAGACTCGGTGGCTGCTGGTTGCGGCGATGCCGAAGTGGTGGACGCCGTCGCTTCAGCTGGACCGACCCCTCCCGCTCCAAGGTCGCGTTCCTCTTGACGAGGTAATGCGGAACCCGGAGCATCCGCAGAACCCTCCGGAATAGGGCTCAGCGGACGTGACTCGTCGTCACGAGGAGGAGAAGGGCCGGATCGAAGTGGTGAAGAGATGCTTGATCCGCTCTGAGGGACCTCCACTGGAGGCCTGAAGAAGAGAATAATGTCAGAAGAGAAATTACCATGATGCAAGGATAAGTAAGTTACGCAACGAAAAATGACTTACGCATCCGAGGTTTCGGCCTCCTTGGGTTTCCGAGCCCTTCGTGCCGGGGCTTTACCTGCCCGCGTAGAGGCAGTCTTGTCTCCGGCCTTCTTTTGCCTTTTGGTGGGCTGAGAAGGTTCGGAGGAAGAACTTGATGCGGCTCCGCGCTTCTTCTTCGATGCCACCGAAACCGGCTCGCCCGTAGCAAGTGGAGGATCCTCGTGGATATGCCTACCAGGGTTAGCTGATGCCGGAAAGGCAAAAGAAAGAGGGATAGCCTCAACAGGTTCAATCACATCGACATTCGAGTCATCCTCATCATCGGGCCAATCTCTAAGAGAAGAGAATTTACCGAGCGGTCGTTTGGTAGCGTCGGTCATAGGGAGGAACATCTCCTGGTCCGGATCCTCCTCATCCGGGATTTCTCGGTCCGGCGCCCACTTAAGGGTCGGATCCGTACCATCCTCGACAGTTTGCTGAAGGAACAGCTGAGAAAAAGCATGAAGAACAGAGTCAAAAATACAACAAAACCGACACATATTTGATCCGAAATAAGTTTGCCCCGCAAAGCTTACCACGGGAGGGAGCCTGTCATGACAGTAGTGCTCAATTCCCCACGTCCATTCGGCGGAGAAATTCCTGTGGGTGGTGAAAAGAGCCTTAACCCGGCGAAAAATCTCCGTGTTGCTCAACTCGAAGGAAGAGGTCCGGTTGGGGTCGCGGTCGAAACTCATGTGGCACAACTTGTGGGTGCGCTTCTGGAGGGGAGAGATTCGGTTGCGCACGAACGTGATCATAGCATCCTCGTTGCATAATCCGAGTTTCTTCAGTTCCGTAAACCTCTTGTTAACTTGATTGGCCAGAGCCGTGGGCTTCTTGGAGACCTCCTCCCAGAATTCCGGGTTAGGTGGACCCGGAGCATAGGGCAGCAACCGAATCAAATCTTCAGTGCCCTCATTCCGGACATAGAAGAAGGTCCGGGCCCATCCTTTGCAGGAGTCAAGCCCGGTAACCCAGGGGAAGACGGAAAGTCTCCGGGGCGAGATGGAGGCAGCTCCGAATTGGGTAAGCTGCTTATCCTCCGACTCTACTTGGATGTTGGGGATGACGTTGCGACGAAGGCCGAAAAAACGAATCCACAGCTCCTTCGTGGGCCACAGTCCGGTGTAGCCTTCGATCGTAGAAGCAAAGGCAGAGAGAGGTGATAGCGTTGGCTGGGAGATGGTGCGACTGCAAGTGGTAGGTGCTGAGCCAATCCCGGAAGAAATCGCTCACCGGCAGACCAAATCCCCGTTGGAAGTGGGACAGGAACACGACGAACTCACCTGGATTGGGTGAGGGGGCCAGTTCGGCGGAGGGGAGACGAGCGGCGATGCCGGCAGGAATGCGCCTGGTCCGGTAGAGCCAGTCAAGGTCATCTTGACAGACCCATGATCCGGCCCACGCGCCGCGGTCCGCCGCGGCGGCGTCCTCCTCCATTTCCTGCTCGGCGACGACGAGCTCCTCCTCCGTCATCTCGTATTCACTACCCTCGCTGGCGCTAGCGGCGGCGTGGATCTGAGGCCTGGATTGGCGAGGACCCGTGGCGAGGAAGTCACGCAGCGGTGGCTGCGATGCAGAGGCACGGGGAAAAGCACGGCGGCGGCGGTGCTGCTAGAAGCACTGGCGGCGGCGCGGTCGCTAGGAAGACGAAGGAGAAGGGCAATGAGCAGAGGGGCGCAGAAGTGGGAAAAATGCTAAGGGGTGCGCCCCTCCGCTACTTAACCACCCCTTGAGATGAGTGAGTGGGATCGCGCTGCGCCAACAAGCCACATGGTGTGGCTGTGTATCGCACACCACAGCCAATCGTAGAGGAGCCACACAGAGAGCCACAGAGCAGAAGCAATCCCGTGACGTGATGCACTGATGCGGTAAACGAGGAGGCAAGCATGGCGTTACCCTCGCACAGTGATAACTGACAATTACTGCGGCAGTTACTATGCAGGCCCTTAAAATAAGACAACGTGATGATTAGCCTCCGCGTGGGTTGGCGTATGAGGCCCGGATCAAACTATGGTAACCCGGACCGCAAGTAAAAACTTAGAATGTGCAGAGGGAAGGTAAAACCATGAGGTCCGAGTCACAGTGGTAACCCGGCTGGCAAGTGAAAACTTGGAACGTGCGAAGGGAGCGTAAATCCATATAATCCGAGATAAAGAGCTAACCCAGAATTAAACATCCAAGGCTCAAACATAAATGAACCTGATGTGGCCTTAGCGGCCAAGGCAGCTAAGACCGCACCAGCTTCGGGGACTAATGTTGGGGGGATAACCCCGGGTAGGGTCACTCCGGGGTATAAGAGCCGAGTTAGCCGAGGTTCGGCAGGGTCAAAGCGGATGCTGGCCGGGTCACCTCAAGGCAGGCCGGATCACGGAGTAACCCGGACCAGGGGGTCGCCTAACATTGTCTAAACCGACTTCAGGAGTAAGTCGGAAATGCTTGTCTAACTTGTATGCAGGAACAGGTATGGCCGGATCTACTATGATCTGGGTCCCGTTTAGCTTCTGGGTGAAGGAAGGAATCTCTCTGGTCAAAAAGAAGGCCTGGTACGCACTGCATGACCGAAGCAAGCAAGGGCAGGACCACCGGGTCATGGCCGACAAGGGTGACGACGCCCATGTCGGCTGACGCGGGCGCCGTAGAGGCTTACGTCGCTAAAGCATGTATGACGCGGGGGAAAAGCACCCCGTCGGGTTACCACTTTGAGAGGAGGCATATTCTTAGGAATATGCCTCCACGTATGCCCTAGGCAGGGACCGAGCCTCCTCTATATAAGGGGGGCTAGGGTTCCAGTAGAAGGGGTTGAGCTCTAGTTTGGTTGGGTTTTCTTTGATACTAGCGGAGCTAAGGTTCTAGGGAAAGAACTGTGGGCAAGGGTAAGAGATCTCCTTCTTCCTCCTCTCGCCAATACAGCTCTAGGAGCACTTGTAATCTTCAAAGGAAATCAATACAAACTTCTGTGTGGAGAATCACTCCACTATCCCTCCCTGGATTCCCCTAGCGTGTATTAGTCCCCACCTTTAGCCTATCCATGGCATCTGCCATGACACCACCACGGCAGTAGTGCCGGTGGCATTAGAAGTTTTATCCATGTGTGTATTTTGGTGTAGATGCTGGTGGCTTGAGTTTTGATCCACAAGCCCTTGGTCGTGATGATGCTCTGGTGGGCGCAGTATCTGCGGTCGAAGATCGTAGCGCCGCTGTCCAAAATACACTATCCAAAGCCAAGGCCACCCTGAGTCGCCTCCGGGAGGAGATGATGCTGAAGGCGGAGCTGGTCGACAATGTGGAAGAGCTGGTGGAGTCGCTCGCTGGGGGTGTGCCTGCCACGTACAAGAACTCCCTTCGCGCAGCTGGCGTGACCATGTCGCTTGCCATGGTGCAAGCCCACGGAGTCGAACTGGATCCTTCTACGGTGTCGAAGACGATGCCTGTTGGCACGCATGGTCAGCAGGTAGTATTCGCTCCCTTCGCGACTGCCTGTGCCAAAGATGGCCATTCCTTGATAAACACTGTTGCCAAGTATTCGGAGGAGCTCAATCGTGCAAAGAAGGCGGCAAAAACTTCGGCCTCAGGGGCCGGCGAAAAGTCAGTGGCATATGATACTGCCACGGACTTGATGAAGCCCCCGAGGTCATCGAAGTCGAAGAAGCCAGCTGCTCCGTAGTTAGTTTCTTGTAATAGCTGATGAACTTGCTCTTTTGATTGGAGAACATGCCTGTTGGCGAATGTGTTTGTAGATACTTTTATTGATCCTGAATGCATCTGTTGTTTTTGACTTTTGAGTTGGTCGCCTTATTTGCCTCTGGCTTGATTTTTGGTAGGGTACATCAAGTGGTCCTGTGGGGGGAACTCCGTACTCTCCATCTCTTGAGGATGCAATGGCACCACCATGCTCCAGGGTAGAGGAGTTGTCCTTGCTTTCGCGACTTCGTGATCGCGTGAAGCAACTGGAGCGTGAATTGCCTGTGATCCGTGGTAGCGCAGACGTGTGGAAGTCCAAGGCTGAAAAAGCCGCCGCCCGTGAGCAATATCTGCTTGGCGAGGTGACGCAACTGGGCGACCAGTTTAAGTGTTAGTTTGCTCATCCTTGTCTTTTCCTTTGTAGTTAATCGCAATGGTACGTTGTACTCATGCTGTTGATGCTGCTTCGTGTAGTTGTTAGCGCACGCCGTCCGCAGGAGGAGAGGGATAGGATTGCCATCCGCCTTCATGATCTCACCCAGGAGCAACTTCAGGAGAGTGGATACTTCTGGGTAGATCATGATCGTGCGACTGCGTTAGCGACCTTGCAAGATCGCGCCTCGCGAGTGCTTCTCTTTCAGAAGAAGTCGCAGTCGTGTTTGAAGAACATCTACCGGGCGATGCTCCCGCTGGATGATACTCCATCAAGCCTGCTGGCCCTTCTGACCAAATTTCAAGATATGTCCGCGGTTCGCGAGTGCATGAGGCAGCAGTTGGTGGCTGGTGCCAAGGCTGCCCTCTCCGTGGTGCGTTTGCACAGGCCTGACATGGATGTCGCCGCCATTGCCTCTGGGCCACCGGTGCCACCAGCAGGATCTTCCTGGAACATGGTGCCGCACTATCAGGCTGTGGATCATCCAGCCAAGGAGATCGTCGACTTCTTCGAGGAACAGACTAATGTTCTTCTGTTGCAAGGGTAGCCAAATATGTATCCTGCATATAAGTGTACTAGTGTTGTAAAGCTCATATATATTTGTAGATAATTTATTGTTGAATGTATACAAATTGCTTTATAAGGGTGGGCTGCGTTGCACTTATGCGAGTCCATTTCGTTAGCCTGGCCATCTTTGTATCGTTCCCTTGTCAACCTGTCAGGTGCGTTGCAGCTGGGTTAAGTTTGTGCTAAGGGGTTCGATTGATGTGCCAGCTACTCGGGATGTCGCATTATTATTCGAAGAACATGTGTGTATAGGGTGGCGTAGCCCCCGAGTATGAAAGTTGACAAAAGAAAAGAGAACACGGAGTTTTGGGGCACTTAGCTTTTATTTATTCGAAGATCAGTACGGAGTACAATGTGCGGCTAAGTAGCCTTGGCCGAATAGCCTTATTTGCGATGCAAAAGTAAAGAAGAAACGACTAAGGGTAGAAGCGTCGCAGTTGTGCAACGTTCCAAGGGTTGGAGTGTGCGACTCCTGTCTCTAAATCTTGAAGACGATAGGCGCCACCTGGGATTACTTCTGTAATCACGTACGGTCCTTCCCAGGGGGACTCGAGCTTGAGATGTCCCTGCTGCTTCAGTCGCAGGACTAGGTCACCTTCGACGAAGGATCTGGGGCGAAGCCTTTTGTTATGATAGTTGCGCAGGTTCTGCTGGTAGATCGTGGATCTTTCTGCGGCGATTTCTCTTGCTTCGTCAAGGAGGTCGACAGAGTCTTCGAGTGCGAGGGATGACTCCTGCTCGCTGTAGGCGACTACGCGTGGCGCTTTGTACCGTACTTCGGCGGGTAGTACTGCCTCTGCTCCGTGTACCATAAAGAATGGCGTGTAGCCGGTGGCGCTGTTTGGAGTTGTACGCAGGCTCCAGAGTACAGATTGCAGTTCATCTGGCCAGCAGCCCGCGGCTTGTTCGAGTGGTCGGAGGAGTCACTTCTTAATGCCGCTACAGACGAGCCCGTTTGCCTTTTCCACCTGACCGTTTGTCTGTGGGTGTGCTACTGAGGCGTAGCTGATGTTGATCCCTAGGTTCTCGCAGAATTCTTGGAACTCCTGGGATGTAAAGTTCATTCCGTTGTCGGTGATGATGTTGTGCGGCATGCCGAAGCGGTAGACGATGGACTCGAAGAACTTTACTGCGCTGCGCCCTGATTGCTTGGTCACTGGCATGGCCTCAATCCACTTGGTGAATTTGTCGACTGCGACCAGGAGGTAGACGTCGCCTCCGTGCGAGGACCTTGGAAGTTTGCCAACCATGTCGAGTCCCCACTGGGCGAAGGGCCAGGCCAATGGGATAGGCTGGAGTTCTGCGCCTGGTGCGTGTGGTTTGTCTGTGAATCGCTGACAAGCGTTGCACTTTTGGACTATATCCTTGGCATCGCGCATGGCCATGGGCTAGTAAAATCCAGCTCGTAGAGCTTTGGCAACGAGGGCGCGACTGCCGTCGTGGTGCCCGCAGGTCCCTTCATGGATGTCGAGGAGGAATGCTCTTCCATCGGCTAGGGAGACGCATCGCTGTAACACACCTGTGATGCTGCGTTTATACAGTTCGCCGTTGATAACGGCGAATGCCTTGGAGCGTCGCGCGATGTGTCGTGCGTCTGTCGGGTCATCTGGTAGGCGCTTACTGAGGAGGTACATAATGTACGGCTACCTCCAGGATTGTTCGATCATCATGACGCTCATTGGTCCCTCGAGTCCTGTGTCGAGATCCAAGTCATCGATTGTCATTGGCTCATTGGGTGGCGTAGCCCCCGAGTCCGTTGCTGTGCTTGTTTTCTTCTCTGTGGCCTTCGGCTTGATGGAGCGTTCGCATATGCGCTCGAGAAATACCCCAGGTGGTATGGGCGCGCAGGTGGAGCCTATGTTGGCGAGTGCGTCCGCCTCCTCATTGCTTTCGCGACCTATGTGTCGCAACTCGCAACCATCGAAGTCTCCTTCAAGTTTGTCGTAGAGGTCACGGTATGCGATCATGTTGTCGTTTAGTGCATCGCACTCGTGCATTGTTTGGTTGACAACCAGCTTGGAGTCACCATATATGATTAGCCTCTTTGCGCCGCAGGCTTTTGCCATTCTCATCCCGTGTAACAGGGCCTCGTATTCAGTCTCATTGTTTGAGGCTGTGAACTGCATTCGCAGGACGTACTTCAGCTTGTCCCCTTGAGGCGATGTCAGTATGACACCTGCTCCTGCTCCATCTTTCCTCTTGGACCCATCGAAGTGCATTGTCTAGGGGTAGGACATGTCTGGCCTGTCTGGGAGTTGGTTTTCCATCCAATGTACGAGGAAGTCAGGGAGAACTTGCGACTTGATTGCGCCGCGCTTTTCATAATGGATGTCTCGTGGAGACAGTTCGATTCCCCAAAGCGTGACTCGTCCTGTGGCGTCTGGGTTATTGAGGATATGTCCTAATGGGGCGTCGTTGACTACCACGATTGGGTGTTCCTGGAAGTAATGGCACAGTCGCCGGGCGGTCATAAAGACGTCGTACGCCAGCTTCTGGTAGTGCGGGTACCGCTGTTTTGTTGGCGTGAGGACCTCGCTGAGGTAGTATACCGGGCGTTGTACGCCGTGGACCTTGTTTTCCTCGGCCCGTTCGACGATGAGCACTGTGCTAACCACTTGGTTGGTGGCGGAGATGTACAGCAACAGTGGTTCCCTTTCTCGTGGAGTTACCAATACTGGCGAGGTGGATAGCAGGCGCTTGAGGTCTCCGAATGCTTCTTGCGCTTCATTGGTCCATTCGAATTTGTCAGCTTTGCGGAGGAGCTGATAGAAGGGCAGCGCCTTTTCTCCCATTCGACTGATAAATCGACTGAGGGCCACGATTCGCCCGGTTAGTGGCTGAACGCCTCTTATGTTCTTTGGCTTCTCCATGGCCAGTATGGCCTTTATCTTTTTCGGGTTTGCCTCAATCCCTCTCGCGGAGATAAGATACCCGAGCAGTTTCCCAGAGGGTACGCCGAAGGCGCATTTGTCTGGATTGAGCTTTATCCGGTAGCGATCGAGATTGGTGAAGGTTTCGCGCAAGTCATCGATTAGAGAGGCTTCGTCCTTGGTTTTGATTACTATGTCATCGACATAGACTTGGATGTTGCGACCAAGTTGCTCCTTGAGGCAAGCCTGCATGCACCGCTGGTACGTGGCTCCCGTGTTTTTTAGCCCGAAGGGCATTGTGTTGTAGCAGAACACGCCGAAGGGCGTTGTAAACGCGGTCTTCTCCTGGTCTTCCTCCTTCATTCGAATTTGGTTATAGCCTGAGTAGGCATCGAGGAAACAGAGGCGCTCGCATCCAGCGGTGGAGTCGATGATTTGATCGATCCGTGGTAGCGGGAAGTGATCTTTTGGCCAGTGCTTGTTTAGAGAAGTAAAGTCCACGCACATCCGCAGGATATCCGTGTCCTTTTTTGGCACCAGCACCATATTGGCGAGCCAAGTGCTTTCCTTGATCTCGCGTATGAATTTTGCCTCGAGGATTATGTTGATCTCCATTCCGACTGCCTGTGCCCGTGGCTCAGACAGTCGCCTGATTGTTTGCTTCATTGGCCTTGCGTCGGGGTTGACGTTGAGTGCGTGCTCGGCAAATTCCCTAGGAATTCCTGGCATGTCTGCAGGACACCAGGCGAAAATGTCCCAGTGCTCACGGAGGAATTCGACGAGCGCGAGTTCCTATGCAGGACTCAAGTTGTTGGCGATGAGGGCCGTTTTAGCGGGATCTGATGGATGGACCTGCACCTTCTTTGTGTGCACAGATGAGTCGAAGCAGAGGTCAGGTGAGCTTGGCCTACTCAGGGGGCAGACTGTTGTCTGTCGTTTCCTTCAATCGCGCGAGCTTCTCCTCCATGCCGAAGGACTGGGAGATTCTGTTGAATTCCCTATCGCAACTGTCAGATCGCTCGAAACTCCCGTTGATCGTGATGACGCTATTGGGACCTGGCATTTTCATCTGCAGGTAGGCGTAGTGAGGTACTGCCATGAACCTAGCGAACGCGACGCGCCCGAGGATGTAGTGGTATTGTGAGGGCCAGTCGACAACTTCAAAGTCGATGCGCTCGCACCGGAAGTTCTTCAGCATGCCAAATATGACGTCGAGGTTGATTTTTCCCAGGGGTATACGCCTTTTCCCGGGACGATGCCGTGGAACGTTTTGTCCGATGCCTCCAAGCAGGTTAGAGGGATCCTCATTGCTCGCAAGGTACTCGCGAATATGAGGTTGATACCGCTTCCGCCATCCATGAAGACGCGACTCATGTCGAAGCCTCCAATTTGCGCCTCGAGTACGAGGGGGCAATGACCTGGGCGAGGTACTTGAGGCGGGTGGTCACGTTTGTCGAAGGTAATGCATGGCTCACTACCACTGAGGTACTCAATGGTGGATGGTGGCGAGTGCATGGCCAAGTTCACTTGGCGAGTGATGGCCTTCTGCACCCTATTGGAGGGGCGTCCCTTTTCGATCATCATGGTACCCATGGCCCGTGGGTATGGTTCGCCTCCATGGTGCTGGTCCGCTGCAGCTCCGTTCGGGGGTGGCCCAGGTTGTGGTGGTGGTGCGCCATGTGCCACTGCGCCTGGAGCAGTTCCGTAGCCTCTTTCGACTGCATTGCGGTTCATCTGAACCAACCCCTCATGTAGCTTGAGGAACTCGTGGCAGTCCTTGAGGAGGTGACTGGACTTTCTCTTGCCATCATGCTTGTCGATGTAGAAGTGTACCGTGCATGGTCCGGACAGTTTGTCTTCGATGGAGGTCACGGGTGCTTCATCGCGAGTGCGGCGTTGCCATACTTGCGTGATTTTCCCGGAGTCGCGGTATCCGCCGCTGCGGTATCCGCTGTTGCGGTTATCGTCGCGTCTATCAGCGTAGCCGGTTGTGACCATGTTGACGTCATCCCGATCGTCGTAGACGCGCATACGACGTTTACTCCGGCGGTCGCGTCTTCGTTCGAGTTCTGCCTCCTCGTCAGAGTAAACGCGGTTCTTCAACGAATCTTCCCCATCGGCCCACCGATTCGCGATCTCCATCAGGTGGTCGATGGTCTTGGGCTTCGAACGGCCTAGCTCCTCCCTGAGTTCCATGCGGCGGACACCACCATTGAATGCATGAATCGCGCGGTCTTCCGAGATGTTCTCCACGGAGTTCTTGATGATGGACCATCTTTGGATGTAAGAGCGCAGCGATTTGCCAGATTTTTGCTGGCAGCATCTCAGTTCTTCGATTGAAGCGGGGCGTTTGTACGTGCCCTTAAAATTGCACACGAAGCTATAGACCAGCTCATCCCAGCTGCGAATGGATCCGCGTGGGAGGTTATTGAGCCATGCCCGGGCGGCGCCCTGCAGCTGTAGCTGCAAGCATTGCATGGAAGTACTTCGACTGCCTCTGTGCAGTCTGATGGAGGAGATGTGATCCTCCAGCCAGATCTTGGGGTCCTGCAGACCGTCAAATTTCGGGTTCTCCAATGGGAGTTTGAACCCTTTAGGCATTTGCTTTTGCCTGATGGATCTGCTGAAGCATCTGGCGCCACAGAGCTCCCCATCTTCTTCCGAATCAGTCGACCGATCACGTCGTGCCCTTGACTTGTCGATCTTGCGCTACGTGAGTTCGTCGCGTGCATTATAGTCGCGATCGTGTCGTCGTGAACGGCGGCGCCGAGACAGGTCGTGACTGTCATCGCTTGACGAGGGAGAGGAGTAGCGTTTTGCTAACACTTTGCCCTTTTTTGGGTCTGGTGTTGGTTCTTTGTCGAGGGCGGCCTCGATTAGCCCCAGGCCCGCGATCGTAGATCGGTGCATGGCTGTTCGGGGATCTCCAGCCGGTGGCTGGTTATTGAGAAGGTACATGGTGGCCGCTGTCACTGCGGCCTGTGGCGCCCTGGGAACCACGTTGCCTCTCATGTTGATTGTCATAGAGCCGAAGTCGAGGACTTTCGCGGCGTCTATGTGTTCTTGTTCGGTGAGGTGATCCATCCGCGATTGCCTCTTCCTGGCGAGATGCTCGTTGCCTCTTGAGGAGGATCCTCCGTAGGAGGAGAGCCCAGCGCGACGAAGGCTTGACTCGTCCGCCGCCTTTTTACGCGCCTCAAGTTGCGCGATTGCTTGTTTCTGGCGCTTGAATTCCTCTTTTAGGAGCCAGTGGTAACCCATCAGTAGTTCCTGAGGGGACCCGAAGGGTAGAGCTGCACCTCGTAGGGCTTCGCGGAAGTGTTCCCACTCTTGCTCGTTGAGCCTGATCACGACGCGTTCGCCGGTTTGCTCGTTGATTATGCTGGGGGGTTCGACTGCTCCTCCATTGCCGCCGTTGCCGCCGTTGGTGGCGTTGGGCGGGTCGGTGCCATTGCCGGTGTTACCACCTTTGCCGTGGTTGGCGGAGGTGTCGCCCGTGTTGATGACGGCGCACATGAAGTGATTTGGGAAGCTGTTGCTTCCACAACTTTAAGATTTGGAACCGTAGGTTCCATCTTCAGTGGTCAGATCGCTTAGGTCGGAGTCGCGACTGCTGTCGATGACCATGTTCCCAATTGCTGCCGGAGCATTGAGCTCGCTGAGGGTGCCGATCGATGGAGGGAACCATGATGCTGGGGCAATCGTCGGTGCTGTCGGCGGATCGGGCATGCGAAGCGTGTCCATCTGACCAACTTGGAAGCGGAAGCTCCCAATCGCCAGGCTGATTCCGACGCCTACGGACTCGAAGGCCGGGCGAGTAGCCGGCGTGTGGACGGTGAAGTCGAAGGCGCTGAAAAGCTGGCGAATCTCCGCTGTTGCAGAGTTGTAGATCGCGTTTGATGGGGCCGAAGAAGCCGCAACATCAGCACTCCCAATTCCCATAGACGGCGCCAATTGACGAGGGTTTAACTCGTCAATGCCCATTGTTATGGACTTGGGTTTTGGAGAAGGAGGGAGCGCTGGAGACATCTATCGGCTAGCAAACAAGCACACAGGGGACAAAGGATTTACCCAGGTTCAGGCCTCGTAGAGGTCCCTACTCCTGCTTGTCTGCTCGTGGAATTATCGAAGGAGTCGAAAGTTACAATGGTGCGCAGATGCAATCTGGCAAGGGTTGTGGAAACTAGGGTTGCGTGTGTCCTCCTCGCCGCCCCCTCCTAGCCTTTATATAGATAGGCTAGGTCTCAGGTAGCAGGTTGAGTCGGTTACAAGTTAGGGTTCTCCCCTTCAAACTTTCTATCTTTAGCTTCTTCTTGTCTTTCAAGCAATCAAGAGTCCCTAGGTTACTCGAGTCCCTCCATCCGGGCCTTGGCGACACCGTGGGCCTGTATGTATTTGGACCGTATATACCAAGCTTGAGTACCTGTAGGGTATACCCATGTCAGGGACTCTCCTACATTCTTTTTAGTGTGCATCACATCGATGTTATGGGGAAGTTCGAGGTCCTTGTAATACTCGAGCTTCGTTATGGCTGCCTCGTGAGTCCAGTTGTGCGTTTTACCATATCCCTCAAATTGTGGGCCAGGAATCTTAGTACGCTTAAGAGCAAGTAGCTTGGCTTTAACAGCTGCACCATCAAACGTTGGTATTGCTTTTTCTTCATTCACAACTATGCCCTTCATGAAGTTATTTTTGTCTCGTCTGAATCGGTGCCCTCTTTTGAGGAAAGGTCAATGTTTGTCAAAGGCGACATACTTGCCACCTGCGGTTAGCCAAAAGAACTCAAGTTTGAGCATGCAAACTGGGAAAGGACACTTACCGGATGTACACCATCCGCAAAATAGGGCGTAGCCGGGCATGTCGTGCATGGAATACTGGTACCAAACTCTCATGAGGAAGTTTGTCTTAGATGCTCGGTCATATGTCAATGTCCCGTGGTGCCAAGAGTGGTTCAAATCGTCTATAAGCGGCTACATGTAGACACTCAAATTCTTCCCCGGGTATTTAGGACCTGGAATGACAAGTGACAGGAATATGGTATTCCTCTGCATTAGAACTCCGAGAGGGAGATTGAGCGGAATAACAAACACGGGCCAACAGCTGTAAGAGGCGGTCGACATACCCTATGGATTGAATCCATCGGTTTCTATCGCAATTCTAACATTCCGAGCCTCACTTGCAAATGTCTCGTGTTTTGCATCGAAGTTCTTCCATGCCTTACCATCAGATGGATGTCCCATCATTTCATGTCCATGCTCGTCATGGCATCTCTTCCCTATATTGTGCCACTTCATCTGTGTGGTAGACTCCTCGGTCATGTAAAGCCACTGGATTCTTTTTATGAATGGGAGATAACGAAGAATCTTCACGGCAACATTTGTTTGTGTCATCTGACCATCACGTCCCTTTCTCTCATGATACCTAGAGGCCCCACACTTGCTGCAGTACTTGTCATCCTCAAACTGTTTCCAAAACAAAAGGCAGCCTGCTGGACAACAATCTATCTTTACATAATCCATGGTGAGCGCTCTCATCATTTTCCGGCATGCGTACATGCTTTTAGGTAGACAATGCCCTTCGGGTAACATGTTACCGTACGTAAACAAATTATGTTCAAAGCTTGCTCGGGTGGTGGCGTACTGGGACTTGTCGGCTAGTATTTGCGAGATGGCATCAAGCTGAGACACTTTCGCACCCGAATATAGAGGCCTCTTAGACGAGGCCATCATATCAAAGAAGGCCTTCGCGGTTGCCTCCGATTCCTCCAGTTGACCTGGTTCCTCGGGTTCCTCCGGTTCTGGCAGTTCCTCTTGTGGAGGTGGCGAATCTGGCATGTCGGCATCACGGAGATCCTCTAGCAAGTTTCTAATCCCATCATCCTCAATGCCATCGATCCGCTATCGTATCACCTCAGCTCCATCACATTCATACTGAGAAAAGTCGACCGAAGGCTCGTAGTCAAGCATATACCCATACTGCCATAGGTGTTTACTCATATCATCCTTTGTCTGACGATGAAGCCTCATGCAATGAGCACAAGGACACCTTGCACGAACTACCTTTGAACCACGCGCTAACTCCTTCACCAGAAAATTGATCTTCCATACCCACTCCTCTTTTCTTTCAAGCGCATTAGTATGACCACTGTACATCCAACCATTACCAGCCATCCTCTATTCATCGGGAGCCACAATACAAATATAATATTTCATTTTAATTAATGGCATCAAACTAAATACACAAATCTTGCGTTGTTATTCCATGCATACACCTAACATGTCTAATAGGAAAAGATATGTCCTAATCCCACCCGAAGATGTGTAGATTGGATACCTTCTCCACGGTCTACCCCGAACTGAGACAAAATTTTGGCAGCACCTCCCCGATGTTCTCCCGATACACGTCTCGGCAAAAATGCCGAGAGGAATGTGCATCCGGAGAACAACGTGGGGTTTCCACCGAAATCCTGCCTCAGTTCAGGGTAGACCGTGGAGAACATATCCAATCTACACATCCTCCCACTGTCCAAAAAACATGGGCAATCCAAAAGAGTTACAGTTTTAAATATGCGATCGAATGCATATTTATTCGTGTAACCCTTTTGAACGGGAGACGCCTAGGTTTCGCGACTGACTCGGTGATCTAGATACAAAAATAAAAACCTAGGTACATTACAAGATGGGTGCAAGATTTATACCCTCAAAGCGTGAGCGAATAGTCGAGGAAGGTCAAGTAGCAGAACGACGACCTCTCCGATGGCAACCTCCAGAACAGCGTCAGGATCTGATTTGCGGGGTGGTGACGACCTCCGGGATGGCAACCTCTCCGATGGGGCCTAGTATCCACCTCAAAGTCTGCAAATTGAAAACACAAATAAATTAACCTATTTATCTAAACTACCCAATACTACCTTAACTACCTAAAACAGAGAACAAAATAGCTAGGATTTACCTGCAGGGAGCTCCGGTGAGGTGGTGCTGCAGGGAGCTCCGGCAAGGTGGCGTAGCTGCAAGGGAGGTGGAGGTGCAGGGGGCCTCAACTCCTCACCCGGACCTCACTGCCCTGCAGGGGAGGAGCCAGGAGGAGCACGGGAGGTGGCGGTGCAGGGGAGGTGGCAGAGCACAGGAGGTGCAGGGGAGGTGGTGGTGCAGGGGAGGCGGAGCTAGGGGATGGGGGGAGCAAGGCGGCGCCGGACCAGGGGATGGGGGAGCTAGCCGCGTGCCGGCGGCCTAGCGGACGGAGCGGTGCCGGACTATTATTTTTTGCCGGTTCTTTTTGCCCTATTATTTTTTGCCGGTTCTTTTTTATTTGCTCCTACTTAATATATTTAATTTTATATTTGCTGCTACTTAATATATTTTATTTTATTTTGTTCCTCTTCCTTTTCATTTATTTCGTATAAAATATAGACCGGCTCTGCGACTATCCTTTTGCCGCGAAACCCTAGTCCGGGGCCCCCACTTCCTAGGGTTTCGCTAGAAAAGGACCGAAGGTGCTATAGGGTCCCAACAAAGCTAAACCAACAAAAAAGCGCATTGTCTGAACCTCGTACAAAAAAGCTACAGGGGTAGCCCCGCGGGCCCCACCGCCTAGTGTTTCGCTGGAAAAGGACCGCCGGAGCTCCGGAATCCCACTGAAACTTGCACGTGGACTTAGTATATGTGTCCAAGTGTGGTGGAAGGTCCATGGATGCAATGTCTAGATCCCCGGTCTGACCTTCTTCACATGCGTGCGATAACACTTATTAGATTCCTGGACATGTAGGTGTAACAGTCCCATTGCGGGTATACCGGGGGGCTAGCATGTGCTATAAGGTCCCAACTTTTGTTTTCCATGTAGATATTACCTAAACAAAGCTAAACCAACAAAAAAGCGCGTTGTCTGAACCTCGTACAAAGAAAGCTATAGGGGTAGACATGCGTGCGATAACACTTAGTAGATTTCTGGACGTGTAGGGGTAACAGTCCCGCTGCGGTTATACCGGGGGGCTATCATGTGCTATAAGGTCCCAACCTTTGTTTTCCATGTAGATATGACCTAAACAAAGCTAAACCAACAAAAAAGCTTGTTGTCTGAACCTCATACAAAGAAAGTTACAGGGGTAGACCTGCGGGCCCCACCGCCTAGGGTTTCGCTAGAAAAGGACCGTCGGAGCTCCGGAATCCCGCTGGAACTTGCACGTGGACCTATTATATGTGTCCAGGTGTGGTGGAAGGTCCATGGATGCAATGTCTAGATCCCCGGTCTGACCTTCTTCACATGCGTGCGATAACACTTAGTAGATTCCTGGACGTGTAGGGGTAACAATCCCGTTACGGGTATACCGGGGGCTAGCATGTGCTATAAGGTCCCAACCTTTGTTTTCCATGTAGATATGACCTAAATAAAGCTAAACCAACAAAAAAGCGCGTTGTCTGAACCTTGTACAAAGAAAGCTATAGGGGTAGACATGTGTGCGATAACACTTAGTAGATTCCTGGACGTGTAGGGGTAACAGTCCCGCTGCGGGTATACCGGGGGGCTAGCATGCGCTATAAGGTCCCAACCTTTGTTTTCCATATATATATGACCTAAACAAAGCTAAACCAACAAAAAATCTTGTTGTCTGAACCTCGTACAAAGAAAGCTATAGGGGTAGACCCGCGGGCCCCACCGCCTAGGGTTTCGCTAGAAAAGGACCGTCGGAGCTCCGGAATCCCACTGGAACTTGCACGTGGACCTAGTATACGTGTCCAAGTGTTCTGGAAGGTCCATGGATGCAATGTCTAGATCCCCGGTCTGACCTTCTTCACATGCGTGCGATAACAATTAGTAGATTCCTGGACGTGTAGGGGTAGCCGTCCCGTTGCGGGTATACCGGGGGGCTAGCATGTGCTATAAGGTCCCAACCTTTGTTTTCCATGTAGATATGACCTAAACAAAGCTAAACCAACAAAAAAGTGTGTTGTCTGAACCTCGTACAAAGAAAGCTATAGGGGTAGACATGCGTGCGATAACACTTAGTAGATTCCTGGACGTGTAGGGGTAATAGTCCCGCTGCGGGTATACCGGGGGGCTAGCTTGTGCTATAAGGTCCCAACCTTTGTTTTCCATGTAGCTTTGACCTAAACAAAGCTAAACCAACAAAAAAGCTTGTTGTCTGAACCTCGTACAAAGAAAGCTACAGGGGTAGACCCGCGGGCCCCACCGCCTACGGTTTCGAAGGAAAAGGACGGCCGGAGCTCCGGAATCCCACTGGAACTTGCACGTGGACCTAGTATATGTGTCCAAGTGTGGTGTAAGGTCCATGGATGCAATGTCTAGATCCCCGATCTGACCTTTTCACATGCGTGCGATAACACTTCGTAGATTCCTGGACGTGTAGGGGTAACAGTCCCGTTGCGGGTATACCGGGGGCTAGCATGTGCTATAAGGTCCCAACCTTTGTTTTCCATGTAGATATGACCTAAACAAAGCTAAAGCAATAAAAAAGTGTGTTGTCTAAACCTCGTACAAAGAAAGCTATAGGGTTAGACATGCGTGCGATAACACTTAGTAGATTCCTGGACATGTAGGGGTAACAGTCCCGCTGTGGCTATACCGGGGGGCTAGCATGTGCTATAAGGTCACTACCTTTGTTTTCCATGTAGATATGACCTAAACAAAGCTAAACCAACAAAAAAGCGTGTTGTCTAAACCTCGTACAAAGAAAGCTACAGGGGTAGACCCGCGGGCCCCACCGCCTAGGGTTTTGCTGGAAAAGGACTGCCGGAGCTCCGGAATCCTACTGGAACTTGCACGTGGACCTAGTATATGTGTACAAGTGTGGTGCAAGGTCCATGGATGCAATGTCTAGATCCCTGATCTGACCTTCTTTACAGTTTGAGTTTGTTTCGAAATATTATCGCATGCGCGCGAACCGTCTTTCACCCCACTTGTTCAGGTATTTTAGGGCAACACACAAGTTTTTGTGGGATTCCTGCAATTATGTCGATGGAGACTCCTATTGGGACGGTACAAATGACTACAGTTGGAGTAATATATAAATTAGTACTAAATATAAGGCTAAATAAGCAGGATGAAGGAAAATAGGGAGGCTGTGCCAACGGCTTAGCCATCGGCGTAGCCCCCACCCCAAGGCCAACCAACTCCCCGTAGGTTGTCTGAGACCTACGTCGATGGCCTGGCCGTCGGCACAGACTGACTGCCTAACGGCGTCCATGTCGTCGTGTCTAAACTGGGGCTAAGCCGACAGCTCCTCTACGCCGAGGGTTTCTTTGCCTACGCCGACAGCCGAGGCTCCGCCGACGGCCGTGGTGGGCAGCTGGCCGGGGCAGGCCTATACGCCGATGGCCCCGACAAAAGGCCGTCGGCGTAGTTTCCGGCTGTCGGCGTCTCGGATTTCTCCTGTAGTGATACCATACGAGGTCGGGTCGGGGAAGGACATTTCAATGACCAAAGAGGCGCTAGAGGACATGTGGGACCATATTGTCGTTTCACTAAGAGCGTGAAACTGTGAGCTAGGTGAAGTCAGATATGGTGTTGTGTGACGTGACGATGTGGATCTGTTCTACGACAAAATGCTGTAAAGTGGGCTTGCTCAGGGACACCCGAGGTGGAGACAGAGAAGGTGGTTGTGTCGAACCGGTTCTTTTTAAGGGGAATCTACATTGTCACCGTGGAGACGGTCAAAAACACAAAAGCAAAACTTCAGAGTCAGCGAGGGAGATTGATAATACACGAGATTTTCATATGTTAGAGAGTCGGAAAAGGGTGATGATAACAATGAGCATGGCGGGGAGGGAGGTTCGCAGTGAGGAGAGGAAGAACACCGTCATGTTCTCCCGGTAGTGTCATCCTAATAGCAGAGCGTGAGGGACAACCTCGACATCCAGAACTCAGATAGAGTTGTCCGTAACCCAGCGGATATTGCAATGTCGAAATTTTACGAGGCCATAGCACGAGCATTTAACTAGCTAATCTAGTCTAGGCTAAGAACTACAAATTGGATACCCAAACCCAGATCAATTTGTCATGGGAAAACGAATGTCCACAAATAACAAAAACGTGTAGATGCAGCCGAAATCGAAGTTTATATGCACCTCGGCACGCAAAAACCTGCAATCACGCACGTCCCCGGCCGTACGTCCAATCCTAAACAGGCGGCGGCCGGCCGACGCCCATCGTGGGGTCAGTGTCCGAGCGGCAGATCGGGCACGTCGAGTGCGCGTCCAGCCACGGATCGATGCACTCCGCGTGGTACAGATGCAGGCACGCCGGCAGCAGCCGCACCGTCTCCCCGAGCTGGAACGCGCCGAGGCACACGGAGCACGTCTTAGCTTCCTCCCCACCGCCCGTCACGTTGTGCTTCACTGACCGGTCGTACTTGAACGCCGGGAGGCGGGGGCGGGCAGGCGGGTGTAGCTCGCCGTCACGCGCGCGGGGTTCCTGCTGCGTCCGTAGCTGCGTTCGCCGCTCAGTGGCAGAGGCGGCCGCAGCGCGGGCCTGAATGTTGCGATACCCCTTGCAGCAGCTGCTGCACAGGAAGACTGCTAACAGAGAGAACGCGAAGGCGATGGTCAGGCGGATGATGAAGCTCTCACCATCACCAGATGGCGGCGGCGGTGGAGGACGAGACCATGAACCGGCGGCATCCATGGAGAAAACGGCGGCGGCCATGGAATCTCTGTTTTTTGCTGCATCAGATGTCACTAGTCCCGGAGGAGCAATGCGTGAACGCTGGACGGAACGGATCAACAGAAACTTGCAAGAAGCCTTTGGGCATGGTGGTCAATCTCGATTGCTGATATATTGCCAAATGCACATGTAATGAAGACAAAATTAACGACGGACCGTGCGTGGTTCTCTTTGTTTATGCTCGAGATGACAACCGTACCGCCAGCCGTACCCTGACATCGTCAAGGTCGTTCTCGTTCGTGTGAATGTAACGTCATAGCTGGCCAGTAAGAAGATAATTTCGGAACTAACTAGCACGAGCAGATTGAGATTGCCTCGGAGAGATCGACCGATCGAGACACAGCCTTTTTTTTAGAGAGAGAATGCAGCACTGAAACATCATTAGAGCATCTCTAACCCATCGTCGAGAATAAGAAGGCACATAATCAATTACATATTGATCTTGTTGAATATCATTGGCGTGTCCACGGCAATTAGTTATGTTTGTTTTCATTAATTTGCTTTGCAATAATAAACAATTTGATTTATTATATTTATTAATTTAATTTGTAACAATGAATAATTTGATTTATTACACTTAATTCGGTTTGTAATATTCATACTCTCGTTCATAAAATTTGATTTGCAAAAAACACAATTTTAGTCCTCTAAGTTATTGGGGATCGGTTCTGTGATGCAAAACTTAGAGGAACAAATATAGGAAGTTAGCTTTAAGTCTGGCTTTTAAATTCTCTAAATTATAAGGGATTGGTTAGAGATGTTCTTATATGGATCATCGCGGATAAGTTCCAGGATAATACTAGTTGTTCAGCAGAACGAGCTAGCTTATATGCTTTTCTTGAATCAGGCTTTCGCTCCACTATATTAATATAACAAACCACCGATACAAACGAGTCTACTGTTGGGGCAAACAACACAAAGTAAGGCCAAAGGAAAAACAAAAGAAACAAAAAAAGAAAGCAGAAGAGAAAAAATACCGACAACAAAGGCCCGACGATCACGCGCAACCATTGCACCAAACGGATGATGACCACTGATGGCTCGTGATTGATGAGCTCGTTGGGGAACCCTAAAAGGAAGGTATGATGAGCACAGAAGTAAGTTTCTCTCAGTTATGAAACCAAGGTTATCGAACCAGTAGGAGCAAGGAAACACCTCAAAGGTGTTGTCAGCTGAGCCTTGGCAGGGCGCACTACCGGTGCTAATAGCAACGTGGAGACTTGCACAACACAACCACAGAATCTGTCCCCAACTTGTGATGAGGTTGTCAATCTCAACGATTTTGCTGAAAACAAAGGACTAAACGTATCAAATGGAAGGAAGTAATAGTTTGCAGAAAGTAACACAAAGCAGTAAACAGTTTGTAGATTATATGTAAAAGAAAGGACCGGGATCCATAGTTCACTAGAGGTAGCTCTCCTTAAGATAGATAACATGCTGGGTGAACAAATTACAATGGGGAAATTGACAAACATCGAGAAAGCATACAAGCATATACTAATCATCTTGACTCCTTTGAGACTTGATTGGGCATTACAACATTATACATAGACCGTCATCCAACTATATTTATGACTAATAATCCACCTTCAGGTTATCATCCGAACCCCCTCCAGTATTAAGTTACAAGCAACAGATTATTACTTTACGAATTGCGTGTAAAGTAAACAATACGATTGTTCTATGAACAAAGGATTGTTGTTTTCTCCCTAATAGCAACAGCACATCTAGTACCTTAGAAATTTATGTCACTTCCCCAGATTACCAGAGGCATAAACCCACTATCGAGCATAAATACTAACTCTTGGAGTTGCTAGCATCTACTTGGCCAAGATACCTACTAACAACGGAAAGCATGCAAGATCACGAATAACAAAGACATGATAGAATCAATAATCAATCTGAAATATCATCTCAATATCCATCGGATCTCCGCAAACACAACATGCAGAATTACAAATAGATGATCTTGATCATGAACGGAGCTCACAAGATCTAGACATGAAAGCACAAAGGAGGAGAACCAGCCATCTAGCTACTACATGGACCCGTAGTCCAGAGATGAACTACTCACGCATCACACCGGAGGCTTGCATGATGATGAAGAAGGCCTCCAGGGTGAATTCCCCTCTCCGGCAGGGTGTCGGGAAGAGCTTCAGATCCCTCCCGATCTAGGGATGGAGCTGACGGCGACTACAAACTCTTTCGTGGATTTTTGATCGGGTACTTAGGGTTTTGGTATCGGAGGCAATATATAGGCGGAAGGAGAGGTCGAGGGGGTGCTGGGGTCGGCCAGACCACCCCCTGGCGCGGGCCAGGCCTAGTCGCGCGGCCAGGTGGTGTGGCCAGGCCCCAGCCCTTCTCCGTCTCGTATTCTGGCTCCAGATGTCTTCCGGTAAAATAGCAACTTTGGCTTTTGTCCCGTCCAATTCCGAGAGTATTCATTTTCTGACTTCCTAGAACCAAAAACAGCAGAAAACATGCAGCTGGCACTGTGGCTCTTGTTAATAGGTTAGTCTAAGAAATCATATGAAAAGTACTCCAAAGTGTGGACAAAACACAAGAAAGTAAATAAAACCAAGCATGGAACATCAAAAATTATAGATACATTTGCAATGTATCAACATCCCCAAGCGTAACTCCTGCTCGTCCTCGAGTAGGTAAGTGATAAAAAGAAAGAAAAATTTTTGTGGTGACATGCACCATCATAAACTTGATCAAAGTATTTGTAAAACATTCAAAGCTGGGATCATAGTACTTCAATCATAACATGAAAGACAAAGTTCTAGCAATAAGATAAAGAAACTATGTTGCAACATGAAAGGCACAAACAAAAGATTCATGAATAACAATGCTTTGCAAGACGTTTGATTGTTTCACATAAAGAAAACATAGCATAATAACATTCAGCTTGTCCCTCATAGAGTAGCAAGTATAAATGCATAGGACACCTTCAAAGTTCATAAGAGTGACTAGATACAAATAGTTTAAAACAAGCAATATCAAGTTATGCATCAATCAACTAGTCTTGGGACAATGCACATAGAACTAAGAATAGCCACTATGCTCTCAAAGTAGGTGCATAAAGATAGAAGGTGGAGACCCAATATATAAGTGGAAGAAAGGCCTTCATAAAAGGAAGCAGGGATTCAAGTCTCATAAAGAGCTTCCAAAAAATATGGTACTTATAGCTTTCAGCTCTCATTTCCCCTATCATAAGCATCTTGAAGTGATTAAGGTTAAAGTGAACAAACTATGGTGTACATGCTTGACGAAGTATAAGTTAGAAATTTCAAGTCCCTTGAATATGAGGGCCGCTCCTCATGCTACTCAAGTTTAGTCACCGGTAAGTTCTTGTCATCGTAAGTACATATGTATCATACAGAACCGCCAACGGGGTACCCCTTGCCCGATGATACGGAAGAATCCCCATATCAAAATGACAAGGCAAGCAGACAACGAGCATCTCAGCAATCTTCTTATTTACCATGGGAATATGGTGCTTTTTTATCTCTTTCCTCTTTTCATAATCTCTTTTTTTCCTTTTTCTATTTTTTTCTCAATATAGGACTCTTTTTTATAAGAAGAATGCTTCATAGACAGCTCATTATGGTTACGCTGCAGGTTTCTACCATGTCAGCATGGATTAGACCAGCGGCTCAGGCGTTTCTCTAACACATATACATAACTGCATGGACTTACAAGCTCCCCTTTTATTTCACACCGACGACATCCATATACAAAAGAGCATGATACCAACTAGGTACAAAGTACCTGTGCAATGTTGAAAATGTTCCCCATGACAGCATGGTTCTGCTAATCCCCAACAAATAAGTGCAAGCATATACAACATAGACGACACAATGGTTCAAGTTTATTAAGGGCAAGAAAAGTAAAGTGTGCCATCAAGTTCGTGAGAGCTTTAATCACTAGTTTTCTCATAACAAGTTTAATTTGGAAGGTAAACAAAAACATGAATATACTTGGAATAGCATAAGCTAGTAGGTAGATATGGTGGACTCTTTGGAATAACTTGGTTTAGGTATTTGAATGCATGGGTGGAACTCATACTTGGTTGTGGATTCTAGCAAAATACTGGGAGCGACAAACTAAGAGAGCAATAATGGCCATAATCATGCAGAGCTACAAAACATCATTGATCAAAGCATAAAGTGATACTACAAGTTGAAAACTAAAGGATCATAAAGGCTATGGTGACTTGAGATAGTCATAACATGGTGTGAGCATGCGCCAAGTCAACCCAAATAAAGCATCAAAGGAGAATACCACTATACTATGCTTTAATATACTAAAACAACGCATGATTCATCCAAGGCAAATTAAGCAATCTCAATTGTTTATAACAAGTCATGCTACATGAAATAATACTAAGCATAAAGCCAAAACAATATCAAGCATGGCATGACAAAGCATAGGCCATAGTCAAAAACAAGCTCTCTTTACCAGTTAAGCATGAACTTTCCTACTCTTTTCCAAACCAAACCAAACTATTTGAAAACCAATGCATGAAAGAGGGGGTCCAACCAATTTATTCAGCAAACTAAGCAAACAAAGCAAATGAAAAAACAAAACAAAAACGAAAAAGAAGACGCTCCAAGAACAACACAACTGTGCATGAAACAATAAAAATGAAGCGTTTGGAAGAAACCTGGGATTTTTATTGATGAAGAAGGGGATGCCTTGGGCATCCCCAAGCTTTGACGCTTGTAATTATTGCATATTTCTTGGGGTGACACGCGTGGCATCCCCAAGCTTGAGCTTTAGTCCATCCTTCATCTCATTACTCATTCCTTCCATACACCTGAAATTTTTCCTTCATACAAAACATCACACAATCTTTATTAGCAACATTAGTGCACTCAAGATAATAAGTCTTTAGGTTCAGTTCTAACACCAATAAACTTCCATTAGAACACTAGGTACTGTAGCACTTCCCTCAAAAAGCTCAATTCCCCAAAAGAACTCAAAAAGGAACCAACAAGAAGCAAATGCAGAAAATGGTAGAAATCTGTCAAAACAGACCAGCAGGTAAAGACGAATTTTTTCGAAGACCTTCTGTTGCTGAAATCAAAAAGTGTTTAACTAACGAAAGTTATATAACAACCTGGGGCAGAAGCACAAAAATTCACGCCTCAAAAAGACGTTCAGAAATTTTACACGAATTTTTACGGTGAAGCATAGAAATCTGTTTCGGGACAGCAACTTTCCCAATCATTATTTCTCTCTCATTAGAGGTTACTCTCGGCACAAAAAGCAAATAAAAAGGATAAGGAGCGGTTATTACTGAAGTAATAACTTCCAAGACTCATCTAAAACTTTTGGGTTATCTCCTAATAAGTACTTTTCTTTAACGCCTTTAAGTTAGGCATAAGAAGCAAGAAAGAATCAAGTGTTCTCAAATGAAGAAGCATTAAAACCAAATTTTGTTTTCATAGGAGAGGCAAAAGAAATCTTATCTCTCTTGTTAGGGAATTGTTCTATACCTTTCTTGAGTGGAGTTGATATTTAATAGTGCCTTCTTTCATATCAATAATGGCACCAACAGTTCTAAGAAAAGGTCTTCCCAAAGTAATAGGACAAGAAGCATTACATTCAACATCCAAAACATAGAAATCAACGGGGACACAGGCATTGTTAACCATAATAAGAACATCATTAAGACTCCCCATGAGTTTCTTTTTAGCATTATCATCAAGTGGGACATTCAAATAACAATCTTCAAGTGGAGGCAAATCAAGCATATCATAAATCCTTCTAGGCATAATAGAAACACTACTATCAAGATCACATAAAGCTTTAAAATCAAAGTCATTCACTTTCATATTAATGATGGGTTCCCAACCATCTTCTTGTTTTATAGGAATAGAAGCTTTATGTTTCATCTTTTCTTATTTAATCTTTATGAGAGCATCAGTAATGTGTTTTGTAAAGGCCATGTTCATAGCACTAGCATTAGGACTTTTAGCAAGCTTTTGTAGGAACTTAATAACTTCAGAGATATTGCAACCATAAAGATCAAAATCAAAATTATCATCTAAAGTAGTAGAACTATTACTAGCCTCAACACTAGTGGTGGTGATAGTAGAAACACTAATGTTTCTAGCAATTTCATCTTCTCTTTCCCACTTAGCATGTAATTCAGCTAATAGTCTAACATTTTCATCAATTCTTACTTGTATGGCATTAGTAGCTGCAAAGGGATTATCATTAGTTTCAGGTTTAGCAGCCATTTTATTCAAAGAAGATTGAGCTTCAGCCAAAGATGCTATATTTCTTTCACCATTAGAGAGTTTTTCCTCGATAGTTTTATTGAAAGCAGTTTGCTTACTAATAAAGTCTTTAAGCATAACTTCAAGTTCAGAGGGAACACTCCTATTATTGTTGTAGGAATTTCCATAAGAATTACCATTGTTGGGAGGATATGGCTTATAATTGTTGTTACCAAAATTATTCCTGTAGGCATTATTGCTAAAATTGTTATTTCTTATGAAGTTCACATCAACTTGCATTTCTTATGAACATTATTTGGATCAATATGGGCTTTCCCATTAACAAGCATAGACATAATAACATCAATCTTATCACTCAAAGAGGAGGTTTCCTCAACAGAATTTACCTTCTTACCTTGTGGAGCTCTTTCAGTATGCCATTCAGAATAGTTAACCATCATATTATCCAGAAGCTTTGTTGCAGCACCCAAAGTAATGGTCATAAAGGTACCTCCAGCAGCAGAGTCCAATAGGTTCCTTGAAGAATAGTTCAATCTTGCATAAAAAGTTTGGATGATCATCCAAGCAGTCAGTCCATGAGTGGGACAATTCTTTACCAAAGATTTCATTCTTTCCCAAGCTTGAGCAACATGTTCATTATCAGGTTGTTTAAACTTCATTATTTCACTTCTCATAGATATAATCTTAGCAGGAGGATAGTATTTTCCAATGAAAGCATCTTTGCACTTAGTCCAAGAATTAATACTATTCCTAGTTAAGGAATTCAACCATTCTTTAGCTTTTCCTCTCAAAGAGAAAGGAAACAATTTCAGCTTAATAATATCACCATCTATATCCCTATGCTTCTGCATCTCACATAGTTCAACACAGTTATTTAGATGGGTAGTAGCATCTTCATTACCAATACCAGAAAATTGTTCTCTCATAACAAGATTGAGTAAAGCAGGTTTTATCTCAAAGAAAGTAGCTTCAGGCACAGGTTGAGCAATAAGTGTGCTCATAAGATCATTGTTGTTGGTGCTAGTGAAGTCACACAACTTAGTGTTTTCAAGAGTAGTCATTTTTTTGTGTTTTCAATAAAGAAAGCAAACTTGTAAAACTAATTTTTTTGTGTTTTTTGATAACAAAACAAGCAAACAAGACAAAAAGAAACTAAGCAAAACAAAAATAACAAAGTAAAGAGATTGGTTATGAGGGACTCCCCTTGTGAAGATGTCCTTGACTCCCCGGCAACGGCGCCAGAAAAATATTTTGATGGCTCATGATTGATGAGCTCGTTGGGGAACCCCAAGAGGAAGGTATGATGAGCACAGAAGTAAATTTCCCTCAGTTATGAAATCAAGGTTATCGAACCAGTAGGAGCAAGGAAACACCCCAAAGGTGTTGCTAGCTGAGCCTTGGCAGGGCGCACTACTGGTGCTAGTAGCAACGTGGAGACCTGCACAACACAACCACAGAACTCTGTCCCCAACTTGCAATAGGTTGTCAATCTCACCGGTTTTTCTGAAAACAAAGGATTAAACGTATCGAATGGAAGGAAGTAATAGTTTGCAGAAAGTAAACACAAAGCAGTAAACAGTTTGTAGATTGTATGTAAAAGAAAGGACCGAGATCCATAGTTCACTAGAGGTGGCTCTCCTTAAGATAGATAACATGCTGGGTGAACAAATTACAGCAGGGCAATTGACAAACATCGAGAAAGCATACAAGCATATACTAATCATCTTGACTCCTTTGAGGCTTGATTGGGCATTACAACATTATACATAGACCGCCATCCAACTACATCCATGACTAATAATCCACCTTCAGGTTATCATCCGAACCCCCTCCAGTATTAAGTTGCAAGCAACAGATTATTGCTTTACGAATTGCGTGTAAAGTAAACAATATGATCGTTCTACGAACAAAGGATTGTTGTTTTCTCCCTAGTAGCAACAGCACATCTAGTACCTTAGAGATTTCTGTTACTTCCCCAGATTACCAGAGGCATGAACCCACTATCGAGCATAAATACTAACTCTTGGAGTCGCTAGCATCTACTTGGCCAAGATAGCTACTAACAACGGAAAGCATGCAAGATCACGAATAACAAAGACATGATAGAATCAATAATCAATCTGAAATAGCATCTCAATATCCATCGGATCCCCGCAAACACAACATGTAGAATTACAATTAGATGATCTTGATCATGAACGGAGCTCACAAGATCTATACATGAAAGCACAAAGGAGGAGAACCAGCCATCTAGCTACTACATGGACCCGTAGTCCAGAGATGAACTACTCACGCATCACACCAGAGGCTTGCATGATGATGAAGAAGGCCTCCAGGGTGAATTCCCCTCTCCGGCAGGGTGCCGGAAAGAGCTTCAGATCCCTCCCGATCTAGGGATGAAGATGACGACGGCTACAGACTCTTTCGTGGATTTTTGATCGGGTACTTACGGTTTTGGTATCGGAGGAAATATATAGGCGAATGGAGAGGCCGAGGGGGTGCTAGGGTCGGCCAGACCACCCCCTGGCGCGGGCCAGGCCTGGCCGTGCGGCCAGGTGGTGTGGCCAGGCCTCAGCCCTTCTCCATCTCGTATTCTGGCTCCAGATGTCTTCTGGTAAAAAAGAAACTTTGGCTTTTGTCCCGTCAAATTCCGAGAATATTTATTTTCGGACTTGCTAGAACCAAAAACAGCAGAAAACAGGCAGCTGGCACTGTGGTTCTTGTTAATAGGTTAGTCCAAGAAATCATATGAAAAGTACTCCAAAGTATGGACAAAACACAAGAAAGTAGAGAAAACCAAGCATGGAACATCAAAAATTATAGATACATTTGCAATGTATCAACCACCATGCTCCCCGCCCTCCGACGCGCCTCGTACCAAGCAACACCTCCAAGAAGGACCATGCCGATGACGACGCTGTTGCCCGGACTAGTCCTATGGTTTCTCCCGGTACACTGCAGAGGTAGGGAAAGAGAACACCCGACGCCCTTTAGGAAGGATGGTGGCACCCGCAGGCGTCACCGTGTCGTGGCCGGCAAGGCCAATAGGGATTTCGCCCGAACCAAAACCACAACCACGAGCAAGCCGAAGCACACCACCAAACACACCGCCCACCAACATGCACCACCACGGTCTTGCCATCATCATCGCCGTCGCACCACGACACCCGCTATGAGGTCGGCCGGACCGAAAAGAAGCAGCCGAGGGCAAGGGTCAATGGTACCACCACCACGCGGGAGGGAGCAACCTCCACCGCCATAAATTGTAACCGACCGAACGCTGCGGACCGAGCACACCAAGCCACAAGCAACCGTAGGGCGGCAGAGGCCGAGCCACTAGGAGGACTTCCTCCACCGCCAATGGCGGGTGCCGACCGGACACAACCGCGAGGACACACCAGGCCGAGGAGGCCCAGCCGAGCCCTAGATGGGATCGTAAAGTACTTGCCGCCACGCTGCTGCACGTAGGGCACCCTCGCTGCTAACCTCAAAGAAGCCATAGGTCTGGCCGGGCCAGAAGGGCCCGTCAAGCTCCATAGCCGTGCTATAGAAGACATGGCATCAGCACCGCCAGCCCCGACCCAAGGCGCTCCTCAGTCCTCCAGAGGCACAACTGCTCGAACCACCCCGCCTAGACCCAGATCGGCCCAGATCTATGCCGGAAGAGCGCCAACCACTGCAGGTACCCGCCGCTGGCTTATATGCTACTACATTGAAATTCCTACTAGAGAATTTAAACAAGCAGGACTCAAAGTCCACCGCCAGAGATTTGATATCATCAACCAGAATTCCAACTCCATAGTGATCTCTTACAATGAAAGAAATGCGTTGGATCATTGACAAAACAGTCGACCAAAATGATTTTTTTAAAGCCTTGTTCCTTCGTGAGTGTCAAAGCCCTCCGTATTGCCAGCGCCTCAGCTAGCTCCGATGCTGGAAGGCCATCAGAACATTGGCTGCAAGAGAGGATGAAACTCCAAATGTGGTCTCTCGGCACCAAACCACAACCCATACCTTGATCAGCTGGGAAGAGAGCAGCATCGACATTGACACACACCCAACCCTCCGGTGGCAGTGACCAGCGCTGCACCACCAGCGTCACACCAGGATTAGCCGTAGCTTTCTCTCTGAACAGATATGTAACGATTAGCACAATGTAGGCAAGGATTTTAGCTGCAACCCTCGACGGAAGAGCCTAAACCTCCATGTTCCTGGTCTCGCTGCGCGACTCCCATATATGCCAACATGTGACAGCCAAAACCTTTGCATTAGTCTCATTCTCACTCTGAAGAAAATCAAAGACCCATTGTTTATCATTCACCAAGGCTTTCCTCTTCAACTGAACTGGGAATTGTTCCTTAACTGAACTTTATTTTTAAAACAGACCAAAAGCTTTGCCTCGACTATTTATTAAGAAGAGAGTGCACAGTTTTTAGGAGAAAATCGGACGAAAACCAGCAACAACGGGTCCAAGCCCCACATATAGCACACCTACACCCCCAGCCAAGCCTAACAGGCCATGGTCAACAGGACGCACCCACTCAGGCCACAAAAGACCACGGAGCGACACACCCACTCTAGCAAACACGGGAGAACACAAATCAACACGAACAATCACTCCAAAAACAACACCCCTACAGCGCCCGCAAAGACATGCCATGACAATGGAGGACCCCATCAAGCAACTGCAGATGCCATACTGCTGGATCCAGGGTAGGCAACAACAAAGGTGGCGAGAAAATCACAAACCTCTCTAGCGACAACAGCCCCTGGCACCGGTGTCAACAGGTCTGACTTAGCAACCGCCTCACCTCTAGGAACCACATGGCTGTCGCAGACAGGCGAGGGAGAGACCACAACATCGACATCACCACTCTTTACAAAGTCAGGCACCTGACTCGTAGGAGAAGCCAAAGCCACGATTTCGCGCGAGCAGACTTCACTTCCTCAATGGAAGAAGGAAGAACCTTACCACCACACAGCTCCAGAAGCTCAGGCATGATCTGCATGACCGGAGCCGCAACCGCCGAGCTCGACGTAGCACGAGAAGAGAAACAACCATAAAGGCCCGCTCCGCTCGCACCCACTTTGCCAATATCAGACCCAACCAAAGGATCAGCAGGCACCCGGGAGAGTCTACTCAATGCAGCCTCCGCCCACTCCAGAAATCCTCCAATCGCAAGCAGACAGCTATGCAAGGAGTCGACAACCTCGTGAAGAGGATGGACGGCCTCCTCAAGCCGAAGGGAAGCCACGTTAATAAGCTGAGAGCGTAGCAACTCAAGTTGCTCCCCCATAGCGGATTGCAACAACATATCCACAGAGGCCAAAGAGCCGGCAGGAGCGGAAACAGCAGACACCCAAGACCCATGACGAGGCACCTTGGATGGGAGTGAGAACGCAACCTGGCCTGGCAAGAAGTATGCACTTGATAAGGCTCGGCAGCGAAGCGGGGCGACGATGTGGCATGGCCCGCCAACGAGCTGAGGGGGCGCCAATGGTTGAACTTCAAACAGCTTTCGCAAACGGACTGAAAACAAAGATATGTTCCACCTGTTCCGATTTGACCATAAAAGACACAATGGTCATCAGCAGGTATATGTCGATGTCGCAGTTGATAACTTGTGGCAAGCAGTCATGGATGATGCGCCAGAGCGTGATCTTCATAATCTTGGGTGGCACTTTAATATCCCACACCATATTCCACATTTTTGCTTCCCATTCTCGGTCAGAACTAGAGCCTCTACCTGCAACTGCTCGTTTTGCAAAGAAATAAGAAGTTGTGACCATGTTGTAAGCCAATCTGACCGAATAGACTCCATGCTTGTCATGCAGCCATGAGGCAAAATCATCTCCACCTAGTCTACTAATCGGCACTCCAAGAATAGTGTCAGCCAGCTCATCGTGAAAGAAAGCCCGAACCGTGTCCTCCTCGCAGGTTGTACCTGCCTCGTTCATTAGGAAGCAAACTCTGGCTGCATCTGGGATTGGAGATATCTGTTTAAAAGAATTAGTGGGAAAACCTGGAATCCTATTATCCTTTGTAATAGAGACACGTTCACCATTACCAATGACCTACTTTAGCCCCTTCACGGGCAACTCTCGGCCAAAGAGAATATGGATCCCCAAATAAAAGAGCTGGACCTCGGCTTTGTGGCAGAAAGGAAAGCCATTTTTTATTTATTTTCAAATATAATACGTGATTTTCGGAATTTTCAAATCTATCATATTGTTCGTATCGTCAACCCGAATGGGCCAGTCGGTTTGGGCCACCCGTGTGACCGTTGGTGGTGGGGCCCACCAGCTGGCAGGCCGCAAAGGTCGGCGCGTACAGCCGCAGACGGTGTCGCTCACTCTGATTGGGGCAGTCACGGCCGGCCACCCCGAGTGGGCCAGTTAGGGTCGCCGACTCCATCTGGCCTGTTAAATAAAGTGACCGCGGCGACTCTCCGTACCACGCCCGCTGCTCTCTTGCTTCCTCCTCCCGTTCCTCTCCCCCCGTCACCGCTCTCTGCCTATCACTCCCATGGCCAGCTCATTTTTCCTCCATTTTACTTAGTATTCCTCCATATCTTCAGGAAATTCTTAGTACATCTGTAGTTTAAGCTCCGATCTACTAATTGGTTAGTTTGGGAGGCGATTGGGTGGTGCTTTTTTGGTGGTGGTGGTGGTGGTGGTGGTGAGAAGCAATGATAATGGTGGAGTCTGGTTTTGGTGCTGACTCGGCTACGTGGTGGTGCTGACCCGGTGACTGAAGACCGAGAGCTTCGCACGCTTTAAGGGTAAAGCCTAATCTCTCGCTAATTACATAGTTTATTACTATAGCTACTGGATATCGTTAGTTAGCTGTGCGAATATTGGTCCCGGTAGAGTAGTAACAGTCTTAGATTATTATTTATGTAGCTAGTTGCGGAGTATTTTATTAGATTGTGTATTATATGATGCTGTTTAATTTTTGATGAGTATCAGATATGTCAGATATAGTGAAGTTTGTTTCTTACTATGGTCATGGTCAAGTAAAAAAACATCAGGAAGTTGACCTGAGTGAGTTTCAGTATAGAGAGTTGAAATTGACGGCCTCTCTAATATGTATAGTTGGTCAGTTGAACGACTGGATGACAGCCTATTTAGGACTTCCTGATACATACACAGTTGGTGTGCATGCATTATGGACAAAATCAAGGTCAAACATTTCATTTTATTTGAGGCCGATAGATGAGAACTCTAAGTGACTGGGCTGGTTAAAAGGTTACCGGACCAGACAAGTTAACCCTGTCACCTTAGTGCTTCCATGGCGAAGCATGTTAGTTATCCTGTAGCTCAAGGTGGATATGATCATGACCAGAGAAGCCATGCACAAGATGGAGGTAGTGGTTATGAATGAGGGCAGAGTAGCCATGCACACACTATAGGTGGTGGTTATGAATCAGAGCATAGTAGTTAGGCAATAGGAGGAAATATTTTTAGTGGGGATGCAGATTCGGACGAGAGAGATGGTCATCTGCAAGAGCAGATGGCAGATGATTCTGATGAGTTAGATGAAAAAGAGGAGGTACCGATTAGTGCCTCATGGAATCAGGACTTCTGAACAGCGATGAATGTTAACAATGGACATGATTCTACCTGGTAGTATCACCAGAACACCATCACCCGGGTGCCTTGTATCCGAGTAAGAAACATCTGCAGGAAGCAATCATAGCATGGGCAATATCCATGCAAAGGGTTTTCACAACTAAGGTGTCATCACAAAAATACTTGACGATGGAATGCGAGAATGACGGTTGTCCCACAAGGGTACATAACTATTGCCCTAAATATGACACAAATTGGAAGGTGGGCGATTTTGTGCCGCACACATGTCTACTTCCCAGTATCCTTCAAGATAATCGAAACCCGACGTCTGCACTCCTAGCTCGATTGTATACACAGAGATTGTGGATAGCAAATCAATGAAAGTTAAAGCTATCATGAATAGTCAGGGTCAGATTTAACGAATGGATTGAAGGGCTAAGTAGAAGGCACTGGAGGAAAGATTTGGTTCGTTTCAAGCTGAATATGACAGTGTTGTTTGGCTCCTCCACACATACTGTAGAAGAGGAATCCAGGAACCTATGTAGATATTCAGCACTTCACGTTGCCAGAGTAACCAACTATGAGGGTGTTGCATCGGGTGTTCGTCTCCTCTGCTATATGCATCCAAGTCTTTATTAATTGTCGGCCAGTTATATGCGTAGATGAGACATTTCTCACTGACAAGTACATGGGTCAGATCCTAACCGCCATTGGTCAAGATGACAACAATCAAATCGTGCCTCTTGCATTTGCTTTTGTGGAGAGCGAGGACACCGATAGTTGAACATGGTTATTCATGCAGTTGGAAATAACAGTTGTTCAGGATAAGCTGAAAGTGTGCATCCTTCATGGTAGGCATGCAGGTATACTCAACACGATTAAGGCACTGGCGCATCCTAGGCCTGATGAACCTATCCCATAGCCGGACTTGTAGAGCAGGTTTAATTGTCTAACTTGTTTTTTTGTTATTTTCTGTCGAACACAATTCAGATACCAGTTTACAAGGAAAGGAAGTACCAAGTCGGCGACGGCGTGGTAACAGCGGGTTCAGACTTATGTCACGGAGTGACATACTAGGACTACATATGTCTGGCTAGCGGATTCCCAGTTTGACCAAGCCCTATTCAACGCATACATGTAGAGGTACATGACAATGACATGACTACGCAACATCCATCAGTCTCACAATGATGAGAGGTACATGGGCCAGTCTACTATGAGATCAAGAGAGTACGCGGTAAATAGTACCTCTTTATCTGATGCATCTACTTGTTATATTATTTTCCACATCTCTTTAATACGACCTCTTTATCTAGGCGCACTTGACATCTGAGCTAGAGGCTGAAGTGGCTCAGTACGGACACTCGCTTTTGTACGGACCTCTTCTAGGACACCACCGGAAATATCAGTCCTTTTTCGGCGCATAGAGGAGAAGCTATGCGGTATCTACGCGTCTATCACGTGCATCAACATTTCAGATGTTGTTCACCACCGTGCAGCAAAGCTCCCCCCTGACCCTTCGCGACGCAGTAGTAGCCGCCACATAAGCATGTACCCCAGCCACAACGACAGCAACTGCATCCACGTCTTACATAGGAGGCTCCGCCCAGAGCACCCCCTCCTGATCAGGATGGAGGTTCGTCCTGGCCATAACAGGCTTCTTTCGACGGCTGGCAGCAGCACCTGAGCTCTTTTCAGGTTGGAGGTTCATTGTGGCAGCACCAGCAACAACCTCCCATGTAGAACTTCGTTCTTCGTCCACCATCCTAGCAACAGGGTATGTGTGTTCATATGTATGGTCCATAGTTCACAATCACTCATCACTTACTGGTTCTTCTACATGCAGGACCCTATGGATATCAACACTCCTTGTCCGGATCCACATGGGCGAGTGAGCCGGAAGATGTGCAGTAGACACATGATCAACATGACTAGTGGACGAGTATGCTTCAGACTCCTCCACCAGACTCCACATAGGATACACAGTACCACGATGACGGGTCACAGATTCCTACTCGTAATGTTGTGCCACCCCGTAGCTATGGCTAGAGTACCCCTCCCGATCCGGCACCTCGACGTCGTGCCACACGTCGAGGCTGATACCTCTCTTTGTTAGCTATGTATGAGTCATCTATCTATCTATGTATGAGACATATGTCTATACATGAACATATCTATGTGTGACACATGAACCTACTTACGTGTGAGACATAATACTATTATTTCGCACTGACAAACAACTACAACCGAGAATTAAGATACAAACATGAACTGAATTATACTTAGATAACCTAACTATGATGATGCCTCGCCCTTTCCCTTACCCCTCGACGATGAAGCACTCTTATTCTTCTTTGTTCTTGTCTTCTCTCAGATAGCTCTCTTGCTCTTGCTGCTCGGTGGTATGAAGATAGCATGTTTGTCTTCGTCCTTGCTCTTTTCTATCCACAACCAAGGGTTATCTGCCCAAAACCCCATCGGCTTGTTGGTACGAAATTTTAACTTTTTGCACAATGCATTTTGGTACGAATTTTTAACTCTTTCCACAATGCATTCAATCTGAGAAGTTTTTGGTGTATTTCCTCAGGGTTCCACCAGGGGTGGCACCCTTACCTAAATAATTTCTCACCCGGGTCATTGAGTGGGATGTCACTACTGATGAGAGCTTCCCATGTAACTGGAGTATCGTCTATCCTAAACTCTCTAGCAAAACCTAAAAGGCGGTCGGACACCCAATTTGGAAACCTACGATATGAAGGAAAACCTGACATCTTAACGACAAAACACTTGTCTGCTTACACAACACAGCGAGGAGGGGGTTTTATAGAGCGAGAAGAGAAGAAATGGTGGAATAAACTGGCGGGAACATTCTGGCGGGAGAAATTGCGTGGGAAAAAACTGGCGGAAAAACTGACGGTTATGGCGAGAGAACGAGTTCGTACGTAACTGCGATCATGCAGTCATTTTGTGGTTATTAGCCCGACTGAGGTCAGTCGGTGTGGTCCAAACGTCCAGTCGATTTGGACCACACTAACTGGACCGTCGCACGCATAGCACCGCAGTCCATGTGGCCAATCGGTGTGGGCGACACCTAGTGGCCCAGTCAGTTTGAGCCAAAACCGACAATATGTTATTCCTGCAAGTTTCTAAATTCGCATATTATATTGGAAATGAATAAAAAAAGTATTATTTACAAAAATTAGCCAGGCTAAAATATGTGAAATATAACATCAAGTCATACGATTTAGACGATTCCAGGACAGAGCCCATCTATGAACAGGACGGAGCCCATGTTAGTGAATGTGGCCCATTACAAATTTCTGAAAATTTGGAAGGCATGGCAGAAGTTTAGGAAATTTGAAGTTTAGTGACATATGGCCAAGTCAAAAAAGACGGACAACAACTTACAAGATTGGACGACGCACAAAGCTTGCGCTCTTGGAGTTTTGCATGATTATCCTGCTGACAGATTGATAGCCCTTGATCAAGGCAGATTTAATCCGTTGGAATAGTTGTACGAGGCATGAGAAGACGTCCTGGTTCTACACCTGAATTCAACCTTACTCTTTTCCTTCACGTGCAATGTACCGAGTCATCTGAGCCCTATTAGAGCAGCTTCAACGGTAACTGTAAAAACACGAACTGTATAACGTGTTTACAGTCTACGGAAAACGGCTTTTACAGTTCGAAAACAGTTCTCGCAGAACGGTGCCTGTAAATCGGAACTGCACATTTGAAAATATGCGAATACAGGTAAATTGAACGATGAACACGTATTTGATCAAAGTTCCTGATTACGATTCATACATATATTTACATAGATTAGCAGCGAATCAAAAACTGAGCGGTTGGGGATTAATACTACGGGGCGCCGCCGCGTCCTAGACCAAAAATGAACCCTTGGCGAGGGTTGGCGCGGCGGCGTTGTGGCGGCGAGGACCTCACTCGTCGGTGAGGCCAATGAGGTCGGCGAGCTCGACCTTGACGGCGACGGCTGCGCTGCTGCTGGCCTCCCTCTCCTGGCCTCGCGCGCTTCGATGAGGGTGATGGCCCGTCGCTGTTCGGTCGAACTTGGCGTACGCGTCGTCGGCGACGCAGTGCGGAGGACGGTCGCCGCCGCCCCCTCCTCCGCATCTCCCCAGCCAAACCCGCAGCTACCTCTACGCGAAGACATGCTGCACGAGATGGCAATAAGGATCTTGGTTGGGTAGCGAAACTTCGTGCGGCCGTTTGCTGCACCGTGACAGCATCGACGTTTGAACCGAACTTCATCGAGTCTGCGTCAAGCCTGCTTAGTTCGACTACATCAACTAAATGATTTGTACTCATTGGTTAATTTTCTAGTTCAAGTCGATGCCCGTAGCAGTAACTCTATAGCAGTGTCAATGTACAAACGATGCATTCAGGCACGGAGGAAGTATACGTCATACGTCACTTCAAATACTCATTGCCAGTAAAACAATTTACACCTTAACAAACGAATCTTTACAGCAGTGCTATGCGGCTATGCCTGACGGATGATCCATCACGTACCTCGCCGTGGAAAAAAAAATAGGCCTAAACAGGCAGTATCTGGGCGACGTCCACCGTCGGGTCAGTGTCCGAGCGGCAGAGCGGGCACGTCGAGTGCGCGTCCAGCCACGGATCGATGCACTCGACGTGGAACAGGTGCAGGCACGCCGGCAGGAGCCTCACCGACTCCCCGTGCTCGAACGCGCCGAGGCACACCGAGCAGGCCGCCGCTTCCTCGGCGCTGCCCCTGCCCGTCACGCTGTGCTTCAGCGACTGGTTGTACGTGAACGCCGGGAGACGTACGGGCCGTCGGGTGGGGGCGCTGGCCCTCCGGAGATGCCGCCGCTCGTGTCCCTCGCGCGCGCGAGCAGGGTCCGCCTGTTGTGGCCGCGGCCGAGCGGCGGGGACGGTGGCCCAGGCGGCGGCCCTTGCTCGGGCGCGGGCGAGAATGCGACTTTGGCGGTGTCGGCGCCCCTTGCAGAGGCTGTAAACTACGGCGAGTACGAGTAAGCAGGCTAGGAAGCCGATGACGAGGCCAGCGATGACCCCGCCTTGAGACGAGGACTGGTCGTCCTCTGACGTCGGCGACGGCGGTGGCGATGGAAGAGGAACAACCGAGTGGCCAGGGGGCCAAGCGGCCGTTGCTGGCGCACGGCCGTCTCGGAGAAACTGAGCCATTGGTACAGGCGCGCGCAACTGCAAACTAGCAAGGTCGTGTTGTTGTTGGCAGCATCTGCATGGTTTTATACACGGGTCACAACGGAATGTCTGCGTTGGAGCCAACTTGCCGCGACAACGCCAAATGAGCGTCAGAGGAAGGCGAAATCGTTGACTTAATCGATACGGTCCGTTTGTTTGGGTATCGCCGGCGACGATACCGTAACGTCGTCAAGCTCGTTCTTGTGAATGTGATGTGGAAACTAATTATAGATGATTGGTACTGAATTTGGCATATGTGGAAGTTTTGTTATTGTTGGATATGCTGACCAGAGGAGATTCGACAGCTATAATCGGCCAAACGGGATCGTGTCACGACCGTCTAGTAAACAATTAGCAGATGAAAGAACGATACCGCTTCTGGTAATGCGCATAGTAGCATCAAGCTGGGTTTTTTTTTTTTGAGAATATCAAGCTGGGTTTTAAGTACTGTACAAAGTGATGGATTCCTTTCTGAAGTTGTCCAACTTTTTAGCACTCTGCCTCTGCGTACATAAGAGCATCCCTAATAAGGCTGGGTTTTCCGTTCTGTTTTAGCGGTAGTGTCCTATAAACCCTATTTTTAGGACACCATAGGTCACAAAACACCCTCCAACAGTTGCCCTAAGAGCATCACTAGTAGTACCCCTAAACCCTCAAATCTTCAAAGCATTTTAAGGGTTAAGAATTGACATTTTTTATCACTTTTGAGGGGTGAAAAACAGGAGAATATCATTTTGCGGCCCGAAAGTTGGGGTGGCCAGGCAACGCGGTACCCGAGTTTCCTGATATCATCCGCGATGACTATAGTTGGCGTGCCAAATACTCAGAGGGTCCTTTTCGTCCCGAATTCAACTTTACGTTTCAATACAAAAAATCAGGCTAACGGCTGTCAAGTTGGGTCCCTCCTGTCAGCTTTCGCCGTTATATCGCTGTCGTCGTCGCTGCCATGTAGGCTTGCAGCGTTGGCGCATGCATCCTTTACGCGTCTGCTTCTTCCTCCGGGGCGGCAATCTGTGGTCGCGGCCATGGCGCGGAGCTAGGACTTGGACAAACCTGCTCGGCCCGTTCTCCTCCCCATCCCGAATCGGAGCTCGCCCTCACCATGACCGCACCATTGGCACGGCGTGGGGACGGGAATTCATTCCCGGGTGAGATCTGTACCCATGCCGACCATGCTCGGTCCTTTTGGTCTCCTCCAGAATCCGAGCTCGTCGTCGCCGTGGTCGCACACGCACCAGCCACGGCGCCTTCCTCTCCGAACCCCAAAGCCACATCCATCCAGTTCGGCACAACGCCAACAAGGTAAAAATGCATCAAGTTTTCTTCTTGTGATTGTAGAAAAACATGTATGTACCGTGGCCATAGCATACTCTAACAATGTACACATATATTGTTTACTAGATTTTCATTTGAAATTAGTAGCTCCGTGATGACGAAACATAGAGAACCTAAATGCAATGATGATGACGACCATGTTCTGTACTTTGCATTGCATCAACAAGTGCTCGCTGACGAAGCAAGTTACCAAGAGAGTGAAGTTCATCAGCCATTGCCAAAAAATATGTGAACAAATCAATGAACGATTCAATGCAAATAAGCGCAGAAAAGCTAGATCCATGTCATCAATCATCAATAGGTAGCACATTCTAGTGATGCGTACACGATGTATCATTTGCTTGAAGTGGTTGTTATCCTGAGCAGTAGCAGCATCAGGGGCCAGGGCTGCCTGAGCAATTATAGGTTCAACAGCTCCAGGGGCTCCGACAAAGAAAGGGTAGTTGATCCCAAGAAACACAGATTGTCCCTTCAGATTGTTGACTCTGCTCTAGACTTGCTCTACTGGGTCTTCGGATGGGCATGCGGACCTCGAGAAAACGTGACACCGCAGCGATGGGTATGAAGAAAGTTGTGTCTCCATATGTTCTATTGTATCACCAACGCTGTTTAGTGCTCCCTTGATATGAATCCACAACAGTTTATCATCTTGTTCCGTGTTGTCTTCGAGAGGTGCCAGGAACCAGCGATGTGTCCCAAGTTCAGCATCTGCTACTGCATCTTCGATGACCGGAGCTAGAATGATGCGCGGGGCTGCGTGGGTACCTGCGTGTTACTAACAGTCAGTAAGCAGAATTTTGAATGGGATTTTACATGCTATATGACACCATGACTCACCCCAAATGGACGGCTCCCAAACACGCACGTCGCCGCTAGGTTTAGTGACCGCATAAATGCGTTGCGGTCTGTACGAAGAGTAGCCGTAGGTGAAGACGGCGTCGACATACTTCTCCGGCCGCAGGAAGTCGTCGCGCAAGACTGTCCATTCCTTATCTTCTGGGCATCTAATGAATGTGATTACCTTGTCGAACACCGCTAAGAGGTCGTACTCCCAGTTCTTCCACGCCCCCTCCCGCGGTCTATGTGGGAGATGTACCTTCACGAGCTCAAGTTCTGCCATGTTGAACCTGTAAGCGAATTCGGAAATGTGCGGCGGCCACCCGCTGTTGAATGCAATAATGCCGACACCCTTTAAAGATGGCACTGCAAGTCTCTTCGATCTATAGCAATTTTTTAGAGTCCAAGTACTCTCATCCTGGGATAAAAGGACCATCCACTCGCCGTTGCCACCCACCCAGTTCTGGTCATCTTCCATTTTTGTCTCTTCTTCTTCCTTGATATTCACCACTACTGATTCCGACCACTTATCCAGCATCATCAGTTTTGCATGAATATTCTACAGAGTTTGTTGTCAGTTGGTACAATCACCTAGCATGGATTCCATTGCAAATACAATTTGACAACTGGATCTTTAGATTAAAGTACACAAAATATTGCCTAAATACGAGTGTCTCCTCAGATATCGCCTAAATTGTGCTTGTGTCACTATGAAGATACTCAATATATGGAGTAGGAGCAGAGCCCCCCAGAACAAACTCCTGACGATGATCATAATTAAATAGCTCGGGGCATAACAGCCTTAAATCGTCTAATCTATTTGTTTTTATTTTAGGAAACAGAATATCACCTAGCAGGCATTTCATTGCAAAATAGAAATTGACAACTCGTCTATCACCTAAAGTAAGACCGTGTCACTACGAAAATACCAGAATATCAGGTACGAGCAGAGCTTCCGCTGTACAGAATAGTCTTAAATGGTTCGATTTGTTCAAACCGCGCGTGCACACAACACGTTTGACAAAAGGAACATAGGATTCCGATGAGAGTTCAACACATATGAATCAACGATATGACTGAACGAATAAGCTAGATACCGGAACTTACGTGACCATCGCGGTTGTCTGTCCATTTGCTATTATCGGGGTAAAGAAGGCCTGGCGTGCCGAACGGTTGTTCGTCCATGTTCCGCATCGTCACGCGGTAGCCAGGGATGCAGCGAGCGAGGCGGCCGGCTGAGATGATGTCCAACTCCGAGGCGATCCTGTGCATGTTCGCGGCGCTGAGGTTCGGCCATCCCCAATCCTCGCGGTAGCGGTCGCCCTGGCCATTCACGTCGTCGTCGCATGCCTTTCGCTTCAGCCTACTGCTACCCCAAGCTCTACCCATAGCGACAAATGGAGACTGGAATCCGGTAGATTAATGGAGGCGTTGTGATAAGGAGGCGGATGTATTCGGGAGGGGGTGGAATCAGGGATGGGGGCAGTTGTTCGAGTGGGGAGCGAATCTGCAAGGAGCCGCCGCCGCTGGTTCTCATCCGCGTGGAAGAAAAGAAGGGGGGCGTAATTATTGAGGGCGGGCACCGGAACCGTCTAGAGGAAGTGAAAAAATAAATCGTAAAACGGAAATGTGCGGCCTGCCTGTCAGTGAGTGAAGGTAGGCACGCGTAAACGTGCCTATGTTTAAATTGATTCCACCGCATGCAAGTGGCGTAGAACAAATTTTAGAAAGTGCTAGCGTCGACGTATAAAACCGCTGTTTTTCGCCACCTTCACCCTACTACGAACGGTCGTGCACCATTCCAGATATTGGTAAGGGCGGTTCCAATCTTTCACTTCTCCGTCTCATTTCCTCCTCCACGGCCTCATCGTCTTTCTCCTCCATGGCCTCATACATTTCCTCCACCACCGCATCACCCTCTTTCTCCATATCCTTTCCCTCTTGCCTGTAGTCATGGATGCTCCGGACGTCTGAAACGACGGCAGGCAAGAAACTGCGCACTTCAATATCGAAGTACATGGCAGGAAGAAGATCGATGTCGTCTACACCACTGACCCTCGGACGGTGAGGAACACTCTGAATAATTTATTTTTAGCAATGCAAGCCTCAACTCCACTTAGCCAAATGCATATAGATGATAGACTCCACTATACTACCATAGTATCACTTGCCAATACAATTCAAATGTCTTGACCCTTGTGGCTGTAACTTGTAATGTTGCAGGTTTGATTGATTTTAGTGAAGATTGATTGATTAGGATTACAAAGTCTACAACCAACATCTGCATGTGGCACTTTGAAGATGAAGGACCCCATGCTTATAGTTATTCCGCTGCAATGTAATGTAAATAGCCAATGAGCTATGTTTGATGTAATAAAATTATTTTATTCCTGGTTATAAAGTCGTATTATGACCTTTGTTTCTTGATATTACATCTAAACTGCGAATGCTATCTATAGATCCAGGGACTAGCATTGTAAACACAGGGGGCTCAATCTTATTAAAGGTTGGGGACCCTACATTGCATGTGTGTTATTTCCACAAACCACACATGGATCAACCACTAGAGTCATTGCATGTGTGTTATTTCCACAAACCATCATGGATCAACCACTAGAATCATTGCATGTGCGTTCTTATACTAAAACCAACACTAGAGTCATTGCATGTGTGTTCTTTTCCCAAACTACATATAGATCTACCACTGTCATTGCATGTGTGTTCTTTCCACAAACCACACATGGATCAACCAGTGGTCATTGCATGTGTGTTCTTTTCCTCAAAGCACACATGGATCCACAAGTGGACATTGCATGTGTGTTCTTTCCACAAACCACATATGGATAAACCAAAGTCATTGCATGTGTGTTCTTTCCACAAACCACATATGGATCCATTTGAGTAATTGCATGTTTGTTCTTATACTAAAACCACAAACCAGCACTAGAGTCATTGCATGTGTGTTCTGTTCCACAAACCACACATGGATCCACTAGAATCATTGCATGTGTGTTCTTTTCCACAAATAACTTATGGATCAACCAGTGGTCATTGCATGTGTTTTCTTTTCACAAACCACATGTGGACCCCCTAGAGTCATCGCATGTGTGTTCTTATACTAAAACTAGCACTAGAGTCATCGCATGTGTGCTCTTTCCACAAACCACACATGGATCAACCACTAGAGTCATTGCATGTGTGTTCTTTCCACAAACCACATATGGATCAACCAGTGGTCATTGCATGTGTGTTCTTTCCCATAAACCACTTCTGGATCCATTACAGTCATTGCATGTGTGTTATTTCCTCAAACCACACATGTATCAACCACTAGAGTCATTGCATGTGTGTTATTTCCACAAACCACACATGGATCAACCACTAGAGTCATTGCATGTGTGTTATTTCCACAAACCATCATGGATCAACCACTAGAATCATTGCATGTGCGTTCTTATACTAAAACCAACACTAGAGTCATTGCATGTGTTTTTTTTCACAAACCACACATGGATCCACCACTGTCATTGCATGTGTGTTCTTTCCACAAACCACACATGGATCAACAAGTGGTCATTGCATGTGTGTTCTTTTCCACAAACCACACATGGATCCACCAGTGGACATTGCATGTGTGTTCTTTCCACAAACCATATATGGATCTACCAGAGTCATTGCATGTGTGTTCTTTCCACAAACCACATATGGATCCAGTTGAGTAATTGCATGTTTGTTCTTATACTAAAACCACAAACTAGCACTAGAGTGATTGCATGTGTGTTCTTTTCCACAAACCACACATGGATCCACTAGACTCATTGCATGTGTGTTCTTTTCCACAAACAACTTATGGATCAACCAGTGGTCATTGCATGTGTGTTCTTTTCACAAACTACATGTGGACCCAGTAGAGTCATTGCATGTGTGTTCTTATGCTAAAACTAGCACTAGAGTCATTGCATGTGTGTTCTATCCAGAAACCACACATGGAACCACCACTGCCATTGCATGTGCGTTCTTTCCACAAACCACACATGGATCAACAAGTGGTCATTGCATGTGTGTTCTTTCCAGAAACCACATATGGATCAACCAGTGGTCATTGCATCTGTGTTCTTTTCCATAAACCACTTATGGATCTATTAAAGTCATTGCATGTGCGTTATTTCCACAAACTACACATGGATCAACCATTGGAGTCATTGCATGTGTGTTATTTCCACAAACCACACATGGATCAACCACTAGAGTCATTGCATGTGTGTTATTTCCACAAACCACACATAGATCAACCACTAGAGTCATTGCATGTGTGTTCTTATACTAAAACCAACACTAGAGTCATTGCATGTGTATTCTTTTCACAAACCACACATGGATCCACCACTGTCATTGCATGTGTGTTCTTTCCACAAACCACACATGGATCAACCAGTGGTCATTGCATGTGTGTTCTTTTCCACAAACCACACATGGATCCACTAGTGGACATTGCATGTGTGTTCTTTCCACAAACCACATATGGATCAACCAGAGTCATTACATGTGTGTTCTGTCCACAAACCACATATGGATCCATTTGAGTAATTGCATGTTTGTTCTTATACTAAAACCACAAACCAGCACTAGAGTCATTGCATGTGTGTTCTTTTCCACAAACCACACATGGATCCACTAGACTCATTGCATGTGTATTCTTTTCCACAAACAACTTATGGATCAATCAGTGGTCATTGTATGTGTTCTCTTTTCACAAACCACATGTGGACCCACTAGAGTCATCGCATGTGTGTTCTTATACTAAAACTAGCATTAGAGTCATTGCATGTGTGTTCTTTCCACAAACCACACATGGATCAACCACTAGAGTCATTGCATGTGTGTTCTATCCACAAACCACACATGGATCCACCACTGTCATTGCATGTGTGTTCTTTTCACAAACCACACATGGATCCATCACTGTCATTGCACGTGTGTTCTTTCCACAAACCACACATGGATCAACCAGTGGTCATTGCATGTGTGTTCTTTTCCACAAACCACACATGGATCCACCAGTGGTCATTCCATGTGTGTTCTTTCCATAAACCACATATGGATCAACCAGAGTCATTGCATGTGTGTTCTTTCCACAAACCACATATGGGTCCACTATACTCATTGCATGTGTGTTCTTTTCCACAAACAACTTATGGATCAACCAGTGGTCATTGCATGTGTGTTCTTTGCACAAACCACATGTGGACCCACTAGAGTCATTGCATGTGTGTTCTTTTCCATAAACCACTTATGGATCCATTACAGTCATTGCATGTGTGTTATTTCCACAGACCACACATGGATCAACCACTAGAGTTATTGCATGTGTGTTATTTCCACACACCACACATGGATCAACCACTAGATTCATTGCATGTGTGTTATTTCCACAAACCACACATGGATCAACCACTAGAGTCATTGCATGTGTGTTCTTATATTAAAACCAACACTAGAGTCATTGCATGTGTGTTCTTTTCCACAAACCACACACGGATCCACCAGTGGTCATTGCATGTGTGTTCTTTCCACAAACCCCATATGGATCAACCAGAGTCATTGCATGTGTGTTCGTTCCACAAATCACATATGGATCCATTTGAGTAATTGCATGTTTGTTCTTATACTAAGACCACAAACCAGCACTAGAGTCATTGCATGTGTGTTCTTTTCCACAAACCACACATGGATCCACTAGACTCATTGCATGTGTGTTATTTCCACAAACTACACATGGATCAACCACTAGAGTCACTGCATGTGTGTTCTTTTCACAAACCACATGTGGACCCACTAGAGTCATTGCATGTGTCTTCTTATACTAAAACTAGCACTAGAGTCATTGCATGTGTGTTCTATCCACAAACCACACATGGATACACCACTGTCATTGCATGTGTGTTCTTTTCACAAACCACACATGGATCCACCACTGTCATTGCATGTGTGTTCTTTCCAGAAACCACACATGGATCAACCAGTGGTCATTGCATGTGTGTTCTTTTCCACAAACCACACATGGATCCACCAGGGGTCCTTGCATGTGTGTTCTTTCCACAAGCCACATATGGATCAACCAGAGTCATTGCATGTGTGTTCTTTACACAAACCACATATGGATCCAGTAGACTCATTGCATGTGTGTTCTTTTCCACAAACAACTTATGGATCAACCAGTGGTTATTGCATGTGTGTTCTTTTCGCAAACCACACATGGATCCACCACTGTCATTGCATGTGTGTTCTTTCCACAAACCACATATGGATCAACCAGTGGTCATTGCATGTGTGTTCTTTTCCACAAACCACACATGGATCCACCAGTGGTCATTGCATGTGTGTTCTTTTCCACAAACCACACATGGATCCACCAGTGGTCATTGCATGTGTGTTCTTTCCACAAACCACATATGGATCAACCAGAGTCATTGCATGTGTGTTCGTTCCACAAACCACATATGGATCCATTTGAGTAATTGCATGTTTGTTCTTATACTAAATCCACAAACCAGCACTAGAGTCATTGCATGTGTGTTATTTCCACAAACCACACATGGATCAACAAGTGGTCATTGCATGTGTGTTCTTTTCCACAAACCACACATGGATCCACCAGTGGTCATTGCATGTGTGTTCTTTTCCACAAACCACACACGAATCCACCAGTGGTCATTGCATGTGTGTTCTTTCCACAAACCCCATATGGATCAACCAGAGTCATTGCATGTGTGTTCGTTCCACAAACCACATATGGATCCATTTGAGTAATTGCATGTTTGTTCTTATACTAAGACCACAAACCAGCACTAGAGTCATTGCATGTGTGTTCTTTTCCACAAACCACACATGGATCCACTAGACTCATTGCATGTGTGTTATTTCCACAAACTGCACATGGATCAACCACTGGAGTCACTGCATGTGTGTTCTTTTCCCAAACCACATGTGGACCCACTAGAGTCATTGCATGTGTGTTCTTATACTAAAACTAGCACTAGAGTCATTGCATGTGTGTTCTATCCACAAACCACACATGGATACACCACTGTCATTGCATGTGTGTTCTTTTCACAAACCACACATGGATCAACAAGTGGTCATTGGATGTGTGTTCTTTCTAGAAACCACAGATGGATCAACCAGTGGTCATTACATGTGTGTTCTTTTCCATAAACCAGTTGTGGATCTATTAAAGTCATTGCATGTGTGTTATTTCCACAAACCACACATGGATCAACCACTTGAGTCATTGCATGTGTGTTATTTCCACAAACCACACATGGATCAACCACTAGAGTCATTGCATGTGTGTTATTTCCACAAACCATCATGGATCAACCACTAGAATCATTGCATGTACGTTCTTATACTAAAACCAACACTAGAGTCATTGCATGTGTGTTCTTTCCACAAACCACACATGGATCAAGAAGTGGTCATTGCAAGTGTGTACTTTTCCACAAACCACACATGGATCCACCAGTGGTCATTGCATGTGTGTTCTTTTTGACAAACCACACATGGATCCACTAGTGGACATTGCATGTGTGTTCTTTCCACAAACCACATATGGATCAACCAGAGTCATTGCATGTGTGTTCGTTACACAAACCACATGTGGATCCATTTGAGTAATTGCATGTTTGTTCTTATACTAAAACCACAAACCAGCACTAGAGTCATTGCATGTGTGTTCTTTCCACAAACCACACATGGATCAACAAGTGGTCATTGCATGTGTGTTCTTTTCCACAAACCACACATGGATCCACCAGTGGTCATTTCATGTGTGTTCTTTTCCACAAACCACACATGGATCCACCAGTGGTCATTGCATGTGTGATCTTTCCACAAACCACATATGGATCAACCAGAGTCATTGCATGTGTGTTTGTTCCACAAACCACATATGGATCCACCACTGTCATTGCATGTGCGTTCTTTCCATAAACCACACATGGATCAACAAGTGGTCATTGCATGTGTGTTCTTTGCACAAACCACATGTGGACCCACTAGAGTCATTGCATGTGTGTTCTTTTCCATAAACCACTTATGGATCCATTACAGTCATTGCATGTGTGTTATTTCCACAGACCACACATGGATCAACCACTAGAGTTATTGCATGTGTGTTATTTCCACACACCACACATGGATCAACCACTAGATTCATTGCATATGTGTTATTTCCACAAACCACACATGGATCAACCACTAGAGTCATTGCATGTGTGTTCTTATATTAAAACCAACACTAGAGTCATTGCATGTGTGTTCTTTTCCACAAACCACACACGGATCCACCAGTGGTCATTGCATGTGTGTTCTTTCCACAAACCCCATATGGATCAACCAGAGTCATTGCATGTGTGTTCGTTCCACAAACCACATATGGATCCATTTGAGTAATTGCATGTTTGTTCTTATACTAAGACCACAAACCAGCACTAGAGTCATTGCATGTGTGTTCTTTTCCACAAACCACACATGGATCCACTAGACTCATTGCATGTGTGTTATTTCCACAAACTACACATGGATCAACCACTGGAGTCACTGCATGTGTGTTCTTTTCACAAACCACATGTGGACCCACTAGAGTCATTGCATGTGTCTTCTTATACTAAAACTAGCACTAGAGTCATTGCATGTGTGTTCTATCCACAAACCACACATGGATACACCACTGTCATTGCATGTGTGTTCTTTTCACAAACCACACATGGATCCACCACTGTCATTGCATGTGTGTTCTTTCCAGAAACCACACATGGATCAACCAGTGGTCATTGCATGTGTGTTCTTTTCCACAAACCACACATGGATCCACCAGGGGTCCTTGCATGTGTGTTCTTTCCACAAGCCACATATGGATCAACCAGAGTCATTGCATGTGTGTTCTTTACACAAACCACATATGGATCCAGTAGACTCATTGCATTTGTGTTCTTTTCCACAAACAACTTATGGATCAACCAGTGGTTATTGCATGTGTGTTCTTTTCGCAAACCACACATGGATCCACCACTGTCATTGCATGTGTGTTCTTTCCACAAACCACATATGGATCAACCAGTGGTCATTGCATGTGTGTTCTTTTCCACAAACCACACATGGATCCACCAGTGGTCATTGCATGTGTGTTCTTTCAACAAACCACATATGGATCAACCAGAGTCATTGCATGTGTGTTCGTTCCACAAACCACGTATGGATCCATTTGAGTAATTGCATGTTTGTTCTTATACTAAAACCACAAACCAGCACTAGAGTCATTGCATGTGTGTTATTTCCACAAACCACACATGGATCAACAAGTGGTCATTGCATGTGTGTTCTTTTCCACAAACCACACATGGATCCACCAGTGGTCATTGCATGTGTGTTCTTTTCCACAAACCACACACGAATCCACCAGTGGTCATTGCATGTGTGTTCTTTCCACAAACCCCATATGGATCAACCAGAGTCATTGCATGTGTGTTCGTTCCACAAACCACATATGGATCCATTTGAGTAATTGCATGTTTGTTCTTATACTAAGACCACAAACCAGCACTAGAGTCATTGCATGTGTGTTCTTTTCCACAAACCACACATGGATCCACTAGACTCATTGCATGTGTGTTATTTCCACAAACTACACATGGATCAACCACTGGAGTCACTGCATGTGTGTTCTTTTCCCAAACCACATGTGGACCCACTAGAGTCATTGCATGTGTGTTCTTATACTAAAACAAGCACTAGAGTCATTGCATGTGTGTTCTATCCACGAACCACACATGGATACACCACTTTCATTGCATGTGTGTTCTTTTCACAAACCACACATGGATCAACAAGTGGTCATTGGATGTGTGTTCTTTCTAGAAACCACATATGGATCAACCAGTGGTCATTGCATGTGTGTTCTTTTCCATAAACCAGTTGTGGATCTATTAAAGTCATTGCATGTGTGTTATTTCCACAAACCACACATGGATCAACCACTTGAGTCATTGCATGTGTGTTATTTCCACAAACCACACATGGATCAACCACTAGAGTCATTGCATGTGTGTTATTTCCACAAACCATCATGGATCAACCACTAGAATCATTGCATGTGCGTTCTTATACTAAAACCAACACTAGAGTCATTGCATGTGTGTTCTTTCCACAAACCACACATGGATCAACAAGTGGTCATTGCAAGTGTGTACTTTTCCACAAACCACACATGGATCCACCAGTGGTCATTGCATGTGTGTTCTTTTCGACAAACCACACATGGATCCACTAGTGGACATTGCATGTGTGTTCTTTCCACAAACCACATATGGATCAACCAGAGTCATTGCATGTGTGTTCGTTCCACAAACCACATATGGATCCATTTGAGTAATTGCATGTTTGTTCTTATACTAAAACCACAAACCAGCACTAGAGTCATTGCATGTGTGTTCTTTCCACAAACCACACATGGATCAACAAGTGGTCATTGCATGTGTGTTCTTTTCCACAAACCACACATGGATCCACCAGTGGTCATTTCATGTGTGTTCTTTTCCACAAACCACACATGGATCCACCAGTGGTCATTGCATGTGTGATCTTTCCACAAACCACATATGGATCAACCAGAGTCATTGCATGTGTGTTTGTTCCACAAACCACATATGGATCCACCACTGTCATTGCATGTGCGTTCTTTCCATAAACCACACATGGATCAACAAGTGGTCATTGCATGTGTGTTCTTTCTAAAAACCACATATGGATCAACCAGTGGTCATTGCATGTGTGTTCTTTTCCATAAACAAGTTATGGATCTATTAAAGTCATTGCATGTGTGTTATTTCCCCAAACCACACATGGATCAACCACTAGAGTCATTGCATGTGTGTTATTTCCACAAACCATCATGGATCAACCACTAGAATCATTGCATGTGCGTTCTTATACTAAAACTAGCACTAGAGTCATTGCATGTGTGTTCTATCCACAAACCACACATGGATACACCATTGTCATTGCATGTGTGTTCTTTTCACAAACCACACATGGATCCACCACTATCATTGCATGTGTGTTCTTTCCATAAACCACACATGGATCAACCAGTGGTCATTGCATGTGTGTTCTTTTCCACAAACCACACATGGATCCACCAGGGGTCATTGCATGTGTGTTCTTTCCACAAGCCACATATGGATCAACCAGAGTCATTGCATGTGTGTTCTTTACACAAACCACATATGGATCCAGTAGACTCATTGCATGTGTGTTCTTTTCCACAAACAACTTATGGATCAACCAGTGGTTATTGCATGTGTGTTCTTTTCGCAAACCACACATGGATCCACCACTGTCATTGCATGTGTGTTCTTTCCACAAACCACATATGGATCAACCAGTGGTCATTGCATGTGTGTTCTTTTCCACAAACCACACATGGATCCACCAGGGGTCATTGCATGTGTGTTCTTTTCCACAAACAACTTATGGATCAACCAGTGGTTATTGCATGTGTGTTCTTTTCGCAAACCACACATGGATCCACCACTGTCATTGCATGTGTGTTCTTTCCACAAACCACATATGGATCAACCAGAGTCATTGCATGTGTGTTCGTTCCACAAACCACATATGGATCCATTTGAGTAATTGCATGTTTGTTCTTATACTAAAACCACAAACCAGCACTAGAGTCATTGCATGTGTGTTATTTCCACAAACCACACATGGATCAACAAGTGGTCATTGCATGTGTGTTCTTTTCCACAAACCACACATGGATCCACCAGTGGTCATTGCATGTGTGTTCTTTTCCACAAACCACACACGGATCCACCAGTGGTCATTGCATGTGTGTTCTTTCCACAAACCCCATATGGATCAACCAGAGTCATTGCATGTGTGTTCGTTCCGCAAACCACATATGGATCCATTTGAGTATTTGCATGTTTGTTCTTATACTAAGACCACAAACCAGCACTAGAGTCATTGCATGTGTGTTCTTTTCCACAAACCACACATGGATCCACTAGACTCATTGCATGTGTGTTATTTCCACAAACTACACATGGATGAACCACTGGAGTCACTGCATGTGTGTTCTTTTCCCAAACCACATGTGGACCCACTAGAGTCATTGCATGTGTGTTCTTATACTAAAACTAGCACTAGAGTCATTGCATGTGTGTTCTATCCACAAACCACACATGGATACACCACTGTCATTGCATGTGTGTTCTTTTCACAAACCACACATGGATCAACAAGTGGTCATTGGATGTGTGTTCTTTCTAGAAACCACATATGGATCAACCAGTGGTCATTGCATGTGTGTTCTTTTCCATAAACCAGTTGTGGATCTATTAAAGTCATTGCATGTGTGTTATTTCCACAAACCACACATGGATCAACCACTTGAGTCATTGCATGTGTGTTATTTCCACAAACCACACATGGATCAACCACTAGAGTCATTGCATGTGTGTTATTTAAACAAACCATCATGGATCAACCACTAGAATCATTGCATGTGCGTTCTTATACTAAAATCAACACTAGAGTCATTGCATGTGTGTTCTTTCTACAAACCACACATGGATCAACAAGTGGTCATTGCAAGTGTGTTCTATTCCACAAACCACACATGGATCCACTAGTGGTCACTGCATGTGTGTTCTTTTCGACAAACCACACATGGATCCACTAGTGGACATTGCATGTGTGTTCTTTCCACAAACCACATATGGATCAACCAGAGTCATTGCATGTGTGTTCGTTCCACAAACCACATATGGATCCATTTGAGTAATTGCATGTTTGTTCTTATACTAAAACCACAAACCAGCACTAGAGTCATTGCATGTGTGTTCTTTCCACAAACCACACATGGATGAACAAGTGGTCATTGCATGTGTGTTCTTTTCCACAAACCACACATGGATCCACCAGCGGTCATTTCATGTGTGTTCTTTTCCACAAACCACACATGGATCCACCAGTGGTCATTGCATGTGTGATCTTTCCACAAACCACATTTGGATCAACCAGAGTCATTGCATGTGTGTTCGTTCCACAAACCACATATGGATCCATTTGAGTAATTGCATGTTTGTTCTTATACTAAAACCACAAACCAGCACTAGAGTCATTGCATGTGTGTTCTTTTCCACAAACCACACATGGATCCACTAGACTCATTGCATGTGTGTTCTTTTCCACAAACAACTTATGGTTCAACCAGTGGTCATTGCATGTGTGTTCTTTTCACAAACCACATGTGGACCCACTAGAGTCATTGCATGTGTGTTCTTATACTGAAACTAGCACTAGAGTCATTGCATGTGTGTTCTATCCACAAACCACACATGGATCCACCACTGTCATTGCATGTGCGTTCTTTCCATAAACCACACATGGATCAACAAGTGGTCATTGCATGTGTGTTCTTTCTAAAAACCACATATGGATCAACCAGTGGTCATTGCATGTGTGTTCTTTTCCATAAACAACTTATGGATCTATTAAAGTCATTGCATGTGTGTTATTTCCACAAACCACACATGGATCAACCACTAGAGTCATTGCATGTGTGTTATTTCCAGAAACCATCATGGATCAACCACTAGAATCATTGCATGTGCGTTCTTATACTAAAACCAACACTAGAGTCATTGCATGTGTGTTCTTTTCCCAAACCACACATATATCCACCACTGTCATTGCATGTGTGTTCTTTCCACAAACCACACATGGATCAACCAGTGGTCATTGCATGTGTCTTCTTTTCCACAAAGCACACATGGATCCACCAGTGGACATTGCATGTGTGTTCTTTCCACAAACCACATATGGATCAACCAGAGTCATTGCATGTGTGTTCTTTCCACAAACCACATATGGATCCATTTGAGTAATTGCATGTTTGTTCTTATACTAAAACCACAAACCAGCACTAGAGTCATTGCATGTGTGTTCTTTCCACAAACCACACATGGATCAACAAGTGGTCATTGCATGTGTGTTCTTTTCCACAAACCACACATGGATCCACCAGTGGTCATTGCATGTGTGTTCTTTTCCACAAACCACACACGGATCCACCAGTGGTCATTGCATGTGTGTTCTTTCCACAAACCCCATATGGATCAACCAGAGTCATTGCATGTGTGTTCGTTCCACAAACCACATATGGATCCATTTGAGTAATTGCATGTTTGTTCTTATACTAAGTCCACAAACCAGCACTAGAGTCATTGCATGTGTGTTCTTTTCCACAAACCACACATGGATCCACTAGACTCATTGCATGTGTGTTATTTCGAAAAACTACACATGGATCAACCACTGGAGTCACTGCATGTGTGTTCTTTTCACAAACCACATGTGGACCCACTAGAGTCATTGCATGTGTGTTCTTATACTAAAACTAGCACTAGAGTCATTGCATGTGTGTTCTATCCACAAACCACACATGGATACACCACTGTCATTGCATGTGTGTTCTTTTCACAAACCACACATGGATCAACAAGTGGTCATTGGATGTGTGTTCTTTCTAGAAACCACATATGGATCAACCAGTGGTCATTGCATGTGTGTTCTTTTCCATAAACCAGTTGTGGATCTATTAAAGTCATTGCATGTGTGTTATTTCCACAAACCACACATGGATCAACCACTTGAGTCATTGCATGTGTGTTATTTCCACAAACCACACATGGATCAACCACTAGAGTCATTGCATGTGTGTTATTTCCACAAACCATCATGGATCAACCACTAGAATCATTGCATGTGCGTTCTTATACTAAAACCAACACTAGAGTCATTGCATGTGTGTTCTTTCTACAAACCACACATGGATCAACAAGTGGTCATTGCAAGTGTGTTCTTTTCCACAAACCACACATGGATCCACTAGTGGTCATTGCATGTGTGTTCTTTTCGACAAACCACACATGGATCCACTAGTGGACATTGCATGTGTGTTCTTTCCACAAACCACATATGGATCAACCAGAGTCATTGCATGTGTGTTCGTTCCACAAACCACATATGGATCCATTTGAGTAATTGCATGTTTGTTCTTATACTAAAACCACAAACCAGCACTAGAGTCATTGCATGTGTGTTCTTTCCACAAACCACACATGGATCAACAAGTGGTCATTGCATGTGTGTTCTTTTCCACAAACCACACATGGATCCACCAGTGGTCATTTCATGTGTGTTCTTTTCCACAAACCACACATGGATCCACCAGTGGTCATTGCATGTGTGATCTTTCCACAAACCACATATGGATCAACCAGAGTCATTGCATGTGTGTTCGTTCCACAAACCACATATGGATCCATTTGAGTAATTGCATGTTTGTTCTTATACTAAAACCACAAACCAGCACTAGAGTCATTGCATGTGTGTTCTTTTCCACAAACCACACATGGATCCACTAGACTCATTGCATGTGTGTTCTTTTCCACAAACAACTTATGGTTCAACCAGTGGTCATTGCATGTGTGTTCTTTTCACAAACCACATGTGGACCCACTAGAGTCATTGCATGTGTGTTCTTATACTGAAACTAGCACTAGAGTCATTGCATGTGTGTTCTATCCACAAACCACACATGGATCCACCACTGTCATTGCATGTGCGTTCTTTCCATAAACCACACATGGATCAACAAGTGGTCGTTGCATGTGTGTTCTTTCTAAAAACCACATACGGATCAACCAGTGGTCATTGCATGTGTGTTCTTTTCCATAAACAACTTATGGATCTATTAAAGTCATTGCATGTGTGTTATTTCCACAAACCACACATGGATCAACCACTAGAGTCATTGCATGTGTGTTATTTCCACAAACCATCATGGATCAACCACTAGAATCATTGCATGTGCGTTCTTATACTAAAACCAACACTAGAGTCATTGCATGTGTGTTCTTTTCCCAAACCACACATATATCCACCACTGTCATTGCATGTGTGTTCTTTCCACAAACCACACATGGATCAACCAGTGGTCATTGCATGTGTCTTCTTTTCCACAAAGCACACATGGATCCACCAGTGGACATTGCATGTGTGTTCTTTCCACAAACCACATATGGATCAACCAGAGTCATTGCATGTGTGTTATTTCCACAAACCACATATGGATCCATTTGAGTAATTGCATGTTTGTTCTTATACTAAAACCACAAACCAGCACTAGAGTCATTGCATGTGTGTTCTTTCCACAAACCACACATGGATCAACAAGTGGTCATTGCATGTGTGTTCTTTTCCACAAACCACACATGGATCCACCAGTGGTCATTGCATGTGTGTTCTTTTCCACAAACCACACACGGATCTACCAGTGGTCATTGCATGTGTGTTCTTTCCACAAACCCCATATGGATCAACCAGAGTCATTGCATGTGTGTTCGTTCCACAAACCACATATGGATCCATTTGAGTAATTGCATGTTTGTTCTTATACTAAGTCCACAAACCAGCACTAGAGTCATTGCATGTGTGTTCTTTTCCACAAACCACACATGGATCCACTAGACTCATTGCATGTGTGTTATTTCGACAAACTACACATGGATCAACCACTGGAGTCACTGCATGTGTGTTCTTTTCACAAACCACATGTGGACCCACTAGAGTCATTGCATGTGTGTTCTTATACTAAAACTAGCACTAGAGTCATTGCATGTGTGTTCTATCCATAAACCACACATGGATACACCACTGTCATTGCATGTGTGTTCTTTTCACAAACCACACATGGATCAACAAGTGGTCATTGCATGTGTGTTCTTTCTAGAAACCACATATGGATCAACCAGTGGTCATTGCATGTGTGTTCTTTTCCATAAACCACTTGTGGATCTATTAAAGTCATTGCATGTGTGTTATTTCCACAAACCTCACATGGATCAACCACTAGAGTCATTGCATGTGTGTTATTTCCACAAACCACACATGGATCAACCACTAGAGTCATTGCATGTGTGTTATTTCCACAAACCATCATGGATCAACCACTAGAATCATTGCATGTGCGTTCTTATACTAAAACCAACACTAGAGTCATTGCATGTGTGTTCTTTCCACAAACCACACATGGATCAACAAGTGGTCATTGCAAGTGTGTTCTTTTCCACAAACCACACATGGATCCACCAGTGGTCATTGCGTGTGTGTTCTTTTCGACAAACCACACATGGATCCACTAGTGGACATTGCATGTGTGTTCTTTCCACAAACCACATATGGATCAACCAGAGTCATTGCATGTGTGTTCGTTCCACAAACCACATATGGATCCATTTGAGTAATTGCATGTTTGTTCTTATACTAAAACCACAAACCAGCACTAGAGTCATTGCATGTGTGTTCTTTCCACAAACCACACATGGATCAACAAGTGGTCATTGCATGTGTGTTCTTTTCCACAAACCACACATGGATCCACCAGTGGTCATTTCATGTGTGTTCTTTTCCACAAACCACACATGGATCCACCAGTGGTCATTGCATGTGTGATCTTTCCACAAACCACATATGGATCAACCAGAGTCATTGCATGTGTGTTCGTTCCACAAACCACATATGGATCCATTTGAGTAATTGCATGTTTGTTCTTATACTAAAACCACAAACCAGCACTAGAGTCATTGCATGTGTGTTCTTTTCCACAAACCACACATGGATCCACTAGACTCATTGCATGTGTGTTCTTTTCCACAAACAACTTATGGTTCAACCAGTGGTCATTGCATGTGTGTTCTTTTCACAAACCACATGTGGACCCACTAGAGTCATTGCATGTGTGTTCTTATACTGAAACTAGCACTAGAGTCATTGCATGTGTGTTCTATCCACAAACCACACATCGATCCACTACTGTCGTTGCATGTGCGTTCTTTACATAAACCACACATGGATCAACAAGTGGTCATTGCATGTGTGTTCTTTCTAAAAACCACATATGGATCAACCAGTGGTCATTGCATGTGTGTTCTTTTCCATAAACAACTTATGGATCTATTAAAGTCATTGCATGTGTGTTATTTCCACAAACCACACATGGATCAACCACTAGAGTCATTGCATGTGTGTTATTTCCACAAACCACACATGGATCAACCACTAGAGTCATTGCATGTGTGTTATTTCCACAAACCATCATGGATCAACGACTAGAATCATTGCATGTGCGTTCTTATACTAAAACCAACACTAGAGTCATTGCGTGTGTGTTCTTTTACCAAACCACACATATATCCACCACTGTCATTGCATGTGTGCTCTTTCCACAAACCACACATGGATCAACCAGTGGTCATTGCATGTGTCTTCTTTTCCACAAAGCACACATGGATCCACCAGTGGACATTGCATGTGTGTTCTTTCCACAAACCACATATGGATCAACCAGAGTCATTGCATGTGTGTTCTTTCCACAAACCACATATGGATCCATTTGAGTAATTGCATGGTTGTTCTTATACTAAAACCACAAACCAGCACTAGAGTCATTGCATGTGTGTTCTTTTCCACAAACCACACATGGATCCACTAGACTCATTGCATGTGTGTTATTTCCACAAACTACACATGGATCAACCACTGGAGTCACTGCATGTGTGTTCTTTTCACAAACCACATGTGGACCCATTAGAGTCATTGCATGTGTGTTCTTATACTAAAACTAGCACTAGAGTCATTGCATGTGTGTTCTATCCACAAACCACACATGGATCAACCACTAGAGTCATTGCATGTGTGTTCTTTCCACAAACCACATATGGATCAACCAGTGGTCATTGCATGTGTGTTCTTTCCCATAAACCACTTATGGATCCATTACACTCATTGCATGTGTGTTATTTCCACAAACCACACATGTATCAACCACTAGAGTCATTGCATGTGTGTTATTTCCACAAACCACACATGGATCAACCACTAGAGTCATTGCATGTGTGTTATTTCCACAAACCATCATGGATCAACCACTAGAATCATTGCATGTGCGTTCTTATACTAAAACCAACACGAGAGTCATTGCATGTGTCTTTTTTTTCACAAACCACACATGGATCCACCACTGTCATTGCATGTGTGTTCTTTCCACAAACCACACATGGATCAACAAGTGGTCATTGCATGTGTGTTCTTTTCCACAAACCACACATGGATTCAGCAGTGGACATTGCATGTGTGTTCTTTCCACAAACCACATATGGATCAACCAGAGTCATTGCATGTGTGTTCTTTCCACAAACCACATATGCATCCATTTGAGTAATTGCATGTTTGTTCTTATACTAAAACCACAAACTTGCACTAGAGTGATTGCATGTGTGTTCTTTTCCACAAACCACACCTCGATCCACTAGACTCATTGCATGTGTGTTCTTTTCCAGAAACAACTTATGGATCAACCAGTGGTCATTGCATGTGTGTTCTTTTCACAAACCACATGTGGACCCAGTAGAGTCATTTCATGTGTGTTCTTATACTAAAACTAGCACTAGAGTCATTGCATGTGTGTTTTATCCACAAACCACACATGGATCCACCACTGTCATTGCATGTGTGTTCTTTCCACAAACCACACATGGATCAACAAGTGGTCATTGCATGTGTGTTCTTTCCAGAAACCACATATGGATCAACCGGTGGTCATTGCATGTGTGTTCTTTTCCATAAACCACTTATGGATCTATTAAAGTCATTGCATGTGTGTTATTTCCACAAACCACACATGCATCAACCACTAGAGTCATTGCATGTGTGTTATTTCCACAAACCACACATGGATCAACCACTAGAGTCATTGCATGTGTGTTATTTCCACAAACCACACATGGATCAACCACTAAAGTCATTGCATGTGTGTTCTTAAACTAAAACCAAAACTAGAGTCATTGCATGTGTATTCTTTTCACAAACCACACATGGATCCACCAATGTCATTGCATGTGTGTTCTTTCCACAAACCACACATGGATCAACCAGTGGTCATTGCATGTGTGTTCTTTTCCACAAACCACACATGGATCCACTAGTGGACATTGCATGTGTGTTCTTTCCACAAACCACATATGGATCAACCAGAGTCATTACATGTGTGTTCTGTCCACAAACCACATATGGATCCATTTGAGTAATTGCATGTTTGCTCTTATACTAAAACCACAAACCAGAACTAGAGTCATTGCATGTGTGTTCTGTTCCACAACCCACACATGGATCCACTAGACTCATTGCATGTGTATTCCTTTCCACAAAACACTTATGGATCAACCAGTGGTCATTGCATGTGTGTTCTTTTCACAAACCACATGTGGACCCACTAGAGTCATCACATGTGTGTTCTTATACTAAAACTAGCACTAGAGTCATTGGATGTGTGTTCTTTCCACAAACCACACAAGGATCAACCACTAGAGTCATTGCATGTGTGTTATATCCACATACCACACATGGATCCACCACTGTCATTGCATGTGTGTTCTTTTCACAAACCACACATGGATCCACCACTGTCATTGCATGTGTGTTCTTTCCACAAACCACACATGGATCAACCAGTGGTCATTGCAAGTGTGTTCTTTTCCACAAACCACGCATGGATCCACCAGTGGTCATTGCATGTGTGTTCTTTCCATAAACCACATATGGATTAACCAGAGTCATTGCATGTGTGTTCTTTCCACAAACCAAATATGGATCCACTAGACTCATTGCATGTGTGTTCTTTTCCACAAACAACTTATGGATCAACCAGTGGTCATTGCATGTGTGTTCTTTTCACAAACCACATGTGGACCCACTAGAGTCATTGCATGTGTGTTCTTTTCCATAAACCACTTATGGATCCATTACAGTCATTGCATGTGTGTTATTTCCACAGACCACACATGGATCAACCACTAGAGTCATTGCATGTGTGTTATTTCCACAAACGACACATGGATCAACCACTAGAGTCATTGCATGTGTGTTATTTCCACAAACCACACATGGATCAACCACTAGAGTCATTGCATGTGTGTTCTTATATTAAAACCAACACTAGTCATTGCATGTGTGTTCTTTCCACAAACCACACATGGATCAACCAGTGGTCATTGCATGTGTGTTCCTTTCCACAAACCACACATGGATCCACCAGTGGTCATTGAATGTGTGTTCTTTCCACAAACCACATATGGATCAACCAGAGTCATTGCATGTGTGTTCTTTCCACAAACCACATATGGATCCATTTGAGTAATTGCATGTTTGTTCTTATACTAAAACCACAAACCAGCACTAGAGTCATTGTATGTGTGTTCTTTTCCACAAACCACACATGGATCCACTAGACTCATTACATGCGTGTTATTTCCACAAACTACACATGGATCAACCACTGGAGTCATTGCATGTGTGTTCTTTTCACAAACCACATGTGGACCCACTAGAGTCATTGCATGTGTGTTCTTATACTAAAACAAGCACTAGAGTCATTGCATGTGTGTTTTATCCAGAAACCACACATGGATACACCACTGTCATTGCATGTGTGTTCTTTTCACAAACCACACATGGATCCACCACTGTCATTGCATGTGTGTTATTTCCAGGAACCACAAATGGCTCAACTAGTGGTCATTGCATGTGTGTTCTTTTCCACAAACCACACATGCATCCACCAGGGGTCATTGCATGTGTGTTCTTTCCACAAGCCACATATGGATCAACCAGAGTCATTGCATGTGTGTTCTTTACACAAACCACATATGGATCCACTAGACTCATTGCATGTGTGTTCTTTTCCACAAACAAATTATGGATCAACCAGTGGTCATTGCATGTGTGTTCTTTTCACAAACCACACATGGATCCACCACTGTCATTGCATGTGTGTTCTTTCCACAAACCACACATGGATCAACCAGTGGTCATTGCATGTGTGTTCTTTTCCACAAACCACACATGGATCCACTAGTGGACATTGCATGTGTGTTCTTTCCACAAACCACATATGGATCAACCAGAGTCATTGCATGTGTGTTTGTTCCACAAACCACATATGGATCCATTTGAGTAATTGCATGTTTGTTCTTATACTAAAACCACAAACCAGCACTAGAGTCATTGCATGTGTGTTCTTTCCACAAACCACACATGGATCAACAAGTGGTCATTGCATGTGTGTTCTTTTCCACAAACCACACATGGATCCACCAGTGGTCATTGCATGTGTGTTCTTTTCCACAAACCACACACGGATCCACCAGTGGTCATTGCATGTGTGTTCTTTCCACAAACCCCATATGGATCAACCAGAGTCATTGCATGTCTGTTCGTTCCACAAACCACATATGGATCCATTTGAGTAATTGCATGTTTGTTCTTATACTAAGTCCACAAACCAGCACTAGAGTCATTGCATGTGTGTTCTTTTCCACAAACCACACATGGATCCACTAGACTCATTGCATGTGTGTTATTTCGACAAACTACACATGGATCAACCACTGGAGTCATTGCATGTGTGTTCTTTTCACAAACCACATGTGGACCCACTAGAGTCATTGCATGTGTGTTCTTATACTAAAACTAGCACTAGAGTCATTGCATGTGTGTTCTATCCACAAACCACACATGGATACACCACTGTCATTGCATGTGTGTTCTTTTCACAAACCACACATGGATCAACAAGTGGTCATTGGATGTGTGTTCTTTCTAGAAACCACATATGGATCAACCAGTGGTCATTGCATGTGTGTTCTTTTCCATAAACCAGTTGTGGATCTATTAAAGTCATTGCATGTGTGTTATTTCCACAAACCACACATGGATCAACCACTTGAGTCATTGCATGTGTGTTATTTCCACAAACCACACATGGATCAACCACTAGAGTCATTGCATGTGTGTTATTTCCACAAACCATCATGGATCAACCACTAGAATCATTGCATGTGCGTTCTTATACTAAAACCAACACTAGAGTCATTGCATGTGTGTTCTTTCTACAAACCACACATGGATCAACAAGTGGTCATTGCAAGTGTGTTCTTTTCCACAAACCACACATGGATCCACTAGTGGTCATTGCATGTGTGTTCTTTTCGACAAACCACACATGGATCCACTAGTGGACATTGCATGTGTGTTCTTTCCACAAACCACATATGGATCAACCAGAGTCATTGCATGTGTGTTCGTTCCACAAACCACATATGGATCCATTTGAGTAATTGCATGTTTGTTCTTATACTAAAACCACAAACCAGCACTAGAGTCATTGCATGTGTGTTCTTTCCACAAACCACACATGGATCAACAAGTGGTCATTGCATGTGTGTTCTTTTCCACAAACCACACATGGATCCACCAGTGGTCATTTCATGTGTGTTCTTTTCCACAAACCACACATGGATCCACCAGTGGTCATTGCATGTGTGATCTTTCCACAAACCACATATGGATCAACCAGAGTCATTGCATGTGTGTTCGTTCCACAAACCACATATGGATCCATTTGAGTAATTGCATGTTTGTTCTTATACTAAAACCACAAACCAGCACTAGAGTCATTGCATGTGTGTTCTTTTCCACAAACCACACATGGATCCACTAGACTCATTGCATGTGTGTTCTTTTCCATAAACAACTTATGGTTCAACCAGTGGTCATTGCATGTGTGTTCTTTTCACAAACCACATGTGGACCCACTAGAGTCATTGCATGTGTGTTCTTATACTGAAACTAGCACTAGAGTCATTGCATGTGTGTTCTATCCACAAACCACACATGGATCCACCACTGTCATTGCATGTGCGTTCTTTCCATAAACCACACATGGATCAACAAGTGGTCGTTGCATGTGTGTTCTTTCTAAAAACCACATACGGATCAACCAGTGGTCATTGCATGTGTGTTCTTTTCCATAAACAACTTATGGATCTATTAAAGTCATTGCATGTGTGTTATTTCCACAAACCACACATGGATCAACCACTAGAGTCATTGCATGTGTGTTATTTCCACAAACCATCATGGATCAACCACTAGAATCATTGCATGTGCGTTCTTATACTAAAACCAACACTAGAGTCATTGCATGTGTGTTCTTTTCCCAAACCACACATATATCCACCACTGTCATTGCATGTGTGTTCTTTGCACCAACCACACATGGATCAACCAGTGGTCATTGCATGTGTCTTCTTTTCCACAAAGCACACATGGATCCACCAGTGGACATTGCATGTGTGTTCTTTCCACAAACCACATATGGATCAACCAGAGTCATTGCATGTGTGTTATTTCCACAAACCACATATGGATCCATTTGAGTAATTGCATGTTTGTTCTTATACTAAAACCACAAACCAGCACTAGAGTCATTGCATGTGTGTTCTTTCCACAAACCACACATGGATCAACAAGTGGTCATTGCATGTGTGTTCTTTTCCACAAACCACACATGGATCCACCAGTGGTCATTGCATGTGTGTTCTTTTCCACAAACCACACACGGATCCACCAGTGGTCATTGCATGTGTGTTCTTTCCACAAACCCCATATGGATCAACCAGAGTCATTGCATGTGTGTTCGTTCCACAAACCACATATGGATCCATTTGAGTAATTGCATGTTTGTTCTTATACTAAGTCCACAAACCAGCACTAGAGTCATTGCATGTGTGTTCTTTTCCACAAACCACACATGGATCCACTAGACTCATTGCATGTGTGTTATTTCGACAAACTACACATGGATCAACCACTGGAGTCACTGCATGTGTGTTCTTTTCACAAACCACATGTGGACCCACTAGAGTCATTGCATGTGTGTTCTTATACTAAAACTAGCACTAGAGTCATTGCATGTGTGTTCTATCCATAAACCACACATGGATACACCACTGTCATTGCATGTGTGTTCTTTTCACAAACCACACATGGATCAACAAGTGGTCATTGCATGTGTGTTCTTTCTAGAAACCACATATGGATCAACCAGTGGTCATTGCATGTGTGTTCTTTTCCATAAACCACTTGTGGATCTATTAAAGTCATTGCATGTGTGTTATTTCCACAAACGACACATGGATCAACCACTAGAGTCATTGCATGTGTGTTATTTCCACAAACCACACATGGATCAACCACTAGAGTCATTGCATGTGTGTTCTTATATTAAAACCAACACTAGTCATTGCATGTGTGTTCTTTCCACAAACCACACATGGATCAACCAGTGGTCATTGCATGTGTGTTCCTTTCCACAAACCACACATGGATCCACCAGTGGTCATTGAATGTGTGTTCTTTCCACAAACCACATATGGATCAACCAGAGTCATTGCATGTGTGTTCTTTCCACAAACCACATATGGATCCATTTGAGTAATTGCATGTTTGTTCTTATACTAAAACCACAAACCAGCACTAGAGTCATTGTATGTGTGTTCTTTTCCACAAACCACACATGGATCCACTAGACTCATTACATGCGTGTTATTTCCACAAACTACACATGGATCAACCACTGGAGTCATTGCATGTGTGTTCTTTTCACAAACCACATGTGGACCCACTAGAGTCATTGCATGTGTGTTCTTATACTAAAACAAGCACTAGAGTCATTGCATGTGTGTTTTATCCAGAAACCACACATGGATACACCACTGTCATTGCATGTGTGTTCTTTTCACAAACCACACATGGATCCACCACTGTCATTGCATGTGTGTTATTTCCAGGAACCACAAATGGCTCAACTAGTGGTCATTGCATGTGTGTTCTTTTCCACAAACCACACATGCATCCACCAGGGGTCATTGCATGTGTGTTCTTTCCACAAGCCACATATGGATCAACCAGAGTCATTGCATGTGTGTTCTTTACACAAACCACATATGGATCCACTAGACTCATTGCATGTGTGTTCTTTTCCACAAACAAATTATGGATCAACCAGTGGTCATTGCATGTGTGTTCTTTTCACAAACCACACATGGATCCACCACTGTCATTGCATGTGTGTTCTTTCCACAAACCACACATGGATCAACCAGTGGTCATTGCATGTGTGTTCTTTTCCACAAACCACACATGGATCCACTAGTGGACATTGCATGTGTGTTCTTTCCACAAACCACATATGGATCAACCAGAGTCATTGCATGTGTGTTTGTTCCACAAACCACATATGGATCCATTTGAGTAATTGCATGTTTGTTCTTATACTAAAACCACAAACCAGCACTAGAGTCATTGCATGTGTGTTCTTTCCACAAACCACACATGGATCAACAAGTGGTCATTGCATGTGTGTTCTTTTCCACAAACCACACATGGATCCACCAGTGGTCATTGCATGTGTGTTCTTTTCCACAAACCACACACGGATCCACCAGTGGTCATTGCATGTGTGTTCTTTCCACAAACCCCATATGGATCAACCAGAGTCATTGCATGTCTGTTCGTTCCACAAACCACATATGGATCCATTTGAGTAATTGCATGTTTGTTCTTATACTAAGTCCACAAACCAGCACTAGAGTCATTGCATGTGTGTTCTTTTCCACAAACCACACATGGATCCACTAGACTCATTGCATGTGTGTTATTTCGACAAACTACACATGGATCAACCACTGGAGTCATTGCATGTGTGTTCTTTTCACAAACCACATGTGGACCCACTAGAGTCATTGCATGTGTGTTCTTATACTAAAACTAGCACTAGAGTCATTGCATGTGTGTTCTATCCACAAACCACACATGGATACACCACTGTCATTGCATGTGTGTTCTTTTCACAAACCACACATGGATCAACAAGTGGTCATTGGATGTGTGTTCTTTCTAGAAACCACATATGGATCAACCAGTGGTCATTGCATGTGTGTTCTTTTCCATAAACCAGTTGTGGATCTATTAAAGTCATTGCATGTGTGTTATTTCCACAAACCACACATGGATCAACCACTTGAGTCATTGCATGTGTGTTATTTCCACAAACCACACATGGATCAACCACTAGAGTCATTGCATGTGTGTTATTTCCACAAACCATCATGGATCAACCACTAGAATCATTGCATGTGCGTTCTTATACTAAAACCAACACTAGAGTCATTGCATGTGTGTTCTTTCTACAAACCACACATGGATCAACAAGTGGTCATTGCAAGTGTGTTCTTTTCCACAAACCACACATGGATCCACTAGTGGTCATTGCATGTGTGTTCTTTTCGACAAACCACACATGGATCCACTAGTGGACATTGCATGTGTGTTCTTTCCACAAACCACATATGGATCAACCAGAGTCATTGCATGTGTGTTCGTTCCACAAACCACATATGGATCCATTTGAGTAATTGCATGTTTGTTCTTATACTAAAACCACAAACCAGCACTAGAGTCATTGCATGTGTGTTCTTTCCACAAACCACACATGGATCAACAAGTGGTCATTGCATGTGTGTTCTTTTCCACAAACCACACATGGATCCACCAGTGGTCATTTCATGTGTGTTCTTTTCCACAAACCACACATGGATCCACCAGTGGTCATTGCATGTGTGATCTTTCCACAAACCACATATGGATCAACCAGAGTCATTGCATGTGTGTTCGTTCCACAAACCACATATGGATCCATTTGAGTAATTGCATGTTTGTTCTTATACTAAAACCACAAACCAGCACTAGAGTCATTGCATGTGTGTTCTTTTCCACAAACCACACATGGATCCACTAGACTCATTGCATGTGTGTTCTTTTCCATAAACAACTTATGGTTCAACCAGTGGTCATTGCATGTGTGTTCTTTTCACAAACCACATGTGGACCCACTAGAGTCATTGCATGTGTGTTCTTATACTGAAACTGGCACTAGAGTCATTGCATGTGTGTTCTATCCACAAACCACACATGGATCCACCACTGTCATTGCATGTGCGTTCTTTCCATAAACCACACATGGATCAACAAGTGGTCGTTGCATGTGTGTTCTTTCTAAAAACCACATACGGATCAACCAGTGGTCATTGCATGTGTGTTCTTTTCCATAAACAACTTATGGATCTATTAAAGTCATTGCATGTGTGTTATTTCCACAAACCACACATGGATCAACCACTAGAGTCATTGCATGTGTGTTATTTCCACAAACCATCATGGATCAACCACTAGAATCATTGCATGTGCGTTCTTATACTAAAACCAACACTAGAGTCATTGCATGTGTGTTCTTTTCCCAAACCACACATATATCCACCACTGTCATTGCATGTGTGTTCTTTGCACCAACCACACATGGATCAACCAGTGGTCATTGCATGTGTCTTCTTTTCCACAAAGCACACATGGATCCACCAGTGGACATTGCATGTGTGTTCTTTCCACAAACCACATATGGATCAACCAGAGTCATTGCATGTGTGTTATTTCCACAAACCACATATGGATCCATTTGAGTAATTGCATGTTTGTTCTTATACTAAAACCACAAACCAGCACTAGAGTCATTGCATGTGTGTTCTTTCCACAAACCACACATGGATCAACAAGTGGTCATTGCATGTGTGTTCTTTTCCACAAACCACACATGGATCCACCAGTGGTCATTGCATGTGTGTTCTTTTCCACAAACCACACACGGATCCACCAGTGGTCATTGCATGTGTGTTCTTTCCACAAACCCCATATGGATCAACCAGAGTCATTGCATGTGTGTTCGTTCCACAAACCACATATGGATCCATTTGAGTAATTGCATGTTTGTTCTTATACTAAGTCCACAAACCAGCACTAGAGTCATTGCATGTGTGTTCTTTTCCACAAACCACACATGGATCCACTAGACTCATTGCATGTGTGTTATTTCGACAAACTACACATGGATCAACCACTGGAGTCACTGCATGTGTGTTCTTTTCACAAACCACATGTGGACCCACTAGAGTCATTGCATGTGTGTTCTTATACTAAAACTAGCACTAGAGTCATTGCATGTGTGTTCTATCCATAAACCACACATGGATACACCACTGTCATTGCATGTGTGTTCTTTTCACAAACCACACATGGATCAACAAGTGGTCATTGCATGTGTGTTCTTTCTAGAAACCACATATGGATCAACCAGTGGTCATTGCATGTGTGTTCTTTTCCATAAACCACTTGTGGATCTATTAAAGTCATTGCATGTGTGTTATTTCCACAAACCTCACATGGATCAACCACTAGAGTCATTGCATGTGTGTTATTTCCACAAACCACACATGGATCAACCACTAGAGTCATTGCATGTGTGTTATTTCCACAAACCATCATGGATCAACCACTAGAATCATTGCATGTGCGTTCTTATACTAAAACCAACACTAGAGTCATTGCATGTGTGTTCTTTCCACAAACCACACATGGATCAACAAGTGGTCATTGCAAGTGTGTTCTTTTCCACAAACCACACATGGATCCACCAGTGGTCATTGCGTGTGTGTTCTTTTCGACAAACCACACATGGATCCACTAGTGGACATTGCATGTGTGTTCTTTCCACAAACCACATATGGATCAACCAGAGTCATTGCATGTGTGTTCGTTCCACAAACCACATATGGATCCATTTGAGTAATTGCATGTTTGTTCTTATACTAAAACCACAAACCAGCACTAGAGTCATTGCATGTGTGTTCTTTCCACAAACCACACATGGATCAACAAGTGGTCATTGCATGTGTGTTCTTTTCCACAAACCACACATGGATCCACCAGTGGTCATTTCATGTGTGTTCTTTTCCACAAACCACACATGGATCCACCAGTGGTCATTGCATGTGTGATCTTTCCACAAACCACATATGGATCAACCAGAGTCATTGCATGTGTGTTCGTTCCACAAACCACATATGGATCCATTTGAGTAATTGCATGTTTGTTCTTATACTAAAACCACAAACCAGCACTAGAGTCATTGCATGTGTGTTCTTTTCCACAAACCACACATGGATCCACTAGACTCATTGCATGTGTGTTCTTTTCCACAAACAACTTATGGTTCAACCAGTGGTCATTGCATGTGTGTTCTTTTCACAAACCACATGTGGACCCACTAGAGTCATTGCATGTGTGTTCTTATACTGAAACTAGCACTAGAGTCATTGCATGTGTGTTCTATCCACAAACCACACATGGATCCACTACTGTCGTTGCATGTGCGTTCTTTACATAAACCACACATGGATCAACAAGTGGTCATTGCATGTGTGTTCTTTCTAAAAACCACATATGGATCAACCAGTGGTCATTGCATGTGTGTTCTTTTCCATAAACAACTTATGGATCTATTAAAGTCATTGCATGTGTGTTATTTCCACAAACCACACATGGATCAACCACTAGAGTCATTGCATGTGTGTTATTTCCACAAACCACACATGGATCAACCACTAGAGTCATTGCATGTGTGTTATTTCCACAAACCATCATGGATCAACGACTAGAATCATTGCATGTGCGTTCTTATACTAAAACCAACACTAGAGTCATTGCGTGTGTGTTCTTTTACCAAACCACACATATATCCACCACTGTCATTGCATGTGTGTTCTTTCCACAAACCACACATGGATCAACCAGTGGTCATTGCATGTGTCTTCTTTTCCACAAAGCACACATGGATCCACCAGTGGACATTGCATGTGTGTTCTTTCCACAAACCACATATGGATCAACCAGAGTCATTGCATGTGTGTTCTTTCCACAAACCACATATGGATCCATTTGAGTAATTGCATGGTTGTTCTTATACTAAAACCACAAACCAGCACTAGAGTCATTGCATGTGTGTTCTTTTCCACAAACCACACATGGATCCACTAGACTCATTGCATGTGTGTTATTTCCACAAACTACACATGGATCAACCACTGGAGTCACTGCATGTGTGTTCTTTTCACAAACCACATGTGGACCCACTAGAGTCATTGCATGTGTGTTCTTATACTAAAACTAGCACTAGAGTCATTGCATGTGTGTTCTATCCACAAACCACACATGGATCAACCACTAGAGTCATTGCATGTGTGTTCTTTCCACAAACGACATATGGATCAACCAGTGGTCATTGCATGTGTGTTCTTTCCCATAAACCACTTATGGATCCATTACACTCATTGCATGTGTGTTATTTCCACAAACCACACATGTATCAACCACTAGAGTCATTGCATGTGTGTTATTTCCACAAACCACACATGGATCAACCACTAGAGTCATTGCATGTGTGTTATTTCCACAAACCATCATGGATCAACCACTAGAATCATTGCATGTGCGTTCTTATACTAAAACCAACACGAGAGTCATTGCATGTGTCTTTTTTTTCACAAACCACACATGGATCCACCACTGTCATTGCATGTGTGTTCTTTCCACAAACCACACATGGATCAACAAGTGGTCATTGCATGTGTGTTCTTTTCCACAAACCACACATGGATTCAGCAGTGGACATTGCATGTGTGTTCTTTCCACAAACCACATATGGATCAACCAGAGTCATTGCATGTGTGTTCTTTCCACAAACCACATATGCATCCATTTGAGTAATTGCATGTTTGTTCTTATACTAAAACCACAAACTTGCACTAGAGTGATTGCATGTGTGTTCTTTTCCACAAACCACACCTCGATCCACTAGACTCATTGCATGTGTGTTCTTTTCCAGAAACAACTTATGGATCAACCAGTGGTCATTGCATGTGTGTTCTTTTCACAAACCACATGTGGACCCAGTAGAGTCATTTCATGTGTGTTCTTATACTAAAACTATCACTAGAGTCATTGCATGTGTGTTTTATCCACAAACCACACATGGATCCACCACTGTCATTGCATGTGTGTTCTTTCCACAAACCACACATGGATCAACAAGTGGTCATTGCATGTGTGTTCTTTCCAGAAACCACATATGGATCAACCGGTGGTCATTGCATGTGTGTTCTTTTCCATAAACCACTTATGGATCTATTAAAGTCATTGCATGTGTGTTATTTCCACAAACCACACATGCATCAACCACTAGAGTCATTGCATGTGTGTTATTTCCACAAACCACACATGGATCAACCACTAGAGTCATTGCATGTGTGTTATTTCCACAAACCACACATGGATCAACCACTAAAGTCATTGCATGTGTGTTCTTAAACTAAAACCAAAACTAGAGTCATTGCATGTGTATTCTTTTCACAAACCACACATGGATCCACCAGTGTCATTGCATGTGTGTTCTTTCCACAAACCACACATGGATCAACCAGTGGTCATTGCATGTGTGTTCTTTTCCACAAACCACACATGGATCCACTAGTGGACATTGCATGTGTGTTCTTTCCACAAACCACATATGGATCAACCAGAGTCATTACATGTGTGTTCTGTCCACAAACCACATATGGATCCATTTGAGTAATTGCATGTTTGCTCTTATACTAAAACCACAAACCAGAACTAGAGTCATTGCATGTATGTTCTGTTCCACAACCCACACATGGATCCACTAGACTCATTGCATGTGTATTCTTTTCCACAAAACACTTATGGATCAACCAGTGGTCATTGCATGTGTGTTCTTTTCACAAACCACATGTGGACCCACTAGAGTCATCGCATGTGTGTTCTTATACTAAAACTAGCACTAGAGTCATTGGATGTGTGTTCTTTCCACAAACCACACAAGGATCAACCACTAGAGTCATTGCATGTGTGTTATATCCACATACCACACATGGATCCACCACTGTCATTGCATGTGTGTTCTTTTCACAAACCACACATGGATCCACCACTGTCATTGCATGTGTGTTCTTTCCACAAACCACACATGGATCAACCAGTGGTCATTGCAAGTGTGTTCTTTTCCACAAACCACGCATGGATCCACCAGTGGTCATTGCATGTGTGTTCTTTCCATAAACCACATATGGATTAACCAGAGTCATTGCATGTGTGTTCTTTCCACAAACCAAATATGGATCCACTAGACTCATTGCATGTGTGTTCTTTTCCACAAACAACTTATGGATCAACCAGTGGTCATTGCATGTGTGTTCTTTTCACAAACCACATGTGGACCCACTAGAGTCATTGCATGTGTGTTCTTTTCCATAAACCACTTATGGATCCATTACAGTCATTGCATGTGTGTTATTTCCACAGACCACACATGGATCAACCACTAGAGTCATTGCATGTGTGTTATTTCCACAAACCACACATGGATCAACCACTAGAGTCATTGCATGTGTGTTATTTCCACAAACCACACATGGATCAACCACTAGAGTCATTGCATGTGTGTTCTTATATTAAAACCAACACTAGAGTCATTGCATGTGTGTTCTTTCCACAAACCACACATGGATCAACCAGTGGTCATTGCATGTGTGTTCCTTTCCACAAACCACACATGGATCCACCAGTGGTCATTGAATGTGTGTTCTTTCCACAAACCACATATGGATCAACCAGAGTCATTGCATGTGTGTTCTTTCCACAAACCACATATGGATCCATTTGAGTAATTGCATGTTTGTTCTTATACTAAAACCACAAACCAGCACTAGAGTCATTGTATGTGTGTTCTTTTCCACAAACCACACATGGATCCACTAGACTCATTACATGTGTGTTATTTCCACAAACTACACATGGATCAACCACTGGAGTCATTGCATGTGTGTTCTTTTCACAAACCACATGTGGACCCACTAGAGTCATTGCATGTGTGTTCTTATACTAAAACAAGCACTAGAGTCATTGCATGTGTGTTTTATCCAGAAACCACACATGGATACACCACTGTCATTGCATGTGTGTTCTTTTCACAAACCACACATGGATCCACCACTGTCATTGCATGTGTGTTATTTCCAGGAACCACAAATGGCTCAACTAGTGGTCATTGCATGTGTGTTCTTTTCCACAAACCACACATGCATCCACCAGGGGTCATTGCATGTGTGTTCTTTCCACAAGCCACATATGGATCAACCAGAGTCATTGCATGTGTGTTCTTTACACAAACCACATATGGATCCACTAGACTCATTGCATGTGTGTTCTTTTCCACAAACAACTTATGGATCAACCAGTGGTCATTGCATGTGTGTTCTTTTCACAAACCACACATGGATCCACCACTGTCATTGCATGTGTGTTCTTTCCACAAACCACACATGGATCAACCAGTGGTCATTGCATGTGTGTTCTTTTCCACAAACCACACATGGATCCACCAGTGGTCATTGCATGTGTGTTCTTTCCACAAACCACATATGGATCAACCAGAGTCATTGCATGTGTGTTCGTTCCACAAACCACATATGGATCCATTTGAGTAATTGCATGTCTGTTCTTATACTAAAACCACAAACCAGCACTAGAGTCATTGCATGTTTGTTCTTTCCACAAACCACAAATGGATCAACCACTAGAGTCATTGCATGTGTGTTCTTTCCACAAACCACATATGGATCAACCAGTGGTCATTGCATGTGTGTTCTTTCCCATAAACCACTTATGGATCCATTACAGTCATTGCATGTGTGTTATTTCCACAAACCACACATGTATCAACCACTAGAGTCATTGCATGTGTGTTATTTCCACAAACCACACATGGATCAACCACTAGAGTCATTGCATGTGTGTTATTTCCACAAACCATCATGGATCAACCACTAGAATCATTGCATGTGCATTCTTATACTAAAACCAACACTAGAGTCATTGCATATGTGTTCTTTTCACAAACCACACATGGATCCACCACTGTCATTGCATGTGTGTTCTTTCCACAAACTACACATGGATCAACAAGTGGTCATTGCATGTGTGTTCTTTTCCACAAACCACACATGGATCCACCAGTGGACATTGCATGTGTGTTCTTTCCACAAACCACATATGGATCAACCAGAGTCATTCATGTGTGTTCTTTCCACAAACCACATATGGATCCATTTGAGTAATTGCATGTTTGTTCTTATACTAAAACCACAAACCAGCACTAGAGTCATTGCATGTGTGTTCTGTTCCACAAACCACACATGGATCCACTAGACTCATTGCATGTGTGTTCTTTTCCACAAACAACTTATGGATCAACCAGTGGTCATTGCATGTGTGTTCTTTTCACAAACCACATGTGGACCCACTAGAGTCATTGCATGTGTGTTCTTTTCCATAAACCACTTATGGATCCATTACAGTCATTGCATGTGTGTTATTTCCACATAACACACATGGATCAACCACTAGAGTCATTGCATGTGTGTTATTTCCACACACCACACATGGATCAACCACTAGAGTCATTGCATGTGTGTTATTTCCACAAACCACACATGGATCAACCACTAGAGTCATTGCATGTGTGTTCTTATATTAAAACCAACACTAGAGTCATTGCATGTGTGTTCTTTTCACAAACCACACATGGATCCACCACTCTCATTACATGTGTGTTCTTTCCACAAACCACACATGGAGCGACCAGTGGTCATTGCATGTGTGTTCTTTTCCACAAACCACACATGGATCCACCAGTGGTCATTGCATGTGTGTTCTTTCCACAAACCACATATGGATTGACCAGAGTCATTGCATGTGTGTTCTTTCCACAAACCACATATGGATCCATTTGAGTAATTGCATGTTTGTTCTTATAATAAAACCACAAACCAGCACTAGAGTCATTGCATGTGTGTCCTTTTCCACAAACCACACATGGATCCACTAGACTCATTGCATGTGTGTTATTTCCACAAACTACACATGGATCAACCACTGGAGTCACTGCATGTGTGTTCTTTTCACAAACCACATGTGGACCCACTAGAGTCATTGCATGTGTGTTCTTATACTAAAACTAGCACTAGAGTCATTGCATGTGTGTTCTATCCACAAACCACACATGGATCAACCACTAGAGTCATTGCATGTGTGTTCTTAAACTAAAACCAACACTAGAGTCATTGCATGTGTATTCTTTTCACAAACCACACATGGATCCACCAGTGTCATTGCATGTGTGTTCTTTCCACAAACCACACATGGATCAACCAGTGGTCATTGCATGTGTGTTCTTTTCCACAAACCACACATGGATCCACTAGTGGACATTGCATGTGTGTTCTTTCCACAAACCACATATGGATCAACCAGAGTCATTACATGTGTGTTCTGTCCACAAACCACATATGGATCCATTTGAGTAATTGCATGTTTGCTCTTATACTAAAACCACAAACCAGAACTAGAGTCATTGCATGTGTGTTTTGTTCCACAACCCACACATGGATCCACTAGACTCATTGCATGTGTATTCTTTTCCACAAAACACTTATGGATCAACCAGTGGTCATTGCATGTGTGTTCTTTCCACAAACCACATATGGATCAACCAGAGTCATTGCATGTGTGTTCTTTCCACAAACCACATATGGATCCATTTGAGTAATTGCATGTTTGTTCTTATAATAAAACCACAAACCAGCACTAGAGTCATTGCATGTGTGTCCTTTTCCACAAACCACACATGGATCCACTAGACTCATTGCATGTGTGTTATTTCCACAAACTACACATGGATCAACCACTGGAGTCATTGCATGTGTGTTCTTTTCACAAACCATATGTGGACCCACTAGAGTCATTGCATGTGTGTTCTTATACTAAAACTAGCACTAGAGTCATTGCATGTGTGTTCCTTTCACAAACCACACATGGATACACCACTGTCATTGCATGTGTGTTCTTTTCACAAACCACACATGGATCCACCACTGTCATTGCATGTGTGTTCTTTCCAGAAACCACACATGGATCAACGAATGGTCATTGCATGTGTGTTCTTTTCCACAAACCACACATGGATCCACCAGGGGTCATTGCATGTGTGTTTTTCCACAAACCACACATGGATCAACCAGAGTCATTGCATGTGTGTTCTTTCCACAAACCACATATGGATCCACTAGACTCATTGCATGTGTGTTCTTTTCCACAAACAACTTATGGATCAACCAGTGGTCATTGCATGTGTGTTCTTTTCACAAACCACATGTGGACCCACTAGAGTCATTGCATGTGTGTTCTTTTCCATAAACCACTTATGGATCCATTACAGTCATTGCATGTGTGTTATTTCCACAAACCACACATGGATCAACTAGTGGTCATTGCATGTGTGTTATTTCCACAAACCACAGATGGATCCACCAGTGGTCATTGCATGTCTGTTCTTTCCACAGACCACATATGGATCAACCAGAGTCATTGCATGTGTGTTTGTTCCACAAACCACATATGGATCCATTTGAGTAATTGCATGTTTGTTCTTATACTAAAACCACAAACCAGCACTAGAGTCATTGCATGTGTGTTCTTTCCACAAACCACAAATGGATCAACCACTAGAGTCATTGCATGTGTGTTCTTTTCCACAAACCACACATGGATCCACTAGTGGACATTGCATGTGTGTTCTTTCCACAAACCACATATGGATCAACCAGAGTCATTACATGTGTGTTCTGTCCACAAACCACATATGGATCCATTTGAGTAATTGCATGTTTGCTCTTATACTAAAACCACAAACCAGAACTAGAGTCATTGCATGTGTGTTCTGTTCCACAACCCACACATGGATCCACTAGACTCATTGCATGTGTATTCTTTTCCACAAAACACTTATGGATCAACCAGTGGTCATTGCATGTGTGTTCTTTCCACAAACCACATATGGATCAACCAGAGTCATTGCATGTGTGTTCTTTCCACAAACCACATATGGATCCATTTGAGTAATTGCATGTTTGTTCTTATAATAAAACCACAAACCAGCACTAGAGTCATTGCATGTGTGTCCTTTTCCACAAACCACACATGGATCCACTAGAATCATTGCATGTGTGTTATTTCCACAAACTACACATGGATCAACCACTGGAGTCATTGCATGTGTGTTCTTTTCACAAACCATATGTGGACCCACTAGAGTCATTGCATGTGTGTTCTTATACTAAAACTAGCACTAGAGTCATTGCATGTGTGTTCCTTTCACAAACCACACATGGATACACCACTGTCATTGCATGTGTGTTCTTTTCACAAACCACACATGGATCCACCACTGTCATTGCATGTGTGTTCTTTCCAGAAACCACACATGGATCAACGAATGGTCATTGCATGTGTGTTCTTTTCCACAAACCACACATGGATCCACCAGGGGTCATTGCATGTGTGTTTTTCCACAAACCACACATGGATCAACCAGAGTCATTGCATGTGTGTTCTTTCCACAAACCACATATGGATCCACTAGACTCATTGCATGTGTGTTCTTTTCCACAAACAACTTATGGATCAACCAGTGGTCATTGCATGTGTGTTCTTTTCACAAACCACATGTGGACCCACTAGAGTCATTGCATGTGTGTTCTTTTCCATAAACCACTTATGGATCCATTACAGTCATTGCATGTGTGTTATTTCCACAGACCACACATGGATCAACTAGTGGTCATTGCATGTGTGTTATTTCCACAAACCACAGATGGATCCACCAGTGGTCATTGCATGTCTGTTCTTTCCACATACCACATATGGATCAACCAGAGTCATTGCATGTGTGTTTGTTCCACAAACCACATATGGATCCATTTGAGTAATTGCATGTTTGTTCTTATACTAAAACCACAAACCAGCACTAGAGTCATTGCATGTGTGTTCTTTCCACAAACCACAAATGGATCAACCACTAGAGTCATTGCATGTGTGTTCTTTCCACAAACCAAATATGGATCAACCAGTTGTCATTGCATGTGTGTTCTTTCCCATAAACCACTTATAGATCCATTGCAGTCATTGCATGTGTGTTATTTCCACAAACCACACATGTATCAACCACTAGAGTCATTGCATGTGTGTTATTTCCACAAACCACACATGGATCAACCACTAGAGTCATTGCATGTGTGTTATTTCCACAAACCATCATGGATCAACCACTATAATCATTGCATGTGCGTTCTTATACTAAAACCAACACTAGAGTCATTGCATGTGTGTTCTTTTCACAAACCACACATGGATCCACCACTGTCATTGCATGTGTGTTCTTTCCACAAACTACACATGGATCAACAAGTGGTCATTGCATGTGTGTTCTTTTCCACAAACCACACATGGATCCACCAGTGGACATTGCATGTGTGTTCTTTCCAAAAACCACATATGGATCCATTTGAGTAATTGCATGTTTGTTCTTATAATAAAACCACAAACCAGCACTAGAGTCATTGCATGTGTGTCCTTTTCCACAAACCACACATGGATCCACTAGAATCATTGCATGTGTGTTATTTCCACAAACTACACATGGATCAACCACTGGAGTCATTGCATGTGTGTTCTTTTCACAAACCATATGTGGACCCACTAGAGTCATTGCATGTGTGTTCTTATACTAAAACTAGCACTAGAGTCATTGCATGTGTGTTCCTTTCACAAACCACACATGGATACACCACTGTCATTGCATGTGTGTTCTTTTCACAAACCACACATGGATCCACCACTGTCATTGCATGTGTGTTCTTTCCAGAAACCACACATGGATCAACGAATGGTCATTGCATGTGTGTTCTTTTCCACAAACCACACATGGATCCACCAGGGGTCATTGCATGTGTGTTTTTCCACAAACCACACATGGATCAACCAGAGTCATTGCATGTGTGTTCTTTCCACAAACCACATATGGATCCACTAGACTCATTGCATGTGTGTTCTTTTCCACAAACAACTTATGGATCAACCAGTGGTCATTGCATGTGTGTTCTTTTCACAAACCACATGTGGACCCACTAGAGTCATTGCATGTGTGTTCTTTTCCATAAACCACTTATGGATCCATTACAGTCATTGCATGTGTGTTATTTCCACAGACCACACATGGATCAACTAGTGGTCATTGCATGTGTGTTATTTCCACAAACCACAGATGGATCCACCAGTGGTCATTGCATGTCTGTTCTTTCCACAGACCACATATGGATCAACCAGAGTCATTGCATGTGTGTTTGTTCCACAAACCACATATGGATCCATTTGAGTAATTGCATGTTTGTTCTTATACTAAAACCACAAACCAGCACTAGAGTCATTGCATGTGTGTTCTTTCCACAAACCACAAATGGATCAACCACTAGAGTCATTGCATGTGTGTTCTTTCCACAAACCACATATGGATCAACCAGTTGTCATTGCATGTGTGTTCTTTCCCATAAACCACTTATAGATCCATTGCAGTCATTGCATGTGTGTTATTTCCACAAACCACACATGTATCAACCACTAGAGTCATTGCATGTGTGTTATTTCCACAAACCACACATGGATCAACCACTAGAGTCATTGCATGTGTGTTATTTCCACAAACCATCATGGATCAACCACTATAATCATTGCATGTGCGTTCTTATACTAAAACCAACACTAGAGTCATTGCATGTGTGTTCTTTTCACAAACCACACATGGATCCACCACTGTCATTGCATGTGTGTTCTTTCCACAAACTACACATGGATCAACAAGTGGTCATTGCATGTGTGTTCTTTTCCACAAACCACACATGGATCCACCAGTGGACATTGCATGTGTGTTCTTTCCACAAACCACATATGGATCAACCAGAGTCATTGCGTGTGTGTTCTTTCCACAAACCACATATGATCGATTTGAGTAATTGCATTTTTGTTCTTATACTAAAACCACAAACCAACACTAGAGTCATTGCATGTGTGTTCTTTTCCACAAACCATACATGGATCCACTAGACTCATTGCATGTGTATTCTTTTCCACAAACAACTTATGGATCAACCAGTGGTCATTGCATGTGTGTTCTTTTCACAAACCACATGTGGACCCACTAGAGTCATCGCATGTGTGTTCTTATACTAAAACTAGCACTAGAGTCATTGCATGTGTTTTCTTTCCACAAACCACACATGGATCAACCACTAGAGTCATTGCATGTGTGTTCTATCCACAAACCACACATGGATCCACCACTGTCATTGCATGTGTGTTCTTTTCACAAACCACACATGGATCCACCACTGTCATTGCATGTATGTTCTTTCCACAAACCACACATGGATCAACCAGTGGTCATTGCATGTGTGTTCTTTTCCACAAACCACACATGGATCCAGCAGTGGTCATTGCATGTGTGTTCTTTCCATAAACCACATATGGATCAACCAGAGTCATTGTATGTGTGTTCTTTCCACAAACCACATATGGATCCACTAGACTCATTACATGTGTGTTCTTTTCCACAAACAACTTATGGATCAACAAGTGGTCATTGCATGTGTGTTATTTTCACAAACCACATGTGGACCCACTAGAGTCATTGCATGTTTGTTCTTTTCCATAAACCACTTATGGATCCATTACAGTCATTGCATGTGTGTTATTTCCACAGACCACACATGGATCAACCACTAGAGTCATTGCATGTGTGTTATTTCCACAAATGACACATGGATCAACCACTAGAGTCATTGCATATGTGTTATTTCCACAAACCACACATGGATCAACCACTATAGTCATTGCATGTGTGTTCTTATATTAAAACCAACACTAGAGTCATTGCATGTGTGTTCTTTTCACAAACCACACATGGATCCACCACTGTCATTGCATGTGTGTTCTTTCCACAAACCACACATGGATCAACCAGTGGTCATTGCATGTGTGTTCTTTTCCACAAACCACACATGGATCCACCAGGGATCATTGCATGTGTGTTCTTTCCACAAGCCACATATGGATCAACCAGAGTCATTGAATGTGTGTTCTTTACACAAACCACATATGGATCCACTAGACTCATTTCATGTGTGTTCTTTTCCACAAACAACTTATGGATCAACCAGTGGTCATTGCATGTGTGTTCTTTTTGCAAACCACACATGGATCCACCACTGTCATTGCATGTGTGTTCTTTCCACAAACCACACATGGATCAACCAGTGGTCATTGCATGTGTGTTCTTTTCCACAAACCACACATGGATCCACCAGTGGTCATTGCATGTGTGTTCTTTCCACAAACCACATATGGATCAACCAGAGTCATTGCATGTGTGTTTGTTCCACAAACCACATATGGATCCATTTGAGTAATTTCATGTTTGTTCTTATACTAAAACCACAAACCAGCAGTAGAGTCATTGCATGTGTGTTCTTACCACAAACCACAAATGGATCAACCACTAGAGTCATTGCATGTGTGTTCTTTCCACAAACCACATATGGATCAACCAGTGGTCATTACATGTGTGTTCTTTCCCATAAACCACTTATGGATCCATTACAGTCATTGCATGTGTGTTATTTCCACAAACCACACATGTATCAACCACTAGAGTCATTCCATGTGTGTTATTTCCACAAACCACACATGGATCAACCACTAGAGTCATTGCATGTGTGTTATTTCCACAAACCATCATGGATCAACCACTAGAATCATTGCATGTGCGTTCTTATACTAAAACCAACACTAGAGTCATTGCATGTGTGTTCTTTTCACAAACCACACATGGATCCACCACTGTCATTGCATGTGTGTTCTTTCCACAAACTACACATGGATCAACAAGTGGTCATTGCATGTGTGTTCTTTTCCACGAACCACACATGGATCCACCAGTGGACATTGGATGTGTGTTCTTTCCACAAACCACATATGGATCAACCAGAGTCATTGCATGTGTGTTCTTTCCACAAACCACATATGGATCCATTTGAGTAATTGCATGTTTGTTCTTATACTAAAACCACAAACCAGCACTAGAGTCATTGCATGTGTGTTCTGTTCCACAAACCACACATGGATCCACTAGACTCATTGCATGTGTGTTCTTTTCCACAAACAACTTATGGATCAACCAGTGGTCATTGCATGTGTGTTCTTTTCACAAACCACATGTGGACCCACTAGAGTCATTGCATGTGTGTTCTTTTCCATAAACCACTTATGGATCCATTACAGTCATTGCATGTGTGTTATTTCCACAGACCTCACATGGATCAACCACTAGAGTCATTGCATGTGTGTTATTTCCACACACCACACATGGATCAACCACTAGAGTCATTGCATGTGTGTTATTTCCACAAACCACACATGGATCAACCACTAGAGTCATTGCATGTGTGTTCTTATATTAAAACCAACACTAGAGTCGTTGCATGTGTGTTCTTTTCACAAACCACACATGGATCCACCACTCTCATTGCATGTGTGTTCTTTCCACAAACCACACATGGATCAACCAGTGGTCATTGCATGTGTGTTCTTTTCCACAAACCACACATGGATCCACCAGTGTTCATTGCATGTGTGTTCTTTCCACAAACCACATATGGATCAACCAGAGTCATTGCATGTGTGTTATTTCCACAAACCACACATGGATCAACCACTAGAGTCATTGCATGTGTGTTCTTATATTAAAACCAACACTAGAGTCATTGCATGTGTGTTCTTTTCACAAACCACACATGGATCCACCACTCTCATTGCATGTGTGTTCTTTCCAAAAACCACACATGGAGCAACCAGTGGTCATTGCATGTGTGTTCTTTTCCACAAACCACACATGGATCCACCAGTGGTCATTGCATGTGTGTTCTTTCCACAAACCACATATGGATTGGCCAGAGTCATTGCATGTGTGTTCTTTCCACAAACCACATATGGATCCATTTGAGTAATTGCATGTTTGTTCTTATAATAAAACCACAAACCAGCACTAGAGTCATTGCATGTGTGTCCTTTTCCACAAACCACACATGGATCCACTAGACTCATTGCATGTGTGTTATTTCCACAAACTACACATGGATCAACCACTGGAGTCATTGCATGTGTGTTCTTTTCACAAACCATATGTGGACCCACTAGAGTCATTGCATGTGTGTTCTTATACTAAAACTAGCACTAGAGTCATTGCATGTGTGTTCCTTTCACAAACCACACATGGATACACCACTGTGATTGCATGTGTGTTCTTTTCACAAACCACACATGGATCCACCACTGTCATTGCATGTGTGTTCTTTCCAGAAACCACACATGGATCAACGAATGGTCATTGCATGTGTGTTCTTTTCCACAAACCACACATGGATCCACCAGGGGTCATTGCATGTGTGTTTTTCCACAAACCACACATGGATCAACCAGAGTCATTGCATGTGTGTTCTTTCCACAAACCACATATGGATCCACTAGACTCATTGCATGTGTGTTCTTTTCCACAAACAACTTATGGATCAACCAGTGGTCATTGCATGTGTGTTCTTTTCACAAACCACATGTGGACCCACTAGAGTCATTGCATGTGTGTTCTTTTCCATAAACCACTTATGGATCCATTACAGTCATTGCATGTGTGTTATTTCCACAAACCACACATGGATCAACTAGTGGTCATTGCATGTGTGTTATTTGCACAAACCACAGATGGATCCACCAGTGGTCATTGCATGTCTGTTCTTTCCACAGACCACATATGGATCAACCAGAGTCATTGCATGTGTGTTTGTTCCACAAACCACATATGGATCCATTTGAGTAATTGCATGTTTGTTCTTATACTAAAACCACAAACCAGCACTAGAGTCATTGCATGTGTGTTCTTTCCACAAACCACAAATGGATCAACCACTAGAGTCATTGCATGTGTGTTCTTTCCACAAACCACATATGGATCAACCAGTGGTCATTGCATGTGTGTTCTTTCCCATAAACCACTTATAGATCCATTACAGTCATTGCATGTGTGTTATTTCCACAAACCACACATGTATCAACCACTAGAGTCATTGCATGTGTGTTATTTCCACAAACCACACATGGATCAACCACTAGAGTCATTGCATGTGTGTTATTTCCACAAACCATCATGGATCAACCACTATAATCATTGCATGTGCGTTCTTATACTAAAACCAACACTAGAGTCATTGCATGTGTGTTCTTTTCACAAACCACACATGGATCCACCACTGTCATTGCATGTGTGTTCTTTCCACAAACTACACATGGATCAACAAGTGGTCATTGCATGTGTGTTCTTTTCCACAAACCACACATGGATCCACCAGTGGACATTGCATGTGTGTTCTTTCCACAAACCACATATGGATCAACCAGAGTCATTGCATGTGTGTTCTTTCCACAAACCACATATGGATCGATTTGAGTAATTGCATTTTTGTTCTTATACTAAAACCACAAACCAACACTAGAGTCATTGCATGTGTGTTCTTTTCCACAAACCATACATGGATCCACTAGACTCATTGCATGTGTATTCTTTTCCACAAACAACTTATGGATCAACCAGTGGTCATTGCATGTGTGTTCTTTTCACAAACCACATGTGGACCCACTAGAGTCATCACATGTGTGTTCTTATACTAAAACTAGCACTAGAGTCATTGCATGTGTGTTCTTTCCATAAACCACACATGGATCAACCACTAGAGTCATTGCATGTGTGTTCTATCCACAAACCACACATGGATCCACCACTGTCATTGCATGTGTGTTCTTTTCACAAACCACACATGGATCCACCACTGTCATTGCATGTGTGTTCTTTCCACAAACCACACATGGATCAACCAGTGGTCATTGCATGTGTGTTCTTTTCCACAAACCACACATGGATCCACCAGTGGTCATTGCATGTGTGTTCTTTCCATAAACCACATATGGATCAACCAGAGTCATTGTATGTGTGTTCTTTCCACAAACCACATATGGATCCACTAGACTCATTACATGTGTGTTCTTTTCCACAAACAACTTATGGATCAACAAGTGGTCATTGCATGTGTGTTATTTTCACAAACCACATGTGGACCCACTAGAGTCATTGCATGTGTGTTCTTTTCCATAAACCACTTATGGATCCATTACAGTCATTGCATGTGTGTTATTTCCACAGACCACACATGGATCAACCACTAGAGTCATTGCATGTGTGTTATTTCCACAAATGACACATGGATCAACCACTAGAGTCATTGCATGTGTGTTATTTCCACAAACCACACATGGATCAACCACTAGAGTCATTGCATGTGTGTTCTTATATTAAAACCAACACTAGAGTCATTGCATGTGTGTTCTTTTCACAAACCACACATGGATCCACCACTGTCATTGCATGTGTGTTCTTTCCACAAACCACACATGGATCAACCAGTGGTCATTGCATGTGTGTTCTTTTCCACAAACCACACATGGATCCACCAGGGATAATTGCATGTGTGTTCTTTCCACAAGCCACATATGGATCAACCAGAGTCATTGCATGTGTGTTCTTTACACAAACCACATATGGATCCACTAGACTCATTTCATGTGTGTTCTTTTCCAAAAACAACTTATGGATCAACCAGTGGTCATTGCATGTGTGTTCTTTTCGCAAACCACACATGGATCCACCACTGTCATTGCATGTGTGTTCTTTCCACAAACCACACATGGATCAACCAGTGGTCATTGCATGTGTGTTCTTTTCCACAAACCACACATGGATCCACCAGTGGTCATTGCATGTGTGTTCTTTCCACAAACCACATATGGATCAACCAGAGTCATTGCATGTGTGTTCGTTCCACAAACCACATATGGATCCATTTGAGTAATTTCATGTTTGTTCTTATACTAAAACCACAAACCAGCAGTAGAGTCATTGCATGTGTGTTCTTTCCACAAAACACAAATGGATCAACCACTAGAGTCATTGCATGTGTGTTCTTTCCACAAACCACATATGGATCAACCAGTGGTCATTACATGTGTGTTCTTTCCCATAAACCACTTATGGATCCATTACAGTCATTGCATGTGTGTTATTTCCACAAACCACACATGTATCAACCACTAGAGTCATTCCATGTGTGTTATTTCCACAAACCACACATGGATCAACCACTAGAGTCATTGCATGTGTGTTATTTCCACAAACCATCATGGATCAACCACTAGAATCATTGCATGTGCATTCTTATACTAAAACCAACACTAGAGTCATTGCATGTGTGTTCTTTTCACAAACCACACATGGATCCACCACTGTCATTGCATGTGTGTTCTTTCCACAAACTACACATGGATCAACAAGTGGTCATTGCATGTGTGTTCTTTTCCACAAACCACACATGGATCCACCAGTGGACATTGCATGTGTGTTCTTTCCACAAACCACATATGGATCAACCAGAGTCATTGCATGTGTGTTCTTTCCACAAACCACATATGGATCCATTTGAGTAATTGCATGTTTGTTCTTATACTAAAACCACAAACCAGCACTAGAGTCATTGCATGTGTGTTCTGTTCCACAAACCACACATGGATCCACTAGACTCATTGCATGTGTGTTCTTTTCCACAAACAACTTATGGATCAACCAGTGGTCATTGCATGTGTGTTCTTTTCACAAACCACATGTGGACCCACTAGAGTCATTGCATGTGTGTTCTTTTCCATAAACCACTTATGGATCCATTACAGTCATTGCATGTGTGTTATTTCCACAGACCACACATGGATCAACCACTAGAGTCATTGCATGTGTGTTATTTCCACACACCACACATGGATCAACCACTAGAGTCATTGCATGTGTGTTATTTCCACAAACCACACATGGATCAACCACTAGAGTCATTGCATGTGTGTTCTTATATTAAAACCAACACTAGAGTCATTGCATGTGTGTTCTTTCCACAAACCACATATGGATCAACCAGTGGTCATTACATGTGTGTTCTTTCCCATAAACCACTTATGGATCCATTACAGTCATTGCATGTGTGTTATTTCCACAAACCACACATGTATCAACCACTAGAGTCATTCCATGTGTGTTATTTCCACAAACCACACATGGATCAACCACTAGAGTCATTGCATGTGTGTTATTTCCACAAACCATCATGGATCAACCACTAGAATCATTGCATGTGCGTTCTTATACTAAAACCAACACTAGAGTCATTGCATGTGTGTTCTTTTCACAAACGACACATGGATCCACCACTGTCATTGCATGTGTGTTCTTTCCACAAACTACACATGGATCAACAAGTGGTCATTGGATGTGTGTTCTTTTCCACAAACCACACATGGATCCACCAGTGGACATTGCATGTGTGTTCTTTCCACAAACCACATATGGATCAACCAGAGTCATTGCATGTGTGTTCTTTCCACAAACCACATATGGATCCATTTGAGTAATTGCACGTTTGTTCTTATACTAAAACCACAAACCAGCACTAGAGTCATTGCATGTGTGTTCTGTTCCACAAACCACACATGGATCCACTAGACTCATTGCATGTGTGTTCTTTTCCACAAACAACTTATGGATCAACCAGTGGTCATTGCATGTGTGTTCTTTTCACAAACCACATGTGGACCCACTAGAGTCATTGCATGTGTGTTCTTTTCCATAAACCACTTATGGATCCATTACAGTCATTGCATGTGTGTTATTTCCACAGACCACACATGGATCAACCACTAGAGTCATTGCATGTGTGTTATTTCCACACACACCACACATGGATCAACCACTAGAGTCATTGCATGTGTGTTATTTCCACAAACCAGACATGGATCAACCACTAGAGTCATTGCATGTGTGTTCTTATATTAAAACCAACACTAGAGTCATTGCATGTGTGTTCTTTTCACAAACCACACATGGATCCACCACTCTCATTGCATGTGTGTTCTTTCCACAAACCACACATGGATCAATCAGTGGTCATTGCATGTGTGTTCTTTTCCACAAACCACACATGGATCCACCAGTGTTCATTGCATGTGTGTTCTTTCCACAAACCACATATGGATCAACCAGAGTCATTGCATGTGTGTTATTTCCACAAACCACACATGGATCAACCACTAGAGTCATTGGATGTGTGTTCTTATATTAAAACCAACACTAGAGTCATTGCATGTGTGTTCTTTTCACAAACCACACATGGATCCACCACTCTCATTGCATGTGTGTTCTTTCCACAAACCACACATGGAGCAACCAGTGGTCATTGCATGTGTGTTCTTTTCCACAAACCACACATGGATCCACCAGTGGTCATTGCATGTGTGTTCTTTCCACAAACCACATATGGATTGACCAGAGTCATTGCATGTGTGTTCTTTCCACAAACCACATATGGATCCATTTGAGTAATTGCATGTTTGTTCTTATAATAAAACCACAAACCAGCACTAGAGTCATTGCATGTGTGTCCTTTTCCACAAACCACACATGGATCCGCTAGACTCATTGCATGTGTGTTATTTACACAAACTACACATGGATCAACCACTGGAGTCATTGCATGTGTGTTCTTTTCACAAACCATATGTGGACCCACTAGAGTCATTGCATGTGTGTTCTTATACTAAAACTAGCACTAGAGTCATTGCATGTGTGTTCCTTTCACAAACCACACATGGATACACCACTGTGATTGCATGTGTGTTCTTTTCACAAACCACACATGGATCCACCACTGTCATTGCATGTGTGTTCTTTCCAGAAACCACACATGGATCAACGAATGGTCATTGCATGTGTGTTCTTTTCCACAAACCACACATGGATCCACCAGGGGTCATTGCATGTGTGTTTTTCCACAAACCACACATGGATCAACCAGAGTCATTGCATGTGTGTTCTTTCCACAAACCACATATGGATCCACTAGACTCATTGCATGTGTGTTCTTTTCCACAAACAACTTATGGATCAACCAGTGGTCGTTGCATGTGTGTTCTTTTCACAAACCACATGTGGACCCACTAGAGTCATTGCATGTGTGTTCTTTTCCATAAACCACTTATGGATCCATTACAGTCATTGCATGTGTGTTATTTCCACAAACCACACATGGATCAACTAGTGGTCATTGCATGTGTGTTATTTCCACAAACCACAGATGGATCCACCAGTGGTCATTGCATGTCTGTTCTTTCCACAGACCACATATGGATCAACCAGAGTCATTGCATGTGTGTTTGTTCCACAAACCACATATGGATCCATTTGAGTAATTGCATGTTTGTTCTTATACTAAAACCACAAACCAGCACTAGAGTCATTGCATGTGTGTTCTTTCCACAAACCACAAATGGATCAACCACTAGAGTCATTGCATGTGTGTTCTTTCCACAAACCATATATGGATCAACCAGTGGATATTGCATGTGTGTTCTTTCCCATAAACCACTTATAGATCCATTACAGTCATTGCATGTGTGTTATTTCCACAAACCACACATGTATCAACCACTAGAGTCATTGCATGTGTGTTATTTCCACAAACCACACATGGATCAACCACTAGAGTCATTGCATGTGTGTTATTTCCACAAACCATCATGGATCAACCACTATAATCATTGCATGTGCGTTCTTATACTAAAACCAACACTAGAGTCATTGCATGTGTGTTCTTTTCACAAACCACACATGGATCCACCACTGTCATTGCATGTGTGTTCTTTCCACAAACTACACATGGATCAACAAGTGGTCATTGCATGTGTGTTCTTTTCCACAAACCACACATGGATCCACCAGTGGACATTGCATGTGTGTTCTTTCCACAAACCACATATGGATCAACCAGAGTCATTGCATGTGTGTTCTTTCCACAAACCACATATGGATCGATTTGAGTAATTGCATTTTTGTTCTTATACTAAAACCACAAACCAACACTAGAGTCATTGCATGTGTGTTCTTTTCCACAAACCATACATGGATCCACTAGACTCATTGCATGTGTATTCTTTTCCACAAACAACTTATGGATCAACCAGTGGTCATTGCATGTGTGTTCTTTTCACAAACCACATGTGGACCCACTAGAGTCATCGCATGTGTGTTCTTATACTAAAACTAGCACTAGAGTCATTGCATGTGTGTTCTTTCCACAAACCACACATGGATCAACCACTAGAGTCATTGCATGTGTATTCTATCCACAAACCACACATGGATCCACCACTGTCATTGCATTTGTGTTCTTTTCACAAACCACACATGGATCCACCACTGTCATTGCATGTGTGTTCTTTCCACAAACCACACATGGATCAACCAGTGGTCATTGCATGTGTGTTCTTTTCCACAAACCACACATGGATCCACCAGTGGTCATTGCATGTGTGTTCTTTCCATAAACCACATATGGATCAACCATAGTCATTGTATGTGTGTTCTTTCCACAAACCACATATGGATCCACTAGACTCATTACATGTGTGTTCTTTTCCACAAACAACTTATGGATCAACAAGTGGTCATTGCATGTGTGTTATTTTCACAAACCACATGTGGACCCACTAGAGTCATTGCATGTGTGTTCTTTTCCATAAACCACTTATGGATCCATTACAGTCATTGCATGTGTGTTATTTCCACAGACCACACATGGATCAACCACTAGAGTCATTGCATGTGTGTTATTTCCACAAAGGACACATGGATCAACCACTAGAGTCATTGCATGTGTGTTATTTCCACAAACCACACATGGATCAACCACTAGAGTCATTGCATGTGTGTTCTTATATTAAAACCAACACTAGAGTCATTGCATGTGTGTTCTTTTCACAAACCACACATGGATCTACCACTATCATTGCATGTGTGTTCTTTCCACAAACCACACATGGATCAACCAGTGGTCATTGCATGTGTGTTCTTTTCCACAAACCACACATGGATCCACCAGGGATCATTGCATGTGTGTTCTTTCCACAAGCCACATATGGATCAACCAGAGTCATTGCATGTGTGTTCTTTACACAAACCACATATGGATCCACTAGACTCATTTCATGTGTGTTCTTTTCCACAAACAACTTATGGATCAACCAGTGGTCATTGCATGTGTGTTCTTTTCGCAAACCACACATGGATCCACCACTGTCATTGCATGTGTGTTCTTTCCACAAACCACACATGGATCAACCAGTGGTCATTGCATGTGTGTTCTTTTCCACAAACCACACATGGATCCACCAGTGGTCATTGCATGTGTGTTCTTTCCACAAACCACATATGGATCAACCAGAGTCATTGCATGTGTGTTCGTTCCACAAACCACATATGGATCCATTTGAGTAATTTCATGTTTGTTCTTATACTAAAACCACAAACCAGCAGTAGAGTCATTGCATGTGTGTTCTTTCCACAAACCACAAATGGATCAACCACTAGAGTCATTGCATGTGTGTTCTTTCCACAAACCACATATGGATCAACCAGTGGTCATTACATGTGTGTTCTTTCCCATAAACCACTTATGGATCCATTACAGTCATTGCATGTGTGTTATTTCCACAAACCACACATGTATCAACCACTAGAGTCATTCCATGTGTGTTATTTCCACAAACCACACATGGATCAACCACTAGAGTCATTGCATGTGTGTTATTTCCACAAACCATCATGGATCAACCACTAGAATCATTGCATGTGCATTCTTATACTAAAACCAACACTAGAGTCATTGCATGTGTGTTCTTTTCACAAACCACACATGGATCCACCACTGTCATTGCATGTGTGTTCTTTCCACAAACTACACATGGATCAACAAGTGGTCATTGCATGTGTGTTCTTTTCCACAAACCACACATGGATCCACCAGTGGACATTGCATGTGTGTTCTTTCCACAAACCACATATGGATCAACCAGAGTCATTGCATGTGTGTTCTTTCCACAAACCACATATGGATCCATTTGAGTAATTGCATGTTTGTTCTTATACTAAAACCACAAACCAGCACTAGAGTCATTGCATGTGTGTTCTGTTCCACAAACCACACATGGATCCACTAGACTCATTGCATGTGTGTTCTTTTCCACAAACAACTTATGGATCAACCAGTGGTCATTGCACGTGTGTTCTTTTCACAAACCACATGTGGACCCACTAGAGTCATTGCATGTGTGTTCTTTTCCATAAACCACTTATGGATCCATTACAGTCATTGCATGTGTGTTATTTCCACAGACCACACATGGATCAACCACTAGAGTCATTGCATGTGTGTTATTTCCACACACCACACATGGATCAACCACTAGAGTCATTGCATGTGTGTTATTTCCACAAACCACACATGGATCAACCACTAGAGTCATTGCATGTGTGTTCTTATATTAAAACCAACACTAGAGTCATTGCATGTGTGTTCTTTTCACAAACCACACATGGATCCACCACTCTCATTCCATGTGTGTTCTTTCCACAAACCACACATGGATCAACCAGTGGTCATTGCATCTTTGTTCTTTTCCACAAACCACACATGTATCCACCAGTGTTCATTGCATGTGTGTTCTTTCCACAAACCACATATGGATCAACCAGAGTCATTGCATGTGTGTTCTTTCCATAAACCACATTTGGATCCATTTGAGTAATTGCATGTTTGTTCTTATACTAAAACCACAAACCAGCACTAGAGTCATTGCATATGTGTCCTTTTCCACAAACCACACATGGATCCACTAGACTCATTGCATGTGTGTTATTTCCACAAACTACACATGGATCAACCACTGGAGTCATTGCATGTGTGTTCTTTTCACAAACCATATCTGGACCCACTAGAATCATTGCATGTGTGTTCTTATACTAAAACTAGCACTAGTCATTGCATGTGTGTTCTTTTCACAAACCACACATGGATACACCACTGTCATTGCATGTGTGTTCTTTTCACAAACCACACATGGATCCACCACTGTCATTGCATGTGTGTTCTTTCCAGAAACCACACATGGATCAACCAATGGTCATTGCATGTGTGTTCTTTTCCACAAACCACACATGGATCCACCAGGGGTCATTGCATGTGTGTTTTTCCACAAACCACACATGGATCAACCAGAGTCATTGCATGTGTGTTCTTTCCACAAACCACATATGGATCCACTAGACTCATTGCATGTGTGTTCTTTTCCACAAACAACTTATGGATCAACCAGTGGTCATTGCATGTGTGTTCTTTTCACAAACCACATGTGGACCCACTAGAGTCATTGCATGTTTGTTCTTTTCCATAAACCACTTATGGATCCATTACAGTCATTGCATGTGTGTTATTTCCACAAACCACACATGGATCAACCAGTGGTCATTGCATGTGTGTTATTTCCACAAACCACACATGGATCCACCAGTGGTCATTGCATGTCTGTTCTTTCCACAGACCACATATGGATCAACCAGAGTCATTGCATGTGTGTTTGTTCCACAAACCACATTTGGATCCATTTGAGTAATTGCATGTTTGTTCTTATACTAAAACCACAAACCAGCACTAGAGTCATTGCATGTGTGTTCTTTCCACAAACCACAAATGGATCAACCACTAGAGTCATTGCATGTGTGTTCTTTCCACAAACCACATATGGATCAACCAGTGGTCATTGCATGTGTGTTCTTTCCCATAAACCACTTATGGATCCATTACAGTCATTGCATGTGTGTTATTTCCACAAACCACACATGTATCAACCACTAGAGTCATTGCATGTGTGTTATTTCCACAAACCACACATGGATCAACCACTAGAGTCATTGCATGTGTGTTATTTCCACAAACCATCATGGATCAACCACTAGAATCATTACATGTGCGTTCTTATACTAAAACCAACACTAGAGTCATTGCATGTGTGTTCTTTTCACAAACCACACATGGATCCACCACTGTCATTCCATGTGTGTTCTTTCCACAAACTACACATGGATCAACAAGTGGTCATTGCATGTGTGTTCTTTTCCACAAACCACACATGGATCCACCAGTGGACATTGCATGTGTGTTCTTTCCACAAACCACATATGGATCAACCAGAGTCATTGCATGTGTGTTCTTTCCACAAACCACATATGGATCGATTTGAGTAATTGCATTTTTGTTCTTATACTTAAAACCACAAACCAACACTAGAGTCATTGCATGTGTGTTCTTTTCCACAAACCATACATGGATCCACTAGACTCATTGCATGTGTATTCTTTTCCACAAACAACTTATGGATCAACTAGTGGTCATTGCATGTGTGTTCTTTTCACAAACCACATGTGGACCCACTAGAGTCATCGCATGTGTGTTCTTATACTAAAACTAGCACTAAAGTCAATGCATGTGTGTTATTTCCACAAACCACACATGGATCAACCACTAGAGTCATTGCATGTGTGTTCTATCCACAAATCACACATGGATCCACCACTGTCATTGCATGTGTGTTCTTTTCACAAACCACACATGGATCTACCACTGTCATTGCATGTGTGTTCTTTCCACAAACCACACATGGATCAACCAGTGGTCATTGCATGTGTGTTCTTTTCCACAAACCACACATGGATCCACCAGTGGTCATTGCATGTGTGTTCTTTCCATAAACCACATATGGATCAACTAGAGTCATTGTATGTGTGTTCTTTCCACAAACCACATATGGATCCACTAGACTCATTACATGTGTGTTCTTTTCCACAAACAACTTATGGATCAACAATGGTCATTGCATGTGTGTTCTTTTCACAAACCACATGTGGACCCACTAGAGTCATTGCATGTGTGTTCATTTCCATAAACCACTTATGGATCCATTACAGTCATTGCATGTGTGTTATTTCCACAGACCACACATGGATCAACCACTAGAGTCATTGCATGTGTGTTATTTCCACAAACGACACATGGATCAACCACTAGAGTCATTGCGTGTGTGTTATTTCCACAAACCACACATGGATCAACGACTAGAGTCATTGCATGTGTGTTCTTATATTAAAACCAACACTAGAGTCATTGCATGTGTGTTCTTTTCACAAACCACACATGGATCCACCACTGTCATTGCATGTGTGTTATTTCCACAAACCACACATGGATCAACCAGTGGTCATTGCATGTGTGTTCTTTTCCAGAAACCACACATGGATCCACCAGTGGTCATTGCATGTGTGTTCTTTCCACAAACCACATATGGATCAACCAGAGTCATTGCATGTGTGTTCTTTCCACAAACCACATATCGATCCATTTGAGTAATTGCATGCTTGTTCTTATACTAAAACCACAAACCAGCACTAGAGTCATTGCATGTGTGTTCTTTTCCACAAACCACACATGGATCCACTAGACTCATTGCATGTGTGTTATTTCCACAAACTACACATGGCTCAACCACTGGAGTCATTGCATGTGTGTTCTTTTCACAAACCACATGTGGACCCACTAGAGTCATTGCATGTGTGTTCTTATACTAAAACTAGCACTAGAGTCATTGCATGTGTGTTCTTTTCACAAACCACACATGGATACACCACTGTCATTGCATGTGTGTTCTTTTCACAAACCACACATGGATCCACCACTGTCATTGCATGTGTGTTCTTTCCAGAAACAACACATGGATCAACCAATGGTCATTGCATGTGTGTTCTTTTCCACAAACCACACATGGATCCACCAGGGGTCATTGCATGTGTGTTCTTTCCACAAACCACATATGGATCAACCAGAGTCATAGCATGTGTGTTCTTTCCACAAACCACGTATGGATCCACTAGACTCATTGCATGTGTGTTCTTTTCCACAAACAACTTATGGATCAATCAGTGGTCATTGCATGTGTGTTCTTTTCGCAAACCACATGTGGACCCACTAGAGTCATTGCATGTGTGTTCTTTTCCATAAACCACTTATGGATCCATTACAGTCATTGCATGTGTGTTATTTCCACAAACCACACATGGATCAACCACTAGAGTCATTGCATGTGTGTTATTTCCACAAACCACACATGGATCAACCACTAGACTCATTGCATGTGTGTTATTTCCACAAACCACACATGGATCAACGACTAGAGTCATTGCATGTGTGTTCCTATATTAAAACCAACACTAGAGTCATTGCATGTGTGTTCTTTTCGCAAACCACATGTGGACCCACTAGAGTCATTGCATGTGTGTTCTTTTCCATAAACCACTTATGGATCCATTACAGTCATTGCATGTGTGTTATTTCCACAAACCACACATGGATCAACCACTAGAGTCATTGCATGTGTGTTATTTCCACAAATCACACATGGATCAACCACTAGACTCATTGCATGTGTGTTATTTCCACAAACCACACATGGATCAACGACTAGAGTCATTGCATGTGTGTTCTTATATTAAAACCAACACTAGAGTCATTGCATGTGTGTTCTTTTCACAAACCACACATGGATCCACCACTGTCATTGCATGTGTGTTCTTTCCACAAACCACACATGGATCAACCAGTGGTCATTGCATGTGTGTTCTTTTCCACAAACCACACATGGATCCACTAGTGGTCATTGCATGTGTGTTCTCTCCACAAACCACATATGGATCAACCAGAGTCATTGCAGGTGTGTTCTTTTCCACAAACCACACATGGATCCACTAGTGGTCATTGCATGTGTGTTCTTTACAAAAACCACACATGGATCAACAAGTGGTCATTGCATGTGTGTTCTTTCCAGAAACCACATATGGATCATCCAGTGGTCATTGCATGTGTGTTCTTTTCCATAAACCACTTATGGATCTATTAAAGTCATTGCATGTGTGTTATTTCCACAAACCACACATGGATCAACCATTAGAGTCATTGCATGTGTGTTATTTCCACAAACCACACATGGATCAACCACTAGAGTCATTGCATGTGTGTTCTTATACTAAAACCAGCACTAGAGTCATTGCATGTGTATTCTTTTCACAAACCACACATGGATCCACCACTGTCATTGCATGTGTGTTCTTTTCACAAACCACACATGGATCAACCAGTGGTCATTGCATGTGTGTTCTTTTCCACAAACCACACATGGATCCACTAGTGGACATTGCATGTGTGTTCTTTCCACAAACCACATATGGATCAACCAGAGTCATTGCATGTGTGTTCTTTCCACAAACCACATATGGATCCATTTGAGTAATTGCATGTTTGTTCTTATACTAAAACCACAAACCAGCGCTAGAGTCATTGCATGTGTGTTCTTTTCCACAAACCACACATGGATCCACTAGACTCATTGCATGTGTATTCTTTTCCACAAACAACTTATGGATCAACCAGTGGTCATTGCATGTGTGTTCTTTTCACAAACCACATGTGGACCCACTAGAGTCATCGCATGTGTGTTCTTATACTAAAACTAGCACTAGAGTCATTGCATGTGTGTTCTATCCGCAAACCACACATGGATCCACCTGTGTCATTGCATGTGTGTTCTTTCCACAAACCACACATGGATCAACCACTAGAGTCATTGCATGTGTGTTCTATCCACAAACCACACATGGATCCACCACTGTCATTGCATGTGTGTTCTTTTCACAAACCACACATGGATCCACCACTGTCATTGCATGTGTGTTCTTTCCACAAACCACACATGGATCAACCAAGTGGTCATTGCATGTGTGTTCTTTTCCACAAACCACACATGGATCCACCAGTGGTCATTACATGTGTGTTCTTTCCATAAACCACATATGGATCAACCAGAGTCATTGTATGTGTGTTCTTTCCACAAACCACATATGGATCCACTAGACTCATTGCATGTGTGTTCTTTTCCACAAACAACTTATGGATCAATCAGTGGTCATTGCATGTGTGTTCTTTTCACAAACCACATGTGGACCCACTAGAGTCATTGCATGTGTGTTCTTTTCCATAAACCACTTATGGATCCATTACAGTCGTTGCATGTGTGTTATTTGCACAGACCACACATGGATCAACCACTAGAGTTATTGCATGTGTGTTATTTCCACAAACCACACATGGATCAACCACTAGAGTCATTGCATGTGTGTTATTTCCACAAACCACACATGGATCAACCACTAGAGTCATTGCATGTGTGTTCTTTTCACAAACCACACATGGATCCACCACTGTCATTGCTTGTGTGTTCTTTCCACAAACCACACATGGATCAACTAGTGGTGATTGCATGTGTGTTCTTTTCCACAAACCACACATGGATCCACCAGTGGTCATGGCATGTGTGTTCTTTCCACAAACCACATATGGATCAACCAGAGTCATTGCATCTGTGTTCTTTCCACAAACCACATATGGATCCATTTGAGTAATTGCATGTTTGTTCTTATACTAAAACCACAAACCAGCACTAGAGTCATTCCATGTGTGTTCTTTTCCACAAACGACACATGGATCCACTAGACTCATTGCATGTGTGTTATTTCCACAAACCACACATGGATCCACCAGTGGTCATTGCATGTGTGTTCTTTTCCACAAACCACACATGGATCCACTAGTGGTCATTGCATGTGTGTTCTCTCCACAAACCACATATGGATCAACCAGAGTCATTGCAGGTGTGTTCTTTTCCACAAACCACACATGGATCCACTAGTGGTCATTGCATGTGTGTTCTTTACAAAAACCACACATGGATCAACAAGTGGTCATTGCATGTGTGTTCTTTCCAGAAACCACATATGGATCATCCAGTGGTCATTGCATGTGTGTTCTTTTCCATAAACCACTTATGGATCTATTAAAGTCATTGCATGTGTGTTATTTCCACAAACCACACATGGATCAACCACTAGAGTCATTGCATGTGTGTTATTTCCACAAACCACACATGGATCAACCACTAGAGTCATTGCATGTGTGTTCTTATACTAAAACCAGCACTAGAGTCATTGCATGTGTATTCTTTTCACAAACCACACATGGATCCACCACTGTCATTGCATGTGTGTTCTTTTCACAAACCACACATGGATCAACGACTAGAGTCATTGCATGTGTGTTCCTATATTAAAACCAACACTAGAGTCATTGCATGTGTGTTCTTTTCGCAAACCACATGTGGACCCACTAGAGTCATTGCATGTGTGTTCTTTTCCATAAACCACTTATGGATCCATTACAGTCATTGCATGTGTGTTATTTCCACAAACCACACATGGATCAACCACTAGAGTCATTGCATGTGTGTTATTTCCACAAATCACACATGGATCAACCACTAGACTCATTGCATGTGTGTTATTTCCACAAACCACACATGGATCAACGACTAGAGTCATTGCATGTGTGTTCTTATATTAAAACCAACACTAGAGTCATTGCATGTGTGTTCTTTTCACAAACCACACATGGATCCACCACTGTCATTGCATGTGTGTTCTTTCCACAAACCACACATGGATCAACCAGTGGTCATTGCATGTGTGTTCTTTTCCACAAACCACACATGGATCCACTAGTGGTCATTGCATGTGTGTTCTCTCCACAAACCACATATGGATCAACCAGAGTCATTGCAGGTGTGTTCTTTTCCACAAACCACACATGGATCCACTAGTGGTCATTGCATGTGTGTTCTTTACAAAAACCACACATGGATCAACAAGTGGTCATTGCATGTGTGTTCTTTCCAGAAACCACATATGGATCATCCAGTGGTCATTGCATGTGTGTTCTTTTCCATAAACCACTTATGGATCTATTAAAGTCATTGCATGTGTGTTATTTCCACAAACCACACATGGATCAACCATTAGAGTCATTGCATGTGTGTTATTTCCACAAACCACACATGGATCAACCACTAGAGTCATTGCATGTGTGTTCTTATACTAAAACCAGCACTAGAGTCATTGCATGTGTATTCTTTTCACAAACCACACATGGATCCACCACTGTCATTGCATGTGTGTTCTTTTCACAAACCACACATGGATCAACCAGTGGTCATTGCATGTGTGTTCTTTTCCACAAACCACACATGGATCCACTAGTGGACATTGCATGTGTGTTCTTTCCACAAACCACATATGGATCAACCAGAGTCATTGCATGTGTGTTCTTTCCACAAACCACATATGGATCCATTTGAGTAATTGCATGTTTGTTCTTATACTAAAACCACAAACCAGCGCTAGAGTCATTGCATGTGTGTTCTTTTCCACAAACCACACATGGATCCACTAGACTCATTGCATGTGTATTCTTTTCCACAAACAACTTATGGATCAACCAGTGGTCATTGCATGTGTGTTCTTTTCACAAACCACATGTGGACCCACTAGAGTCATCGCATGTGTGTTCTTATACTAAAACTAGCACTAGAGTCATTGCATGTGTGTTCTATCCGCAAACCACACATGGATCCACCTGTGTCATTGCATGTGTGTTCTTTCCACAAACCACACATGGATCAACCACTAGAGTCATTGCATGTGTGTTCTATCCACAAACCACACATGGATCCACCACTGTCATTGCATGTGTGTTCTTTTCACAAACCACACATGGATCCACCACTGTCATTGCATGTGTGTTCTTTCCACAAACCACACATGGATCAACCAAGTGGTCATTGCATGTGTGTTCTTTTCCACAAACCACACATGGATCCACCAGTGGTCATTACATGTGTGTTCTTTCCATAAACCACATATGGATCAACTAGAGTCATTGTATGTGTGTTCTTTCCACAAACCACATATGGATCCACTAGACTCATTGCATGTGTGTTCTTTTCCACAAACAACTTATGGATCAATCAGTGGTCATTGCATGTGTGTTCTTTTCACAAACCACATGTGGACCCACTAGAGTCATTGCATGTGTGTTCTTTTCCATAAACCACTTATGGATCCATTACAGTCGTTGCATGTGTGTTATTTGCACAGACCACACATGGATCAACCACTAGAGTTATTGCATGTGTGTTATTTCCACAAACCACACATGGATCAACCACTAGAGTCATTGCATGTGTGTTATTTCCACAAACCACACATGGATCAACCACTAGAGTCATTGCATGTGTGTTCTTTTCACAAACCACACATGGATCCACCACTGTCATTGCTTGTGTGTTCTTTCCACAAACCACACATGGATCAACTAGTGGTGATTGCATGTGTGTTCTTTTCCACAAACCACACATGGATCCACCAGTGGTCATGGCATGTGTGTTCTTTCCACAAACCACATATGGATCAACCAGAGTCATTGCATCTGTGTTCTTTCCACAAACCACATATGGATCCATTTGAGTAATTGCATGTTTGTTCTTATACTAAAACCACAAACCAGCACTAGAGTCATTCCATGTGTGTTCTTTTCCACAAACGACACATGGATCCACTAGACTCATTGCATGTGTGTTATTTCCACAAACCACACATGGATCCACCAGTGGTCATTGCATGTGTGTTCTTTTCCACAAACCACACATGGATCCACTAGTGGTCATTGCATGTGTGTTCTCTCCACAAACCACATATGGATCAACCAGAGTCATTGCAGGTGTGTTCTTTTCCACAAACCACACATGGATCCACTAGTGGTCATTGCATGTGTGTTCTTTACAAAAACCACACATGGATCAACAAGTGGTCATTGCATGTGTGTTCTTTCCAGAAACCACATATGGATCATCCAGTGGTCATTGCATGTGTGTTCTTTTCCATAAACCACTTATGGATCTATTAAAGTCATTGCATGTGTGTTATTTCCACAAACCACACATGGATCAACCACTAGAGTCATTGCATGTGTGTTATTTCCACAAACCACACATGGATCAACCACTAGAGTCATTGCATGTGTGTTCTTATACTAAAACCAGCACTAGAGTCATTGCATGTGTATTCTTTTCACAAACCACACATGGATCCACCACTGTCATTGCATGTGTGTTCTTTTCACAAACCACACATGGATCAACCAGTGGTCATTGCATGTGTGTTCTTTTCCACAAACCACACATGGATCCACTAGTGGACATTGCATGTGTGTTCTTTCCACAAACCACATATGGATCAACCAGAGTCATTGCATGTGTGTTCTTTCCACAAACCACATATGGATCCATTTGAGTAATTGCATGTTTGTTCTTATACTAAAACCACAAACCAGCACTAGAGTCATTGCATGTGTGTTCTTTTCCACAAACCACACATGGATCCACTAGACTCATTGCATGTGTGTTATTTCCACAAACCACACATGGATCAACCACTAGAGTCATAGCATGTGTGTTATTTCCACAAACCACACATGGATCAACCACTAGAGTCATTGCATGTGTGTTCTTATACTAAAACCAGCACTAGAGTCATTGCATGTGTATTCTTTTCACAAACCACACATGGATCCACCACTGTCATTGCATGTGTGTTCTTTTCACAAACCACACATGGATCAACCAGTGGTCATTGCATGTGTGTTCTTTTCCACAAACCACACATGGATCCACTAGTGGACATTGCATGTGTGTTCTTTCCACAAACCACACATGGATCAACCAGAGTCATTGCATGTGTATCTTTCCACAAACCACATATGGATCCATTTGAGTAATTGCATGTTTGTTCTTATACTAAAACCACAAACCAACACTAGAGTCATTGCATGTGTGTTCTTTTCCACAAACCACACATGGATCCACTAGACTCATTGCATGTGTATTCTTTTCCACAAACAACTTATGGATCAACCAGTGGTCATTGCATGTGTGTTCTTTTCACAAACCACATGTGGACCCACTAGAGTCATCGCATGTGTGTTCTTATACTAAAACTAGCACTAGAGTCATTGCATGTGTGTTCTATCCGCAAACCACACATGGATCCACCTGTGTCATTGCATGTGTGTTCTTTCCACAAACCACACATGGATAAACCACTAGAGTCATTGCATGTGTGTTCTATCCACAAACCACACATGGATCCACCACTGTCATTGCATGTGTGTTCTTTTCACAAACCACACATGGATCCACCACTGTCATTGCATGTGTGTTCTTTCCACAAACCACACATGGATCAACCAGTGGTCATTGCATGTGTGTTCTTTTCCACAAACCACACATGGATCCACCAGTGGTCATTACATGTGTGTTCTTTCCATAAACCACATATGGATCAACCAGAGTCATTGTATGTGTGTTCTTTCCACAAACCACATATGGATCCACTAGACTCATTGCATGTGTGTTCTTTTCCACAAACAACTTATGGATCAATCAGTGGTCATTGCATGTGTGTTCTTTTCACAAACCACATGTGGACCCACTAGAGTCATTGCATGTGTGTTCTTTTCGTTAAACCACTTATGGATCCATTACAGTCATTGCATGTGTGTTATTTGCACAGACCACACATGGATCAACCACTAGAGTTATTGCATGTGTGTTATTTCCACAAACCACACATGGATCAACCACTAGAGTCATTGCATGTGTGTTATTTCCACAAACCACACATGGATCAACCACTAGAGTCATTGCATGTGTGTTATTTCCACAAACCACACATGGATCAACCACTAGAGTCATTGCATGTGTGTTCTTATATGAAAACCAACACTAGAGTCATTGCAGGTGTGTTCTTTTCACAAACCACACATGGATCCACCACTGTCATTGCATGTGTGTTCTTTCCACAAACCACACATGGAGCAACCAGTGGTGATTGCATGTGTGTTCTTTTCCACAAACCACACATGGATCCACCAGTGGTCATGGCATGTGTGTTCTTTCCACAAACCACATATGGATCAACCAAAGTCATTGCATGTGTGTTCTTTCCACAAAGCACATATGGATCCATTTGAGTAATTGCATGTTTGTTCTTATACTAAAACCACAAACCAGCACTAGAGTTATTGCATGTGTGTTCTTTTCCACAAACCACACATGGATCCACTAGACTCATTGCATGTGTGTTATTTCCACAAACTACACATGGATCAACCACTGGAGTCATTGCATGTGTGTTCTTTTCACAAACCACATGTGGAACCACTAGAGTCATTGCATGTGTGTTCTTATACTAAAACTAGCACTAGAGTCATTGCATGTGTGTTCTTTTCACAAACCACACATGGATACACCACTGTCATTGCATGTGTAATCTTTTCACAAACCACACATGGATCCACCATTGTCATTGCATGTGTGTTCTTTCCAGAAACCACACATGGATCAACCAATGGTCATTGCATGCGTGTTCTTTTCCACAAACCACACATGGATCCACCAGGGGTCATTGCATGTGTGTTCTTTCCACAAACCACATATGGATCAACCAGAGTCATTGCATATGTGTTCTTTCCAGAAACCACATATGGATCCGCTAGACTCATTGCATGTGTGTTCTTTTCCACAAACAACTAATGGATCAACCAGTGGTCATTGCATGTGTGTTCTTTTCACAAAACACATGTGGACCCACTAGAGTCATTGCATGTGTGTTCTTTTCCATAAACCACTTATGGATCCATTACAGTCATTGCATGTGTGTTATTTCCACAAATCACACATGGATCAACCACTAAAGTCATTGCATGTGTGTTATTTCCACAAACAACACATGGATCAACCACTAGAGTCATTGCATGTGTGTTATTTCCACAAACCACACATGGATCAACCACTAGAGTCATTGCATGTGTGTTCTTTTCACAAACCACACATGGATCCACCACTATCATTGCATGTGTGTTCTTTCCACAAACAACACATGGATCAACCAGTGGTCATTGCATGTGTGTTCCTTTCCACAAACCACACATGGATCCACCAGTGGTCATTGCATGCGTGTTCTTTCCACAAACCACATATGGATCAACCAGAGTCATTGCATGTGTGTTCTTTCCACAAACCACATATGGATCCATTTGAGTAATTGCATGTTTGTTCTGATACTAAAACCACAAACCAGCACTAGAGTCATTGCATGTGTGTTCTTTTCCACCAACCACACATGGATCCACTAGACTCATTGCATGTGTGTTATTTCCACAAACTACACATGGATCAACCACTGGAGTCATTGCATGTGTGTTCTTTTCACAAACCACATGTGGACCCACTAGAGTCATTGCATGGGTGTTCTTATACTAAAACTAGCACTAGAGTCATTGATGTGTGTTCTATCCACAAACCACACATGGATACACCATTGTCATTGCATGTGTGTTCTTTTCACCAACCACACATGGATCCACCACTATCATTGCATGTGTGTTCTTTCCAGAAACCACACATGGATCAACCAGTGGTCATTGCATGTGTGTTCTTTTCCACAAACCACACATGGATCCACCAGGGGTCATTGCATGTGTGTTCTTTCCACAAGCCACATATGGATCCACCAGAGTCATTGCATGTGTGTTCTTTACACAAACCACATATGGATCCACTAGACTCATTGCATGTGTGTTCTTTTCCACAAACAACTTATGGATCAACCAGTGGTCATTGCATGTGTGTTCTTTTCGCAAACCACACATGGATCCACCACTATCATTGCATGTGTGTTCTTTCCACAAACCACACATGGATCAACCAGTGGTCATTGCATGTGTGTTCTTTTCCACAAACCACACATGGATCCACCAGTGGTCATTGCATGTGTGTTCTTTCCACAAACCACATATGGATCAACCAGAGTCATTGCATGTGTGTTCGTTCCGCAAACCACGTATGGATCCATTTGAGTAATTGCATGTTTGTTCTTATACTAAAACCACAAACCAGGACTAGAGTCATTGCATGTGTGTTCTTTTCCACAAACCACACATGGATCCACTAGACTCATTGCATGTGTATTCTTTTCCACAAACAACTTATGGATCAACCAGTGGTCACTGCATGTGTGTTCTTTTCACAAACCACATGTGGACCCACTAGAGTCATTGCATGTGTATTCTTATACTAAAACTAGCACTAGAGTCATTGCATGTGTGTTCTATCCACAAACCACACATGGAACCACCACTGTCATTGCATGTGTGTGCTTTCCACAAACCACACATGGATCAACAAGTGGTCATTGCATGTGTCTTCTTTCCAGAAACCACATATGGATCAACCATTGGTCATTGCATGTGTGTTCTTTTCCATAAACCACTTATGGATCTATTAAAGTCATTGCATGTGTGTTATTTCCACAAACCACACATGGATCAACCACTAGAGTCATTGCATGTGTGTTATTTCCACAAACCACACACGGATCAACCACTAGAGTCATTGCATGTGTGTTATTTCCGCAAACCATCATGGATCAACCACTAGAATCATTGCATGTGCCTTCTTATACTAAAACCAACACTAGAGTCATTGCATGTGTGTTCTTTTCCCAAACCACACATGGATCCACCACTGTCATTGCATGTGTGTTCTTTACACAAAGCACACATGGATCAACCAGTGGTCACTGCATGTGTGTTCTTTTCCACAAACCACACATGGATCCACCAGTGGACATTGCATGTGTGTTCTTTCCACAAACCACATATGGATCAACCAGAGTTATTGCATGTGTGTTCTTTCCACAAACCACATATGGATCCATTTGAGTAATTTCATGTTTGTTCTTATACTAAAACCACAAACCAGCACTAGAGTCATTGCATGTGTGTTCTGTTCCACAAACCACACATGGATCCACTAGACTGATTGCATGTGTGTTCTTTTCCACAAATAACATATGGATCAACCAGTGGTTATTGCATGTGTGTTCTTTTCACAAACCATCATGTGGACCCACTAGAGTCATCGCATGTGTGTTCTTATACTAAAACTAGCACTAGAGTCATTGCATGTGTGTTCTTTCCACAAACCACACATGGATCAACCACTAGAGTCATTGCATGTGTGATCTTTCCACAAACCACATATGGATCAACCAGTGGTCATTGCATGTGTGTTCTTTCCCATAAACCACTTATGGATCCATTACAGTCATTGCATGTGTGTTATTTCCACAAACCACACATGTATCAACCACTAGAGTCATTGCATGTGTGTTATTTCCACAAACCACACATGGATCAACCACTAGAGTCATTGCATGTGTGTTCTTTTCACAAACCACACATGGATCCACCACTACCATTGCATGTGTGTTCTTTCCACAAACAACACATGGATCAACCAGTGGTCATTGCATGTGTGTTCCTTTCCACAAACCACACATGGATCCACAGTGGTCATCGCATGTGTGTTCTTTCCACAAACCACATATGGATCAACCAGAGTCATTGCATGTGTGTTCTTTCCACAAACCACATATGGATCCATTTGAGTAATTGCATGTTTGTTATGATACTAAAACCACAAACCAGCACTAGAGTCATTGCATGTGTGTCCTTTCCACCAACCACACAGGGATCCACTAGACTCATTGCATGTGTGTTATTTCCACAAACTACACATGGATCAACCACTGGAGTCATTGCATGTGTGTTCTTTTCACAAACCACATGTGGACCCACTAGAGTCATTGCATGTGTGTTCTTATACTAAAACTAGCACTAGAGTCATTGCATGTGTGTTCTATCCACAAACCACACATGGATACACCATTGTCATTGCATGTGTGTTCTTTTCACAAACCACACATGGATCAACCAGTGGTCATTGCATGTGTGTTCTTTTCCACAAACCACACATGGATCCACCAGGGGTCATTGCATGTGTGTTCTTTCCACAAGCCACATATGATCCACCAGAGTCATTGCATGTGTGTTCTTTACACAAACCACATATGGATCCACTAGACTCATTGCATGTGTGTTCTTTTCCACAAACAACTTACGGATCAACCAGTGGTCATTGCATGTGTGTTCTTTTCGCAAACCACACATGGATCCACCACTATCATTGCATGTGTGTTCTTTCCACAAACCACACATGGATCAACCAGTGGTCATTGCATGTGTGTTCTTTTCCACAAACCACACATGGATCCACCAGTGGTCATTGCATGTGTGTTCTTTCGACAAACCACATATGGATCAACCAGAGTCATTGCATGTGTGTTCGTTCCGCAAACCACGTATGGATCCATTTGAGTAATTGCATGTTTGTTCTTATACTAAAACCACAAACCAGGACTAGAGTCATTGCATGTGTGTGCTTTTCCACAAACCACATATGGATCCACTAGACTCATTGCATGTGTATTCTTTTCCACAAACAACTTATGGATCAACCAGTGGTCATTGCATGTGTGTTCTTTTCACAAACCACATGTGGACCCACTAGAGTCATTGCATGTGTATTCTTATACTAAAACTAGCACTAGAGTCATTGCATGTGTGTTCTATCCACAAACCACACATGGATCCACCACTGTCATTGCATGTGTGTTCTTTCCACAAACCACACATGGATCAACAAGTGGTCATTGCATGTGTGTTCTTTCCAGAAACCACATATGGATCAACCATTGGTCATTGCATGTGTGTTCTTTTCCATAAACCACTTATGGATCTATTAAAGTCATTGCATGTGTGTTATTTCCACAAACCACACATGGATCAACCACTAGAGTCATTGCATGTGTGTTATTTCCACAAACCATCATGGATCAACCACTAGAATCATTGCATGTGCCTTCTTATACTAAAACCAACACTAGAGTCATTGCATGTGTGTTCTTTTCCCAAACCACACATGGATCCACCACTGTCATTGCATGTGTGTTCTTTACACAAAGCACACATGGATCAACCAGTGGTCACTGCATGTGTGTTCTTTTCCACAAACCACACATGGATCCACCAGTGGACATTGCATGTGTGTTCTTTCCACAAACCACATATGGATCAACCAGAGTCATTGCATGTGTGTTCTTTCCACAAACCACATATGGATCCATTTGAGTAATTTCATGTTTGTTCTTATACTAAAACCACAAACCAGCACTAGAGTCATTGCATGTGTGTTCTGTTCCACAAACCACACATGGATCCACTAGACTGATTGCATGTGTGTTCTTTTCCACAAATAACATATGGATCAACCAGTGGTCATTGCATGTGTGTTATTTTCACAAACCATCATGTGGACCCACTAGAGTCATCGCATGTGTGTTCTTATACTAAAACTAGCACTAGAGTCATTGCATGTGTGTTCTTTCCACAAACCACACATGGATCAACCACTAGAGTCATTGCATGTGTGATCTTTCCACAAACCACATATGGATCAACCAGTGGTCATTGCATGTGAGTTCTTTCCCATAAACCACTTATGGATCCATTACAGTCATTGCATGTGTGTTATTTCCACAAACCACACATGTATCAACCACTAGAGTCATTGCATGTGTGTTATTTCCACAAACCACACATGGATTAACCACTAGAGTCATTGCACGTGTGTTATTTCCACAAACCATCATGGATCAACCACTAGAATCATTACATGTGCGTTCTTATACTAAAACCAACACTAGAGTCATTGCATGTGTGTTCTTTTCACAAACTACACATGGATCCACCACTGTCATTGCATGTGTGTTCTTTCCACAAACCACACATGGATCAACAAGTGGTCATTGCATGTCTGTTCTTTTCCACAAACCACACATGGATCCACCAGTGGACATTGCATGTGTGTTCATTCCACAAACCACATATGGATCAACCAGAGTCATTGCATGTGTGTTCTTTCCACAAACCACATATGGATCCATTTGAGTAATTGGATGTTTGTTCTTATACTAAAACCACAAACCAGCACTAGAGTCATTGCATGTGTGTTCTTTTCCACAAACCACACATGGATCCACTAGACTCATTGCATGTGTGTTCTTTTCCACAAACAAATTATGGATCAACCAGTGGTCATTGCATGTGTGTTCTTTTCACAAACCACATGTGGACCCACTAGAGTCATTGCATGTGTGTTCTTATACTAAAACTAGCACTAGAGTCATTGCATGTGTGTTCTATCCAGAAACCACACATGGATCCACCACTGTCATTGCATGTGTGTTCTTTCCACAAACCACACATGGATCAACAAGTGGTCATTGCATGTGTGTTCTTTCCAGAAACCACATATGGATCCACCAGTGGTCATTGCATGTGTGTTCTTTTCCATAAACCACTTATGGATCTATTAAAGTCATTGCATGTGTGTTATTTCCCCAAACCACACATGGATCAACCACTAGAGTCATTGCATGTGTGTTATTTCCACAAACCACACATGGATCAACCACTAGAGTCAATGCATGTGTGTTATTTCCACAAACCACACATGGATCAACCACTAGAGTCATTGCATGTGTGTTCTTATACTAAAACCAGCACAAGAGTCATTGCATGTGTATTCTTTTCACAAACCACACATGGATCCACCACTGTCATTGCATGTGTGTTCTTTCCACAAACCGCACATGGATCAACCAGTGGTCATTGCATGTGTGTTCTTTCCACAAACCACATATGGATCAACCAGAGTCATTGCACGTGTGTTCTTTCCATAAACCACATATGGATCCATTTGAGTAATTGCATGTTTGTACTTATACTAAAACCACAAACCAGCACTAGAGTCATTGCATGTGTGTTCTGTTCCACAAACCACACATGGATCCACTAGACTCATTGCATGTGTGTTCTTTTCCACAAATAACATATGGATCAACCAGTGGTCATTGCATGTGTGTTCTTTTCACAAACCATCATGTGGACCCACTAGAGTCATCGCATGTGTGTTCTTATACTAAAACTAGCACTAGAGTCATTGCATGTGTGTTCTTTCCACAAACCACACATGGATCAACCACTAGAGTCATTGCATGTGTGATCTTTCCACAAACCACATATGGATCAACCAGTGGTCATTGCATGTGTGTTCTTTCCCATAAACCACTTATGGATCCATTACAGTCATTGCATGTGTGTTATTTCCACAAACCACACATGTATCAACCACTAGAGTCATTACATGTGTGTTATTTCCACAAACCACACATGGATCAACCACTAGAGTCATTGCATGTGTGTTATTTCCACAAACCATCATGGATCAACCACTAGAATCATTACATGTGCGTTCTTATACTAAAACCAACACTAGAGTCATTGCATGTGTGTTCTTTTCACAAACTACACATGGATCCACCACTGTCATTGCATGTGTGTTCTTTCCACAAACCACACATGGATCAACAAGTGGTCATTGCATGTTTGTTCTTTTCCACAAACCACACATGGATCCACCAGTGGACATTGCATGTGTGTTCTTTCCACAAACCACATATGGATCAACCAGAGTCATTGCATGTGTGTTCTTTCCACAAACCACATATGGATCCATTTGAGTAATTGGATGTTTGTTCTTATACTAAAACCACAAACCAGCACTAGAGTCATTGCATGTGTGTTCTTTTCCACAAACCACACATGGATCCACTAGACTCATTGCATGTGTGTTCTTTTCCACAAACAAATTATGGATCAAAGAGTGCTCATTGCATGTGTGTTCTTTTCACAAACCACATGTGGACCCACTAGAGTCATTGCATGTGTGTTCTTATACTAAAACCAGCACTAGAGTCATTGCATGTGTATTCTTTTCACAAACCACACATGGATCCACCACTGTCATTGCATGTGTGTTCTTTTCACAAACCACACAAGGATCAACCAGTGGTCATTGCATGTGTGTTCTTTTCCACAAACCACACATGGATCCACTAGTGGACATTGCATGTGTGTTCTTTCCACAAACCACATATGGATCAACCAGAGTCATTGCATGTGTGTTATTTCCCCAAACCACACATGGATCAACCACTAGAGTCATTGCATGTGTGTTATTTCCACAAACCACACATGGATCAACCACTAGAGTCATTGCATGTGTGTTATTTCCACAAACCACACATGGATCAACCACTAGAGTCATTGCATATGTGTTCTTATACTATAACCAGCACTAGAGTCATTGCATGTGTATTCTTTTCACAAACCACACATGGATCCACCACTGTCATTGCATGTGTGTTGTTTCCACAAACCACACATGGATCAACCAGTGGTCATTGCATGTGTGTTCTTTTCCACAAACCACACATGGATCCACTAGTGGACATTGCATGTGTGTTCTTTCCACAAACAAACATATGGATCAACCAGAGTCATTGCATGTGTGTTCTTTCCGCAAACCATATATGGATCCATTTGAGTAAATGCATGTTTGAACTTACACTAAAACCACAAACCAGCACTAGAATCATTGCATGTGTGTTCTTTTCCACAAACCACACATGGATCCACTAGACTCATTGCATGTGTGTTCTTTTCCACAAAGAACTTATGGATCAACCAGTGGTCATTGCATGTGTGTTCTTTTCACAAACCACATGTGGACCCACTAGAGTCATCGCATGTATGTTCTTATAGTAAAACTAGCACTAGAGTCATTGCATGTGTGTTCTTTCCACAAACCACACATGGATCAACCACTAGAGTCATTGCATGTGTGTTCTTTTCACAAACCACACATGGATCCACCACTGTCATTGCATGTGTGTTCTTTCCACAAACCACACATGGATCAACCAGTGGTCATTGCATGTGTGTTCTTTTCCACAAACCACACATGGATCCACCAGTGGTCATTGCATGTGTGTTCTTTTCCACAGACCACACATGGATCCACTAGTGGACATTGCATGTGTGTTCTTTCCACAAACCACATATGGATCAACCAGAGTCATTGCATGTGTGTTCTTTCCACAAACCACATATGGATCCATTTGAGTAATTGCATGTTTGTTCTTATACTAAAACCACAAACCAACACTAGAGTCATTGCATGTGTGTTCTGTTCCACAAACCACACATGGATCCACTAGACTCATTGCATGTGTGTTCTTTTCAAGAAATAACTTATGGATCAACCAGTGGTCATTGCATGTGTGTTCTTTTCACAAACCACATGTGGACCCCCTAGAGTGATCGCATGTGTGTTCTTATACTAAAACTAGCACTAGAGTCATTGCATGTGTGTTCTTTCCACAAACCACACATGGATCAACCACTAGAGTCATTGCATGTGTGTTCTTTCCAAAAACCACATATGGATCAACCAGTGGTGATTGCATGTGTGTTCTTTTCCATAAACCACTTATGGGTCCATTACAGTCATTGCATGTGTGTTATTTCCACAAACCACACATGTATCAACCATTAGAGTCACTGCATGTGTGTTATTTCCACAAACCACACATGGATCAACCACTAGAGTCATTGCATGTATGTTATTTCCAGAAACCATCATGGATCAACCACTAGAATCATTGCATGTGTTTTCTTAGACTAAAACCAACACTAGAGTCATTGCATGTGTGTTCTTTTCACAAACCACACATGGATCCACCACTGTCATTGCATGTGTGTTCTTTCCACAAACCACACATGGATCAACAAGTGGTCATTGCATGTGTGTTCTTTTCCACAAACCACACATGGATCCACCAGTGGACATTGCATGTGTGTTCTTTGCACAAACCACATATGGATCAACCAGAGTCATTGCACGTGTGTTCTTTCCACAAACCACATATGGATCCATTTGAGTAATTGCATGTTTGTTCTTATACTAAAACCACAAACCAGCACTAGAGTCATTGCATGTGTGTTCTGTTCCACAAACCACACATGGATCCACTAGACTCATTGCATGTGTGTTCTTTTCCACAAATAACTTATGGATCAACCAGTGGTCATTGCATGTGTGTTCTTTTCACAAACCACATGTGGACCCCCTAGAGTCATCGCATGTGTGTTCTTATACTAAAACTAGCACTAGAGTCATTGCATGTGTGTTCTTTCCACAAACCACACATGGATCAACAACTAGACTCATTGCATGTGTGTTCTTTCCACAAACCACATATGGACCAACTAGTGGTCATTGCATGTGTGTTCTTTTCCATAAACCACTTATGGATCCATTATAGTCATTGCATGTGTGTTATTTCCACAAATCACACATGGATCAACCACTAGAGTCATTTCATGTGTGTTATTTCCACAAACCACACATGGATCAACCACTAGAGTCATTGCATGTGTGTTATTTCCACAAACCATCATGGATCAACCACCAGAGTCATTGCATGTGTGTTATTTCCACAATCCACACATGGATCAACCACTAGAGTCATTGCGTGTCTGTTATTTCCACAAACCACACAAGGATCAACCACTAGAGTCATTGCATGTGTGTTACACAAACCACACATGGATCAACCACTAGAGTCATTGCATGTGTGTTATTTCCACAAACCATCATGGATCAACCACTAGAGTCATTGCACGTGTGTTATTTCCACAATCCACACATGGATCAACCACTAGAGTCATTGCGTGTCTGTTATTTCCACAAATCACACATGGATCAACCACTAGAGTCATTGCATGTGTGTTCTTATACCAAAACCAACACTAGAGTCATTGCATGTGTGTTCTTTTCACAAACCACACATGGATCCACCACTGTCATTGCATGTGTGTTCTTTCCACAAACCACACATGGATCCACCAGTGGTCATTGCATGTGGGTTCTTTTCCACAAACCACACATGGATCCACCAGTGGTCATTGCATGTGTGTTCTTTCCACAAACCACATATGGATCAACCAGAGTCATTGCATGTGTGTTCTTTCCACAAACCACATATGGATCCATTTGAGTAATTGCATGTTTGTTCTTATACTAAAACCACAAACCAGCACTAGAGTCATTGCATGTGTGTTCTTTTCCACAAACCACACATGGATCCACTAGACTCATTGCATGTTTGTTCTTTTCCACAAACAACTTATGGATCAACCAGTGGTCATTGCATGTGTGTTCTTTTCACAAACCACATGTGGACCCACAAGAGTCATTGCATATGTGTTCTTATACTAAAACTAGCACTAGAGTCATTGCATGTGTGTTCTATCCACAAACCACACATGGATCCACCACTATCATTGCATGTGTGTTCTTTCCACAAACCACACATGGATCAACAAGTGGTCATTGCATGTGTGTTCTTTCCAAAAACCACATATGGATAAACCAGTGGTCATTGCATGTGTGTTCTTTTCCATAAACCACTTATGGATCTATTAAAGTCATTGCATGTGTGTTATTTCCCCAAACCACACATGGATCAACCACTAGAGTCATTGCATGTGTGTTATTTCCACAAACCACACATGGATCAACCACTAGAGTCATTGCATGTGTGTTCTTTCCACAAACCACACATGGATCAACCACTAGAGTCATTGCATGTGTGTTCTTATACTAAAACCAGCACTAGAGTCATTGCATGTGTATTCTTTTCACAAACCACACATGGATCCACCACTGTCATTGCATGTGTGTTCTTTCCACAAACCGCACATGGATCAACCAGTGGTCATTGCATGTGTGTTCTTTCCACAAACCACATATGGATCAACCAGAGTCATTGCACGTGTGTTCTTTCCATAAACCACATATGGATCCATTTGAGTAATTGCATGTTTTTACTTATACTAAAACCACAAACCAGCACTAGAGTCATTGCATGTGTGTTCTGTTCCACAAACCACACATGGATCCACTAGACTCATTGCATGTGTGTTCTTTTCCACAAATAACATATGGATCAACCAGTGGTCATTGCATGTGTGTTCTTTTCACAAACCATCTTGTGGACCCACTAGAGTCATCGCATGTGTGTTCTTATACTAAAACTAGCACTAGAGTCATTGCATGTGTGTTCTTTCCACAAACCACACATGGATCAACCACTAGAGTCATTGCATGTGTGATCTTTCCACAAACCACATATGGATCAACCAGTGGTCATTGCATGTGTGTTCTTTCCCATAAACCACTTATGGATCCATTACAGTCATTGCATGTGTGTTATTTCCACAAACCACACATGTATCAACCACTAGAGTCATTACATGTGTGTTATTTCCACAAACCACACATGGATCAACCACTAGAGTCATTGCATGTGTGTTATTTCCACAAACCATCATGGATCAACCACTAGAATCATTACATGTGCGTTCTTATACTAAAACCAACACTAGAGTCATTGCATGTGTGTTCTTTTCACAAACTACACATGGATCCACCACTGTCATTGCATGTGTGTTCTTTCCACAAACCACACATGGATCAACAAGTGGTCATTGCATGTCTGTTCTTTTCCACAAACCACACATGGATCCACCAGTGGACATTGCATGTGTGTTCTTTCCACAAACCACATATGGATGCCCCAGAGTCATTGCATGTGTGTTCTTTCCACAAACCACATATGGATCCATTTGAGTAATTGGATGTTTGTTCTTATACTAAAACCACAAACCAGCACTAGAGTCATTGCATGTGTGTTCTTTTCCACAAACCACACATGGATCCACTAGACTCATTGCATGTGTGTTCTTTTCCACAAACAAATTATGGATCAAAGAGTGGTCATTGCATGTGTGTTCTTTTCACAAACCACATGTGGACCCACTAGAGTCATTGCATGTGTGTTCTTATACTAAAACCAGCACTAGAGTCATTGCATGTGTATTCTTTTCACAAACCACACATGGATCCACCAATGTCATTGCATGTGTGTTCTTTTCACAAACCACACATGGATCAACCAGTGGTCATTGCATGTGTGTTCTTTTCCACAAACCACACATGGATCCACTAGTGGACATTGCATGTGTGTTCTTTCCACAAACCACATATGGATCAACCAGAGTCATTGCATGTGTGTTATTTCCCCAAACCACACATGGATCAACCACTAGAGTCATTGCATGTGTGTTATTTCCACAAACCACACATGGATCAACCACTAGAGTCATTGCATGTGTGTTATTTCCACAAACCACACATGGATCAACCACTAGAGTCATTGCATATGTGTTCTTATACTATAACCAGCACTAGAGTCATTGCATGTGTATTCTTTTCACAAACCACACATGGATCCACCACTGTCATTGCATGTGTGTTGTTTCCACAAACCGCACATGGATCAACCAGTGGTCATTGCATGTGTGTTCTTTTCCACAAACCACACATGGATCCACTAGTGGACATTGCATGTGTGTTCTTTCCACAAACAAACATATGGATCAACCAGAGTCATTGCATGTTTGTTCTTTCTGCAAACCATATATGGATCCATTTGAGTAATTGCATGTTTGAACTTACACTAAAACCACAAACCAGCACTAGAATCATTGCATGTGTGTTCTTTTCCACAAACCACACATGGATCCACTAGACTCATTGCATGTGTGTTCTTTTCCACAAAGAACTTATGGATCAACCAGTGGTCATTGCATGTGTGTTTTTTTCACAAACCACATGTGGACCCACTAGAGTCATCGCATGTATGTTCTTATACTAAAACTAGCACTAGAGTCATTGCATGTGTGTTCTTTCCACAAACCACACATAGATCAACCACTAGAGTCATTGCATGTGTGTTCTTTTCACAAACCACACATGGATCCACCACTGTCATTGCATGTGTGTTCTTTCCACAAACCACACATGGATCAACCAGTGGTCATTGCATGTGTGTTCTTTTCCACAAACCACACATGGATCCACCAGTGGTCATTGCATGTGTGTTCTTTTCCACAGACCACACATGGATCCACTAGTGGACATTGCATGTGTGTTCTTTCCACAAACCACATATGGATCAACCAGAGTCATTGCATGTGTGTTCTTTCCACAAACCACATATGGATCCATTTGAGTAATTGCATGTTTGTTCTTATACTAAAACCACAAACCAACACTAGAGTCATTGCATGTGTGTTCTGTTCCACAAACCACACATGGATCCACTAGACTCATTGCATGTGTGTTCTTTTCAAGAAATAACTTATGGATCAACCAGTGGTCATTGCATGTGTGTTCTTTTCACAAACCACATGTGGACCCCCTAGAGTCATCGCATGTGTGTTCTTATACTAAAACTAGCACTAGAGTCATTGCATGTGTGTTCTTTCCACAAACCACACATGGATCAACCACTAGAGTCATTGCATGTGTGTTCTTTCCAAAAACCACATATGGATCAACCAGTGGTGATTGCATGTGTGTTCTTTTCCATAAACCACTTATGGGTCCATTACAGTCATTGCATGTGTGTTATTTCCACAAACCACACATGTATCAACCATTAGAGTCACTGCATGTGTGTTATTTCCACAAACCACACATGGATCAACCACTAGACTCATTGCATGTGTGTTATTTCCAGAAACCATCATGGATCAACCACTAGAATCATTGCATGTGCTTTCTTAGACTAAAACCAACACTAGAGTCATTGCATGTGTGTTCTTTTCACAAACCACACATGGATCCACCACTGTCATTGCATGTGTGTTCTTTCCACAAACCACACATGGATCAACAAGTGGTCATTGCATGTGTGTTCTTTTCCACAAACCACACATGGATCCACCAGTGGACATTGCATGTGTGTTCTTTGCACAAACCACATATGGATCAACCAGAGTCATTGCATGTGTGTTCTTTCCACAAACCACATATGGATCCATTTGAGTAATTGCATGTTTGTTCTTATACTAAAACCACAAACCAGCACTAGAGTCATTGCATGTGTGTTCTGTTCCACAAACCACACATGGATCCACTAGACTCATTGCATGTGTGTTCTTTTCCACAAATAACTTATGGATCAACCAGTGGTCATTGCATGTGTGTTCTTTTCACAAACCACATGTGGACCCCCTAGAGTCATCGCATGTGTGTTCTTATACTAAAACTAGCACTAGAGTCATTGCATGTGTGTTCTTTCCACAAACCACACATGGATCAACAACTAGACTCATTGCATGTGTGTTCTTTCCACAAACCACATATGGACCAACCAGTGGTCATTGCATGTGTGTTCTTTTCCATAAACCACTTATGGATCCATTATAGTCATTGCATGTGTGTTATTTCCACAAATCACACATGGATCAACCACTAGAGTCATTTCATGTGTGTTATTTCCACAAACCACACATGGATCAACCACTAGAGTCATTGCATGTGTGTTATTTCCACAAACCATCATGGATCAACCACCAGAGTCATTGCATGTGTGTTATTTCCACAATCCACACATGGATCAACCACTAGAGTCATTGCGTGTCTGTTATTTCCACAAACCACACAAGGATCAACCACTAGAGTCATTGCATGTGTGTTACACAAACCACACATGGATCAACCACTAGAGTCATTGCATGTGTGTTATTTCCACAAACCATCATGGATCAACCACTAGAGTCATTGCACGTGTGTTATTTCCACAATCCACACATGGATCAACCACTAGAGTCATTGCGTGTCTGTTATTTCCACAAATCACACATGGATCAACCACTAGAGTCATTGCATGTGTGTTCTTATACCAAAACCAACACTAGAGTCATTGCATGTGTGTTCTTTTCACAAACCACACATGGATCCACCACTGTCATTGCATGTGTGTTCTTTCCACAAACCACACATGGATCCACCAGTGGTCATTCCATGTGGGTTCTTTTCCACAAACCACACATGGATCCACCAGTGGTCATTGCATGTGTGTTCTTTCCACAAACCACATATGGATCAACCAGAGTCATTGCATGTGTGTTCTTTCCACAAACCACATATGGATCCATTTGAGTAATTGCATGTTTGTTCTTATACTAAAACCACAAACCAGCACTAGAGTCATTGCATGTGTGTTCTTTTCCACAAACCACACATGGATCCACTAGACTCATTGCATGTTTGTTCTTTTCCACAAACAACTTATGGATCAACCAGTGGTCATTGCATGTGTGTTCTTTTCACAAACCACATGTGGACCCACAAGAGTCATTGCATATGTGTTCTTATACTAAAACTAGCACTAGAGTCATTGCATGTGTGTTCTATCCACAAACCACACATGGATCCACCACTATCATTGCATGTGTGTTCTTTCCACAAACCACACATGGATCAACAAGTGGTCATTGCATGTGTGTTCTTTCCAAAAACCACATATGGATAAACCAGTGGTCATTGCATGTGTGTTCTTTTCCATAAACCACTTATGGATCTATTAAAGTCATTGCATGTGTGTTATTTCCCCAAACCACACATGGATCAACCACTAGAGTCATTGCATGTGTGTTATTTCCACAAACCACACATGGATCAACCACTAGAGTCATTGCATGTGTGTTATTTCCACAAACCACACATGGATCAACCACTAGAGTCATTGCATGTGTGTTCTTATACTAAAACCAGCACTAGAGTCATTGCATGTGTATTCTTTTCACAAACCACACATGGATCCACCACTGTCATTGCATGTGTGTTCTTTCCACAAACCGCACATGGATCAACCAGTGGTCATTGCATGTGTGTTCTTTCCACAAACCACATATGGATCAACCAGAGTCATTTCACGTGTGTTCTTTCCATAAACCACATATGGATCCATTTGAGTAATTGCATGTTTGTACTTATACTAAAACCACAAACCAGCACTAGAGTCATTGCATGTGTGTTCTGTTCCACAAACCACACATGGATCCACTAGACTCATTGCATGTGTGTTCTTTTCCACAAATAACATATGGATCAACCAGTGGTCATTGCATGTGTGTTCTTTTCACAAACCATCATGTGGACCCACTAGAGTCATCGCATGTGTGTTCTTATACTAAAACTAGCACTAGAGTCATTGCATGTGTGTTCTTTCCACAAACCACACATGGATCAACCACTAGAGTCATTGCATGTGTGATCTTTCCACAAACCACATATGGATCAACCAGTGGTCATTGCATGTGTGTTCTTTCCCATAAACCACTTATGGATCCATTACAGTCATTGCATGTGTGTTATTTCCACAAACCACACATGTATCAACCACTAGAGTCATTACATGTGTGTTATTTCCACAAACCACACATGGATCAACCACTAGAGTCATTGCATGTGTGTTATTTCCACAAACCATCATGGATCAACCACTAGAATCATTACATGTGCGTTCTTATACTAAAACCAACACTAGAGTCATTGCATGTGTGTTCTTTTCACAAACTACACATGGATCCACCACTGTCATTGCATGTGTGTTCTTTCCACAAACCACACATGGATCAACAAGTGGTCATTGCATGTCTATTCTTTTCCACAAACCACACATGGATCCACCAGTGGACATTGCATGTGTGTTCTTTCCACAAACCACATATGGATCAACCAGAGTCATTGCATGTGTGTTCTTTCCACAAACCACATATGGATCCATTTGAGTAATTGGATGTTTGTTCTTATACTAAAACCACAAACCAGCACTAGAGTCATTGCATGTGTGTTCTTTTCCACAAACCACACATGGATCCACTAGACTCATTGCATGTGTGTTCTTTTCCACAAACAAATTATGGATCAAAGAGTGGTCATTGCATGTGTGTTCTTTTCACAAACCACATGTGGACCCACTAGAGTCATTGCATGTGTGTGCTTATCATAAAACCAGCACTAGAGTCATTGCATGTGTATTCTTTTCACAAACCACACATGGATCCACCACTGTCATTGCATGTGTGTTCTTTTCACAAACCACACATGGATCAACCAGTGGTCATTGCATGTGTGTTCTTTTCCACAAACCACACATGGATCCACTAGTGGACATTGCATGTGTGTTCTTTCCACAAACCACATATGGATCAACCAGAGTCATTGCATGTGTGTTATTTCCCCAAACCACACATGGATCAACCACTAGAGTCATTGCATGTGTGTTATTTCCACAAACCACACATGGATCAAGCACTAGAGTCATTGCATGTGTGTTATTTCCACAAACCACACATGGATCAACCACTAGAGTCATTGCATATGTGTTCTTATACTATAACCAGCACTAGAGTCATTGCATGTGTATTCTTTTCACAAACCACACATGGATCCACCACTGTCATTGCATGTGTGTTGTTTCCACAAACCGCACATGGATCAACCAGTGGTCATTGCATGTGTGTTCTTTTCCACAAACCACACATGGATCCACTAGTGGACATTGCATGTGTGTTCTTTCCACAAACAAACATATGGATCAACCAGAGTCATTGCATGTGTGTTCTTTCCGCAAACCATATATGGATCCATTTGAGTAATTGCATGTTTGAACTTACAGTAAAACCACAAACCAGCACTAGAATCATTGCATGTGTGTTCTTTTCCACAAACCACACATGGATCCACTAGACTCATTGCATGTGTGTTCTTTTCCACAAAGAACTTATGGATCAACCAGTGGTCATTGCATGTGTGTTCTTTTCACAAACCACATGTGGACCCACTAGAGTCATCGCATGTATGTTCTTATACTAAAACTAGCACTAGAGTCATTGCATGTGTGTTCTTTCCACAAACCACACATGGATCAACCACTAGAGTCATTGCATGTGTGTTCTTTTCACAAACCACACATGGATCCACCACTGTCATTGCATGTGTGTTCTTTCCACAAACCACACATGGATCAACCAGTGGTCATTGCATGTGTGTTCTTTTCCACAAACCACACATGGATCCACCAGTGGTCATTGCATGTGTGTTCTTTTCCACAAACCACACATGGATCCACTAGTGGACATTGCATGTGTGTTCTTTCCACAAACCACATATGGATCAACCAGAGTCATTGCATGTGTGTTCTTTCCACAAACCACATATGGATCCATTTGAGTAATTGCATGTTTGTTCTTATACTAAAACCACAAACCAACACTAGAGTCATTGCATGTGTGTTCTGTTCCACAAACCACACATGGATCCACTAGACTCATTGCATGTGTGTTCTTTTCAAGAAATAACTTATGGATCAACCAGTGGTCATTGCATGTGTGTTCTTTTCACAAACCACATATGGACCCCCTAGAGTCATCGCATGTGTGTTCTTATACTAAAACTAGCACTAGAGTCATTGCATGTGTGTTCTTTCCACAAACCACACATGGATCAACCACTAGAGTCATTGCATGTGTGTTCTTTCCAAAAACCACATATGGATCAACCAGTGGTGATTGCATGTGTGTTCTTTTCCATAAACCACTTATGGGTCCATTACAGTCATTGCATGTGTGTTATTTCCACAAACCACACATGTATCAACCATTAGAGTCACTGCATGTGTGTTATTTCCACAAACCACACATGGATCAACCACTAGAGTCATTGCATGTGTGTTATTTCCAGAAACCATCATGGATCAACCACTAGAATCATTGCATGTGCTTTCTTAGACTAAAACCAACACTAGAGTCATTGCATGTGTGTTCTTTTCACAAACCACACATGGATCCACCACTGTCATTGCATGTGTGTTCTTTCCACAAACCACACATGGATCAACAAGTGGTCATTGCATGTGTGTTCTTTTCCACAAACCACACATGGATCCACCAGTGGACATTGCATGTGTGTTCTTTGCACAAACCACATATGGATCAACCAGAGTCATTGCATGTGTGTTCTTTCCACAAACCACATATGGATCCATTTGAGTAATTGCATGTTTGTTCTTATACTAAAACCACAAACCAGCACTAGAGTCATTGCATGTGTGTTCTGTTCCACAAACCACACATGGATCCACTAGACTCATTGCATGTGTTTTCTTTTCCACAAATAACTTATGGATCAACCAGTGGTCATTGCATGTGTGTTCTTTTCACAAACCACATGTGGACCCCCTAGAGTCATCGCATGTGTGTTCTTATACTAAAACTAGCACTAGAGTCATTGCATGTGTGTTCTTTCCACAAACCACACATGGATCAACAACTAGACTCATTGCATGTGTGTTCTTTCCACAAACCACATATGGACCAACCAGTGGTCATTGCATGTGTGTTCTTTTCCATAAACCACTTATGGATCCATTATAGTCATTGCATGTGTGTTATTTCCACAAATCACACATGGATCAACCACTAGAGTCATTTCATGTGTGTTATTTCCACAAACCACACATGGATCAACCACTAGAGTCATTGCATGTGTGTTATTTCCACAAACCATCATGGATCAACCACCAGAGTCATTGCATGTGTGTTATTTCCACAATCCACACATGGATCAACCACTAGAGTCATTGCGTGTCTGTTATTTCCACAAACCACACAAGGATCAACCACTAGAGTCATTGCATGTGTGTTACACAAACCACACATGGATCAACCACTAGAGTCATTGCATGTGTGTTATTTCCACAAACCATCATGGATCAACCACTAGAGTCATTGCACCTGTGTTATTTCCACAATCCACACATGGATCAACCACTAGAGTCATTGCGTGTCTGTTATTTCCACAAATCACACATGGATCAACCACTAGAGTCATTGCATGTGTGTTCTTATACCAAAACCAACACTAGAGTCATTGCATGTGTGTTCTTTTCACAAACCACACATGGATCCACCACTGTCATTGCATGTGTGTTCTTTCCACAAACCACACATGGATCCACCAGTGGTCATTGCATGTGGGTTCTTTTCCACAAACCACACATGGATCCACCAGTGGTCATTGCATGTGTGTTCTTTCCACAAACCACATATGGATCAACCAGAGTCATTGCATGTGTGTTCTTTCCACAAACCACATATGGATCCATTTGAGTAATTGCATGTTTGTTCTTATACTAAAACCACAAACCAGCACTAGAGTCATTGCATGTGTGTTCTTTTCCACAAACCACACATGGATCCACTAGACTCATTGCATGTTTGTTCTTTTCCACAAACAACTTATGGATCAACCAGTGGTCATTGCATGTGTGTTCTTTTCACAAACCACATGTGGACCCACAAGAGTCATTGCATATGTGTTCTTATACTAAAACTAGCACTAGAGTCATTGCATGTGTGTTCTATCCACAAACCACACATGGATCCACCCCTATCATTGCATGTGTGTTCTTTCCACAAACCACACATGGATCAACAAGTGGTCATTGCATGTGTGTTCTTTCCAAAAACCACATATGGATAAACCAGTGGTCATTGCATGTGTGTTCTTTTCCATAAACCGCTTATGGATCTATTAAAGTCATTGCATGTGCGTTATTTCCACAAACCACACATGGATCAACCACTAGAGGCATTGCATGTGTGTTATTTCCACAAACCACACATAGATCAACCACTAGAGTCATTGCATGTGTGTTATTTCCACAAACCACACATGGATCAACCACTAGAGTCATGGCTTGGGTGTTCTTATACTAAAACCAACACTAGAGGCATTGCATGTGTATTCTTTTCACAAACTACACATGGATCCGCCACTGTCATTGCATGTGTGTTCTTTCCACAAACCACACATGGATCAACCAGTGGTCATTGCGTGTGTGTTCTTTTCCACAAACCACACATGGATCCACTAGTGGACATTGCATGTGTGTTCTTTCCACAAACCAACATATGGATCAACCAGAGCCATTGCATGTGTGTTCTTTCCACAAACCACATACGGATCCATTTGAGTAATTGGAAGTTTTTTCTTATACTAAATCCACAAACCAGCACTAGAGTCATTGCATGTGTGTTCTTTTCCACAAACCACACATGGATCCACTAGACTCATTGCATGTGTGTTCTTTTCCACAAAGAACTTATGGATCAACCAGTGGTCATTACATGGGTGTTCTTTTCACAAACCACATGTGGACCCACTAGAGTCATCGCATGTGTGTTCTTATACTAAAACTAGCACTAGAGTCATTGCATTTGTGTTCTTTCCATAAACCACACATGGATCAACCACTAGAGTCATTGCATGTGTGTTCTTTTCACAAACCACACATGGATCCACCACTGTCATTGCATGTGTGTTCTTTCCATAAACCACACATGGATAAACCAGTGGTCATTGCATGTGTGTTCTTTTCCACAAACCACACATGGATCCACCAGTGGTCATTGCATGTGTGTTCTTTTCCACAGACCACACATGGATCCACCAGTGGACATTGCATGTGTGTTCTTTCCACAAACCACATATTGATCAACCAGAGTCATTGCATGTGTGTTCTTTCCACAAACCACATACGGATCCATTTGAGTAATTGCATGTTTGTTCTTATAGTAAAACCACAAACCAGCACTAGAGTCATTGCATGTGTGTTCTGTTCCACAAACCACACATGGATCCACTAGACTCATTGCATGTGTGTTCTTTTCAACAAATAACTTATGGATCAACCAGTGGTCATTGCATGTGTGTTCTTTTCACAAACCACATGTGGACCCCCTAGAGTCATCGCATGTGTGTTCTTATACTAAAACTAGCACTAGAGTCATTGCATGTGTGTTCTTGTCACATCCCAAGATTTTCCAAATCTTGTAATGTGAAAAATAAATTAAACAAAATAAAATTTTGTTGAAAATCAAGGTGAAAAGAAACTTTTGTTTCTAAAAGGAAAACTTTAGCCAAAGTTTGTTAAAGATGGGATTCTAAAGTTTGAATTCAACAAATCCAAATCAAGGGAAATGCATTCCTCAATGAATGTATCTGGAAATTGGAACATTAGGAAAGTAATTCCAAATCCCTAAGCCCTAATGGAAGGAAATCATTTTCCAAAGTATCAGCAAATCTATGGATTTGATCCATACCAAATTTGATCAACAGATAATCACAAGGGAACAAGAAAGACCATAGAGATTGGTTTCACTTAGTTTGGAACCATAGACAAAATCTTGTGAACATAATGAGTTAAAGGAAATTGAATTTCCAAAGCCAATAAAGCCCCTACCAATTGGTGAGCAATTATAATCCTAAAGGGATTAAAAAGATAAACATTTGATAAAGGAAAATAAATTGTTTTGGAAATACCATTTTGGATCTTTTAATAAAAGACTTTGTTTTCAAATGAAAAGGTGAGCCAAATTAATTTTTGGCCAAGCTTTTGTAATAAAATATTTTGTTTTGATAAAATGAGTAAAAGTTTATTTAAATAAAATAATAAGGATTTAAATATCCAATTTTATTTAAGTAAAGGCTTTTCCCATTTTAAATGAACACCAAGTATTTTATTACTACTTTGAAATCTTTTATTAAAAGGTTTTGCTTTGATTAAAATGAGTAAAGGATTATTTAAATAAAATAATAAGGATTTAAATATCCAATTTTATTTAAGTAAAGGCTTTCCCATTTTAATTAAACACCAAAACTTATTTATCTATTTAAATAAGTTTCCAAGTAATCTTTTATTTTTTCAAATAAAACCTACTGGTTTGTTTTTGGAAATAATTGGATTTCAAATGGAAATTTTATTTAAATAAATCAAACACTATTAATAAACTAAAGATCCATTTTATTTAATTATTAAATGGATCTTAAAATAAATAAAAATAATATTTTATTTTGGATTTGGATTATGTTGATAAACAGAACCAAATTCAAATGAAAAGTTTGTGATTGTTTGAATTGATTTGAGTGTTGTTTGAATGTGTGAATAATTGAATGAAATTCAAAACAGAAAAGAAATAGAAAAAGGAAAAAGAAGGAGACAGAAAAAAATAGTGCAACAGACTCAGCCCAATAGGCCCAGTCCAGCCCAGTACTCCCTCCCCCGAAGTGTTTCTTTTCTCACTCGGAAACAGACCCGCACAAAGACTGACAGCCGGACCCACTTCTCCCTCTCACTCACTCGCTGACGAGATGACCCCACCTCCTCTTATTCTCCTTCCCGAACCGTTTTCCTCACTCAGAAACTAACCCGCGCGGAGTATGACAAGTGGACCCCGTTCCCTCTCCCTTTCCCACTGACCGGTGGACCCCGCACCACTATGCATCCTCTTCACCCGCGCCAGCCGTTTCTTCCTCCCCTCAACGGTGTTCTGCCGATTTACTCCGGCGTTGAATTCGCCATAATGCCGGCCTTCACTCCCCCTGCGACGACGCCCATTTAACCGCCTCCCTCTCCTCTGTCATTTCCCCCAGACATCGCCTCCCCTCTGCCCCCAGGCCGCCCCAATTGCTCTCTATACCGCTGCTACTCCGACGATGTTCTGGTGACGATTCTGACGAAGCCTCGCCGCCCCTTGCCTCCTCGACCATCCTCTAGTGATCCACACCTCCTGGCGATCATCCCCGTAGCACCAGCTCACCCGCGGGCACCCCAGAGCCTCGACAACGACGACCACAGCACCACACCGCCGTCTGCCGTTTCTCCGGCGAACTTTCCAGGTGAACTCCGTCCGCCCCAGCACCTCTTGATCATGCTCACATGAACCCCATGGCCGCCCGCATCTTACCGTGCCTTTGTTTTGTCTTGGGGTGAACTGCAGCAACGCCTCGTCGTCAACCTGAGCGCCACCGTCTGTCTGCAAACTCCGGCGACTCTTCTGGTAAGCACAAGACCACCCCGACCCCTCTCGTTCACGCACACGACTCCGTCTCCATCTTGCGCATCTAACCGAGCCTTCTTTTCGCTTCGGAGAGAACCACAGCAACGTCCTCGACAGCAACCGAAGCCAACCGCCGCCAGCACGAACTCCGACGAGCAATCGCAGTCGTACCCGAGCGCCCCTCGCCCGACCAACCCCTCCCCGAGCACCGCCGTGACCTCCTGAGCCTGGTGAGCAACCCCTCCTTCTCCCTCACCTCCTGTAGCGTCGCCTCCGTCGTCGACCGACAGTTTCGCCGCCGGTAGCCACCGCTCCGCCGCTGCGTTTTGGCCAAACGATAGGAACCGTTGGATGCAGATCCACCGGCTTGGATAGATTGACTAAGCGAAAGGGTAACTATTGATCTGCACCGTGCGTAGCCACTTAGATCTGACGGTCCAGGAAGGCTGATCCATGCGAACCGGTACCGTCCAATAGAATACTGCCGCGTGTCCCTATTCTGTTTAAAACAGAATTTGAAAACAGAAACTTTTGCAAACTCCAAACCCTTGTATCTTTTGATCCACACGTCCAAATTTTACAAATTTGATGTCGTTGGAATCAGCAAGACAAGCTCTAACCAACCCTACCCTTAGTTTAGCAAATAGTATTGGATAGATTGGTTGATTATGCAGAAACATTTGAGTGCTTGCTAACATTAGAAAAATCATTTAAAAACGATTTTTAGGTTAGAACCTTTGCAAATTGGTTTGTTGTGACCTTACTGACCCTAGGAACCAACCTAAGTTTTGGAAAATGATTTTGGAAAAGTTTAGAATGGATTAATTGGTTTAGTCCATTTCTAGCTAATTAAAAACCATTGTTTTGTTTATGAAAATGCTTTCATAAAGAAAACTTTGAGAAAATGTTTTGGACCAAACCTACTGACCCAAAACACCAAGTTTTGCAATAGCAACTCAATTTGGTGAAAAACATAAAGTTTTGCCTTGATAGAATTATTTTCCACCACATAAAATGATGGATGGATTTAAAAATAGTTTTTGAGCAAAACCCTCTAACCAATGACTTTGCCATTTTGGTAAATGACCAATTTGGAACTTACAAAGCCTAGAAGTCTAGTGGAGATCATACTTACAATAGAACCAACCTTTGCATGCTTATGCATGACTTAGATCCCATTACCTTGTGTGTGAAAAATTGTTTGTTTGACTTTGTTATTTTATGTGTGTAGTTTTGCTTGATTGGTAGATTAAGTTTGTGCCTTGCTTGATTGAATTGTAGTGACTTAAAGAGTGTGAGTGTTGCAAGGACAAGGAGTGAACCTATACCCTCTACCTAAAAAGGCAAGTGATATCATCATGAATATTCCATTCCTATATTTTACATATGCATTAGTATTATTTTTCTAAGTATAGGACTTGCATGGTTATTTGCTAAGTACAAGCTATGCTATGGGAAAACCTATTAGGTGAAGCCTTAGTGAAATTTTCCTAAGTCAAGATTCCTATTACTATTATGCTTAGCCTAGCTACTAGAAAACAAGGGTGGTTTATATATTCACACTATGAAAAAATATTCTAAGTCTAAGGACTTGTTTTTATTTAACAAAACAACTAAGTTAATGAATCACCTGGGTGGAATGGAAGGAATGGTTTATGTTGAGTGGTTCACAAGGCCATGACATGGCTTGTGTATCTCACTTGTGGATGGCCACCCAAGAAACAAAGAGATTTGAGTTGTCAAATGTTGAGAAGCTTCAAGTGCAACCACTTGGCATTATGGGCTCTGCCATGATCTTAGGATGCTAGAACTTAGTCTTTTGGACAGTGGGTGGTAGATGGGATGATAGGTTGGAACGCGTCCATTTGACTAAGGAAAGGCTACTGAAGGATCATGTCTTGGGAAACCAAGGCTTGTGGGGAAAGTGCACCACCTCTGCAGAGTGTAAAACCTAAGTACTTAGCCATGTCCCTGGTAAAGGACAATTTGAGCATCAAGACATGGAAGCTTCAAGAATCTCATCACTCCAATTTCAAAATAAAACTTGTGGGTGAACAAGGGTTAAAAGGATCTTCAGTCATTGATTGGTAGATGCCCTGAGTGGATCTGGAGTCTTTGATTGATAGATGCCTTGGGTGTTTTGTGCCAAGCAAAAACTTAGTATTTTCAAAAGTTAGGGAAAAATCTATTTTGAGCAAAGCAAGCCTAAGCTCCACCAGCCAAATGCATATAGTATTATAGTCCACTTAAAATATACTAAGGTACCACTTGCCAATACTATTCCAATGTATTGACCCTTGTGGCTGTAACTTATTATGTTGCAGGTTTGATTGTTTTAGTGAAGATTGATTGATTAGGATTACAAAGTCTACAACCAACATGTCTGCCTGTGGAAACTTTGAAGATGAAGGACCCATGACTATAGTTATTCCGCTGCAATGTAATGTAAATAGCCAATTAGCTATGTTTGGTGTAATAAAATTATTTTTTTCCTGGTTATAAAGTTGTATTATGACCTTTGTTTCTCGATATTACATCTGAACTGTGGATGCTAGCTATTGATCCAGGGACTAGCATTGTAAACACAGGGGACTCAATCTTATTAAAGGTTGGGGACGTTACAGAATGGTATCAGAGCATTGTGTTGCCTGTAGGATTTGTAACCCTAGGATTGGACAAAAACCCTTAGAAAAATAGGAGTTGTATTTTGTTCCAAAACTTATTTACAAAAACAATCTTGTAAACTCTTTCCTCAACCATTTTGATTTCAACTCTACTTCTCTTCTACTTCAAACTCAATGGAAAGCCTACCCCATGACCAAAGACTACACCATGTGCAAAGGACTTCTTCAACTTCATCAACTCTAATGACTTCAACTTCTTCAACATCTTCAACATGTACACCAAGGACTTCAACTTGGATATCACTAAAGACTACATGTCTTGAGTAACATTTCACTTGAAGACTAAGGAAAAACAACTTAGAAGGAGCCATCATCACCTTTGAAGTTTTGTGACCAAGACACAAGAATTCTCCAAGGATACAAAGATCTCAATCAAGAAGAATCAACCAAGAAGGATGGAAAGCTCACAAGTGAACCATATAGATGGACCACCATGTTTTAGTTAAGTCAAACCCACCAACTTATGTGGTGTAACAAAAATATTTTGTTGCCTAAGTATATGCTTGAAACTTGTTGTTTGAGTGGAATGTTTGTTTGTGATTGCTTGCACATTGCTTGTGTGAATTGTGATGTGTGTGATTAGGACTAATTCCCTTAGAAATCTTTTGCCTATTCTAATCCCAATCCAACCCAAACAGATGACTTCTCCAAGAGACTCCAGCATCAAGGATGATGACATCAACACCAACCAAGCTGATAGCATGAAAGAGCTCATAGCAACCCAAAACCAGTTGAGCCAAGAGACAACTCAGCTTTTAGCCAACAACAATGGACTAGACCCAGCCATACAAAGGATTTTGAAGCTTCAATCCCAACTGTTGCAAGGATTGGTTACTCAAATGATCAACATGAGAGAAAACTTTTCCCAAAGAGCTAATGACAACAAGGATGACAAGGATGTTATTCTAGAAGGAACCCAAGTTAGTAATACTTGTGAAGTCAAGGATCATGCACCCAAGGAACATGAAGATAAATGCCCCAAGAAGAGAGAAAGATCTCCCACCTATGCAGAGCATGAACTAGAAGAACTCCTAGCTTTGGAGAGACCCAAAAGGAAGAAGAAGAAATGCCCCAACACTAACAAGAAGGATATTACTCAAGTGCAATGTTTCAAATGCAAAGAGATGGGACATTATGCCAATGAATGCCCAGAAAAGAAGATGGACCAAATAAACAAACAAGAGGCAATGACACCAAAGGAAAAGAAAGATATCAGCCAATTGATATGTTACAATTGCAAGAACCCAGGACATTATGCAAGCAACTGTCCAGAAAAGATGAAGAACAAGTTGATCAAGCCTATGGAGAAACTCAACCTTGGCCCATGAGTCAAGTAAGGAAATAAAGGACACTATGCAGAAGTTTTCCAAGAGAAGATTTCTCAAGATTCCAAGCAAGCCAAGATGTAGTCTAGTTGGAAAAATTTTAAGGGTGGTAGTACCCTAGTTGTTTTGAACCTGCTTGTAACCCTAGCCTCCCCAAATCTCGGGACGAGATTTATTTTAAGGGTGGTAGCCTGTCACATCCCAAGATTTTCCAAATCTTGTAATGTGAAAAATAAATTAAACAAAATAAAATTTTGTTGAAAATCAGGGTGAAAAGAAACTTTTGTTTCTAAAAGGAAAACTTTAGCCAAAGTTTGTTAAAGATGGGATTCTAAAGTTTGAATTCAACAAATCCAAATCAAGGGAAATGCATTCCTCAATGAATGTATCTGGAAATTGGAACATTAGGAAAGTAAATCCAAATCCCTAAGCCCTAATGGAAGGAAATCATTTTCCAAAGTATCACCAAATCTATGGATTTGATCCATACCAAATTTGATCAACAGATAATCACAAAGGAACAAGAAAGACCATAGAGATTGGTTTCACTTAGTTTGGAACCATAGACAAAATCTTGTGAACATAATGAGTTAAAGGAAATTGAATTTCCAAAGCCAATAAAGCCCCTACCAATTGGTGAGCAATTATAATCCTAAAGGGATTAAAAAGATAAACATTTGATAAAGGAAAATAAATTGTTTTGGAAATACCATTTTGGATCTTTTAATAAAAGACTTTGTTTTCAAATGAAAAGGTGAGCCAAATTAATTTTTGGCCAAGCTTTTGTAATAAAATATTTTGTTTTGATAAAATGAGTAAAAGTTTATTTAAATAAAATAATAAGGATTTAAATATCCAATTTTATTTAAGTAAAGGCTTTTCCCATTTTAAATGAACACCAAGTATTTTATTACTACTTTGAAATCTTTTATTAAAAGGTTTTGCTTTGATTAAAATGAGTAAAGGATTATTTAAATAAAATAATAAGGATTTAAATATCCAATTTTATTTAAGTAAAGGCTTTCCCATTTTAATTAAACACCAAAACTTATTTATCTATTTAAATAAGTTTCCAAGTAATCTTTTATTTTTTCAAATAAAACCTACTGGTTTGTTTTTGGAAATAATTGGATTTCAAATGGAAATTTTATTTAAATAAATCAAACACTATTAATAAACTAAAGATCCATTTTATTTAATTATTAAATGGATCTTAAAATAAATAAAAATAATATTTTATTTTGGATTTGGATTATGTTGATAAACAGAACCAAATTCAAATGAAAAGTTTGTGATTGTTTGAATTGATTTGAGTGTTGTTTGAATGTGTGAATAATTGAATGAAATTCAAAACAGAAAAGAAATAGAAAAAGGAAAAAGAAGTATACAGAAAAAATAGTGCAACAGACTCAGCCCAATAGGCCCAGTCCAGCCCAGTACTCCCTCCCCCGAAGTGTTTCTTTTCTCACTCGGAAATAGACCCGCACAGAGACTGACAGCCGGACCCACTTCTCCCTCTCACTCACTCGCTGACGAGATGACCCCACCTCCTCTTATTCTCCTTCCCGAACCGTTTTCCTCACTCAGAAACTAACCCGCGCGGAGTATGACAAGTGGACCCCGTTCCCTCTCCCTTTCCCACTGACCGGTGGACCCCGCACCACTGTGCATCCTCTTCACCCGCGCCAGCCGTTTCTTCCTCCCCTCAACGGTGTTCTGCCGATTTACTCCGGCGTTGAATTCGCCATAATGCCGGCCTTCACTCCCCCTGCGACGACGCCCATTTAACCGCCTCCCTCTCCTCTGTCATTTCCCCCAGACATCGCCTCCCCTCTGCCCCCAGGCCGCCCCAATTGCTCTCTATACCGCTGCTACTCCGACGATGTTCTGGTGACGATTCCGACGAAGCCTCGCCGCCCCTTGCCTCCTCGACCATCCTCTAGTGATCCACACCTCCTGGCGATCATCCCCGTAGCACCAGCTCACCCGCGGGCACCCCAGAGCCTCGACAACGACGACCACAGCACCACACCGCCGTCTGCCGTTTCTCCGGCGAACTCTCCAGGTGAACTCCGTCCGCCCCAGCACCTCTCGATCATGCTCACATGAACCCCATGGCCGCCCGCATCTTACCGTGCCTTTGTTTTGTCTTGGGGTGAACTGCAGCAACGCCTCGTCGTCAACCTGAGCGCCACCGTCTGTCTGCAAACTCCGGCGACTCCTCTGGTAAGCACAAGACCACCCCGACCCCTCTCGTTCACGCACACGACTCCGTCTCGATCTTGCGCATCTAACCGAGCCTTCTTTTCGCTTCGGAGAGAACCACAGCAACGTCCTCGACAGCAACCGGAGCCAACCGCCGCCAGCACGAACTCCGACGAGCAATCGCAGTCGTACCCGAGCGCCCCTCGCCCGACCAACCCCTCCCCGAGCACCGCCGTGACCTCCTGAGCCCGGTGAGCAACCCCTCCTTCTCCCTCACCTCCTGTAGCGTCGCCTCCGTCGTCGACCGACAGTTTCGCCGCCGGTAGCCACCGCTCCGCCGCTGCGTTTTGGCCAAACGATAGGAACCGTTGGATGCAGATCCACCGGCTTGGATAGATTGACTAAGCGAAAGGGTAACTATTGATCTGCACCGTGCGTAGCCACTTAGATCTGACGGTCCAGGAAGGCTGATCCATGCGAACCGGTACCGTCCAATAGAATACTGCCGCGTGTCCCTATTCTGTTTAAAACAGAATTTGAAAACAGAAACTTTTGCAAACTCCAAACCCTTGTATCTTTTGATCCACACGTCCAAATTTTACAAATTTGATGTCGTTGGAATCAGCAAGACAAGCTCTAACCAACCCTACCCTTAGTTTAGCAAATAGTATTGGATAGATTGGTTGATTATGCAGAAACATTTGAGTGCTTGCTAACATTAGAAAAATCATTTAAAAACGATTTTTAGGTTAGAACCTTTGCAAATTGGTTTGTTGTGACCTTACTGACCCTAGGAACCAACCTAAGTTTTGGAAAATGATTTTGGAAAAGTTTAGAATGGATTAATTGGTTTAGTCCATTTCTAGCTAATTAAAAACCATTGTTTTGTTTATGAAAATGCTTTCATAAAGAAAACTTTGAGAAAATGTTTTGGACCAAACCTACTGACCCAAAACACCAAGTTTTGCAATAGCAACTCAATTTGGTGAAAAACATAAAGTTTTGCCTTGATAGAATTATTTTCCACCACATAAAATGATGGATGGATTTAAAAATAGTTTTTGAGCAAAACCCTCTAACCAATGACTTTGCCATTTTGGTAAATGACCAATTTGGAACTTACAAAGCCTAGAAGCCTAGTGGAGATCATACTTACAATAGAACCAACCTTTGCATGCTTATGCATGACTTAGATCCCATTACCTTGTGTGTGAAAAATTGTTTGTTTGACTTTGTTATTTTATGTGTGTAGTTTTGCTTGATTGGTAGATTAAGTTTGTGCCTTGCTTGATTGAATTGTAGTGACTTAAAGAGTGTGAGTGTTGCAAGGACAAGGAGTGAACCTATACCCTCTACCTAAAAAGGCAAGTGATATCATCATGAATATTCCATTCCTATATTTTACATATGCATTAGTATTATTTTTCTAAGTATAGGACTTGCATGGTTATTTGCTAAGTACAAGCTATGCTATGGGAAAACCTATTAGGTGAAGCCTTAGTGAAAATTTCCTAAGTCAAGATTCCTATTACTATTATGCTTAGCCTAGCTACTAGAAAACAAGGGTGGTTTATATATTCACACTATGAAAAAATATTCTAAGTCTAAGGACTTGTTTTTATTTAACAAAACAACTAAGTTAATGAATCACCTGGGTGGAATGGAAGGAATGGTTTATGTTGAGTGGTTCACAAGGCCATGACATGGCTTGTGTATCTCACTTGTGGATGGCCACCCAAGAAACAAAGAGATTTGAGTTGTCAAATGTTGAGAAGCTTCAAGTGCAACCACTTGGCATTATGGGCTCTGCCATGATCTTAGGATGCTAGAACTTAGTCTTTTGGACAGTGGGTGGTAGATGGGATGATAGGTTGGAACGCGTCCATTTGACTAAGGAAAGGCTACTGAAGGATCATGTCTTGGGAAACCAAGGCTTGTGGGGAAAGTGCACCACCTCTGCAGAGTGTAAAACCTAAGTACTTAGCCATGTCCCTGGTAAAGGACAATTTGAGCATCAAGACATGGAAGCTTCAAGAATCTCATCACTCCAATTTCAAAATAAAACTTGTGGGTGAACAAGGGTTAAAAGGATCTTCAGTCATTGATTGGTAGATGCCCTGAGTGGATCTGGAGTCTTTGATTGATAGATGCCTTGGGTGTTTTGTGCCAAGCAAAAACTTAGTATTTTCAAAAGTTAGGGAAAAATCTATTTTGAGCAAAGCAAGCCTAAGCTCCACCAGCCAAATGCATATAGTATTATAGTCCACTTAAAATATACTAAGGTACCACTTGCCAATACTATTCCAATGTATTGACCCTTGTGGCTGTAACTTATTATGTTGCAGGTTTGATTGTTTTAGTGAAGATTGATTGATTAGGATTACAAAGTCTACAACCAACATGTCTGCCTGTGGAAACTTTGAAGATGAAGGACCCATGACTATAGTTATTCCGCTGCAATGTAATGTAAATAGCCAATGAGCTATGTTTGGTGTAATAAAATTATTTTTTTCCTGGTTATAAAGTTGTATTATGACCTTTGTTTCTCGATATTACATCTGAACTGTGGATGCTAGCTATTGATCCAGGGACTAGCATTGTAAACACAGGGGACTCAATCTTATTAAAGGTTGGGGACGTTACAGTTCTTTCCACAAACCACACATGGATCAACCACTAAAGTCATTGCATGTGTGTTCTTTCCACAAACCACATATGGATCAACCAGTGGTCATTGCATGTGTGTTCTTTTCCATAAACCAATTATGGATCCATTACAGTCATTGCATGTGTGTTATTTCCACAAACCACACATGTATCAACCACTAGAGTCATTGCATGTGCGTTATTTCCACAAACCACACATGGATCAACCACTAGAGTCATTGCATGTGTGTTATTTCCAGAAACCATCATGGATCAACCACTAGAATCATTGCATGTGCTTTCTTATACTAAAACCAACACTAGAGTCATTGCATGTGTGTTCATTTCACAAACCACACATGGATCCACCACTGTCATTGCATGTGTGTTCTTTCCACAAACCACACATGGATCAACAAGTTGTCATTGCATGTGTGTTCTTTTCCACAAACCACACATGGATCCACCAGTGGACATTGCATGTGTGTTCTTTCCACAAACCACATATGGATCAACCAGAGTCATTGCATGTGTGTTCTTTCCACAAACCACATATGGATCCATTTGAGTAATTGCATGTTTGTTCTTATACTAAAACCATAAACCAGCACTAGAGTCATTGCATGTGTGTTCTGTTCCACAAACCACACATGGATCCACTGGACTCATTGCATGTGTCTTCTTTTCCACAAATAACTTATGGATCAACCAGTGGTCATTGCATGTGTGTTCTTTTCACAAACCACATGTGGACCCCCTAGAGTCATCGCATGTGTGTTCTTATACTAAAACTAGCACTAGAGTCATTGCATGTGTGTTCTTTCCACAAACCACACATGGATCAACAACTACAGTCATTGCATGTGTGTTCTTTCCACAAACCACATATGGACCAACCAGTGGTCATTGCATGTGTGTTCTTTTCCATAAACCACTTATGGATCCATTACAGTCATTGCATGTGTGTTATTTCCACAAACTACACATGGATCAACCACTAGAGTCATTGCATGTGTGTTATTTCCACAAACCACACATGGATCAACCACTAGAGTCATTGTATGTGTGTTATTTCCACAAACCATCATGGATCAACCACTAGAGTCATTGCATGTGTGTTATTTCCACAATCCACACATGGATCAACCACTAGAGTCATTGCGTGTCTGTTATTTCCGCAAATCACACATGGATCAACCACTAGAGTCATTGCATGTGTGTTCTTATACCAAAACCAACACTAGAGTCATTGCATGTGTGTTCTTTTCACAAACCACACATGGATCCACCACTGTCATTGCATGTGTGTTCTTTCCACAAACCACACATGGATCCACCAGTGGTCATTGCATGTGGGTTCTTTTCCACAAACCACACATGGATCCACCAGTGGTCATTGCATGTGTGTTCTTTCCACAAACCACATATGGATCAACCAGAGTCATTGCATGTGTGTTCTTTCCAGAAACCACATATGGATCCATTTGAGTAATTGCATGTTTGTTCTTATACTAAAACCACAAACCAGCACTAGAGTCATTGCATGTGTGTTCTTTTCCACAAACCACACATGGATCCACTAGACTCATTGCATGTTTGTTCTTTTCCACAAACAACTTATGGATCAACCAGTGGTTATTGCATGTGTGTTCTTTTCACAAACCACATGTGGACCCACAAGAGTCATTGCATATGTGTTCTTATACTAAAACTAGCACTAGAGTCATTGCATGTGTGTTCTATCCACAAATCACACATGGATCCACCACTATCATTGCATGTGTGTTCTTTCCACAAACCACACATGGATCAACAAGTGGTCATTGCATGTGTGTTCTTTCCAAAAACCACATATCGATCAACCTGTGGTCATTGCATGTGTGTTCTTTTCCATAAACCGCTTATGGATCTATTAAAGTCATTGCATGTGTGTTATTTCCACAAACCACACATGGATCAACCACTA